>JAQPPZ010008116.1:11786640-13160780 GCA_028583015.1 Wollemia nobilis
TATGAACAAGTTAGTGAATTAAGTGAGTGAATTGTTCACTAATTTGAACAATAGACTAGCTATAATTGAGAGAGGTAAAGAGAAAAATTTTGAGGCTTCACAGTACCAAAGTGATAATAGACAACAAGGAGATATTAAACCCCTCTTCAAAAGGAAATTTACCAAAAATTAGAACAACAATGAAATGAAGAAGGGAATAGGAACCAAAATGGAAATAATAATTAGAAAAAAAGTAGAAAAGGATCTTAATTCTATTCCAAACCCAATTCCATCCAATAATATAGCATCAAATTATCCTTTCTATTTCTCTACTTGTGATGCACCACATAAGTCTACTGATTATGGTATATATCTGAGTATCTATTTAAATGTTGATTTAAATGACGAATCTAAAGATGAAGATATTAAAGTTAATCTATGTTGGACTCAAGAAGATGAGGCTAGAGAAGTCAATTTTGAAAAATACCTTGAACTTTATGCCACTATTCAATTATGAGGATGACGAATTATGTTGGACTGGAGGATGACGAATCTATTCAATTAGATTATTCATACACCACCATCTCAATGCAAGGTAGAGAAAATATTATCTTGAAAAAGAAACCCTTTAATAGATATTTCATTGAATTAAGAGAAACCAATGATAACATGGTCAACATCATAAATTTTGTTGAAGAAAGCGAGTTAGGGATATACTATGTTTGGCATTCACCTTTCCTGTTGGATGTGCTTGATGTTGAAAATATAGATCCAAAATTAAAATTTAAGGCAAATGCAAAGGTTTATAGATTTTTGACTTCTAATCTATGGACTATGACCTTTTATGGTTCAAAATACTAGACAGGAGTAGGGGTTGGAGTGATGTTAACTGATATTAATATAAATTATATTGGTATACCATACAAATTAGAATTTTCTTGTACAAATAATGTTGTAGAGTATGAACCTTTGCTGTTAGGGCTTAGGAAATTCAATAAACTAGGTATTAACTACCTAAAATTAAGTGGGGATGCTAAGATAATAATACACCAGATCAATAGAAAGTACCAAAAAAAGCACCCCAAGTTGAAGTAATATAAGTAGGTAGTACTGGATAAAATTAATATATTCTTAGCCTTTAATTTGTAGTACATTCTTAGAGCAAAAAATTATAATGTAACTCTATTAGCTATGAATGATTTTGGAGCTGATAGTCCAAAAATAGACACTTGGTTTAAAACATAAGTTATAATCTCAACTCATAGATCGTTGTCTAAAACAATTTATCATCAACTCCATATCCACCAACATTTCCCAGATCTCTAACCTTCGTAATGCTCTGAACTTGCTCTTCTTCAAGAAGTCTTTTTCTAAGGATGTTGGCAAGGACTCCACTGGTAATGGTGTCAAGGAGGGTCTAAAGGCTTCTGCTACCTTTAAGGAGGATGAAGATAAGGACGATGATAAGAATGATTCAAATGACAAGCTCCACTACGTCGATGCAGAACCAAAATATGAAGCTTAGGGATTCTTTTCATGTTGTGGTGTTTTGTCAAAGGGAATTCTCTATGTCACCCTTAGTTTCTTTTTGTATTTTTTGCTATGTGAATTCCCTTTCCTCATCTCTCTCCTTCTTCTTCTTGTTGTTTTTCAGCTTTATTAGTTTTGATGTAATCAAGTTTTGGGTTCCTATCAAAACCCGTTTTTAATCCAATATTTTAACTAATAAAATAAAACAATTGGAACAGAAGATGAACCAAATTTTGTAAAAGTAAATAAATCCTCATAAAAAATAGAAAAATAATAATATAATAGTTTTCTAAAAAAGAATAAGGATATTTTTTCCTATGCTATGATTTGAGGACATTTAAAACATAAGTTATGACTCACATTGTTCCTCTTCAATAAGGACCCAAACCTTTTAAGCAAAAGCAAATGAAATACAATCCTACTTTATATCTAATTATGTAGAAAGAAGTACAAAAACTACTATATTGAAAGATAATTAGAAAAGTGGGATTTTATTCCTAGATAGCAAATCTAGTCCTAGTCAGGAAGAAGAATGATGATATTAGGCTTTGTGTTGACATAAAATTTTTTAATAAGAGCTCACTTAAAGAAAACTACCTGCTCCTCAACATGGAGCAACTACTTCAAGCAGTGGGTGGAGCATCAATAATGTCTTTGTTGGATGTCTTCTCAGATTATAATCATATTTTAGTAAATCTAAAAGATAGGTACAAAAAAAAATTCACTACATCCTAGGGTACATTTGAATATATTAGAATGCCATTTGTATTAATGAATGTTGGGGGAACTCTTTAGAGGGCTATGGACTTTGCTTTTAAAGGATTAATGTTTTGAAATAGTGATGCTCTACCTAGATGACATCATAGTTTTTTAAGTATCTCGAAGATCATTTCATGCACTTGATTAAAGTGTTTGATAGATGCAAATAATTTGGCATATATTTGAATCCTACAAAGTGTGTATTTGGATCCACATAGGGCAAATTACTCAGACATGTTGTTTTCAAAGAAGGTATAAGTATCAACTTATAAAGAGTAGAGACAATCTCTAATATCCTTGCACCCAAGAATCTAAAAGGGATGCGTTCATTCTTTGGTAAAATAAATTTTATTAGGAGGTTTGTTCTTGATTTTGTTGAGATTACTAAGCCCATAAATGACATGATCAAGCAACAAGGGGAGATAAGGTGGACTAAAGAAAACACCAAAGCATTTCAAATAATTAAAGAGGCTATCACTGAAGCCTCGGTGCTTCCAAACAAACCATTGTTGCAATATTATCTTAGAAATATGATAAAAAGAATGAAATACCAATTGCCTTCATGACTACTAGTTTGAAGGATGCTTAATTAAAGTATACATTGATAGAAAAACAATTTTATGTTGTTATTAAAGCACTAGATAATTTTAAAAGTATTTTTGGATCTAATAAGGTCATGGTTTACATCCCTCATATTGCTATCAAATATGTATTCACTCAACCTAAACCCTCATCTAGGTCTACCAGATGGATGATAAAGTTCTTATAGTATGATGTTGAATTTAAAGCCATTCAGATTGTCAGAGGATAGGGATTAGCCAAATACATGGTGAATAGAGAAAGAGAGCATATGAATAGTAATGTGATATTTGGTGATGAGTATGAGGTAAGGATGTCCCGAAATTTAGAATGCATATGGTATGATGACATAAAATTTTACCTTCAAAACTTATCTTTTCCAAATAACATGTCTAAGAATAAGAAGAGGTCAGTGAAATAGCTTGCTCAAAAGTACCACTATCATGAGGGTAGATTGTATTGGAGACACCTAGATGGAATACTACTGTTGTATATTTTTTAAAAAGAAGTGCCTCAAATTTTGAGATAATATCATACTGGTTTTTGTGGAGGTCATTTTGCACCAAAAACTACAACTCACAAGATCATGAGAGCTAGTTACTATTGGATTTTTTGTTCAAATATATCTACTAGTTTATGAGGAGTTGTCATAGCTACCAAATTTTTATAGGAAAAAAGAACTTATCTGTTATTCCTTTAAAGCTAGTGGTTGTTTTGGAAATATTGAGCATATTGAGTTATCATTGATGTCAAAGGAAAGTATGATATTCAAGGAAAAAATATTCTTCTAAGGTTGGATAATTATTCATGGCAAAGTACATCTCAAAGTAAATAAATTGTAGAAATAAAAGGTTTATAATATTTATTTTTAAATATTATAATAAGGACAAAGAAGTTTAAAGAGTTGGCTTGAAAAAAAGAAGAAAGGGTTTAATAGAAAAAGCAAATAAAATCATTTGGAAAATGTTTGAAGGTAATATTATAATATTATAATATAAAAGTTAAAAAAAAAGCAAGAGGCACCAAAAATATTGGAGGAAATAATTTATAAGTGCCAACGTGCATAAAAAATATGTGTCGACGTCAAAGCATAGTATGGAGAAGCATATTTAAATGGGACAAAAATTTTATTTTTGAGATGTTGAAGACTATGCTAATTGTTAATCCATTCATGAATTTCGTGGTTCGTGGAAGGAAGAGAAGGGAGAAGTCCGCACACATTTCAAAGTAGATTAAAATCTGAAATATAAAGAGGGCAACATATTCAATATCCCATCTAGGGGACTAGCCCAGATGGTAGGTGTACCTATACTAGGGCGTTAGCAGACAATAGGTTGCAAGGTCAAAACTCGTTGAGACTCTTTTGCAAGGCAGAGGGCAAAAATTGTTTGGTTGAGCTCACAAGGTGGAATATAAGGGGAAGTTGTTGCATTGTTGGTTTCAAGTGGGCGGCTAGCCCGACTGGAAACTAGGTTAGTACTAAGGTACTAGCAGGCAGGTGGTCATAGGTTCAAATCTCATGGACGCTATTTTTGCATGGTAGGAAAGGTAAAATAAATTGCATGGTTAATTTTTGATAGGCATAAGGTGAAATCGTTCGCGTGGTGTTTGCATGGAAAGTTTGCAAGGTAGAAATAAAATCATTCACGTGGCACATTGTCATAAGGTATGAATGCAATTTTTTTATAAATTAAATGGGGAAATTATTTGTTGATCTGAATAAGAAAATTGAGCTTATGAGGTATAAGGTGTGCTAAATTTTATTTGTGAATTGTAATTTTTGAAATTTAAATTTAGGAGGTATAAGGTGTGCTAAGGTTTATATGTGGATTGTAATGTATGTTTTAGAAAAATTAAATATTGTGATATGGGTATTGCTTAAAAATAAGGATTTATAAGGTGTGGTTAGGATTTAATTTTTTATTGTAATTTTGTATGGTGAAAAAGAAAATTTGAGAGGTTTTGATAATTTTTAATTCTTTATATTTTGAGAATAAAAGGAGAGGTATAGAGAATTATTTTCAGATTCTATTGTGCACATCTTTTTTAGAAGAAATTTAATGTGGAAAATTTGAAAGAGAAATCTACTAACTAGTTTTGAAGTGCCACTTTGGAGAGGAAATTCTTTTTGAGATAGGTTTTAATGGCACATTTTCATCAAAGTAATTTTAGAGGTATGGTTATTTTATTCCTTCCTTAAGGTGTTTGGTTGAGAAAATATTTTGATGTCAAAAGGAGGAAATATAAGGATTAAGTTCATGTGCATTTTTGGAAATATATGTGCTATAATTTGAGAACAAAATTATGTTTCATTGTTGAATGATATTGGAAACACACGTGTCAAGGTTTGAGAGCAATTTTTGTGCATAATATTGATTGATATTAGGATAAACTTGTAAAGGTTATAGAGCATATTTGTGAAGTAATTTATGCATTGGCTTTGAGTGATATGGGAAAGAACATATTGTGAAATTGTATTACATATCTCTTTCTATGTGTTCTTGAACAAGAATTATGGGTAGAATATGTCTAAAATACTTTAATCAAAGAAAGTGTTATGAGCAGATTTGAGCAAGCCTTGTGAGTAGGCTTAGTGCAGATTTAAGGTAGATTTGTGTTGGGTTTATGAACAGGTTTAAGGTAGATTTGTGCAACGTTTGTGAGCAAGTTTGAGGTAGAGTATGTTTGAGATAGATTTTTATAGGTTATTGAGTATATTTGAGCAAGCCTTGTGAGTAGGTTTGGTGAAGATTTGGGAAAATTTGAGAGCAGGTTTGTAACTGATTTGAACAAGCTTGGTGCAGATTTAAGCAGAGTTGAGCAAGCCTTGTAAGAAGGCTTGAAGCAGAGTTGACCAAGCCTTATGAGTAGGCTTGGATTAGAGTTGAGCAAAGCCATGAGTAGGTTTTGGAGCTGATAAAGTAGGGAGGAGAGGCGTCTCCTATGGATAGATATCCATGAACTAAAGTAGAGAGGAGAGGCATCTCATGTGGATAGAGATCCACAAACTAGAGTAGAGAGAAGAGGTGTCTTTAGTGGATAGAGATCCATGAACCAGATCAGAGAGGAGAGGTGTCTCCTATGGATAGAGATCTATGAACCAAAGTAAAGGAAAATTTTCTCTTGTGGATAGAGGTCCATGAACCAGAGTTGAGGGGATCCTATGGATAGAGGTCCACAAACTAGAGTTGAGAGGATAGAGTTCTCCTATGGATAGAGGTCCATGAACCAAAGTTGAGGGGATAAAATTCTCCTATGGATAGAGGTCCATGAACTAGAGTTGAGGGGATAGAGTTCTCCTATGTATAGAGGTCCACGAACTTGAGTATAGGGGATTGGAGTCTCTTTTGGGTAGAGGTCCATAAACATTGTAATAGGGAATTAGTTCCAAGAGATTTGTTGAGAAAATTTAGAAGAAATATTTTCTCTATGTATGTAACCCACATTGGGTGAACCACATTAAATCTGTTTCTCTCATGTATATTATGATTTATGCATTGCTTTATTACTGCTATTGATAATATTGCTTTGGAAAGATATTGCAATTGATAACATTGATAATATTATTTTGGAAAGAAAAGTAAAATTTTATCTTATACTATTCACCCCCCTCTCAGTATAAGCTTGTGTTCTTCAATTGGTATCGAAGTGGGTTCCTTCAAAAAGTCTAACAGCTTGAAGGTAGATCTTACAATAACATACAATGGCCACTAAAATGATGGAAGTTGTACCTATGGTTGAAATCAACAAAAGAGACTCAGAATTGGTTGACCTAGAGAAGGAATTTACTGTTGCTCTTGTTGAATTGGAAGCTCAAGTTCAAAAGGATGAAGAAACAAAGACAAGGCTTCTACAATATCTCAATGACTTAAAGGTTAAAGTTGAAGAGGCAAGAATAATTAAAGAATTAATTATTGAGAAACTTAAGGTAAAAAAATTGGAATGTGAAAATTTAGAAAATGAGGTTGTTTTCTTGAGAAAGGAAGTTGAAAAGTTTAAAAATAAGTCACAACAAAATATAAGGTTACGAAAGGGGAATCAAGCTTAACAAGGATATCAAATAAAGCAACTAGTGAAGAACCCATGACCTATGTTGATGTACTAAAAAGGAGTAAAATCACCAAGGAGGAAGAGAACAAAGAATCATCATGGAAAAAATTAAATCACAAAAATAAACCATATCATCCAAGGAAATCAAACAAGTTTTAATACTTCTTCCATGGTTATTGTTTCTCATGTAATGAATATGGTCATAAAGTTGTACATTGCATGATCAGTATGTAAAATGATGTTAGAAATTTCAATTCATTTACACCTCTCATGGATAACAACATCATATGTTACAAATGCAATAATTTTGGGCACAAGGCCAAATGGTGTAAAACAATATTTCTTGAATCAAGCAAAAAGAAGGAGGATCAAAAAGTTCAAAAGTTTGGAAAAAGAAAGAGGAACAAGAAAAATAGAAGTCAATATTGGTACAAATAGATCTTCATGCACAAGATGAGGGAAATAAATGGTATATTGATAGTGGTTGTTCAAGCCATATGACAGGTGATAAAAGTAAATTTATTTCTCATAAAGAAATCAATGGAGGATCAAGAAAAATTTTGTGATAATGCTTCAGCTAAAATCATTGGAAAAGGGACTTTGAGTTTAGATAATGGAAAATAAAAAATACAAAATGTGTTGTATGTTAAGGGAAATTCAAATGGATGTGAGATCAAGAAATCCAAGACATGATAGCTTATTGCAGATGTCAATAGAACTACAAATAATCTCTACATATTGAGTGATATTAAAGGAGAAAAGTGTTTTTTTATCATAAGAGGATGAGAGCTAGCTATGGAATAAAATAATGGATCATCTAAATTTTGAAAACATAGTGAAAATAAGAAACAAACAGGTAGTCAGAGATTTACCTAGGATAAAAAGACCCCCAAGTACAATTTGTGCACAATGTCAACATGGTAAGCAAACAAGAACAAGTTTCAAGTCAAAAGAGTTTTCTTCATCCAAACCATTGGAAATAGTTCACACTGATTTGTGTGGTCCTACAAGGACAAAGAGTTGACAAGGTGAAATTTACTTCATGCTATTTATAGATGATTTCTCCATAATGACTTGGGTAACTTTCTTAAAAGAAAATTCAGAAGCTTTTGAAAAGTTCAAGACATTCAAGGTTTTAGTAGAAAATAAAATAGGTAAAAATATCAAGTATCTAAGATGAGATAGAGGAGGAGAATTCACTTCAGGAGAATTCATATAATTTTGTGAACAACATGAAATCAAAGGAGAGTACTCAATATCAAGGACTCCACAACAAAATGGAGTGTTAAAAGAAAAAATAGAACTGTTGAGAATATGGCCAGAGCTATGCTAAATGAGTCTAATATTTCAAATGGTTTTTGGAGAGAGGTAGTTCATACAACTATTTATATCATAAATAGAGCTCAAGTAAGAGTAAATCATCACAAAACCCCATATGAGCTTTGGAAGGGAAGACCAACTACTGTGAAGTATTTCAAAGTTTTTGGAAGCAAATGCTACATTAGACGAGAAGAGAAAAATTAGGTCAAGTTTTATTCAAGGTGCGATGAGGGTATTTTACTTGGATATTCCACAAAGAACAAAGCCTATAAATGCTATAATAAAATATCACTTGCAATTGTGGAAAGTAAAATGTAAGAGTTGATGAAGAAATAGGGCCAAGAGAACCAACTCAAGAAATTGTATATCAAGAAGGAGAAAGTTGCCAAGAAGAAGTAGATGAAGAATCAGAAGAAGATGAAACACAAATAAAACCACCTAAGACACCATCCAAGTATGTGCAAAATAATCATCCAAGATATCTGATTATTGGGAATCCAGATGAGATAAAAACAAGAAGGAAGATAATAGGAACATGTGAACATGCAAATCTTTCTTTGCTATCTAAAATTGAGCCCAAAGATTTCAATGATGCAAGAGAATATAAATATTGGGTCAAGGCAATGGATGAAAAGTTGGACCAAATAGAAAAGAGTGAGACTTGGAAACTTGTCCCACATCCAAAAGATAAGAATGTAATTGGCACTAAATGGGTCTACAAAAATAAGTTAAATGAATATGGTCAGGTAGTTAGAAACAAAGCAAGACTGGTATGCAAAGGCTATGCACAGGTTGAAGGGATTAATTTTGAAGAAATATTTGCTCCCATTACACATCTTGAGGCCATAAGAATATTTTTGGAATTCTCAAGTTTTAGAAACTTAAAAGTATATCAAATGGATGTAAAATCAGCTTTTCTCAATGGTTTCTTATAAGAAGAGGTCTACATTGAGCAACCTGATGGGTTCAGCCTGATAGATAAGCCAAATTATGTATGCAAATTAAAAAATGCTCTTTATGTACTAAATCAAGCCCCTAGGGCTTGGTATTCGAGGTTGGATAAGTATCTTAAAGAACAAGGTTTTAAAAAAGGAATAGCTAACAACAATTTACACATCAAAAATGAAGGAAATAACTTGTTCAAGGATGATATCATTTTTGGAGGCAGTAATGATAAGATGTGTCAAAAATTTACAAAGTGTATACAAAATGAATTTGAAATGTCAATGCTTGGTGAGTTGTCCTTCTTCCTTGGATTGCAAATTTTACAATTAGAAAAAGGTATATTTCTCTCACAAACCAAGTATATAAAAGAAATGTTGAAAATTTTCAGATTGGAGGATTGCAAACCAGTGAGTACCTCCATTCTTACATGATGTAAGTTAAGCAAATATGATGAATCTCCTGAGGTAAATCAAATATTGTATAGATCCATGATTGGAATTTTACTATATGTTACAGAACAAGGACAGATATAATGCAAACAGTTGGATTAGTGGCAAGATTTCAAGCAGCTCCAAAGGAAACACATGTATAGGAAATAAAGAGAATTCTTAGGTATTTAAAAGGAACTATGGAATTTAGACTATGGTATCTTAGAAGTAATAATTTCACTCTCACAACATATACATATACAGATTGGGCAGGCAATATTGATGACAGTAAAAGCACAAGTGGAAGAGCATTCTTTCTTGGATATTGTTTAGTCTCTTGGATAAGCAAGAAATAAGCATCAATATCCTTATCCATGGCAAATGCAAAGTACATTGCAGTAGTTTCTTGTTGTACACAAGTGTTATGGATGAAGTAAACTTTAAAATATTTCAAAATAGAGCATGATCATCCCATATCCATACTATGTGATAATACAAGTACCATAAATATCTCAAAAAATCGAGTGATGCATTCAAGGACCAAGAACATTCCAATAAAATATCATTTTTTGAGAGAGCAGGTGACAAAACAAGTAGTTAAATTGAAATATATAACTATAAAGGAATAGATCACTGATATATTTACCAAACCACTTCCAAAGGAAAATTTTGAGTATCTCAGAGGAAATTTGGGAGTAATTTTACTCCCATCCCAAACTTGATCACCTCAAGGAGAGGAGGTGATGAGGGGGATATGCTAAAATATCTTATTTTTAGCCCCAAGGAACCCTTTTCCATTGATGTCAAAGGTAGAGATATTTCAGCAAGGGGGAGCAGCTTCTCATGAGGAGCAGTTTTGGTATCCAGTTGCACTAAAAGAATATTTTCTGTTTAAGGGTTGCCACCAATGACAAAGGGGGAGATTGTTGGAAATATTGAGCATATTGAGTTGTCATTGATGTCAAAGAAAAGTATGATATTCAAGGCAAAAATATTCTTCTAAGATTGGATAATTATTCATGGAAAATTACATCTCAAAGGAAATAAATTGTAGAAAGAAAAGGTTTATAATATTAATTTTAAAATATTATAATAAGGACAAAGAAGTTTAAAGAGTTGGCTTGAAAAAAAGAGAAAGGTTTTAATAGAAAAAACAAAGAAAATCATTTGGAAAATGTTTGAAGGTAATATTATATATGTATTAAATATTATAAGATAAAAGTTAAAAAAAAAACAAGAGGCACCAAAAATATTGGAGGAAATAATTTATAAGTGCCAACATGCATATAAAAATATATGCACTAATGTCAAAGCATAGTATGGAGAAGCATATTTAAATGGGACAAATTTTTTATTTTTGTGATGTTGAAGACAGTGCGCTAATCGTTAATCCATTCATGATTTTTTGGTTCGTGGAAGGAAGAGAAGGGAGAATTTTGCACGTATTTCAAATAAAATATGAATCTAAAATATAAAGAGGGCAGAATATTCGATATCCCATATGGGGTTTAGCCCAGACTGCAGGCGTCCCTGCGCTAGGGCGTTGGAAGATAGTAGGTTGTAGAGTCAAAACTCATTGAGAATATTTTGCAATGCAGAGCATACATTTTTTTTGGTTGAGCTCACAAGGTGGAAGGTAAAGGGAAGTTACTACATCATTGGTTTCAAGTGGGTTTCTAGGCTAGCGCTAAGGCACTAGCAGGAAGGTGGTCACAGGTTCAAATCTCGCTGACAATTTTTTTGTAAGGCAAGAAAGGTAAAATCATTTGCATGGTTAATTTTTGATAGGTAGAAGGTGAAATCATTAGCGTGGTGTTCACGTGGCAAGTTTGCAAGGCAGAAAGGAAATCATTCACATGGCATATTGACGTAAGGTATGAATGCAAAGTTTTTATAAATTGAAGGGGGAAATTGTTTGTTGATCTAAATAAGGAAATTATTTCATTGAGCTTAGGAGGTATAAGGTGTGCTAAAGTTTATTTGTGAATTGTAATTTTTGAAAGTTAAATTTAGGAGGTATAAGGTGTGCTAAGGTTTATTTGTGGATTATAATGTGTGCTTGAGAAAAAATAAATATTGTGATATGGGTATTGCTTAAAAAGGAGTTATAAGGTGTGATTAATATTTAATTTTTTATTGTAATTTTGTATGGTGAAAAAGAAAATTTGAGGGGTTTTGATAATTGGTAATGCTTTATCTTTTGAGAAAAAAGAAGAGTTATAGAGCATTATTTTCATATTCTATTGTGCACATATTTTTGAGGAGAAATTTAATGTGGAAAATTTGAAAGAGAGATCTACTAACCAATTTTGAAGTGGCACTTTGAAGAGGAAATTCTTTTTGAGACAGGTTTTAGGGGCACATCTTCATCAAAGCAATTTTAGAGGTATGGTGATTGTATTCCTTCCTTAAGGTGTTTGGTTGAGCAAAACTTTTGATGTCATAAGGAGGAGATATAAGGATTAAGTTCATGTGCATTGTTGGAAATATATGTGCTAGAATTTAAAAATAAAATTGTGCTTCATTGTTGAATGAGATTGGAAACACCTGTGCCAGGGTTTGAGAGCAATTTTTATGCATAATCTTGATTGATATTGGGATGAAATTGCAAAGGGTATAGAGCATATTTGTGAAGTAATGTCTGCATTGTCTTTGAGTGATATGAGAAAGAGCATATTATGAAATTGTATTGCATATCTCTTTCTATGTGTTCTTGAATAAGAATTTTGGGTAGAATATGTCTGAAATACTTTAATAAAAGAAAGTGTTATGAGCAGATTTGAGCAAGCCTTGTGAGTAGGCTTGGTGCATATTTGAGGTAGATTTATGTAGGGTTTGTGAGTAGGTTTGATATATATTTGTATAGGATGTTGACCATATTTGAGCAAGCCTTGTGAGTAGTCTTGGTACAGATTTGGGTAGACTTGAGAGTAGGTTTGTAAACTGATTTGAACAATCTTAGTTCAAATTTGAGTAGAGTTGAGCAAGAATTATAAGAAGGCTTGAAGCAAAGTTGAGCAAGCCTTGTGAGTACGCTTGGAGTAGATTTAAGAAGAGTTGTGAGCAGGTTTTGGAGCTAAAAAAGTAGGGATGAGAGGTTTCTCTTGTGGATAGATATCCATGAACCAGAGTAGATAGGAGAGGTGTCTCCTGTGGATAGATATCCACGAACCAAAGTAGAGAGGAGAGGTGTCTCCAATGGATAGATATCCATGAACCAGAGTAAAGAGAAGAGGTGTCTCATGTGGATAGAGATAAATGAACCAGAGTAAAGGAGAAGTGTCTCCTATGGATAGAGGTCCATGAACTAGATTTAATGGGATAGAGGTCCATAAACCAAATTTGAGGGGATAGATTTCTCTTGTAGATAGAGGTCCATGAACTAGAGTTGAGGGGATAGAGTTCTCCTATGGATAGAGGTCCATGAACTAGAGTTGAGGGGATAGAGTTATCCTATGGATAGAGGTCCACAAACTTGAGTATAGGGGATTAGAGTCTCCTTTGGGAAGAAGCCCGTAAAAATTGTAATAGGGAATTGGTTCCTAAGGGATTTGTTGAGAAAATTTACAAGAAATATTTTCTCTGTGGATGTAACCCACATTGGGTGAACCACGTTAAATTTTTGTCTCTCATGTGTGTATAATTTGTGCATTGATTTATTACTACTATTGATAATACTGATTTGGAAAGATATTACAAATTATAACATTGATAATATTATTTTGGAAAGAAAAGTAAAATTTTATCTTATACTGTTCATATACCCTCTTAGTATAAGCTTGTGTTCTTCAGGTCTACCAGATGGATGGTAAAGTTCTTATAGTATGATGTTGAATTTAAATCCATTCAGATTGTTAGAGGATAGGGATTAGACAAATTCATGGTGAATAGAGAAGGAGAGCATATGAATAGTAATGTAATATTTGGTGATGAGTATGAGGTAAGGATGCACCACAATTTAGAATGCATATGGTATGATGACATAAAATTTTACCTTCAAAACTTATCTTTTCCAAATAACATGTCTAAGAACAAGAAGAGGTCAATGAAATAGCTTGCTCAAAATTACCACTATCATGAGGGTAGATTGTATTGGATACACCTATATGGAATACTAATATTGTGTATTTTTTAAAAGTAAGTGCCTCAACTTCTAAGAGAATATCATATCGATTTTTATGGAGGTCATTTTGCACCAAAAGCTACAACTCACAAGATAATGAGAGCTAGTTACTATTGGATTTGTTTTCAAAGATATCTACTAGTTTATGAGAAGTTGTCATAGCTAAAAAAAAAATTATAAGAAAAAAGAGCTTATATGTTATTCCTTTAAAGTCAGTGGTTGTTGAAGCTCCATTTACTTAGTGGGTACATGACCTTATTGGGGAAATAAATCCAAATTATTTTTGTAGACATAGATGAATAAATGTTCATTGATTAATTCACTATGTGGGTGGAAGCAACTCCTCTCAAGAACTCAACAATAGAGGTGTTCACCAAATTTATTGAAGAGAATATTTTAACCAGATTTGAGACTCCAAGAAAAATAGTGACTAACAATGGGTCTAACTTTACTTCTTTTGATATGAACCAATTTTTTGCAAAGTATGGTATTAAGCTTTCTCATTCTATAAATTACTATCCCCAAGGTAATGGTTTGGTAGAATCCTCAAACAAAAATATGATTACCATAATCAATAGAGCATTATAGATAAATAAAAGGATTTGGGATTATGAGTTGAAATTTTCTCTTTGGGCTGATAGAATATTTGTTAAAAAGAGCACAAAAAAATCTCCTTATGAGCTTGTTTATGGAGAAAAAACCCTATTGCCTCTTAAAATAGAAATTCATGCTCTTTACCTACTTCTAGTAGATCATGAGGATCTAGATAATCTAGAGAATGTTGGATCAGATAGTCCAATTATAGGAATATAGAAGAGATACACTTTCAAGGGTTAGTAAGCAAGATAAAAAGTTGCATATAACTTTAAAAGAAAAGCCCTTCCAAGATGGATATTTAGTGCTTTATTGGGATCCTAAAAATGATGAGCCTAGAAGTAAAGGAAAATTAGAACCAAAATGGTTAGGCCATTATCAAATTTTTTAGATTGTTGATCAACATACTTACAAGTTACAAACTTTGGATGGTAGGGAATTCTCAATTTCATCAATAGCCAACACCTGAAGGTCTACCATTCAATTCTAAGGCCATGATAGGATGAGAAAAAATAAATTATTTTTCATGTTTGTTCCAATTGTTTTAGTCTTTTGTTAATTCATAGGATTAGATCATTAGGTAGAATGTTACAGGTCAATTTGATCAACCGAATATTGTTGAGTCCTCAAGCATATCAAAGGTCATTTTTACCACCTATCCCACAACCAAAGACAATGTTGGATTATTAAAATATAGCATAAGATATGCTCCTCATTTTTAACTTTCAAGTATCCTATGAGTTCATTAATTTTTAATAAAAATTAGTCACTTCATTATAATATTCAATTTCTTTAAATTCTCCTCTTAGGTTTTTTTGGCTAGTCTAAATTCTCTTTTATATCTCCATTAGTCCCTTAATTCATTTTTATATCCAATCCATTTGTTATAAAATTCATTTGGTTCATAGGTTTAGTTCAATTTGTTATAACTCTCCATTATTCCTCAAAGTCCTATTTTTGATCCACCCGATCAAATATTTGCTTTCCATAATACCTCCCCCATTGGAAACACCTTATTATTCATAAGGTTTCAAGGTATTTAATACATGGATATTAAATCCACCCATTTTAATGCACTTATATTTTAAAATATTATGCATCTAACATCCATATAAGTCTTTGCCCCCTTTCCATACCTTTCATTGTTGGCTAAATTTTCTACGTTCGAATTTCTCTTTTTGTCCCTTTTAGCATCATTGATAAAGATCATCTTGATTTCCCTAATAATTTAAGATTCATGTTAGCCTAGTCATCGAAATTCCATCTAAGTCATAAATAATCCTAGGAGAATCTTCTCTTTTGACTTGTCAAAATTGCATCCCCACCTATAGGACATTTAGATTCCACTATAATCCATGATCTGCATTCATCCTCATGTCATTGATTAGTCTGAGCCACTTATCCATTCCCTCCTAAAAATTCCAAAGTTTTCAAGGAAAAAAATGAATGGCTCACATTCATCTTCTCAAAATCGATGAACATTTTGCTTTTGTCCAAAGTCTTACTTTTGTCTCATTCACCATACAAGCCAAAAAATTGTAACTGTCAAAAATATCAATAGTCTATAGGATGCCACATAGAAAATTCAACAAAATATCTTATCACATGCCCAAATCAGAGAGAAATGAATGGCTCACATAAATCTACAAAATATCTATGGCCCATAGAAAATAAACTTGGTGCCTCGCTAATGACAAAATCTTGCACAATTGACTAGCCTATCAAAAAAGATTGATGATCCACATTCGTCCAAGCCTAGATCAATGACAACGGTTCATCAAGTAAAATCCTCATGATTTGCTTAGTTATTTCTTTGATATAACTAATGGATAAGATCTCTCAAGACAACATCTACGGTCCACAATGGTTGATGAATGGATGGACCGTATTTGTTAATAAATCAAGATAAAAGTGTAGATCAAGTTAGATCAATGGGTCATATCCACTGATAGGAAGATTTCAATGATGCATATTTTACAAGGAATAATGATAAAGCATATTGACCAAACTCAACATAAAAATGAGTGGCCCACATTGCTCAAAAAACAATGCCTTAAACCTTTACAACATGAATGTTTCACATCATGCCACATTGACAAAAATCAACCACTTACATTCACTGGTAAATGAGTGGTCCATAGAATTCAATGAAATAACTTTGAGTGCCATAGATTAGAGGTCCGCATTATGCCATGTCTACCCGAAATAATTGTCAACAATCAATTAGAGTGACCGATCTAGATTTAATTTTTTGTGTTGTAAAATTCCCACCAAATATCTTACACTTATATCAGCAACTATGACTTATCAAGATTAAAAAAATATTGTAAGCAAAGTGATGACTTATCTTGGGCCCTGTTGAGGTGTGATTTTTTCCTATTAAAAATATCACCTGACAATTAGGATCGTAATCCTCTCTTGCAAAGAAAATATGTTTCTCCAAGGTTCTTTTACGTAACATATTATGAATTTATGTCAATTAAGTACACAGAATATCTCAGGGATTAACAATCAACTGTTAACAAGGGGCCTAGTATAACAAATATTTTGATCTTGAAATCATTACTTGAATTTTCATCAGTATAATTTACTTTCTCAAAATGAATAAACTTGCCTTTTAAAGCTAATATTTGAGAATGCAAATCTATTTTAAAAGACGAACTTTGATTAAAAATGTTTTTAACCTTATATTAAATTTGCATGAATGTTTTAAAGCATTTTAATTCAAAACTTACAATTATTTCATGAATGAAGCTTAAAATCATATCTAATAAATGATGAATAAAATAAAAACCCTAATTATAAAATGTGAAACACTTTATAATCCTTATGTTTGGGCCTTTAGAATATTCTAAGCTTCATAATTCTTGCTTCTTTTCATAGAATATGAATAATTAATGTGTATGAATTCTAATTATAAAGTTTTTAAATTTATAATATAAAAATTAGAATTCATATAACCTTTTAAACTAGATATTTATTTATTCAAATATTTGAAATAAATAAATATAAATAATTAATATGTATGAATTCTAATTATAAAGTTTTTTACTTTATAATATGAAAATTAGAATTCATGTAATCTTCCTTAATGTGATGTTTATTTATTTTCAAATATTCATTAAACTAAATATTTGAAGTAAATAAATTTAATCCTTTCAATAGTATACTTTGGACTTTATGATTTGAGATTGAAAATTTTAATAAATAAAACTTCCAAAAACATAAATAAATCTCAAATTATGTATTTTAAAATTTTATGATATTAAAATCAATAATCAATATAATCCTTCTCTAAAATTTATTTGTCAAATATTTATTAACTTAAATATTTGACCTAAATAAGTTTTACAACCCTTTCTATAAATCTAAATCTTTAAAATTCAACTTAGGGTTTTAATTAAAAAAATTCAATGAACTTTATAAACTTTATCAAATTTAAAATCAAAAGCTCATTGATTCCCTCCTTTTGAGTGATAAATTCAAACTTTAACCTAGTTGTAAAATTTAAATATTTTTAAAAATATACTAGGTTTTATCTTAAATATTAATGCCTTAAATAAATTAAAAATGTCTTAGGGTAAATAAACAAATTTGAATAAAACGTTTGGACAAACTTGCTACAGCATAGAAAACACAACTTTGAAAACCAAACTCAGGCAGACCAGTTTTTACACAATCCTACCACAAATTTGGTGTTATCTTCTATGGAAATTTGAATTAAAAAATTATATCAATTAACTTATAAATTAAAAACACCACAATAGTTCTTGCTTTTAGTAAAAATTGAATTTTATACAAAATATTAGATCTTACAATGAATCCAACAAAGTCTTTGTATTCATGTGCAAATGTAGCTTCCTCTGCAACTTCGTCTTCTATTTGGCTCCTTTTAATCTTTCCTCTTTTTCTCCAACCTGTATGAAACTCTCTTTGGTTTTTAATTCTCCATTTATAACTTGAGAAATTTGTTCCTCTTGATTAGTTTACTTCGTTTCATCAGTTTTTAAAAATGAATTCTTGAAACCCTAATATCAATAAATGTTTTTCAAAGGATTTAATATTTCTCGCATTCAAAAATTAAATTTATAATCTTGCCAATAAGACAAATATTAATTAGAATATAAAACATTTATTAAATAACATTATTAAATATAATTAAATTATAAAGTTAAAAAAATTATAATTTAATTAATTGAAAACAAATTTATAAAATAACAATTTTAAATATATTAATTATAAAGTTATAAAAATTTATAATTTAATTAATTTAAAACAAGACATAACTAAACATAACATACGAACATGCAACCTATATGAACACCATTATAATAAACAAAAACATATTAAAATAACACCAAAAATATATACTAAATAATAAACATATAATTTAAAGACAATATAAAACTAAAGCAACATAACAAAACATATAAAACAAACAAAAAAATACTAGGGATACATGAGACTTAAAAATTTAACATAACACAAAACATATTTACAAAACCTAACCTATCAATATTAATAACAAACAAAATAAAACACCCTTGACATAAACATAACATAACAACAATAATACAACTCAAAGACCATAATCAAAATGACCATACAAGCATAACTTTAGGATCTTCAGATCATGAGGTGAATTTTGACAATGGACCCTGCTATAAGACCATTCGAAGGAAGATAAGCATTCTTGATATTTCAAATATGACAACAGTGAACAATAAGCGCAAGCAACAATTTGAAATAAGCTTTCAAATTTCAAGTGGGTCCCCAAGTTTTGGGGTCATTGTGAAGGAGTCACAACAGACCCACATTTGCTTAAAAACTTTGACCAACAATCATTATGGAGGCATAGATAGTTGAGTGATTTTATAACCTTGTTCGATGATAGGAATTAAAATTCGAGCGATCATAGACAAGTGATATAAGGAAGAATAGACATGCCAGTTTTTCATGTAAATAGGTGATAAATGAATAAAGGCCCAATATAGTCGTAATACAAATAATTAGTAAACAAGTTATCCTACGTATTTGTTTGTACATAAAATAAGGCTAATACAATAAGTAATGAGTAGCATAGCCAGACTAATAATTGTAGCAAAGAGTTTGGTAGAACAAATTGAGTCATCTTTAAATATTTTCACAACACAACCATATTCATTTCACTAATCACATAGTTTTGTGAATAAAACTAAAATCAATTTAGGCATGGTAAAATCAAGTTGATAAATTTTGTGTGATCAAAGATCACACATCATACTCTATTTGGTATGTTTTCAGTTACAAAAAAAGCAATTGAAAAGAAGGAGCTTAGTTGGTAAGAAAAAATATGTGAATAGATAGTTCACCAAAGGCTAAATATTTTAGGAAGAGATATCAAATAGAAGGTGCAATTATGTAATAATTGTAGACATACCCACTATCAAGACCATCAATCATAGCTCTATCTATATAAGGTTTAGTATCCTTTCAGAATAAATAAGAAAACATCTCTCAAAATGCATATGAGCCCAAAAGTGCAAGCAAAGACCCACATGGTAGAGAGTGATCTACAAAGAAGGTTCCTACTAGATTGTGTAGAAAAGAGAAAGTGGTGTAGAAGTGATGAACTTTGGCCTATAAGTGCTTAGATATCTACTAAAGGTACCTTTCCTAGATCTAAAACAATTGATAGTTGTAGTGGAGTACACTCATGGAAATACAATTTTATGGGTTTCTCCCATATTTTAGCCACTTGTTTTTACTATATCCCCCTTCTTTTCTTCAGTTTCCTCTAATTATAATATCACTTCTAGTGTTCACCCATTGTTTATTTCATATAATATTTTCTCCCTATCCTTTCCTTCAAATATTTTTCTCTTCACCAAAATTTCCCTCCTTTTAGCATATATATCTCTTCACTGTTTTTTATCTTTAACTTTCTATGATCCCCATATCCTCCTTGCTTATTATTTCATTATTTCTTCCCTTTAAAAGTATTAAATTTAAAATAAAGACTAGTCGAGGCTCCAAAAATGTGACATCAAATTTTTGACCACATTCAAAAGATAGTAAAATAGTCTTTTGGAAGCTTCAAAATTTATTGAAAGTTGTAAAATTATTGAAATAACACACAACTAGAAAAGGAGTAGGGCCAAGGAAGGATGAATTTGTATTCCATTAAAGAATCCCCTGTTACTAGTGGATGGATCAAAAGTTAGGAGTCCCCTTGTTACTACTTTTAAACTGAAGGAATATTGAATTGTGTTACACATTTGAACAAAAAATCAAATTGTATTGATTTAGCAAGATCTAGGTTATTCAAACCAAACTCCCATTGTAAAAGATAAATTTATATGAATACAATCTTGCTTCCAACTTTGGGAAATATTGTGTTCAATTGTGTTTGTTTTCACATTTGCATGTTACATTATTTGAATGTGTAAATGGTGCTTTCTCTCACTGGTACATCTTAGTTATGTTTGTTACATCATTTGAATATATATAATTAACCCAATGTATTCTTTCTCTTTCTTTATTTTTTATTCAATTGTTTAAATACCTTTCTACAATTGATAATGAACAAGCCACCGATCTATTGATAGGAGCATATTAGTAGGTTTTGTAATTCTTGGTCAAACATTAAACGAATTTATTTTCTTTTAAATCTAGTTGAGCATAAGTGTTAATAATATAAGCTCATTTTAGGGTTTCCTTACCTTACTTGGTCTATCAAAAGCATTACGTAATGCTTTCTTGAGTAAAAGAGGTGGATCTACCAGAGTCCATAACGTTGATTAAAATCAAAAAATTCGACAACATGACAAATCTTTAAGGGATGTAAAAAAATTCTCCAACAATTTTTGGCACCATTATCGGGGAAACTACTTACTATCTTGTCTTTTAATTTTTTTGTAGTTTTTCCCATTTTCAAAATTTTAAAATTCAAAAAACAATGGTCATAGGTTTTGTTGGTCATTAGGGTTTGTCACCATTTTAAACCACAATTCCGTAAATACCTTGAGAGAAATTTTATGATAATTGAGAGATATTAAGCTGAGCAATCTTGGCTAAAGAATCTTTAGAAAAGCCTGTTATTTCTTGCACACCTGTGTTGGCAACTCTGATCAAACCCAAAATTTAAAGAAAGAAGAAAAATCTTGGATTTGGTACAAGAATAAGCAACATGGAATTACATCTCGAAGTGCAAAACCCAGAGGTATTCTTCAAATACCATAGTATCTCTAAAATTCCAATTCATTCTATTTATGTTTTCAGTACCAAATCAAGCTCAAACTAGTCATCCCCTGTTGTTAATCAAATACTTGTAGTTAGTCAATTTGTAGTAAAAATAGTAGCTATTAATCCTCATGCTAATGTCAATATATGGAGAAATGATAGGTATAGATATTTTTCTCTACCTTAGAACCTAAACCCTCTTCCCAATAAATCTAGTAAATTCTTGCCCAAAGTTGAAGGTAACACTATTGTTACCAGTGAAGATCATATTAGGGATTTCTTAAATGTTATTGACAATCTAGAAGTTGATGAATAAGACATAGTCCTCAGGCTATTATTTTAGGTCTTAGAGAAATATACTCATCAATGGTTTAACAACCTTCAAAATGGCTCCATCCCTAATTTCCAAACCATGGAAAGTGTCTTTCTTAGAAAATATCAAGAAAAGAAGAATGAGCAGTCTTTATTAACAGAATTAGCCACTATGAAAAAGAAATAAAATGCATCAATGTAATATTTTAATATAATATTTAATAAACTCATAAATAATATACCAGTAGGACTAAGGCCAAATGATGACTAGTCCATTTGTTTTTACAAGAATGCCTTCCCTAGAGATTTTAATTATGAGTTAAGGAAAAGAGCAACAACCACCATTGATGCATGTATGGATATGGCTATTCAATTAGAGAAAAATATGACTCGTAGTAGAAAGATAAAAGCATGCTCTCTAGAGCCTATTCAACCTAAAAGAAAACCTAGGAAGGGTGAATTTTTGTTCCTAAGAAAATAGAGAAAATATCTGATGAACAAGTTAGTGAATTAAGTGAGTGAATTGTTCACTAATTTGAACAATAGACTAGCTATAATTGAGAGAGGTAAAGAGAAAAATGTTGAGGCTTCACAGTACCAAAGTGATAATAGACAACAAGGAGATAACAAACCCCTCTTCAAAAGGAAATTTACCAAAAATTAGAACAACAATGAAATGAAGAAGGGAATAGGAACCAAAATGGAAATAATAATTAGAAAAAAAGTAGAAAAGGATCTTAATTCTATTCCAAACCCAATTCCATCCAATAATATAGCATCAAATTATCCTTTCTATTTCTCTACTTGTGATGCACCACATAAGTCTACTGATTATGGTATATATCTGAGTATCTATTTAAATGTTGATTTAAATGACGAATCTAAAGATGAAGATATTAAAGTTAATCTATGTTGGACTCAAGAAGATGAGGCTAGAGAAGTCAATTTTGAAAAATACCTTGAAAAATATCTGAGTATCCCCTTAAGTTTCAGTCCCATCATTTGGTATCAGAGTAGGCTTTCCCTACCCTGTGAAACCCTTGAGGGGGGATTTCCCTCATGGAAATCCTCCCTCCCCTATTTATGTATGCTGGGAGTGGGAGCTTCACTTTACTACCGATTGAGAGGTGATCAACTTAATGACGAGAAATGTGCTCGACCAACCTTGAATAGAGAAAGAGCGATCGAAACTTGTTAATATGTGGATAATAGTATGCACTCGCTCAAGATAGAGAGGGGATAGGGAGAAGGCTCAACATTTGTTTTTATTTACCGAATCGGTTGAGAACTTGAAAGCTGGAGAGAGCTTTTAGAAAGAAATGTTGCCTCCCCTTACTAATGTTTCATTGCCAAGGTTGAAGTTGCTTCATGAAATGCTGAAAGACCTACCTTCTGGAGAAGAACTGTGAGAATTGAGAGAACGAGAATGGGGCTTCTAAAGAAGAGAGAATTGTGAGAGCTGTAGCCGCATTTATTTAAACAAGACCTCTCAGATCGGTCAAACAAGAATTGGTATGGGGAGAAAGAACAATCATTCATTGATTAAACGAGTTAGAGTTAAAGTGCACTATGCCTTCACCTTGACACTTGTCAGTTTCTCTTGACAAGTGTCATGTGTTGAATATAGGCTTATGCCTATATATTGTAACCATTTGTATCAATAAAGTGAATCCCATTCAATTTTAGTCTCATCATTTGGTATCAGAGCAGGATTTCCCTACCCTGTGAAACCCTTGAGGGGGGATTTCCCTATTTTTTTTAAGTTTTTTTTTTACCGAGGGAGTATGCTCTCCATCATTTGATGGATCAGAAACCAGATGGTAACCCCTATATTTTTTTTTAGTTTGTGGTAACCCCTATTTGGATTTGAAATATGGGTCGTGGTGTTAGTAGCGATGGTGGTCAGAGTTCTTTTGGGTTACCTGTTTGGTGGTGATGAGCCTGCAAAGCCAGATCCAACCTGAGTAAGGAGATGTCTCCAAGCCATTTACGCAAAATGCTCTAATGAATTTTCTTCTGTGAATTTTTCACAGACCCACAAATCTTAACCAACACGTACATAATTTGAATGCGACGATTTTATATAACATACTCAGCACCATTTGTAGCTTGTGCCGATGCAGTAGATCCAGTTGTGTCTTTAGCGGATCCATCTTCAACACCAGGAATGTCCTGCTCATGTACGCGTGCAGGTGCGTCGACCCCGCCAGCATCTGCGTGCCCAAGATTTGAACCTGATGCGTCGAGGTGTTGGTTTTGTAGAGCAAAGATCCAATCATTTTGAGCCCAAATTCGGTTTGACGTCAAGGTTGAGGTTTTTTGTTAGAAAAATTGTATTGAATTTGTTGATCTACATGGAGAAATTTGGTTAAAAATGAGTGTGCTTAGGTTGGATATCGAGAATGAGAACTGCATGGTGGTGGTGGCAAAGCAGCGTGGCATTGACATGGTACTGAACGAGGAGTCGAAGTAGGAAACCCCTACGGTAGTGTCCTTCGGCAAAAAATAGTGGTTTCTTGGCATGGTCGTGGTGGCTTCCACCATGATGAACCCGAGGTCCACCATATCGCAAGTGAAGCGCCTCATCGGCCGGTGCTACGATGATCCAGAGGTCCAGAACTACGTCGGTGAGAACAAAACTTTCACCCCAACTCTAATTCTCGAAATGATTCTCTTCAATTTGAATCAAATCGCCATAAAAAAATTGGAGACCACTGAGGTTTTCGACTGCCTCATCGGAATACCAGTGTACTTCACAAAATTGTAGCGTCGCGCACATTCTATTCCTTTGTTTGACAATCTCTCATGCTGAGACAACTCCAGTTGCAGAAGAGGAGTTTTTCTTAATGCGTTTTTCGTTGAGGGTGGCATAATGGTAGCGGTCGCCATCAATGGTGTGCTCGGCATAGCTAATAGCCCATGGACTTGATTGGGGATGTATTTGAATCAATATAAAAACATTACATGTGGAGGCTTCCAAATCAAACTATAATGCCATGTTTCTATCATAGAGGGGAGGTATTATTTATAAAGTAAGGGCAATTTATTTAAAAACTAGAGAAATATTTTTTTTTAAAGTGGATGGGGCCACTTTATTTAGTATATGGGGACTTGACATTTTGCTAAGCCGACAGTATGGCTTATTTGGCCATTAGTTTAATGTTTTATTTCCACAATGGCGAGTGAGAGGAAGGCCCACATGGCCTATTTATTGTACTTTTTCAAATTTTAAAAGAAATGATGGCCCACATGACTATGTAATTCCCCTGCGAGGGAAAATTGAGTCTGTCTTTTTATTCCGCCACAGTGCGATGCCAGGAATATGATATTCCTGAGGTTTATTTTGCTGCCTTAGATAGGCATTATGGTTTTTTCACATGATGTAGGCCCCTTTGATGGTGGAATATAGGGGTATTTATAGTCATTGGAAAAAAAAATTTGTGACGGACACAATGGCAGTGTCATATTGTAATTTTGAGGCTGTTTTAATTTCTTTTTTCAGCCTCAAATTTTTTCTACCTTGGAGTGCACTTTCGATTGTACCCGACACTCCCAAGGTACTTGTAAGTGAACCTAGTATCTAGTATTCACCTCTTTCTACTTGGTGTATGCAGCGGCTGGTTACCCATGCATTTCGGTAAGATGAGGTGACTACCATAAGGACACTTATTCTAGGGACTACAGACATAGACACCCTAGACTCTATCCGAGGTTTTTCATGATCTACTTCTGAAGACTACAAACGAAGACACTTCAAAAGATTCTCTTCTTTTCTTCTTCTCCTCCATATTTGGATATATGGCTCATTTTATTGTATTGAGTGCATTTTCAAAAAATACCGACACTCTTATATGGCTCATTTTTCATTAGTATTAGGTGCATTTTCGGTAGAGACCGATACCTAATACAAACTCGTGGAAGTGGCTGACCCTGAGGAAACAGATCGAGATGTATATACAGTGAATCTAGCATTATTCACAGTTGGAGAGCCAAGCGCAAAGAGCACGATCCTAGACCAAATCAACAATAACAGAGGATGATAGGTTGTTTTAGAGAAGTCAACACTAAGGGGGAATGTTTCCTAATGTTGACTTGTTTTGTTTCTTCTTTAGTTAGGATAGTGCACTTTAAGGGGGAATGTTAGAGTTAAAGTGCCCTATGCCTTCACCTTGACACTTTTTAGTTTCTCTTTACAAGTGTCATGTGGTGAATATAGGCTTATGCCTATATATTGTAACCATTTGTATCAATAAAGTGAATCCCCTTCAGTTTCAGTCCCATCAGGAACATATAGAGAATGATGTACTCTATCAAAAACTCAATATGTTCTACTCAATCATTAAGTCTGTCACTTTCACAAATCTGATTTCTAATGTTTGCACATTCACTTTCAATATCACTCAAAACCAATGCTCAAGAAGTTTCACTCAATCATTCAACCAATGAAACACAACTTGCTCATAAACCCTAAACAAGTGTTTTCATACTTCTTCAAACAAAGAGCACAATGTGGGTCTCAAACCCTAACTCAAATAATCTTCAATATCTATCTCAAATGTTCTCTAAACATTCACCAATGAAGCATATAAAAACTCACTCAAATATTTCCAACAATGCTTATCAAACAATCCTTTTCACTCCACCTTATATTTCACACACTCATTCCAATCACTTTAAACAAAATATGATTTGCCCATACCTCTTATTTGATTGATGAAGAATTGTCCACAAAACCTGTCTTACTCACAACCAAATCCTTTTGCCAATTCAAGGTTAGATAGCAACAATCTATCTCAAAATCTTCACAAGAATATTCACCTCAACAAATATTTCTCCATACAATGCCAAATCACTTATACACCTTATTACTCCTATCTTAAAAATAAATTTCATCAACAAGAGTTACTAATCACATAAACAAAAATTCTCACATCCACCTTATAACTCCTTTTTAACAATAAAGCACTTTAAATAAATTCAAAGTATTACTCACTAACCCTTATGACTCCCAACTATGAGCATACACAATAATATTTATTTAACCCTCATAAATTTCAAATCATGGCAACAAAAACTTTATCAAAACCTTATAACTCCCAACTATGGCAAATAATAAAAATTTATTTAAACCTTATAACTCCCAACTATGGCAAATGCACATACCTTAATGCAAAAATCAAATGTCATTACCATCGCTCGAACCTGCGACCTCCTAGCCCCATGCGCCCTAACACAAGGGCCACTATCGCATGGGCTATGCTACCCCACGTGAACCAAGGAGCATGTGCTCCTTAATTTCCTTCTCCACCAATGCAAAATTCGAAAGGTCTACGCCCAAAACAAAACCTCCATGCGGTTCAAACTCCGCACCTTGCTGCTCCCAATGCGCTGCGCAAGCCAACTCAGCTACCACCTCACTTCGGTGGGGACAGGCGCCTTCCACGGTTTGACCTTCTGCTCGCTCTAAAAATCATGAACACCTACGCCTTCCTTCCTCTACCGTGTGCGAGAAATAAAATGTGCAAGCTATTACTTTGGGGAAATATCGAATGCGTAAATTACCACCAAGGCTTAGGCTAACCTTAGCCTTATTTATACACATGCCCAATTTAATATTTGATGTTGACTGCCTTTTTGTTTTAATTCAAATTTGGATATTTTGAATTATTATATTTAATTATAATTATTTAAATCCTAAAGGATTTAAATATTATAATTTAAATATTTAAAACCTTTTGGGCTTTTTACTTTTAGGGAGAACCTTGCCACCATTAGTAAATATTTTAACCTTTGCCAAATTACCACCAAGGTAATTTATTGCCACCATTAATATTTTAACCTTTGCCAAATTACCACTAAGGTAATTTATAAATCCTTTTTCAAATATTATGGAGAGGTCTTCCTTTCTTCTTGTTGCCTTATACCTCATATGCCATCAAGAGAAATATTCTCACAAATATTTCCATCAATTTAGGACCTTTAACCTTTTGACATTAATCAACCCTTTTGACATTAATTTCATCAAATTGGGACATCCAACCTCTTGACATCAATGACAACAAAACATGCTCAAATTTCCAACAATCTCCCCCTTTGTCATTGATGGCAACCCTTTTTCCTTTAAGCATTCCTTTTACCTTTTTCAATACTACTCCCCCTGAGAAACTGCTCCCCTGACTGAATGCTCTCCCCCTAACTCAAATCTCTCCCCCTTTGACATCAATGGCAAAGGGACTCCTTTGGGGCTAAATATAAGACTCTTAGCTCAGCCCCCTCCCCACCTCCTCTCCTTGAGGTGATTAATTTTGGGGTGGGAGTATCTCTACTCCCAACATACAATGCTCTTTTTCTTTGTCCACCTTCTTTCTCAATTGACTCTTCTGATTCTTTTGAATATCCCTGTTCTTGCTTGTCTCTGGAAATTCTGTTCTACACCACTTAGCCATATGCCCAACATTATTGCACTTATAACACTTAATGTTGTGGTTCCTAGAAGGTGCAAATATCTTGAAGTTCCTCCTGGTGAAGCCATATCCATTCCTATCATGAACCCTGCAATGAATTGCTTTATGACCAAAATGATTACAAGAGTAACAATACCCTTGAAAGAGATGCCCATTTCTGAAATTTCTCTTAGTGAAACCATATTCCTTCTTTTCATGTGTCCTGCACTGCATAGCCTTGTGACCAAACCTGTTACATGAGAAGCAACATCCTTTGAAGAAATCTTGCCTTGAACCCATTGGTCTCTTAGTCCTTTCTTCCCTGTGATGTTTCCTATTCCTTATTTGTGCATTGTTTCCTTCCTTGGTGAACCTTCTATTTTTCAACTTATCCTCATAAGTCTCACTTTCTCCTTCACTCTCTTCTTCTGAAGCTTCTTCTTCTTTGGAGCTTGAGCTTGACTCCTCTCCTTGTTCTCTTTGTTCCTCTTCAAAACCAAGTCCTGTATTGTTTGATGAAGATCTTTGTGCATTGATAATCTTATCCAAAGTCTTTGAGCTTCTCCCAAACCTGTGTAGCTTGTCTTTAGACTCTTTCACTTCTTTCCTTAGTGAAACTACCTCATGCTCTAATATTTCACATTCTAAGACTTTTACCTCTAACTTTTCTTTAAATCTCCTTGTCTTAGCTATTGAGTTTGTTAGATCTTGTATAAGCTTTCCTTTTTCTTCATCACATTCTTGAAATTGAGCCTTGAGCCTCGAATTCTATTTTCTAACCTTTCTTAATTCCTTAAGAGCAGAAATAAGCTCAACTTCTAGATCTACAACTCCTTCCTCTTCATTTTTTGATTCTTCCTCTACTTCTTTGTCTTCAAGAGCATCTTCATACTTTTTAGATTTATCTTCAATAGGAGCACTTCCTTCTTCCTCTATTGCCAAGAAGAGAATTTCTTCTTCTTCATTATCTGAGGATCTTCCATCACTATCACTTGAACTCTTGCCTATCTTGTCTACATAGAAACTTTTCTTATGTCTTTGGAAAAACTTCTTTCCATGCTTGCTTTGTCCATCCCTACTTTTCTTTTGATACCTAGATTTTCTTGCTTCCCTGTTCTTATGATCTTGTTTCTCTTCACCACTACTGCTTTTAGCTTCTGTATAGTTAGATGCATAATGACCATATTTACCACAATTGAAACACTTTACTATTTTCATACCTTTGTGCTTTCCTGAATCCCTCTTGTTCCTTCTACCATAGTTAGCTTCCTCATCACTGATTGACTCATCACTTGAAACAGGTTTCTTATCCTTTGCTTTCTTTGTTGCTTTGAAAGTTACCTCTTTCTTCGGGATAGGATCCTTTACAATTCTCATCTCATATGTTGTGAGTGTTCCCTGTAACTCATCCAAAGTTAGTTTTTCAAGATCTCTTATTTCTTCTATGGCTGAAATATTTCCATCATACCTCATAGGAAGTGACCTTAGAACATTTTGACAAACATCATATTCTTCAACTTTAAACCCAAGTCCTCGCATGGAGTTAACAACCTCATCCACATGAAGTAAGTATGTAGCAATGTCTTCCTCATCCTTCATCTTCAAGTCTTCAAATATTTTCTTGTGATTTTGCAACTTTACCATCTTGACCTTTTTATCTCCCTCATATGCATTCTTCAACTTTTCCCATATCTCTTTTGTTGATGTGCAATGCATAACTTTTACAAATTTTGCTTCACGTAATCCACCCAAGATTGCATTCATTGCCTTTGCATTATACAGGTGTAAGAGCTTACCATATTTATCTATAGGAGGACTAGTTGGTGGTGTGTACCCATCCTCAACTGCTTGCCATATCTCAATTCCTTGTACCATCAGGTAAGTCTTCATTCTTACACTCCAAAAAGCATAATTATTCCCATCGAACAATGGTGCCTTATTTGTTGAAGATCCACTTTGAGATGCCATCTGTGTTCCTGTACACTCTTCCTTCAAGCTGTTAAACTCTTTCGAAGGAACCCACTCTGATACCAATTGAAGAACACAGGCTTATACTGAGAGGGGGGTGAACAGTATAAGACCAACTTTTACTTTTCTTTCCCAAACAATATTATCCAATATTATCAATGGCAATATCAACAACAATAATCAAAGCAATGCACAAATCATCACACACAATAGAGACACCAATTTAACGTGGTTCACCCAATGTGGGCTACTCCACAGAGAAAATATTTCCACTAAAATTTTCTCAACAAATCTCTTGGGAATCACTTCCCTATTACAATGTTTATGGACCTCTATCCAAAGGAGACACCAATCCCCTAATGCTCTAATTTGTGGATCTCTCTCCATAGGAGAACTCTTTCCCCTTTTCTTGGTTCATGGAACTTGACCCAAGAGAACTCTTTCTCCTCAACTAGTTCGTGGATCTCTCTCCACAGAAGAACTCTATCTTCCCAGCTGGTTCATAGATCACACTCCATAGGAGAACTCTTTCCCCTTGCTCTAGTTCATGGAACTCTATCCATAGGAGAACTCTTTCCCTCTACTCTAGTTCATGGATCTCTATCCACAGAGAACTCTTTCCCCTCTACTCTAGCTGATGATCTTCTAGAAGACTTCTACCCCCACTACACTAGCTTGTGGATATCTCTCCATAGAAGACCTATATCCTCACTACCTTAGCTAATGGATCTCTATCCACTAGATACTAATATCCTCTACTCTATCACCTCCAAAGCTTACTCTCAAATCTATCTCAAATCTGCACCAAAATCTATCCCAAGTGTAGTACAAATCTACTCACAAATATCTATCTCAAATCTATCCTCAAGCCTTAACACAAAGCTTGATCCAATCACAAATCAACTCTACTTAGATTTACCCCAAGCCTTAACACAAATCTTGAACAAATCAACAAATCAACTCTACTCAAATCTACCTCCAAGCCTTCTCAAATACTTGCTCAAATCTACCTTCAAGTCTTCTCAAAGACTTGCTCAAATATACCTTCAAGCCTTCTCAAAAACTTGCTCAAATATACCTTCAAGCCTTCTCAAAGACTTGCTCAAATCTCCCTCAAGCCTTCTCAAAGACTTGCTCAAATATACCTTCAAGTCCTCTCAAGAACTTGCTCAAATATGCTCTCAAGCCTTCACAAAGACTTGCTCAAATCTACCTTCAAGTCCTTCTCAAGAACTTGCTCAATTCTACTCTCAAGCCTTCACCAAGACTTGCTCAAACCTATCCTCTCAAAGACTTGCTCAAATATGCTCAAACACATGCTCAAAATAACTCACAAGATATTCTCAATCAATCTCAAATCTTGCACACAATGCTATCAAATGCTTTGTCTAATCTTCAAAGTAATTCCTTTAACTTGAAGCAGTTTAGACATATTCTATTCAAAATTCATTTAACCTCTAGAACATATAGAGAATGATGTACTCTATCAAAAACTCAATATGTTCTACTCAATCATTAAGTCTGTTGCTTTCACAAATCTGATTTCTAATGTTTGCACATTCACTTTCAATATCACTCAAAACCAATGCTCAAGAAGTTTCACTCAATCATTCAACCAATGAAACACAACTTGCTCATAAACCCTAAACAAGTATTTTCATACTTCTTCAAACAAAGAGCACAATTTGGGTCTCAAACCCTAACTCAAATAATCTTCAATCTCTATCTCAAATGTTCTCTAAACCATTCACCAATGAAGCATATAAAAACTCACTCAAATATTTCCAACAATGCTTATCAAACAATCCTTTTCACTCCACCTTATATTTCACACACTCATTCCAATCACTTTAAACAAAAGATGATTTGCCCATACCTCTTATTTGATTGATGAAGAATTATCCACAAAACCTATCTTACTCACAACCAAATCCTTTTTCCAATTCAAGGTTAGATAGCAACAATCTATCTCAAAATCTTCACAAGAATATTCACCTCAACAAATATTTCTCCATACAATGCCAAATCACTTATACACCTTATTACTCCTATCTTAAAAATAAATTTCATCAACAAGAGTTACTAATCACATAAACAAAAATTCTCACATCCACCTTATAACTCCTTTTTAACAATAAAGCACTTTAAATAAATTCAAAGTATTACTCACTAACCCTTATGACTCCCAACTATGAGCATACACAATAATATTTATTTAACCCTCATAAATTTCAAATCATGGCAACAAAAACTTTATCAAAACCTTATAACTCCCAACTATGGCAACTAATAAAAATTTATTTAAACCTTATAACTCCCAACTATGGCAAATGCACATACCTTAATGCAAAAATCAAATGCCACTGTCGTCGCTCGAACCTGTGACCTCCTAGCCCCGTGCACCCTAACACAAGGGCCACTGCCACATGGGCTATGCTACCCCATGTGAACCAAGGAGCATGCGCTCCTTAATTTCCTTCTCCATCGATGCAAAATTTGAAAGGTCTACGCCCAAACAAAACCTCCGTGTGGTTCGAACTCCGCACCTTGCTGCTCCCAATATGTCATGCAAGCCAACTCGACTGCCACCTCACTTCGGTGGGGATAGGCACCTTCCACGGTTTGACCTTTTGCTCGCTCCAAAAATCGTGAACACCTGCACCTTCCTTCCTCTACCGCGTGTGAGAAATAAAACATGCAAGCTATTACTTTGGGAAAATATCGAATGTGCAAAATTACCACCAAGGCTTAGGCTAACCTTAGCCTTATTTATACACATGCCCAATTTAATATTTGACGTCGGCTGCCTTTTTGTTTTAATTCGAATTTGGATATTTTGAATTATTATATTTAATTATAATTATTTAAATCCTAAAGGATTTAAATATTATAATTTAAATATTTAAAACCTTTTGGGCTTTTTCACCTTGCCACCATTAGTAAATATTTTAACCTTTGCCAAATTACCACCAAGGTAATTTATTGCCACCATTAATATTTTAACCTTTGCCAAATTACCACCAAGGTAATTTATAAATCCTTTTTCAAATATTATGGAGAGGTCTTCCTTTCTTCTTGTTGCCTTATACCTCATATGCCATCAAGAGAAATATTCTCACAAATATTTCCATCAATTTAGGACCTTTAACCTTTTGAAATTAATCAACCCTTTTGACATTAATTTCATCAAATTGGGACATCCAACCTCTTGACATCAATGACAACAAAACATGCTCAAATTTCCAATAAGGGGTTGGAGTGATGTTAACTGATATTAATGAGAATTATCTTGGTATACCATATAGATTAGAATTTTCTTGTACAAATAATGTTGTAGAGTATGTAGCTTTATTACTAGGGTTTAGGAAGGCCAAAGAACTAGGTATTAACTACCTAAAAGTAAGTGGGGATACTGAGCTAATAATATAATAGATCAAAGGAAGGTACCAAGCAAAGCACCTTAGGTTGAAGCAATATAAGCAGACAGTATTGGATGAAATTAATAGATTCCTAGTATTGAATCTGTAGTATATTCCTAGAGCATAAAATCATAATGCAAATATATTAGCTATGAATGCTTCTAGAGCTAACAACCCCAAAATAAACACTTGGTTTATGGATAGGTTTCCAATTATATCTCTTTATAAGTCATTTTTCCCTAATAATATGGTATATTTACAAGTTTTTGAAGATGATATACACATTAAAGACTTTATGACCTTACAAAATGAATTCTCTAATATCATATGTGATGAAAAGGATGAAGAAAAATTGAAATATATTATTGGAAAACCCACAGAGGTCATACAACTAAAGACCAATAGAATCCCTAGAGGGTTTGTGTCTTTAGAAATCCTATTTGATGATTTTGATAGGGCTTACAAACCATTGTTCAAAGAGTATAAAGTAGATGAATTTAAAATTGGAACTTAAGATAAACCAAAATTTGTAAAAGTAAATAAAGCCTCATAAAAAAATAAAAAATAATAGTATATTAGTTTTCTAAAAAATATATGTTATAATTATTTGAGGACATTTAAAACATAAGTTGTGACTCACATTATTCCTCTTCAAGAAGAAGCCAAACTTTTTAGGCAAAATTAAAGGAAATACAATCCTACTTTAAATCCAGTTATTTAGAAAGAAGTACAAAAACTATTGGATGCAAAGATAAGTAGAAAAGTGAGATTTCCCTCCTAGATAGCAAATCTAGTCCCAATTAGGAAGAAGAATGATGATATTAGGCTTTGTGTTGACTTCAAAAAACTGAATAAGAGATCACTTAAATACAACTACTCACTCCCCAACATGGAGCAACTACTTCAAGTAGTTGTTGGGGCATCAAGAATGTCTTTGTTGGATGGCTTCTCAAGTTATAATCATATTTTAGTATATCTATAAGACAGGTAAAAACAAGTTTCACTACGTCCTGGGGTATATTTGAATACATTAGAATGCCATTTGTATTAATGAATGTTGGGAAAAATTTTTAGAGGGCTGTGGATTTTGATTTTAAAGGATTAATGTTTGAAATAGTGGTGGTCTACCTGGATGATGACATAGTTTTTTTCAAGTCCCTTGAATATTATTTTATGCACTTGATTAAAGTTTTTGATAGATGCAAAGAGTTTGGTATATCATTGAATCCTACGAAGTGTTTATTTGAAGCCACATAGGGAAAATTAACCAAGCATGTTGTTTCCAAAGAAGGTACAAGTATCGACCCCCAAAGAGTAGAGGCAATATCCAAAATCCCTCCACCCAAGAATCTAAAAGGGGTACGTTCATTATTTGGTAAGATCAATTTTATTAGAATGTTTGTTCTTTTTTTTGTTGAGATTGCTAAGCCCATAAATGACATGATAAAGCAACAAGGGGAGATAACATGGACCAAAGAAAACACCAAAGAATTCCAAATAATTAAAGATGTTATCACTAAAGCCTCGGCGTTGACTTATCTTGACTATTCTAGAGCATTTAATATATTCTCATGTGATTCTGAACATACCATTCTTGCAGTATTACCTCATAAAGATGATGAAAATAATGAAAGACCAATTGCCTTCATGACTACTTGTTTGAAGGATGCTCAATTAAAGTATACATTGATAAAAAATCAAGTTTATGTTGTTCTTAAAGCACTAGATCATTTTAAAAGTATTTTTGGCTCTAATAAGGTCATGGCTTACATCCCTCATATTCTTGTCAAAGATGTATTCACTCAACCTGAAACCTGAGGTAGGTTTGACATATGGATGGTAAATTTATTACATTATGATGTTGAATATAAATCCATTCAAATTGTTTTTTTTTTTTTTTTTTACATGATGGAATCGGTAGCCGCCACAAATCTAGGTAGGCTATCCATATTTTATGGCCGCCATAGTATTTTGCGTTGTCTACCCCAGAAGCCACCACATAGATCTTCGTACAGTCCGCTCCTATAACTGCCATGCCACATTCATTTTAAACCTTTTACGCCACTGAAAGCACCAAGAAAGGGACAAGTGTTCAGTTCGACGAGGCCCGAGATTTGAACCTTGGACCTCCACCCCCCTTATGGGGTTTGGATGAACTAATTGGTCTACACCTTGGACCAAAGCCATTCAAATTGTTGAAGTATATGAATTAGCCAAATACATGGCCAACAGATAAGGAGAACATATGAATAGTAATGTGATATTTTATGATGAGCATGAGGTGAGGATGTCCCATAATTCAGAATGTATATGGTATGATGACATTAGTTTTTACCTTCAAAAATTATCTTTTCCAAATAGCATGCCTAAGAATAAGAAGAGGTCAACAAAATAGCTTTCTTAGAAGTACCACTATCATGAGGGTAGATTGTATTGGAGACACCTAGATGGAATACTACTATTGTGTGTTTTGAAAAAGAAGTGCCTCAACTTCTGAGATAATATCATACTGGTTTTTGTGGAGGTCATTTTGTAGCAAAAGCTACAACTCACAATATCATGAGATTTTGTTACTATTGGCCTTCTTTGTTCAAATATATCTACCAATTTATGAGGAGTTGTCATAACTACCAAATTTTTGTAGGGAAAAATAACTTATTTGCTATACCTTTAAATCTAGTGGTTTTTGAAGCTCCATTTATTCAGTGGGTACTTGACATTATTAGGGAAATTAATCCAAATTATTTTGGTATATATATGGATAATCGCTACCATTGATTACTTCACTATGTAGGTTGAAGCAAATCCTCTCAAGAAGTCAACAACAGAGGTGGTCACCAGATTTATTGAAGAGAATATTTTGACCAGATTTGGGACTCCAAGAAAAATAGTCACTAATAATGGGTCCAATTTTACTTCTTTTGAGATGATTCAGTTTTGTACAAAGTATGGTATTGAGCTCTCTCATTCTACCAATTACTATTCCTAGGGTAATAATTTGGCAGAATCCTCAAACAAAATTATGATTATCGAAATCAAGAAAGCATTAGGAAGAAATAAAAGGAGTTAGGATTATGAGTTGAAATTTTTTCTTTAGGATGATAGAATATTTTTTAAAAATAGCATAGGAAAATTTTCTTATGAGCTTGTTTATGGAGAAAAAGTCCTATTGCCTCCTCAAATATAAAGTCATGCTCTTTCCTTACTTCTAAAAGATCATGAGGATGTAGATAATATTTAGAGAATGTTAGATCAGATAGTCCAATTATAGGATGATATAAGAGATGTACTTTTAAGGGTAAGTTATTAAGATAAAAAGTTGCATAGAAAATTACTAAAAAAGAAAAAGGAAATTCCTTCTAGGATGGATATTTAGTGCTTTATTAGGATCCTAAAAATGATGAGCTTGGAATTAAAGGAAAATTAAAACCAAAATGGCTAGGACCTTATCAAATTTTTTAGACTATTGGTCAACATACTTACAAGTTGTAGACTTTGGATGGTAGGGAATTCTCAATTCCTATCAATGGCCAACACCTGAAGGTTTACCATTCAACTCCAAGGCCATGATAGTATGAGCAAAAAAAAGCCTTTTTCATGTTTGTTTGTTTTGTCATGTTTGTTCCATTTGTTTCAGTCTTTATTCAATTCATATGATTAGGTCATTAGGTAGAATGTTACAGGTCAATTTGGTTAACAGGGTATTCTAGAGTCCTCAAGTTCCTCAAATGTCATTTTCACCACCTGTCTCACAGTCAGAACCAATGTTAGATTCTTAAATTCTGGCATAAGGTATGCCCCTAATTTTGAACTTCCAAGTGTCCTGCAAGTCCATTAATTTCTAATAAAAATTAGTCACTTTTTTATAATGTTCAATTTCTTTAAATTCTCCTCTTAGGTTTTATTGGTTAGTCTAAATTACCTTTTATACACCCACTAGTCCCTTAATTCATTTTTAAATCCATTCCATTTGTTATAAAGTTTAATTGGTCCATAGGTTTAGTTCAATTTGTTATAACTCTCCATTAATACTCACAGTCCTATTCTTAATCCACTTGATAAAATAGTTACTTTTCATAATACCTCCCCTCATTGGAAACACCTTATCATTCATAAGGTTTCAAGGTCCTTAATACATGAATATTAAATTCACCCCTTTTAATGCACTTATCTTTTGAAATATTATGCATCTAAAATCCATATAAGTCTCTGCCTCCTTTCCATACCTTTCATGGTTGGGTAAATTTTCTATGTTTGAATTTTCATTTTTGTCCATTTTAGCATCATTGATAAATATCGTCATGATTTATTGAATCATCTATTATTTAGGTTAGCCCAGTCATAGAATGTCCATATAAGTCATAAATAATCCTAGGATAATCTTCTCATTTGAATTGTAAAAATTGCATCCCCACCTTTAGGACAAATAGATTCCATTATAATCCATAGTTTTCATTCATCCTCATGACATCGATTAATATGAGCCACTAATCCATTCCCTTCAAAAAAGTCCAATTTATTCATGGCAAAAAATTAATGGCCCAAATTCATCTTGTCGAAATCGATGAACAATCTACATGAAGTCAAAAATTCTTTGCTTTTATTTCATTTTACATACAAACCAAAAAAAATTGTAACTGTCAGAATGATCTACTATCCATATCATGCCATGTAGTAAAGTCAATAGTATCTCTTATCATGTGCACAACTTAAAGAGAAATTAATGGCTCACATCAATCTATAAAATATCTACGACCCATAGAAAATAAACTCAGTGTCTTACTAACAAAAAGTCTTGCACAATTGACCCACCTATTAGAAAAGATTTATGGTCCATGTTCATCCAAGCCTAAATCAATGACAATGGTTCATCAGGTAAAATATTCATGATTTGCTTAGTCATTTATTTGATATAACTAATGAACAAGATCTCTCAAGATAACATCTATGACTCACAATGGCCAATTAATGAATGGACCGCATTTGTTGATAAATCAAGATAAAATTTTAGATAAAGTTATATCAATGGCTCACATCCATCGATAAGAACAATTCAATGGTGTACATTTTTCAATGAATGATGATAAAGCACATTGATAAGACTCAATATAAAAATGAGCAGCCCACATTGCTCGATGAACAACACCTTCAACATTTATGAAATGAATGACTCATGTCATTCCACATAGATAAAAATCAACCACTTGCATTTACTGGTAAATGAGTGGTCTGTAGAAGTTAATGAAAGAACTCTAAGTATAATAGATTAGCGATTTGCATTATGCCAAGTCTCCCTGAATCAATGGCCAAAAATAAATTAGAGTGATCGATCTAGATTTAATCTATTGTATTACAAAACTCCTACCAAATCTCTTGTACTTAGATCAATGGTTGTGACTAATCAAGATTAAAATATTATTGCAAGGAAAATGATGAATAATCAAAGACAAACATCCAAGGTCCACATTTGCTTAGAAAATTTGACTAATAGTCAATATTGAGGCATAGATAGTTGAGTGATTTTATGACCTTGTTCAATGATAGGAACTGAAACTTGAGCAATCTTAGACAAGTGGGGTAAGGAAGAACAAACATATCGTATTTTTCATGTAAATAGGTAGTAAATAAATAAAGGCCTAATAGAGCCGTAATACATATAGTAAACAAGTTATCCTATGTATTTTTTTATACATAAAATAAGGCTACTATAGCAAGTAATAAGTAACATGGTTAGAATGATAAGTGTAGCAAAATTTTTGGCAAAACAAATTGAGTCACCTTTAAATATTTTCACAATACCACCATATTCATTTCACTAATCATGTAGTTCTACAAGTAAAACTAAAATTAGTTCAAGCATGGTAAAATCAAGTTGACAAAGTATCTACGAGCAAAGATCACACATCATATTGTATTTGGTATAGTGTCAGTTGCACAGAAAGTTAAAAAGAAAAGAGCTTAGTTGGAAATAAAAAAATATGTGAATAGACAGTTCACCAAAGGCCAAATATTTTGGGAAAAGATCTCAAATAGAAGGTATAATTTTTTAATAATTGTAGACATGCCCACTAGCAAGACCATCACTCATAGCTCTACCTATATAAGGCTTTGCATCCTTTCATAATCAATAAGAACACATCTCTCAAAATGCATATGGACCCAAAATCACAAGTAAATACCCACATGGCGGAGAGTGATCTATAGAGAATTTTCTTGCTAGATTATGTAAAAAAGAGAGCGGTGTAGAAATGGTAGACTCTGGCCTACAAGTATCTGGAATATCTTCTTAAGGTACCTTGCTTGGATCTAAAACAACTTATAGTTGTAGTGGATTATACTCATGGAAATGTAATATTGTGGGGTTGTCACATATTTTAGGCACCCCTTTTCACTATATCCCCTTATTTTATTCAATTTCATCTTATTATAATATCACTTCTTCTAGTGTTCACCCATTTTTTATTTCATATAATGTTTTCTCCCTATCCTTTCCTTCAACTCTTTTTCTCTTCACCAGAGTTTTTCCTCCTTTTAGCATGTATATTCCTTCACCATATTTTATCTTCCACTTTCTACAATCCCCATATCCCCCTTTATTATCACTTCATTCTTTCTCCCCTTAAAAAGTGTTAAATTTAAAAGAAAGTCTAGCTGAGGCTCCAAAAATGTGACATCGAATTTTTGACCACATTCAAAAGATGGGAAAAATGATCTTTTGAAAGCTTCAAAATTCATTAAAAGCTACAAAATTACTAAAATAACACATGACTAGAAACAGAGTAGGGCCAAGGAAGGATGAAGTTGTATTCCATTAAAGAATCCTATGGTTCAAAAAAATCCAAGTGTTAGCTCTAGAATGAGATAATGCAAAACAACTATAATCTAGTTGTAAGCCACCATATAATCAAAAGAGTAGATACAACTAATTGTACAAACTAGGTGGAAGGAGTTGCAATAGAATAGACCATACTCAAGCTATAAATAGGAGTTACATCAGCCAAACAAACCTTCAAGTTTTGCATTACCATTTTTCTCTAAAGGTATTCTAGAGTGTCCTTGTCTTATCAATTGTATTTTCCCTTTGTGTCTTGTCTTACATAGCCATTTATTATTCTTCCCTATAATTATGTAGGTTTTACTTAAGCAGTTCCACTTTGCTAAGATCATTTATAGTGGATGGATCAAAAGTTAGGATTCTCCTTGTTACTACTTTTAAAATGAAGGGATGTTGAATTGTGTTACACATTTGAACACAAATTCAAATTGTATTGATTTAGCAAAATATGAGTTATTCAAACTAGAATCCAATTGCAAAAGTTGTCTTTATATGAATACAATCATATTTCCACCTTTGGTTAATATTGTGTTCAATTGTGTTTGTTGTCACATTTGCATGTTACATTATTTGAAAGTGTATTGGTAATTTCTCTCACTGGTACATCTTAGTTATGTTTATTACATAGATTTGAATGGATATAATAAACCCAGTTTCTTCTTTCTCTTTCTTTCTTTCTCATTAAATCATTTAAATAATTTTCTACAATTGATAATGGACAAGGCACCAATCTACTAATAGGAGCATATTAGTGGGTCTTGTAATTCTTGGTCAAATATTGAATGAATTTTATTTTCTTTTAAATTTGGTTGAGCACAAGTGTTAATAATATAATCTCATTTTAGGTTTCCTTACCTTGTTCTATATATCAGAAGCATTACATAATTATTTCCTGAGTAAAAGAAGTGGATCTACCAAAATCCATAGTGCTGATTGGAATTAGAAAATTTTATGGCATGACAAATATTTAAGGGACATAGAAATTTTCTCCAATACTTGGGTACAAATACTAGTTGATAGGCCCATACATTCTCATACAATCTCAATTTTCCAAGAAGAATAATCCCAACAACTTCTAGAGGACACGACCCTCCTTAAATAAAAGACCTCTCTTATCAAGTCTCAAACTACTTTCCTATCATATTATTAAGGATCATAGGGTATACTGTAATAGATAGATTACTCAACCAATAGAAGCAAGCCTTATTTGTAAAGTTGCTAGCCATGACCCAAATAAAATTCCACTTTTCTCCACAAAAGAGAACATTATTAGCTTTAAGAAAGGACTCATTGGTGACAAATACAGATGATGAGATGATAGAACAATATTGGCATGTGGTTAAATAAGGATTTGGTTTGAGAAATATGCAAACTAGAGATAAGATACAGTTTAGGTAGGAAATAGAGAAAATATTTGCTTATAATAGTGAAACTCTAAAACTAAAATTAGAGGAGAAGGAAATGGAGTTGGAATTGCTAAATAAGACTTTAAATTAATCTCAAGTAGAAACCAAAACACTTCAAAAATAAGCAAAGTAATTAGTTAAGTGATTAAAAGGGTAGACCATAAAACCCATTATAAAAACAAAAGAACAAATTGAAAGGTTCTTGAGAGAGTTGATCGAACACAATATTGGTTTTTGTTAGGAAAAAAGGGATATCAAGAATAAGATGGAAAATATTAAATGAAGGAATAAAGTTGGGCAACATCAAAAGGTCAAAGATCTAATAAAAATAATGATATCATTAACATGACTAATTTGCTCTTCTAGATATTCAAGTTTGTCAAGATAGCCACCAAATTAAATGCATGAGTGAAACAATAAATTGAATCTAGATTAGTTGAAGCCTTTGTGAAATTAAATAAATCTAAAATTTATCAAGAGACATTAGTCTTAGTAATAGATTCTAGGTTAGAATCTATTGCAATCCATGATAAAATTATGACAATACAAATATTAATGGCTATCGTCCACAAGGAGCGAGCTATGCATATGTGTAGGACTCAAATTGTCACCTTAAACAACACTATTATAAGATTCAAAGGAAGAATTTTCATGTTGCTATAGAAAGGACTTCATTCTCCTTGGGACAAAATGAATGGAATTATATTAGAACAAAATTATTCACAACCACTAAGAAGTTGTAAGAAAAATAACATGCCACTGGCTAGAATCCCTAGAACTAAAAAGTATCATGAGTTCAATTGAACCTATACTTGAGTTGAAGATTAAATTATACCAATTTTCTAGTAGTGCAAATACTCTCCCCAAAGTTATATTAGTCAAGCTCAAGATAGCCTATAATTACTTCAATATTATCCAATGGCCATCATAGGAGGAGTGGGCAGAAGTTAAGCAAGCAATGGAAACGTTGCTAGCTTTGTGATTTTATTTTATATTTTTCTTCTTTTTGTATTTTTCTATTTTTAGAACATACAATTTTACTCCATGATAAAGGATAAATTCAACCATTTTAGGTTCTCCAAGCAACAAGAAGGTCCCTATAAGCTACCAAAATTATAGTGATGTCTCACAACTAAAAATTTTATCTCTTAAAACAAAAGCAAAAACAAACTCGTTTGAGGCATAAAAGTTCTAATTAGAGGCAATTGCTACTTTACAAAAGTCTCAAGCAAACAAACGAATAATTATCTTGAGTGCTCACATGACATGAAGGTCAAAAGCAAGAATCCAAAATATAGATAGTCAGCCCAAGTAAGGGAAGATATTTTTGCTAATCGAAGGTTTTGAATTTACCAACAAAATAAAAGGGAGAAAAATTCCAAAAATTAGATCACTAAAGAAACTCGATGAAAGAACAAATGAGAAAATCTACAACCTTATCCAAATCAAATGATTGATTCAATAGTGGAAATTTTGAATATGCTAGCAAGGGCTAGTTGTAGGATGTCCTAACAAGCGGTTAAAAGCTCATCAAGATTTGATAAGGCCATGGATTTACCAAGATTTAGAGCTATTGTAAAAACTAAAGAAAACTAACCCAAGAGAGATTTATTTTTTTAATCTCAAGTAAGGTTCACAAAGAAGTCCCATATTATATATACATATATATACATACATATATATGTATGTATGTATGTATGTATGTTTCAACAATCTCAAGGCTTCACCATGTTTGATTTTAAGTCACTATAGACGATATTCAATGGATAGGAGTAGCCAACATCCCATAGGTTTTGGGATTCACCTTATTCAAATCTCATCATTTATAGGGAAGACAAAGTGGTCCTCCCACCTTTCACATACCCTCATCAACATAGGATATTATGACCATAGCACAGGGATTATCCTTTCAGGCCCATAACACTTAAAGGGAGATGCCTATTCCCTAACCTTACTCTAAGTCCATTTAGATAGGTTAATTAGGTGTAAAGCCTTTGTGCTTAGATACCACATCTATGTGGACTAACAAAGGTCATTATCACTCAACTGATAATGAACATCATCACCCAAACCTACACATTCAAGTGACCACCACTACTGACTTGTGAATGATTCTAACACTTAATAGTTATGGAACACCTAATCCTCCATATTCAAGTTGTATCATTTTATAAGAATTTGGTTATTGCATACATGCAACTCCAATATTTTATGATTTCCTAGCTATTGCATTCTTACAACTTCTAGGCTTGCATATTCATGGTTATTACATCAAGCAATCCCTTCTAATATTTGGGCTATTCTTCTTGACTTGGGTCCTAAAAGGTGTTCTAAAATTCATCCAAGAACTTTTCCCAACCCCAAGAACATGGAACCATATAACAACTCCCTCTAGATATAAATGCTTCAATTAAAACTAACATGCATAACTTAAATCATAGTATTAATCAATACATCTTAAATCTAGCATGAGTCTTCAACAAATTACCATTATCATAAAGTATTCTTAACCATCAATCCAAGAGCTAGAACAGACTAAGTAAATGAAGCATTCTTCTCAATTATATACTATGCTAGCATCATCATAAATACATACATAAAACCTTTCCAACATAAAAAGAACCTCATAATAATTTATTATTATTCATGATGAAAGAATGTTTTTTTGCAAGTCAAAGATTGCAACCCAAATCATTTCTTGCATAAGATAAAATCAAATCCACATTACAAAATTATCATATCTACTCTCTTTAAGGAACACAAGGCAATTTCTTGTTTACAAAATAACTTTTCAATCCAAGATACATCAAGTCCATTCCACCTAAATGCTTCCTACACCATCTTATTTTCATGATCATCTTCATGGTGAAGTTCTCCCATGAACTTGAGGAACATTAAGGGATCAGGACAACTCTTATGCAATGCAATTTAATATGCTCTAAGCATGATGCAAGTAGCTATGAAATAAGCATTGGAAAATAAACAACAAGAAAAGAATCCCAATCTTCTCCCTATAGTGGCCCTTTAACCTACTTAAATCTCAAGAGTCCACTATAATATTTCCAACTTAAACATACTTTAAGCATCCAAAATGTAGGAGAGAATCCCATACTTCTCTCTTATAATGCCCCCCTTTACCCACTTGAGTCTCAGGAGACCACTATAATATTTTCAAACTTAAACATCCAAATAATACAAGGAGATAATCCCATACTTCTCTCTTATAATGGCTCCCTTTACCCACTTGAGTCTCAAGAGACCACTATAATATTTTCTCCAAAAATAAACATTCACAACAATTAACCCATTTAAGTTTTATTTTGGTAAACATCCAACAAGGAAATATAATGGCACTATATTTTTCTACCCAAACAAGTTATAGCAATTATTTACTTCCACATACTAAATTCCTTTCTCATAACTTTCAAAAGAAAACTATAGGAAACTATTACTAACCATATTCTATAGCATTAGTATTTCCACAATTATAACATACTTCACTTTTCATAAAGCACAACAATGACTCCAAAGAAAAACATTATAACCAAATTTACTTTAAGTAACTAAAACCTTTGAATAACATAAAGGCATTAACCAAAGCATCTACACTTCCAAAGACAACTCATAATAAAATACAACATGATCCCTAAGGAATCATTAAACACATATTGTTGTACGCATAGGGAACAAACCAGGGTTAAAGATAAACTTTTTTTAAAGCACATTAGTTAAGTGCTAAGATCGAACCCAAGACATAAGCCAAGCATAGGTTACAATAGAACAACTCATAACATCAAGAAACCAGGGTTAACAAAACCAAAGGGTGAAAAAATTAAACAAATAACTAAGGAGGGTACATAACAAATGTAGGTCCATATGGAAACATTAAAGGTTATAGGGTAACTCCTAAGTTACCTGAGCCAACTCAAGGCTGCAACATAAGAATGAAGCTAACACTGCACTCCTGCAACAAAATAGAAACATAATATACCTAAGCAATATTCCAAAACACCTTGAGCACTTTTTGGTGTTCATATAGCAATGCATTATCCACAACCCAACACTAGGAGAACTCACCAACCACTCCACTCAAAAACAAAGACAATATTAGGGTAACATAAAACCAATTACACCTATAGGTGATAGCAAGCTAAAATGGTCCATAGCTCAAGGTGCAAAACAACATGATATAGTCCACAACTACATCCAAAGCCACACTCACATAGCTACGACCACTAAAATATATCTATGGACTGATGGTAAGCTCAATAGACACACAAACATTTACATTCATCAAACTGAGGAAATAACAACAAAGAACATACAACTCAACACTCCTAGAAGGTAAACCAAATCCTACCTCTTATCGCCAAGCTTTCAAAAAGAAACCTTGTGTGTCCTCTAAGTTCCTTACTTCCTCTACTTCCTAGTGACCCTCGAAACAATCCTTCAAGTCTCTCAAATAGCAATCTAAATCCTAATGGGTGAGATTCCTTTCCCATCTCTTTTTGGATTTGGTGGCCACCATTACCAATGTGCTCTAGCTCAATGGTATATTTTTGGAGGGCATTTCCAAGGCTCATCAAGGACGTGCAAAAGGATTTATGGATCATGCAAAATAATGAAGCCAAAGCAAGCATAACTGAAAGGAATGATAATCAAATCATTCCAAGTTGCAAGGATCTCAAGTGTTAACAAAAACACCACATTCAACCAAAACAAGAATCTGAAAGCAAATTGACAACATAAGCTTACAAATAGATATGCAAACAAGAGAGCAACAATATCATATATTAGATCTGAAAATGGAACACCGAGTACAATGAAGGTGCCTTGCTTATATAGGCAAGGATGATAAACCATAGTCGTAGGATCAAGCTAAGGATAAATATCCATCGTACAAAAGGAATATGTGATATGTTCCATAGATATGTAACCGCTATGGGAGAAAGAATATCAACCCTCCAAATGTCACCCCTAGTAATAGTCAAACCTAAAAATATCCCCATAATATCTAATAAATAAATATGTAACATCTCATAATATCTAAATAAGACAAATGAAATATCCACACATAAGTGGATGGGGAAAATACATGGAATAACTAAATAAAAGGAAATAAATAACCTAGGTGAACATGAGCTAAGGCAAAAGGAGTTGTGGATCATGCAAAATAATGAAGCCAAAGCAATCATAACAACATATATAATTTCCAAAAAAAAACAACATAAATAATTTCCAACCTTAGAAACCTTGGATTAATTTATCCTTTAATACCTTATTCTTTAGTTATTAAGCATGGCTTATAAAAGTAAACCAATAATTAGTTTCAACAATTAATCCAAGATAAAATTGCTCTTCCACATTGTGGAAGGATCGATTACTTGCTAATTAATACCATAAGTCAATATGAATTATCAACTCTGGTAATAATATTTAGCATTAATGACATTACTCTTATTAATGCTTCTATTAATAAATCACTTAATCCACAATCTCAAATATCCTCAAGACAAGAATTTACCATTCTAAATTATACAACGTTGCTTTATATTTTAATAGATGGCTTTTTAAGATAACTAAAATGTTATCTCCATCATACTAAAGATGACTCCTTCGCTCAAAGTGATCTCTCGGCCCAATGTTGTATTTATCAAATCATGCACAAATGCAATGCATCTATATGAAGGTAATATTTACCTTGGAGTTGTCGATGAACTAATTCATCACCATCATTTCCCAAAATATCTCTCAACTTAGGTGGTTCACCCATATAAATCCACCAGTGAGAGTACTTGGTCCTACATCCAAAAATACATTAGTAGTACCATATTCCAAACGTAAAGTGTAATTACCCAATCATATTGACATCATCAAATAAATCTATGCATTAAACATCCACACCAATACATAATTTATTTGTCAATAATGAATCCTGTTAAGGAGGGTTGTTACAACTATGAATAGGAAATCATAGACTTTAAAAAATATTAGAATTAAGTTGTAAAAAAGTAGTGATGGTGCATGAGATCCTAGGGAGGGTAGGAAAAATAAATTAACATGTCATTATTAAGAAATTAAGGACCATATACAAATTTCATCTCAACTAAGCAATCCAATAAGAGGTTTAAATTAGGTAAGGTGGTTCTAGTCCCGAGTCTAACAACTATAATGGATAAAGGTGCTTCATTCAATTTTTAGAATCCCTAGAAGAAGTAGTAAATATTGTTAGGACAACCTACAAATTTTGGAGGGATACTCTCCCTACTATAATCTATATATAGTAGTTAGTTTAGAAATATAAAGGATCACCAAGTTTGTAAAAAGCATTCCCTTCATTTCTCTCTATATAGCAGTACAAATATTTTGGGGTAGTCTTACAGGTAACCAAAACCTCTGCTTCTAGCATAATATCTTGTTTTCACACACACACACACATACACATATACTAGAGATCCATGTGTCTAATTTGAGTCCATCTATGGATCTCATGCCCTAGGCTATCTCTTTTATGTGTGTGTGTTTGCATCTTGATATTTGTATGCTTATATATGTCAAGTTGAGGAAGTATTCACAATGGCACATTATGTCCAAATTTTTTGTACAAGAAGATCTTATTTGATCTTTAGTGCATCATCACCCCATTAGCTTAGGTTTTTATTTTTAGTTTTTTGTATTTATTTTTCTTTCTCCTATCCTTTCCTCCCAAGGTGTTAGATTAGGAAAGTGCACCCGATTTCATATATTACAAAGGATCTAACCTTTATAAAAAACCTAGATATCCTCAATTGAGCTGAACCCCATGCTCTCAGGATTGGCCCTATTGTATCTCTCCATGTGAGGCATAGTTTTCCCCATTCGCTTGGTCCACACTATGTCTGATGGTTGGGATAATCAAAGAGGAAAACAAGTATTACACAAGGATATTGCATGGCATTTTGCTCTATTTTTTCTCCTCTCAACAAGATTACTATCAAATATAAGTTCCCTATCCCTATTATAGATTATTTTTTTGATGAGTTACGTGGTACTAGATACTTTACAAAACTAGACTTTCATTTTGGGTTTCATCAAATTAGGGTTATAGAAGAAGATATCCCCAATATTATTTTTTCTACAAATGAGGGTCATTATGAGTTTCAAGTCATACCTTTTGGTATCACTAATTCTCCTTCCACTTTTCAAAGTCTCAAGAAGTATATATTTCATCCTTTTCTTCATAATTTTATCCTAGTTTTATTTGATGATATATTAATCTATAGTAAGTATTGGGAGTATCATCTAGTTCATGTGGAAAAAATTACTTCACCTATTATAAAAGGAAAAAACACTTGTCAAAAAGTCCAAATGTTCCTTTGGGGTATAGGAGGTACAAAATTTTGGATATATAGTAACTCAAGAAGGATTCAAGGTAGATCCATTAATATCAAAGCTATGCAAGATTATCCCTTACCCAAATTCCTTAAATAGCTCAATGGATTTTTAGGACTCACTAGCTACTTTAGAAAATTTATCCACAATTATGGCAAGATTTTCACTCCCCTCATTTTTCTCACTAAGAAGGATGTCGTTGTTTGGTTTTAAATTGTGTTTGAAGCCTTTCAAGCCTTCAAAGAATTTGTGTACCACTTCTATTTTATCCATTCATAACTTTAGAAAACCTTTTGTTATTAAGTATGATGCTTACAACATAGGTATTGGAGTTGTTTTGATGCACGATGGACACCCGTTAGCCTTTGAAACTAAGAAAATTATGGGAAATAATATAGTATGGTCCTCTTATGAGAAGGATATGTTAGCTATTTTGCATGCCATAGAGAAATAGAGGCTTTATTTGTTGGGACATTGCTTCATCATCAAGGTTGTCCACCTTATTGGGATTAGCAAATTTGCTCTAGAAGAGACATTCATGGACAGTTTCCTTTGTTCCTCTCATTAGCACTCAATCCTTTTTGTTTTTTAATTCTAGCCAAATGGATGCTCTAGTTCCAATATTGAGTTTTTTGAGGTTTTTTAAAAAACTCATATTTCTTTAATGGATTTTTTAAATATTATTTCCCTTTATCTTTTGGATTCTTATGTCTAATAGCAACATAAACGAGAGGATATACTCCTTTTCTATAATTAAAGAATAAAATAAGAGGTTGAATATCTTCATACAAACACTTAGGATCAAAAAATCCATGGGTAGGCTTCTATTCTTAGCAAAGACCTTCAAGCCACTTGACAAAGTTCCAAAAATGGTCTAGCAATTTTTCTACTACATAGGCCTAGGAGAATATATTGATTTGTTATACTTAATAAAAATATTACATAGGGAAAAAAATGATGAATATATATGAGTCATTGATGTTTCTATATTCTTTGTAAAATTTTAGGGTGGGTCCAAGTTCAACACTCTCACTCATTCTACTTCTAGGTACCTCAAATTTAAATTTATTTTCTTTTTTCTTTTTCCCTCTAAAACTAAAGAATTTGAATTTTGAATGTGGAATTTACCAAGAAATATTCCTAAGCTTAAATTAATGTATGTGATCACATGCTTACATCAAATGGCACAGGTCCACATCAACAAGGAAAAAATAAGGCACACGTTGGTTTTGTGTGTTTAATTTTAATGTTGTTGCTTCATCTCCCAAGTAGAGCACTTGGGAAGATGGTTAGGAAAGCCCATGGTAAGACTTGGCATAAGCGAGGTACTTGGTTTGAATTATCCAATATCATTATATTTTGATGAATTATGATGTAATAACCCATTTTAACGTGGCAAAATGTGATGATATGCCATCTAATGATTTCACCCATTTTTTTGACATGGTACCTAATGATGTGGTGATCCACATAGTCCATATAACTAATGTGGTGGATGATATTGTACATGTGGTATTCCATATAATTGATGTGGGAGTTTATATAATTTATATGATAGATGAGGTGGCATGACATATGGAGGTTGATAATAATGATGACATGGTAAAATGGATAGGTGGTAAATATGGTAGATCATGTAGCTAATGTGAAAAATGAGGTGGTGTAACACATTGATGCAGGAGCATCCGGTGGCCGTGAAGCAATCTTGCATCTTCCAAAAAAAATGATTCTAAATTTTCTAAGTACCTTGCATTTGATTTATTTTCGGCTTTTTCCAAGGGGGGGAAGTTTTGTGGAACAAGAGAGGTAAGTTTCTTGAAGTATGAGGAGGGATCGCGAAATCGCTACCTCTAAAGGCTTGGCAAGGCTTGAAGTCAGTTTCGTCGTGATATCGCGACGTCGCGATATTGCGACCAAAGTTCGGAGCAAATGTGGGGGCGGAGTCCCATCGTGATATCACGACATCATGATATCGCGATGATTGTTTAATGCAAAGGCGGAGGAGATGGTGTCGTCGCGATATCGCGACGGGTCGCGATATCGCGACTGTCACGATATCGCGGCCAGTTAAGGGCCGACACGTGGCGTGATACTTGGTAGCTGCGGAGTTGGAGAAGATAGAGAACAAAGCAAGGCAAAGGGAGAGTGGGGGTCACGAAATCATGACCCCAAAAGGCTTCAGCGAAGGGAGGCACTTTTGGTCGTGATATCGCGACATGTCACGATTTCGTGACCTGTCGCGGTATCGCGGCCAGGAGAAAACAAGGACCAAAAGAGAATAGCGGATGGTCGAAAAAGGCCGAACTTGACATGTGGACAGCCGCGTGTAGCATGAAAATTATGAAGGACACGTGTTTGAAATATTTTACTTCAAGGAGGAGGCAGGGCCAGATTTACACGTGGATAACCACGTGTATTAAAACAAGGATGAAGGCCACGTACCTTGAATTATGAAGGACAACCACGTGCATTAAACCGGGATAACCACCATGAGGAAGTATTCGACAAATAGTAGTTACAGAGCATGGAAGATATGGGCGGGACAGTGGCTCAGAAGGACGATCTGAACAAGGCGGTGTTTGCAGGATACGGAGGGGTCTTAAATGCGATCTCCGTAGCGAACCAGGGCGGTGGCCCATTGATGAACAAAAAATTAAAAAAGAAGCTGGGCGGGAGAAAGGCATTTTTTTATTATTTTGTTTTTTCTCACTAGTGGGCATTGATGGCCTGGAGGACCGAGACCTCAATAAAAACTCGGGGAAAATTTGTAAAGGGGGATGGTGAGTTCGGGATTGTGGGGGAGAGAAGAAGGCCTAGAAATTGTAACAGAAATTGTATTAAGCAATTTACTGCAAATTAATGAGAAGTTGTTTGTTTGAATCTCGACCTTGCCATCAAGTGGTATCAGAGCGGGAGCTCCTGAGCGTGTAACAGATCGTCGGAGAGAGGCAGTTACACCAGGATCTGTGGGAGGATTTAAAAATATATATATATATAATGCCTCCACGAAGAAACCGTGGCGGAGTAGGAAATGTGGTGTCGGTCGAAGACTTCCGAGCCTTGCAGAGACAAGTTCAAGCCCTACAAGCAGAGTTACGTAGAAGGCACGAGCTCGGAAGGGATGAGGAAAGTGAGGACGAAGTTGAAGAAGAAGACCAATCTGAGGAAGAGGAAGAGGCTATGGATCCTGCACAAGCCCGGTTGTACAAGGCCATCTCTCAGATTGGAAAGCAACCAAAAATGGAGGTTTCCACATACTCGGGTAACTTAAATCTAGAAGTGATTGATTGGATAAATGATTTAGAGGAGTATTTCGAGTACGAGGAGGTTGAAGACCCTAATCGGGTCAGATTTGCTAAGACCAAGTTGAAGGGTCATGCCAACATTTGGTGGAGGGGAATACAGTTGGAGAGGAACAGAAGAGGGAAGGAGAGAATAACAAGATGGGACAGAATGGTGGAGAAGCTGAAAAGACAGTTCATCCCGACAGATTACGAGTTGGATCTGCTAAGAAAAATGCAGAGTTTGAGACAGACAAACAAAACTGTCCAAGAGTACACCGAGGAGTTTTACAAGATCTCCATTAGAACTGGGCATTTAGAGGCAAACAAAGAAAAGGTGGCCCGTTATATCAATGGGTTGAGACTCGGTATCCAGGAAGAACTGAGCCTGGTTCGGGTAAGCACCATTGAGGATGCTTACCAATTTGCCTTAAAGGTGGAAGAAAAGCTAAATAGGCGGTTTGAAGGCAAGCAAAGAGGAAGGGGCCGTGGTGGAAGAACCGGGTGGGAGGACCAGTGGAGAAAAGTACAAAGACCCGAAGAAGACGGGTGAAGCCGGTAGTAACCAAGATCAAAGGGAAGAGGATGTTTATCAGCCCTGAGACTAGAACAGCTACCCAAGAGGACGGGGTGGGTTTGGACGAGGATTTGGAAGAGGAGTATTTTGTGGGACATGTTTCCACTATGGTGAAGAAGGACATCGGGCATTTGAGTGTCCACAACACCGAGAAAGGGTGAACAAGAGGCACGAGGGTCCAACCAAGGCTGCTGTGGTAGAGGAAGAAGCTGAGTCTGAGCATTTCGAAGAAGCGGAGAGAGGGGAAGCAATGATTGTAAGAAGAGTCCTATTGAATGAGGAGAAGGACACAGATCAGAGAAGAAGTTTATTCCGCACGAGATGTAAGTGTGCGGGCAAAGTTTACAACATTATTATTGATAATGGTAGCACGGATAACCTGGTTTCAGAAGAAATGGTTACAAAGCTACAGTTGGAGAGGAAGAAGCACCCGCATCCATACCGGGTCGCATGGTTACAGAAGGACCACAGAGCTTTGGTCAATGAATAGTGCTCCGTTAAATTTAACATTGGAAATTACTGTGATGAGGTCCTGTGTGACATCCTGCCCATGGATGCTTGCCACATGTTCTTTGGGGAGACCACGGCGAGTTTGATCGGAGTGCGGTGCATGATGGCCGTGCCAACACCTACTCATTGACAAAGAATGGTGTACGCCATAAACTGAAGCCCTTAAAGGATGCGGATGAAAAGGTATGTAACAACTCCAGAATTTGTTTAGTTGAAGGGAGAAAGTTCCTAGATGGGTTGAAGCATGAACATTTATGTTATGCAATAATCCCTAGAGTTAGGGAGAAGGAATGCCGGGATACCCCGATGAGAAGTCCTAGACCTGTTGGAGGAATTTCTAGATATTGTGTCTGATAATGTGCCGAAGGGTTTACCCCCAGTAAGGAAAATCAGCCACCATATAGATTTGGTATCGGGATCAAGCTTGCCAAATAAAGCTGCACACAGGATGACACCTGTAGAAACTGAGGAGTTAAACAGACAGGTCCAGGAGTTGCTGGAGAAAGGATTGATTAGGGAGAGTCTTAGCCCATGTGCAGTGCTTGCAGTACTAGCACCCAAGAAGGATGGGGAGTGGAGAATGTGCACAGACTCTCGGGCAATCAATAAAATCACTATCAAATACAGATTCCCATTGCCAAGGATGGATGATATAATGGACTCTTTAAGTGGGGCTGAGTACTTCACGAAGATTGACCTGAAAAGTGGGTATCATCAGATCCGTATCCGAGAGGGAGATGAATGGAAGACAACCTTCAAGACAAGAGAAGGCCTGTATGAGTGGTTGGTCATGCCATTTGGGCTGTCCAATGCACCAAGTACCTTCATGCGACTGATGAATGAAGTACTAAAAGAATTTCTGGGAAAGTTTGTCATTGTTTATTTAGATGATATATTGATATTCAGTAGAACCCTGGAGGAACACCTGATGCATATCAGGAGGGTTTTTGAAAAGCTGCGGGAAGAGCAGTTATTAATAAATCTAAAAAAGTGTAATTTTGTCAAGAAGGAGTTGGTATACCTGGGGTTTGTAATCTCAGCAGAAGGTCCGAAAATGGACCCAGAGAAGGTGAGAGCCATCATCGAATGGCCTACCCCAAGAAGCACAACGAAGTAAGATCATTTCATGGTCTAGCCGACTTTTACCGGAAGTTCATAAAGAACTTCGGCGACATCTGTGCACCTCTCACGAAACAATGAGGGGGGATAAAAAAGAGTTCAAGTGGACATTAGGGGCTGAAAGGAGCTTTGATGCATTGAAGAAAAAGGTCACAGAACAGCTTGTCTTGGGACTCCCAAACTTTGACAAGGTGTTTCAAGTGGACTGTGATGCCAGTGGCAATGCAATAGGGGTTATCTTGAGTCAAGGAGGAAAACCAGTTGCTTATTTCAGTGAGAAGTTAAATGATGCTCGGAAAAAGTATTCAGTTTATGACCAAGAATTTTATGCTATAGTTCAGGCTCTGAAGAAGTGGAGACACTATTTGCTTCCAAAGGATTTTGTTCTATTTACTGATCATCAGGCTTTACAATACATTAACAGTCAGACAAAACTGAACCAAAGGCACATGAAGTGGGTAGAATTCCTTCAAAGTTATACCTTTGTGTTGAAGCACAGAAGTGGGAAATCAAACAAGGTTGCAGATGCCTTGAGCAGAAGGCAGACTTTACTGATTAAATTGACAGTGGAAGTAGTGGGATTTGAAGAGCCGAAGGGTTTGTACCACTGAAGATCCGGATTTTGTAGAAGCACTGGAAGGCTTGCTTAACACTGTTACGGTGGACCGAACAAAATGGTTGGATTTCCTAATCCAAGATGGAATGTTGTTCAAGGGAAGCAAATTATGCATTCCAAGGAGCTCCATGCGGGAGAACTTGATCAAGGAAAAGCACAGCGGAGGACTGGCTGGGCACTTTGGTAGGGATAAGACTATTGCCCTAGTGGATGAAAATTATTACTGGCCACAACTTCAACAAGATGTGAGGAAGTTTGTGCAAGGATGCAGAATATGTCAGATGGCAAAGGGCATAAGGCAAAACACAGGATTATACCAGCCATTACCTGTACCTGAGAGGCCATGGGAGGACATAAGCATGGATTTTATTCTTGGATTGCCGAGAACACAGAGGGGAAATGACTCTGTATTTGTGGTGGTTGATCGATTCTCCAAAATGGCACATTTTATTCCCTTCCAGAAGACAAGTGATGCAGTTCACATTGCTGGATTATTCTTCAAGGAAGTGGTACGACTTCACGGTCTACCAAGAAGCATAGTTTCTGACGAGAGATACCAAGTTTGTTGGGTACTTCTAGAGAACTCTGTGGAAGAAGATGAAGACAGATCTGAAATTCAGTTCTGCATACCACCCACAGACTGACGGACAGACAGAGGTGGTGAACAGAAGCCTAGGTAATTTATTGAGATGTTTGATAGCAGATCAGCCCAAGGGATGGGATTTAGTTTTACCGTAGGCAGAATTTGCGTATAACAGTTTAGTTAATAAGAGCACCAATAAATCTCCATTCCAGATAATATACGGGAACAGCCCGAGAAATGTGTCTGAACTGAGAAAGTTGGACAAGGGAGAAAAGTGTAGTGCCGAGGCAGAAGAATTTGTGGAGCATATGAAAAGTCTGCATGAGGAAGTAAGGAAACAAATTATAAAAATGAATACTCAATATAAGACAAGGGCAGACCAGAAGCGGCGGTTCAAGGAGTTCAAGGTAGGAGATGAGGTCATGGTGCATCTCCGGAAGGAGAGATTTCCTGCCAAGACTTATAACAAATTGAAGATGAAGAAGTTTGGGCCATGCAGAATACTGGGAAAGCGGGAGTCAGGGAATGCATATGAAGTGGAATTGCCAAGTTGGCTTGATATTTCACCTATTTTTAATATTTCAGATTTAGTAGAATACCATGAGGGAGAAGGTACAGAGATGCCCAGTGCAGAATTATGGCAAATTCCAGCATCTACTCCAACCACAGACGAGGTCGAGGAAGTATTAGACACCCGTGAAGGCAGAGAGCACCAGAAACAAACAATATTCTGAGTATTTGGTAAAGTGGAAGGGCAGGCCTATTGAAGATGCAACTTGGTTGTCAAAGATGGAGGTTGACCGCCTGGGTCTTCCCCTAACAAAACAGAAGTGAGGATCACTTTTTTTAATTACCCCGGGTGTCTGATGCAGGAGCATCCGGTGGCAGTAGAGCAATCTTGCATCTTCCAAAAAATGTTTCTAAATTTTCTAAGTACCTTGCATTTGATTTATTTTCGGTGTTTTCCAAGGGGGGAAGTTTTGTGGAGCAAGAGGGTAAGTTTCTTGAAGCATGGGGAGGGGTCGCGAAATCGTGACATGTCACGATTTCGCGACATGTCATGAAATCGCGACCTCTAAAGGCTTGGCAAGGCTTGAAGTCAGTTTCGTCATGATATCGCGACGTCACGATATCACGATGTCGCGATATCACGACCAAAGTTCAGAGCAAATGTGGGGGCGGAGTCCCGTCGTGATATCGCAACGTCGCGATATCGTGACGATTGTTTAATGCAAAGGCAGAGGGGATGGTGCCATCGCGATATCACGACAGGTCGCGATATCACGACCTGTCACGATATCATGACCAGTTAAGGGCCGACACGTGGCTTGACACTTGGTAGCTACGGAGTTGGAGAAGATAGAGAACAGAGCAAGGCAAAAGGGAGAGTGGGGGTCACGAAATCGTGACCCCAAAAGGCTTCAGCGAAGGGAGGCACTTTTGGTCGTGATATCACGACATGTCACGATTTCACGACCTATCGCGGTATCGCGGCCAGGAGAAAACAAGGACCAAAAGAGAATAGCGGACGGTCGAACAAGGCCGAACTTGACACGTGGACAGCTGCGTGTAGCATGAAAATTGTGAAGGACGCGTGTTTGAAATATTTTACTTCAAGGAGGAGGCAGGGCCAGATTTACATGCGAACAACCACATGTATTAAAATGAGGACAAAGGCCACGTACCTTGAATTATGAAGGACAACCACGTGCATTAAACCAGGATAACCACCATGAGGAAGTATTCGACAAACAGCAGTTACAGAGCATGGAAGATATGGGCAGGACAACGGCTCAGAAGGAGGATCTGAATAAGGCGACGTTTGCAGGATACGGAGGGGTCTTAAATGCGATCTCCATAGCGAACCAGGGTGGTGGCCCATTGATGAACGAAAAATTCAAAAAGAAGCTGGGCGGGAGAAAGGGATTTTTTTATTATTTTGTTGTTTTCTCACTGGTGGGCATTGATGGCCTGGAGGACCGAGACCTCAATAAAAACTCGGGGGAAAATTTGTAAATGGGGATGGTGAGTTTGGGATTGTGGGGGAAGAAGAAGGACTGGAAATTGTAACAGAAACTGTATTAAGCAATTTACTGCAAATTAAGGAGAAGTTGTTTGTGTGAATCTCGACCTTGCCATCACACATGGAAATTGAAGAGGGTGTTAACATGGTAAAAGGATAGGTCATCAATGTGGTAGGTTATATGATAACTCAAGTGGTAGGCCATATGCCACTAGGTGCATATAAATACAACATCAACCAATCACATTCCACCATCTCATCAAACTTGAAAAATAGCTCACACAGTCAATAGTAGAATTGGAGACATAAATTTTGGAGTTAATCAAGACACAAGTGGCATAGTTTAGTTCATATATCAAATAGCAAATTATAGCATGAAAAATGGTATATTATGGTTTACTAGTACCATATCCAGTGCCCTAAATAGTCACCATATAGGTGTCAACTATCTGATTGTGACAAGTGGCATCACACGATGTGTTATTATATTTTCTAGTTAGCACACACTTGGCACCATATCACCTACTCATGTAGTGACATGTGGTAACCTTTCATTCATGATAGATACTATTTTTTCAAAATTTTCAAAGGTTTTAGAGGTATTTTTTGTAACTTTAGCATATAAATTTTGTGTATGGAAGTATTTTGAGCCTTTTTTTCAAATCCCATATTTTTTTGAGAGATATAATTTTATGGTGTTGTTTCTAGTCAAACCTATATGTAATATTTTGTATTTTTGTAGAATAGTCATGGATCATCATGTGTCCCTGTTGAGTGCTCCAAACTATGCCACCTAGAAGGTCAATATTAAAGCTCTACTTTGAAGCAAGGGGTTACTCAAGTATGTGAATGAGTGAACACATGATACTAATATTGAAGAAGTAGATTTACATAGACAATAAGGATGAGGCTACTAGTTTCATAGCCCGTCATGTTGATAATAATAATGATATACATATTAGCAACACCATAGATCCTAAATTTTTGATTGAGAAATTTTAGGAGTTGTGTGATCATATTGATTCCACAAAGATCAGTGAGCTGGAAATTGAACTTGTAACTTTATCTGTGAACTCATTTGATACTGTTGATGAATACATCTGTAATATTAAGAAACTACAACAAGATTTTCATACTACAAGAGAAAATCCTAATGAGAGAGAAGGACATAAATATTTGGAGAAATAAAGGACCATTGAACTACTGAATGTTGTCTTCATCAATGTATTAAATAAGTATGAATAATTATTGTTGTCTTTGAGATGCTTCATTATACTTTCTAGATTCTACTACACCATCAATTGATGAGTTATTCAAGTAATTTTTGAATCATCAAGCTAGAATACAAGGGTGTAATATAAATTCCATCCTCAATTAGGATCATCTAAAAAAATGTTGGAACTCATAATACTATCTAGAAACGAATATAAGCAAACCATGCACTCAAATCTTATACAAAAAATAAAATAAGGGGAAAAAGAGAAGGATTTGGTGGGAACCCTTAGGAACCATAAATATTCACTATATACATAGGTAATATTACACACTCTAATGAAAATAATAAGTGTGAGAGGAGTATCTAGCAATACCAAAACATTAATTACATCATAATGTTTAACCTAAGTCATCATAATAAGTGAGTTTTAGGTTAATTATAATTAATAAAAGGGTTTAACCATAACAAGGTTAACCAAGGCCCATTGGGATTACATAATAAAATATTACAAAATAATAAATACATTGTATGATGAAATGCCCTTATTCATATCTAATACATCGCACAATGTTGACCTTTAGCCATGAAGCAAATTATAATTTCAACACCCCTCATAATCTACACTAAGGGGAAAATGCATAGAAAATATAGTAGTAACAATAATATATTCCCCCATAATGGATGCGCTAGTGGGCCTCTATAATTGAGGTAGATCCACTTGAATCTCTCTCATCATCTATAATATGTCCACCTAACTTCAAGAATTTAGCTTCAATATTTTGCAACTTCAACAAGTAATTCTTTATTGGATGACCTTCCCTTTATAGTATTTGTAAGTGGTCTTCATTTTATTTGAAGACTTATATTGGCCCTTGGGACCATGGATTTGAGCCTTCTTAGACTTGAATTCTTTTTCATGAGCTTGTATTTGTGGAGTTTCACCATAGTTATGCATTACCACCTAAAAGTGAATGAGAAGATAAAATAACTAATCAAGAGTAAAAGTCTTCTAAAATTCCAAGTATTCTACATCATATTTTTTTTCCTCTAGAAGATGCAATATCTACCTTTAAAGCCTTTAATATTGAAATATAGTCCTCAATATTATCAAACTCAACTATTTTAAGAGAAAAATGTTCCAATTCCAAGAAATTGGCTTCACTAGTATTAACCTTTTCAAAAAATATGCAATTTTGACCATGCCTTGATAGGGTCATTCTCATATTTGATATAAAAATTTAACTTTGGTTCAATCAATAAATAAAATAAATCTAAAGCCTCTTTTACCTTTTGAATTTGAGCTTCACCATCAAGAACAATTACTTTATCCTCCTAAAAGGTGCACCATAGGTTCTTACTTTGTAAGAGGCTAATCATTTGAGTTGACCAAAAACTATAATTTTACCCATTGAGATGAATAACTAGGTATTTTTGGTCCATAACATATAATTTAACTTCAAATTCTATAGTAGGTCCATGAACTAATGAAACAATGCATAAAGCTCAAAATATTGTGTGATTTAAAAAAAATACTCAAAATGCTTCTATATGCAAAAGTTAAATCCTTCAAAATATTTGCCCTATGGACCCCAAAAATTAAAAAATTAAAGGATTTAATCTTAGGGAAGTGTACACCAATATTGAATTTCCACTTGGCAAACTCTAATTGTGGGAATAATCCAATCATTTTTTACCACCTTAGCTCCTTTTATCTCCTTAGCCATTGACACTTGCATCATTCTAATTGGTTGAGCAAACATAAATATAAATGAGGTGACATGGTATATTAGAAGGCCAAATTGTCCTTATATCCATAGATAAAATCTATAGTGTCCAAAAATTCTTATAGGGTATTAAACTCGAGCCACCCCCAAGCTAAGCACCATACGCTAATCATCATAGCCACATCATTAATGGGAAAAAAATAGGCAGCTTGCTCTTTTATTTGCCAACCTCTCCACCTATGATGATGAAGAAAGTAAGTTTATGGTTTAAACCCATATCCATAGCTTGTAGAGATGTCTATGTTATCTATAATAGCATGTCACATTGTGGTGTTCAAAGGGGTTGGCTTGTAGTAAATCAACATGTTTCTATGCAACAAAAAAGGGAGGACAAGCATGATTTGGCCATGTTATTGGAGAATATTACATTATTTGGTACATTCTAATGTACCCTCATGGTACATATTGTAAATATTATATTAGATATCTATCGTATATTAGAGTGTCAATAAATATTTTATGTAATGTAATAATGTGCATGCAAGTGTTACGTGTGTAGATGTGCACAAGTGTCTCATATATAAGTGTGCACATGTGTTCTTATATTAGGAAGTATTATGTGAAGAGTCATTTCCAAGTGTACATACAGATAGAGTCATGTGTATGCAAATTTCAATATCCAAGAGTCATGATACTTGGCATAAGTAAAGGAAGATTCAAGTAACCAAAGAGTCATCCTACAATGGCTATATATTACTTCATAGTGGACATCACCTACATAGTCTACATAGTGTGCATAGAAAATATTGTTATTGTATGAGAGTTTTATGATATATTTTTAAGAGGAGTAATAAATATTGCATATATTTGAGCAACTAATATTGTAAGTTGTGCTACATGCTTTGTACATGTATGATTTAGGCTATTACATTCATATATTTTTGCTTATTAATGAATGTTAGTTGATATATTATAAGCCTTGATTTTACATATTAGTTGGCTCATATTATTTTGGTTACATTATTATTTTGATCTTACTATATTGTGGCTATCATATATTTGATCTTGTGAATATTTATCCTATGAGTTTACATTAATATTAAGGCTTCAAAATCCATCAGTGGTATCAGAGCTACAACAAGAATTTTCTTGTATATGGTGAATTTATTTAGCTGCATCTAAATTGATTTTTATCTAGTGTGATAGAATTGGTTATATTATATCTACTTTAAATGGATATAGGCCTAGACTCTATTGTAATATCAAAAGAAGAAGAAAACTAGATTCTTTCCACTAGTTTGAAGGATAACTAGTGAATACGAGGCTCAGCTAGAGTCTTTACACTAGGTTGAAAAATACCCAGTGAAGACTAGGACTCATATTTTGGTGAATCAACTTGAAGATAGATTATTATTCAGGTAAATATAAAACCTTGATATTGATAAATAATTTTAGGTACATAGACAAATTCATGAAAATTTATTTCTATCAATACGATAGAAAGTTGAAGAAGTTGGTACAATCAAGCTATCTTGTTTGGAGCATAAAGGAAGTTTATAGTCACCTTGACATTGATATTGAGTTCTCTAATAAGGAGGAGAATCATATTGGATTCTTAGGTCACATCCAAGAAAGTGGTCTAATACATTATTACAATAGATATTGGTCATTAGAAGTGTGAGAAGCTTCCTACAACAAATAGAGAAGACTTTCATCTTCAAGTGCAAGAAAAAGGTAAAAAGCTTTCATCAAGTAAGGATTGATTTAATTTGAAGGTTATTAAAGTTTTTAGGTCACATATAAATTTACCTTAACTTAGAATATTTATGGTCTTGAGGGTATACATTGATAGAGAAAAGGATTCAGATCTTGAAGATAGACCTTAACAATTGGCTTGACATTTGTAGCCATATAAAAGTTTTAGTAAATTAAATATAGAGAAGATTCAGATCTATAATGACCTTGACATTGGTTCAAGAAGATGCCAATATTAGAGGATTGAGACCCTTCATAGAAAGAGGTCCATTATAAATATTTGAGGTCCTTATCAATGAAGAAATAAGAGGTCATATACAAGGTAAAAAGGAGACTTATGATATATGTTAGGATCTCATCCTAACCCTTAATGTAATAACTTACTTGATGTAATAATTCCTAGTGAACGTGGGTAGTACCCATGATTAATATTTTGTAATGTTCTAAGTTTTAGCTTAGGTAGTGCCTATGACAAATGGCACCCTTTTTATGTAACACATGGTAGATAGGTGGCATTGTGCATGTAATTCGTGTGGCATTATGCATGTAATTCGAGTGGCATTGTGCATGTAATTCAAAGTGGCACTATGCATGTAATTCGGGTGGCATTATGCATGTAATCCAGGTGGCATTTTGCATGTAAGCCAACCTTGGAAGGAAACTCCTTAAATACCAGAAAAGGCACCAATGTAACCATCTTTTGCAAAATTAATGAAGTATTGAAGGAGGTTGCCCCCTCGAAGAGGCCCGTGATTCTGTCTTATTGTGAGATTGTTCTTTATGCAAATTTTTGTTATATTAATGTGATGTTTATGTGAGTTTATTTCCAAGCAATTGTGTGAGAGTGTGTTATTTGAGTTTATTTTATAGCAGGATCTTAACAAGTGGTATCAGAGCGCTTTCCGGGGCCAAGTTCTCATTGCAACTGCAACGATTCTTGCCATCCAATCCGCCTGTTAGGTATAAATTCTGTGTGTTTTTTCCATTCTGTTTTTCCTTATTAAAAAAAAAATCCAAAAAAAATACAGTGTTTTTTTTTCCAGGACCAAAAACAAAAAAATATATTGTTAGTTGAGTAGGTAGAAACCCTGTACCGGGGGTTTTAAAATATCACGAAGGATATGTCATTATTGGCTAAGCTAGATAGCCCATAAAGCGTCTAGTGAAGTGAGGGGCGATCAGGCTCCAATACCCAGGCATTAGATAGAACTCGCGCACGGACTTGAGCTCCCACGTATCTTCGGGTATATCGGGAGACCATCTAGGATTAAACAAACTTTTAGCCATTAGGAAGCTCTTCGGCCTTGTATTACTCATAGTCTACGGGACACAACATCTTGGACGATTACCCTCCCGTATTGTCAGAGAGGCAGGTAGTGTGCTCAAGGGTATGTGTGGAATCCTCCTTGAGTAGTGGCACTGAAATATTGGTCCGAGCACTATTGTTCGTCACTGTCGGTATATTAGAGGGCCTATGGGTGGTACATACTCCTATACTTAGCATTCCCTGGTTCTGTTAAAACTTCAACCTGTAAAAAATGCAAAAAATAAAAAATAAAAATAAAAATCCAAACATCCCTGTTCGTAAACCTGCATTTCAAAAGTGAGCATATGAGAAAGGAGTCCTCTACTAAAAAAATAATAGAAGGGACATGCATTCGGGATAAGCCATGAGGGTGACACTTAAGTTGACAATCCGGAGAATAACGATAAAATTTACGATGGCGATCCACGATCAAGTCGATCGAGTCAGAGAGGTCAGCACAGTCAGGGCAGAATTCACAGTCTTCAGGGTCAGAACAGAACTGTCATATCAGTCACCTGCAAAATACAGAGAATCTTGAGTGTGAAACACGACCAGTTATAGATAGTGCTCCAGTACCCAACTTTTGCTCAGTAGCTCAGAATTAGAAACTGTAAACACCGTTAGACTCAGCAAAACAGGAGATAAAAAAAAAAAAGTTTGGGGTGCCAAAAAGTAGTGTTGAGAGATATAGCTCATTGTGACCACCTCCTTCTGCTAATCATTTTGATATATAGCACCCAAGCACTTTTTTGGGCACTTACTAAAAATAGTAAGTCCTAAAAATTCAATTCTATTTTTAGTAACTGGTCACAAAAGGTCTAAAAAATGGCCCAGGGTACCCGTGGACACCGGAAAGAACTAGAACACTTGGAATCCCTAACAAAAGCCATTGAGAACTTGAACTCGGCTTTTCACTCCATAAGGGAAGAAGTCCAAGGTCTTCGCCTAGAGCATGAGGCCACTAGCAATCGCTTAGAAGAAGCATTGACGAAGTAGACAACAAGCGAGAAGAGAACCACCCAAATCGAGAATACCAAGGTGAGAGTTCTACAAGGAATCGTGACCATGATCCACCCTTTAGAATGCCCAAATTGGACTTTCCCAAATTCGGTGGGAAGGATGTTGATGGGTGGCTATGTCGGGTTGACCAATTCTTTCGACTTCATAATGTACCCATATTTCATCGAGTCCAAATGGCTTCCTTTAGCCTGGAATCTGAGGCTCTACACTGGTTTCAATGGTTGCGTCTTGCCTACCCAAATCTCTCTTGGGAGGATTTTGAATCCCAACTACTCACTCGATTTGGTCCTAGTGAGTTTAAGGACTTTACAGGAGCCTTGACAAAATTGCAACAAACAAGGTCAGTCCGAGAGTACCAAGCTCAATTTGAGAAATTGGCCAATAGGACAAGAGGATTGAGTGAAGGGTTCTTCCAGAGTTGTTATATCAGTGGGTTGAAGGTGGAACTCCAAGCAGAAGTAAAAATGTTGAAACCACGAACTATGATGGAAGCTATCAGTTTGGCCCGTTTGGCCGAATCTAAACTCTCTGCCCAAAGACACCCATCAAAGTTTCCTCAAAATAGACCTTCATTTCCTCCTAGAGCCCAACACCTAGATGATAATAAACCTGCTGCACCCAAGCGCCTCACCACCGAAGAGATGGATGCACGTCGTGCCCAAGGATTATGCTACAATTGTGATGAAAAGTTTTTCAAAGGGCATAAGTGTGCACACAAAAAATTGTTCTTGATAGATGTTGAAGAACCTGATACCACTGACGAGAGTGAGGAGGATGAGGACCCTCCAGAAATGAAACAGGAACCTGAGACAACAATTACAATCCATGCCCTTGCAGACATTACTACTCCTCAAACCATGAAGGTTACAGGATTTTTCAAGGGCCAACGTCTTTCCATCCTTCTGGATTCGGGAAGCACGCACAACTTCATTGACCCTAGAGTTGCTCAACGAGCAAATTGCTATATCCACACTTGTAATTCCTTTGAGGTCATGGTAGCCAATGGGGGAACCTTACCTTGTAAAGGAAAGTGTCGCAATGTTAAAATCAAGATAGGGGACTATGAACTCAAGCAGGACATGTTTGCCCTCCAGTTGGGTGGATGTGATATTGTTTTGGGATCCCAATGGTTGAGTACGTTGGGCACTATCAGTTGGAACTTTGTTGAACTCTGGATGCAGTTCTCCCAGAACGGACAAACACACATCATCAAGGGCTCCCCGACAAGAACACCTCAAATTATCAGTTCAAACGGCATGGAGAAATTGCTAAAAAAATCATCACGTGGGGTCATTGCACAACTATTCTCCATCCAACCATCCACATCTCCAATGGGTGAAATCCCACAAGACATGCAACAGATTCTCCCCAAACAAGAGGCCATCTTTTCAGAACCAACCACACTACCACCGCATCGCTCTCACGACCATGCCATTCCATTATTGTTGGATAGTACACCTCCCAATATCAGACCACCTTATGAGCGACTCAAGCGCACCTTATTTTGGAAAGGTAGGAAACAGAACATTCGCTCTTTGGTGGCAGACTGCGACACAGGTCAAAGGATGAAAGGAGAAACAGTGCGCTCTCTGGGCACTCTTCCACCATTGCCAATACCGGATCAGGTGTGGACTGACATCTCTAGGGACTTCATAGAAGGGCTACCTAAATCTGGAGGCAAGTCTGTTATTTTCGTGGTAGTGGACCGCCTTTCAAAGTATGCTCACTTTTGTGTCCTAACCCATCCTTACACAACATTCACTATTGCCCAAATTTTTCTTGACTCCATATTTCACCTTCATGGCATGCCAACCTCCATTGTATCTGATCGTGATCCCACCTTTACTAGCAATTTGTGGCAAGAGTTGTTTAAGTTGCAGGGGACTCAGCTCAAAATGAGTTCAGCCTACCATCCGCAAACGGATGGTCAAACAGAGGTTGTTAATAAATGCTTGGAAACTTACCCTTGCTGCCTTGCCTCCGATCATCCTACTCATTGGGCAAAATGGCTTTCTTTGGCCGAATGGTGGTACAACACTTCCTATCATACCACCACCAAACTCACACCGTTTGAGGCAGTTTACGGGCGCCCTCCACTCACGCATTCCTCCTACATTTCGGGCAGCTCCAAGGTACAGGTTCCATCACCACTCCCCAAATTGGATGAAGAAGGCTCCATCTTACTTGCACCAAAGCAGCTGCTGGATCGTCGAACTCGCACTCTGTGCAACCGTACCATTACGGAGGTCCTGGTTCGGTGGCGTGGACTTCAACCTGAGGATGCTACATGGGAGTCTCTCCATCATCTCCGACAATAGTTTCCTCATTTTCAGCTTTGAGGACAAAGCTTCTTCAAGGAGAAGGGCATGTTAGGATCTCATCCTAACCCTTAATGTAATAACTTACTTGATGTAATAATTCCTAGTGAACGTGGGTAGTACCCATGATTAATATTTTGTAATGTTCTAAGTTTTAGCTTAGGTAGTGCCTATGACAAATGGCACCCTTTTTATGTAACACATGGTAGATAGGTGGCATTGTGCATGTAATTCGTGTGGCATTATGCATGTAATTCGAGTGGCATTGTGCATGTAATTCAAAGTGGCACTATGCATGTAATTCGGGTGGCATTATGCATGTAATCCAGGTGGCATTTTGCATGTAAGCCAACCTTGGAAGGAAACTCCTTAAATACCCGAAAAGGCACCAATGTAACCATCTTTTGCAAAATTAATGAAGTATTGAAGGAGGTTGCCCCCTCGAAGAGGCCCGCGATTCTGTCTTATTGTGAGATTGTTCTTTATGCAAATTTCTGTTATATTAATGTGATGTTTATGTGAGTTTATTTCCAAGCAATTGTGTGAGAGTGTGTTATTTGAGTTTATTTTATAGCAGGATCTTAACAATATATAGTTTGTAGAGAAACATAGAAAGAGGCTAGAAGTTATTATTAAAAAGGCCCTTTAAGGAAAAGAGGTCAAGTTATAGAGGACAACATAAAGGACAAGAATATAAGATAAATAAGGCTCAATAAATAAAGAGCTTGATATATATCACAACAAGCAACATTAAAGCCATATAAAGAAGGGAGAAAATATGATTTCAGATAAGACTCAAGGATTTAAGAGTAGACTCAAGATTGAAAGGTAGAAAGAGTGAAATCTTAAAGTACAATTAAATTTGATCAAAATTAATGTTATTCAACTCTAAAATATTGTGTGAGAAAGAGTGCAGTCTTAAGGTTATTATTACTTGAGAGCAGCTTCCTTCATCCATATCAAAGCAACACATCTATTTATCACAAGAAGAAGAAATAAGTAAAATGAAATAAGGTTAGAATAGTATTCTAAAGTCTTCATAGCAATAAAGCATTCTAGTTATTATTATAGCATTCAAATGGTTGAGTTAAATAAACAGTGATCAAGCAACAAGGAACGTGGCACTTGGATAAGCCACGTAGATCTTAGGTTTTAAGAAGCACACAAAATTGAAGATAAGAATAGTTTCAAAGGGGATAGATTTCTAAGACCTAGATTTTAGGTTTGAAGAAGATAAAATTACTAGAAGTGCTCATGATAGATTTTTAAGACAAAGTACTCAGGCTCAGAGAGGTTAGATTTCAAGAAGTATTTAGGTTTAAAGTGGATAGAGGCCAAAGAAGTTATTAGGTTCAAATAAATTCATATTCAAAGAAGATATCATGAGGATAGCATTCTATATTCTCAGGTTTGAGGATTAAAATAATAGCGGTTAGGTTCAAGATAAACTTGGATAGCAACAGCACTATACAAGAGAAAATTTGATAACCTAAGTTATCCAAAGTTGTGTGCCTAGTTATAAAGCTACATAAATTATCAATATAAGGACAAAAATATTTGTGAGTTGAGTTATAGAGCTACATAAATCATCAATCTAATGACAAGAAGTTTTGAGTTACAATAAATCAATCTACAATGAGCCGAAAGCTACACATAAGGAAGGCAAGACATCAATCTAAGGTAAGCAAAATACTGAATTGAAATTATAGCAAGTTTTAGGTAAGTAAAATTCCAAGCAACACATGAGAGAAGAGAAATCATAGCAAGCCAAGCTCTATTCAAGTGGAATATCAATATAGCAAACTAAGAAACAAGGGAATTGAATATTTTAAGCGCATAGCAAAAAATAAAATGCTAATTTTGGTGAAGCATAAAAGGAGTTTGATGTTGGAGTTAGATAGTAGTGAAGCATAACACTTATTGCATGGCTGAAAAATGAAAGAATCTCATTGCCACCTCACCAAAGTAAAGTCTCATTGGCAGTTGAAATATTCTAACACAATTGCCTAGAGGAACGTGTCACTAATTTTTGCACATTAAAATACTTTGTAGGCAACAACATTTACAATGGAAGAATTTGAAAGTGCAAGATAATGTGATATAAGCACCAAATTTGAAAGTGCAAGATTGTGTGAGATAAGCACAAAAGTTAAAAGAATTAATGAGTTAAATATTTCTAGGGTTTCATGTATTATAAGGTTTATTTTAAGTAGGATCTATAAGGTTTTATAAGGCTTTATAAGTTTTTATAAGAATATATTAAATGGAGAAATAAGGAATGATAATAGGAAGTTATTTATTAAAGCCTTGTTATTAAAGTTAAGAGAGGAGTGATAAGTAGATAGAGTTGATTAATAGTTTGAAATTATTTTGGAGTTATAAGTTTTTTTATTTGAAATTTTTTTAATAGTTTTTTGAAATTCAAAGCTTATAGAATATTTGTAAATTAATTTAATTTGGGAGTCAAAAGGAGTTCTACTTCAAATTTAGAAAATTAAATTTGCAAAATTCTTACTTTCATAGTTTCTAAATATTAGGGAGACATAAGGAATTCTACTTTATAGGTTTATAATTTAGAAAATTTAAATTCCTTAAACCTAGGGAGACATAAGGTAGTCTACATCAAAGGTCATATGAGCACTACTATGTCAAATAACAAGTTCTTTCTTTATGAATCTCAACTTCTAAAGGGACCTAATTATGCTTCATGGAAAAATAAAGTGAAATCAATTCTACTATTAGAAAAACTTTGGGATATAATTATTGAAGCAAAAATATAACTATTGATGATGTTAGATAAATTCAAAAATATGAATATGGTGAATCCAAAGCACTTATGATAATAAATTTTACAATTACTAATGAAATACTACCTTATATAAGTACAACATAAACTTCTATAGAAGCTTGTAATACATTAGCTAAAATATTTTAAAGGAAAAAAAGCTACTACCTTCAATCTCAATTATATTCCTTGAAAGTTAATGTTGGTGAAAGTATTGAACTATTTCTTAGAAATATAGCAAATATAAAAGCTAATATTTTAACTCTAGGAAAAAAGGTAGAAGATAAATTTCTTGTTCAAGTGACATTGAGAGCTCTTCTAGAAAATTATAAACATCTAGTTACATCTTTGCAATTTCTAAGCAAAGATACTTCTTTTGATGAGTTAGTCAATATTCTACAAGAGTATGAAGTGGAAAATTCAGCTAAGATGAAATGGCTAATAATGCTTTAGTATCAAAAGAGAATTCACAAGGCAATCTTGCTTCAACCTCAAGATATTGGTCCAAATAGAATAATAGATATTGTCAAGTATGTAATAAAAGAGGACATAGCACAAATTTTTGTAGATATAATCCAAGGAATCAGTATCAAGGAAATAATATGAATCAAAGTGGTCAAACAAATAGGTTAGTATAGTGAAGATAATATCAAACTCAATACAATCCACAACAATAACAATTTCAACATTAGTATCCTTCTTAGTATCAGTATAGTCAACCTCAGTTGCAATATAGAGAGGTAAATTAGAAAGGACATCTAGCCCAAGAAATCCATGAAATCCAAGAGTTAGAAGAAACTACTAAAGAAAATGAATTCAAAGCTCTTTCAACAAAATTGATAGTCAATGAAGATGCATTTCTCTTACAAAATTTGAAGGATACTAATCTTACAATTGATCAGGATATGTGAAGACAACATTATAAGAACAAGATAGAAAATAATATACTGAATAAGCAGAGGAAGAAGATCAAAAAATTCATCAAAAGTAAAAAAGAGAACAAAGCAAGCTCAGGTCCCAAGATAACTTTAAGGATGAAGACCATGATTTAAGACTAAATTCTTCAATAACAAAATAATATAATACAGGGGATGATGTAGAATATTACATTATTTGGTACCTGCTAATGTAACCTCCTGGTACATCTTGTAGATATTAGATTAGGTTTGTATCCTAGATTAGAGTGTGAGTAAATATTTTATGTAATGTATTAATGTTCAAGAAATGCACAAGTGACATGTAAATGCGTGTGCAAACGTTACGTGTGTAGATGTGCACAAGTGTCTCATATGTAAGTGTGCACATGTGTTCTTAGATTAGGAAGTGTCATTTGAAGAGTCATATCCAAGCGTTCATACAAGATAGAGTCATTTGTGTGCAAGTGTCAAGTAGAGAAGCCAAGAGTCATGAGACTTGGCATAAGGAAAGGAAGAGTCAAGTAACCAAAGAGTCACCCTACGATGGCTATATATTACTCCGTAGTGGACATCATCTAGATTACATACATTGCCTACATTATCTATATAGTCTACATAGTATGCATAGAAAGTATTATTATTGTATGAGAGTTTTAATATACATCTATAAAAGGAGGAGTAATAAATATTGCATACATTTGAGCAACTAATATTGTAATTTGTGCTACATGCTTTGTACATGTATGATTCAGGTTATTACATTCATATATTTTTTCTTATTAATGAATGTTAGTTGATATATTATAAGCCTTGATTTTACATATTAGTTGGCTCATATTATTATGGTTACATTATTATTTTGATCTTACTATATTGTGACTATCATATATTTGATCATGTGAATATTTATCCTATGAGTTTACATTAATATTAAGGTTTCAAAAGCCATCACGTGTGCCCTATCCTTAAAAATGCCAATGTTAAACCACCATGTTGTAGTATCCTTAAAACATGAAACTCCATCTACAAAGTTACTAACAATACCTTGAGAGTATCATAAATCTTGTGCAACCATAGTCATGACAAAATATTTTTGCAGTGATGTAAACTCATGGTTTCTAGGAAAGGATACCTTGGAATATGCTAGTTTGGCCACAATTGCCATCCTTTATGATGTAATGAGGTGCATGATTTCCTTGTAGTGAAATACATATGCTCCTTGTTGCAAGGCTACCAAGCCCAAGCAAGGGCACATGAAATGGTGGCCCTTTGTAACAACCAAAAACTACCAACCCCCCAAAAAAAATTAAATAATGATTACAAGCAAAAGCACACAAGGGAGACAAACTTATTTTATTTCTCAGCATATAAGGCTTCACCACATTTGATTTCCAAGTTGCTACAGAGGACACTTAGTGGATAGGAGTAGCCAAATCCCATATTTTTTGGGGGTTCACCTTCCTAAACCTACTTGTTTATAAGGATGTCAATAGTGATTCCCCCACCTTTTCTCTACCCTCAATGGCATAGGACCATATCACCATGACTCAAAAATTACCCTTTAAGGCCCACAAAATTTAAATGGGGATGCCTATTCTCTAACTTAACTCTAAGTCCATCTAGGTTGGTTATTCAAGTGTATAGCCTTGGTGCTTAGTTACCACACCTCCACAGGTTAACTAAGGTCACTTCCACTTCTATGGAAACTAACATGACCACTTGATCCTACATGATCAAGGGATCACCACTACTGACTTGTAAATTTTTCCTCAACTCCTAGTTGGGATACACTCGATCCTACTCGTTCACAGTGCAAATATTCACAAGATATCTTGCTATTGTATCCACACAACTCATTCCAAATTTGTGATTTCTTACCTGTTTTCTCCTCTCAACTTCTAAGACTCATATTTACCTAGTTATTGCATCCTCACAACTCCTAGGATTATATTATGTTTTAATTTTCAAGAATATTCTTATCCACCCCTTCCCAGGGTAAATAAATCTTGCATGGAAACATAACTTTCTAATAAAATATTACACATAAAATCATTATAAAAACTACATGATCCAACATGTTGCAATTGATAATATTGATTCATCATGAAAGAAAACCAAATTGCACATAATATTAATACCTATCATAAAACTTTAAGGATCTATTTGTTTTGCTAACATGCATACTTTAACATAAGAGATCCAAATATTATAATGAAGCATTCTATCATTGGAAAGAACCCATTTCTAACCATCCAAGGCTAAGAATTAAAGTTCAAAATCCATCGCATCAATAAAATAGCATAATATTTAACTATACAATAATCAAGATTTACAAAACTATCTAAATATAGAATTTCTTTACATAGCCTTTGATTCCCTTTTTTTCGTCAACTAAACATTTCTAGACCCTATGAAACCATTCATCAATGATCCTCAAGCCATATAAGCATCTACAAGCCTCTTGGAAATGGATAAATGACCCGTAAATCATGAGGAATACTTGGGGATTAGGACAAAACTAGATGCAATGCAATCTAATCATGCATTTTTCTACTATGAAAGCCACCATGCATAAGACTCAAATAAAAAGTAAGCTACAAGAATAGAATCTCGTACTTCTCTTTATAATGATCCCTTAACTCACAAAAGTCTTAGGAATCATTATATTAATTTCTCTTGAAAAACCATCATACAACACAACAACAAATAGAAGAGAATCCCATACTTCTCTTCATAACGATCCCTTAACTCATAAGAGTCTCAGGAACCATTATGTAGTTTCTATTTCAAAACTAGAAAATTACTTTATAAATCATCCTATAATTGAAGAACTTTATAAGATAAAAAATATACACAAATTACTCCATTAAAACAATTATAGTCAAAGTACTTTATTCAATCAATTATGATCAAAGTACTTCATTCAACCAACTATAACTGAAGCACCTTAATTTAATTCAATATAAATAAGATAATTTAAACAATTATAATCAAAGCAATTTATTTTTATCAATTACAATTAAAAGTATTGTATTAGACCCAATATAATCAAGCACAATCAAAGCACTTTATTATACAATATATAATCAAGCCTTTTATTAAGCAATAAATAAATCAAGTGCTCTAACCTCAAAGCACTTAAATTAAACCATTACTAATCAAAATACCCTAGTAAATAAAATACTATCAAAAAGTACTTTATTAATAAATTAACAAGGCACCTTAACTTAATACTGCAAAAAAAAACAAGACCTAAATCTTAACATCGAAAGCAAAATAAAACCTTAATCATGCTCTTTACTAAAAGCACTCCATGAGATGCCAAGCAGAAAGGTAAACACAAAATATTTACCAAGCATCAAAAGACTAAGGTTTAACCTTATAATCATTCAAAAATTAAAGGCAATCTAGTAGGATAGAGCATTGAACCAAGATGATGAATATGGCTTCAACAAACACCCTACACCCATAAACAATCTTGGATCTTACAGGGGTACACCCAAAATGCCCTCAAAGAGTGATGATAGAAGGTTTCACAAGGTGTAGCAACATTAGAAGAAAACAAAGGAAATATAGCATAGGAAAAGACCACACATGCTTTCATAGGAGACAAACACACCACTCCTCCTCACAAGAAAAAACCAAATAGTCCAAACACTAAACTAACAAGAATTACAAAAAGAAAAGGACAATACAAATAGGTTGGTGCACACCAACGAATTGTTAACTCACATGCACGAGTGATTGAGAATTACAAATCAATGCACATACAAATAATATAAAGGAATACTCCAACCAAGGAGAACTATGAAAGCTACCAAAACTAAAATATTTTCAACTCAAAAGTGTAAATAGCAAATCCAAGTAAACACAGATCAAAGCATAAGCCAAGGCATTAAGCAACTACCAAAAACACTAGGGAGCTACTTTCCAAAAGTGTGAGTGGTATCCACTGTCATGTTGCCTTTCCCCCAACTCGGGGCATTCCTTCCAAAGTGAAAGCAACAACACCTCCTTCTTAACCAACAAAAATGAGCACTCTTGTGCATGGCAAGGGTAACGTTCTTTACAAGAAGCATTACCTCCATAATTTCCATGCTTGGGTGTTTTAAGTGTCACCCAAGCATGATAAGGGAAAGGGCCAACAAAGAAATAATTTAAACATAATCAACCATAACAATCCTTTCATTAAGTTATATTTTACTATGGTTTTATAATTGTTCTTTTCAATGATAAAATAGCTTAATAACCCAAAAGCAATAAAGACATTTTCTAATAACTCTAAAACTTGTACATCATGAGCAACCAAATATTCTAGCCAAATAAATGATCTCACTCCATTATTTTATCCTTAAATGGGTGGTCTCTTTTAAGATAGTCTAATGCTATCACCAAACCATTAAGGAGACTCATTACATTGGTAACTTTCTAGCCCAATAGTGTGAACTCAAAAACAAGAAAAAGTGATGCATCTACATGAAGGGTAGTTTTTCTTGTTACCTTAAGTTGTTGATGAGCAATTCATCATCATAATTTTCCCAAATATATCTCTCTTGGTAGGTGGTTCACCCTTATGATCCCACCAACAAGATATAGAGAGAGCACCTGATCCTACATCCACAATTACATCAGTAATATCATATTCCAAGATCAAAATAATGCAATCATTCTATCATATAGATATCATGTAAAGAAACATTTAACATTCACATTAATACATAGTTTATTGTCCATAATTTTTTTTCCAAGGAGGTATGTTACATACTCTCCCCTTGGACTAAACACAATCCTTTGTGTTTCCCTACAAGAGAGTACATCAATAATTTTCATTCAAATAAGTAATGAAATTGTTGTCTCATTTTCTCAATATTTTCCCATGTAGCACTATTCTCTAAAAATTGGTCCCATTGGACCTTACATTGATCTAGGGTCCATTTACTCAACATCTTGGAATGAAACCCTAGAATCTTAACTAGTCTCACCTCAATGGTTGAGGTATTTGCCATATACAATTTAGAAATATTCCACACATGAGTAGGATTAACAACATATTTTCTAAGCAAGGATATGTGGAAAGTATAATGGATCTTTGATAGGTTTGGTGGTAAAGTGAGACTATAGAATACTAGGCTAATCTTATCAATGATCTCAAAGGGCCCAACATAATGAATATCTATATTAGTTGACTTGATGGTACTTTTCTTGGGTCTTACCCTTAAGAAAATTCTCTCCCATAGATAATTCTATTGGAAATATTTTTATATCTTCATATCTCTTTTGGTGATTGGTCACTTCCTTGAGCCTAAGTCAAATTGCTTTGAGCTATTCCTCCATCTCTTGGATAGTTTTTGATCTGATCATCACTTGATCCTCTAGATTATCCCATGATAGAGGTGTTCTACATCTTCTGCCATATAAGGCTTCAAATGGGAACATCCCCAACGATGCATGGTACCCATTATTATATGTAAATTCAAAAATATGTAAAAAGTCCTCTCACTTAGACTTTTGGTCCAAGCAATACATGTGTAGCATGTCTTCTAAAATCAAGTTGACCCTCTCAGTCTAACCATCTATTTTGGGATGGTATGCAGAACTAATATTCAACTTAGTGCTTACTGCATGATGTAGAGCCTGCCAAAACTTTGATGTGAATCTAGAATCCCTGTCTAATATGATCACTTTAGGAAACCCATGTAACCTAAATATTTCTTTGGAAAACTTATTTTCTACCACTGGTGCATTATCCTTGATGTTCCCCAGTATAAAGTGTGTAACCTTGGTCAACATGTCAACCACTACCAAGATCGCATCATGTTGGTATCTAGTCTTAGGTAAATTCCAAATGAAATCCATAGATAATACCTATCATTTTTACATAGGTGCATTAAATGGGTATAATTTTCTTATTGGGTATCAATGTTCTATCTTCACCTTCTAGCACTCTAAACATATTGTGATGAAACTAGTGATATCTTGCTTCATTCTAGCCCAATAAAAGGTTTTTTCATGTTTTACCTCATCTTTGTCCCTCCTAGATGAGCATAATAGGGAGAATTATGTGCCTCTTTCATAATCAATCTCCTTAGATCACCAATTTTGTGTATAACTACCCTATCTTTAAATTATAAAATTCCACCTTTTATGTTGAAATCCTTAATCTTCTCAATATTGCTTTGGGTTTTATCCTAGATTTCTATGCAACACGGGTCTTGTAATTGCATTTCCTTGACCCTACCCATTAAATTTGTATGGCTCTGGGTCATGTTGTTATGTGCCTCCTTGTAGTTAGGGCATTTTTAATCATATTATCCTTCCCTTTGATATACTCAATATCAAAGTTGTACTCAGCTAAGAATTCTACCCATATTCTTTACCTTGCATTTAACATAGGTTGAGTGAATATATACTTCAATGGTCTTCCCAAAAAATAATTCCTCTAGACCTTTAGGGCATGCACCAATTTTGCCAATTCTAGATCATGTGTAGCATAATTTATCTCATGCTTCTTGAGCTTTCTGGACTCATATGCCACTGTAGCCTCTTCTTGCGTGTCATGACCCTCCCTTGATGGACTTTCTTTTGAACAGGATTTTTATGGATGGTTTCATATTTTGGGCGAATGAATGACTAGTTCCTAATTTTATTTAAGCAGGATATATTTTTAGAATGATCAACAATTTCATGTGTTAACTTTGCAGGATATATATTATAGGAAGGAATAAGATGCTACTCATAGATTTGTATGTGTGCAAGAACAGGTTTTCCTGATGGTGGAAGAAATAACTAACCATCGAGAATGAGTTATCTTATGGGAAATTATGTGATGGGTAATTTAATGTATTAATCGAAAGGTATAATGAATGGATACCCCTCTCAGGAAAGATACATAACATGATTTGTATTAGATGAAAATAAATATTAAGTTTTGTATGTTTTTGTTTGTTACATAGAAAATATCTTTATGATGGAATTTATGTTGGAATGAAAACATTGTTGCAAGTAAAAAATTTCACTGATGTTTTAAATTATTCTTTGGCAAGAAAAAATTTTAAAATAAATATGACATTGTCTAATTATATCCTTTTAAGGAAAATAATGTAAGGATTTCATTATTATCTTACCAAGTGAACTTTGCATTATGTTCTCATAAAAGAAATTATTGTTGTGTGTTTTCTTTTCTTTAAATTATTGTTGGCATATTCATACCTAGTTAACAAGCTTAGGTGGGATTAACCTTTGCAAATGTTCAACCATGACCTAAGTGGATCGTGTGAGTAGATTTATATTGAGGAATGAATTCCCAAATAATGGGAGGTTTGTTAGTCAGTAGTGGAGAGTAATGCATTTCCATGTTACTTACCACAAAACCAGAGCATAGTGGGAGTCTAGGCTCGGATCACCTTGGAAGGAAAGCTAGGGTGGAGTAGAGGAAATGGAGAGTGGAGGAGGAAGAATGTAGAGTGGTGAAAAAAATAAAGCATAGTGACAAGTTACAAGAGGAATTCAAGTAGCTACATACATTGTTGGCTTTTTGCTTGTAGACTTTGGTAACTTTGTTAAGTTATTAATGGATAGATTCTTGAAAAATTTTCTATAAAATTTATAGGAAAGAATACTTTGCTCTGAGTGTCTCTAGTAAAATAATAGATTTACTTCCTTGGTTCAACCTCTATATAAATATGTTTAAGACACACCTTGACTGTAGCTCTAAGTTTTTTAACCCATGAGTATTGTTGTCTCATTGTTTGTGAGTTCGATTTGTAATTTAGAGGTTTTCAGAATTTGAGAAAATATTGGCATAGAAATGAGATGCCTTTGTTCAAATATAAAGCATAAATTAATTTACCTTTATGATTGGTTTTGAATGATATAATCCTTAGAGGTTTCTTTCTCCTCATAAAACTAGCAATACGTTACCTTTTAGATAGATGAGCTTGTGGCTACGAAGTGGTAGCACCTTTTTCTTTGTCTTTCCCGTTAAGAAAACTCAATAGCTTGAAGTTCTTTAGGGAATCTCAAGAAAATGGTTATATACCCATTTATGTGCTAGGTGGAATATGAATATGGTAACAACTATTTGAGAATAGTGCTTATCGAAGATAAGCAAAAGAGTGCACTTAAATAACTAGGTTGTTGCCCGTGATTTTTTATCTGGGTGTGAATAAATTGATTGATAAATTGTATGGAAGATAAGTGATAGTGATAATGTTTATGCAAAAATTGCTCTTTGAAATATTTGATTAAATTGCTTATGAGATAGTGGTTAATTGTGATTAACAGTGGTTGTACACATTTTGCTTTTGAAAAGGAAAACAAATTTGTTTGTCTTCGGTTTGATTGAATTATGTTGATTTTGGGTTGAATAGAATCAAATGCTTCATATGTGTTGCTATTATACTTTTGGAAGTATAGGGAAAAATATTCTAAAGTACTCCTTAAGTGATAGAATAGAGATGCATGTTTGAATATTTTTATTATGAAACAAGTAACATTTATTTTTGTCATTGTATTTATAGAATAAATAGATTTGGGCTCTTCTTTTGGTCAATACTGGAACCCATGTTGTGGAAATAATATTAGTTAGTACAGTTTACAATCATTGGTTTTATTTAAAATGTTGTTTCTTTTTAACCATGATCTTGAATTGATAATGACTAGTTAGTGGATTGCTTTTTGTTGGCTTTCTTAATAAGATGGATAACTGATTGACTGTGTTATTGAAATGGATTTGTGTGAAATGGTTTTCTTTCTTGTGTGACCAAAAAATATGCATGGTTTTATTTGTGGTGGCATATCTGATCCCACTAGAAAGATAACTCTTCTTGTTGGTTATATGAAGACCAAAGAAGAAGGACAACTAACATAAGTTAAAGTACAGTGTTATGAATCGATGAATACTCATTAACTTGTTAGTGCTATTGAAGTATTTAGAGTTGGAAATTATCCTTGGTAAGATAATGTACGACACAAGAATATAAATGAAACCATTTTGGGTGCTATGTTCTTGATTGGAAAAGGATTCCAAAAAAATACACAATGATATAATCCTTTGGATGTTAATTTGGGTAGTAGATGCTTAGTAATATTTGTAATGGAATACCTTGGTAACATTAACATTGTATTGTTCTTTGTATTATTGTTTGATCTTCCTCATGAGGGAATGTAAGATCAAAGTGTGTTTTTCCTTTGTAATAATAAAATAAAAGAGGTTTCTTGGTGATCAACGGTAAAAATGGCTTTTGGAATTTTTGAAATTCTATGTTAAGTCTTGAAAGAAATATAGATGTTTACTTGTTAAATCCGTTTGGATGATATCAAGTATTTCAGTGTTTGTACTCGGGATATTATTTGGGAAACTATTTTAAATTATTTAACTCAAGTTGATTATGTGCAAGAGAAAATAACAATCTATATAATCTCTATCAATATTTCTCTTAATAATAGGAGATGGAGGTTTGTTAAAAAAATGAATTTGAGTAAGGGTTATGTGTATAGTTATTAAGCTAGCATTCCATTATCTCTTTTCATTTAAAAGTATAAGATATAATAGAATTGTTTATTAATATTCTTGTTAATCAAACACTCTTTAGAGAACATGGAGTTGTTAAATAGAGATAGCCCTTGGGAATTAAAGGACCGTTATGGACATGGGTTACAGACAAATGAGACTAACTCATTAGTTGGATGAGATGATTATTCAACATACCAGATGCTAAACATACTCACATAGAGGGATTTGCATGAGGATAGGGATTAGCTCACCCTTTTCAAATGATAGGGAAGATATTTAAGCTAACTCAAGTGGCCAATGAGAATGAAGGCTTAAAAGAGAGTGACACCTAGTGCTCTTGCATAGACAATTATTTAAGTAGTAGAGTTTTGTGTGACACCTAGTGCTCTTGCATAAATGAAATTATGTAAGTAGTAGATATGGGTGTGTCCTTAAGTGGTTGAATGATTAATATGTTAACCAAGTATGCGTTCCTTTACCTCTCATTGAAATGGAGTTCCCAAGAACATATATAAAAAAAAAAACTAAGGATTAGGAATCTAAATATTGGGTTATGACACTGATAATATCCCACCCAAACCTTCTAGGGAAGCATCAATACACATGGTAAAATATCGAAGAGTATTTGGTATCTTTAGAATTGGTGTCATTGTTAAATTATTCTTTAGAGTCTTAAATGCATCCTCACACTTGTCCGTTCATTTTAACTCTTTTCTCTTTTTTTGAATATTAGTGATCAAATAGGAAATCTTAGAGTAATTTCTTACAAAATGCCTATAATAGCTAGTGAGTCCCATGAAACTCCTAAATTCTATCACATTTTTTGGTGGAGGCCAACTTAATATAGCCTCAATTTTATTTGGGTCCACAAAAATCCCTTCTGTTGATATGTTGTGCCCCAAATACTGCACCTGTGGTGTATAAAATTCACACTTAGATTTTTGTATAACTAGTTCTTCCTCAAAACTTCCATCACTAACTAAATATGATGGTCATGTTCCTCTTTAGTACAAAATATATCAGAATATCATCCAAGAATAGCAGGACAAACTGATCTAGATAGTTTTTGAACACACTATTCATAAGATTCATAAAATTTATTTGTGCATTTTTCAATCCAAATGGCAGCACTATGAACTCATAGTTCCCATATTTAGTCTTAAAGGTTTTACTATAGGTATCCTCTTCTCAAACCCTTAGATGATGATACCTTGATGTTAAATTTATCTTTGATAAAATGGTAGAATCCCTTACCTAATCAAAGAGATCATAAATTTGTGGTAAGGGATACTTATTCTTAATGGTTACCTTATTCAACATTCTATAATCTATGCAAAGCCTCAAGGAACCATCCTTATTTTTCATGAACAATATTTGGGGAACCCAAGGTGACACACTAGGTTTGATCAAACTCTTTTTCTAACAAGTCTTGCAGTTGAACCTTTAGCTCGTGTAACTCTATGAGGGTCATCATGTAAGGTGTCCTTTGAATGGGTTCAACCCCTGGAATTAATTTTATAGTGAATTCAAATTTCCATTGAGGGGGTAGACCTGGAATATATTTAGGAAATACATCTTTAAACTCATGGAGAATTGGATGTTCCTTGAATATTTATTCATCTTCGTTCTCTCCAGTCTTCCCATTGAATTTTACTACATATAACATACCACCTATTTTAATGGATTTTTTTAATTTCATAGTTGAAAGCAAATGGGGTTGAAAATAACCTTATCCACTTTGAACCCTCCCTCTCCTCTTATCCTAGTTTATGTAATTCATCCACCTATCTTGGAAGTTTATTATGGCTCCATGATCCTTCAACCAATACATCCCTAGGATAATATCAAAAGCATGAATGTGTGCCACATACAAGTACCATATAATTGACCCATTGGGTAGAGTTATCTCAGCTATAGAAAAACACTGATCCACTAAGTTTGACCATAACCATGTTTAAATTTCTACCCTTATGCCAAAAATCTAGGACTTTCTAGCATACTCCCAATAACACTAGTGGAAATAAAACTATCAATAGGTATACTATTTAGTAAAAAAATTATGTCTTTATCATACAACTTACCATTTAGTAATATCGATGTAACTTGTCCATCTAGATTATGACTCCCATTAGCAGCATAAATTTGGTATGACTGCTCCTCAACATTGTGACTCAATTCAGATCTTTGGGGGTATTTCTTAGCATAGTGAGGACCTCCACATATGTAACAACATATCCTAGGTATTGGTGGCCTCTCTTGTATTTTTATCCCGGTATCCACTTTTTGTGTTAACTCCATTTGCTTAAGGGGGTGAGGATTTGAATTATCCATTTTTTGAAATTTCTTCTTATTCTACCCCTAATTTCCATTATTCTTATTATTGAACTTTTGATTGCCCTTATTTCTTTTGTTTTGCTCTTTATACCACTTCACAAATCCAAAACTTTTTATTTTCGTGAGTTCAATCCTCTCTTGCTTTGTTAAAATTGAATAGTTGAAGAAACACTTTTTAGTTTGAATATTAGTTTATTATTGTCTACCCAAGTCATAGGCCTCTTGCAAAGTTTTAGGTTTGAGCAGATTGATCACCATTCTTATTTTAGGGTCTATCCCAAGAATCAACTTATGCATCTTCAAGAATTCATTTTTCTCATACTTTGAAATAAACTTCAACAATTTTATGTATATGTGGAAATACACTTCTATTGATAGTGATACTTGCTAAAGCATAGATAATTCCTAAAATTTCTCTATATAGAACTAATTAGATAGAAATATTTTCTTAAAGGCCTCAATGAAATCATCCCACTTGAGTTCCATGGCTTGGATATTTCTACCTAAACTAAATGTGTCTTGTCATTCTAGGTTTACCTCTAGGAGATGAAGGGTAGCACACATAGTCTTAGTATTAGATGAGTAACATTTCATGGAAAAGAAAGTTTCTAACTCTTTTAGTCATGACTCAACTGCATATCATCGTTTTCCATTAAATTTGATTACTTTAACATTCTTGAGACCTCTGGATAACTCAACCTCTATATAGGCTCTACCTTTATCATTTATTCTGATAAGATTCCCTTCTTGCCTACCCTATACATTTCTAGTACTGGCTTATATATTAATTAGGGTTTCTATCAATTTTTATTGTTGCTCTAGTAATTCTTGAAACAACTTTACTATAGAAGAGAGATATTTCATTATGTCATCATATTATACTATTTCTTGAATGTTCCTATCAATATTTACTGCCATCTTAGGCCTCTTTCTAGGAGCTATTTTTCTCCTAGTTTTCTTACTAGAGTCTCTAGTTTATCTAGACTTTTGTACTGCACCACCTTCTTGTGCAACCATTTTGGTTTTCTTTAACAAAATTTATTTTTGAATAGGTGCAATCCCCATCCACAAAAACAAAGTTAGGTAAGTTAGAATTCTTTTCCAATTGTACTTATAAGTTGTTAGCTTCATTCTCCTCATGATCTAACATGAATATTATCGATCAATAAATAATATTTATGGTCACATTTGCCTACTTACAAGGTGTCTAACCCAAGTTGCACATCAAGTCAAGGCTCAACCTAGTCACACTCCATGGAAGCTTCTAGCCCTACAAACCTAGAGCTTTGATACCAACTGTAACAATCCAAAACTACAAACCAAAAAAAATTTAAATAATGATTACAAGAATAAGCTCACAAGGGAGACACCCTTATTTTATTTATCTCAACATACAATGCTTCGCCACATTTGAATTCCAAGTCACTGTAGATGATACTCAGTGGACAAGAATGACCAACTACTATTTTTTCTAGGGTTCACCTTACTAAAATCCTCATTTAGAAGGATGCAAAAGTGGTCCCCCCATATTTTATATACCCTCATAGATATAGGACCATATAACCATGACATAGGGATTATCCTTTAAAGCCCATAAAAATTAATGGGGATGTTTATTCCCTAACCTGACTCTAAGTCCATATAGGATGGTTATTCAAGCGTATAGCCTTGGTGCTTACTTACCACACCTCTGTAGTCTAACTAAGATCATTTCCACTTTGACAACAACTAACATGACCACCTGATCCTACATGATTTATGGATCACTACTAGTGACTTGTGAATGTTTTCTCAAATCCTAGTTGGGATATTCTCGATCCTACTCATTCAAGGTGAAAATATTCACATGATACCTGGCTATTGTATCCACACAACTCCTTCTAGATTTGTGAGGTCTTATATATTACCTCCTTACAACTTCTAAGACTCAAAATTACCTAGTTATTGCATCCTCGCAACTCCTCCTAGGATTAGATTATATTTCAATTTTCAAGAATATTCCTATCCACCCCTTTCCAAGGTAAATAAATCTTACATCAAAACATAACTTTCTAATAAAACATTACATATAAAAGCATTTAGAAAAACTACATGATCCAACATGTTGTAATTGCTAATATGGATTCATCATGAAACAAAAAACAAATTGTAAATAATATTAATACCTATCACAAAACTTTAAGAATCTATTTGTTTTGCTAACATGCATAATTTAACATAAGAGATCCAAATATTGTAATAAAGCGCTCTAGCAATGTAAAGAATCCATTTCTAGCTATCCAATGCTAAGAATTAAAATACAAAATCCATAGCATCAATAAAACAACATAATATTTAATTATACAATAATAAAGTTTTAAAAAACTATTTGAACATAGTATTTCTTTACATAGCCTTTGATTTCCTTTTTTCATCAGCTAAACATTTCTAGAGCCTATGAAACCATTCACCAATGATCCTCAACCCATATAATGATCTGTAAGCCTCTTTGAAATGGATAAACCACCCACAATTCATGAGGAATACTTAGGGATCAAGACAACTCTAGATGCAATGCAATTTAATCATGCATTTTTCTACTATGCAAGCCACCATGCATAAGACTCAAATAAAAAGTAAGGTACAATAAGAGAATCCCATACTTCTCTTTATAATGATACCTTAGCTCACAAAATTCTTAGGAATAATTATATTAATTTCTCTTGCAAAACCATCATACAACACAACAACAAATAGAAGAGAATCTCATACTTCTCTTCATAATGATCCCTTAACTCATAAGAGTCTCAGGAACCATTATGTAGTTTCTCTTTCAAAACCAAAAAAAATACTTTATAAATCATCCTATAATCGAATAACTTTATTAGATCAAAAATATAAACAAAGTACTCCATTAAAACAATTATAATCAAAGTACTTTATTCAATAAATTATAATCAAAGTACTTCATTCAACCAACTATAACTGAAGCACCTTAATTTAATTCCATATAAATAAAATACTTTATTTAAACAAGTATAATCAAAGCATTTTATTTAAATCAATTATGATTAAAAGTACTTTATTAGACCCAATATAATCAAGTACAATCAAATCACTTTATTATACAATATATAATCCAACCCTTTATTAAGCAATAAATAAATCAAGCGCTCTAAACTCAAAGCACTTAAATTCAACCATTACTAATCAAACTACCCTTGTAAATCAAATACTATCAAAATGTACTTTATTAATTAATTAACAAGGCACCTTAACTTAATTAAGCAAAAAATACAAGACCTAAACCTTAACATCAAAGACAAAATAAAACCTTAATCATGCTCTTTACTAAAAGCACTCTACGAGATACCAAGTAGAAAGGTAAATACAAAATATTTACCAAGCATAAAAATACTAAGGTTTAACCTTATAATCATTCAAAAAGTAAAGGTAGTCTAGCAGGATATAGCAAAAAAATAGGATGATGAATCTAGCTTCAACCAACATCCTGCACTCATAAAAAATATTGGATCTTATAGGGGTACACCCAACATGCCCTTAATGAGAGATGATAGAAGGTTTCACAAGGTGCAACAACTTTAGAAGAAAATAAAGAAAAGATAGCATAGGCAAAGACCACACAGGTGCTCATATGAGACAAACACATCACTCCTCATAAGAACAAACCGAACAGTACAAACACTAAACTAGCAAGAATTGTAAAAATGAAAGGACAACACAAAAAAGTTGGTGTGTCCCAATGAATTCTCATCAACTCACATGCACAAGTGGTCAAGCGTTACAGATAAATACATGCACAAAAAAGCTAAAGGAATAATCCAACTAGGGAGAACTATGAAATCTACCAAAGATAATATGTTTTCAACTCAAAAGCGTGAACAACAAAGCCCAAGTAAGCATAGATCAAGGCATAAGCAAAGGCATTAAGCAACTACCAAAAATACCAGGGAGCTACCTACCAAAAGTCTGTTGATGTCCACTATCATGTTGCCTTTCTATCAACTCAATGTGCTCCTTCCAAAGCAAAAATAACAACCTCCTTCACCTACTTAGTGTCCTCCTTCTTAACCAAGGAAATCTAGCATTCTTGAACATGGCAATGGTAATGTTATTTTCAAGAAACATTACCTCCATAATAGCCATGCTTGGGTGTTTTAAGCGCCACCCATGTGTGATAAGTAAAAGGGCCAAAAAAACAATAATTAAAACATAATCAACCATAATAATACTTTCATTATGACATATTTTACTATATTTGTTCTTCTTTTTATGATAAAATAGCTTGATAACCCAAAAGTAATAAAGACATTTTCTAATAACTCCAAAACTTGTACATCACAAGTAACTAGATATTCTAGCCAAATCAATGATCTCACACCATTGTTTTATCCTCAAATGGGTGGTCTCCTTTAAGATAGTCTAATATTATCACCATTGGTGGACAATTATAAGAACCATAAGTATTCACTATATCCATTGATAATATTGCACAACACTTTGATGAAAAATGAGTGTGAGGGAGTTATTTGTAACAATACCAAAGCCCCAATTAAATCATAAAGTTTAACCTAATTTGAAATTATAAGTGGGATTTAGGTCAATAAAAATTAATAAAAGAGGATAGAGCTTCTATTAGACATTTTTTGTAGGACTGCCCAAACTATCAAACTCGTTTTGGCCATATCTCACTCATCCGGACTCGGATTGAGCTAAAATTTTGAGGGTAGATGCCTAAAAAACCCTAGAATGTCTCCACAAATTTTCATATCATTTGGAGCAACACATATCCTAGCACATCCCTATGTGTGAACGAGATATTTGGCAAGCATCTATGCGAGGGTTTCATCTGGGTTGAGTGCAAGCAGCTCCAGAGGTTGGTTTTTAGGGCCTTCGGGCCCTAGCGGCCAATATTTTTGTGGTTTATGCTCAATATTTTAGCAAGAAATGTTGGAGGGGATCCAATATGGGTTAGAAATTTGTCTTTCAACAGATCATACTATGAACTTGAGTGACAACGACTTCCAATTTTCTGCACAAAAGTGAAAGTGAAAACCATACCTTTCCACGACGTCTAGGGCAAGGATTAAAGAGATCACGAAACAAGTTTCAAGCAGTTGATCAAAAAATGGCTCATATCTCAAGTGAATCTGGTGCTAAGGTGCACCCACAAAATAATTCTACTGTGAAAACCCCTATCAAGGGTAAGAATTTTGAAGACTCAGCCCCAAAAATGAATTTTAGGGATGCCCTCCATGGTGGACAGCCTCAGCCCAATGCTAATATCAATCTTAGGGCTTCCCATAAACCTCTAAGAATGCCTAAGATTGATCCCAGGAAAATGGAGTCAGGATGTCTTAAAGCAATTGATGGAACTCCTATTGTTAAGCTTGATATGGGTAACATTCAGACTGGCATTGAAGATTTGGAAAAAAGAGGACTAATTTGTCGGTTCGTGGGTTTTCGTCCAAGTCTATCTGCTTTCAAAGTCTGGGCTGCAAAAAGCTGGAAAACTAAAGGTGAGTTACAAATCTCTATTTATCCAAATGGTTATTTTCTTGTTTTATTTGCTAATAATGAAGATAGAGAGAAAACTTTTCAAGGGGGTCCTTGGTTTTTTGGAAGGGTAGGGCTTTTCATGAAGCCCTGGCATACTAAATTTAAAGCCGAAGAAGAGATGCCTTCTATAGCTCCCGTGTGGGTTAGACTCTTTGGCCTCCCTATTGAATTTTGGAATCCTACTATTTTTTCTTCAATTGGAAACTCTTTAGGAACTTTTATGATGACTGTTGATTGTACTCAAAATTTTGAACATATTATTTATGCTCGGATTTGTGTTTTAATGGATTTTGACAAACCCCTACCTAAAAATATCACATTACAATTTGGGGAAGACACTTGGGAGCAAGTAGTGGACTATGAGAACATTCCTTTTCATTGTAGAATTTGCCATGAATATGGTCATTTGGCCAGTGCTTGCCCAAATAAAATTCCTGATCAAAAGAAAGAAGATATAAACTCAATAGGTTTCCAAATACCTAAGAAGAAGAACACTCAGAAAAAACCAGTTATGAAGGATCAATCAAAGTCATCTGCTAATATGTTTGAAATCCTTTCCACAAATGATGTCCCAAGTGAGGAAGAGGAAATAATGGAAACTGAAATCTTAGAAACACAATTTAAATATGAAGGGAAGAACTCGAGAGACAAACCAACAAATCAATGGTTTTCAATGAAAAATAAAGGAGAAAATTTACACAAGAAAAACAATCTTTCAAATGTCAAAACTTCAAATAATGCGAGTCCCAATATAGACTCCATTGAACCATCTAGTAAAATTTTGGTTGTGTACGAGCATTCTTCAAGGTTAGAAGCCATCTCAGATTCAATTGGAATAAGTCAAGAAACAGGAAAAAAAAATTGAAGATGGATTCTAATCAAAAAGCAGGTCGCAAGACCAATCAATATCATATGGTAAAAGAAGGTGAAAAGCTTGTAGAGGAAGGTAATATTAATGCCCTTCCCAACTTTTTTAGCCCTGGTATTAATGAAGATCATCACTTGGAATATTAGAGGACTCAAAGGGAGTCTTTCAAAACAAAATGAAATTAGAAGAATGATTCGGATAAATCATCCACATCTTGTTTTCCTTCAAGAAACAAAGATGTCAATGGAGGATATGGACTCAATTGCCAGTAAAATTTGGCCAGCTGGAAAAGTGGTTTCCCTCAGTTCCCAAGGGACTTCAGGTGGCATTGCTTGTCTTTGGGACCCAAAAGAGGTAGTTATTCACCATATGGTTGGCATTTGGGGTTTGTTGGCTATAGCTATTCAAAGTAGACATTCCAACCAAATTATGCTCTACATTACTGTTTATGCTTCGACTTATTTGGAGGAAAAAAGAAGACAGTGGAAGGATATTACTCATATTATCTCTCATTTTCCTAAATCTTGGATCTTGATCGGAGGAGATTTCAATACCATCCTCTCTCTGGATGAGAAAAGGGGGGAAATAGAAATTTGGACAAAAGCACTGACCTCATGAGCGAATATATTGCAAACCTCCATCTTGTGGATATCCAACAAGATAATGGCCTTATGACTTGGTCTAACAGAAGGCAAGGCTTAGCTTGTATAATGGAGAGATTGGATAGGTTTTTGCTCTCTAAAAATTTCTTAATCCATGGTCACATTCCTAAAGTGAAGACTCTTAATAATGTTGGTTCGGATCATTGGCCAGTCATGGTGGAAATGTGGAAAACCAATGTGAGTTTCTCTCCTTTTCATTTTCAATTAATGTGGCTTAGAGACATTTCCTTTAGACCTCGTGTGCAACAATGGTGGAAGGAAGGTAAACCTAGGCATGGGACTAAGATGTTTTGTTTTGCCAAAATACTGCAATACATTAAATCCAAAATCAAGACTTGGAACTAGAAAGAGTTTGGGGATGTTCATAAAAAAAACATGAAGTTATTGCTCATCTTGAAAATTTGAATAAGAAAATCCATTTAGATGGCCTCATAGAGAAGAGAAGTGCAGATGAAATTAAACTCACAACTCGAGTTAGAGGAATGGGAAAAAAGAGAAGAAATCTTATGGAAGCAAAAATCTAGAATTCAATGGCTCAAAGAAGGAGATCGAAACACAAATTTCTTCCACAAATATCTTCTAGCTCGAAGATCTCACAACTTTATTTCTTCCTTAAAATCAGATTTTGGAGATGTTGTTTATACTTGGGATGGCATGAACTCTATTGTTGTTGATTACTTTTCCAATATTTTTGTTGCTACTCCTCTTGACTCAACTTCACAACAAAATTTTCTTCAAGCAATCCCTTCTCTTATCACTTCTGAGGAGAACTCTATTTTGACTGCTCCTATTACTATCAATGAGCTTCAACAAGTAGTTTTTAAAATGCAAAAAGGGAAAACCCTAGGTCCTGATGGTTTTCCCATTGAGTTCTACCAAGAGTTCTGGGATATCCTTCATGTTGATTTATTAGAGGTGGTGGAAGAAGCCAGGAAAGCCAAAGAAATTTTGAAGGTTATCAATAAAACTTATATTACTCTTGTTCCAAAAGCTCAAGAGGTTGATCATATCTCAGCTTTTAGACCTATTGCTTTATGTAATGTTCTTCTCAAAATCATTACTAAAATCATGGCAGAAAGGTTGAAGCCTCTTTTGCATAAGATTATTTCCCCGAGCAAGGGGGTTATGTGGAAGGACGTCAAATAGTAGATGAGATAGTTCTTGCTCAGGAAGCCATCCATTCCATGGATATGCAAAAATCTCCTTCCATGTTCATTCGGTTAGACTTATCCAAAGCTTATGACAGAGTGGATTGGCACTTCCTTATCAAAGTTTTGAGGCAATTTGGTTTCTCTAAGGATTGGATGGATTGGATTATGGGATGTATCTCTTTAGTTTCCTACTTAGTTCTTATCAATGGCAGGCCTTCTCAGTCATTCCCAGCTTCCAGAGGTATTAGGCAAGGTGACCCGCTATCCCCTTATTTATTCATCATTCTTGTTGAATGCTTGGGTAGGACTATAACCAAAAAGAGGAAAACAAAACCCTTGAGGGAGTTACCATTGCTCATGGAGCTAGACCTATCTCTCATCTTCAATTTGTGGATGACTCTACTCTTTTAGGTAAAGCTACAATTAAGGAAGCTTCTAATATTAAGCAAATCATTAGCTGTTTTTCTAAGGCTACTGGGCAGTTGATCAATGAAGACAAATCTAAAGTTATTTTCTTTCACTGCTCTGCTAGACAGGAATCCATGGTCTTGGATAAATTAAGATATAATAAGACCTCCCTTCCAATCACTTATTTAGGTATTCCCATAAATATTCAAAGGCAAAAAAATAAATATTGGAATTGGTTGTTGGACAAAGTCAAGAAGAAAATTGGAAAGTGGACCAACAAGTGGCTTTCTTCTAGGGGTAGAATCACCTTGGTAAAATCAGTCCTTCAAGCTATTCCTATTTATGTTTCTTTCATTTTGAATATCCCAAAGGCTATTCTTCGAGAATTGGATCAAATCAGTCATCGTTTCCTTTGGAGTGGTACTAAGGAGAAAAGAAAATGGGCCTTGGTGAAATGGGATACTTTATGTCTTCCTAAGAGTGAAGGGGGGTTAGGATTCCGGTCTTCTATTAATAACAACAAAGCTTTAGCTACTAAATTATATTGGAGGATGTTGCATAACCCCAATGCTCTTTGGGCCAATAATCTCCGTGCTAAATATGCTGAGAACAAAAGTCCTGAAGACCTTGTTCACTATCAACTTCCTACCAAAGGTTCTCCCATTTTAGCAGTTCTTAAGACTGGTGAGGATTTGATAAAGAAAAAATTATTTTGGATCATTCATAATGGTCAACAGGAAAATTTTTGGACAGATTCTTGGGATGGTCACAAGCCTTTGATAACTCAGTTTCCCGATTGGAGGCCTTGGATGGAGGAGCTTCACCGAGCTAATTGGATAAAGGTGGCTAATTACTTATCGATACCATACTGGTAATTCAAAGGTTGGTAGATATTGGATCCCTATTGAGGACTGGCCTATTCAAATCCTAGAAAGGCAAAGACAAGATATCCAAGGCATCCTTCATATGAGATCCCTCTCTTGGTCCCATGAAAAAGATTGTTTTGGATGGAACAACACTACTAAGGGTGAGTATTCAGTTGCTCAAGGTTATTTGACCTTATGCCATAATAATCCCAACCATTCTTCTAACATATTTTCTTGATTGTGGGCTCAAAAGCTCTGGCCTAAGGTGAGGTTCTTTAATTGGCTTTTATTGCATCGTAGGGTGCTTACTGGTGAGCAACTTATGAAGTGTGGTTTTCATGGCCCTTTTAGATGTGAAATGTGTGAAGAGAATGTAGAAAATCTCAACCATATTTTTATTGAGTGTACTTTAGCCTCTGAGCTATGGAGGAGAATGGCCACTTTACTTGGCTTACAGTGGTCCAATTTTTTTACTTTTGAACAGATTTGGAGGGATTGGCCTAATCAAGAGGGTGTTGATCATTTTATTAGGCAGTTAGTTTGGATGGGTTCTACCATTCTTCTTTGGAATATTTGGAATGAAAGGAACAACCGAATTTTTAATCAAGATAGGAAGGATATTCACTATATTTGGCAAAATACCATAGCCAACTTAGTTGAATCGGTCCATCAACTCCTTAATCACCCCCAAAACTCCCACCAAAGATGGGATCAAGTGATGCAAAGATTGAAGATTAAATCTTCTAAGGGAAACCAACTTAAAGGGAATGTGAGTATTAGTAAGATGGATAGGACAAGAAATTGGCAACCTCCTCCTAAGGATTTTGGAAAAGTCAATATTGATGGAGCCTCTAGAGGGAACCCTGGAAAATCCAGTGTGGGAGGAATTGGTAGACTTTCAGATGGCTCCATGGTTTTTACTTTTGTTGAGAATTTGGGTATTCTTTCCAATAACCTTGTTGAGGGGTATGGTATCCTCAGAGGCCTTCAAGAGGCTACTAAGGTTGGATGGGAAAAGGTGTTAGTTGAGTCTGACTCTCAACTTATGATTAATCTCTTGAAGACTCCTTCTAAGAATCATAAGGTGGATTGGAGAATAAAAATAATTATTGAGAAGATTCAATTAATCCAGGATGGGATTTTTGAAAGTTGATTACAATCATGTGGTTAGAGATCAAAACAAGAGTGCTGATGCTTTAGCTAATTGGGCTTTGGACAAAGGTGATCTTACTTGTTATGGCCACCCTCCTATATGGTGGGCTTCTCAAATTAGGGAAGCTCTTCTTTCTATCATTTCTTTGGATGGCTCCAATTCTGAAGGTACCTAGTTTCGAAGGTATAAGAAGTTGGAATTTTGGCCTAATCTATGGGTATTTAAGGGTATATACATTGGGTTTAAAAATTTTAGTTCTAGTTATTGTAATGAGTCTAACCAAGTGTGTGAGTTGGGAGAAAGTCCATCCTCTTATGTTTTCTCTTCTAGGAAGAAAAATTTTGTTGTTATAGTTGCACATGTAGATAATTAGAGTCGAAAGTGGCATCATAGGCTTGGGTATCTCATATATAGATATTTGAGATACATGAGTCAATAATGGATGGCCATTGGACTTTCACATATATTTCCTCTAAGTGTTGCATGTGAGGGATGTATTATAGGGAAGCATCATAAGGATACCTTTTCAAAAGGGATTGCAAGATGAGCCTCTTATCCCTTGGAGATCATACATGATGATATTTATGGACCTATGGATGTAGACACTATTTTGATGTACCACCTCATTTGTAGAATATAAAAAGTGTGTCAAAAATCAAGTATGCACACAATGCAATTTTGGTACTATAGGTTTTGATGTAATAGTTATAATGTTGAGTGAATTGTTAGTTAAAGTGTTAATTCAATTAGTTGTCAGATATTTTATCATATAGGTGGAAATGAAATGAAATATAAATACATGACAAATGTGATGTAAAAGAGTTGAGGTGTTAGGTTGATAGTTGCAAATTTCTACCTTCCTACAAGTTTAAATAGCCCTCTCATTCATTTGAATGGGTAGATGTTAGAGGGTATATGGTAGATGGTATGTGAAAAGTGCATATACATATATATAGACATAAATGTATTGCATAGATGTATATTTTTTGATAGTAATAACACCATTCAACCATTATCATTGTGTATTCTTATGGCATATATTTACATCTAATTAATATTGTTGTAAATAGAGATTCTAAAATGTTTTTTATTCACTAGTATTGACTTTAGACAATCTGTCTTTCAATATGATGTTAGTGAATGAAACCATATTGCCAAACCAAGAGTGAAAATTGAAGAAAAAAATATGACATTTTCACAATTTTTTATGGAATACAATCTTGGAAATGTGAAAATTGATGAAAAGTGAGCACATACTTTTGACATGGTAAAAGTGGCAACTGAACCTAATATTATAAAGTATGAAATACTGAATATGGTGCATGTGATCCTTGGTTAAGGATAAGAGAATAAAATGATCCATTTAAAAAAAACTTTTTGAATCTTCATGTAGTATAAGGAGGTCTTTGCATGGACATACAAGAATCTACAAGGTATTCCACCTGAGTTGTTTGTGCATTGGATTTTATTGGTTCCTAGAACACAACCTATGAGGAGGAGATTATACAGAATAAATCCAAAGTATGTGGCTTTATTCAATGTAGATATAAGTAATATGTTATATGTAGGAATTATCTTTAAGATGATGGTGAGTGAGTGGGTGTCACCAATCATCATCACTTTGAAGGAGAGTAACTATATTTGCATCTATATAAATTTTCAAATTTTGAATGCAATGGCCATCAAGGACACCTTTCCAATACCATTTAGTAATTCTATTTTGGAAGAAGTATTAGGGCACAAGATCTATTTATTTTTGTACGAATTCTTGGGCTACGATAAAATTAGTATCACCAAAGAAGATAGATTGAAGACCACTTTCATAGTTGAGAATAATATTTATGCATATAACTAAATGCATTTTGGTTTGTGTGATGCCCCTACCACATTTTAAAAGATAATTCTATACATATTTGATAAAATTTCAAGAAGTAAACTTAAAATGTTCTTGGATGATTGGTTATTGTATAGATAATAGGATAAGAATTTGAAGGTATTGGAGTGCATGCAATTGTGTATGAATGCTCAATTATATTTAAATCCAAATAAGTGTAAGTTGTTGGTACCATACAAGAAGTTTCTAGGGCATGTGGTATGCAAGGAGGGTTTCAATATTGATCCTAATAAAATTTTATTCATGATGAACATGAAAGATCCATATGATTTTATTTCATTAAATTCCTTTCTAGGACATGTCAGGTACTATCGATGCTTCATCAAAAAATTTGCATAGGTTTTACATCCTCTTGACATGTTGACACATAATGGTTTTTCTTTTAGGTGAACAAAGTAGTATCAGAAGGTATTTGAAGAGCTAAACATAAAGTTGTTTTGCATACCCATTATGGTATTTCTAGATTGGGAGAAAGAGTTTCATATCCACATGGGTGTGTCTAATTTTATGATTGGATATGGGTTGGTACAGGAGGGGTATATGGTTTGGATTAGCCCATATGTTTCTCTAGTTAATTATTTTATTGAGCATAGAAGAATTATAGAACTATAGAGAAACAAGCTTTAGGGATGGTGTAGTAGAAAAATTCATATATTACCTACTTGCCAACCCTTTTACTTTCTACATGGATCATCAGACATTGTTGTACTTGATCAATAAGATAAATATTCATAGACAAGTTATCAAGTGGATTATCAATTTGCAATATTCCATATATTAAATGGTAATGAGTCCAAAAAACAAGCATCTAATAGCGGATTTGTTGTCAAGAATTTACTTGAAAGAGCTTGTGGAGGGAAGAGTGTCATATGAATTATAGATGCTCACTTATTCTCAATCACTATGCTACCATTGTGGTACAAGTATGTGGGTGAATACTTATTGATGGGGTAGCTTCCAAAGGAGTTGAAAATAAAAGAGGAATAAAATGATCAACAAATAAAAATTATTTTAGTTGATAACTAGTTTACTATACAAGATGATACTCGATGGAGTATTTTAAAGATGTGTAATAGGAAAAAAAATGAATTCAGCATTGAAGTAAGTTCATGAAGGGCTAGGAGGGCATATGGGAATAGATGCAATTAAAAGGAATGTTCTTTTGGTAGGGTTGTGGTGGTCTACCCTCCATCATGATGCAAAATATTCTATGGTTATATGCAATATGTGCTAAAGATATTGGAAGTCACTCACAGTTAAATATTTTTTTGAAAAATAGGGACTAGATTTTATTTGTCCTTTGAAGACCAATATAAGACTATGTAGGTACATAATCATAGCTATTGTATACTTGATGAAGTGGATGGAGGAAAGAGCATTACCTGATAATAATACAAAGAGCACTGCACAATTCTTGTATGAGCAAGTCACTACAAGATTTAGAGTACCTCTATAATTGATAACTAATTATAGAAGGTATGTTATCAATGAGATCATTCAAAATTTGACTACAAAGTTCAAAAAAAAAAATTCTTATATAGTTTGTATTATCCCAAAACAAATGGGTAAGTAAAAGCAAATAATAAGGTCTTAGTCGCCACCCAGGTGTTGTAGGTGAGTTGGAGAGGAGAGGGCAATACTCCAAGGGAGGTCCCAGGTTCAAATCTCCACCCTACCAAAAAGCTTAATTGGGTATCCAAAATCCAATTGATAATGTTGGTGCGGGCAGGGTCGGGTGCGACTCCCGAGTGACTTTGGCGGTGTAGAACCCCCTGTTCGTGGTCTCTCAGACCAAGGCGGCCCCACAAGGGGTTTTTTGCTTTAAAAAAAAAAGGTCTTAGTAGCCATAATGTACAAGACATGGTGTTAAACATTTTTATTGGGAAGAGAAATTACTAGTGATCCTGTGAGCATATAGGACTATGTATAAGCCAACAACAAACAACTTTCCATTCTAGTTGATGTATAGATAAGAGGTAGTTGTATCGATGGATTTTTTGGTACCTAGTCTGAGAGTGGTAATACATAATTGTCTTGGTAACTAAGAGATCCTAAAGGAGGGGCTAATGACACTCATCAATCTAGATAAGAAGAGAGTGATGACATAGTGGACCATGAAGGTAGCCCAATATTGTCAAAATTTATGGAATTATAAGCTTCTAAAGAAGATGAATTTGAAGGCAAGTAACTTAGTCTAAAGTTTAATGTAAAGAAAGAAATCAAGCTAGGAAATTTATAGGATTTGTGGCTTGGACCTTTGCAAGTAAAATATGTGATAAAAAATGGTATTGTAAGGTTGGATAAACTGGATAGGACATTATGTGTCCCTAGATAGTTAATAGTTCAAGTTTAAAGTTGTATAAATTGTAAACACAAGTGAACATGGTAAATTTTGAACCAATAAATAAAGGAACAAGTACAAACAAGTTGATAGTTGCACCAATATAGTCTTTGAGATTATTTTAAGGAATTTTAATTTAGGAGGTCAAAGAATCAATTTGTACTAAAGCAGATGATAGTGCAACAAATGTGAGTGACTTGGATGATACTCGACTTGATAAAAAGTTGGCATGGATATAGAAATAAGAGAACACAAGTAAGTAAGAACTTGACCTACAACAAGTCATAGAACAAGAGGAAAAAAAACTAAATTCATTGAATGCAAAGAACATATAGTGAATGGTAGTGATGAATATTGGATGAGAAGAGCCACTAGAACATGAACCTCAAAGCAATTAAATTTAATATAAAGGAATATTTTTGAGTTGGTTAAGTCATATGCCAAAATAAATTTCTTGGTATATCTTATTCATTTATTAGCAGTAGTATTGAAATATTTTAGTATAAGGTTCATAGCTTGAATCTAAAATAAGAAGAGCAAGTTAACCAATTAAGTATGGTGGAAGGACAACTTTGGTAAGTACAACAAGATGCCAAAGTAGATCCAGCTATGATGGAGAGCATGAGACAATTACAAGAACAGCGGTATTAGTTGATTGGTCAACTTGTTGGCTTTAAGCCAAATTATCTCAAGTCCCAATATTTTGTATCTTGAGTAGTCTCAAATATAAGAGCAATTAAAATATTATATGGCCAAAATAATTAACAATAATATTCATGAAAAATGACAATAATCAGAATATAAATGGCCAAAATCATTCATGTAATAACATGAAGAAAACTTATAGTATAATTTCTCAAAATATGCATACAAGCTTCAATATTATAAATGCTTGAATGTGATCTTCATCGATCTTCTTATCTTCTCTTATAATACATGGATTTTTATCTCCATTATATAACCTTAGAAAGGTGACTCTTCAATACTTGAATCTTGCACTCCTCACATATCCGAGAGTTGCAACCTTTCCTATTCCTTACATAAGACAAGCCTCACATGTCCTTTTGGCTTCTTATATTACCACTTGTATACATGACTCTTGACTCTCCATTTACTTGCACACTTAGATCTATGACACTTGCACACTTCTACATGATACTATACACTTATATATGCACACCTCATACATAACACTTGTGCACTTTCTCACATTACATATTTGCACACTTAATTACATGATACTTGTGCACTTTCTTACATTACACATACACACTTAATTACATAATACTTGTGCATATCCTGCACATAGACACTTACATAAAAAGGAAAATATAAATCACACTCCTAAACTATAGAATCAAACCCTATTCTAATATTTACATTGTACCATAGGTGCCATAGGTGCCATAGGGGTACATTAGCATGTACCAAACAATGTAATATTCTCCAACACAACTAAAAATAGAATGCATAATGAGAGAATAAACTCTTGTAGGACATTTCTCACTAGGACTACCTGATCATGAAGCATGTTGAGTATCTGGTAGAAGTTGTGAGAAAATAAGTCAAACTAGAAAAAATGAATGTTGAATTTAAGGCTAGGTTGGATAAATTTGAGAAAATTTCACATCTCAATGGCTTCTAGTGGGCTAATTACCAAGCCTATTCAAAGAGGTCGAAGGGAGAGACCAAATACTCAAAGTTATAGATCTAATATTTGGGATGTGTACTTGTGCTAGCCCCTCATCCTAAATATAGTTAGAGCCCTCAAGAATAGCAACAATCATCAATGAGGATGTCATCCAATATAGAGGGGAAGGCAGATGTAGACACTAGTTCTAGCATATCACCTTGTATGCAAAAATAGAATAAGTGCATTCCAATTCAAGTACATACACAATTTAATTTTGATGTTATATTTTTTGATGCAATAGTTATATTGAGTGAAATTTTTTTAAACATACAGATGAGTATTAAGTCATTTATTTATTGTGTAGTTTGTCATATAACTGGAAATATAATGAAATGTAAATGCATATTAAATGTAATGCAAAGGAGCTAATATATTGGGTTTGTAGTTGGTAATAACCAACTTACCACAATTTTAATTACCCCCTCATTCATTTGAGTAGGTAGATGCTAGAGGGTATATGGTATATGGTTCATGTAGAGTGGATACACATATTTTTACAAGCATTATTGTATTGCAAAGACATATATTTGTTAATAGCAATAATATTATTCAATCATTATTATTGTGTATTCTTATTGCATGTCTTTGCATTTGATTAATATCATTGTAGATAAACATTATGAACTATTTCCATTAATTACTATTTTCTATAGATAATTCATACTAGGTCATTTGGATCTGAACCAAGGCCATCCCATGCAATACAAGGTTATCTAATTGGATAATCAATTCATCTACCTACTGTGCCAAGTCATCTAGACTATAAACTAGGTCATTTGACTAGTTGTGTTGAGTAGGGCTATCAAGTATATTGTGTTATAGGCCATCTGGATTGCATGTTACAAAGATACCTTCTTAACCTGCCTTGTAATTCATTCTATCTTCCTCTAATACCACTAGCATGCTACAATGGGTACACCATCTCTTTCAAAAATATGTACTTCCTCATTTTATTGATGATTTTTCTAGATATGTGTGGTTATAGACTATTCACTCTAATGATAAGGTCTTTAAGATATTCAAGACCTTCAAGGATATTTTTGAGAATCAGTTGGAGAAAAAATATCAAATATCTAAGGATACATGAAGGAGGTGAATACATTAGTCATGCCTTTCATAAATTTTTGGCTTCTCATGAGATTTAATATTAGAGGACTCCTGAATAGAATGGTGTGGTTAAAAGGAAAAATAGGATGATAATGGATATGGGGAAATGTGTAATTCATGCCAAGGGAATGGATCATAAATTTTAGGATAAGGTCATGACTTATGCAATATACATCATCAACAAAATTTCTTCTAAGGTAGTTTAGGGTATGACACCTCTTGATATATTGATATGGAATAAGCTCGATGTGTCTTGATTCTATATCTTTAGGTTCAACATGGGGTCTTATACCCAAGTATATTTAGAAGAAGGGGGTATCAAAGAGCCATAAGTGTATTTGTATGGGCTACTTAGATACCTCAAAGGCATATCATCTTTATGATCCTCAAAGGTTTGAGGTTTTGATCCACAGAGATGTCATGTTTTATGAGGTTCTTCTAAGTGCTTCTTCCACCCACCACTTGAGATTTTGGTATATGACTCTTTTGATACTTTGGCCATCTCAAATTAAGATATTTTGTTTGATATTTTAGTTGTATCTATTCCTAGAAGAGCATCTTCATCATATTCATATTGAGTAGACATTCATTACCTATTGATTTGACCCCTTCATGGGTAGCACCTTCTCTTCTAGATTTAGGGCATATTGAGTAGGACACATCAATTTAGAATGTTTTAGCTTTGCATGATGAGGTGAGTGGTAATTTTGTGTTGGATTATTTAGTTTTAGCTTATGATATTCATTGTTATTAATTGCACATGATTCTTCCTTAGTATCCACATTCAAGTGGGTTAATATGCTTTTGAAGGATGTTCAACCTCTTCTATATCTAGAGTGACATTAAAAAGATCGTTCTTGTGCATTAATATTTAAGGTTTCTCATTCTCAATATCCTCTCACAAATTCTCAATATAAGGTCCAACTAGAGTGGTAATATGCTATGTTAGTAGGATATAAGGCTCTAATTAATTCTCTGTCTCAAGGGAGAGGCAGAGGTCGCAAAGCAAACCCCAAGTCAACTCGATGAAGTTCATCTCTTGGAATGTCAGAGGCCTCAACAGAACTGCTAAATAGATGACTGTCAAATCAGTAAGGAAAAACCTAAAACCAAATATCATGTTTCTTCAAGAATCCAAATCGGACGAGAATAGCAGCACTCAAGTTTGCAAGCTAATCTGGGAAAATAGCAATTTTGGCTTTTGTCCCTCCTCAAGGGCATCTGAGGGTCTCCTTTGTTTGTGGGATCCGTCAACTATTGAGGGGATAGTTCTTTCAGTATCTGACAGAACCGTCAACATTTTGTTCACTAATAAAGTCACTAACCTCCAATGGATTGCCACCAATGTTTATGGACCAAACAGCCCTGTCAACAGAAGATTGTTGTGGGATAACATTTCTGCAATGTGCAATAACTTTCCTAACTTTCCATGGATGCTCTATTGTGATTTCAATACTCTCCTTCACCTATTTGACAAGCAATGAGGCAACCTAATCACTAGCAGCTGCATTGAAGATTTCAATGATTTTGTCAACCTCAACGAGCTAATGGACTTGCCGCTCCAAGGATCCAACTACACATGGAGAAACAGACGGGTGGGCATTCATCACATCCAAATTTGGCTTGACAGATTTCTTTTATCCAAAGAACTCATTCCTATTTTTGGCGATGTTAGGCTTCATAGCCACCCAAAAATTGGATCCGATCATAACCCCTTAATTCTAGATTTTTCCCGTCCCCAGCAAATCTTCAAAACCCCTTTCAGGATTGAAAATATGTGGCTCACCCATCCAGATTTAGGTTGGTGTATTCGACAATGGTGGCAGTAAAACCTTTGTCCAAACCCTCTCATGAATCTGTTCCTCAAACTCAAAGCGGTCAAGCTCAAGCTGAAATGCTGGAACAGGGAGGTTTTTGGAAACCTCTTTACCGAAAAAAAGCATCTGATGGATGAGCTCAAAAGGATGGAAAATCTGATTCAGGGAGGGGATCAGAGGGTCAAAACTTTCATGGAAGAAAAAAACCTCCTTTCAAACTTTCACAATACCTTGGCTAAGGAAGAGTCCTACTGGAGGCAAAAATCTAGAAGCCTCTGGCTCAAAGAAGGAGACACCAACACAAATTTTTTCCATGCTTCCACCATGCGCCACAGAGGCTCAAATAAAATCTCTGAGTTGACCAAGGCTGATGGAACCATTGTCTCTGACATCCATGCTATCAGACAGGAAGATGTGCACCACTTCCAGGAAATATTAGGTCCAAGTGTTGACTGCCACCCCCGCATAGCAAGTTCATTGCTTCAGAACATACCAAAGTTGGTGTCTAACGATGATAATGGGAAATTGCTCCAATTCTTCACTGAAGAGGAGATCAAAGAAGCTCTATTTGCAATGGAACTTGATAAGGCCCTTGGACCCGATGGCTTCCCACCCTGGTTTTTTCAACACTTTTGGGACATTATGGGCCCTGATGTTGTTGCTACGGTTAAATTCTTCCAGAGAGCCAAAAATATGCCGAGAGAAGCCAATTCCACCTTCATTGTTTTAATTCCCAAGTCCAATGATCGTGCTTCTCTCTCTAACTTCAGACCTATTAGTCTTTGTAGTGTCATCTACAAACTTATCACCAAAGTTATGGCAAATAGGCTGAGAGACATCCTTCCCTCCATCATAGACCAGTGCCAAGGGAGCTCGGTCAAAGGCATATTCATTGCTTATGGAGTGATAACTATCCACGAATTGGCCCATTCAGCATCAAAAAATAAAAAATCCAGTATGTTCCTTAAGCTTAACATGAACAAGGCCTTTGATCGGGTTTCTTGGAAATTCCTATTCGAGGTCCTAGAGAAGTTTGGGTTTCACAAAGAATGGATCAAGATGGTTTGCGAATGTATCTCTACTACTTGGTTCACTATTCTTATCAATGGTTCTCCCGCTGGCTTCTTCCAAAGTTCCAAAAGCATCCGTCAAGGGGACCCTCTGTCACCCTTCCTCTTCATCATTTTGGTCGAAACCCTTGGAAGAACCCTTATTGCTGCTTGCAACAGTGGACTCGTCTTCGAGATCAAACCAGCCTCAACAATCAACGCCATTTCCCATAAATAGTTTGTGGATGATACTATTCTATCCTCTCATGATTTTCTTCCCGAAGCAAAAATCATTAAGAACATTCTTGATTCTTATGAAGAGGCGGCTGGCTAGAAATTCAATTACCACAAAAGCAAGCTATACTTTCTCAATACTCCCATCCATAGGCAAAATAGGATTGTTGAGATCCTTGGGTGTATCATTGGGAGCCTTCCAACTACTTATCTTGGATTACTACTTTTCCACGGCAAATCGGTCTCGGCTATGTGGAACCCTATTTTAGATCGCCTCAACAAGAAACTTGCAGGTTGGAAAAGTTCAATGCTCAGTCAGGCAACCAAAGCCACTCTGGTCTAGGATTGCTTGCAAAGTATTCCTATTTTTTTCTTATCTATCTTCAAAGCTCCAGCTTCCATCTACCAAAGAATTGAGCAAATTCAACGCAGATTCCTTTGGGCGGGAAACGAAAACAAGAACAAATTTTCCCTTGTTGCCTGGGATAGGGTTTGTTCCAAGAAAAAGGATGGAGGTCTTGGATTCAGGGACATCAAGCGGATGAACATGGCCCTCATTGCCAAGTAGTTCTTGAGACTTACCACCAATGAAAATGTAACTTGGATTGACATCATCAAAGCTAAGTACCTCCACTAGGTTCCCTTTCTTGGAGAGCACAACCTTCCTAGCGGATCTCATTTCTGGAATGGTGTCACCAAAACAAGGAAGATCATCATGGAAGGCTTAAGGTGGTGTCTTGGAATTGGAATGACCATTCATTTCTGGGATGACCCGTGGATCCGTGACAAACCTCTCAGCTAAGATCCTCATCTTGCAATGCTCAAGACAGTTACCGAAGCCACCTTTGGAGATAAGGTGTGTCATTTCATTAACCCAGGTATTACAAGACTTGAATGGAAACACCTGGCTCTTAATGGGCCTAGGCATATCACAGAGGCACTTAGGCGGTTACAAAACTTGTTGAAGACTTACATCATCCCCAGCTCTCACAAAGATGATTCCGTGGTCTGGAACCTTGAGGATTCTGGGAATTTCACTGTTAAATCAGCTTACTACAGTCAAGAAACTCGCAATGATGGTCGGGACTTATCTAATCAGGTCTGGGTTCCCAAGATCATTCCCAAGGTCAAATTCTTTTGTTGGTTGTCCATCCAAAATAGAATCCTCACCATTGACAACTTGTACTCATCCCCAATTGGTGCATCCTGTGTAAAAATGCCTGTGAGTCAACTTCACATGTTTTTCTGGAATGTCCCTACTCTCTTGCAGTGCTCAACCAGGTTCTTAACACCTTTTTCATCTTCGTAGCCCTCCCTCATTCCATTCCCCTCCTTTTTCAACAATGGCCCCGACATTTCAAGAACAATCAACTTAAATTCATGTGGCAAGCTTGCCTTCACATCTTCCTATGGCAGATTTGGCTTGAGAGAAATGCCAGAATTTTTAAAAACCAAGCCACTGATATGAAGATTGTTGTTGCCAAAATCTTGGCCCTTGCTGCGGAGAATTCCTCTCTTGTCTCGTCTTCCAAACCCCCCCCGCCTAGCCTTGAATCGGACCTAACAAAACTTTTCAATCTTTCCAATTTCTCTACCACACCTCGTTCTTCTGTTGACAGGTCTGTGATCAAGTGGGTCCTACCTCCTACTGGGTGGCATAAGCTTAATTTCTATGGTGCAGCCAAAAGCAACCCAGGAGCGGCTGGCGAAGGAGGAATTCTCAGAAATCACAAAGGAGAAATTATTTTGGCCTTTTCTCAGAACCTGGGAATTCAATCTAACAATATGGTAGAGGCTCGGGCTCTGCTCCAAAGCTTGATTCTCTTGGAAGGCTTGACCATCAATAAACTTATCATAGAAGGAGACTCACTGCACTGCATCAACTAGCTCAATGGGACTTATGTGCCTCCCTGGGCCCTTGTTTCGATCTTCCAAGAATGCAAAGCACTAATCGGCATTTACCCAGAACTAGTCATTAAGCATCAGTACCGGGTGTAGACACCAAAATCCAGCCACTTGTAAGTCATCTATACCTTCCTGTCAGCCACGCGTCAGTTATCCATCCTTCCCACCATTATTTGGCCCAAATCCACATCTTCCCGCCATTATTTGGCCCAAATCCACACCTTCCCGCCATTATTTGGCCCAATTTCACCTTTCCCGCCATTTTTCATCCCCAAATTTATTTAAATTATTATTTATATATATATTTTAATATTTTAATATATATATAAATATAGTTTAAGTGATTTAATCTAAGTCGTCCATCCTTCATTTAATCTCATCCGTCCATCCATCTTAATCCGTTTCACAACCTAGATTTATTCTCTACCCTTGGATCCACTTTAATCTTAGCCACACATTCAAAGTGTCGTTAAAACCCTAAAGTGTGCCCTAAGAGTGGATTATAAATTGAGTCACCTTAATGGCTCAAACCCTATCTCTTTTCTATCTTCTTCTCCTATCTTTGCTATCTTTGCTATCTCTTGGACCTATCTCTTCTATTTCATCTATCTCTTCAGCTATCCATCGCCGCATCCTTTTTGCCGCATCCATCGCCGCATCCATCGCCAACTTCGTCGCCATCTCTTCTGCAGCACTCTGTAGAATTCCACATTCTTGTCGCAAGTGCCCGCGGGCATTTACCCGCAACCACAGACGTAGACCGGCATCTGAAACCCTGATTCAGAAGCACGCGGGCGTTCAACGAGTGCACCAGGGCGCCTTCCACAGCCGATTTGATAGCCACATTACTTCCAGGTGTCTCCTGGTCTAGCTGCGTTAACAGAGAACAGGTATAAATTAGTTTAAAGGAAGTAACTTCTTTTCTTTTATTGATCTGTTATTGAATTCCTGCATTTCATTTTTCTAGGGTTTTAGATTATTTTCGAGGGCTCACACAGTGGAGCCCTCTTATTAATTTCTAACTCCTTAATAGTGTTAATGTGTGCAAGTTTTTGACAACAGATCCGGTTTATTGATGGCAGCTGAAGCTGGAGTGGTCCAAGCAAGGGATACAACAAAGCCCACTCACTCTGTTGGGATTGAAGATACATTCTTTGGAAGCGCCACCATTTGTGCCAGCTAGGGTTTTGGAGAACCCTAGCACGAATTGTAATCTTGTATCACAAATAAAGGGTTACAGGCCCAGTTGTATTCAAAAAAAGAGTTTTTAAACTCCATCGATTAATAGAAATCGTTTGTTTTGTGCAACTATTATGTACTCTGTTATTGTGATTTTATTTATTTTTGTTTGGCGTGTATTTTTAATCTACACCGGGAATGCAACAAAGCTACGGACTGGCTTGCTAACAAGGGAGTTGGCGAAATGGACATTCATGTTTGGAGAGACTCCTTTCCCATTGGCCTAAGGGGCGCTTCTACAAGTTCCAATGTCTGCACAATGTGAGTGGTTTACAGGGGACCAGGTTTGTTTGCTCTTGGAACTGGTCGAGTTTTTGCGTCCTTTCTTCCTTCTTCTCCCCCTTCGGTTGTGTTTCAGCAACTTGTCGTGATATCACGACACTTTTCATCGTTGGTCGCAAAATTTCAGCATGTCGCGATATCGCGACATCCCTTTTTCCTCTGGCCGCGAGGTTGCTACTTGTCGCAATATCGCGACACTTTTTTCTCCTTTGGAAGCGGTCTTTCAACTTGTCGTGATATCACGACACTTTTTCTCTCCGGTCGCGGTTTTACAACATGTCGCGATATCACGACACCTTTTCTCTTCGGCCGCAATTTTGCAACATGTCACGATATCGCGACACCTTTTCTCTTCAGGTGTGTTTTTTCAACATGTCGCGATATCGTGACACTTTTTCTCTTCGGGTGCATTTTTGCAACATGTCGCGATATCGTGACACTTTTTCTCTTCGGGTGCATTCTTGCATCATGTCGCAATTTTGCGACATTTTTTCTCTTCGGCTGCGGTCTTCCATTTTGTCACGATATCGCGACACTTTTTCTCCTTGGCAGCGGTCTTCCATCTTGTCACGATATCGTGACACTTTTTCTCTTCCTTGCATCATGTCACGATATTGCGACACCTTTTCTCCTCGGCTATGGTCTTCCATATTGTCGCAATATCGCGACACATTTTCTCTTTGGCAGTGGTCTTCCATCTTGTCACGATATCGTGACACCTTTTCTCTTCGACTGCGGTCTTCCATCTTGTCGCGATATCGCGACACTTTTTCTCTTTTGCAGCGGTCTTCCATAATGTCGTGATATCGCAACACTTTTTCTCTTCGAAAGCAGTCTTCCATCTTGTCGTGATTTCGTGACACCCTTTCTCTTTGGCAGCGGTCTTCCATAATTGTCGTGATATCATGACACTTTTTTTCTTCGATTGCGGTCTTCCTTCTTGTCGCGATTTCGTGACACCTCTTCTCTTTGGTAGCGGTCTTACTTCTTGTCATGATTTCGTGACACCTTTTCTGTCCGATCGCGGTTTTCCTTCATGTCGCGATTTCGTGACTCTTCTTCTCTTTCGGCTCCAACCTAGCAACACGTCGTGATATCGCGACACTTCCTCTCTTTTGGCAGCAACCTTACAACATGTCACAATATCGTGACTTCTTCCCTCCTTCGACTCCGATGGCGCTTCTTGTCACGATTTCATGACATCCTTTCTTCTCTTGGCAGCAACGGTGCAACTTGTCACATTTTCGTGACATCACCAATTTGGTCGTGATTTCGTGACACCTTTCCTCGTGTGGAGGTTTGCTTGCTCTTTGATCTTTATTTCTTGGACCACCTCGGTCGATCTGGAATTCATGTAATTTCTCTTGTACAAGGTTCAGGGTCCTTTCAAAACCCTTTCTACCAATCAAAAAAAATAATAGGACTAGGGAGTTGTTTCCTTTTCTATAAGGAAAGAATGTTATTAGCTACAAATGGGTCTAGTGGACCAAGTATAATTCATATGGTCAAGTGGAGAAGCATAAGTTATACCTTGTTATTAAGAGATTCTCTTAATAGGAGAGAGTGGACTATTTTAAGACTTTTTCACTAGTAACTAGGATGGACTCAATTAAGATGAGTATCCTTATTGTTGCCTTATATGGATGGAAGGTACACTAGATGGATGTAAAAAGTATCTTTCTACATAGGGATATTTAGGAGGAGATTTGCATGCAACAACCACCTATTTTTGAGATGAAGGGCCTGTTGATAAGCAACACACCCCCACTGAAAAATGAGATTCCAATCCTCTTGAAAGCCCTGAAATACCATTTTGCAGCAGGGACCCTCTTGGTCATTTTCAGTTTTAAATCCAAATTTGCTTGCCTCCTTTTTAAAGTTGTGCTTTTTCTTGCATTCTAGCTGTGTTATCCAAGAATTCACTTTTTACATGCTAGAATCATTCATGCACAAGCAAAATCTTGCACCGGTATCGAGAAAATCCAGAAAACAGTTGCATAATTCACTGAAAAATCAAACTTTCCATTTTTGGTAGTGTCGCGATATCGCGACACTTCCATTTTCGAAAATGTCGCGATATCGCGACAGGTAAGTCAAAATGCGGCTAAGTGCCGAGAAGGTCGCGATTTCGCGACATGTCGCGAAATCGTGACAGTTTTTTGGAGAGAGAAGCAAGCTGTACGGAGGGCGCGATTTTGCGACATGTCGCGAAATCGCGACATGTCGCATTTTCACGGCAGGAGAGAGAAAGTGGGCTGCAGAATGAAAAATCGGCTAAGTCGCAAACATGTTCCAAAATCACGGTCAACGCGGTCAACGCATGCAGGTACGGAACTGTCGCGATATCGCGACGTGTTCTAGAATCGCGGCTGAAAATCGGGATGGCTGTACGGAGGCCAGGAGGGTCGCAATTTCGTGACATGCCGCGAAATCGCGACATGTCGCGTTTTTGCGGTCGACGAGGGAGGAAATTGTCGATGCGCTGGCGGGGTCGCGATTTCATGACATGTCGCGAAATCGCGACATGTCGCAGAATCGCGGTAGGAGAGAGAAAGTCATAAGGTGACCTGAAAGTGCATTCCGACGGGAAACAGAAGGCATCCTGGGGTGGCGACACGTGTCAAAGCGTGAATGAGACATGCAGAGGCCGACATGCAAGCTTATTTTGTGGTTTTTAATCTGTTTTTAATGTTTTAAGCTTCTGATTTAATTAAAATGCTAATCTAATGCATCTTTTTGTCTTTCATGCAGGATTCCACCTGGCACTTGCGGGACAACCGGGAAAGACCATAAAGGCAAAGATAAAGTGCAGATTTAGTCAAGGACCGCCATGCTAGAGGAGAAGAAGCCGTAAAAGCATTCAATGACAAATTTATTGCAGACTTGATAGCATGAAGACAATTTCAACACAGGGATGGCTTTACGGAGATCAGATCTGAGAGAAGTGGTGACTCATCCGGCTCACCAGTAGAATTAATGGAGGCATTTATTTGCAGCTGCGGATGAATGCAAGTTGCATTTGATTTTTATCTTCTCCACTTATGGCAGTTGACTGCACAGATTTGCCGAAGGGTTAAGTTCTATCCGGACTTTGATTTTAAATGGATTTTTATTATAAAACCCGGGTCCTAGGGTTTAAGTGCGATAAGATTTAGGGTTTGAAGAAGATATTTTGAAAATATCAGGGTCTGTCCTGAGTCTATAAATACAGATTCTAAATGTAATCGCGAGAGGCGGAGACTTAGAAATAAAGGCTTATAAGCAATTTCTTGCAAATTTTGTAAAATCCTTTGTTTCCGGACTTGGAGTTGATGTGCTTTAGCTTTTTTGTGATAGCATGGCCAGGAGCCTAATCTTTTGCAGAGTGTGATAAGTGTATCTTCTTTTGTTATCCGTTCCATTAAATTTTGTTAGATATATGCTGTAAATCTGCCATTGTCAAGATTAAATATCTTTGTTAGGCTTCAGTTGTTCTATTGTCTGCTAGGGAAAATTATAGATTTGAAGGTTAAGTTTGTTCTAATTGCTCTGTCTTCACTGTGTGAGCTAGGCTACCGGTGAAAGATACCAGTTTTAACCAGCTGCCCTTGGATTTATAATTTTTTGCTAGATCCGTTTCACTCTGCCTTGTGCTCTTAGTTGAAAGTGATCTTAGGTCGATCGGACACTTTCTTCTTTGATTTATTCTGTTGTGAAGCTGATAGCATAGATAAGATTGATAGTTTAGAGTTTTACAGTTTAAAGTCTGATAAGCTTCTCTTTCTGCCCTACCCTACCCTCTCTTTGCTTATCGTGAATGATCCATTTTTATTTTTTTTATTTGCCTTTTATTTAAATCTGCTGACCCATGATAGCTAGATCCAGAATTCAAGTTAAATCTGATTGTCAACAACTTTTGCAACTACTGAACGAGTTCAAGAACCCCCTGTAAGGTAACGAGAGCGATCCATATCGAAATCTATTCCGAAGTGGAAAAGAGTGAATTGCCATTCGACCCAACTCTGTAACTCGCACCTTGGATAACCAGCTAGATCCTAAAGATGAGTGGGATCCGTCCCGTGGGTGTCTCCGAAGCTTTCCTTGCTTCATCCTTTTCCCGGGGTGTGCATGAAAGCCGGACCAACAGGGTCCTACTTATTTGATTTATCATATAAAAATGTCCTTATATAGATTTAATTAGGATACTCATGCATGGTATGAGAAGATTCATTTCTTTTCTCTTAGTCGTGGGTTTTAGAAATGTAAAATTAAACATGATGTTTACATAAAAAATCAAGATAGGGAAACTTTGGTAATTTTTTTGTATGTTCATGACCTTCTCATATTTATAAGCTCTTCTACTTTGATCTAGGATATGAATTCATGACTTTTTTCCACTTTTGAGATGATAGATTTGGGAATTTTGTATTTTTTTAGACTAAATTGATGAAACAAAGTCTGGTATCATTATTTCATAATCCAAGTATGCTTTGGATCTTATTTAGTGTTTGATAATGGAGGACTACAAGTTTAATCGCATTCCTTTTGCTTCAAACCTGAAACTTAGGGATGATTATACCACTCCTTTGGTGAATGCTATATTGTATCAGTCTCTTGTGGGTAGAATTTTCTACCTTACTCACACTAGACCCAATATAGATTTTTTTGTCAATTATTGTTCTAGTATAATTGAGGTATTCTAGGAGAGTCATTAGATAATAGCTAAAAGGATTCTCAGATACATCCAAGGGACCTATCATATGGGTATTTGATACTCTATTGGCTCTCCTTTTACTTTGTTAGGATTTTTAGATGTTGATTAGGATGGTTATTTGGATAAGTGATGTTTTGACATATGCTTTGTGTTTTATTTAGGATTTGGCCCTATTTCTTAGTGTTCTATATGTTAGTCCACTATATCTTAGTCTTTTATGGAGGCTAAATATTATGTTTTCAATGAGGAAACTAAGAATATTAGATGGATTATCATGCTTTTGTAGGATATTGGAATTCCTTATGGTTTTTAAATCACCCTTTATGATAACTAGAGCACCATACAACTTGTTTGTAATCTAGGTTTTTATTAACAAACAAAGCACATAGAGATTTGGATGCACTTTGTGAGATGGATTCATTCACATGGGATCCTTGATCCAATTTTTGTACCTTCATTAGAGGAAGCAATGGGTATTTTGACCAATATCATGACCAAGCTCACCTTTGTGCACATGTGGGAGCTACTCAGGGAAGAAAAGTATCCCTTAAGGGAGGATGACAAGTAAGGATATCTCTTTTTGTCCACATTCAACTTAAGGAGGGGATGTAATATATATTGGTTAAGTTTCTCTTGAAGCCACAATAGGTTTTTGCATTATATTGTTCATTTTAGCCCTTTAGGCCCATGTAAACCTTTAAATAAGTATTTTTGTAATATTTTTATTATTTTATTCCTAAAGGTTGATCTCACAACCTTGACCTAGAGGTCACCTTTATTTGGGTATAAATTCCCATCATACCAATCATTTTGTTATACATTGGAGTGTAATTCTATTCATTTAATAGTGATATTATTTAATGTCTATAGACATACCCATATTTTATATTTTTTGCTTTGCATGTATTTTTTTCAAGCAATACTAGGTGATGTTTTGATTCCATTCATTTCTAAAAAATGTAACAAAATCTAAAAACATCATCCATTAACTACTATATCCTATACTCTACAATAAATGGGGTAGTTGAAAGGAAAAATATGGTACTTGTAGAGATGACATAAAATATGTTGCTTGGCATGGATGATGATTTGAGGTTGTGGAGTGAAGCATTTAATTGTTCTTATCATATTATTAATGGCTCCTTAACTAGGGAATTGGGAGACAATACCTAAATATAAGTGAAGTGGAATAAATTCTAGTGTGTATCACTTACTACTTTTTGGATTTGATGCTTGCATGCATAGTCAAGATGATAAGATGACCAAGCTTCAGGATAAAATAAAAAAGTGCATCTTTGTGAGGTATTGTGAGAGTTTCAGACTTTATAGGCTCATTATCCTTTCTAACAATAATATTGAAGATATTAGGGATGTGATATTTCATGAGAATATTTTATTTCTATGAATGGATTTTATTCACTTTCAAATTTACTTAATGAGGATTCTTCTTCTTCTTTGGATACTTCATCATTTTAGTGTCCCTTTGATTCAACTAAAGATGTTTATGGTTTGGATATTAGACCTCTTTTCTAAGGAAGCATTTGATCTACATAGAGTGGGTTATAAGCCTTTTTGGTACAAAGCATAGCTAATTTATACTTATAGTAGTATATTCCCATATAGGATCATCTAGTAGACATATTCATCTTCATATTCATCTTCTTCTAGTATATTCTATAACTTCAATAGATGATGGGGATGCTATCATAAAAGAATGGTATTTACGGATATCCCAACTTCCTTAGTCAATCTTAAGGAAGGATCTTTACAATTAAGATTGACTCATGTTTTATGCCCATGAACATAGTTATTAGGCCATTAATTTACTCTCATATATATATATATATTAAACCTTATAATTATTTAATTATGAAATTATATTTATTTGGGAACATTCTCATAGATCATGCCTTAATTGAGATGACTATTTATAGGTATCTTACCAAAATATTTGTATTCATCTAATACAAATTTTGTTATCACTTCTACTAAGTGTTATTGGTGTCATAACATAACACGTATTTCATATATCCATCTTGTTTGCTTTGGTTTATTTTTGTTCTTCCATGGCACTTCCCATAAATGTTCACTCTTGAAACCATGGCTATGTTCTTTATGACTGTGGAATGAGATTTTATTTATGGAGACAAAAATCCTTAAATGAATTTTAGTGTGTTTCAGGCTTTCTAGATTTGCATATCCATTTATATATAATTATATTTTAAAGAATATTGGTAATAATTTATATGAATTCATCTAAGATAAGTCAACTAATTAGGATATAAGGCATGCTACATATACCTAGGTGTGTGTTGCCATGGATATTTCAAAAAAAATTAGAATTTTGTTAAGATTAATTTCAACAAGTATTCTATGAAAATATTGTATTTATATGTTATAAATTTTATGAGATAAAACACAAGGAAATATATTGCAAAGTAAAAACAATTATGAAAGAGATGAAAAGTTTTACTCATAAGAAAAACTTAAAGACAAAGCAAGGAGATCATATTGTAATGGAAATTGGATTAGATCAAGGATTTTCTACTACTAATAACATTGTAAAAGTATCCATTTTGACTTGTCAGGTGCAATGTCCTTCATAGTTCATTCAAATCAAATATTGGAAGAAACTAAAAGGAAAGTAAGGGATGAGGAATTACAATACACAAGTTCAAATTTAGAAGGAAATAAATATGTGAAGGAAGATATGAAGACATATTTTAAAATAAAGAATGTGGAAGAGGTCAATTTAGTTCATGTAAATCACCTCCATTATACTCAAGTAGTAGAAAATCATCTCCTTACAATAAAAATGAAAGCACTATAGATTTTACCCCCTTTACTTTAAAGTTTTAAGTTTAGAAGAATAAAGAGAGTTATATGAAGGGTTTATATTCCAATTTAGGATTTTTAGGGAACTATAAGAAATTATTTATTCTAGAGGATGACTCTTGTTGAAATTCACAATATTTTTTAGAAATGAACAAAAGCGTCCATCCACTCAAATCTTATATAGAAAGAAAAAAGCAAGAAAAAAAGGAAAAGAGACATAGAAATTGATGGGAATTCATAAGCACCATAAATAATCACTATATTAAATGTATATAAGAATCATAACACTTTGATAATAAATAAAAGAGTGGTATGGGGTATTTTACCAATACCAAAACCCTAATTATATAAATGGACTTAACCTAATTTGATATAACAAGAAGGCTTTAAAGTTAATTTAACCATAACAATGCTAACCACAACCCATAGGGTTTACATAATAAAATATTAAAAAAAATTAAATGCACTATAAAATAATTGCCCTTAGGCCTATCCAAGATTACATCATATAATATCAACCTTGGTCACGAATCATATTACACTTTCAAAAACTCATATACCTTAGGTTTTCTAAGGCAACATAAATAATAATGTGTATTTGGGGCTATACCTCACACTTTAGGTTCTCCAAGGAATCATAACCTATAGATAATAAGTTAAATTATGGATAGTCTACAAAAATAAAAGAGATTGATGAGGATGAAAGTGTTTGTGGTAATAGAAAAAAAGGAGAGGTTAATCCTCAAAGTAAAAACAAATATAAAATTATGGGTTTAACCATAACAAGGTTAACCACAACCCATAGGGTTTACATAATAAAATATTACAAAAACTTAAATGCACTATACAATAAATGCCCTTAGGCCTATCCAAGATTACATCATATAATAACAACTTTGGTCACGAATCATATTACACTTTCAACAACTCATATACCTTAGGTTTTCTAAGGCAACATATAGAATAATGTGTATTTGGGGCTATCCCTCACACTTTAGGTTCTCCAAGGAAGCATAACCTATAGATAATAAGTTAAATTATGGATAGTCTACAAAAATAAAAGAGATTGATGAGGATGAAAGTGTTTGTGGGAATAGAAATAAAGGAAAGGATAATCCTCAAAGTAAAAACAAAGAGAAAATTATATATCTTTTGATATTCAAATATCTATCCGATTTTAAATATTCCTTCTAGATAGAAATTTACAAATCGAGCTTTTTTGGAGCCACGGTTTTTACAGGACTGCCCAAAATTTCGAACTTGTTTCGATCATATTTCACTCATTCGGACTCGTATTGAGCTAAAATTTTGAGGGTAGATGCCTGAAAAACCCTAGAATGTCTCCACCAATTTTAAAATAATTTGGAGCAACACATATCCTAGGGAATCCCTATGTGTGAACAATATTTTTGGTAAGCGGTTGTGTGAGGGTTTCATCTGGGTTGAGTGCAATCAGATCTAGAGGTTTGTTTTTAGGGCCCTCGAGCCCTAGTGGCAAATATTTTTGTGGTTTATACTCAATATTTTAGCAGGATATGTTGCAAGGGATCCGAGATGGGTTAGAAATTTATCTTTCAACAGATCATGTTGTGAACTTGAGTGACAACGGTTTCCAATTTTTTGCATAAAATAAAAGTGAAAACCATACCTTTCCATGGTGTCTAGGGCAAGGATTAAAGATATCACAAAACAAGTTTCAAGTAGCTGATCAAAAATGGCTCAGATATCAAGTGAATCTGGTGCTAAGGTATACCCACAAAATAAATCTACTGTGCAAACCCTTGACAAGGGTAAGAATTTTGAAGACTCAGCTCCAAAAATAAATTTTAGGGATGCCCTCCATGGTGGACAGCCTCATACCAATGCTAATACTAATCTTAGGGATTCCCATAAACCTCTAAGAATACCCAATATTGATTCCAAGAAAACGGAGTCAGGATGTCTTAAAGCAATTGATGGAACTCCTATTGTTAAGCTTGATATGGGTAACATTCATACTGGCATTGAAGATTTGTAAAAAATAGGACTAATTTTTTGGTTTGTGGGTTTTCGTTCGAGCCTACCTGCTTTCAAAGTCTGGGTTGAAAAAATCTAGAAAAATAAAGATGAGTTACAAATCTCTATTTATCCAAATGGTTATTTTCTTGTTTTATTTGCAAATAATGAAGATAGAGAGAAAACTTTTCAAGGGGATCCCTAGTTTTTTGGAAGGGCAAGGATTTTCATGAAGCCCTGGGATACTAAATTTAAAGCCGAAGAAGAGATGCCTTCTATAGCTCCCGTGTGGGTTAGACTCTTTGGCCTCCTTATTGAATTTTGGAATCCTACTATTTTTTCTTCAATTGGAAACTCTTTAGGAAATTTTATGATGATTGTTGATTGTACTCAAAATTTTGAACATATTATTTATGCTCGGATTTGTGTTTTAATGGATTTTGAAAAACCCCTACCTAAAAAGATCACATTACAATTTGGGGAAGAGACTTGGGAGCAAGTAATAGACAATGAGAACATTCCTTTTCGTTGTAGAATTTTCCATGAATATGGTCATTTGGCTAGTGCTTGCCCAAATAAAATTCTTGATCAAAAGAAAGAAGATATAAACTCAGCAGGTTTCCAACTGCCTAAGAAGAACACTAAAAAAAAACTAGTTATGAAGGATCAATCAAAGTCATGTGCTAATATGTTTGAAATCCTTTCCACAAATTATGTCCCAAGTGAGGAAGGGGAAATAGTGGAAACAGAAATCTTAGAAACACAATATAAAGATGAATGGAAGAACTCAGAGATAAACCAACAAATCAAATATTTTCAACAAAAAAAAAATGGAGAAAATTTACACAAAAAAATAATATTTTAAATGTCAAAACTTCAAATAATACAGGTTCCAATATAGACACTATTGAACCCTCTAGTGAAATTTTGGCTATGTATGAGCATTCTTCAAGGTTAGAAGTCATCTCAGATTCAATTGGAGTAAGTCAAGAAGGAGGGAAAAAAAATTGAAAATGGTTTCTAATCAAAAGGCAGGTCGCAAGACCAACCAATATCATATGGTAAAAGAAGGTGAAAAGCTTGTAGAGGAAGGTAAGATTAATGCCCTTCCAAAAACTTTTAGCACTGGTATTAATGAAGATCATCACTTAGAATATTATAGGACTCAAATGTAGTCTTTCAAAACAAAATGAAATTAGAAGAATGATTCAGATAAATCATCCACATCTTGTTTTCCTTCAAGAAATGAAGATGTCAATGGAGGATATAGTAAAATTTGGCCAGCTGGAAAAGTAGTTTCCCTCAGTTCCCAGGGGACTTCTAGTGGCATTGCTTGTCTTTGGGACCCAAAAGAGGTAGTTATTCACCATATGATTGGAAGTTGGGGTATTTTGGCTATAGCTATTCAAAGTAGACATTCCAACCAAATTATGCTCTGCATTACTATTTATGCTCCAACTACTTTGGAGGAAAAAAGAAGACAGTGGAAGAATATAACTCATATTATCTCTCATTTTCCTAAAGCTTGGATCTTGATTGGAGGTGATTTCAATACCATCCTCTCTCTAGATGATAAAATGGGAGGAAATAGAAATTTGGCCAAAATCACTGACCTCATGAGCGAATATATTTCAATCCTCCATCTTGTGGACATCCAACTAGATAATGGCCTTATGACTTGGTCTAATAGAAGGTAAGGCTTAGCGTGTATAATGGAGAGATTGTATAGGTTTTTGCTCTTTGAAAATTTCTTTATCCATGGTCACATTCCTAAAGTGAATACTCTTAACAATGTTGGTTCGGATCACTAGCCAGTCATGGTGGAAATGTGGAAAACTAATGTGAGTTTCTCTCCTTTTGTTTTCAATTAATATGGCTTAGAGACAGTTCCTTTAGACCTCGTGTGCAACAATGGTGGAAGGAAGGTAAGCCTAGGTATGGGACTAAGATGTTTGTTTTTTGCCAAAAGACTCCAATACATTAAATCTAAAATCAAGACTTGGGACTTGAAGGAGTTTGGGGATGTTCATAAAAAAACATGAAATTATTGCTCAACTTGAAAATATGAATAATAAAATCCATTTATATGGCCTCACAGAGAATAGAAGTGCAGATTAAATTAAACTCACAACTCAGTTAGAGGAATGGAAAAAAAGAGAAGAACTCTTATGGAAGCAAAAATCTAGAATTCAATGGCTCAAAGAAGGAGATCGAAACACAAATTTCTTCCACAAATCTCTTCTTGCTCACAGATCTCACAACTTTATTTCTTCCCTAAAATTATATTCTAGATATGTTGTCTATACTTGGGATGGCATGAGCTCTATTGTTGTCGATTACTTTTCCAATATTTTTGTTGCTACTCCTCTTGACTCAGCTTCTCAAAAAAATGTTCTTCAAGAAATCCCTTCTCTTATCACTTCTGAGGAGAACTCTATTTTGACTTGCTCATGTTACTATCAATGAGCTTCAACATGTAGTTTTTAAAATGCAAAAAGGGAAAACCCCAGGTCCTAATGGTTTTCCCATTGAGTTCTACCAAGAGTTCTGGGATATCCTTCATGTTGATTTATTAGAGGTGGTGGAAGAAGCCAAGAAAGCCAAAGAAATTTTAAAGGTTATCAATAAAACTTATATTACTCTTGTTACAAAATCTCAAGAGGTTGATCATATCTCAGCTTTTAGACCTATTGCTTTATGTAATGTTCTTCTCAAAATCATTACTAAAATCATGGCAGAAAGGTTGAATCCTCTTTTGCATAAGATTATTTCCCTAGAGCAAGGGGGTTATGTGAAGGACATCAAATAGTAGATGAGATAGTTATTTCTAAGGAAGCCATCCATTCCATGGATATGCAAAAATATCCTTCCATGTTCATTTGGTTAGACTTATCCAAAGCTTATGATAGAGTGGATTGGCACTTCCTTATCAAAGTTTTGAGGCAATTTTGTTTCTCTAAGGATTGGATGGATTGGATTATGGGATGTATCTCTTCAATTTCCTACTTAGTTCTTATCAATGGCAGGCCTTCTCATTCATTTCCAGCTTCTAAAGGTATTATGTAAGATGACCCGCTATCCCCTTATTTATCCATCATTCTTGCAGAATGCTTGGGTAGGACTATAACCAAAAAGAGGAAAAACAAAACCCTTGAGGGAGTAATCATTACTCATGGAGCTAGACCTATCTCTCATCTTCAATTTGTGGATGGCTCTACTCTTTTAGGTAAAGCTATAGTTAAGTAAGCTTCTAATATTAAGCAAATCATTAGCTATTTTTCTAAGGCTACTGGGCAGTTGATCGATGAAAATAAATTTAAAGTTATTTTCTTTCACTGCTCTACCAAATAGGAATCCATGATCTTGGATAAATTAAGATATAAGAAGTATTCCCTTTATATCACTTATTTAGGTATTTCCATCAATATTCAAAGGCAAAAAAAAAAATGGAATTAGTTGGTGGACAAAGTCAAGAAGAAAATTGGAAAATGGACCAACAGGTGGCTTTCTTCTGGGGGTAGAATCACCTTGGTAAAATTCATCCTTCAAGCTATTCCTATTTATGTTTCTTTCGTGTTGAATATCCCAAATGTTGTTCTTCGATAACTAGATAAAATCGGTCATCAATTCCTCTGGAGTGGTACTAAGGAGAAAAGAAAATGGGCCTTGTTGAAATGGGGCACTTTATGTCTTCCTAAGAATGAAGGGGGGTTAGGATTTTAGTCTTCTATTAATAACAACAAATCTTTAGCTACTAAATTATATTGGAGGATGTTGCATAACCCCAATGCTATTTGGACCAATAATCTTCGTGCTAAATATGCTGAGAACAAAAGTCTTGAAGACCTTGTTCGCTATCATCTTCCTACCAAAGGTTCTTCCATTTTAGCAGTTCTTAATACTGGTGAGGATTTGATAAAGAAAAATTTATTTTGGATCATTCATAATGGTCAGTAGGAAAAATTTTGGATAGATTCTTGGGATGGTCACAAGCCTTTGATAACTCAGTTTCCCGATTGGAGGCCTTGGATGGAGGAGCTTCACCAAGATAACTAGATAAAGGTGGCTAATTACTATCGGTACCATACTAGTAATTCAAATATTAGTAGATATTTGATCCCTATTGAGGACTGGCCTATTCAAATCCGGGAAAGGCAAAGACAAGATATCCAAGGCGTCCTTCATATGAGATCTCTCTCTTGGTCCCATGAAAAAGATTATTTTGGATGGAACAACACTACTAAGGGTGAGTATTCAGTTTCTCAAGGTTATTTGACCTTATGCCATAATAATCCCAACCAATCTTCAGATATTTTTTCTTAGTTGTGGGCTCAAAAGCTCTGGACTAAGGTGAGGTTCTTTATTTGGTTTTTATTGCATCGTAGGGTTCTTACTGGTGAGCAACTTATGAAGTGTGGTTTTCATGGCCCTTTTAGATGTGAAATATGTGGAGAGAATGTAGAAACTCTTAGCCATATTTTTATTGAGTTTACTTTAGCCTCTGAGCTATGGAGGAGAATGGCCACTTTACTTGGCTTACAATGGTCTAATTTTTTAATGTTTGAACATCTTTGGAGGGATTGTCCTAAACAAAAGGGTGTTGATCATTTTATTAGGCAGTTAGTTTGGATGGGTTTTACCATTCTTCTTTGGAATATCTGGAATGAAAGGAACAGTCAAATTTTTAATCAATATAGGAAGGATATTCACTATATTTGGCAAAATACCATAGCCAACTGAGTTGAATCAGTCCATCATCTCCTTAATCACCCCCAAAACTTCCACCAAAGATGGGATCAAGTGATGCAAATATTGAATATTAAATCTTCTAAGGGTAACCAAATTAAATGGAATGTAAGTATTTGTAAGATGGATAGGACTAGAAATTGGAAACCTCCTCCTAAGAATTTTGGTAAAGTCAATACTGATGGAGCCTCTAGAGGGAACCTTGGAAAAGCTAGTGCGGGAGGAATTGGTAGACTTTCAGATGGCTTCCTGGTTTTTACTTTTGTTGATAATTTGGGTATTCTTTCCAATAACCTTGTTGAGGGTATGGTATCCTCAAATGCCTTCAAGAGGCTACTAAGGTTGGGTGGGAAAAGGTGTTAGTTGAGTTTGACTCTCAACTCATGATTAATATTTTGAAGAATCCTTCTAAGAATCATAAGGTTGATTGGAGAATAAAAATAATTATTGAGAATATTCAATTAATCCAGATGGGATTTTTGAAAGTTGATTACAATCATGTGGTCAGAAATCAAAATAAGAGTGTTGATGTTTTAGCTAATTGGGCTTTGGACAAAGGTGATCTTACTTGTTATGGCCATCCTCCTAGATGGTGGGCTTCACAAATAAGGGAAGCTCTTCTTTCTATCATTTCTTTGGATGGCTCCAGTTCTGAAGATTCCTAGTTTCTTCTTGCTTTATTTTTGCTTCTCTTTGGTTCGTTTAGGGTATTTTAGTTCCCTAGCTCAAACTATTCTTTCTTTTGTTTCCTCTGTTGATTCTTGCCTTAAAACTATTTTGGTCTAGAAAGGTCATTTTTATGTTCATTTTTTTTCTTTTCTTTTTTGTTTAATTTTGTGTGGTGTGTATGTTTTTTATTTTGTTTTGTTTTTGTGTTCTTTGTGTTGTTTTTTGTTGTTCTTATGTTTTTATTGTTTTGTGTTTAATGTCTATTGTTGGTTGTCTTTTTATTTTTGTTTGTTAGTTTTTAGGTTTTGGTTGTTTGTGTTTTTTATGTTTTTGTTGGTTATGTCTTTGTAGTGTTTAGTTTTTTTTATCATGTGTGTGTTTTGTTATGTTGTTCTTGTGTTTTTCTATGTGGTTCGTGTTGTGGTTTTTTTATCTTATTGTGTGTATGCTTGGTTGTGCTTTTTCTTTTTGATACACTCAAGGAGCATGTTTTTTATTTTATTTTATTATTTTTATTTTTATTTTTATATTTATTTTTTTGAATCTTATTGTGTGTTTGTTTGCTCCTTGAGTATGTCAAAGGTGGTAGGTCAAGATCGTACCCTGGGTGATTTTGGCGGATTGGATACCCCTGCCTCCTTGGGTCTTACACGAAAGTGGCATCCCTTTTGGGATGTTTTCCACAAATAAAACAAAAAAAAACAAAGAGAAAATAAAACTCAAAGAAATATTGATTTGAAATGCCAAACCAAATAAAAAAGTATTAATAAGATGGGGTTAACCAATCAAATAAAATTAGCTCAACTATAAAAATCCTCAACTTTGAATCTTGCCAAGTGATACATGTAAGTAGTTGTAATGATACTATGTGCTCATTATGTAACACCGACGAGGTTCATTTCAATCCCATATAACCAATTAAACAAAAAGAGAAGTGGGCTAAATTCCATAAACAATAATAAAAAGTGATAATGAAGATCATATCTTGGAATATTTAAGGTATGAATAAGACCACACAAAAATTTAATGGGAAATTAATAATCTATTGTAGTCAATTTATTTAATAAAGAAAACAAGAATATATGGTAAGGAATATAAAAAAGCATTCAATCAAGTGGCATTAGCTCAATCAGTTAGATTCCTCAATATTTAAAAAGAGGAGAACATGGTTCAAATCTTGCCAAATGATATATAGATAGTATCCAAGCTTTGATGATATAATACGGGTGGGGCCAGTTTCAATCCCAAATAATTAATTGAAAAATATAAGGATGCATTAAAAATATTTGAATAAGTTATAGTGTTGATTGAAATAACCAATTGAAAAAATATAAGAATGAATTAAAAAATATTTGGATAAGTTGTAGTGTTGATTTTCATCCTAGTAAAATTTGAACTTTAAAATGTGACCAGCCTATGAAGATTCTTTCTTCTTAAAAATAATATAAGTTGATAAAGCATGCAATATAGGGAAGATAAATAATATCTTTTGTAGAAAGACAAGTAGAATATGGTCGAGTTGACCTAATAACAAATGCAATAATTTAATATTTTGATTGAAGTGGCCTTCAATAGAAGGCAGTGCACCTAATAGAAAAATCATAATTTTGATAGCTTTTTCATTGTTTTTTTAAGTTTTTAAAAAATTATCAAAATTCATAAATGATTTGAAAGAAAATACACGTATATATATCTCTTATATTATATTTTTTAGTTTAAATAATTATTTCCAAAGACATATCTATTGGTAAAATTAATGAGTTTTAAAAAATATCAAAAAAATATATTAATACTTATAAATTTATTTTATTCATTATTTTTATTTAACTAAAAAAAAAGTTAAGTTTTTAAAAAATATATACCAAACTCAAGTATCTAGGTCTAACTCTTACAAATTTAAAATAATCCAAGATAAGCTAAGAGAAAAATTAGATAAGATTAGTTAGCTTGAAAATATAATTTAGGTTTTTAAATATTTAATTTCAAAAAGCATAGTACTATCTTAATTAATTAAGATTTTTTTTATTAATTTTAAAACTTTGTTAAAAAAAAAAAAAATCTCTTAAATTTTGTTTTTTAATATTATTGTTTTTTTTAGATTAGTTATATGGGATTAGAATAGGCCCTATACATATTACATCATGATCACATGGTAGTATTACAATAGCTTAGCAATTATGTATATATCACTTAGTAAAATTAGAACTTTTTATAGATTCACCAATGAGATTAAAACTTTGGTTTATAGTATGAATTTTTTTACTTCCAACCAATTCCCAAAAATTCCCGTGGACAATATTGTCATTATTTTAAACATTTTAATCAAAATTAATTTATTGTTTATAGAATTTAGAATTTACATAATATTTTTAAAATTCAATAATTAACAGGTGTTGTAAAATAATTTTAATAAAAAATTCTTTAAAATGTGTTTGTTGATCAAATTTAAAGGGTTTGTAAAGAATCTTTCCAAAAATACAAACAATACTTATATATTTAAATTTAGACCATTATTTTCTCTAATTAAAATTCTCAAGTGCTTAGCTAATATATAAACCATGTCTAACCCTTATAGAGGTATAATAATCCACGATAAGCTAAAAGGAATAGGTAATAAAGTTAATTAGATTGAAAATATCTTTTAGATCTTGAATATTTATTTTTCAAAAGGTATTGTTATAGTTTTTTTCCAATCGAATATATGGGATTACCTATATTACATCACTACCACATAGGTGGCATTACAAAAACTTAGATATTATATTTGTATTGCTCGACAAGACTAGGTATTCTCATTGAAAGATAAAGAATCTAACTAGTTGAGTTAATGTTACTAGTATTCTTATAGTTCTAAGTAACATAATTATTTTTTTAAATGCTTCCTAAGTTTTTGAGAGGAAAATTAGATTAGTTTTTATCTCTCATATTCTAATTTTCAATTTTGTTTTGGTAGATAAGATAATATAGCATTAATACCTGGTTTTACAGGTTGACCCAAAACCTTTTACAAAAATCAACCCAGGGTTGTTGATGAACATATCCTTACTAAGGATCCTATATATGTAAAATCTACATGCTGCCAAAGCCATTACATCCAGTAAGGTACATAGCCTGTTATCAAAAAGAAACTTCCCATACAACATTTTGGATATGCCCCGAGAAAACACACATGCATCATAATTATAAAAAAGAAACAGACACGGATCCCTTCCTTGAGACAATGGAGAAACAAAAAGCTGCAGACACACATAGCAGAGTACTAAAAAAAAACCCTCACAAGCTCTGTATTGACAGTTACTCTTAATAGTTCTTTGGTAATTGCTTTCTTCCGTATATGACATGCTTTGGTACCACACAGCCTTGGAGAAGTGAACCTGCTGGCTAGGTTTATAGCGGTGGCTATCTGGTGGTCCACGTGGCTTTGGTTCAAAGTCTTATATTGTCGTTTCTTTCCTTCCTTGTGATTATCAACCAACCTCAAATTACTAAGACGACTAGGAGCCATGTTATCTAACATGTTACTGTCCCCATTAGTCTTTGTGGTATTTCCAAGCAGCATCCATGAAGACTGACATCTCAGATAATTTTTATTGTGAGTCCAATTCAAAAAAGAGACGGGAATACTCCTAGCCTTCGAACTTACAGTGCCTTCCCTGTTGGTAAATTCAACTATCATTCTTGGCATTCTTGTTGAATAAGCTCCTCTACTTCACTCGGGACACCGTGTTCCCATTTGAAAAGTTCGTCACCATCGACACCCAAATTGGCCAACTTATCAGCAATTTTGTTAGCTTCTCGAAAGACATGTTGGGCTTTTCTATCTTGTCTTCCCTAGAAAAGGATCCTAGCCTCTTCAACAATTGTTTTAATCCTCCAAGGAGGTGTTTTCTAATTATTGAGGAGATTTATAACATGCATAGAGTCTCCTTCTATGATCAAATTGCCTTCTAAGTCTTGAGTCATTTAAAGGCCTCTCCACATAGCTCTAGCTTCAAATTTGTTGTTCATCCTTGTTCCCAAATATTCAGAAAATGCAAGCATCATATTCCCATTATGATCTCACACAATACCACCAACGCCTGCTCTGCCAAAATTATCCTTAGCTACTCCATCAAAATTAAGCTTAAACCAACCCGTAGGAGGTGGAGACCACTTAACATTGGCTTTGGGGTTGACTACCCTAGGCATAGACTCATCTAACAAGGTTAAGCTTAAATATTGAGCAATCATGGTCTCCTTGAGATGAGGTTTACAGACTATCAAAAAGGATAAGGTTCACATTCTCATTGGCAAAGGATAGGATCCTGACAATGATAGTTTGATGATCATGGATAGACTCATTAAAGACTCTATGGTTCCTTTCTAACCACACCTGCCAAAGATAGTGATTGAGATAAATTTTCCACATGTATCTAAGTCTTTGGCTTGAAAAGAGGTAAGGCCATTGGATGAACAAATCAAGTACGGTGGCTTGTTTAACCCAAAAATATTGAAGGCCTGAAAATGCCCACTTAGGACAATCAAAGAAAAAGGGCACTCAAGGAAAATGTGATAAATGGTCTCCTAATTAGCCCTGCACAGATAACAACGATTAGTGATACAAATACCTTTATGCATCATATTATCAATGGTTAGAATTCTTCCTTGGATAACCATCCATGAAAAGACTACAATTTTTTGAATTAAATTTTTTATCCAAACTAAGTCCTTTTGGAGGACAAAATTCTCGTCATCAAGCAAAAGCGTGTAAGCTGATTTAACAGTGAACTACCCATTTTCTGTAGGAGCCTAGATTACTTGATCTTCCTTGGGTCTCATGGGGATAAACTGTTGCTCGAGAATGTTACAAAGATCATTTGATTCTGCTTGAAATCCCTAAATTCTTATTTTTTTCCACTTCATTCTACCTCTGCCCTCAACCATATAATCGAAGACTTTTCTGTCAATGAGTTCTTCTGTGATATCTCTGATTCGGGCTAAGTTAGGATATTACGTCAGTGGTTCATCCTTAGCCCACCTGTCATTCCAACAATTTATCCCCTCACCATTGCCTAAAACCCATCTTAAACCTTTTTTTATGATTTCCTTACAATTAAGAATTGCTTTCCAAAAATTAAAAGCTCTGATTGGAACTGAGTCACTTAGAAATTTCATATTTTGAAGATACTTTCGTTTGATGATAGTTGTCCATTCATTTTCTTCACCAGAAATGAGATGCCATGCCTGCTTAGCTAGTAAATCTAAATTTATATGAACAATTCTCCTCAGACCTAAGCCCCCATTTTCCCTTAGTCTGCACACTTTGGTCCATCCTACAAGGTGTATCCTTTTTTTCTCCTCTGATCCAGTCCATAAAAATTCCTTTTGGAGTTTCTCAATTTTACGGAAAACCTTCACGGGGGCTTTGAAAACGGAGAGGAAATAGACTGGAATGCTTGAAGAGAGGCCTTAGTGAGGGTCAGCTTTCCTGCTTGAGATAGAAGATGACCTTTCCATCCAGCAAGTTTTTTTTAATTCTTTCAATAACCCTGTCCCACATTGACTCTCTCGGAGAAGCAATGAAAATAGGGAGACCAAGATACGAAGTGGGGAGGTTGGCTATATCACACTCTAAAATTTTTGCAATCCTTCCTTGCCTCTGAATGGGGGTGTTCAAGAAATATAACTTGCTTTTACTGAAATTAACTTTCTAACCAGCAGCATCCTCGTAGAGTTGCAAGATGTATTTAATTATTTTGGCCTCAACCACTGATGCCTTAGTCAATATAAGGGTATCATCAATGAATTGTTGGTGAGAAACAGCCCTAGTGAGATATGTTGCCTTGATTCTCGATATTAGCCTTGAACTGCAAGAATTTTTTATGGTTATGCCTAAAGCTTCTGCCACAATTATGAATAACATGGGGCTGATACGGTCCCCCTGCCGAATTCCTCTGTGACTTTGAAAGTAACCAATATTTGTTCCATTAACTAGAATCAAGAACCATGCTTTGGAAATACATTCTTTGATCAAATTAACCCATTGGTGGTGAAAACCAAACTTAAGGAGGACAAAAATCAGAAAGTCCCAATTTAGCCTGTTAAATGTCTTGTTCATATCAAGCTTGAGGGCAAAAATAGACCTGTTAGTCTTATGAGCAGAGTGCAGAGCTTCATGAACTGTGATAACTCCATCCAATATTGACCTGTCCTGGACAGAGCTTCCCTGGCATGGATCTATGATGCGAGGTAGAATATCTCTCATTCTATTTGCAATGGCTTTAGTTAAGATCTTGTAAGAAACATTGTACAGACTGATTGGCCTAAAGTCAACCATAGATTCAAGGGTTTGCTTCTTAGGAATTAGAGAAATAAAAGTAGAGTTGATACCTTTTGGGATATGATTGCTTGCTTGGAATTCTTTGACAACAGAAATTACATCCTCACTTACGATGTCCCAAAAATCTTGATAGAAACGAGGGGGAAAGTCGTCGGGTCCCGAGGCTTTGTTTGGCTCCATACTAAACAAGGCTTCCTTAATTTCCTCATCAGAAAAGGGAGCTAGAAGCTTAAGGTTTATATCCTCATTTATTATGCTAGGAATGGATTGCAAGAGAATATCTTTGGCCTCCTCATTGCACTGTGATTCCTGACCAAGGATAGAATTGAAATAAGTTACTGCCTCCTTTTTTATTTCTGTTAAATCTTGAGTAATAGAACCATCTGCTTTTTTTTTTTATTTTATTTTGTTATTGCTTCTATTTCTAAGCGTGGTGACGTGAAAAAAGTTGGAATTTGAATCTCCATATTTCAACCAAAGAGCCCTTGATTTTTGCCTCCAATAGATTTCCTCACAGGCCAAAATGTTATGAAACTCTGCTAGTTTTGTTCGTTCCTCCTGCCTAGTAGTTTCATCAGCATCACCATGTTGGATCCTCTAATCAATTATCTTCAAACTTTCAACAACCTGTTTTTTATTTTCAAAGAGGTTCCAAATACCTCTGTGTTCCAATTTCAAAGCTTTTCCTTAACAATCTTTAATTTTCTAGCAAGTTTAAAAGATGCACTACCCCTGATAGGTTGCTGCCACCACTGATTTAAGTTATCTCTGAAACTAGAATATTTGATCCACATCGATTGAAATTTGAAAGGTTTCTTGAAGGACAGAGAGTTAGGTATCTCCAACAAAATGGGGTTATGATCAGAGGTAATTTTAGGAAGGGCTTGAAGGGTAGAATCATCAAACAAAGTTGTAGCCTCCTTTGATAGAAAAAACCTATCAAGCTTTTCTTGAATGAGATGACACCCTATCCGCCGATTGTTTTAGGTATAATTTTCTCCTCTAAGTTTTACATCCATAAACATGTTGGATTTCACAAAGTCATTGAACTCATCCATGATCCTGATAGGTGGTCCATTTCCACCCATTTTGTCTTAAGGGTAAAGAGGAGTGTTAAAATCCCCAGCCAGAATCCAGGGGATATTATGGAAGATTTCACTCAGATTGCCTAAGTACTCCCATAGTAGAGCTCTCCCTTCAATTGAAGTCAGGGCATAAATATTTGAAAGGATCCACGACCTGTTGTTTTTTATTTCCTTAAATAAAACACTAAGAACCCTGTCATGTTTTTGAATAATGGTGCCTTCTACTATCCGGGGATCCCACAAAATCATAAGGCCTCCAGATGCTCCTCTGGCTGATTTGCAAACCATCTCCCCTTGATTCTAGATTTTTTTTGTTATTTTTTTTACTGAATCTAATTTTCAATTTTATCATTCTCTCAACATTCTTATTCTGGTTCTATGAAATTTTAATTTGATAATATGCTTACAAAAATTTTGGTAGCTAATAATTACTTTATAACTTTTTTTTTTCAAAGTGTATTTATTGTTGAAATTATTTAGGTTTATTTTCAAATAATATAATCACTATAGAATATACTAGTAAACTGTAGTTGATTTCAAGATATAGATTCCTTTCCATGGATTGATTTACAACTAAAACCTTGGAGCCATCCTTAGTAGTAGATATTAGAGTGGACCTCACAAAGTAAATATCCTTGTTGCTCAAAGAGAAGGTGACTTTGCTAAATTTAATGGATCTTGGCTAGGGGCTTCAACTTTGATAATATGGATTGATAGAATTTGAAAGTATCCAAGAGTGATTCTATCTTTTCTTCCTAAGGTTTCTTCCTATCCATTTTTTTGTTTTAGGGAGGAAAGAGATAGAATCCTGAAAGGAGATTCTTTATTTATGGGAAGAACAAAATTCTTCCTTACCTAATGATATAAAGGCTTTGCACCTGAAATGCAAATATATTTATAGTACCAATTTGGGTTAGGATGTATCGGTTTCCCATTGAATTCTAAGAAATGGATGCCTTCAAGGTAATAGGCAACACTCTGGGAGAATTTTTTGAGATTTCAAAAACTACAAAAGATGGATTTTTTGCTATTTATGCCTAAATATTGCTCATGGTTGATATCGGTAAATCTTTACCAGAATCAATCATTCTTAAGTATGGGGGAACTAGTGGATCCAAATGATGTATTATAAAAACCTATCTTTCAAATGTAGATGTCATGAGGGGATTTTTTGCCCTAAGAAGAGCCCAACATAAACATATGTAGAAAATTGCAAGAGAAAATTATAAATGGATATGGATGAGAATGGTTTTCAATATCCAAAAAATAGGTCTAGATAGATTAACATAAATAAATAGTGAAGACTAGTAAGTAAGGATGTTGGAATAAATACCAATTGTTTTAAGGTTTTAGCCTATGAAAAAGCATATCAGAGCTTAGAGTATATGGTGCAATAGGATCAGAATATTAACAAGGAATCGTCTGCTCAGTATGATCATGATTTAGGGATAAACATTCTTGTTGAACCTAAGGAATGTACCTCATAAGATTTAGAAGACTCTCTTGAAGTTCCATGCACCATTCAAGAGAAGGAAAGTGATAGAGAAAATATAGTGTTAGATGTTAATACCTCTACCATTAACAAGGAAATACCAAAAAATGAGCAGGATAAGTCAAAAAACTTCCTTAGAAAAGCCAAGAGAGGATAAATCTAATGAAAAGGAAAGTTGTGAAAGAATATTGAGAAATATAATAATAAGACATACTTTCACTACTAGCAAGGACAAAAGAGAAAAATCTTCAATTTATTAAGTGAAAGCCAAGGAAAAAAGAGCAAACATAGAGAAAGGAAATCAATCTAAGTTGGTCGAACTTCTCTTTACTAGTTATTAAATTGATATTGGTAATTCACAAATATGGCCAATAGCCCCTAATAATACATGATTACCATATCATAAAAATATAAGGAGTGCTAATACCCCTCAAAGTGGAGGTGTATCAGGAACCTTTGTTTAAGTAATAAACCTGATATTGTTTGTAACTAGGAAACTAAAATAACAAATGAAGAAGTTTCCAAAACTATGAAAATAATATGGGAAATATGTGAATGGGATGTTATGATTCAAAAAGGGCAATAGGGGGAACTCTAACATGTTGGAATCTAGTTACAACCTTCTATGGAACCATTCATAAAACTAAGCATTGGATAGCCTCATTAGTCATATGCTACCTTTATGGACCTATAATTCAATGGAGTGGAATTGAAACCTTTATGAGAAGTAAATACCAAGAAATTGATTCATGATCATAGGATATTTTAATGCCATAACCAACAAGGATGAAAAATTTGAGAAAAATAGGAAAATAACCCAAAGTATGAGATATTTCTCATCTTTTATTCAAAATAATATTTATGGAGGTTGAGTTTGAAGAGGACAACTATACATAGACCAACAACAATACAAGCCAGAAAATGATATTAGAAAATTTCAATAGATGTATACTCTCTTATCATTGTCTAGATGAAGGCACTTGTGCTAAAATGAATATCTTGGCAATGATTGGTTCATATCACTGGCCAATAAGAGTTAAAATGGTGGTAAATTAATTCAAAAAATAAAATATTTTAAATATAAGTAGATGTGGAAATACCATCCTCAATTTATTGATATGATAGCACAAACATGAAATTCTTTAGGAAATGGTGGATTGTATACACTTCAATGACATCTATATTAAAAGAATGGAACAAGAACAATTTTGGGAATATTTTATAGAAGAAAGAACTAAAAGAAAAACTTTAAAATTTTTTAGAAACATAATCCAAGCCTAGAGGAAAGGGATTTGCTTAGTGAATATCATAATATTTTGAGTAAGGAAGAAAATTTCTGGAGATTAAAATCAAGACAGACTTGGATAAAAGGAGATAAAAACTTAGTTTTTTCATAAGATGGCAATAGTATAGAGATCAACATATAGAATTAGTAGAAGTAAATCAATAGAAGGTGTTTAAATTGAATGTTAAAGCAAAATAAAAAATAATACAAGGTTTTTTTACCAAAATATTCTAGGATTAGAGGAAATTGAAGTTCTCAATGAAAAACTTTAGCAAGAAGTACCTTTAATTTATTTAGATTTTTTCTCTTTTGATAAGGATAAATCTCCAAGTCTGAATGGAATTTGTGTAGCATTCTATCAGCATAACTAGGAAATAGTGAAGGATTTTTTATTGGTGGCAGTGGAACATTCTAGGGTAAAATAATACATACCTTATAAAATAAATGCAACATATCTTACCCTAATTTCAAAATATAAGTATGCATAATTGTTTTATTCATTTCGGCCCATAATCCTATGTAATATGGCATACAATTTAATCTTCAAAGTGTTTGTAAATTGGTTAAAGACCAATTTTAGACTAAATTATTTCTAAATAACGAGGATTTATGAAAGGGAGATAGATTCTAGACAGGATCATAGTAGTTCCTGAAGTAATGCATTCAATCGCTTCTAGAAAAGAGAGAGCAATTATCTTAAAACTTGATATGAATGAAGCCTATGATAGGGTTAAATGGGGTTTTCCTTTTGTAGTATTATAAAATATTGAATTTGGGAAATGGTATGTTTCTATAGTATCATATACAGTGTTGGTCAATGGGCTAGTAACAAAATTCTCTATCACCATATTCATTTATTATTAAGGCAAAGGAATTGGGAAGGAACTTGAATAAGTCATACAATAATGGGATAATAAGTATATTAAAGGGTAGTAATAACATCGGCAACATTACCCATCAATAGTTTGTATATTATACATCTGCTTTTGGAAGGGTAGGGAAAACAAGTCCAAATATTTGAATAAATTATTAAAGGAATATGAAAGAGCATCATGGCAAAAAGTTAATAGGACAAAATCCAAAATTTACTTCCTAAAAACTCCATCTAGAATCAAAGTAGGAATATGCAAGTTACTTCAAATGGTAGAGGTAAATTTACCTGCAACATATCTAGGGATGCTCATATTTGAGGGGATAATGAGCATAGAATCATGGAATCTAGTTATAAGTAAAGTTTAAAGTAAACTACTAATATGGAAAGGAATATGGTTACCATTATAAGGAAGAGTGTAGCTAATTAAAGCATTCTTACAAGTCAATTCAACAAATTATATGTCCTTGTATATTATGCCAAAATCAATAGAAAACAAGTTGAATCTATATTATAAGATCATTTTTGTAGTCATGATTACATGATAAGAGGAAATTTACTTTGGTGAAATGGAGCAAGATGTGTGATGATAAAACTAGGGGAGGTCTTGAACAAATGCAAACTTAGATATAAGGGAAAAAATAATTTGGAGATTTTACAAAGAGAGTCAAAAACAATAAGAAAAAATTATTCTAAGTACGTTGAGCTCAATGGCCTAATATTAATCTTTACTACATTCTCACTACCAAATGGTTTTGTACTATGGAGTAGTTTTAAAAAATTAATTGATCTAGTGATTAAAGGTCTAAGATGGGTTGTGGAAACTGGAGAAAAAAAATTATTTGGATAGATACTTGGTGTGATAAAAAATAACTCAATCTAAATTCAATTTTGAAACCATGGATGAGATTACTTCAAGATAATTATGGTGATAGGGTTTCAAACATTATGTACAAGGATTAGTAAGAAAGGTACAAATGGAAAGAATATTTTTTTACAAGTATACTAGATTTTTTTGCTAGAAGGCAATTGAGAAAAAAGATAATGACAATGATTATTTTGAGGGGAGCCTAAGATAAGTTGACTTGGGAATTAAATAACTCAGGAGAATACACAACAAGAGGCATATATAATGTAAAGCACCAACAAAATATGAATATCACAAGAATATCAAGAGATATCCAGGATAGCCTAAGCATTCCAAAAGTTAAAATGTTTATATGGCTAGTAGGTCATAGGAAAACTTATTGTAGGATAACATAATGAAAAAGGGTTTTTTATGGCCCCTCATAATGTGCTCTATATAAAAAATAGGAGAGTATAAACCATTTCTTAGGACAATATTCAATAGTTTGGAAACTATGGTAATGGATTCTTAATATGTTTGGTAAATACTTTGTGATGAATGGCATAATTTAAGAATGGTTAAAGCAATGCTAGAGCACTTTTAAAAGCTGGGTATTACAGATAATATAGGATACATTGAAAGATACAATACTTTGTAATGTATGGCTTGAAAAAAATAGAAAGGAAATCATTTTAGAGGTAATGGGAAGGAAGATTTGTTTAGCCATATAGGAGTCTAAACCAACCCTATCAACTCATGTAATCCCTAATCTTGAAGTAAAGAGTCTTGATAAATGGATTCAAGTCATCAAATGGAATTATTATGTTGGGTATAGGAGAAACAAATTAAATATAAAGAATATAAAGTGGAAACCACTAGAAATATAGTTGGTCAAATTGAATTGTGATGGAGTATCTAAAGGAAATCCAAGACTAGTAGGAGGAGGAGGAATAATTAGAAATAATAAGGGTGAGATTTTGTTACATTACACTTCCAATAGTGGATTTAAGATAAATAATGAAGTTGAAGCTTAGGCAGCTTTAGAAGGGTTAAAAATATGTAGAAAAATAAAATGGAACAAAGTATGGATAGAAGGTGATTCATTAATAGTAGTAAATACAATTTTGAGGAATGTAAAGACTCCATAGAACATATAAGATATCATTGTGAAAATACAAGATCTTGCTACATAGTTTAAAAAATCAGGTTACACATACATTAAGGGAAGGGAACAAATGTGTAGATAGGTGAGCCAATAGAGGGGTTTTAATAGGGGATTATGAAGTTAAATTATCTTTTCCATAGTTAATGGAAGTAGTAAGTTTAGCTAAATCTAACAAGAAAATGTTGACTATCTTCATCAAATAATGATTAAAATTTACTATAATATTTTTCATTGGTAATATTTGATGTATTTTATAACATTAATGTGTTTTCATGTAAACTATTTATTACAGTTATTACGGTTGCACGTATGCTTTAATAAGGAAACTAATAGTCTAGATCTAGTCAAGCAGGCTATCATAGCGTAAAGTTTTCAAATTATTACTCTACTAAGATTCATTTCGTAGATAGTATAGGTGGAGTTTTGGTATTGTGAAGATTGTTGTAGGAATATGTCAAGAAGAAGGATGCTAAATTTTAGAATATTTATATTCACAAAAAAATGATCTAGAAAATGAAAATCAAGAATTCGGACTTATTATAAAAATAAATTCAGGTGTCTAGCTATAGCGACTCAATTGAGATGAAAATTAAATTTGTTTGTAAAATCTCAAGCTCTATAATATAGAGTTGTGATTTGTCAAGAATGGGGACTCAAGTATAACCCTTTTTTCTTCAATATATATATGAAGAAATTATCTAAAAATATACCAATACTTATGAATTTAAATTATGGTTACTAATATCAAATGGTATTAGCTCAACTAGTTAAATTACTAGACTTTCAAGGAGTAGACCTGGGTTAATCTTGTCAAACCTATTTAATCCCATATAACCAATTTTAAAAAAATGGTGACTAAATATCATTAGTTAAAATTTCTAAGTTTTTTCTAAGTATATATAAAATATAAGTTCATTGGTCTAACTCTTGCATAGTTAAATAATAAACAAAGAGAAGCCAGGAAAAAAAAGAAAGGAATATGTACATAGTGAAGAAAATTCAATTGGATTAAGACTAAAGACTTAATAATTGCGAACACAGTTTTAGTATTTGTTTTAATAGTCCTACAAGTCCTCACTCTTCATTAAGTGTTGTTTTTTAACTCTAGTCTATAATAAAGGATCCAAAAATCCTATGAAGATTGAATTAAAAAAGGTGTCTAATATAATATATTTACTATTCACTATCATGACCCACCCCTTGGCAAAACTTTTTATTTAGATTGGACTTATGGTTTGAACAGTTATCTTATGGATGAGATACTTGACTATGTGTTTATTGCTAGGAGAACATGTATGTTGTGGAAGATGCAAATATATCCTTAATGAAATGATAGATTATTTCATGTTTGGTTTGTAACTATATAGATTTTATGAAAGGATAAGATGTTGCTAATGGACTTCACTTTTGCAGGAATAGGGTTCTTAAGGTGGCAGAAAGAAATAACCACCAAGAAAGGAATACCTATGGGAAATGATGTGATGGGATATTTGTCAGAAAAATTGGAGAGGCAACATGGATGTGTAGACACCTAAAATATGTCATGTTGAGAAAACTACCTATTTGGACTCCTTGAAGGCCATGTGAACCACCTTGGGTAGCCCTAGGGCTTTAATTGTGGTTTTCACCACTCAATCAAGGGAAGTTTTCCTTTGCAACCCTGGTTTTCCCTCCTAGGGATGGCCTCCAGAGGTCATCCTACCCCGAATCGACCTCCAAATTGATGTCATGCTACCTCGAATTGACCCCAAAATTTAGGTTTTCCTACCCTGAAGCAGCCCCCAATCAAGGTCATCCTACCCCAAGGTGGTTGCGTTAGAAGTAGAATAAAAAAAAGAGTCCATGCGTGGGCTGGCGATGCTGATTTCATGCATGCTCGAGCCTAGTTTAGCATGCATGCTTGAGCCCAAAATAGTGTTACGTAGGTCATAAGAGCCAAGTGGTATTGCATAGGATTTTGGATAATAGCATGTAGGCCACCTCTCTCATGCGAATATTCTTTGCCAATAATAGGTTCCTTTCGAGGGATCTATAAATTGGCATTCACCCTCATTTAAAAGGATCCCATGTTTTTTTAGTTTTCAAGCAATGAAGTGTTGCTGGAATCGAACCACAGACCCTTGATTTTGTTTGTATTATTCATAATTTTAGCATAGTTGCATTTTTTTTATGTATTTGCTCATCATGTTTCAGTAATTTATCACATTTACTTCTCTTTTCATATGTACATGCTATTAATGCTTTTATGTTCCTTGTGTGTAGATTACAGGTTTTCTATAGGGAAAGAGAAGTGCAAGAGTTTAAAATTATCATATTTTTCCGAAGTCATGAAGAAACACTTTTCATGATGGTTTGTGGATGCGAGAAGACCGCATAGTGCACCAAAATTATGTTAGAGAGGGTCAAACCCTCGGATTGTGTATCTATTGTATCACACTATTGAACTCCCTAAAGGGGATGTATTTGTAACTCATTTTGATCAAACAAGTTATTATTAATATAAATAATCTGATTTATCAATTACTTGTTTTATCATAGTTTGTTACATTGCATGCTTTTATGTTCATTTATTGCAATCATACATTTTCAAGTTATTATGAATTGGTTTTTGAGCATTTCAGTGGTGATCATGGTGGGACGACCTCAATTTGGGGGTAAATTGGAGAGGCAACATGGATGAATGCCCTCTTTCATGGAGATGCATATCATAATTTGCATAAGAAAAGATATATCAAGTTTTTATTTCTTCTTGCATCATATTTTTCCTTATGAAAGAGTTTTATTTGAAAATGACATTAATTGCAAGAAAGGAATGTTGATCTCTTTGAGTACCTTTATTTTCAAATAGTTAAAAATAATTCTTTATTGTTGATAAAGTTGCAATGAATAGGAGTTTGTGACTTTACAAAGATAAAAGAAATGGATTTCTTTTATGAGTATTTTTATGTAAAAAGAAACATAATTTATTTTGTAGGATTCGAAAAACTACTTTGAAAAAGGATCCAAAGAACATAAGCATAGAGTTACGATTTTAAGTAAGAGTTGTAAACTTTATAACTAGAAGAAAAAACTCTAGTCTTAAATTGGGAACCATGTATGGAGTGTTTGTTGTGTTCGTGTCTCGTGGTTAGCCGGACGTCTTCCTTTATGGAAAGTGAGTGGTGAAGTAAATGAAGTCAGAGAACCCCTAGGAAAAATGAATGAGGAAGAAAAATCCAAAATGGAAGAATGGTCAAAGAGTTGGAGGTGAAGGATGGTAGTGGAAGGAAGAGAGGAATGAACACGGTTTTGGCCTCGTAGAAGAGCTTGGGAGGTTACAGAAGAAACCAGGTTCTTTTGGTTTTTACCTTGTTTGATCATGTTGATTGCTTTGTTGGTTGCTATATTGATTTTAGTAAACAAGGAATGAATGGATTTCAGATTTTCACATTTTAGTTAAACTGTGTTTTTATTGTGTCCATTATTTTAATAAGTAGAGAAAGGTTTGGGTAGAAGCAAACTATCTTGAATTAAAACATTTAGTGAAATATGGAATTAGACGTTGAGATTAAAACCGGGAGGTTGATGTAAGTTTGGAAAAATATTAAATTTTATTTAAATCAATATATATTTAAATTTGTTTTAATAATTACTATTCCCTAATTTTTACAAAGCGCAATGGAGGAGAGGAGGAGCGGAAGCGGTCAATGCGGTGGAGGGATTTCGAACATTTTGGGCGGGAACCTCGAACAAGGCAGCAGAGCAGGTACGGAGGTTTCGGGCAGGAACCTCGAACAGGAGGCAGGTGAGGACCCAGAGGAAGACAGGGCCTCTACGGGAGGAGGAGTAGTCCAAAGAGGGTTCGACCCTCCTCAAAAAGATCCTGACAAAGGGACCCAGAAGGGTTGGTATTTCGCGGAGAAGTTAAAGGGCAGAAGGAAGGAATTTCTTTCTCTTCCTCCCCTTATATCGGTGAATAATAGGATAATGGCACTTGTAAATACTATGGGTCCATTTCTGTCCATGGAAGAGTTCTCGCTTGTGGGCAAGTTTTTAGGAGGAAGGCCTGACATAGAGACCATTCGGTCTTGGGCTCTATCCAAGTGGAGAACAATGGGGAGCATGGAGATTGTTGCCCTTTCTAGAGGATTTTTCATAATAAGGTTTAACAACAAGGAAGATGTGAACCGCGTCCTAACTGGAGGACCATGGTTCTTGGGAAAGCGGAGTCTGTTCCTCAGACAGTGGGGGGAGGATTTCGACCCTGAAAAGTAGAGCATCAACATAGCCCCTATTTGGGTCCGCCTTCCAAACCTTCTAGCCCAGTTTTTCAATGAGTACTGGCTACAAGGTATTTCCAGAGCCATAGGAGAAATGGTAGCCATAGACCATGCAACCTTGGCAAGGACGAGGATGACGCATGCAAGAATATGTGTCAACGCTGATTTAGATTCGGAGCTACCAAACTTTGTTGAACTAGGGTACGATGATTACCTGAGAAAGCAAGCGGTGGAGTATGAAAATAGGCCAGCATTCTGCTCAGAATGTAAAACTCAAGGACACCTGAGGAACCAGTGCCCTAATCTAGCAGTCAACAAAGAAAATCAGAGGACGAAAGGCAAATGTGCAAATGACAAAAGTTTTCCTAGGGATTTTCCTCCAAGAGGGGGCCCATTTGGTAGAGGAGGCTTCAGGCCAGCTAAAGGAAACTATATTTATCAGGAAAATCCAAAGGACGGAGCAGGGCAACCTCAGAACAAAGACAAGCAACAAGTCATCGGAGAATAGGAGAACCAGGTAAGCCCCAAAAATTTGAGCTCGAATAAGTTTGAAATTCTAGCTAATTTAGGGGAAGAAGGGGAGGCTGAGGATTTTGAGGAAGGAAACCTGCAAGTTGAACTACCAAAAACCCTAGAATCCCCATCAAGGGTAGGCCCCTCAAACCCTAGGATGAAGAGTCCTCTAAACGGTCAGGAGGGTGTGAATTTCAACCCTGGAGATTATAGGAAATGGTTGGAGGAAATAGGAATATCGAAAACAGTCCTTCCCAACATCAACACAAGCAGCCCGACAAACCAGGTCGAAGGTTCAATGCAAAAACCAGGAGAGTACAGGAGAAATATGGAGGAGTTAGAATCGAGGATTGAGGTGGTAGGAATGAATAGGGTCAAGGAAGACTATGTCCTTGAGCAGATCACCCACCCACATTTTAGCCCCAAGCAGACCAGGAGTACCACCAAGTCGCCTATTGACTATGGTAGTGAGAAAAAGAGGGGGAGGATGTCAAATGCAGATCATAATAAGTTGAGAACCAAAAATGAAATAGCCAGTGGCAAGCAGAAGACGTTGATACAACAAGTTATCCCAGGGTAAGAAGATAACAAATCAGGAAAACCTCCACAAGGGAGGGGGAGGGGGAAAAATTCTAAACAATCTAAATGAAGGTTCTCTCATGGAACGTGAGAGGCCTCAATGGCCTACCCACTCAAAGGGTGGTTAGTTCAATAAGAAAGCAATACAATCCAACAATTTTGATGTTGCAAGAAACAAAATTAGATGAAGCTCAGTCAAAAATAGTAGCAAAAAATATTTGGAGTCAAGGGGGCATGGTGTGCAATCCATCTAAAGGAGCCTTAGGTGGTATCATGGTGTTGTGGGATCCTCGAGTGGTGGAAGGAAGCCTTATTCAGGATGATGATAGGGTTCTGAGTGTTTTTTTCCATAACATTGATAGTAACAGATCGTGGATTTTCTCAAATGTGTATGCTCCCAATTCAGTTCAAGGGAGAGCATCTTTGTGGGAGTACTTGGGTAAATTGGGTGATGCTTTCCATGATATACCATGGGTGGTAGCAGGAGACTTCAATACCCCCTTATACCCCTCAGATAAAAAGGGTGGAGCAGGACTCCCATCCAGGAGTATGGAAGATTTCAATGATTTTGTGAACTCAAACCAGCTAATGGATGTGAGACTTCGAGGGGCCAAGTATACGTGGAGCAACAGGCGTATAGGAAACCAACTTATTCAGGAAAGACTTGATAGATTTTTTCTATCCAAGGAGGCAATTGTTGTATTTGGAGATTCTACACTGCAAACCCTTCCCAAAATTGCCTCAGACCACAACCCCATCCTGTTGGAGGTTTCGAAAGTGAACTCCTTCAAGAAACCTTTTCATTTTCAGTAAATGTGGACTAAGCATCCAGACTTGAAGGAAAATATTTTGAGATGGTGGCAGCAGCCTTGCCAGGGAAGCTCTGCCTTCAAACTTGCTCAAAAGCTAAAACTAGTGAAGGAGAACCTAAAAACTTGGAACAGGGAAGTCTTTGGGAACCTGTTTGAGAATAAGAAACAAGTGGGAGAAAGGCTGAAGGACATTGACAGTATGATACATAATGGTAGCTGTGATGAAGCTACTAGGAAGGAGGAGCAGATCAAGCTTTCAGAATACCATAATATTTTGGCTTGTGAAGAGACTTACTGGCGTCAGAAGTCCAGAGCTTTATGGTTAAAGGATGGTGACTCAAATTCAAAGTTTTTCCATGTCACGACCTTGAGGAACAGGAGCTACAACAAGATTAGATAGCTGACCAAGGCTGATGGATCCAAAACCTGGGACTTGACCGAGATCAGAGAAGAAGTAGTTGGTTATTTTAGCTCCCTCCTCGGGGAGGATGTCCAGTGTTTAGAGGCAGCTAAGGATTCTCTTCTCTAGTTCATTCCTAATCTGGTTGATGAAGCCATTAATGATAAACTCCTTGCCCCTTTCACTGACGAGGAAATCAGGAAGGCTTTGTTTAGTATGGAACCGGATAAGGCTCCTGGTCCTGATGACTTCCCCCCTCGGTTCTATCAGGATTTCTGGGATATTGTGGGAGAGGATGTGGTAGCTACGATTAAGGAGTTTCAGGCAACAAGACATATTTCGAGAGGGTTCAACTCCACATTTATTGCCTTGATTCCCAAGGGGCCAACCCCTGAGACTATGGCAGATTTTAGACCTGTTAGCTTGTGCAATGTGTCCTACAAGATTTTAACTAAGACAATGGCTAATAGGATGAAATAAATCTTGCCTTTTATCATTGATCAGTGTCAAGGAAGTTTGGTACAGGGGAGATCAATCTTGGATGGGGTAATCATGGTCCATGAAGCCCTGCATTCGGCTAGGTAAACTAACAAGGCAGCCTTTGCCCTAAAACTTGATATGAGCAAAGCCTTTGATCGCGTTAACTAGGAATTCTTGATAGCTATTCTTCTAAAATTTGGATTTCATCCCCAATGGGTGAGGCTCATAAAAGAATGCATATCAAATCCTTGGTTCTCAGTTTTGGTCAACGACACGATAGCTGGGTATTTTCAAAGCCATAGGGGGCTTAGGCAAGGAGACCCGATCAGCCCGATGTTGTTTATCATAGCAGCAGAGGCGTTGGGTAGGATGATTAAAGCAGCATGCAATGCAGGTCTAATTACAGGGATTAAAGCCACCTCTCTCACCAATCCAGTTACTCACCAACAATTCATTGATGACACTCTAATGCTGACTCAATCTTCAGTGGTGGAAGCCAGAAGGATCAAGCATATTCTCCAGCTCTACGAGGAGGCGATAGGACAGAAGGTAAATTTTGACAAGAGTAAGCTTTACTTCCTTAACACCCCTATTCAAAGGTAAACCAGAATTGCAGTGATTTTGGGATGTTCGATAGCGACTCTTCCCACTTCGTATTTAGGCCTTCCCCTTTTCACTGGTTCTCCCGAGAAATCTATGTGGGATGGAGTGGTAGAAAGAATCCAAAAAAAATTGGCTGGATGGAAAGGACACTTCTTGTCTCAGGTAGGGAAACTCACCCTCACCATGGTTACCTTGCAGAGTATCCCGGTGTATTTCCTATCTATTTTCAAAGCTCCAATCAAGGTTTATCAAAAAATCGAGCAGCTCCAAAAGAATTTTCTCTGGTCGGGATCGGAGGGAAAACAGAGAATCCACTTGGTGGGCTGGAGCAAGGTGTGCAGGCCGAAAGAAAATGGGGGTCTAGGATTGCGAAGAATTGCCCACCTAAATGTAGCCTTACTGGGCAAACATGCCTGGCGTCTCATTAACAATGAGGAGAATGAGTGGACAACCATCATCAAAAGAAAATATCTTCGGGGTTTGGATTTCTTGAATGAAGACATTCCCAGAAGAGGGTCAGCATTTTGGAAGGCAATCTTAGCCAGTAAAGAGGTCATCAAAAAAGGTCTGAGATGGGTCTTAGGGAATGGCCAAAGAATCAGGTTTTGGGATGACAGGTGGGCCAAGGAAGAAGCGCTATCTCAGGCTCCCCACCTGGCCAGGATCAAAAGAATCACAGAGGACTCCATAGGGAGGAGAGTAGCTGACTTCATGAGACAGGACAGAGGAAGACTCACATGGAAACAGATAAGGATTCAGGGTCTTGAAGCGGAGTCAGAAGAAATCCAAAGTATCCTGCATCAACAATTTATACCTATGAAACCAGAGCAGGATCAGGTTGTATGGGCAGCTACAGAAAATGGCCAGTTCTCAGTAAAATCCGCATACAAGCTAATGCTAGACCCTGAGGACCCCATTCTTCAGACCCAATTGGTGTGGGTCAAAAAACTTATTCCAAAAATAGCAGTGTTTTCATGGCTGGTGATTCAAGGAAGGATCCTCACCATTGACAATATGATACGGAAAGGTATGATTGTTGCTAACCGTTGTTATTTGTGCAGGGCCAATTGGGAGTCCATTCTCCATATTTTCCTGGAATACCCGGTCTCTGTGGGTATCCTTGATGGATTATTCCAAGCTTTTAGTATTTCCTGGGTCAGACCGGATACCATTTTGGAACTTTTCTACCAATGGCCAAATCCCTTTGTGAGCCTTAGGCTTAGGTTTATGTGGAGGATCTGTCTTCACCACTTTCTGTGGTAGGTGTGGTTAGAAAGAAACCATAGAGCTTTCCACGAGTCAAGTCATGATGTCACCTCCATTACCACTAGGATCTTGACCTTTGCCCATGAAAACGCTTGCCTTATCCCTCAAGAAGCTCGAAACCTTCCCCTGGGGGAGAGGCAGATTGCCCAGTCCTTAAATTTAATCCTGGTTGAGGATCCTGTGCTCATCAAGACCAACCCTAGACTAGAAGCCAAGTGGAATCCACCCCCGGTTGGGTGGTTAAAGCTCAATTTTGATGGGGCCTCTAAAGGGAATCCTGGTAGAGCAGGGGCTGGAGGAGTAGTGAGAGACCACCAAGGTAAGCTGGTAGTGGCCTTCTCTGAGCAGCTAGGCACAAGGACAAATAATGAGGCGGAAGCAAGGGAGGTATGGAGGGGTCTTCAGATTTCTCAGAAGTTTGAAGGTAAATTAATAGTCGAAGGAGATTCAATGCATATCATAAACCTCCTAGGCAATAGGAAAAATCCTCCATGGCGAGTGAAGACTGTCATCGAAGAGGCCAGGATCTTCTATCAAGCAAGGAATGATCGAATGGCCCAACACGTATTTTGAGAAGCCAATAGAGCAGCTGATAAATTGGCCAACATAGGGGTGGAGGCTGACAGATTGGTCACATGGGAACAGGGGGTCCCAAGTGATGTGGATATCATTGTTCAAAATGATCGTAAATGCAGCTAAGTTCGAGGTGTCTTGGGGTGTGGGGTTTTTGAAGGACAGTAGTATTAGTGGACAGATTGTCCCTAGCAAGGTTTGGTTTTTGTACAACATAATGCTGATCTTTGTATCAGGTCTGGGTGTGGGGTTTCTGAAGGACAGTAGTATTAGTGGACAGACTGTCCCTAGCAAGGTTTGGTTTCTGTACAACATAATGTTGATCTTTGTAACAGGTTTTGGGTTCACCTGTAAAACCCGGTATTAGTGAAGATGCTTCTTAATTACCAAAAAAAATCGGGGGGTTGATTAATGTTCCACTGTATCGGTTGCTGTAGAAATGATGATTGATATGCATCGAATGAGCAAATTTGTATGTCTTAATGGAAATAAATTATGTGTGAGACTTCTTTTTTTTAAATAGAGGGTCTCTGCTAGTATTTGGAAATTGTTGAATGATTAAATTAGTGTGATATGTGCAAGCTTTGGAAATTGATTTTCCATTGTTATCTAGTGGTAACTATGACCTGAGAAACATATATGAGTGTGCACAGTAGGAAAAGAACAAACTTGCTTGATTGTTGTGGACTGGCCGTAATGGTTGTCTTATTTTTTTTATCTGTGAGTGCAAAAGAGATGATATGCCATATTTGTAGAAGGAAACTAAAAGAATGTTTCGTATTGAATATTTTTGGTAGCGAATTGTATCTTGTTGTTGTGTTTCAATATAGAATATAGATAGATGTATATCCGTTGATAGTGAAAAATGAATTCAATGGCTATAATGACAATGATAGTGGATTTTGTTGTTTTGCTTGCCTGTGAAAAGGAAAAGATTTAAATTTAGATCTGAGATGAAAGAAATAGAGATTTAATTTGATTTAAAGCATTTCAATTTTTTATTGCAAGCTAAAACAGTGTGACTGGAATCGATGTGGTTGATTGATTGAAAAATATCACATTAAAGGGAAATAATGTTTATGATTTTGTTGTCCTTGGAAATAGATGGAATGTTATATTGATATGCTCTCTGTTAAAACTTTATCCAGGAATGGGTACTATGAAAGGGTGGTTGAAATTACACTACTAGCAAAGTGATTTTTTGAATTATGTTGGAGTCGTCTCTGATCCCCATATGAAAGGCATTCCCTCTCGGTGGTTATTGAAGATGTTACGGAGGAGGAGTGATGTTTCTAGTTGGACGATGATGATGGAGTAGATACCGATAATGTAGCTCTGGTTTGTGTAGTCTTGGTGGACATGGAGGTTGACTAGGATTTCTTCTAAGGAATCAAAGACTCTTGGTGATGGATTTAAGAGTCTAGTAGATGTCATCCTTTTTTTTTGGTAGATGTCATCCTTGAAAGGATAACAGTTGAAGATCATCTCTATTTTGTGATATTCATTCTAAACTAAGTAATGGATGTCTATCTAGTAGCACACAAGCTCAAGTGATGGAGTTGTTAATGATCGTTGTGTGGCTAACCGGCTCAATTTTTAAAAGGAAAGGATTGTACCCTTCACACGTGGAGTGTCGGTTATCATAGCCAAAGGTCGACTGTTAATTGTATTTAATTGAACAAATACTTTATGTTGACCTTTTGATATTTAATCTCGTGTTACAGATTTGAATGATTGGATTCTCTAATAGAAAGAGTAGTTAGCGACTTCTCATAAACTGGAACTCCCATACATCAAAATTGTGGAAGAGCTTTCATGTATTGGTTAAGTGACAATATTTAATTTATGTATGTAGGTAAATTCATTTTTATGTACATCGAGAATTATGATTCTCCTTACCTTATGGGTAGATCTCACTTGTATTTATGGATAGAATTAATAATGTATGATTATTAATTTGTTAGGGTAATGGTGGTTCTTTAAATTGGTGAAACTTCTTGTGAAAAGAACTTAAGGAAATATTCTTATTAATGGGAATAATTAGAGAACTTCTCTAGTAGGTACTCAAGGAATGGATACCACCATGAGTTAAAAATGAGCTCAAGATTAAATACTAACTCTCCAATGGATGTGAGTAGTAGTCAACGCCCATCGTGCTAAGTGCACTCATGCAGAGGGACTTGTGTGAGGAGCAGAGATTAGTTTGATTCTTTCGATGGATTGAAAGAAAGAAATTAAGCTAGCTCATCTAGCCCATGAGACTAATAGCTTAATAGGGTGTGTCACCTAATACTCTTACATAGAAAGGAATTGTGTAAGAAGTAGAGATAGGTGAAATGAGTAAGTGATCCTTATCTTTAAATAATTAGACTATGGACATAGGTATTTAATTATAACTATATATATAAAATATAAAATAAAAATCTAAGGGTTGGAATTGATTAAGATATTGGTTAGTGACATTCACCATGTAATATTTTCTTTGACTATAGTGGCTCCAACAATACCACAAAGGTTGAATTAGAAATTATGTCAAATCCTTGATATCTTGATTAGATTAAAAATATATAAGAGGTAGGTTTTTTACGTTCTTTATAAAAATTTCTCCAATCCTAATATTAGGGTTAGAAATTGAAAAGGTCATTAAAAAGAATATGGTTGGTGAATAAATTATATGATGTTTATAATATTAATTTCAAGGTCAGGCATTGAAAAGGAAATCGAAAAAATAATAATTAAGTTTATATTTATCATAAGTTATGTTCATAACCAATAGACATACATAACCATTATAGTCCACCTTTCCCTCTTGATATAAATTATTTTGTTTATTCAAATTCATTATATATAATAGAGGGTTTTGATTATTTTATCAAGATTAAAGCTGCAATTGAAAAGGGATTTAAATATATTTCAATTAAGGGGGATTCACAAATTACCATTAATTTTGTCAACAAAAATGGATATAGAATTTTTATAAGAAATAATATTATTGTTGATTTTCATCATCTATTATTGGAGGTAATCTCTTGGAAATGTGATTATATAGAGAAGAAAATTGGGCAGAAAATAATTTAGCTAATTACAATGTTGATCTTCTTTTTTATGAAATTCAAATTTAATAAGGCAACTAATCGAATGAAATTTTATCTATTAATGAAAATGATCTCAAGGAACTTATTGTGGAAACATAGCTCTTTGAGGAAGATGAAGAATTTATTTAATAGAAAAAGAAATGAAAAAAATAATCATAAAAGGCATGATGGATATGGTTTAATTGACTAATGCCAAATGTAATATTTTGATGTGAGTGGTCCCTATTAGAATCCACATATAGCTTATCAAAAAAAAAAGTTTCTCAATTGTATGACAACATAATTAACCATATATAAATGTCAATGTTAACATGATGTCATCAACCACATTCTAAAAATAAACAATTTCATTACTTATTTGTCACCATAGATAACTTTTTTTATATTATTTGTGTAGATGTCTTATTTATATGTTAATGTGTGGGTTGGTTTATTTATTTGGATAAAAGTGTGATCCACATTGTAGGGCCAAGGAGGTGTTGGCATGGAGGACAACTCTCAAAACTAGCTTGTGGCATCTAAAAATTATGATTCAAATTTATGCAATAAGAGGTAAGGTATACCTCATAAAAACCTGTGTAAAGTCATTGAAAAAATAAGAGGTAAGGCATAACAATATCTCCCTTTTAAAATGATGAAAAAATGCACCTTATACAAAATAATACACATAATTACAAATGATAATGTAAATGCATAGATATATTTTATAGTACAAGTCCTATCTATTAAGTTAAACAACTATATAATAGATTCATACAAGGTTGTAGTGTTACATAATACAAGGGTGTAGTATTGCAAGGAGTAAGACACTCTATTCTACTATAGTTATAAGAATAACTTGTGTCTAAATAAAAGGAAAGGGGAAATAAAGAGTAGGAATAGTAGAAGAGAAACAAAGAAGACCAAGAAGCAATAAAGGATCTATATTCTACTTTCTACAAGATATGTACAATAGTTACAAAATATCTGGAATATGAAATAATTTACCTTTCAACTGAGCAAGAAGTAGTTATAGAAATGGATGAGGAACTGCTTTATCAATTTACTCTATGAACATCAATAGCATTTGGATTGATAGATGTTTGAACTTATCCTACATAGAAAGATATCTAGCATCTAAAGTTACAAGATACTTTTTCAATAAAATTCTAGATTTTGATGCATGGGGTTGGAACCATAAGTTTATTTGCATATATGCATTGGCGCCATTGAGGTTGGCAGCAAGGAAAGGTTGGTGCCATATAGGTTATGATGCCATAAGTTGTCTTGGGGCGAATGCATCTAGCAAAGAGCCTAGATAATTTCCAAAGTCTAAAATCTAAAAAGGATTTGGTATCATACTCCTTGGGACTCTAAGCAACCCTTGGTTTGCTTAGATTAAATTGGTTAAGACAACCAATTCTCCTTGTATTTTGAATAAATATCAAATATATTATGTCTCTCATTGTTTAGGGGTTATCAGACTTAGAATATTATTCAACCAATTTGTGCAAAAATTTAAGATAATTTAAAGAAGTGGTTATATGAAGGAAATTCAAGTAGTATTGAGGGTGATACTGCCCTATGAAGTTAGCCATATAGAACAAGGGCAATGACTATTTTTCAAGTGATGGGAAAGCAAAATTATAGATATTTATCATCCAAGGTTTGGATGATGGGAGGAGCAATGAAGGGCTAGGGCATTAGTGATGCAAGACATTTCATTTGAGTGTTGAATTTTCTAAGCTTATTTTCATTTATCCCTTCATTTTTTTAAAAAAAATTGCATGCATAATATTGTAGGTTTATTTTCAAATAATATAATTGCTATATGATATACTAGTAAATTTTAGTAGATATTGAGTTATAGTGTCCTTCCCATGGATTAATTTATAGCTAAATTCTTAGAATCATCCCTAGTAGTAGAGGTTAGGAAGGACCTCATAGAGCATCAATCCTTGTTGCTCAAAGATAAGGTATTCATTGGTAAATTTAATGGGTCTTGGCCAAGGCCTTCAGCTCTAGGAAAATGGACTAATAGGAGATGGGTATCTCTAGGAGTGAGTCTATACTTTCTTTCTAAAGGTTTCTTCTTAGCCATTTTTTGTTCTATGGAGGAAAAAGATAGAAACCTGAAAGGGGGTCCTTAGTTTATGTGAAGGGAAGGACTCTTCCTTACCCACTGGTTTGAAGGCTTTGCAAATAAAAATGTAAATCTATCCCTAGTACCAATTTGGATCGAGATGTATGGGTTACCCATTAAATTCTAGGAAATAAATACCTTCAAGGTAATAGGCAACACTTTGGGTTAATTCCTTGAGATTTCAAAAACTACAAAAGATGGAGTCTTGGCTATTTATGCTCAAATATTGATCACGATTGATATCAATAAGTTTTTATTAGAATGAATCATTCTCAAGTATAGGTTAAGTTGTGGATCCAAACCATGGATTATGGAAATGTGTCTTTCAGATGCCAAACATATCATGAGGTGGGGTAAATTGAGAGATCAAGCCCTAAGAAGATTTCAACAAAAATATATATAGAAAATTGCAAGACTTACAAAGGGACATGGATGAGGATGGTTTTTAATTTCCAAAAAATAGGTCCAAATAGATGAAAATAAATAAATAGTGGAGACTAGTAAGTAAGGATATCGAAATAAACGCCAATTCTTTTATGACTTTAGCCTATGAAAAAAAACATATCAAAGCTTAGAGAACATGGTACAATAGGATCATAATATTAATAAGGAACCATCTACTTAGTCTAAACCCAATTTAGGGATGAACATTACTTTTGAACCTAAGGAATTGCCTCAGTAAATTTTAAAGACTCTCTTAAAGTACCTTGCACCATTCATGAGAAGGAAAGTGGTATAGAAAACATAGTGTTATATGTTAATACCTCTACCATTAACAAGGAAATACCAAAAAAATGAGCAGGACAAGTCCAAAGATTCCTTAATAGATCTAGGAGAGGGCATATCTAATGAAAATGAAAGTTGTGAAAGAATATTCAAGAATAGAACAATAAGACCTACCCCCAATAGTAGCAAGGAAAAAAAAAAAAAGGAAAAACTTCTAATTATCAAGCAAGAGCAAACACAAAGAAAGGAACACAATCTATGTTGGTTAAACTTTTTTTTACCAAATAGAAAAATAATATTGGTAATTCACAAGAGGGACCAACAACCACTAATGAGACATGATTAGCATACCATGGAATATAAGGAGTGCTAATGCTCCCTCAAAGTAGAGGTGCATCAAGGACCTCTATTTAAGTAACAAGACTAATATTCTTTGTATCTAAGAAACTAAAATGACAAAGGAAGAAGTTTCCAAAAATAGGAAAGTAGTATGGGCAAGATGTGAAAGGGATTTTGTGGATTTAGGAGCGACGAGGAATTCTAACATGTTGAAATCCAGTCAAAACCTCCTTTGAAACCATTCATAAAACTAGGCATTGGATAGCCTCATTAGTCATATGCTACTTTATAGATATTTATTTCATCCTTATCAATGTCTATGGACCTACAACTCAATCAAGAAGATCAAAAGTATAAAGTGATATTGAAGCCTTTGTGAGAATTAAAGACTAAGAAACTTGATTCATGATCATATAAGATTTTAATACCATAACCAAGTTGGATGAAAATTTGGGAAAATTAGGAAACTAACCCAAAGTATGAGAGATTTCTAAGCTTTTATTCAAAACAATAATCTATGGGAGGTTGAGTTTGAAGAGGATAACTACTCATAGACCAACAACAATGTAGGATAGAACCTAATATTAAAAAATAGATAGATACATACTCTCAAATCATTGGCTAGATAAAGTTACTTGTACTAAAATTAATATCTTGACAAGGATTAGTTCAAATCACTAGCCAATAAGAGTTAAAATGATGGTAAGTGAATTCAAAAAAATATCATATTTTAAATGAGTAGATGTGGGAAGACCATCTTCAATTTTTTGATATGATAGCACAAACATGGAATTATTTAGGAAAGGATGGGATGTATACACTTCTAAAACAAATTAAATCAATGGCATCTAGACTAAAAGAATGGAACAATACCACTTTCAAAAATATTTTTGAGAAGAAATAAGAATTCCAAAATAAAGTTTCAAAATTCTAAAAAAATGAGTGGATTAGTGAATATCATAATATTGTGAGTGAGAAAGAGAAATTTTGGAGATTAAAATCGAGATAGACTTGGTTAAAAGGAGATAAAAATATAAATTTTTTCATAGGATGGTAATAATACAAAGTTCAACATCTAGAATTAGTAGAATTAAATTAGTAGAAAGGGTTTGGATTGAATACCAAACCAAAATCAAAAAGGAGGTAAGGCTTTTTTACCAGAATATTCTAGGATCAGAGAAAATTGAAGTTGTTAATGATAAGCTATTGCAAAAAATACCTTCAATTATAATAGATGAAGATAATAGCAAATTGATGGAGCCTATTACTTTGTAAGAAGTTCATTCATCTATTTTATCTTTTGATAAGGAGAAATCCCTAGATCTAGATGGACTCTATAACATTCTATTAGCATAACTAGGAAATAGTGAAGGATTCTTTATTGGTGGCAGTGGAATAGTCTAGGGTAAAATAGTGCATACCTTATAAAATAAATACAACATATCTTACCCTAATTCCAAAAAATAAGGATGCAAATTGTTTGAATAATTTAGGCACATAAGCCTATATAATATGGCATATAAGATAATATCCAAAGTGATGGAAAATCGGTTAAGACCACTATTTTTTAAAAGTATTTCAAAAAATCAAGAAGGATTTGTGAAAGAGAGACAATTTTTGGATCATATTCAGCAACTTTTATAAAAGAGAGAGCAATGGTCTTAAAACTTGATATGAATAAAGCCTATGTTAGGGTTAAATGGAATTTTATGTTGGAAATGTGTTGAATATTTTCCATGTTATTATGGCCAGGTTTTGGGTTAATATATTTGAACCCATGGATTAATATATTTGGGTTAATATATTTGAACCCATGGATAAATATATTTGGGTTAATATATTTGAACCCATGGATTAATATATTTGGGTTAATATATTTGAAACCATGGATTAATATATTTGGGTTAATATATTTGAACCTGGGTTTTATGGCCATGGTATTGTAAAACCCCTTCTTGTGTTGTTGGTATATAAAACAACACTTGCATGAGGGTTTGGGTGATGTTGAATGTCTGGATACCCCCTAAGATGGGGGAACACAATATGCAAGAAATGTAATCGCAAGCGGTAGAGCAAGTGGAAAAAAAACTAAAGGATATTATTATATTGGAGACGGTCAAGTTTATACAATAATGAGATATTCTTGCTGGTTTTTTTTCTGAAAGGATTTCCTAGTTTAAATTCTTGTGTAATGTGTTCTATATTTTTCCTTTTGATTCTATAATTACTATTTTTTTGGAATTTGTTTATTGGGGTATTATTTCTCTTTATTTGGTATCAGAGCTAGGTTGTAGCTTGGTTCGAGGAGAAAGGGTTTCAACCCTGGGATAAATCAATTCTTGAGTGGAAGCAGTGTGTGGAAGAATCTAGGTGAATAAAAAATAACAGGAAGCACAATAGCAGAGTTGGTGAGCTCCGGTAGTGGTGGAGCTGGTGAGCTCTAGGTAGCAGTAGATATGGTGAGCTCCAACAATGGTAGATCTAGTGAGCTCTAGTAGTGATATATCTGGTGGGCTTCGATAGCAGTAGATCTAGTGATCTTTAAAAGTGGTAGAGATAGTGAACTTCGATAGTAGTAGAGCTAGTGAGCTTAGATAGTGGTAGAGCTAGTGAGCTTCAACAGTGATAGAGCTAGTGAACTTCAATAGTGGTAGATCTGGTGAGCTTCAATAGTGATAGATCTGGTGAGCTTCAAAAATGGTAGATATGGAGATTAATATTGGAAATGCTTGTTCTAGTGGCTTTATTGCAAAGTTGCTAAAAAATATCTAAGATGGTTTATTGGTTGTACCACAAGTTTTTGGGCAAGTATTAACTACTATAACTAGTGTAGCTTGTACCTGAAGAAGCTACTGTAACTAGTGTAGTTGTGGCCAAAAAGAGACTGGTGTGGATGCTAGTGGTGGTTTCCTAGTGTAATGTTCTCAGAGTTAGCTCCAGTAATATTTGTAATGTTTTTTAAAGTGGATTTTTAGACTATTTTGTTACCTTACCGGTATATGGTTGAGGGTAACAAGTGAAGCTAATATGTTTAGATATTGCACATGTAGTGGGAGTAGTTAATAGATATATATCCAATGCAAATAAAGGAACATTGGACTATTGTGGCAGTTTTCGAACCCTATGGAAAGTATTCAACAAGTGGGAGAGTATTGGATTTATGTTGTGGGTTTTGGATTAATATATTTGAACCCATGGATAAATATATTTGGGTTCAAATCGGGTTTTGGGTTAATATATTTTAACCCATAGATTTATATATTTGGGTTAATATTTTTGAACCCATGGATTAATATATTTGGGGTGATATATTTGAAACCGGGTTTTATGGCCATGGTATTGTAAAACACCTTCTTGTGTTGTTGGTATATAAAACAACACTTGCATGAGGGTTTGGGTGATGGTGAATTTCCGAACACCCCCCAAGAGGGGGGAATGCAATATGCAATAAATGTAATCGCAAGCGGTAGAGCAAGTGGGAAAGAAACTAAAGGATATTATTATATTGGAGATGGTCAAGTTTATACAATAAGAATATATTATTATATTGGAGATGGTCAAGTTTATACAATAAGAAGATATTATTACTATTTTTCTTATAGGTTTCCCAGGATAAATTATTGTGTAATGTGTTCTCTATTTTTCCTTTTGATTCTATAATTACTATTTTTTTGGAATTTTTTTATCGGGGTATTATTTCTCTTCATTTTATTTTGTAGTGTTAGAAAAGTTTGAATTTGGAAGAAATGGATCAAACGGATTAAATCTTGTGTCTTTGTAGTATCATATTTAGTTTTGGTCAATGGGCTAGTAACAAAATTATTTAAAGCCAAGAGGGGTCTTAGACAGGGATATCCTCTTTTACCATATATTTTCAGTATTATGGTAGAGGTGTTGGGAAGGAATATAAAGAAGGAATACAAATATGGGCTAATAAGTGTAACTAAGGCTAGTAATAACATCAACAGCATCACCCATCAAAAAATGATACAACCCTTTTTGGGAGGGCAAGGGAAAACAAGGTCAAAGCTTCAAATAACTTGTTAAAGCAATATAAAAGAACGTTTGTGCATAAAGTTAATAGAATAAAAACCAAAAATTACTTTCTAAACACTCTAGCTATAATTAAAGCATGGATATGTAGTTTACTTCAAACGAAGGAGGCAAATTTGCTAGCAACATATCTAGGGATGTCCTTATTTGAGAGCAAAATGAGGAAAGAATTATGGAATCAACTTATAAGTAAGGTTTAGAATAAACTACCAGCATGGAAATGTGGTAGGAAGATTTTAGCTAATTAAATTAGTCTTACAGGCCATTCCAACATATTATGTCCTTGTATATTATGCCAAAATCGATAGAAAAAATTTTAATCTATATTATGCGATCATTTTTGTGGTCAATATTACATGATAAAAGGAAATTTCTTTTGGTGAAATGGAGCAAGGTGTGTGATGATAAAACCAAGTAAGGTCTTAGCTTAAGAGTTCTTATAGATTCAAACTTAGCTCTTAAGGGAAAACTATTTGGAGATTGTACAAAGAGAGTCAAAGATAATGGGCAAAAATTCTTCTAATTAAGTACATTGAGCCCAATAACACAAGCTTGATATTTACTGCATTCTCACTACCAAATGGTTTTGCACTATGGATTGATTTTAAAAAATTTAATTGATCTAGTGATTAAAGGTCTAAGATGGGTGGTGGAAACTAGAGAAAACAAATTATTTGGATAAATACTTGGTGTGATAAAAGGTCACTCAATCTAGATCCAATTTTTAAACCATGGATGATATTACTTCAATATAAATATGGTGATATGGTTTTAAATATTATGTACACAGATCAAGAAGAAATATACAAATGGAAAGAAGATTGTTTACAAGTATACCAAACATTGTTGCTAGAAAGCAGTTGAGCAAAAAGATAACAACGATGATTTTTATGAGGGGAGTTGAGGATAAGCTAATTTGGAGTTGAATAGCTCAAGAGAATACACAATAAGAAGCAGATATAATGTAAAGCACCAACAAAATAATAATACCACAAGAATATGGAGAGATATATGGAATAACTCAAGCATTCCAAAATTCAAAATTTTTGTATGGCTAGTAGGTCATAGGAAAATTTTATCCTAGAATAGCCTATTTAAAAGGGGTTTTCATGGCCCTTCACAATGTGCTCAATATAAAAAGGAGATTATAGACCATCTCTTGGGGCACTATTCAATAGTTTAGGAACTATGGCAATAGATTCTTAATATGTTTGAAAAATGTATGATGATGAATGGCATAATTGAAGAATGGTTAATTCAATAGTAGAGCACTTTTAAAAGTGAGACATTATAGAAAATATGGATGCATTGAAAGATAAAATACTTTGGGTTGTATGGCTAGAAAGGAGCAAAATAATATTTAAAGGAAAGAAAATTAGTTTAGAGGTAATGAAAAGGAAGATTTATTTAGCCATAGAAGAGACTAAACCAACCCTATCAACTCACCCAATCCCTAATCTTGAAGTAGAGAACCTTGACAAATGGATTCAATTCATCAATTTAAATTATGATGGTGGGTACAAGAGAAACAAAAGGAAGGCAAAAAATATAAAGTGGAAACCACCAAAAATAGATTTGGTCAAATTGAATATTGATAGATCTTTTAAAGGAAATCCAAGACCAACAAGAGGAGGAATAATCCAAATAATAGGGGTGATATTTTATCATATTACACTTTCAGTAGTGGATTTAAGTCAAATAATGAAGTTGAAGCTTGGGGGGATTTGGAAGGATTAAAAATATGTAGACAAATTAAATGAAACATAGAATGGATAGAAGACAACTCAATAATAGTAATAAATGCAATTTTGAGGAAAACAAAGGCTCCATGGAATACACAAGAGATTGTTGTGGAAATACAAGACCTTGCTATAGAGTTTGAAGAAATTAGGGTTACACATACATTAATGGAAAGGAATAAATGTGCAAATAGGCTAGCCAATAAAGGGTTATAAAGTTAAATTCTCTTTTCCATGGTTAGAGGAAGTAGTAAGTTTAGCTAAAAAGAAAAATATGAAAGAAGCAAATTCAAAATAATGTTTGATGATAACAATTTTTTTAGGGTATCCATTTATAGATCAAATGCATTAGAGGAAACTAACAGTTTATATTTGATAAAGCATACTATAATTTTGTGAAGAGAGTAGAAGTTTTGTATTTTAAAGTAGAAGAAGCAGATATCAAATGGACTTCATAATTGAATGGTTTATTCGAGTTGTTGGTTTTGGTTGGATTGTGGGACAAAGTATGGATCGGAACTTTTAAAGTTTTGATATTGCTAAACTATTTATTAAAATAATACCATTAAGGCTTGTTAAAATGTCATTATAATATGAATAAGAATCATTTTATAACTCGTTAAAATGATAAAAAGCATTTTTAATTGGTTGTTTGGGATTAAAGTGAATTGCACTTGTATTATATAATGACCCGTAGTTTAGTTACTATGCATATATTCCTTGATAATATGTAATCATGAACTTTTAACTTTTTGAGACTACTATTACAATTCTTGCGGTTGCACTTATGCTTCATGATGAAAACTAACAATCTAGAGCTAATAAAGTAGACTATGATAATGCAAAGTTTTAGAAATATTACTCTACTAAGATGTAGTGCATAGACTATAGAGGTGGATTTTTGGTATACAAGATTGGATGGAAATGGATATGATATCTTATACTGGTACGAAATCAAATATGGATACAAAATTGTTTTCCAGATCTAATATGGATACGATTGGATACAACATTAGTAAAATCATATATGTTTAATATATGAAAATAAAAAAATATATGACACAAAAATATTTATAAACATATACGTTTTTAATAGGGTATTTTCATTAACTAGGTAGTCTTAGAAAAGTCACCAGGCACCATCATAAACATAAGCCTCATCAATGGTAAAGAATGCTCTCAAAAAATAAATGATAAATCAAACCTGACCACCAGGCAGTGGTCAGGATAGCCAAGGAGGTTGTGCTCATGATAGCCATTAAGGCTAGAGGATAATCAAGTCTGGTAGAGGTTGAGCGTTAGTGGTGGATGCCTCATGCATTGTTTGACTTGGATACCTCATTAACTGTTTGACTTGCTTAAAAATTGGATTGATTGGCTTGAATTATGTTGACCATAATATCATCCCTTTTTTGTAGATCTTTTATTTTTGAATAAATTGGCTCTAAATGAACCTTTCTTTTTTGCAATTTAAACCTTAGTTTTTGGATACTAAATGAGATAAACTATTTTGCAATGAGAGAAACAATAGAGCAAACTCAAAATGGAAATTTGATCAAATTGGGTGTTTTTAAAAAAAGTTAACCTTGTAGGGGAATTATAAAATAATTTTGTGGAGAAATTGTAAGTTAACTATAGGAAAATTTTGTGGAGAAATTGAATATTATTATGAAATAATTTTGTGGAAAAATTGTAATTCAATTTGGTAGAAAAATTAAAGAAAACCTTTAGAAAAAATTTGTGGAGGAATTGTATGTTAGCTAGGACAATTTTTATAGAAAGAATGAATGCTAGTTGAAGGAATGTTTTGTTGAAAAATTGAATTCTAGTTAAAGGAATGTTTTGTGGAAAATTTGAATGCTAGTTAAAAGAATGTTTTTTGGAAAATTTGAATGTTTAATTTAAAAATAATTTAGTAGAAAAATTGGATGGTTTATAGATCAAAATTTTATGAAAATATCGAATGTTTGATTCATTTGTTTAAATGTTATTTCTGTGTGAATGGAAATTAGGATAAATTGCTTTATAAAAGTACCTTCTAGTTATGTTTAGGGAAGAATGGATGGGGAACTCAATCTAGGGGGAATTTATGGGGTTTCCTCTTATGTTTTTTTAAATTAGACTAGAAGTGATTTCTTGAAATGAGGAATCTTATGCACTCTTTTATCAGTCTGACCCATTGAGGATGAAAGCCAAATTTTAGAAGTTTGAAAACTCGGGTGGTGGTCCCTTTTGCAAACTAGTTTTGAGTTGCCTTGGCATGTTTGGTAAAGTCCTAATATGCCTTCTCCCTTTCCTCTTCTAGCTGCAATAGTTGACAAAGTCTGACATTCACTAGATCCCCGTCGCCTTTCTCTTCTTCTAAAAACCAGAGTGCGGGCATTTCTATGTGGGTAGGTAGAACCGCCTCCTTGTCATATACAAGCACGTAGGGGGATGTCTTGATGGAGTTTTTGAAAGATATTTTATAACTTGATCTTTACCCAATCAAAACAAAAACAAAAAAAAATGATGAAAAACTAGCAATAAAGTAAAATAACAATTGCTTGTCTTTGGAACCCAAAAGAGGTAGTTATTCACCATATGGTTGGAATTTGGGGTTTTTTGGCTATAGCTATTCAAAGTAGACATTCCAAACAGATTATGCTCTGCATTACTATTTATGCTCCAACTTCTTTGGAGGAAAAAAGAAGACAGTGGAAGGATATTACTCATATTATCTCTCATTTTCCTGAAGCTTGGATCTTGATCGGAGGAGATTTCAATACCATCCTATATCTAGATGAGAAAAGGGGGGGAAATAGAAATTTGGACAAAAGCACTGGCCTCATGACAATTAAATTTTCGCAATCATTGTGACGTTTAATATGAAAAACAAATAAACATACTTAAGTATGCAGTGATACATGGCATCAGTTGGCTAAAACTTTTTGTTTGACCTTTTTAAATCCTTCCCAATATTGCTTATTACCGTAAAAAAAAAGTTGTATGCCTAGTGTATTAATTACTTTTTGAACATTCGTTATGTTCACCATTCTGGAATATTTGTATTTACAAAGAAAATTGAAGACCCAAAAAATAAAAATAAAAAAATCATACTTTTTATGAAAAAAATGTAGGTATCTATATATAGCAACTCAATTGAGATGAGAATTGAATCTATTTATAAAATCTCAATCTCTAAAGAATATATTTGTGATTTTTCAAGGGTGGGGGACCTAAGTACAACCCCTTTATCTCAAGCAAAAAGAAAAAAGTATTTTTCATTGTTCACCTATGTCCAATTATGAAATAGTGTTTAGTGTTTTGTTACTATGTAATATTAAAATACATTTGGTATCAAAGAAAGACCTTGAAATTTTAGCTTCATTATTTTTATTGTCAATTTTGCTTGAATATTTAATGAATTGATTACATTCAGACTATTCAATATTTATTAGTAATATAAAAACTCCTACTTGATAATGCTTGTCTCATTGAATATCTCACTTGTTGGTCCATGGACTTAGACCAAATTGATATCAAAATAAATCTAGCACTTATTATTTTAATTGATCAATCAAGTCCCTTACCATAAGAGTTAATCTTGTGACAAGATTAGTCTAAAAGCAATGATCATGTTCAAGATGGAATTTAATCATTTGTAAGCATTAGGTGTTTTCATTAAGCATATCAAAAACAACTCAACTCCTAAGTAATCCTAATGTTTTGCAACCTTTTACATATATTATTTAACTATTGGTGGATGCATATCTTTTACGTGAATGATCTCAAATGCAATTACTCCTTGTAGCATTGTAATGATCCCATGGTTTACTCAACTCCACCTCATGTGCACATTAATGAGTAATCTGGTCATAAATCTGTCTAATTATACTCTACATAAACAATAATGATTCCTCTTTATCTTTGATATTTTCCAACCACCTCTCACATTCAACACATAACATGACAAATTCTTTCCATCTACTCTTCCTTAAATCGTAAAAAAGTACAAGTCTTGATCTTATAGCTAAACAAGTTAGGCTTGGGAAATATGCATCACATATTTGTAGGAATGAATTGTGGGAAATTGGTCAAAAAAAATTAGACATAAAGGTACATATTCTCTAACTTGTTCCTAGTAAATAAAAGCATGCCTTAAGGTTAATAACCCTATATACCATTAGGATCCTACCCAATTGACATCCAAGTAGGAATAAGGTCATCATTAGCTCATCTATTAGGCTTCAAGGTCCATTAGACTATCTAGAATAGGCTTAATGTCATCCAAAAGCTATCAATTTCACTTTTTCTAACTTTATAATCAATATTACCTATAATATTGCAAGTGTGTTGTCCAAATCACTTGTGCACCATGTAGTGCATCAAGCTATGAATTGATGTTCTTGCTATTTCTAAGGTTTTTTCCTACATCGACCCTTAATTGACATATGTGAGTTTCATTGGTCTAATTTCTAATTTTAATTTTACCTCATTTTATTAGGTTGACTAGTCCATTGGACATCAACCGATGCTCTTAACCAATTAGATACAAATAATAAAATCACTATAAATAGGTTGTTAAACTAGAAATTTTCTATCATTTAACCATCAAATTTTAAGGAAGTAAGAGTTAATGAGGATGATTTTTACTGAAGCAAGGAGAAGACATATAGACTTCTCCTTCATGTCCCCATCTAGAATTATGTGCTAGGCCTATTCCAAGCTACATAAGCCCTCCTAACAAATATTCTCAAGCATCCTTGCTCTAGAAGAAGAAGCACTCTTATTATCCTACCAAGGTATCCCTACCTCAAGATCATTTTGGTCAGGCTTCCCAATACTATAAAAGAATACATAAATATTATTAAGCTTCTTCATTAAGCATGCATCTATAAGGTAAGTACCTCCAACACATTGGGTTAATTATTTACTTTGCATTGGTTTTCTAACCAAATTCTACTTGCATCTACCTATATCATATTTTATTTCTACCTATATTATCCCCATAGGAATGATTTCAAAATAGTTCTTGACCTGATATTCCCCAGTCATACATAATTTCTTTACTATTTTACTTAGACTTGGCATGACCTTATGTTGCCTTCATCTATAAGGTGCACTAACTTCCTTGCCTTGTCTAAATCTAGGTAAAAAGGTAATCTACATAAAAGAGAACTATGAAAATGGGTATATACATCATCCATGTTGAAGTGAACCATCATCCTAAGAACTTTGAAGGAGAAGTACAATCTTAAGAAAGATGTTAAGTCTAGATTTCAACATGGGAAAAAAATATCAACATCATGTGTGTGATGGATTTATTCTTGAATATTGAGACAAATATTATCTAAATAAGCTACACTTTTTCTATACTCATTGCATTTGATTTGATCTCAACCCCATCATCATCTAATATGTTTACACTACACAACTAGATCTTGAAATATTATCCATACCAAATATGATATTTAATGCCCTATTTGTATGATCTTTGTATTGATGACACTTAATCCAATAGAAGCATAACAACAATAGTTAATATTTTTCACCATGTATCAATCTAACCCTATTATTTATTGAATCATGGAGTACATCATTATGACCATAGTGCATGTGAATCTCCATGAACACTCTATGTTTATGCATAGACCATACAACCTGGCATGACTCATAATGTATAAAAGACTTATATTCATAATCTAGTGCTTAATTTATCAAACTTAAATGTTTTTATTGAACTACATGTTGGAAGAATCCTTTTACAAAGTAATCAACATTAAAGCATAGTGATGTTCTCTACTTCCTATGGAGAAAAATTTTATTGAACTCAAGATATAATAAATTGTCTAATATTTCAATTGGCATATTCTTAATTGAACAAAGTAATTATGGAATCATAGATTCCTTGCTTAGAATTTGGGAAAATTATGTAGCATTGAAGCTTTTACAAGCAAGTTTTAGAGTTTATATCAATATGAAATCTTATGGATTTTCAAAGAAGAAAATCCTTAAAGTGATATATCCTTTCACATACATTCATTGACGCATAAGGTTTATTTTAATAGGAAGTTGTACCCCTTGTAATATTTGTCAAGTTGAAGGATAAGATTTAATCTAATAGAAATTCAAAGCCTAACATGTGCCAAGTTCCTTTCATGTTTTAACAAGGATAATTCTTCATTGGACATTTTCAATAGAAGCCTCTATCATAGGGAGTGGTTTCCATCTTTTACAAAGTCCATTTTAGTTCCATATTTTAATACACTTATAATTTTATGCATTTGATATTTGAATATACTCAAATTTATATTTTAATACATTTTATGTTTATGATTCAAGTTTTTAGTTTTAAACTTCTAAATTCCTCAATTGAAAATTTCCAAGGATTTTTTTGCATACAAAATTTTTTTAATTCCTTTTTTAAGTTTGTATTTTTTTGAAATTTTAAGTATTATTCTCTATTTTTGTAGCTACACTATAATCGATATTAAGTGAACTGGCTGTATAGCTCAACCTGTTAAACCTGAAGACTCATATGCAAGGCCTCTTGTGTATAGAGGGTTATGCTAAAATACCAAACGAATAAATTTTAAACTATAATTTAGGAAAAAGAACTCCAAGTAGTTGAATTCTAGGGATTGATAAGCATTTATGATTCAAATAACTTCAAGTTTTATTCAAAAAATGTGGACACTCCAAAAACAAGCTTAGAAAAATCTTACAACCCTATTTGAAAAGCAAAATTTCATCCAAAATTATCAATTTGAATATTAACTTATTGATTTGGGACTTTTCTTATATTGAAATTTCATCTCAAATATTTTTTGATACTAACTTATCGATTGTGTCATAAATGATTTTCTTTCAATGTTGAAAGGACCATACTTTTTTTCTTAAATTCTATATTTTATTTAGTTACATATGCTCTTAGAGATGAATATAAAGCACCTTTCTTTGATTATTTTATAAGAAATTAACTCATACGCATGACCAAAATATCTTGCATATCAATTCTATTTTTGCTCTAAAATAAAATAGTGTTATCAAAAAGATAGCATGCTAAAATTCTTATTTTGTGGTGTCATGTTGAAGATCTATTCCATAGTATTATGGGCAAGAGACTGTGGTAAAAACTCATTTTTAACAAATGAAAAACCATGATAAAGACCTACTTTATTGTATCACAAGTAAAAGACCATGTTGAATATCCACTTTATAGTGTTGAGAATGAAAGACCATATGGAAGACATAATTTATGATTTGAATAATAGACAGTGTTGATCATCATTGTGGTATGATGAATGCAAGACCTTGAATTCCAATCATCCCTAATATAAACTCAAATTTTAATTTTATTTTGCTTTTGAAATATATGCAATGATACCACTAAATTTATGGTTTATAGTGTTCCATGTGTAGGATCATATAAAGTCTCAACTTTTGGTTTCATGGCATGAGACATTAGAAGCTCTATGACTTTGCAATATAGACTTGAATTTGATTAGCAGCCTCCCTACCATCTAATCTATAAAATGGTGCTATGTATAATTCATGACTTATTGTTACTTTTGACATGACATTATGTTTATGGTCCAATAAGCAAGATTCTATATTTGTGGTTGATTTATTGGGTAAACAAGAGAAATAATAATGAATAGGTCAATCAAGTTTGACCATGATTTTAAATCTATCAATGGTACCTAAAAATGAAAAGGTCAATCAATATATATATATATTCCCCACTATTTGATCATTCCCATTAGATATGTGCCTTGGAAAATTTTCTTATAATGGTCACCATGTGAGACATGGTTGGAGCAAGGGATTACCATATGCTACTATTATTAAATTATATTTTTGTCTTGAACACTTTTAAAGAGCATTGACATAATAAACCTCCCAGTAAGTAACCAAGTAGTTTGGCATAAACCAAATTCCATAAATCTACCATATAATGATGCTAGAGGAACACTAGCATGGACAATCATCTATTTTTATTTAATTTCTTAGAAAAAGATACCAAGAAATGGCCTCTCAATTAAGTGTAGGGTTGTTTTACCATTTAATCTATTTACATTGTTAAACATATAATTTAAGATACTTAACGTGATGAACACAACTTTACATTTATTTAATTGAATTTGATTATTTGCTTATCTTTAATAATTTAATATAAACAATCTTGTAAATTAATTGTAAAATTTTATTTGAAACAATGCTTGCAACCACAAAGTATAAAAATATAAAATAAAATATACTTGAAAATAACTAGGCTTAATTTTGCTATTCAAAATTTGTGATGGATGACATTTGTCTACAATTTTAAACCACATTTGCAATTGAACTAGGTTAAAGTATTTGTTTTACTTATCAAACTCCAAAACCTTGTCAATATTCAAAGACTTAAAAAATATATTCATTTGGACATTGATTAAACAAATTTATAAGCATTCATTACTACAATAATGAAATGTGTTTATTTAATGATCCTCAACCAAATCCAAAACCATAAAGAAATTATTTTAAATGTAGTCTATACTCACAACCATATAGTGTTAATATTCAAATCAACATAACCTTTGTTGTAGCATGGACAATGGTGTAAAATATTATATATTACTATCTATATTGTAATTTAAATTAATTCATAATCCAATATAGCATATGGTTTTTATGCGGTGCAATATCAAGTGCTACCTTGAGTGTAGATGGATGCTTACAGATATGATTACACAAATAATTTCGATTATATGGTTGTTTTATCATTGTATAAGTAATGAATAGTTAGCACACGTAATGTTTGTCGTTATGCTGCCACATGTTAAATGACATAGAGAATGTATCACCATATTGTGTTACATGGTAGAATGTTATCATTATCTATGCATATGATGGTGATGAATTATGATATAAGGAAATATTCTCTTATTCCTACAGGGTCTCCCTATATACCTGAGGATTTGTGGGAGCTCATAGTAATATATAGATGTTGTCTATAGATTAGGTATTAGAGTTTGAGGACCCCTTACTTCACTAGTTTTATGGGCAATATAGCCTAGCCAATAATGATAGTCCTCCATTATGTTTTAAAATCCCTGACATAGATTTTCTAATCTACTCCACTAAAAACAAAAGCAAAAAGTGGTTTTTGGAAAGATACTTTAATGAAAAATGAATAGAATGAAAAATGTAGAATAGAAAAATGGACAGAAGGACAAGAACTACTATTGCTATTGTAAAATATGACCCTAGAAAGAGCTATGATACCACTTGTTAGGAACTTTCATATGAAAATAGGCATAACCAAAGTAGCAATGCAAAAATTAATGGAAATACTTACAAACTAAATTACCATGAAAATAAAATTAATATATTCACAAAAATACCTAGATGGAAATAACAATAAACTTATATTTATCAAGCAAAATAGATACCATAGGCTTCTTCTATGGGGAAACCTCCTTGGAGGATAGCTCTAATATTATCTATTATAAACTCGTGTCCTTATATAGACTCTTATTTACCCTAACCCTAATGCTCAAGGGTCAGACCACAAGAAAGAGGGGACCCAAGATGCTAACTCCTACTTATAATAAAAGTAAAGGTTACATCATAATGGGCCCATGCCACTAGGTTTCCATGTGCAAACATACACCAACCCTAGATAAGTATATAGTTGCATCAGGATAGGGTCGTAACACATTGTAGGTAGTTGGCAAATAGGTAGGAGATAGTTACACAATTATGCAACTACCTCCCCTATCAAATGCATTACATATAGGCCCCTTACATTTTAGCAAGACGAGAATAGGCATGTTACCAAATGATGTTGACAAATTGTTATAGTTATTTTCTTATATGTTGTTGATACATATTGTGGTATTGATGCATGTATAGACATTGTTGTTCATTCTATATTCATGATAAAAAAATTGTTCATAATTTGAATATATCAACGACGTACAATTTTTCATAATATTTTATTATTGGTATTTCTTTCATATGTATATTAGATTGTGAATGCTATTAACATTTGTTGTCATGTAGTTCTTTTGTTTGTTTAAAATTAAAATATACTTACTATACTACATTTAGAATTTTGTTGTATGAACTACTAATCACAATGACACATGAATGGTAGATAACCCAACATGTTGACCTGGGTGTATGCAAAAAAATAAGAGAAGAGTTGACACAAAGAAGTTAGACACTTGTGCAATGGAAAGCACAATAAGAACATAAGAACATGATGAAGTACATGACAAACAAAGTATCAAAATATAAAAAAGTGATAAAAATTTTGACATAGTATTGCAAAATATAATGATGTTGATGTTTTATTACTAGAGTTAGACCATGTGTAGAAACCTTGGCAAGAGAAAATCCCAGAGATGAAATAAAGAAGTGATCAATGGGAAATATTATTTTTGGAGGAAGATGCACAAGTGGACATGTAACAAGTAGATGATAATTGATTTGACAAAGAGGTTTGTGCAAGTGGAAAATAACATGCCAATGTGGAGCATGATGGAGACGATTACATAACACAATTCAAGGTAAATCAACCAACATTTCTAATGATGCACAAGTGTAGGGGAGTGTGCTTAGATATGTGGAGAACAAGATTCAAGCACAATGGGAACCATAAGAAAGATCTTTAGAGAGACCAAAGTCAATCTTCATATATACATGAATGAGATTGGACAACACAAGGACAGTAGGAGGTAGTTGACAATTGTTTACACAAGAGGAAGACCACTTATTAGAAGAGAGTTAGTCAAGTGGAGAAAAACCCCATGAGAAACAAGTATCATCAATAGTACTAATGGTTGTATCAATGGGTAGATATTTGTACCTCAATTTTATAGGAGATGGGAAGGAGGATCCCAAATTCCATATTGGAACATATGAAACAATATGGTAATCCAATGGTGTGACTGAGAAGGACATATGGGTGTAGCTATTTCTAGCAACACTAAGAGGACTTTCCATAGTCTTGCAACTAGAAAGAGAGCAATCATTCACTGACTAGTATAACCTAAAATAAAAATTTAATAAAGAACTCAAACTACTTCTTAACAACATAGAAACTAGTAGAGAAACCTATGCCACCAAGAAGAAGAAATACAAAAACATCAAATCATATAATTATCATTTAAAGGAGTTGATTATCAAAATTGAAGTAAAACCAGCATATGGATAAAATAGATCTTTCATGGATGGATTACTTCCACACTACAAGAAGAAGATGAAGGTAGTTTCATCAACTTTTCAATAGATGTTTGACCCTACATTGAACCTTGTAAGCAAGATGATGATAATGACAATAAAAGGAAGTGTCAATCATGAAGATATTATGGAGAATCAGATAGTGAATGATATGATCTTAGTACGACCATTTAATCAATGAGGAAAGATGTGTAGTAGATGATATTGATGTAAAAGCAATGAAGAAGGAGAAAAAAAATATCTAGTGTTCACAGTATAATATGAAAAGGCATACAAACACCAACTTCCCAAATAAGGTATTTTTTAATGCTTGTGAAGTCAACGGACATGAAATTATAGATTTTCCATTCATCGTAAGAAGTGCACAACACTAGATGATGATGATGTAGGAGTAACCAAAGCAAAATCCAAGCATTTCCAAAAGAAAACAAAATGTTAAGAATAACAATTAGCATAATAATTGCCAAGGAAGAAGATAGTCACAATCTAACAATAGGACCGATGATGGTATGGAATACCAGCTGTAATATGACTTTGACTATAGGCTAATCATTCAATGTTAAATATATCAAAATTGGGACACTTCATAGAAAGTTGCATAAATGCACCAAGTGGAGGAAATGGGAATAATTCAATAACGATGTACTAATGGTACAATCATAACAACCATAAGGAGACAAATTGTTTGAGGAAGGTGACTAGCAACAACTTGCAAAATATCAACTTTATTGGCATTGAAGAAGTTTAATAAAACAAACAAAAGGAGAAACATGTACTTGCAATAATGCATGCACAAGAAAAAATATTGGAGGAGTATCCAAATACTACGAAGAAAAATGAAATATGGCAGGAAGCATGTGCACACAAAGAAGAAGAAATATCAAAGAATAGCTACTAAAAGTAGAAGTAGAAGGAACACATCATACTAGAGGAAGATTCATCGGTAAAATAGTTGGTGTTGAAAGTGCTAGAGTCAGATAATTCAATCAAGATGTCTAGCCTATTTCATGAAGTATCAAACCATCACCCAAAGTGGAAATACCTAAAGCAAAAGAAAAACCACTTATGCAAGAAAAGTCAAAGAGGAATGATGCTAAGGAAAAATTAGTGGGCAGTTAAGGAAGTGACAACTAAGCATAATGATAATTCAAAATGAGAAAGTGAATCTAGTAACCATATGATCATTGAGATATCTAACTTGAGGCAACCTTTGTATATGGTGCAATTATTGATGAGCAAATTGAGAACTTCTTTGGTAGACTAGTTGGTGTGATGGAGAGAGCATACATTGAATTCAATGTAAGTTCCCTTGGATAATTAAAATTGTAGGCAATGAGAATATAAGTAGAAGTAGCCAAATTGGCTAGATGGGCACAAGATGAAGCAAGAATAAAAAATTTCGTGGAGTTACAACAAACTCGTTCAAAGAATCTTGGTGAGGGTATAAAAATTTAGAGCAAGGTTAGAGTGAAAGAGCTTCTAAAATGCATGAGTTGTGCACTATCATCTACCTAGGACTTGCATTGTCAAGGATAATTTTGACACTTGTCCTAAACTTGTGATAATTAAAAATATCAAATTGGCACCTAAGATGGAGTCCACCTAGGCTAAATTTATATATATGGCTATTTGATCTAGTGATTGACAGTTGGACTAGAAACATTTTATGCACAATTGAAGTGGGATAGTAGGCAATCTTGTTGAAGTAGATGGACAAGTAGCTTTGACAGATGATAAGAGAAATCAAAAAACTAGCTACGATGAGACATGAGATAGAGAACCTAAAGAAAAAAAGTAAATAATAGGACTAGCAAATTAGACAGCTAAATCAAGAAAATATGATCAAATATAAAAATTTTGAAGCCAAAGATCGTTGTTTTCAGTTAAGGACCAACAGCTCACAACAAAGGAGAATAAGAATGTAGAATTAGGCAAGGCCTATGGAGTTGGAAAATAAATTGCAACACTATTATATATATATATATATATATATATATATATATATATATATATATATATATATATATATATATATATATCAATGGGCATAATATTTAGCCTATGCAACAAGGCTAGAGAGTGAAAACAAATCCCTAAAGACTAAATTTTGAGAGATAGGAGTAACACATGTTAAAGTGTGCCCCCCTCTACAATAGAAGCCAAGTCTCTACGAGCAGTAGTAGAAGACAATGAGGACATTGATAAATCTAGAGGGGAGGATAGATGTAATTTTGACATGGTGCATCTCGAGTGCTACATTGAGTGTATATGGATGTGTATAGACATAAGTAATATTTAACCATGTACATGATAATTTTTTTGTCATTTTGCAAATAATAAATAGTTAGCATGCAAAGTGTTTGTCATTATATTTCCATCTTGTATTAAATGGCAAGTGTATAGCCATATCACATTACATGGTAGAATGTTATTATTAAGTGTGTGTATATGATGATAATAAATTATCATGTAAGTGTCTTAGTAGGTAGTTGGTAGACAAGTACAAGGAACTTACGTAATTATGCAACTACCTCCCCTAACAGATGCATTATATATAGCCCCCATTACATTTTGTAAAGAGCAGGTTACGCATGTTGCTAAATGATGTTGAGATATTGTTGCAACAATGTTGTTTTATATTGTTGATACAAATTGTGAGACTAATACATGTAGAGACATTATTCATTGTGTGCTCATGATAAGTTATGTTGTTCATAATTCAAATATTTCAATAACAATGTATAGTTTGTCATAACCTTTTGTCTCAAATAGTTATCACATATTTCTGTTGAATTATGAATATTTTTAACACTGTCATTTGGTTCACATGTTCCTTTAAAACTGTAAGACACTCACTATGCTCATCCAATATTTTGCTAAATATTGTAAAATAAAAACAGTTCAAATTCAGATTCCAAAAATAATTTCATTTCAATGATTTTACACAAGTTTTTATGAGGGGTCCTGATCCCCTCATACTGAATAGGGTTTGAGCCTTGGACCTCTCAAAGAGAGTCCAAAGCCCTTACCACTATAATAAGCTTGCAAGTCCAAAGCCCATTTAAATACTAGGGCTCTTGTATTTTCTTCAATTTTTTTTCCCCATCAATGAATGTTTACTTTGCTATCGTATTCCTATATAATTTTCAGCTATGCTTTCTCATGTTTTGATGCATTGATCAAAGTTAATTTTTTTCTTTCATTCTAAATGATAAAACCTATGTACGTTATCCAATTGAGGGCTGCCAAAGATCATAGTGGTATCAAGGCAATTTTCTTGAGCTTGTTTGTATGTATTTAACCCCAAATATAGGAAAAGAGGGCTTGTTATATGTAAATTAAGAAAATTAAACTAGATCATGAAAGTTGGGATTCAAATAAAGGTAAAAGTTGAAGATTACTCAAGCCTTCGAGAGAGGTTAGCCAAAGTTGAAGAAATGATGAAGCAAGTTCTTGTTGCATTAAAGAACACAACAAACAAGAGAAGGAAGAGCATATTGAGACAAGGCAAGGTCTTTAGTCCTCTTATATTCCTTTCACCTCACTAGCATTTAAGATAAGAGTTCAACTTTAATGTTCAATCTTTTGAGGGGCAACAAAATGTAGAAGAATTGGAGCATTGGTTTGAACAATTAAAGGTATTTTTTAATGTTGATGGATATAAAAATGCACAAAGAATTATTTATGCATGATTAACAATATACAAATATGTATTAATCTAGTAGAGGAGCTTCACTGAAGCTTTGGAAATGATGGAAAGCTATCCATAAAAAAGTGGCCACAAATCAAAGCTCATGTCATTGATAAGAATTACAAAAAGGGAATTATCTCAAGCAAAATCCAAGCAAGGAGGATGGCCAAGTAAATTTATGCAAAAACAAATATAAAAAACAATTTAAAAGAAAAGTGCATTACCCACATAACCAAAAAAAAAAAATTGCACTCATTGTGATCTAGATGGCCATGAGGAGGTTGTCTATTAGATATTGCACCTAATATAACATGAAGAATTTTGAAAAAGAAAGAGAAAACAACTAATGTCATTACATTGAAGCAAAATAGGTGGATTATGAATCTGATATGAATGAAATGATTCTTATGCCACTATTCTGCCCAAATCAATTATTTCCCAAGAAAAAATCAACAAGAATAAAGAAGATAATGTCAATGAAGAAAAGATGGAGTGCTTGTTTCTTTTTGAAGCACATGTGAAAAGAGCAAAGGTAAATGTGTTGATTGACTCTAGTTCAAAAAAAATTGATATATGAAACGATGGTAAAGAAACTTGGTGTGAGGACTCTTCCTCATTCTAAACCTTATACACTTGTTTGGGTTCATAATGATGTTGAAAAGGAAGTGGATTGTAATGTAAAGTTTACAAGTTTCTCCTCACTTTGTTGATGAGATATTATGCAATGTTGTACCATTGGATGTTTGTGAGCTTGTGTTAGGTAGCCTCTATTTGTCGATGAGATATGTTTTCATTAGAAGAAAGCATAAGCATCTCTTGACCAGAGGACAATAATACATCATAAAGGCTTATAAAGGAAGCTCACCCATCACACTTATTTCAACCAATTAGGCAAAGAGATTGGTCAATGCAAATAAAAAGTTTGTACTCCCTTTCATCAAAGCCAAGAGGAAGGAGATGACGTTGAAGTTGAGAGCTCAAATTTTAGTTCTACTCTCAACAAAGGGAGCAACTTAAATAGTTGTTTTGATCCTTCAAGTTGGTGTTTGAAGAAGCTTCTAGAGTCTCATCAAAGAGGGAAGTTAAACATGAGATTCATTTGTAGCCATATCTAATGTGAAGCACTATCTAATGTGAAAGAAGACAATTATTCATACATGTCAACAACCTTTCCCGTATCTTCAAACTCAAAGCAAACTACAAGAAAATAGACATTTCAAATGGATAGATTTCTTGTAGTAATTTCATCTTGTTATGAGGTACAAGAAAGGTGCCAACAAGAAATGGATGATCTGTCATCCGAACCTCCAATTTTTAGTGTTGACTTGTATAAAGATGTATTTTGGCCAAGAATGGGCGTCGATATTGTCAAGTTTGTGAAGGATTGTGTTCTATGTAGTATTAGTACACACGATTGTTGATTCCATCTAGGCCTTTGGAGAGTGTCTCCATGAATTTTCTTTGTGCACCACCCAAAATAAGGGGAAAATGATTATTTGTATGTTACAACTAATCTAATTAGCAAGATGTGTAGTTTGTATCCTATAAGAAGACTATTTCAGGTCAAAAGTTGCCTACAAATTCTTTATGCGTGTCTGATACATTTTGGGTTACCAAAATCCATCGTTTCAGACTGAGATAGTAGATTTCTCATTGCCTTTTGCACAACTTTGTGGGATAGGATGAACACCAAGTTAAAGATGTCTAAAATTATCATCATCAAACAAATGGACAAACAATGATTATGAACAGGGCATTGGTTCATCATTTGTGAGGCTATAACTAAAGAAGTCTAAAGACTTGGGATGGAGTTTGCCTCATATTCAACATGCATATAATAGGGCAGTTTATAGTTCCACTTTTGAAGCTTGTTATGGACACCTTTGGATTTTGCATTTGTATTTTTACAAAATGATGCAGATAGTCTCAAAGAGGTTAACAAAGGCAACATATTCTTGAAAAAGATCAAGTTCACTCTTCAAACGCCAAGCCAAGTACAAAGCAAGGCATGACAAGCATAGGGCTGACCATAAGCTAGTGACTTGGTAAGAAAGGAGGATTGGGAAGAAGTTAAAACCCATTCATGTTTGGTCTTTTTCATATCCTTATGAGTAGTAAGAAGCAATGCTTCTGAAGATATACTTTATTGTGAATGTGGAGAATATGAAGTTATTTGGGCCTTTTATATTTGATGAAGACCAAGAAGGGCAGGTTCTACATCACTTGAAGATTTTGTTTCAAGCAAAGATGCTTGCCTAGACAAAGATACCCTCCTACAAAAGCAGGTTTGTTCTATCCACCAAAGACAGTATCCACCAAAGACAGTAAGAATATTGGCAAGTGGGGTTCAAGAGACAGCTAGTGAGGAAAGCAAAGTGGTATAACACAAATAGGTAGAGGAAAGATTTCCTCCCTCGGTTATATTTCCAAGTTTTTGAGGGACCAAAAGTCTCCCATTGGGGAGGTGTGATCTAAATTGAATCCCAACATATAAAGTTTTTCAGATTTGTAGAGAAATTAGCAAATGAAAGGTCACTGAAGGAGACATCGAAAAGGAAACGACATGATTTTTAGCCTTTCATGCCCTACTTTCTTTCACATGGTTGGAAAATCATAAATTGGGAGAGTTTGCTCTATCTCTAGCTATTGGCAAGCAGAAGCCATGGGAGATGTAAGTCTTATTAGTTGTTTGAGCCCTCATTTGCTTAGACAGACTTGGTTACACTTCATGCATTTATATTCTTATTGTGTTTTTAACAATGTAAGTTGTAACAACTTTTTGTGGGTTTTGGTCCCCTTGGTTTTCCCCACTTAAATACTGATCCTCCTCTTATATTTCCTTGTGTTTGTTTTCCCTTCCAATGGATATTTACTTTGCTGTCATATTCCTCTACAATTTCCAGCTATGCTTTCCCTTGTTTTGATGCATAGATTGAAGCTTGTTCTGTTGGATTTTATTTTGAATGAAGTTTATTCTGTCGGTTTTCATTTTAAATGAAGAAATTATCTGTGAACCATTTAAGGCTGTCACAAATCAATAGCAAAGTTCAAATAGAATAGCCACACATGAGCTATATTCATAACATGCATAACAGTTGACGGAAAGCGTATTTAAAAAAAAATGCTGTAATTTCGCAATCTCTTTTATCTTGTTCGAAGTCTCTAACGATGTACTTCTTATTGCTTCTTGAAAAAAGAATAATGAACCAAATCATACACATCTATTACATTAAATAGAATTTTGGTATCATTTTCATCGTTGGCATGACATTTAACCACAAGAACATGAACATGGCATCAGATTTCTAATTCATTATCTGACGTCATGAACAAGATGAGGGTTGTTAACCTTTGTACTAAGGAAATTCGTAAAACAATCAGTGTTAAATTTGGCACCCTTTCTGAGCTTAACTGGAGTTGACAATACCATTAAGCAAATATTTGACCACACTGGGAGTGCATCCTCAGATAAAGGCTTCCATGGCTTATTAACCAAAACATGTATTTCAAATTGCATATGCAATAGGTCTTTAGATACAAACGACCATGAACTATGCTTTGAAATTACTGTAGAGACAATATCTGCAATGACAAAATAAACGAAATTCACAATGAACAAGCAACCATATCCACCACATTTGGAAGTTCAGGTATTAACATGGAACAAAACTTCACTGGAGATATACAACATGATGAACTTGGTAATGGCAAGCTCATACAACACAATGACATGAAGCGCAAAGAAAGAGTCTGCTACAGCTCCTAACAACTCTGCATCCCAAATGTTAATCCCACATAAGCACCTCTAAGGCTACTAGCCTGCAACATTTTGAAGCTTATGACAGTACAAACTACAGGCATCTAGTAAATCCTGAACTATCAAAACACCCTGTCGTGTGGTTCCCAAACATTAACAAATTACCAATATTATCACCAATTTCCAATAGCTATCAACTAAATGGCAAAAAACAGTTTCTAGACCTATGAAATAGAAATATACATTTGTTTGTTGAGAGTGCAATAAAGATACTTGCAAAAAGACTGATCTCCAGGCAAAATTCAAACTGATACTTGCATTCTTCAGTTCAAAAAGACAAATGCAACATACATGAAAACCACTCGTAGAAAAGCATGCTTAGGAATTTTAAAACTAAATAAATAATTTAAAAATAAAAACTTGAAATGCCCCATTGATCAAGATCAACAGAAATATCAGACATTGTAGCAAAACTCAAAGATTCAAAAAATACTTTGGAAAGATAATGTAATTACAACGGTTTATTATTTTGTAGTCTACCCAAATAACATATACCAAAACTACATAAATTGTGCCATAACCATCTTGGTCTTATGATTCCCAGCATCAACCATATGGCACTACAAGGGGTAAGGAAATAAACCTTGCTAGCAAAGAAATAAAATATTATGTTTGTCATAAGAAGTGCATGGACTTGATCTTCCGACCAATATTTCCAAAAATACAATACAGACAGTTTCAACTCAAGCACTGTGGCTTACAACTCTCAGCGCTGTAAAGAGCCTTTCAAGAATCCAAAACAGTTGGCATTGCACAGCCAACGATGTTGGCAATGAAAATGCATCTAGTAACCGTAATTACTGGTATAATGTGACCCATAACCTCCTGCTGAAAGACTGGCATGACCAGTGTTTGGTTGGGGAGAAGAATACATGGAGTTTTGTGGAGGATAAGAATTGTATCCCGAGTCAACTGAATTGTATGCATTTGCTGACGGGGCTGAATTATAGGTATTTGCCGATGGGCCAGTGTTGTATGTGTTTGCTGATGGTCCTGAGTTGTATGTATTTGTTGGAGGTCCTGAAGCTCCCGCCATAAAATTCTGCCGAAATGCCAATAAAGTCAATCAAATTAACAAAATCTATTTCATTTACTTTTTCAGAATTTATGAGCACATATGGGTATAAAACTATTTTTCTTCAAAATTTATTAAATGGATAGTGTTATAGTTGGATTCTGCCACGTTAATTCTTTTTTTCATCTATCTACCAAAAATCTTAGAAAAACGAACTAGCCCGATTAAAAAAATTACTTATACAAGGAATTAAATCAACTACAACTTATTCTATATATTTTAGTCTTTACATGTATATAACTGTTACTTATTTTAGTCTCTCTACAACAAATTTAAAAAATAAAATTAAAATAAACAGCTTTAGAGAAAAATAAATAAAAATTTATTGCGGCAGCTTGTGAGCGTATTAGAGGAGGAAAGCATCGAGGCACTGGAGCAGGTGGAGATGGTGTTCAGGCTATTTGAGCATGTGTTGGAGAGTGGGAAGTTAAAAGTGCGCCATCTGGACAAGGTTAGGGTGGTGGCCGGGAGGCATCTCAAGGCTTCGCCAGTCTTCCTTAAAGAGGAGGCACGGCGAGCAAATTTTGTGCTGCTTAGAGTGGAGGAGGATTCAATTCGTTTTGCGAACTCAAAATCTTCAGTTATGGCGAAAGAGCAGCGGGTTCATCCAAAGTGCATCAATGCTTTCAAACCCTTACGACAAATGTGTTGAATATTGTCTCTTGAAAAGCAGCGGGTTCATCCAAAGCGAAGGAATGCTGGGAGAAAGAAGCGATAGGAGCAAGGGCAAGCTGGGAGGGAGTGCGAGCTAGGAAAGAGTGCAAGCCAAGAGTGAGCCCCACTAGCTAGTATGGAAGGAAAGTCATATTTGAAAGCCCTAATGGGAAGTCAAGATGCCCTAGCTGGAAGTATGGATGCCCAAGTTGGAGATAAGCAGAAGAGCGAATATATGGCAAGTTCGATCCAGGTAGCAGATGTTACACCAGAAGTGACTATCAAGGATGAGATGATTGAGCATGATATAATGGTTCTTAAAAGTAGAGGGTTAATATGTAAGTTCCATAGATCCTAGCCAAGGGTTTTTGGAGATTCAAAATTGGATCAAGTGGAAGTGGGGATTGAATTCAAATTACTCTGACTTTTCTTCCTAAAGGTTTTTCCCTCATCATCTTTTCTAGTTCAGAAATCAGGGATAAAATAATGGGTGGTGGCCCATGGTTTAGGGGGAGAGATGCCCTTTATTTAAGACCATGGAATGAAAAAATTTTTGTTGAGACAGAAACTATTAAGAAGCTTCCAGTGTGGGTTAGGCTTTTTGGACTTCCATATCAGCTTATCAATAAGGATGTTTTGAAGAATATTGGAAATACCCTAGGGGAATTCATCAAGGAAGGACTAACTATTAAGGAGCGAAAGCATGCTATATATACCCAAATATGTGTTGCTATGGATATTTCAAAACCTTTGCCACAATCCATTAAGATTAAATCTGAATCAAGAGAATGGGATCAACAAGTGGATTATGAAAATATCGCATTTCAATGCCACAATTGTTATGAGACTGGACACATGGCAAGAGTTTGCAAAGTGAAAACTATGAAGAAAGAGAAAAAAATTTTGGTCATGAGATAAACTTCAAGACAAAGCAAGGAAATCATACAATAATAGAAGCTAGATCAGATCAAGGATATTCCACTCCAAAAGAAGAGGCAAAGAAAGCCTATCTACAACATCATATGGCAAAGGCCACCATAGCTCACTTGGATCAACCGTTAGAAGAAACAAAGAAGGATATAAGGGATGAGAAAGTACAATGTGTAAGTTCAAGTTCAAAAGGAATTAAAGGTGCAAAGGAAGATGTGGAGGAAAATCCTAAAACAAAGATGGCAGAAGAGGTCAAGTTTATTCCAAGTAAATCATCTTCATTTTCCTCAAGTAGTATAGAATCCTCTCCTGGTAATAAAAGTGAAAGTGGTGTAGAGGTTATCCCTTGCACTTTAGGGTTTCAAGAGCAGCATAATAAAGAAATGAGGATGGAGGAAATCCATAACAATTTAGGGTTTTTAGGGCAGAATAAGAAGGTAATTGCTATGGAAGAGCGTCCTTGCACTTTAGGGTTTCCAAGGCAACATAAAGAAGAATGTTAAATCTTTAGAGCAAGACAAACCTATAGATGATAAGTCTTACTATGAGCAGTGTGAGAAGATTGAAGAGATTGATGAAGATGAAAGTATTGGTGGGAATGAAAAAAAGAGAGGAAGACCCAAGAAGCAAAAAAAAAAAAGAGAAAAAGAAACCCAGAGGGATATTGATATGGGAAAACAAAAGCAAATATCGCAAGTGTTAACAAGAAGTGGGGCTAAACCCACAAATAAAAACAAAAAATAACAATGAAAATAATATCTTGGAATATTAGGGGCATGAATAAGAACCCTAAAAAAAGGTATTAAGAAATTGTCAGGTTGTTATAGACAATATATTTATAGATATGGAAACTGGGCAGCAAATATTTTAGCCATTCATGGTGTTGAATTTCATCTTGACAAAATTTAAATTTCGGAAGGCATCTGTATGAGTGAGATTTTATCTCTTAATAAAAATGATATAAAGGAGTTGATTGTGGAAACTTAGCAGTTTGAGGAAGATGGTGAATATCTTTGATAGAAAGGCAAATGAAGAATATCTTTGATAGAAAGGCAAGTTGGATATGGTTTAATTAACTTGATAGAAATGTAATGAGAGCAATGTAATGTTTTCAAGGTTCCACAAGGCTAGGAGACCCGGGGGGGGGGGACTGCACGCCGATTTTAGGGGACAGTTGGGGGATGGCAAGTATAATAGTATTAAAAATTTTAGAAATTTAAAATAATTTACATAACAAAAATGAAAAATACTAAATACTAATAGTTTACAACAAAAATATTTAGAACTTAGAAGCCATTAGAATAATTTAAATTTTACAACAAATGTCAAAAATTAAAAATACTAATAGTCTAATAGTCTCATTACAACAAAAAGAGTTTACATTGTACAACAAAAATAGTCTCATTATGCAGGAATTGTTGGGCTATCACTATCAGAATCTGTATCTGATGAGCTGCCCTCATCATTTGAGTGTTTTAACTTTTAAAATTTTAACTTTTTCTTTTTAATTTATAGTCTTATAGTCTCTTTTTAGGGTTTGGGGTGGAGATTTTCATGGGTCCCACCCCGATACTTCTTTTTTTTATTTTAAAAAAGAATTTTTCTTATTTTAATTTAGTGTGAGAAACCCAGCCAAGGTCCTACCCCCCATACTTGTTTTTTTAATTTTAAAAAAGAATATTTTTTTTTTTGAGTGTGAGACGCCCAGCCATCCCCTCACAAGAGACATCCCGAGGACGGCCCCCTATAGGCCCCTAGTGTCCCAAGGACGGCCCCCTCGATGTCCCCCAAAAGGGAACGACGGGGAAACATCCCCAATGCCGTCCCCTGTTCCAAGGATGGCGGGGACGGGGTAGATGCGTCCCCATGGAACACTGAATGTTTTGTTTTTGTATTGGGAGTCGCCCCCAATAGAAGCCACACATAACTTATTAAAAAAAACAGCATTAGTTCGCTCGGTTAAATCCCTCAACTTTTAAAGAGGAGACCCAAGATTGAATCTTACCAAACGATACATACATAATAGTCAAGCTGTTATAATATTACTATGTGGACATGATATTATATTAGTGGAACCATTTCAATCCCATATAAAAGATAAATGCAAATATTATGTTTAATCCAACCTCTCTATAAGATGTGGTTATATAAACACTGTTATTAAATATGATGCACATAATCTAAACCTTATTCTTAAAAGAGGTTATGATGAGTTGACTGCGACCAGAACTGCATCGTTCTCCATGTGATTGTTAGCTTGCGACAGCAATATTTTTGGAACCACAGAACTGACAAAATCACGAAAATCATTACTGGAAGATCTCCAGGTTAATATTTCTTTTATAAATGTCTTCTATTCTGTAAATAATATATATTTTTACAAAAATCAAATAGCATTAGCTCAATCAGTTATTTTCCTCAGACCCAGGTTCGAATTTTCCCAAGCAATACATACACAATTGTCAAACAAAATATTGACTTCAACAAGGTAGAGCCATCTATGTCACATAATAGTGCCATTTCACCCTTACCATAATAGTGCCATTTCACCTTGTCAACTACTGCCATTAAATGTGTGTGAAATTCTTCCTAGACCACTCTACATGTGGGAGCGCCATGGGTTCTATGGATCTAGGCCTTGAAGTGTCATCATCAGTCTAGAAGGACAACAGTATAGAATACCAAAGGTAGGACCTCCTACCAAAGTTTGCTTGGTCAATGCAAACCAAGGCTAAAAAGTGATCAACCGAACAAACAAGTATGTTTTTGATGATCAAGCCCCATCAAAATAGAAAAGTTCTCATCGCTCAGACTACTCTAGGAGTTCAAACAAGGCAACACCACCAGTTGGATCATGGTGTCAAGATCCAGGATGTATTCACATCACTCATGAGGACACCATTGCATTGTCAAGGTAAAAAAAAAACAAATGACCTAGTCCAAGGGGTATAATTGTCCTACACACATATAGATCCGTTAGGAGGTGAAGTCAATATCCAGATCTCCAATGTTCTTCAGCAGCGAGGTGTATGGTGGTGCAGTTTATTGTGATCCATCCCCATGCGATGTTCATATGCGCCGGGCACGCCGAGGGGGGTCGCAGGGGGGAACCGGCCAGGTTCCCCCCTGCCCGGGGGTTTGGGGCGGAGCCCCTGACCCGAAATTTTTGGCCATCCGTACAACCGTACGTTGTGAGAGGCAGCGAACAGTTTTCTGGAGTCTTCTTTTGGGAGAGGAAGCAAACAGTTTTTGGAAGAGGAAGCGAACAGTTTTTTGGAGTCTTCCTTTTCGGAAAGGAAACGAACAGTTTTTTGGAGTCTTCCTTTGTTTTTCTATAAAAGGGGAATGACCCCTTGCATGTAAAAGTTGATTGAATGTAAAAGTTTGCCGAAATCAATAAAATAACGAAGCTGCCATTGCCTCGTGGTTTTTCCTGCACACTGCAGGTTTTCCACATAAAAACTGTGTTACTGTTTTTTCCTGTGTTATTGTGTTTTCTGCTTGCACGTAATTTGATATTTTTCTAACAGTATCAATCTATCCCAGAGAATGGGGAGATTAGGGATAAAATTCAAGCTTAGATATGAAAAGGGCACATATGACCAAGAGCTTCAGCTTGCAAAAGCCTAATTGTATTGGTGTGATAGAAGGATGACACATGGCACTTTTGTATTGACTATATAGAATTGAAAAACATCATTTTGAGGAATAGATACCCAATTACTTAGATCAATGATCGATTGGATCAAATCAAAGGAGCCAAGTACTTAACCAAAATTGACCTAAGTGTGGATACCAATAGGTATTAATAGAGCCAACTAATGTTTGGAAGACCACCTTCAAGTCAAAAGGAGAATTGATCAAATAGTTGGCATGCCATTTGAACTAACTTACGTGCTTGTGACATTTATGAGGATAATGAATGACATTTTGCATCCATTTGCATATTCTTTCATTGTCATTTACATGGATGATAACAGATATTAAATAGGACATAACAAGAATGGAGCATGTTCAGAAGGCCTTGGACACTACTACAACACAAGTTATATGCTGACATAAAGAATTGTTCATTTGGCTTAAAGAAAATTTAGTAATTTACCATATGGGATTCATCATCAATGAAAATGGTTTTCATGTGGACCCAAAAAAAGATCTAAGATTATTGGAAATTGGCCTATCCCAAAGACCCAAAGATCCTCACAAGTTTCACAGCTTCTTAGGCCTTTGCTAATTTCTACTTTAGGTTTGTGTTGCTTGGCCACTAAACAAAATGATCAAAGGGGGAATAAAAGCAAAACTCGCATGGATAAAAGCACAACAAAGGAAATTAAAGAATTGAATGAACAACATTGTTCGACCCCAATCATGCTTAAACATATTGACAAACACCTCAAACCATGCACTCTATGTGATCTTCACTCAACATAGGCATCTAGTTGCTTACATTCAATGACATCATTCAAAGGTATCCTACTTATCACAAAGAGCTTTATGCCATTGTCCAACCATGTTACCAATGGAGACACTACATCTTGGGCAACAAAACCATCGTTCACTCTTATTATAATCCATTGTAGTTCCTACAACATAGAGCAAGTTCAAAATGATTGTAGTTAAAAGCTTTGTTACGAAAATTGGCAAAAAATCGACGGAATCGCGAGTCATTCGCGAAATGAGTGATTCGGCAATCTATCGAGAGTCTAGCAATTCATTGCCGATTTTAGGCCGATTTTTTGAAAAAATCGAAATCAACGAATTTTTGTTGGCTGCAGCCATGCGGGTAGAGGCTGCAGCCGATAAATATAAAAAAGCAACAGCTTGTTTATAAAACACTCTCCTGACCTCTTAAAAAGACAAAAAACACTCTCTACCTTGCTACCACCTAGACCAACTTCGCCGAGGCATCCTAGGAGCGCGAGCGATTGCTGTGTGAAGGAATCCGGCAGCCAACAACATCCGGCCAGAAGATTCATTCAAGGTCAGAATATTTTTTAAAACTCTTTTGTTTTTTTGAAAATAGATTAGGGCTTGTTTGAAATTAGATTAGGGCTGTTTGAAATTAGATTAGGGCTGTTTGAAATTAGGTTAGGGCTGCTCTCAAATTTAAAACCCAAAAAACAACAGCATAAAATCGTACCGTCCGATCTGTGACCTAATAATTAATGGTCCATATTTACAAAGGAAAAAATACATCTATTTTTGGCCGCCCCCCTAGACCCCCCTGGCGACAGTAGTAGGGGGGCAAGCCCACCTACACCCTCCCTTCGTGGAGTGGTTCCAAGTGCAACTAAAAACAAGACCTTCGGCTTAGAGAGAGAATCAGGCTCCACAACCAACAAATTAGGGCTTGTTTGAAATTAGATTAGGGCTTTTTGAAATTAGGTTAGGGATGTTCTCAAATTTAAAACTATGAGAACCTAGCGGAGGAGATGGCAGCAAGGGACCAAGAAGAGGCCTTAGCACGAGAAATGGCACAAGCATCTACAAGCACACATCAAGCAAGAGAGACTAGGGCTTATGTTAGGACAAGAGGCAAAGGAAGACAGTAGATAGTGGGCCTATTGACGCATTTTGACACATTTTGTAATTTGTACCTTTTTCATATTATAAGCAATACAGAATGTGTTTTGTCACTTTCATGTGTACTTAAAGCTTGAGCCTTGTATGATGTCTTGACTTGAATTGTTGCTTTTATTGCAATATTTTATTTGCATAATGTTAATTCATTGTAAAAATCATGAAAAATAAATTTAAAAAAAAAATGTTTTCTTCGGTTTTTTTGTCGATTCTTTCCCCGATTTTTTGCCGATTCCGATTCTTTGCCGATTTTTAAACCAGCCGATTTACTACCCGATTCTGATTTTCTCTACTATGGTTAGAAGTGGTCTAGATACCTACAAGAAAGTCATTTGAGCATCAAGAATGACAAAAAGGGAATTGCCAACTATGTTATAGATTAGTCATGTCAACCTCTTATCATAGCATTGACCTTGGTCCTTGGTTCTTGTGGAAACGAAATGTCCAATTGGTCTTTGATTATATGAGCATAATTTTGCAAGCACATATTAGGTGCTACTTGCAAGCAAACAAGTTGTTGGCTGCCATATTTAGGATATACTTTTGAGCCAATTGGACACCTTTGTGTTCCATCAAGAGACAATAGCTAATATGGGAAGCAAACTACAATAAGAAAGCAAGGCACTTTCATACAACAGAGGCCTTGCAAGTCCTATAAAAGTACTATTGTTGGCTATAGATTCACAATGGAATCCTCAATCATAGCACATGCAATTGCCAAGCTTGCTAACAAGAAACAAGGATTATACATGCTTCTGTCAATAAATGACAAGTCGTAGGAATCATTTTACATGGACTAAATGTCAAGGTCTCCCACTACTCAACATGTAAATATGTAACAGTGGATAGATTCTCAAAAATGGCTATAAAAAGCACATATCAAGAGAAGTCGCTACAAAGCTTCTCTTTGAGTATATGTAGGTTCACTTTTGGTTACCACAAATAGTTGTCAGATAAAAGACACTATATCTCTAGGCATGTTTTGGTCCAACCTTTTGACCATGACAGACACAAAACTAACTCAATGAATTGCCTATATCCGTAAACTCCCAGACACCCTAAAATAGTTGATCAAATGATTGTGCATATTCTCAAAATACACAACTCAAAGCATTGGCAGAAATGGGGTAAGAACCTATTGCATGTACAAAATAGCTACAATAGAGCTCTTCACAACTCAACTAGCCATTACCCCTTTCAATTGTGCCTCAAGCTACAATGATTGGCACCAATAGACATAGCTCTTATTGTTGTGGCTAACGGGGATTCCACCTCCTTCTAAAAGGATGTTGACAAAGTAAGCAATCTCAACACACATGTTCATCACATATTGCAACAAACCAATACCAAGTTCAAGCAAAGGTATGATATGCATTGGGTGCCATACCTATACAAAGTAGGCAAAGAAGTGTGGCTACCTAACCCAAGATACACCATCACCAAAAAGGTGGGAGATACATCCTAACTCAATCTTCCTCCTTGCTTGGGACTTCATTCAATCCTCATTGTGGAGCTTCTTTAATCATACTGATCACCTTTACTACACACGTCAAATGTGTAGGTAGCATAACTGATGTCTCACCAACTCAAGTGCCACCACAATGTGACCTTGTTGAGCATATGCATTTTGTACATATTCATGGTTTTTTTGTCCTATGTGTCACATGGGTTGCTGATATCAAAACCCATGCTGAAAGAAGAAAAGTAGAATTAAAAATCGGTATAAGATGGATCTAACCATATTGACTGTGTATATAGATCACTAAGCTCAACCCATACTGTGAGTTGTTTCATGCCATAAATAAACATGTATACCTAAGATATACATTGGACAAGCGGATTCACACCTCTTACAACCTATGCAGTCTTTTGTTCCTGGAGCAGAAGCAATTTGCTTTGCTTTACATCCTTCCCAAGGTATCATTTCCAATACATCCATGGGACAAGCTCATACACACTGGGTACAACCAATACAGTTATCATAAATTTTGACTGAATGTGCCATTGGATCTAAGAACTCCCAGTAGTTAGTATGTAAAAAAGTATCAATTTGATAAGATCTTCTAATTAATATATGGTCAATAACAATATATTACCAATATCAAACAAATCAATAATCATGTAGAGATTTTTTTTTGTTTTACACGGTTATGCATAAGGTGTACAATGGCTAGAAAGTTTCAACCACTTTGCATCGTTGCTTGTTGTATATATTCGACCTTACACCAGCTTCAAGGCATTCCGTGTAAAAAGTTATTCATTCATGCATAGATGTATGGATGTTAATGTCCATATGTTCATAGAATTCTACGACATAGGTTCATAATGTACTGCTAAATATTTCAAGTTGCTGTTCTGAATTCTTTTATTTGTTACTTCATCAGATGTTGCTTCTTGTTACTTCCTGTTCTTTTCTTTGGAATAAATATTCCATGCACTACAAAGAGCGGTAGCAACTACAGCTTTTGAAGCTCAACATTGATTGCACCACTCCAGTGACATTAGATCAGATAGTGGATGCCTAGGCCAAAAGCACTCTAAACCAAGTAGTACCTTACTTTGGGTTGTCAAGGCAAGTCAAGTCACCCACTAAGGGAAGTTCCCTAGTTTGATTAAGAAGTTGAACACAAAGGAGTTCATTCCTTCTCAAAAAGGGGGGATTGATTTAGGTAGAAATTTGAATGGGTGCCAACAACACTAGCCAACCACCAAAAAGGGCACCAAGGTTGCTATCAGCCTATCCCCAAAAGACCACCCAAATGCAAAGGGAATTGAAGGAGCATTGGTGATACAAAATAACAAGCTCTTTGTAACTGTGGGAAGAAAAATCAATTCATTTCACTTCATTATTCATTATACATTGTAGTATAAGAATATATTGTTCCAACATGAGCAAACAGACACAGATGAACAAAGGATTTCACATCACTTTTTAGACCTTCACTGTACAAACTACAACATTCCATATCTCTTCTCCAAGATTCATTGTACACATCTTATATATGAATAAAGTTTATGTTTTAACTTTCAATTAATTTGTCCTCTTTGTGGAAACACTCTTATGTCCCTCTTTTTACTACAAACTAATGCGGTGTAAATCCAGTTTAGCCAGCTAAATCCAGATCTCTGGTAATTATGCTAAAGAGTAAGTTTGATAGTTGATATGATTGAAGTCACATATTCAACTTTCTGGGAAGTGATCTTTTTGAGTTTATAGGAGAAAAATCAGGCTTGGCTAAAAGGACAAGAAATTAAGAGAAAGATACTTTATCGGATTATTATATAATTTACTAATGAACTTGTAGCTGGAATTTGAAATGGACCTTAATGTTCCTCGAGAGATTTTTGAGCAACAAATTCAGACAGAGTCTGCATTTTTTTTGACAGTTGCTGCAAATACAAAGGGCTTTGCAGGTGAACTATAGTTGCCTCTTTGGAGCATTTAATTAGCTATAGTATTTTCAATTCAGTCATTCAATAATGTTCCATTACTCTCACATTATCTTCTCTGTACCAATGCTGAATAGGTGACACAATAAGAAATGACCTCTTTCATATGACAACTGCAGCCTTTTTTTCCTTTTTTATATTGGTTGTATGGAATTGACATAGGTCCTACCAATATTACATCATGACCACATAATATCGTAATTTTAACTAAATCTTCATGGTATTACAACAAAGCATACTATCATGGGTCACTTTACACAGGAGTGCCCATCATAATGTAGGGATTTGAACTTGGATTGCACTCCTATGATTGCATCTCATTTACCATTGCTCCGTAATGCCTTGGACTTATTGACAACTACAGTTATCACATAAGCTATTTTACACTTCTAATCCTAAATAACCTACTAGGAACTGTGGAACTAAGAATTATCAGAAAAGATTCATTCACATCCATTTTCCTTCCACTGCTATCTTATGAAACTCCAAAATATGCTATTGAAAGGATTGCAAACCTGTATCAACTGTTGTGCAGTTTGGACCTGCGTAGCAGTTCCATGGATTTCAACTGTCATTTCACCAGGAACTCCTCTAGTTTCTTGGATGGCAATTGTTGCTCCACTGGTCCTGCGCATATAGCTAATATTTGCACCAGCAGTGCCAATGATGGCATCTGCAAATGATAGTGGAATTTGCATGTGCTGAGTCACCTGCAAAACAGTCCCAGAAATTTCCAATAAGAGTGAACTACGAAAAGTTGCAGGCCGGAAGAGCAAGATTTAATTTGCATGTACTGTTACATCAAGGGCAAAAGGCAATGATACTGATCAGGCTAGTATGAAATAATGGAACCTTCAATCCGTAAGTACTCCATAAAAGAAGATTGCAATAACTAGAAAGTAGAAACAGATATGCAAAGAAGCTCACCTGTGTAATAACGGGAGTGGGCTGTTGGTTTCCCAATGAATGTCCCCCAAAGGATGGATCTCTACCATACATAGACAACCCATGATGAGGCTGGGAATCCAGAGGAGGGAGCTCAGAAGGTGGATAATAATTTTCATGTTGAAGACTAGAATGCATATACTGAGAAGCATTTCCAAGTCCACTGCCACCACTACCAGGCAGAGAATTACTCTGATTGAGCCCCCAGGATTGAGGTGGCACATTCTCTTCAATTTGAGGCTGATTTCCAAGGGTCCTCTGATAATAAGCACAATTTACAATCAAATTCAGCAAAATCCTTCTATGATGACAGTGAAACATATGTTATACTACTTTAACCTTCTATACATTTATTTATAATAAAGAAATCAGTTAATCAATATGCGAAGAAAAGTTGAAAGGTCCAAGACTCTAATGGATTAGGATCAGAAGATTACATTTGACTCAAATAGAGGTAGAACACTGCGATCAACCAGAAACCTTCTAAGATGAGATACAATTAGCTCAACCGCTTTGTGAACATTTCCAGCTTCGCCCTGTACTTCAACTAGTCTGTCATCTGCTAGTGCACATAGTGGCAGATCCTCTGCAGACACATCATTACCAAAAATCATGTGGTGATCAGTTCACTCTCATTAAACTTCCAAAAGAGCAGGGAAATGTTTAGCAGAATCCTGGATCTTTTAATAAAAAACTAAAGAAATAGTCAAAAGACTACAAGAGTGGATCAAATATCAAAAAAAATATCCAGATAAAAAACTAACTAAAAGATCAATAATTGGAATTTGATCAGAGAACCAACAGACAAAAATATTTGACCATCTTGGATCAAAATACGCCAAGCATAAAGACACTTATTGTTACTGAGGGGAAGTTTAGCCCATTGAAACTTCAAAGCAGAAGATGGTTCCTTAAATAAGATTTGGCAGCAGAGCCTCTATAGTGATGACACCTTCAACCCTCTGGAGGAGAGAGAGGAACGACAAATCTTTGTGGAATGAAATTGCACCAGTTTCAAGTGAGCATGACTATTAGTAGTCATGATGAGCATGAAAGTAGAATAATATTAGAAGGCACCTAATGTGTTTTTTATCTTAATAACATCTTGTCACAACAATAAATGCTAATTGATCTCACATTTTATTGCAGCTTGGACACAGAGAAATGAATCCATTTCGTGTGCCTTCCCAAGAAGAGTAGTAAAAGTGCTCTTAACAGATTTTTCACTCAGCAGGGCTAAAATGAATCCATTTCGTGTGGCTTCACAAGAAGAGTAGTAAAATTGCTCTTAACAGATTTTTCACTCAGCAGGGCTAAAGGCAAGCCAGAAATGCATCCATCTCATTCAACACTAATCAAGTCAAGTATTGTACCAAGCAAAATCAAGAAACAAGTCTCTCCCTTGGTACACGTCTCCTGAATGGGGATACATCTCAATATATAGAAATAAAAGATGGTTGTACAAATGGGATTTGGAAACAAAGCATCTATTATTTAAATTAACATTGACAACACTTTTAACCCTCTAGATGAGACAGAGGAACGACAAATCTTTGTGGAACGAAATTGCACCCATTTCGAGTACAGTCATATGAACATGAAAGTAGAATAATTTTAGAAGGCCTGATCCTAATATGTTTATCATCTCAATAACGTCTGATCACAACCATGATTGATATTTGTTGAAAGAAGCCTCTCGCATTTTATTGCAGCTTGGACATAGATATATGAATCCATTTCATGTGTCTTCACAAGAAGAGTAGTGGAAGTGCTACAGATATTTCACTCAGCAGTTCTGGAGGCAAGCCAGAAGTGCATCCAACTCATTCAACACTACTCAACTCAAAGATTGTACCAAGTAAAACCAAGAGACAAGTCTCTCCCTTGGTACACATCTCCTGAATGGGGATGCATTTCAAGATACATGAGTAAAATATCGTTCCACAAATGCGATTAGGCAACAAATCATCTATTATTTAAAATGATAGTGATGACACCTTTAACCCTCTAGAGGAGAGAGGAACGACAAATATTTTTGGAATGAAATTGAGCATGAGTATTAGTAGTCATGATGAACATAAGAGTAGAATAATATTATAAGGCATGCTCATAATACATCTATTATCTCAACGTCTGGTCACAAATATCATTTGCTATTTGATGAAAGAAGCTTCTCAAATTTTACTGCAGCTTGAACATACAAAAAATGAATCCATTTCGTGTGGATTCACAGGAAGAGTAGTGGAAATGCTCCTAACAGATTTTCCTCTCAGTAGTGCTAAAGGCAAGCCAGAATTGCATCCATCTCATTCAACACTACTCAACTCAAAATATTGTACCAAGTAAAAACCAAGAGACAAGACTCTCCCTTGGTACATGTCTCCTGAATGGGGATGCATCTCAAGATATAGAAAATGAGGTTGGAGAAGCACTGGGACATCTGAAATCTCCAGAAGCATCCCTTGAAACAGAGGGTTCCTTGGAAGACTAATTAGGACACTTCCCTCAAAAGACCTTGGGATTTGTTGCCCACAGATTGCTTTTTAATTGTTTAATTCAAGTCACTCAAATATACCACAAAGTATGGTGATCTAAGCATACTTTCAACTTAGCGAGCCTTTGTGCATTGTCAAAGGCTCTCACATGAGGAATGGATTTAAGGTTTGAATCTCCCTCCCTTCATTTGGTATAAAATAATCTTGGTTAACAGGCATGTTAGTAATCAGGTGCTTATTTATGTTCAAAGAGTTTAGGGGCTTGTACTAGAAGGAAGACTTGTTTTTCATGCAACTTTTGATCTGAAATGTCAATTTCACGTTTCTTCTTTTGTCCACTTCTTCCTGAGGATCAGCTGGTTCGATTATTTTCTAAATTTGACATGGATTCAAAAGCACTTTCTTATTGTTTTTCATTACAGAATCTCCCACATTCAATGTAGGAAAAAGCTAACCAAAGAAGTTAATTACTGTTTTTAATTCAAGACACTAACATGTAGCTTAAAGTACATTGGTCTAAGCATACTTTCAATTTTGACAACCTTTGCACATTAGCAAAGGCACTTGGATTGGGCCCATTGGTCATGCTCAACCCCCCAACCCTCCATCTTGTAGAGACATTTGTGTTTGACCTTATCTGGTTGTCATATGAGGTGCTTGACAAAAATGGTTAATATATGAGGCAATTATCAGCTTGGTCTAGAAGGCAAGCTTCCTTTTCTTTTTAATAAATTTTGATCCAAGTTATGAATTTTCATTTTATTGTTTTACCCATTTCTTGCAAGGACTATGTTGGTGCAATTATTTCTTGAACTTGAATGCTTCTTGTTGTTCATCATAGCATCTCCCATCTTCAATGTGACAAATACACAACCAAAACAGATAATTATTGCCTTTGACAAATGAAACTGAACCCAATGTTCAATCTCAAGAAGCTTGATCATCTTACTGAAGAAGCAATGAATGAAAAGTTATCAGAACTGGTGAAAGCAGCACATATTGAGAAGAGCAAGGAAGCTCATTCCCTAATCAACTTGTTGGCTTAAATGGTGTTTGGGAGCAAATAGAGACTGTAACTACCATCAAGCAGATTTGCAACTTCCTAAAAGATCTATATTGAACCTTCAATCCTAGTATAATTGTTAATTTGAAGGCTCAACCAACATCTATTAGAGTCGAATCAGAAGTGAATACCTATCCACAAAAGATTAGCTCTGTAAAAAGATAATTGGAAATTTTTGGCCATACTTAAGGACAAAGGCATTAGGATTTTGGACACACAGTTGGATGCATATTAAATTGCTGTGCTGAGGATGAGCGATATTTCAAGTCTTTTGAGGAGTAGCCAGGCCTATTGCTCTAAGAACATCCGTAGAAATTGAGAATCAATAAAATCAAAGGAATTGATGATCATGCTTTTGTGGCTCAGCTTACCTCTAAGAGCAAGCAAGCTCCTTAGAAAAAGTATAATTTCAGAAGCAAGAAACCAAGCCTCAAAATTGTCCAACACCAAGTCAATACAAAGTCAAAAATGTGGTGTCACTATCTTCGCAAAGGACATCATGCTAGATTGTAATTTGAGAGAACACAATATAGCAGAGTCAATGAAGGACAATACATTGATTTCTATTGCATTAACTTCAAGTGCTGCATTGCAGGCACAATAGTCAAGTGTTGGACTCAAGTGGGTGAATGAACTAAGTGGTTAAACTTGTTTTGCTGCACAAAGGGAGGCATGGCTATAGTCCATGGGCAGTAGCATCATCCTTTCAGAGCCTTCTGAACCATGCATGAAGGAGTGCATCTAGCTTTAGTGAGTAAAAGAAAGAAAGTTCTCATTCTTTAGTGCAATTTTCCTTTTGATGCCATTTGGCAGATCTAATACTTTCTATGGAAGTAAATTAGAGGTTCAGAACATCATATGAGACCTTGGCACTGACTCCCATCATTTTCTCTTTTATTTTTAATTCAAGTTATTCAAATGCAATTCAACAAATATGGCGCTTTAAGCATACTCTAATCTTAGAGAACCTTGGCCAATTGGCAAAGGTTCCTGGATGTTGGTAGGAGGTCAGGTTTGACTCCCCACCCCTTCATTTTGTAAAGAAATTTGTATTTGACCTTGGCAGGTGGCACTTGAGTTATCAGACACTTCATAAAAGGTGCTTATTGTAGGTTTAAGGTGCTTAGGGAATTGTTTTAGGATGCAAACTCCTTTTTGATATATATTTTTAATCAAAGGGATGGATTTTGACTTTCCTTTGTTTGCATGTTTCTTGCAATGAATCTGTTGGTGCAATTATTTCCCAAATCTGAGCTCATTCAATAGCACACACTTATTATAGCCCATGCTTTTGTCGATATGCATTCTAATCATGATAATCCTTTTATTGTCAATGATGGAGCTTAATCGGTTAGAGAAATTGCTGATGTGCATCTTCAAGATGGAATCTCTGAAATGATCATGTATATTCCAAATTTGAATGCTTTCAACTGCATAAATCACTTTAAAAAATAAGAAGGCTGACTTTATTTTCCAATAAATATGTCATTGGAGATTTAGATAGTATCATAATTGTCAAACTGTTCATAGTTTCATAGTACGACTCATTTAATATGTATATGCATATTACTCATACTGATAATGAAAGCAAATTTAACAAACTTGATTTGGATACCTGTATTTGGAAAAATTGCATCATAAAGCTGGGAATGATCTAGTCAAAGAATTAACATCTACTGCAGGTTCTAGAGACTTAACAGTTGTTTGCGAAGGTTGTGTAAATGGCACAAATCATATAGGCAGCTTTTATTCGGTCAAACCTGAAGAGCTTCCATCCTCTTAAATTGCTTCCTAGTGATATAGCAGGTTCCATTCAAGTACACCTTCCCATTCCAGAGCTAGATATGTTTCAAATTTCATGTTTATTTCAGAAGAAGATTACGGGTTTATTTCTTGAAGAAGAATGATGATTCCCTTGATCATTTTAAGGAATTTAAAGCATTTGTTGAAATGCAATGTTGTTGATAAATAAGGTGGATATGTAATGTAAATACTGAGACTATCTAATGGTGTATAAAATTATAGTAGGATATTGATTCTTTTTGCAAACAGAATGGTTTGCATAGGCAAGCTATTGTCCTTACCATTCCTCAGCAAAAGGGTGTTGGAGAAATGAAAAACAAAACAGTGCTGCAAATGGCTATATGCATGGTTCATGATAAAAATTAACCACTTAAGGTTTGGGATGATGCTATTAATGGTTATACATATTTGTGGAATAAAATTTCTAATTAAAACTCTAAAGAATGTGATACTAAAAGAACCATTCACTCATACAAAAACTACAGCGAAGCATTTGAGAACATTTGGTTGTGTTGCATATGCTCATCTTGATAGAAAAAATTGCGGAGTTCCTATTTTTCAGTTATGGTCAATAGTCTAAAGTCTACAGGATCTATAATTTTGGTACAAGGAAGATTCATAGTTATGACCACAGTTACAAGATGTTTGGGCTCGACTTGCAAGTTTTCAAAAACACTCTTCAAAAACTTGCCAATTTTTTGGAAAATCTCACCCCACCAAGTTTTGGCTGAGTCCCGAGTTCTGTTGAGTCAATGAAATTTTGCACTTTTTATCTTTTCATTGTCTTTTTTTTGGTTGCATGCGGAGGACAGAGTCTTAGTCCAAGTTTCTCAACTATGATTATGATCCAGGCAATCACTAGATTGATACCATAGGCCCTATATGATGTTGATCCCACTAGAGCGGCAAATACATCATGAAGATTGCCATTATGGGTAAAAAAAACGTGGTGCTTGACCCACCTCCTGAATCTCTTAGAACTGTAAGTAGCCTTCGTGTGCTTGCCATGCACCACTATCAGATAGTTGAAGCTAATGTTCATTCTCCTACTGTTGCTACATATTGTAATTTTGATTTATGAGCCTGTAGGCAATTATGTTGATAAAGTTGTGAATGTTTTTGCTGTTTTATTTTAATTTTATATATACAAATAAAAGATGTAATACTGGCATTATATGTAATTCGTTGTTAAAGTTTGCAGCCAGTGGATTTTATACGTTTGTGTGTGGTGGTTGGACAGGTATGGCACTCATCATTCACCCCCTCCCTCACAACACTATTGCATCCAAGCTGACATGGTCCTCAATAGGATGTTCAACCACAGCTATTTTCATTGTTTGTATTGCAAATTTATTGGAGAATACAAATGACACTCATGCCTTGATTTATTTAAGTGTGTTGACATTAGCATTTCTTTCTCTTTCATTGTATTGAATCATATTGTGCTGCTTGTTGCATGAAGGGGAATACTTTGTAAACATTTCTGCTATTGTTCCCTGTATGATTTCAGTCAATTATGGTAACATTTAGAACAGAAACCAAGACGCGCTAACAGGTAGAAGATGACAACAGTGGGGAGATCAGCTCACGCAAAGGTCAAAAATAATCACAGAGAAGAGAGCTTGCAGACAAATCATGGCTAACTTTAGAGCACATAGGGAAACCACCAAGACAAGATGCAATCTTAGCATGCACAATATAAGTATTTAGCCACCCCTTCCTCAATGGAAATATAGAAGGGTACCATTCTACATTACACCCTCGACATTCCATATAATTAGAACTTGATTCGGCCGGAGAGGTTGATAATCTCCAACAAGAAACATGAAACCAAGGAAAAGCTGGAAGAACATGCCAAGAATTGCTTGTGGACCGAAGGTAAGCACAAGTAGCAACACATCCAATGGTGCATGAGAGAGGAATTGAGCACAGAAGTGACCATCAAGAAAGTGATGTGTCCAACTGTTCATGCTAGGGAACACTAGCAGGCAAGTGACCGTTTAAATGCTATCAGCAAAGGAGTTTCCAAGACATGGACCCCTCAGCACAGTTCCATGGTCATTTGACGAGTCTTGGTGCATGTACCATAGTTGGGGAGAGGGCAGCAAATCCAAAAGTAAGTCAACCAAGAGTAATAACATGGATCACATCCTGGGACATAAGGACAATGACAACCAAGAGTATTTGGAAGACAAAGGCAAAGTGTGTTGATGTTACCATTTCATTCTCTTTCATTGTATTGAATCATATTGCACTGCTTGTTGCATGAAGAAGAATACTTTGTAAACATTTCTGGTATTGTTGCCTGTATTGATTTGGGTTAACTGTGGCAACATTCATGCACAGAAACCAAGACACACTAACAGTTAGAAGATGACAATAGTGGGAAGATCAGCCCATTCAAAGGTCAAGAATGATCGCAGAGAAGAGAGCTTGCAGACAGAGCATGGATAACATTAGAGCACATAGGAAAACCACCAAGACAAGATGCAATCAAAGCAAATGCCAATATAAGTATACATCCACCCCTTCCTCAATGGAAACATAGAAGGGGACCATTCCACTTACACCCTTCACATTCCATGTAATGAGAACTTGATTCAGCTGGAGAGGTTGATAATCTTGAAAAAAAAAGCGTAAGCAAGGAAAACCTAGAAGAACATGCAAAGGATTGCTCGAGAACCTAAGGTGAGCACAAGGAGTAACACATCCAATAGTGCATGAGAGGGGAATTTAGCACAGAAGTGGCTATCAAGGAAGTGATGTGTCCAACTGTAAATGCTAAGGGACCCTATGAGGGAAGTGACCATTCAAATGCTATCAGCAAAGGAGTTTCCAAGACATGGAAACCTCAACAAGTTCCATGGACATCTGAGAAGGTGTATGTACCATAGTCAGAAAGAGGGCAGCAAATCCAGAACTGAGTCAACCAAGAGTAATAAGGTAGTTCACCTCCTCCAAGCTAAGGAAAACACCAACGAGGAGTATTTGGAAGACAAAGGCAAAGGGGTACAAGCACCTGCATGACAAACATGAGTATTATGAAGTTCAAGAAGAAAATGTTGAATAACAGATCAATTCAATCACACACCAGATCAACAGAATGTCTCACAAAACAGGATCACAAGTGGGATTGACTAAGTTTTGTTGGACCTCCAGAGAGTTGATTTGATTAAGTGCACCTAATTAAACTTGTTGTACCTTAAGTGAAGTTGATTGATTTTGCAAATTCTAAAAAGGTGGGCGATGCACATGGAAAAGAAAGATATATGTAAAAGTCAAAGGATTAGAGAGAAAATTAATTCAAGTACTAGATAGAAAAGATAGCGAAGCAGTTCAACAAACCATCAGTGAACATTACAAAGCAAAACTAGAACAACGTAATCAAAGATGATTAGACATGGGTAGAGGTTTTAGCATGCGTTGTAAAGAGATTATTGGAGTTTGTGCATGTTGTAGCCAATTAAGGCATGAACCCTAATGCAAAGAGAAGCAAAAATCAGTTCGAGAAGGGCTTCAAGTCATGAAGAACAAGAAGTTGTTCAAGTTATGCATCTTGAGATAAAAGCCCAAAATAAGTGTAACGATTTAAAAGTGTTACAACTGCCTGGCAGGATGGGACAAGAAGTACAAATGTCCAGGAGAAATGAAATGAAATATTATTAATGTCCACAGTGGGCCAAAAAGGACCCAAGGGACTGTAAGAAGTACAATAATGACTGCCAGCTAGCAGGCTAAAAGCCCAACAACGTGCGCAGACTCCAATAATCTTGAATCTTTCAACACCTCAAGTAGTTTACCTGGGCCATTCAAGATTTGGTGAAAGCCCACCCTAACTGCCAATATTAGCACTGCTAGTCCAAAATACAAGACCAAATCCCATGTCATCCACAGTCAAGAGAAATAGAGCATGGTGTTCATGATGAGGACCAAACTTCATTATGTCTCAATTGCAAAAAACAGCAATAGGACAGTCTGTCAATGTTCAACCATCCAAAAGACCAACATGGCCATCCAAGAAGTGTTGAGAGCCACTCAAGAATCCATGATCAACCGAGTCATATGCAAAGTGGTGATTATCATCCAAATCCTCAAGGCCATACATAAGGTGACGGGAGTCATCCAAACAGTCAAGGAGGTTCTCTAATTGTTCAAAGCAATCCAAAGCACAAAACATAGAGTCCTCCACTGTCCCTAGGCTATCAACAAAAAACACCAAGTTATTGGAAAGTTAGTGTTGGACCCTTTAAGACAAGTAGAGGATTGTCCAATTGTTTACAGCCACTATCAACTCCATAAGGATATGGTGTCAGGCCATTAGGAACATGTCTTAAGCTGACACACTTTGCAATGACCATTAAGAAGCAAGGGAGGGTCATCCTCCAAGAAAAGGTCGCCAGATCCATAAACAACAGTGTCAAGAAGGGCTAGAAGGTCATTGGAAAAGACCAGAACACCAAAACTGTTATGAAGGTTATAATCGACAAAGTGCAGTACATCAAAATCCTTAAGAAGCAGAAATGGGATGACAACACAACCACCAAAGTTGTTTGATTTGCACAAAATGTGAAATCAACAATCTAAGTCTTGAGGTCATCTAAAATGCAAGGGAGAAAATCATCCAAGCCTTTAAGGATGTCTCAGTACCTAGGGGGACCTGAAGCATGAAGAAGAATGTCATCCAAAAACTGCTAGTTGTGAGAAGGTCGCAAAAGGTTGTCAAGCACTTCGAGTAGGATGTAGAAAGGGTCTGTGGACTAATCTCAAGCACCTACGTTGTCCAATACAAGGTGTGGGCCAATAAAAAAATGCCCTTGTCCTTTGATGTTTCATGCAAAGGAGGAAGACGGTCAACTAGGTCATCCAAGACATGATGCAAGCCACCCAAATAAAGAAGCAGTTGTCTAGAATCTCCAAGTTTTCAAGTTTATCATCCAAAGGTGAAATGCTCATGATTTTAACTTTTTACAGGCCTTGTGAGATTGTAGGACGAATTTTGACGATGATTTGAGGGATTTAACAACTCTTTTTTGAGGATCTCATTCCTAAGCATAAGATTTCAGAGGTCAATTTTCTTTAAAGCATATTTTAGAGGGGCTTTTTTGGGGGATTTTTTCCTCTATTTTATCTCTTCTCTACTGTTCCTAGAGCCTCTAAGGCCATGTCTAGGACTCTTAATACTTTTTTTTTCCGCTTGGAAAATAGATGTGTTTTGTTGGTAAGTTTTATCATTCACGATCATGAATTGTAATTGAAATCTTTTTATGAAAATCTAATAGAAAATCAACTTTTGAGCTGTTTAATTTTTGTTTTAAACATTTTCTTTCTTTTCTTTTTTTGGTAAATTAAATTGTTTTCTTCAATAACTTTTTCCCCGAGTTTTTGTTGAGTTTTCCCAAGTTACCAAGAAACTCTCCAAAATTGAAGTGTCGGGTATTTACCAAGTTGTGAATTCTTATTATGATGTAAAATGATTAGATGAGTTCAGAGGCTGGTGTCTATCCCCTCCACCCTCAGGACTATATGTATAGGAATCAGCATGGCCTTGAGCAATACAACTGACAAGAATTATTGTTTCTGATTGTACTGCATATTTTTTGGATAATACACATTATGTTCATGCCTTGATCTGCTGTGATTGCACACTCAACCATTTTACAAGCAAGCTGAACTGTCCATTGCATTGTCTTCCATTGTATGGTATTCTATTGCAATGATGACATTTGATTGCATGTTGTATGAATGGAAATAGTTTTCATGCTGCATATACCTGTTCACTTGTTTATAGATTGACTAGTATGAATAAAGCAATTACACATATGATGGTTAGTTTAGATAATATGAGATTACTGAACTCTTTGAATGTTATTAAACTCATAACAGTGATAGATTCCTTTCAAAATTCATCTTGGAAAGGTCTCATGTAATTCTAGATGCTTGTATACATTATGAAAAAATAATAGCTTAATAGATGATCGTTTGTTTAGCCACAATTGTATTCATTGTGGCAAAAGGAAGCATTCCTCATACAGTCGGTGATACAAATTGGACTGTTCTACGTACAAGACAAATAACATTATTAAGATGTTACAACAACTACTGTTCCTCTTGATGATTTAATTTGTGAAGTTCCTTTACTATAAGGGATATATTCCATAGCTTGGACAAATGCAACAAATTATCTATTTCATATAAAGCACGTGTTTACCTAATCATTGAAGGCAACAAACTGCACATGGCACCAGCTCAAGTGCCACCACATCCATATGTCATCATAACATATAATTATAATTATGGGGTACTTTTTTTTTGTATGCTTGTACACGAATGCCAAATTAGTAGGGTAGTTAGGCAGTTTCCAACTATCGGAAATAACTCCTATATAATTGCTCATTCCAATCTCCTGGGTATCATTGGGGTGTTCATGCATGATTATGTTGTACCATCATCATATGTTTGCATGTGCAGGAGTTTCATGAATAGTCGTTGTTATGCTAGTCAAGAAACCATATTGTCCATGTACTTTTTGTAAAAGTAAAAATGGCATATATTGATTAGCATTATGATTCCACGGATATTACTATAAGCTAAGTATTTATTTCTATACTGTTCTATTATTCTCTGAAAATGACATCAGAATACATAAAACCTATACTACATTTGTTCTTGTCATTGTCACAAACTTGGTAATTAAACATCAAACCGATGGTGAAAGGGTGACTCATGATCCACATGGCATGAGATAACAAAGACAATGCATCCAATGAGAAGCCCACTTGAAGATCCGCAAATTGAATAGTGTATGAGCAAGACATACAATTGTGATAGCAACAATACTCATGTGGAGGTGTGTCAAAGCAAGATTGGGTTTCACCTTCTTGTTTTCAAGACAAACATCATAGTTTGTTGACTCCTTGGTTCAGAGTCATAGACACACCGTACATGCTCTCAGGTTTGACAACCAATTTTAGGAAAGTGGCAAACCTATTGTATCTAATAGGGCATAAACAATGGATCTCAAAGGATCAAAAGACTTATACAATGAATAGGACCCAGCATAGCAACACATTATAGAGAAATTCTTGGTAAAAAGTAGCCCTTTCCGTGACTTTTACTCCAAATATGGAAGCACAACAGGAAAACCCTTTCCTTAAGTCAAAAACACAAGTAAAGAGAAAAACTCATCAAAAGGCAAAGCAGCAACCCATTAAGGAGGATGTATAGGTGATTGCCACTCAAGATGAGGATATTCCTTCACTAGGGAGCAACCACCAACACAAGACAGAGATGCATAGGATGAGGATGTTCAAAACAATCAGAGCATTCTAAGCACGAGCAATTGGGGGTGTTAACTACACTAGGTGACTTCATGACTTTGGATGGTATTGAAGATGCACAAATAGCTAGGTTCTTTGACTGACTAATAGAGGTTTTGACCAATACTCTAGAGGACTTCTTATCCAATCCTATCCAAGAGTGGTGCATGTGGGCTATGAGGTTGACCTATGGGATTGCTAATTTGTACAATTGGTTGTGGAAGTTCACAAGCTCACCTGGATAGCCTAACATACAATCAACATGTGATCATTTGGCCTTGACACTCTGGTTTTATACAGCAAAACTCTGATAGTTTATCTTAAATAGGCACAATCAGCAATGCAACTGGAACCATCGATTCAACACAACACCATTTCTGATAAGCTTGAGTTGACCTTCCAACAACTTAGCATTGTTGCACTACAAAGCTAGTTCTACCTGGATAGCCTTCATCTTCAGCTGGATGAGAACAAACGCTCACCCAAGCTAGCTGATTATAAGAGGCGTCAAGCGCAGCACTCGAAGAGGAATTGCAACTCTTTAAGGAGATAGTCGAGTCTAATGCAACCAGGCATCAGGATGAGACTGGTTCATCACATCACCAAAATGAAGAGCATGCACAACGTATTGCTGACATGGAGTCACAATAAGTTAGGTGACCATAAGTTAGGTGAGTCAAGGCAACAGTTGGATGTGACAAATCACAAATTACAACAAGCTGAGAAACATTGGATTTGCAACCAAAAATATAGCAAGCACACGCAGGAGCAGTGCACAGATGCTTGCCAACAGATCCTGCAGATGTAAGCTGCCCTAGCCAATGCATCCACACAACCAACTGTTCTTCCTACTCCATCTACCCAGTGAGTTGTTCAAATGAAGAAATCAACGAGAACACCAACCAGTATCAAGGGGGCAAAAAGAGGCAGCATACTCGACAATATGGTGCCACCACATTTGTGTGTCATCATGAGCTCCATCGTGCACATAGTGTTATAGGATTTTTTGTGATATGTATGTGTTGTCGCAAGTTGTCACATTTGTGTGCATGACAACCAAAGTACTTGTAAAAATGAATGTCAACTATAATTATGAGGTATTTGTGTATTGCATGTACATGACTTTCAAGGGAGTTGGGTAATTGGGCCCTTGCCAGCCACCACATGATAACTCCTATATATAGTTGCCCCATTCTAGTATCTTGGTTATTTTTATGGCTTTATGCATATGATTATATGGTAACATCATTGTATGTTCACATTCACCTCAGTGTCATGGATAGTTGTTGTTGTCATGCTGTACAAGAGACATGATTATCCATGTACTACTTGCACAGATAGTGACATACAGTGATTGTTATTGTAATTCCTTAAATTTTGGCTAGATGGGGACGGCAAAAGGGGGGATGACTCTATAAAAATATTAAAAAAACAGAAATGTAAAAATTTTAAATTACATGTGAAAAGCTTTTTCAAAAAGCACAAATTTGAGTTAATCATTAATTTTCTCATTACTAATCAGCAATCATAGACAAAATAAAAATACAATGATGTATTATTTGTGGAGAATAGTGACTGTTTCAATGTGACAAGGTCATTGGACTGCCAAGGAAGCTCTTCAAAGTATCCTGTTTAACTTCTCATTTCTGATGACTCATTTTTCAATCATCTATAGTTGTCCTAAAACATCCAAATACATTTGTGGCAATGTCATTCGTTCACTGTATGTGCATAATTGGATTGCAGAATCTTTTTAGAAATGCTAGAGTTGTGTGTATTATCTTTCAACAGAAACCATGAAGGAAATAATATATTTGAATTCTTGTCTCACTAAAAAAAATTTAAGTTTTGAAATATGGGGAGAACTAAGATTCCATATTTCAACAGTTTATGTAATCCAATGACTTTATATTACTTAAACGACTCTCCATATATCAGTTGTCCAAGCACCGATCCATTTGTATTCTTGTGTCCCTCTATCAAGTTTCCAGATTTAATCTGGGAAACATTGTATGTTACATAGGGACACCTGGATGTCCCCCTTCTCCCACATAAACGAGGGTGAAGGGGGGGCACAATGGGGACAGGGGCGACGGCTGAAAGACATCCCCACTGTGTCCTACTGTTCCTGGGGATGTGTTCCTGCATAACATAGTTTTTCTATTCTACTGCAGTTCTTTTTCTATTTTCTTTTCCCCATTGTCTATTTTGAATCTACATTATTTACTTGTTACGATGTTATTATTTCCTTCAGTATCAGTTTTGCTCTAGAATCTAGTTATGTTAGCACTAAAAAAATGTTCTCTCATCAAAGACATCAGAGATGAAGCTTTTACAGTGCGAGGAAACAAAAATGATTGTCATTATCACCAATGAACGACTCCACATATACTAGTCTTACAAATTATATTTGGCTTTCAATCATGTCACCCTATCCTGTTATTACTTTTGTTTGTGTCTGAAGATTGGTTGGTCAGCCGAAAATTAAGGAGCAAAAAGGTCTTTATGCTTCATTCAGCCAATGTTGATCTAAAAAAAAAGATACTTGTTTCCATTTTATAATAGTGCAACAGGCATAAGCAAGGAACAGCATAAGATGGATCATGCAATAAGTCTTTCGATGTGCAATATTATCAAAGACTTATTAGCATTTGCTACATTCTCTTGTTCAGCCAAGTGGAAAAAGCCAATGTTTAGATCATTGTGATCAAAAGAAGTGTGATTCACAAAGTCTTTAATTGGAGATGCAAAAACTCACAATAGCCCTGCTGATCAATTGTCAGCAATCTTGAAGCCCCAACGATAGAGCAAACTGCCCATGCTTCACGTATCCACCTGCTGATCGTAATTAGCTTTAATACAATTACTATAGTCCTATAGCTTGAACATTCATAAAAGAAAATATAGAAGAAATATTGCAATGCACCAGTCGTATAAAACTCTGTCCATCTAGGTCAGCAGTATAACATTGAAAACAAACAGCACAAAATACCATGCTCAACCAGGATTGCTAATTTGAATTATTATCTATTGCTTTGATGTGAATAAAAATTAAAGATAAACTCAATCATATACAAAATCCATCTGGAATGTAAGAATCTCCTGTAAGCCCCCTTGATCCTTCATTGGCACTAATTAAAAAGGGAAGAATTACAGAAGTTGTTAAATTGATTAAAATCACCATAGTTACGAAACTCGGCAAGTTTTTAAAAAAATCAAAGCCAACCCTCCTAGGTTTTATGACACGGCTCAGAGAGTTTTTCTGGACTCACCAAGTTGTTTTTACTCGCAAGCATTTTTGGACTTGAAAGTTTTTTTTAAACTCAAGAGTCCAAAAAGAACTTGGCTGCGGCGGCAAAAACACTGGAAAACAGCATCAGAATTTTTTTTCCCAAATTGGATTCATTTTTGCTGTTTTCACACAAAGAGCAGAGAGACAATAAAATCAGACCCAAAAAAACACTCATTTGCATCCTAAACCTAAATTTTTCCTAGTTTTCAAAAATCTAACAGCTACCCAGCAGTTACATTTGAGGTAAAAAAGAAAAAAACAAGAACCAAAAGTAAGGCTAATGCCACAAGGCCCACCTGATTACGAGGGACCAGAGATGAAAGGAAAAGAAAAATTAGCCAGCAGAGTACAGGGATAAGTTCAAAGAAGATCAACGATGGAAGTTGAGACCAAAAGGTTAGACACAACATTAACAGGAATCTAAACCAATCTTGTATGGAGTTCCGTAGCAATATGTCCCACCCCATGCAAAGCGTAACATTTTCAATAATCAAAGCAGAATTTTCGTTGCACTTCTCTGTAATATACATTCTCCAGAACATTCATCTAACCACTGGGCCTTGGAACAAACAAATGCTTCCAAATTCCTAACCAGCACAGGAAACATTCACCATGTTTGAGGCAACTCAAAAGCGTCATGAATTAGACACAAAAGATTGGAACAGTACAGTGCTTGGGCCCTCTCGCAATCCCAGTGAGATTTATAAGACACGCATAAAAGAGCAAGAGGCCATTTGAAAAAGCACAAAATGTCCTTGAGGTTTCTTTCAAAGGAAGACAAGTTGACTAATAATTGTGATACGTAGTTATACCCTTTAAAAGATGATATACTATCCATACTCTGCCAGAGCATTAGCATCAACCATATTCAATGTTGGTCTGAGCATTGCACCTGTGTACGGCCACAAACCAGAATGGGAGATAACATGGCTTGAAGGATTTTCTGACAGTAGCCACTAGCCCATATATAACAATTCATCTATGGGAGGCATCCCCTAGTACAGCCACAATCCGAGAACCATGGAAATAAGAAGGGATATCTACCAGCCTTATGTACTCTCTCTCTGGACTCTGACTCAATATGAAATTTTAGCAAACACTACATATTCATCAGGAGGAAATAATTACAAATAAACAGCATGTTAAATAACAACAAAAGGACTTGCAGATGCTCCAAGACTGAATCTAACAGCCACCCAGCAGTCACATTGATATGTGTTTTGTCACTTGGATGTGTAGTTCAAGGTTGTATCGCTTACGGTATTAATTTTGGATTTGTATAATGTTAATTAATTATGAAAAAAACAATTTTCAAATGAAAATTTGCATTTTCTTCCTCTCTTTTTTTTCCCCAAGTCCAAGTCTTTGTCAAAAATTGGCCTTCCCAAGTCCGCGCTGAGTCTGAGTTTCTTTAATATGAATATGACTACTAAAACATTCATATCAAAAAAATAACATGAAGCTGCCTGAGGCAATTCAATCCTACAACAAAATCTAAAACAAGACATGTTACCTGGAACAATGATCCTATCATTGGACTTCTGAATGTGTGTAAAGCAATCATTCTGAATGCGTGTAAAGCATAGACAAAGAGACTTTTAGTACAGATATGAGACCACATGGAAAAGTCAAAATGGAATCATCACAAACAAGGTCCTTAGAGCTCAAATACCAACACCTGCTTTGAAACATTATCTCTTGGAATGAGGATTTACCCCTTGGAAACGAAGGCAATAAGAAAACTTGTAGATTTTGAGAAAAGATAAGGACTATGCACAAAAAATAGACCTGTAGAAAACATCTCAAGGCATTTGGTAAAATAAAATCCTACATAGATGGATTCACGTTTGAGTAAACAGTCACTATATATCTACATTCCGAGAAACTCTGGAGTGGGGACGTCAGGATGGAATGGTAGGGCATGTTTTAGGACTGCAGGACGGCTAAGATGACAGGAAACGTCTCCAAGACGGCCCCCAAATCCCTGAACAAGTAACCATGGAAAATAGCTATACATAGAAAGAAAGTAAAGAAATATTTAAAATTTCAGAAAATAAATGGTGAAGGGGGCAAAAAACTGGAGGTTAACCTTTTAGATATAAGCAGAATATGAATGCTTACCTGGAAAACAAAATCACCAGGAGAGAAAAAACAAATCATGGCACAACATAAAACAAAGTAGACTTGAAACGTATTTACAAGAAAATATCCGAAACAAGATTTGAAAAAGGGGTAGAAAAAGTAATCACATGATGAAGAAATTCAACAAATCTGTGGATGCGACATGAAAGCTAAAGATAAAACCCCTTACATATACAAAATATAGGACAACTCAGACTAGAACTCACATGTGAAAAATGGGCAGAAACTTGAAACAAATTCACGAGGAAAATTTCAAGCAAACCTATAAAGCACATATAAGAAATTACAATTCCTAAAGAGAATATCTAAATATGGAAATATAAGAGCAAGACTTAGCCAGATTAAGTCTGCGTTGGTCCATAAGATTATGTCAAGCAGGCACTTTAGGAAAAGGTAGAACCCCAAGAGCACTCTTTAATCGAATGCAACTGCTTGTCAATGGAATGAAAGGTTGCAACCACAATAGTCGAAGACATCTGAAGTAATCCTTCTAATATAGGGATATTTGAAAACTTACACTCAAATCAGTAGCTAGGCACACAATACCATTCCAATCTACATTCTTCTCCTTTTTATGAGTACTTGCTATGAACTTCGCATGTGACAATTTTGCATAGTCACCACTCATAGTAAGTTAAGTATAGTATTGCCTCATAGATGGTAGAAGAGCACACAAAAACAAACAGAGACACAGAAATTATCCATATAGATCCTGTGTATATGTATGCCATGTACATATCCATTTTTCCATTTCTTAAAATTTTTGAAAGAGTTGGTAAATTATTTTTTTTAAGTGTTTTACAAACCTCTGATATCTTTGCATATTTGGAATTTCGCTGCTCTAGTCTGTAACAAAAGGATTACTAGTTTGAAGTGAATTAGTAGATCACATAAATTTCTCAGCATCTGTATTATTGGCATGCAGTAACATGTGCAACAGTTTCTGACTACAACACAAAATATAACACCGACTTGGTAGTGTCATTGCAATACAATGGCCCTGCATAAAGTATAATGAAAATTCAGGTTTTAAACAGCACCTGGTGCTAAAACACGAACAACAGCTCCAGAACTTTCTTGAATTGCTTTTATTGTTGCTCCCTGCCTTCCAATTAAACTGCCAGCCTGTGTTGCAGCTACAAGCAGCCGAGTTGATATTGTACCATTGATGCCCTGTGGACCACGACCCAATTCACCCATTGCATCTCCTTCTACTATCCGCTTGTGAACCTTAAGTATCCCATCCATTGCCGGAGAAATTGTCACTTCAGGTTCTTCTTTTGCGGAAACCATAACCTGTGAGAGTTGATAAAGTGCGATTAACAAAATATGATAAAGCAAAAGGTATCTTCAATTATTAAATTTGTAAAAAGTCAACAATCTACAAACAGTGGAAGGCGACATTTCATGTGATATTATAAAATTCTTGTTTTTCTTGCCAAAGAAACCACACATTATATACTGGTAACGTCTAAGATCGTGCTAATAATCCAAATGGTTCAAAGTCACAAAACTATGCAGTGAAAAGGAACAAGCAAAAAGCATTGCTCTTTTCAACCAATCTAATAAATAGCTTGCAGTTGGAAATACAGAGAGAACATAAATCAATGGACAGCTCTAAGAACCATCACCTTGTAGAATGGTTGAGACCAAAACAATACATCTGCCTCCCACTTAGTCAACACAGTGCCCAAACAGATATCTTCCGAAGATTGCACTTTTGTTAGAGATCTCCAACCTTCAGCACATTGTAACTTCAGATACCAGACAACTTTTAGAGAGGGGATGAAACAATTAAATGTGATTTCTGAGCAAGCCAGGTCCCTCTCACAAAAGCCCCTCAACTATCGCAACTGATTTTTAAAAGCATCCAATACTATATTCCACAGTGAGCAATAACACAAGCCTGTCACTCTCTCTTAATTAAGGAAGGATTACAAGCTACATCTACATTCTATCTCTGATATGGAGACAATGGGCACAAAAGATATTAAACTGTAAAATCAATGCTGAATTATTTTCATTAATAATTTCAAATATAAATCTTACAATATGTTAATAGGCATGATGAGAGGCATGCCATTACAATGTAACCTTTCATAAAGTTATTTATAGTTAGTAATTAATAATTATCAATTATTAATTAATAATTAATTAATTGAATTTTATTCCTCATCATTCCTCCCAACAATATAAGCATTGGATCCCAATGCATTCAGAATAGGAGGAAGAAAAGATCTGAGATAACTGATATTGAGGGATTCTGTGAGCCTGAAGTAGAAGCCGCGTGAGGAGCTTGATGTGCTTGATGTGGTGCTGTCATGAGAAGTCTGGTGAGTCTTGCTTGGGAAGGCATGAGCCAAAGTAGACGAGCCTTGATGTCCAAAAACGGTCCAGATACTTCAGACGACCACATTATAAGGACAAAAGGCTAAAGAAGAGTCTACATGGAACACTTACAAGTGTCCTTTAAAACTGTTCGAACAGTTCAGACGACCGTATTATAAGTTCAATAAGATTGCCAATGTTGAAGTACTCCGTCAAGGCATGGGTCCTAAAGACTTCCAAGTGTCCTCCTCATCCTATTGAACTGCATGGATAACTAGTCGCTGCAACCGCCAAGTGTTATAGGAAAGATCTGCTTACGAGGTTCATTTGCAATATATTGGGCTCCACATAGTGTCAACATACCATCCACAAAGAAGGAGGTGGAAATCAACTTCCAAGTCGTCCAAATCATTCCAAGCCTAACTGGCAACAAGAATGAAGAAGAAGACGACAAAGACGCACATAGGTGTGGGGACACCCGAAGGCATGGGAATGCATATAGGTATCCCCCGAAGGCGTGGGAATGCACGAAGGTGTAAGGATGCACGAGGGCATAAGGACACACACGAAGGCATGGCTCAATGGGTAATACGAATTATACCCAAGAGCATACAAGCCTCAAAGGGGCTTGTGGAAGGAATACCAATTGTTAAAAGATCAATGTCTATTCCAACAAGAGGTATGGGTTGGTGGAATAAGCACCTGGAATATACACTTCATTAATTGAAATCTTCAATTGGATATTTGATGGAATGGTGAAAGTCGTTCTCTAACTTGGACAACTTGCATTGTTTTGTGGAGTGTCGAGAACCACCAATAATGCACTCCAAACCGGAGGATTGGAAAGAGAACCCAAATCCTCAACAAGAACTTTGATGCACCATTATCTTGAATAGACCTTCACAAAACTAAAGGATTATGCTTCCATTGGATGCAGCTCAAAAGGAGCTTTCCAACAAATTATATAAGGCTATACTCGTAGTTGATTACGCAAGGAAACAGCATTGCACCAGACAAAAGAAAAAGGGAGATGATTTCTCTCCAAGCATAATCTTAGGGAAATATTCCGCAAAGAATATTCTTAAGAATATACTTTAGAATATTTTATTATTTTAAAATTTTATATATGGCTATCTCCTTTTGCTCTTGTATTTTATTAAAAGGAGAAAAGCCATTATAAAGGCTTCACTGAGCCTGCCCACGGGACATGTGGGATAATTGAGTTTTTAAAATAAATGGTTTTTTTTTTCAATTATATTAATAAAATGAATATGCCCATTGACGATACCATCCATTGATTGATTGTTTATGTTGACAAGATTCATGTTAGCTTTTGAGGATATATGCAGTGGGAGAGATCTAACACAGGTCCTAATAAGATGCAGAAAATATGAAAGAATGGAATTCTGCAATATAACTGAAATATACTATAAATAGAAATGACGAAAATACAATGCAGTATGGAGGTAATGGTCACTCCATTAATATAAGCTAAAGAACTACATTGTACTCCATACAGGAGTTCTACTCCTATCTACTATGCACTTGATAGGAACTTGATATAAACTTGATATGAGCTTGTTATAATCTATCACTATGAGGCCCTTTATATAGGAAGATAGATTCCTTGGCCAACACTCTACCTAGTTGTACAAGTGGACACCTTGCACATTACAACTTGCACATTGACACTTGTGCATTTATTACATCTTGAAGTAACTAGCTAACTTCCCCCTAAAGTAATCTCCTATTCTAACTATGTACCAAAGGAAGTACATTTACATGACCCAAATGATGTAATATATTCTAACTCTAACATGTCATCCATTGATTGATTGTTTTTGTTGACTAGATCCGTGTCAGATACTACTACATTTGGTGGTGTGAGGAAAGTCCATGTGCTAACGTGGCAAGGCATGATCATGCGCAAGCGAGCTTTGGGGTGTTGTGAGCCCATCTGTTGATGACATTGAATTTAATTGAATAAATATTGCTGGATTTTAGTTTGGAGCTGAAAAAGGTCGCTGATTTTTAATTTTTTAGTTGTTTTTGGAGGCACTCTCAGCCAACGAAATTGTAGGCCCTGCTTTACTCACCATGGCCCTGAGTGCAAGTGTCACCGTGGTGGGCGTACGAGCCTCAACGTATTGGCTCAATAGGCAGGAATTGGCTCCTCACCGGAGACGGTTTTCTGGTTGGAGGGGGGCCATGCACCTGCTGCAGATATTGTAGCTATTGAGGCCGCCATAAAAGAGCATAATCGGTGCCGCAGTGGAGATAGACGATTGTTATGTATAATCAGCCCAGGAGGTATGTTGAGTCCTGTGCAAAGCTTGTGATGCAGTTGAAGAAGGAGATTGATGCCTAGGGTAATGTCATCACACCTGAAGGCAAACAATTGATACGAGTGGCCTTTCAAACCACATACACTCTAGTTATTTTTGTTTGTGCTGACTCATATCCTGATGTTAACGTGCCTTCGTTTTTACCTTCCCTAAGGGTAGAAGTGGCCCCATGGAATATGCTGTACCAGGATTTCCTGGCTCATTTCAGTTGCTTGCATGCCCTTTGGATGGTGTCCATGGGAAAGGCAAGGGCATAGTTTTCCAGAATGCAATGAGAATGGGCATAACATTATTTGGAAGGCACAAAGAATGCCCTTAAATCTTTGCCGGAGGCAAAACCACTCTTTAAGACAGTTTATAAGGCCTTTTTTTCCCTCGAGAAATTCTCAATCTTTGAATGTCTCAGGGCAATAATAGCCATTGATTTCAATGTGTATGTGTACAAACTGTATATTGTTTATTCTGCGTGTATGGATAACAGTTTGATCAATATTTGAAAAATTTTTGATCTGCTTTCCTTGACATTCACATGCTGGCAGCCTGCTGCCACACTGCTAATTCACGACATATCTTCATCATTACATTATTGTAAATTGTGATGTGTTCCAGACTCAAATTATTGCACTGCAATGGAAATAGCAGAGGGCGGGACCAGTTTCCAAGGTGGGATGGAATTTATGGAGGGGAGGGAGAATTTCCACAATAGAAATTCCCCCTCACAGGACAGGGTCAACCTGCTCTGATACCAACTGATATGAAGACAATGGGCATAAAAGATATTAAACTGTAAAATCAATGTTGAATTATTTTCATTCATAATTTTGAATAGAAATATTACAATATGTTAATAAGCATGATGAGAAACATGCCGTTACAATGTAACCTTTCATAACTTTATTTATTAATTATTAACTAATAATTAATTAATTGAATTTTATTCCTCCTCAATCTCTGGCTTGAACTTACACTCCAACATATATTATTAAGAAAAAATCTTAAGAAAAAACATTTAGAAACCCAAAAATTTGACGTAACCATTGTTTTTCTCATTGCTGATGATAGAAAAAATGAAAACAAAAATAATATCATGGTTCAGGATTCAATATTTATTTTCTGCACTTATGAACTTCAGGTTTTACAGTTGCTACATTATAATGACACCAAATTGAAAATAAATAAATAAATGCATGCTTGACACCCTACTAAAGTAGGCTTAAATGGCTCATGAACCTCCTCCTTGGTTCTCTACCAATAGGCGGTCCATTAAGGCTTAAACCTCATCAATATCATTATTGTCACTGTGCTCAAGCTGATCAAAACATCCAATAAATTGATTGCACCATTGCCCTAATCAATCTATGTAGCATCCTTAAGATCTAAAGGTCATCATTTTACTTGAGGCAAAGAACAAGTAGATAGGGCATCCCGTATAGACAGTAAAAAATGTGATTAGTAGCAGTGCACGTCCTTTAAAGTCTTACTCTCTCACAGTGCTTACACTTTCCTTACAAATCAAATCACACAGAAAAACAGAGTCCTCAAGACGGATTATACGATTCGAATTGATTCTAATAAGATATCGAGTGGTGACAGGTAAGCTTGACCGATAAGGGAATATTGAATAGCACTTTTTCTTTTTCTTTTTTCCCAAGGGTTCATCTGATAGCGTACGCATGCCTATGCATTCCCAACACATCTCCACACAGATTGGGTCAGGGCTATGGTGGCAATGTCTAAGTACAGCTTGTAGGGATGCATCTTTGCAAGTGACATGTTCAAATTGTTCTTCGAGCTGATATATACTGATGTATATTTATAAAACAAAAAAGAGAGATGATGATTCCTGAAAAAAGATTATCATGTGTATAAACTGATGAAGGACAGCAAATACAAGAACACATCTCTTGAAGGCACCACGTTCGTAATCAACTAGGATTATGACACATCCTTCCTTTCAAAAAGGCTTTGTCCTCAAATCATCAAAAGCAAAGACTAGGCATTACCAATAACCGATTCATCCATGAAGCTTCATCTTTTAGTAACCTTTTCTGCTTCATAAGGTAATATTATAATTTGCCAATACCCTCGGAATTGTAGAATTAGCCAAACCCATTCATCCCATATAGGACGCTCTGTCTGAATTAAAGAACGTGCTCCTAGATTCCTTTTTAAATAGGAAACAACAAATGTCATGAATATATTCCTTATTTAGCAGGTCCAGGACATATACAATCGCACTTATCTTCAAGGACCATTGTATTCTAGATTATAATTTTATGCTTTGTTTTAACCCACAAGAAAAATCGGACTGTAAACAAACAAATCCCATCATCTTCCCGAAGTTCTCTTGGAATTATATTAATTTGCTTGTTGTTTCATTCTATATTCCACATGCTCAAAATAATCTTTTAAAAATTCAAGCTGATTGCTTGAGATTCCTCTAAGAAATTTTGTAATGTCCGAACTTCTACTTGATTAAGCAAGAATTCCTTGAGAAAAGGAGGATCATACCAATATAATGCAATGAATAAAATCATTTTACCTAACGAATGATATGCGGTATTGTACCACCATTTGACCAATTATACCCACCTAGTCCACAGGTTTTGTTTATCAAGTGCAAAGCATCTTAAATATTTTTTAGCACTTTTTGTTTGGCCATCTGTCCAAGGAAGTTTTGCAGAATCAATAACAAGTGCTATTCATATCTACTTACACAACTATTTTCAGAAATCACTTGCAAAGAAAGATCACGATCACTAACAATTACATTCAAAAACCATACAACTTCCATAAATTCTTTCATAGCCTGTCGCAATGTTTGGTGTTGAATGCAATCTTTAATTGAGTATCTTGTTAGGACAATCTATTATAAGAAAACCTCTATCTTTTCCATCAATAAGAGTAATTCATCAATGAAATTCGTTGAGACCTTTTGTTTTTGTTGGGAAACATATAATGGTTGCAATGACCTGTCTAAGGAACCATTCCACTTTCGATTTGCTGATAGATATCACACTTTGCAACATATTTTTGTAGTCACTTTTCTCACCTATCAGATAAAAGAATTATCAAGCCTACTAATATATTTCAGAAATCCCACCATCTCCTGAAATGGAGGAATCGTGACCATCCCTCAAAAACATTTTAATGAATTTTCAATTCAAGATAAATACACTTGGAATATCTTCTAATCTGTTAATGACAAAAACAGAGGTATAGCTTGGTATAGAACTTAGTAGTATTTAGCTCATACAACCCATCTATAAATCAAACAGGTAAGTTTTTTTTGGTTATCTTGTTTAACCTCCAAAAGTTAACATGTAGATGATAGTATCCATCTTTCTTCCTTAGCAAGATATCTGGTTCAAAGTAAGGACTTTGCTTAGCCTAATAACACCAAGGTCCAGTGATTCTTGCACAATTATTTCTATTTTCATCTTATAGTAATAGGGATAATAATATGGTTTCATATAAAATAGGTGTCATTAGAAGTTGGGTCTCAAATATTTGTTGTGCATCCCTATTTGGTGGTAATCCTACTAGAATTTATTAAAAACAGTGTGTTATAATTAACCTTATTCATTTTCTCTGTCAATATGCAATTCATAACATCTGATCATAATGTTGAGGATCCTTTGTGTATCATTTTTTTTCATTTGTCTAGGAGATGTCAACTTCGGAATGCAAAGTATCGAATCCTTCCAAAGCATACTTTTATCCCTTTTATTCAAATTTAAAAAAAATTATTTCCCAACTAACATTTGAAAAAAAATGAGTGGCATTAACAATTCAACCCCCAAGACTACCACATCCTCCTAGGTAAATAGTGTAGAAGTTGCTTTATTTATGTATAATAGACTCAAGCATAGGTTTACTTTATGACACTTGCCTTTGCATTATATATGGTTATCACTGATTTACCACAACTTCACCTTCTTTAGTCGATTACACAAATGACTTTAATCACCTAGGGGTAGCTAAACCCATAAAGTTGTAAGTGCTGCTAAAATCAATCAAGCCCATAACCTTTTGCTTCTTGATACAGATTTAAAAGTTCAAGGTTTGAGTTTTTCTAATTCTTTATACTGTGAAAATGAAGATGGCTGTTTGAATGCTATCAGTTGCTCAGTCATTTTGATTCAAATAAATTGTTATTCACTTTCATACCGCTCACATTTAAATCAATATCATCATCATCCTAACCCTCAGCAATACAATTTCTTCTAGTTTTGAGGTTCTTGATATCCCTTTTTTCCCCTTGAATACCTCTTTCTTTTTATCTTCTAAAGTTTCACTCCTCGCCTTGATGCAAACATTATCTTTGGCTTAAAAACAAGAATTCCTACTCTATGGAAAATTCATGCTCAAACCTTCATGCTAACTTTATAGCATCTTGAATTGACAAAATAATCTTTCCATGCAATTATTATCTAATGTCTCATTCAAGTCCATCTATATCAAATTCAACTAGTTCATAGTTAGTCATAGTTGATAGCATCTCCACTCATAAGCATATTTGTCTATTGATTTGCTTTGAGGCCAACAAGTTAGTTTATTGAAGTAATTGATTTCAAGTAACTCAAATTGCTTTTACAAATCCCTTTAAACCTTTCCTGATTCCAAGTAAAACATCTTGTTTTCTCATGTCAGCAATTATACCACATGTTTTTCCTTCAACGTGCTTGGAAGTTGCTTGGAAGTTACTTTGATAGCATATTCAGCAATTTCACCTAGATTTTACACCAAATTTGCCTTTATCCTATTAATCAATTCATCAAATCCACCTCATTTTTTGCTATTGAACTTTGGGAGGCCTCCTTTAGCAATGTTTTCAAAAGATTCTTATTTGCATTTGCATCTTCATTCTAATTTTGGTTCTGAGCATTGTTAAAAGCATTTCATGTAATTGTACAAGTGATTTATATCATTAACTACTGCAATGTTGCTCTCATACTATTCATCAACTCCGTAATATTTGTGATCTTAATCTGCAATTGTATTGATGCCATCAACATTATGCTTGACTTTCTTGAAGTCATCATTTAGACATGCCTTATTTCAATGCATTCCAAAGGTACTCTTGGAGAAGTTGTTGACATTTCTTTGCAATTCTTTGACAAGGGCTTGAACCGAGGAGTTATGCTAGCCTCCCTTGTAAACTTGTTTTAATTCACTTTCTATGGATATTTTAAATTTATGTGTATAAAAATATTTTAAAATCTATTCCAATTGCGAGTAAAACCTCTTGTTTTCTCATGTTAGCAACTATACCACATATGTTTTTCTTTCCATGTGCACCAAAGTTGCTTTCATAGCATCTTCAGCAGTTTCACCTATACTTAACTCCAATTTTGCGTTTATCCTTATTAATCCATTTTGCCACTGAATTTTGGAAGGTCTACTTTAGCGTTGTTTTCAAAAGATTTCTTATTTGCATTTGCACCTTCATTCTAATTTTAGTTCTAAACATTGTTACACGTATTTGGCGTATTTAATCACTAGCTACTCAATGATCTGTATCACTAGCTACTCAATGTTTCTCCTTGTGATAATAATCTGCAATTATGCCTCGTTTGTATTAATTTTGTCAATGTTATCCTTGACCAACCATCTTGAGCTGATTGTTTCAACATGCATTCCACAAAGGCTTTAACAGAGTAGTCATTCATCCTCAAGAGTTTCTTGTCTAATCCATGATAGTCATATAGATAGATAGATAAATACACAACTTTTATAGTTCTAAATATTTGAATCAGTTACCGTTTAATTTTAAAACCTTAATGCTCTTCCCTTTAGGTCACAAGTACTTCTGGCAATGGCCTTTTCACATGAGTCATGTTTATAGACCATTTTGTTTAATTAAGGTGGTTGTTCTATTATCTTTATTTCTAAACACTTAAAGAGTTTCTTGTCTAATCCATGATAGTCATATAGATAGATAGATAGATAAATACACAACTTTTATAGTTCTAAATATTTGAATCAGTTACCGTTTAATTTTAAAACCTTAATGCTCTTCCCTTTAGGTCACAAGTACTTTTGGCAATGGCCTTCTCACATGAGTCATGTTTATAGACCATTTTGTTTAATTAAGGTGGTTGTTCTATTATCTTTATTTCTAAACACTTTGACTTTTAGAAATTTTCAATATCTTTTTATAGTTGGTTATATGCAGTTGAAACTAGGCTCACCCATATTATCTATGCCAATGAACCATATTATTGTGGTATTTGAACAACCCGTATTGTTATATATATATATATATATATATATATATATATATATATATATATATATATATATATATATATATATTGTAATATGTTATATGGGATTGAAACAGGCCCCAGCCATATTACATTATGACCACGTTGCGGTATAACAATAATAGTTTTGACAATTATGCATGTATTGCCTGGCAAGATTCAAACCTGGATATCCTCCTTGAAGTTGAGGTATTTAATCAATTGAACTCATATCATCTGATAAATTTTCAATATCTTTTACCGTTAATTAATTTCATTAAAAAGAAAGGTGTATTAATCTACACAAAGCATAATTAACATTAATCAAATTTGATATCTTTCATTTAGTTACTTTAATAGATGTAACTTTAGAGTAGTTCAATTTAGAATAAATTTGGTTAATTACATCTTTTAATTAATATTTTTTGTTATTTAAAAAATTTGTAGTTGACTTCCATTATAAGCTAGTATAACTAGATCCAATTATACATAGTTTTGTCTAAAACTTTTGAATGTTAGTTTGCATTAAATTATTTTAATCAATTTTAAATTAACTCGCTTTGTTTTAAGATTTTTTTTTAAATGGGATTGAAACGGGTCCCACCCGTATTACATCATCATTACCACACAGTGGTATTACAATAAGTTACTTATTTAAGCATATATTCTTTCACAACATTCAAACCTTGGTCTCTTCCTTCAAAATCGAAGAATCTAACTGGTTGAACTAATGCCATTGGATTCTTTGTTTTAAAATTTAACCTTTGTGTTTTCCTTAAAAATATTTTTCATCTATATTTCAATCTTATTTGCATTCAAAAGTTCCCATTTTCCCATTAAAATGTGACCGATTCTACTTTATTTTTATAAAGTTCATTTGTTCCTTTGGTTATGGCCAACAGTGTGACTGATTCTACTTTATTTTTATAATGTTCATTTGTTCCTTTGGTTATGGCCAACAGTGTGACTGATTCTACTTTATTTTTATAATGTTCATTTGTTCCTTTGGTTATGGCCAACAGTGTGACTATTTCTACTTTATTTTTATAATGTTCATTTATTCCTTTGGTTATGGCCAACAGTTTGAACTTTTTCATCTATATTTCAATCTTGTTTGAATTCAAAAGTTTGTTCATTTGTTCCTTTGGTCATGGCCAACAGTTTGAATTTTTTCATCTTCAAAAGTTTCCAATTTCCCATTAAAATGTGACTGGTTCAACTTTATTTTTATAATGTTCATTTGTTTCTTTGGTTAGGGCTAATAGTTTGGACTTTTGGTTAAGACCCTATTCACAAGTACAAGGTTACAAGTTTGATTCGATTTATTAGGATACTAATTTGATTTTATTTTCTAGTCTTAAACAAAACCTTCATCAAGTGTACTGCATAAAATTATAGATAAGATTAGCTATTTTGCAAACTCTCCCTCATACAAGGGACTAAAGTGTGAAACAAAGCTTGCTATAACTTTAATTCACTTCTCATTACAGATAAATGTAGGTAATTCTTTGTCCAACCTTTATAGTATTATACTAAAAGTCACATAAAACAAAAAAACATCCAAATTACGATATAAATAAAGAAATTCGAGATTGCTCTAAAAAGATCAAAGACATCCTAACAACTGTTTAGGACCATAAAAAAGCTAATGAAGAGCAAAAAAATTTCAGCTTAAAAAATGAATAAGCACATAAGAAAGAATAAACTATAAGAAATAAAATACAAGATCCATATCCTCCTAATTGTTTGGTTTAATTTTATATAGTTGAAAAGCAAGGAAAGAAGAATCCAATTTGGTCCGACGCAAAGTCCCATCAATACTCAAAGCATCTTCACAGGGAATGTATTTGAGGATCTTAATAAACACTTCCACCCTTCTCTTAGTATAATAAAAATTCACTTCATACTTCATTGAAAAATAAAAACTAAAAAGTAAATCGCTAGTCCTATTCCTAGGCAAGGCCTTGATCAAATTTTCTATGTTTCAACCAGCCAGCCCATAAAAGTGTATCTAATCTACATTCACCCCTCAAAACATTTTAAATAGGCTATTTTCACAAAGTGGTGCTTTTATAAAAGAAAAAGAAGACTCGAGAGTAAGCAATGACAACAGGGAGAGCAGATATCAAGAATTCACATGATGCTTACAGTGCGCTCAAGAGTGCCTGGAATTCCTTCAAGAATCTTAATGCGTGATCTGGTCTCTTCACACATTTTCTTCACAAACTCTCCCTTACGACCAATAATCCCACCAACTTTCTGAGCAGGAACAAGAAGCCGAAATACATTGTCCCCAGGCCATCCTGGCCATTTCTTATCTTGTGCTCCTCCGGCTCCAACTTCATCTTCCCGACCCCTTTTCTGAGGAACTGTAGAATTGTTGGCCATACCAATCATGTCCGGTTGCTCTGGCATTGTTTCCACGGATGCTGTTGCCATGTGTTCCTGTAGTTTAAAACCAAAGGCATAAACAATTAACAATCTGGTTAAAATTGTTGCATTGTTCTTCCAGTCAACAGGTAAAAAAATTATCCCCCTCCTTTTCTAGGGTACACTTGGGTGTCTTCATGCATATCTCAAATAGTGCAATTCAAGAACATGCAATTCCACCATATATGAACCATAAAAATACAGCTAATAATGTGCCCAGGTATCACTGACCAGCCCATATTAAGAATGTTAACCAACAATCAAATAGATCCACAATAAAAGTAAAATTTAATGCCTATTACATTCGTTGGCATATATTGGCAGATATGAGCTAGTGTGACAAGCAGTTTAACATAAGTCACATCGAACATTCATTTATTAACACACCTCCAGCCTTATTTTAAAGTTGAAAGTGGCCTGGAACTAAGCTATATTTGAAACCTTGAAATGCGAATATGCCTTTTGGGCTTTTGGTTAAAGACTTATTGTCTATAAGTGCAAGGTTACAAGTTCCATAATTCAATTCTATGTCATCGATTGCAGATTATTATTAGTTGTTGAACTACTATTAAATTTATCACTCGACAACAACTAAATAAAAAAACTTTAAAATAAAAAGTGTCCAAAAGTTTTAAAAACAATTTCTCATCTAATATTAAAATCCATCATAATAAAATAAGTCAAAACCACCAAATAGCAACATTAACTCAACTAAACCTTACCTTACCTAATAGCAACATTAACTCAACTAAACCTTACCTTACCTAACAATACATATATAATAGCTTATTACATTATATGGTCGGTCGTTAGGACCTTTCAATCAACCTCACAAGCACGTACTTACCTACAGTGTGTCTATTAACTCGCACCAGATTCATCTCCAAGTGGTGGCCAAAAGTTCGATTCCCGGAAACATTCTTGGTCTCCTTGGAAACTTGCAATAGTGAATTCGAAGCTGTAAAGTTGAGGTTTTTCAAAATAAAATAAAAAATAATAATTGGAGGAAAAAAATGGTACTAGACTAACACATAACGTCCCAGACACGGAAGAATTAACAGCAACCATTTCAAAAACCAATGGCGACCAACAAATTCAATAACCCCCGCAACAGATAATGCATCTTACTTTTTCCTATACAAGTGTATCAAGTGTGATACACACTCACACAGAGAAAAGTCGATTCATGATGACCGGTCTCCTCTTTGATTAAAGCCATGAAAACACGATACCTTCGACAAAATAATGTTGCAAAAATACAACCACTTTTCCGCAAGAAAGACGTTAAAATGACCCGCCTGGCCGAGCCAACGCCGCAATGCGACCACGCATGGCGATTTGAAGGAATCGAACTCGAGACCTCCACACTGAAGTGTTACACAAGTATAAACCCTAACGGGACAGCTAAAATCCTTCCTAGACGTTCACAACAAAACGATTCACAACTTTAAAAAACCACCAAAACTCAAAATCCTCCCCTTCCTCAAACAAACATAAATAAAACAAAGAATCCACAAGCTTCAACAAAATCCGCGAGTAAAACAGCACGTTGAAATAAAACGTACGTTTGCAGAAAGACACTCCAAGTTTTCGGTACTTAAACCCTAACATTCTTCTTTCGCAGAAGAGCACGTTCCATTAAAGCTCGGAAAAAATAACAGGGGCAGGCTAGGGCTTACCGTGGAGCGAAGGCCTGCGACGAATCCGAACTAAGAGCAGATGCAGGCGAGCTATCAACAGTACCAGGTACCAAACAAGTGTCCTAACGCCAAATGTAAAGATAAGACCGCGTAAGCAAACATGCACATATGTCTGAATATATAGCAGGACTTACAAAAGCATTTTATAGTGTTCTAGCTGGGCAGGTCACTTAAACGCTCCAATGTGAAATACTTCAAATACTTCACATCAAAACAAAAAAGGTGTAGACTATGATGTGAAAGAGTAGAGTAGAATTGCTGTTGAAATATTGTAGTGGTGTAATTTTGGATATTTATTTAAAAGGTTTAGATTTTAATTATTGTATGAAGGGTTGGAATTTTTTTTAAATTCATTTTTTATTTTAAAAATGGTTTAAATTATTTTATAAGAGATTGAGACTCTTTCAAAAATCCATGTTTTATCTTAAAAATTTTGGTTTGGTTAGTAGTCCACAAAGGGATAGGTCAATTGGTAGTGGGTTATCTCTATCTCCATTCAATTCTTTAAAGAATCAAAATCTCGTTGACTTCGTCTTTATCTAACAAGCTACATATTATAGAGGTTTCCTATACAAACGAAAAAAAAATTATGAATTCTTTAACAGATGAAAATCAGCAGAATTTTAGAGCAGTATTAAATAATAAGTTACAGGAAAGGGAAGAACTACATCACAATAGTAGAGATTACAGTAAAAGTGAATGGTTAATGCACGTTATTCAAGAAGCTCTAAACAAATGCAAGAGAGCTAAACCTAAAAAGAAAGAAAGGAATAGCTTCCCAACCAACCCATGGTTCGATGAAGATTGCAAAAAAATGCGAAGATTACTAAAGGAACCAACGGGTAAAATAAGAGCAAACAAAAAAGCATATGAGAAACTGGTAAGGGCAAAAAAAGAAGAATACACTAGAACAAGGAGGAAAGAATTGATTTATTTAGGGAAGCATGAACCAAAGAAATTTTGGAAGGAACTAAGCGTGAAAATGATGCAAACTGAAAATAACATAACAGTTAATCAATGGTTGGAGTATTCAAAACAACTGTATCAGCGTAGTAACCAGCAGGAGACACCCCCTACTATCATTGTCAAGAAAGAACTTTTCACAATTGAAGACATTATTCAAGGGATAAAAAAGTTAGCAACTGGTAAAGCCCGTGACATAGACAATCTTCAAGCAGAGCATATAAAATGGGGGGTAGATATCTCGAAACCGCAAATCAAAGAAATTTTCAATGAGGTCATACAAAATGGCTTCCCTACTGGGTGGACAACTAGCTTGACCATTCCTTTGTTTAAAAGTGGAGATGTAAATAATCCCTCAAACTATCAAACTATCATGATCAACCCTCTCTTTGCAAAGTTGTTTGGGAGTATGATAGAGTGTAGGATCAGCATATGGGCGGGCCGAAAAAAAGGGAAAGAGAGCAAAGGGGCAAGCGGGTTTTAGGCCCAAGCACTCAACTATTGATCACCGTATCACGCTCGGACACATAGTGGAAAAAATATGGGACAAAAAGAGGAGGCTTTTTGTTGTTTTGTAGACTTCAAAAAGGCATTTGACACAGTGCCAAGGAAAAAATTATGGAGTAGAATGGAAGAGCTAGAGGTTCCAATTCACTACAAGGCAGCAGTTCACAGACTATATGAGCATGTAAAGGCTAGAATCAGAACATAGGAAGGGTTATCTAAATGTTTTGGTAGTGACATAGGTGTCAAACAAGGTTGCCCTCTATCTCCGACCTTATTTGGGTTGTACATTGACAAGTTAGAAGAATGGATAAACAAATTTGGGGGAGAGGGTGTGCATTTAGCCAAATATGTGGTAAAACTCCTCATGTATGCAGATGATGTAATTTTTGTGGCCAAAACAACCAAAGATCTAGAAGATCACCTTCAAGCTCTAGAACTCTTTTGTAAAGAAGTTGGGATGCAGGTGAACACGAGCAAAACAAAAATTATGATTTTTTCAAAAAAAAAGAAGAAGCAACAACTCAAATTTCAGTTTGCAGGAGAATCGCTTGATGTAGTGGTAGAATACAAATACCTGGGCATAGACTTTCATGACAAACTTAATTGGAATACATGTAGGATGAAAAGAACTCAAAGTGGCTGGAGAGCACTATATGCACTTCAAAACAAGTGTAGGAATGCCGAGTTGTGGGACTGGAAGACCACCAAGGTCTTATTTGGCCTACTTGTTACACCGGTTTTGTTGTATGGTTGTAAGGTGTGGGCTAGTGGAACAACAAATGCAAAATGGAGGCAAATAGAAAGGATTCAAAAATATCTAATCATAAACTTTCTCAAAATTAAGGCCACAACCCCTTATGAAATTATTCTAGCTGAAACTAGAATGTTCCCTTTAGAAGCAATTGCTATGACCAAGTTGTTATGTTACTTGAAAAAAATAGAAAACATGACAAATGATAGATGGCCTAGGGCAGCTAAGGACGAAGAGTTGCATAGGCGAAAGAATACGTGGATGAAACAAAATTAGAAATGGATGAAACGTTGGGAAATCAACATAAATGAATGCCCAAATGTCAAGAAAGACAAAAAATTATGTGAATGAAAAGTTCAGAAGTGGAATGTGGAAAAATGCAAGCAGGAAAAGACAATATTATATTGCAAATTTTAACCCAACGTACGACCACAAGGAAAAAGCGTATATAGGCGTTGAAATCAAGTGGAAGGAAAAAATACTCATTGCTCAGATAAGGACTAGCTCTCATAGGCTTAGATGTGAAATAGGGAAATGGACAATGCCCAAAGAACAATGGGAAGAAAGGATATGTACTCTATGCAACACAGGGGCAATAGAGACAGAGGAACACTTCATCTATAAATGCCCGATTTTTTCAAATATCCATGACAAATACAAAGAAACACTTGGGAACGAGTTTATGACAGATTTATTTGAAGACAGTAAAATAAAAAAAGTTGGAGAATTGCTAACACAAATCAGCAGGAGAAGGAACAACTTTCTCAAAGATATTAAAGATCATATGATATGATTTGAGTAATTGTACTTCCATATTTGAGGTCCCATAGACCATATTTGGGTCTCGCGGACGTAATTAAAATCTTTCATTCATTCATATTATATATATATATATATATATATATATATATATATATATATATATATATATATAACATTGTGGCCAATATATTCATTGAAATCAAAAAAAAAAAATGTTTAAAGAGGGTGGGATATTGAGTTTGTTTTTTAATTTAATAATTTTTAATAAAATAAATTTATTTATATAATAAAATATTGGTTGAATTTTTATTTTTATTTTTTGGTTAGGTTATTGTGAGAAACCCCTATGACCCGACGTACAGGGTGAATTATACTTATCAATAGGGAATTTAACACAAAGCCATCACACACCCACCCCCTCACACATTCACCTACGCCACAGTTTGAACTATAGTTGAGTTAAATGGTAGTGGTTTTAAAGAGTTTGAAGTTGGATTTGAATTTATATAAATTTCTACATTTGAGTAAGGTAATGGTAATTCTGAAGGATTTTATGTTGGGTTTGAATTCGTATCAACATCCACAGTTGAGTTAGGTGATGATGGATCTAAAGAGTTTGAAGTCGGGTTTGAATCTGTATCAACATCCACAACCGAGTCAAGTGATGACAGTGCTAAAGGGTTTGAATCCATATCAACATCCACAACTGAGTCAGACAACGGTGAACCTGAAGGGTTTTAATCCATATCAACATCCATAGCTAAGTTAGGCAATGGCAGTTTTGAAGGGCTTGAAGTCGGTTTGAATCTGTATCAACATCCATAGCTGAGTCAAGTGACAGTGGCTCTAAAGGGTTTGAAGTCGAGTTTGAATATGTATCAACAACCACAGTTGAGTCAAGCGAGGACGACTTTGAAGGATTTTAAGATGGAGAACTCAGGTTAGGGAGGCAAGGGTAGTTTGTAGGGTTTGGCTGGCGGTTAGGATGATAATCAAGATGCGGTAGTCGAAGGGGCCTAGGTGGAAGAAACAAACAAGGGAGCTCCTCACCCTTTTGACCCAAGAGCCCATTCCTGGGTCAATATTCTCAAAGGAAAACAAAAGCTACATGAGGGGTGTTTCAACTTGCAGCCGACAAATGGTGAGTTGGTGATTCTAGACATCCTGGTAGATTTGGTAGTTGATCAGGGTAAGATGTCTCTAGTTGGAAAATTTATTGGTGTGAGGCCAAACCTTGATGTCATTTAGAAATGGGCGTGGGAGAAATGGAGGTCCATCGTGCATATGGAGATTGTTGCTTTATCAAAGAGCTTTTTTTGGGTTAAACTCGGTTGCCCAACGAACAGTGAATGGATTCTACAAGGAGGGTTATGGTTCTTTGGTCATAAAGACCTCTTCCTAAAGAGATGAAGCCCATATTTTGATCCTTACACTCAAGGTATCAATCTGGCACCCATTTGGGTGCACCTCCCAAGGCTCTCGATTCACTTTTGGCATGAGGAAATCCTCTTTAGGATTGCTAGGAATATAGGTCAACTAATGGCGGTGGACCTTGTTACACTGAATTGAACTCGCATGTTGCATGCACACTTCTACGTGTATGTGGACTTAAGTCAAGAGCTCCCCAAGTCGATTAAGTTGACTTCCAAGTATGGGTCTTGGACCCAAAGTTTTGAATATGAAAATATGGCTATGAAATGCGATCTTTGTAACAAGATGGGGCATCAAAGTTATCACTACACTACTCGAAGGAACGCCCCCAAAACAACCGGAGGTGGGTACAACACCAAAATCATATAAACCCTTAGTCGAGGAAAGAAGGAAATATGGAGCCTGCAGAAGGGACTAGTAAGGGGCAAGAACCAATGTCACAACCTGCTGAAGAATGAGAGGAAGTTGAATTCATCCTAGGCACCATGGAGGCAAATTCCCAAGGTCAAACCCTATTTATAAAAGGTGCAATTCCCCTTTCAAACTCATTTTCTTGTCTAAATATGATTGTAGAAAATTTGGAGTGTTAGCTCAATCTTCAACTTTGTCCTCAAGTAAAAACCTGGAGGACAAGGGTCTTGTCGTGGGGCTCACCATTGGGAGTCTTTGGGTGTGGTAAAAGCTACCCCTAGCCAGAAAGAATATCCCACAGGGAAGGGTGTCAAGGTGCCAAAAATTGTCACTCAGAGTCATTTGAAAACTTCTGAAGATGTTATTTTAAGGGGTAAACCTGGCAAGCCTTCTACGATAGTAGTTTTGCAGATTGAGACTGCTAATGAAGTGACCAATAGACCACATGCTATTCTAAATTTTGGGAGAAAGGTCCAAGGGGCCAAACATAAAAGATGAAAATCATCTCTTGGAACATAAGGGGGCTTAATGCCCCCTCTAAGCACCGGGTAGTTTATGCTTTGAGAAGGGACCATAACCCGGACATACTTCTTCTTTAGGAAACTAAGCTTGATGATAATAAGGTAGAAATAATTAAAAACATCATTTGGAGAGATGTTGAAGTAGTTTTTAGTGCAACAGAGGGTTCGTTTGGGGGCCTTCTTTGTCTTTGGAACAATAGCTCTATAGAGGGAAGATTGGTTTTCAAATCTAAATGGTTCATTACCTTGTTTTGCCACAACAAGGAGTCAAAAGAAAATTGGTTTCTAATGAACGTTTATACTCCTAACACATTGGCTAAGAGAAGGAAACTTTGGGAGAACCTAAGCCAAATGAGATCCACGTTTAGAGGAATTCCATGGATTTTAGTAGGGGATTTCAACACCCCTCTTAATCCTTCCAACAAGAAAGGGGGATCTCCTATCCCTTCAAAGAGTATGTAGGAATTTTGGTCATTTCTTAATTCCAATGATCTCATGGATATTGACCTAAGAATATTTCACTATACATGGAGTAATAGGTGGTTGGGAGACTAGTTGATCCAAATTTGACTTGATAGGTTTTTGGTCTCCCAAGAGGGCTTCACAATATTTGGTGATTCCTTGCTCACGACCTTGCCCAAAATCGGCTCTGATCACAGCCCAATTGTTTGGGAGGTAGTTAAAGACAAGAGAAAATATAATAGCCCATTCAGGTTTGAACTGATGTGGTTCAAACATGAAGATTTATCTTCAAATATTGAAGAATGGTGGGAAAAATCCTTTGAAGGTCCCAAATTGAGCCAAATTACCAACAAATTGAGACATATAAAGCAAAACCTAAAGGCTTGGAATAAGACACCTAGGTGTTGTAGGTGAGTTGGAGAGGAGAGGGCAATCCTCTGAGGGAGGTCCCAGGTTCGAATCTCCACCCTACCAAAAAGCTGAATTGGGTACCAAAAATCCAATTGATAATGTTGGTGCGGGTAGGGTTGGGTGCGACTCCCGGGTGACTTTGACGGTGTAGAACCCCCTGTTCGTGGTCTCTCAGACCAAGGTGGCCCCGTAAGGGGTTTTCACTTAAAAAAAAGGCTTGGAATAAGACCACTTTTGGTAACTTGTTAAAAAAACAAGAGGAATTACGAGCTGAGATTCATGACACTAAAAAAATAATAAAAGAAGGATCTATGACAAAGGAAATCATAATGAAAGAAAGGGAACTGATCTAAGAGTACCATAATATCCTAGAATGTGATAAAATGTATTGGTGTCAAAAATCTAGAATCAAATGGTTGAAGGAGAAGCACCAAAATACTAATTTCTTTCATATCTCTACCGTCCATCATCAAATCTACAACAAGATCAAATAAATTATTAAAAAAGATGGCTCTTTAAAGGGACAAACTTGATGAGAATAGAGAAGTTGTGGAGTACTTTAAGGATCTTTTGGGAGAGTCAAATACTGAACACCCAGTTGAAGAGGACTCTCTTTTGAGAGTCATTCCTACCCTAATCACTAAAGACCTCAATTTGTACCTCCTTAGCTCCTTCACAGAGGAGGAAATTAAGAAGGCTTTGTTCGATTTAGGGGGGTAGGGCTCTAGGGTCGGACAACTTCCATTGCGTTCTTTCAAAAAAATTGGTATATTTTAGGACCTGATGTGGTGGCTACCATTCAAGAAGTGCAAGTAACCCACCATATCCCCTTGAATGGTAACTCCACATTTTTGGCCCTAATTCCCAAATTAGCTAGTGCAAGAGACTTCACGCAGTTTCACCCCATCAACTTGTGTAATACACTTCTTAGAGTTCTAATGAAGTCCATTGCTAACCAACTCAAAGTTGTTCTTCCTTTCATAATTGATGTTAACCAGGGTGGTTTTGTAAGAGGCAAGCAAATTTTAGATGGGATCATCACCATCCATGAGGTAATCCACTCGATGGATAGAAGTGAGGAGGTTGGTATGCTACTAAATATTGACATGAATAAGGCCTACGACAAGGTCTCCTAGGAATTTTTGGCTAAGATCTTGTATAAATTTGGGTTTAATCAAGAATGAGTGGCTCTGGTTACTAGGTGCATCTCCACAACTAGTTTCTCTGTGTTGGTTAACGGTGCAACAACAGGCTACTTTGGATGCAAGAGGGGCTTGAGACAAGGTGATCCTTTGTCACCCTATTTATTCATAATCTTAGCAGAAGCACTCGGTCGAAGCATCTCTTCAATAGTGTCCAATGATCGATTAAGGGATTTTAAGTCGACCTCAACTATTGACCCAATGTCTCCTCATCAATAGTTTATTGATGACACAATAATTATCTCCAAAACTTTTGTTCCCCAAGTGGATGAAATTAAAATCATTATGAATAAATATGAAGAGGAAGCAGGGCTAAAAGTTAATTTTGCTAAGAGCAAAATTTACTTTATCAATACTCCCGAGGTCAGGCAACGAAGCATCTCACAAATTTTTGGATATGCAATAGGGGACCTTCCAACTTCTTATCTAGGAATACCACTTTTTAAGGGATGAATGAAGGCCGATATTTGAAACCCAATTATTGATTATTTCTCCAAAAAAATTACAGGTTGGAGGGGTTTCCTCCTAAACCGTGTTGGAAAATCCTAGTTGGTTCAATCCACCCTTCAAAGTATTCCAATATACTTCATGTCAGTTTTTAAACTCCTAGCCAATATTAGTAATAGATTGGAACAAATCCAAAGGTCCTTCCTATGGTTTGGATTGGAGGAAAAGAAGAGACTGCCACTTGTGGCTTAGGACCAAGTTTGTTCCAGAAAGGAGTTTGGGGGTCTAGGCTTCAAGCATTTAAAAATGATGAACAAGGCTCTGATTGGTAAAATGGGATGGAAGCTGTTGAAGAATGACCAATTATGTTGGGTTAAAATTCTTAAGGCTAAGTATATGCGTGATAATCAAGACTTTATCAACTCAAAGATCCACCATAGAGGCTCTTCTTTTTGGAACAACTTGTTAAATTGCAAACCCCTATTTAGAAAAGGGTCAGATGGCATATAGGAAATGATGAAAAAATAAATATTTGAAAAGATACTTGGTTGATCGATTCCTCTCTTGAATGTGATTCTTTATTGCTTCCTCTTAAACAATGATTATTAGAAGCCATTAGAAGCAAAGTCAAATACTTTCTTGTCTTTAGAGACGATAGTTGGCATTGGAAAAGTCTAAATCTACCAGGTCTCTTAGAAGCCCAAGCTAAATCCCAAAAGGCATTGGCAGACTTGATGAGGGTATTTCCTATTAACCCTACTAGAGGCAATGATTCTTTGATATGGAGTAAGGATAGCAAGGGCCTCTACACTGTTAAGACTGGGTACTCACTAATTGATAAAGAGAGTTTGGGGTGGCTCCCTATGAATAAGATATGGATCAAGAACCTAATTCCTAAAATCACCATTTTCTTTTGGCTTGTGGTGTAGAATAAAATTTTGACCATAGACAATTTAGTTAAAAGAGGGTTCAATCTCGTCAATAGATGTGCCCTATGTGAAAAGGAATTGGAATTTGTATACCACCTTTTTCTTGGTTGTAATTTTTCTCATGAAGTTTTAAGTTTTCTTCTTTCCAGGTTTAGAATCTCTTGGGCCCTCTTAAAAAACATGGTGGATGTTTACCTTCAATGGTCCTCCTCATTTAAATCTAAATGACAGCCTCCTTTGGTGATTATGCCTCCCTCACTTCCTTTGGGGGATATGGCATGAGTGCAACAACCAAATTTTCAAAGACAAGAAAAGGGATGCAAGATCAATTGGTACCAAAAAATGGGGATGGAGGGTTTCAACAAAGTTTGACCTACAATTTTTTATAGTTTTCAATCATCAGAGCACCTCTTGGCTAGTGTGGAGGTTGCATGCACTGAGTGCGAGTAGTGGAGAACAACGAAAGAGGCCCATTTGGGCCAAAGACTTAGGGGGTCCATGGGCCTCTTGGAGGGTTATCAAAAATCTAGCATGAGTGTGAAAATATTATGGTCAATAGGGACAACATTCCAGGCATTGAATCAAGTGAGCAACAAGCAAGGCAAACAAGGGGAAGTAATATCCAATGTTCCTTCATGCATGTGGAACAACGAATCGAACAGAATGAACAGGTATTGAACAAAACTGATAACCCTTTTCAATTCATAGCTCAAAACAAGGAGGAAGGACCTCCTCCTCCTTGAAAGTATAGACAAGGGCTAAAACAAAACAGAAACAAGATTCAAGAGATGGACCAAACAAAGGGAGATAACATGTTGATAGTAGATTTGGATCTAGGTAAAGCTACAACTAGATCTGAGATGCACAACCAAAAAGACCCAACCATAGCAAAAACAATTGAGGGGAAGGAGCCCAAGGACCTACCTCCAAAAATGAATTTTAAAGAAGCAATCCATGGAGGACCACCCCAAACAAGAGGGAAAAACAACCAACGACTTCCAAGGAAACCACTGAGGATGCCAAAGGTCGATTCAAGGAAAACAGAGATGGGTTGCATGAAAGCAACTAATGGATCCCCATTAGTGAAGTTGGAAATAGAGGATGTCCAGGCAGGAATAGATGCTATGGAGAGGAGAGGACTAATTTTTCGATTCATGGGATTTCGACCGATCCTTGCTACCTTCAAGCAATGGGCTACCAAAAACTGGAGAACTAAAGGTGAGTTCCAAATCTCTGCTTACCCTAATGGTTACTTCCTTATTATGTTTGCTACTGAAGAAGATAGGGAGGACATTTTTCAAGGGGGCCATGGTTCTTTGGTAGGGTAGGGCTCTTCATGAAGCCCTGGCATACCAAGTTCAAAGTTGAGGAAGAAATACCATCAACTGCCCCTGTTTGGGTCCGTTTATTTGGCCTCCCAATAGAATACTAGAACCCAAATGTATTAGCAACAATTGGGAATTCTTTAGGAGTTTTCATGATGATTGTTGATAGCACTCAATAGTTAGATCATATGATCTATGCAAGGATTTGTGTTCTAATTGACTTTGACAAACCACTTCCAGAGAAGATCACCTTACAATATGGGGAAGAAATATGGGAGCAAGTAGTAGATTATGAAAATATTCCTTTTAGATGTAGAATCTGTCATGAATATGGCCATCTAGCCAAGGATTTTCCACATAAGGTCCCTAACAAAGAGAAAGAGGATGGGGACTTGGTAGGGTTTCAAATCCCTAAACAAAAGAACATAAGGAAAAAAACAACAAAAGAGAAAATAGTAATTTCACCTAACACCTTTGAAATTCTCTCCATGGATGAGCAAGTAGATGATGAGGATGATAAAATGGAAACATCGATTATGGAAGCACAGTTTGATGAAGAGAGGGAATAGGAAGGAATGCATGATGAAAATAAAATAATAGATATTTTCCCTAATTCTGAGAAACAACAACTAGGGAGAACCATCTCATCTAGCATTAGACTTTCAAAAAAGAACAATATAGAAAATCAACACAAGTGCAAAACCAAAGGATAGATTCAAACCACAAACAAGCTAGATCCTCAAAAATACCATATAGATTCCAATAGTAGTGCCTTGGTTCTAAGTAAGCATCCTATAGTCCCAACTAGAATGAAGCAAGATACAAATAAAAATATGAGGATGGATACGAATCAAAAGGTAGGATGCAAATCCAACCAACATCATCTAGCAGAGGAAGGCCAAAAGTTAGTTGAGGAAGGTAAGGTAACAATACTTACCTAGTTGTTCAAACATTGTTAATTATGAAGATTATTACTTGGAATATTAGAGGACTTAAAGGAAGTCCTTCTAAACAATAAAAAATTAGAAGAATGATCCAAACAAATCAGCCTCAACTTCTCTTTCTCCAGGAGACAAAGGTTTCAATTGAAGAAATGGAAATAATAGCAACTAAGATGTGGCCAACCAGTAAAGTAGTGTCCCTCAGCACCCAAGGGGCCTCGGGAGGAGTGGCATGTCTTTGGGACCCAAAGGAAATTACAGTTTAGTACATGATGGGAAGCAGGGGATTGCTAGCAGTGGTTGCCCAAAATAGAGATTCAGATCAGGTTATTCTTTATATAAATGTGTATGCTCCATGTACTATGGAAGAGAAACGATCAATATGGAGGAATATAGCTTTTATCACCTCCCAATTCCCTGAAGCTTGGGCTTTGATAGGAGGAGATTTCAACTCCATCCTCTCATTAGAAGAAAAAATGGGAGGAAATAAGAAGTTGGATGGGAGTTCTAAACTCATGAATGAATACATGGTCAACCTTCACCTAGTAGATATCAAGCCAAGCAATGGTTTGATGACTTGGTCCAATAGAAGACAAGGCTCAACATGCATCCTTGAAAGGCTAGATAGGTTCTTGCTTTCAGATAAGTTTTTGATACAAGGACACACCCCAAAAGTGAAGATCTTAAATAATGCAGGATCTGACCATTGGCTAGTTTTAATTGAAGTTTGGAGAACCAGTAGTAAGCCGACACCATTTCATTTTTAGTTAATGTGGCTCAGAGATGAATCCTTCAAGTCAAGGATACAACAATGGTGGCAAGAAGGTAAGCCAAGACATGGTACAAAGATGTTTTATTTTGTTAAAAGGTTGCAGTATATTAAATATAAAATAAAGACTTAGAATTGGGAGGAATTTGGAGATGTCAGGGCAAAGAAAAGGGAAGCTTTAACCCAACTTGAGGAGTTGAATGAGAAAATTCATCTTGAGGGACTCACAGAAAATAGGATCAAGATAGAAATTAATATTTTAGCCTAGGTGAAGGAATGGGATAGAAGAGAAGAACTGATGTGGAAGCAAAAGTCAAGGATTCAATGGCTACAAGAAGGAGACCAAAACACAAGTTTCTTTCACAAGTCTCTCCTAGCTCGAAGAACACATAACTTTATCCCCTCATTGAAGAATGAATATGGAGATATAGTCCACACTTGGGAAGGCATGTCTTCTTTAGCTGTGAACCATTTTTCAAACCTATTTACAACCAAATTGCTTGACCCAAAAGCCCAACAAGAAATTCTACAAGAGATACCTATTCTTATTTTTAATGAGGAGAATGTGGCCCTGACTGCACTAGTAACTATGAGGGAACTACAAGAGGTAGTTTTCAAAATGCAAAAGGGGAAGACCCTAGGTCCGGATGGATTCCCTATTGAATTTTATCAAGAATTTTGGGATGTTTTGAAGGATGACATTCTAGAGGTGGTAGAAGAGGCTAGAAAGGCAAAATAAATCCTCAAAGAAATCAACAAGACATACATAGCACTAATTCCAAAATCTCAAGAAGTAGATAACATTATTGGTTATAGACCAATCACTTTATGTAATGTTAAAGAAAGGCTCAAACCATTGCTACATAAGATCATCTCTCTAGAACAAGGGGGATTTGTAGAGGGGCGACAGATAGTGGATGAGATAGTGTTAGCCCAAGAAGCAATTCACTCTATGGAAGCTCAAAAATCTCCATCCATGTTCATTCGATTGGATTTGTCCAAAGCATATGATAGGGTGGATTGGCACTTTCTCATCCAAGTAATGGAAAATTTTGGATTCTCTCAAGAATGGACAAAGTGGATCAGAGGTTGTATATCTTTAGTTTCTTATTCAGTTATTCTCAATGGTTGTCCCACTCATTTTTTCCCAACATCTAGAGGCATCAAGCAAGGAGACCCTCTCTCTCCATACCTATTCATCATCCTAGTAGAATGTTTAGGGAGGACATTTACTAAGGAATGATATTATCAGAGGTTAGAAGGAGTCACAATAGCTAAAGGAGTCAGACCTATCTCTCATTTACAATTTTTTGATGATTTCACCATTTTGGGGAAGGCAACAATAAAGGAAGCAACCTTAATAAAGCAAATTCTTAACTACTTCACTAGAGCCTAAGGGCAACTAGTTAATGAAGATAAATCAAAAGTACTCCTTTTCCATTGTTCTCCTAGAAAAGAGACTTTGATATTGGATAGTAGGATTCAAATAAACTTCTCTTCCTTAAATATTTGGGTGTTCTAGTTAATCTTGGCAGCCAAAAGAAAGAGCATTGGAGTTGGTTACCAGAGAAAGTGAAAAACATAATAGGTAGTTGGACCAACAAATGGCTTTCCTCAAGAGGATGGATAACTCTTATCAAATCAGTTCTTCAGTCTATCCCAATATTTGTTTCAGTAGTGTTGAACATCCCTAAGTCAGTGCTTAAAGAACTAGATAAAATTAGTCACAAATTTCTTTGGAGAGGATAAAAAATGGAGAAGAAATGGGCCCTAGTAAGGTGGGAGACCCTATGCCTTCCTACTCATGAAGGAGGGTCTAGGTCTTCGATCGATAGTCAAGAATAACAAGGCTTTGGTAGCAAAGTTATATTGGAGGTTAATTAGCCACCCCAATGCCTTGTGGGCCAAAAATATGAGAGCCAAATATGCAGAAAACAAAGAGCCCTCTGATATAATTTGACACCAACTACCTTCTAGAGGGTCCCCAATTTTAAAGGTCCTAAAAATTGGAGAGGAGTTGATAAAGAATAAGCTCTTTTGGATAGTTTAAAATGGTCAAAAGGTACATTTTTGGATAGACTCTTGGGATGGACACCTTGCACTATCAATTCAACATCCAAAATTAAGGCCTATAATGGAGAAAATGCATAGGATGAATTGGATAAAAGTTGCCAAATATTATAAAGATCAGACAAGAAATGCAGAGGTGGGAAGATGTTGGATCCTAGTAGAAGACTGGCCAATCCAACTCATAGATAAAAAAAAGGATATTCATAGACTCCTTCAAATGTGATCACCTTCATGGTCACAAGTTGAGGACTGCATTGGTTGGAATAGCTCAGGGTATGGAGTGTACACTATAGCTCAAGGTTATTTAGCCTTAAGCCATATTAACCCCCATCCAGCATAGGATCTATTCAAACATTTATGGGCTCAAAAGTTATGGCCAAAAGTCAGGTTTTTCAATTGGTTGCTTCTTCATAAAAGGGTACTCATAGGGGAGCAACTTATGAAGAAAGGATTTAATGGACCCTTTCAATGTGTAATGTGTTGGGATAACATTGAAACATTAAACCATTTATTCATAGAATACCCCATAGCTTCTAAATTATGGAAGATGATGGCTTCCCTTCTAAATTTAAGATGGTCCAATGAACAATCCATAGAATAGATATGGAGATATTGGAGTAAACAAGAAGGAAAATACTGGTATGTGAACCAAATAGTTTGGACAGGAATGACTATTCTTCCTTGGAACATTTGGAAGGAGTGAAACAAGCGAATATTTCAGCAAGAGAGTAGGGACATCCACTATGTCTGGCTAAAGACCATAGAAAATGTGACAGAGATTGTCCAACATTTATTAACTCATCCACATAATTCAAATCAACTATGGGAACAAATGATGGCCCGATTAAATATTAGCCATGGATTAGCCCAACATAGAAGGAAGAAAGTGACCACTCAGATGATGGATAGAACAAAGCAATGGCAACCTCCCCCATAGAATTTTGGAAAAATCAATACGGATGGAGCATCTAGAGGAAATCCTGGAAGAGCTAGTATAGGAGGGATAGGAAGATTGGAGGATGGTACTCCAATTTTTACTTTTGCAAAAAATTTAGGAATTCTATCCAATAACTTGGCAGAAGGGTAAGGTATTTTGAGAGGTTTGTAGGAGGCACTAAGGTTGGAGAAGGGTGATAGTAGAGTCAGACTCTCAAATTATGATCAATTACCTAAAATCAACTTCAAGGCCTGAGAAGGTAGACTACACCAAAAAAGGCTTTTAAGGGCGACTAAAATACAACGGTTTTTTATGACGATAAAAAACTGCCCTAATAGACCCTAAGAGGGTGGTTTTAAACCACCCTCACAAAAAAAACTTTTAACGGTGTTTAAAAGACGGTAGTTTTTTATGGCGATAAAAAACTACCCTAACAGACCTGAGAGGGTGGTCTTTTAAATCACCCTCTTAGGTCTTAACAACCACCCTAAAAAAATTATGAAGGATTCAATAGGATTTTTTATTTTTTAGATTCGCGGTCGAGATTTTTGAATTTTCATTTATATTTTAGTTAATGGGGAGATTGTGTTAGCCTAGGTCTGGCATTAACATCACTTACTTTCTTCTTTGTTTTTATCATATGTCTACAAAATTATGGCTATGGCAATTATCATGAGGAATGATTTTATATCATTTTAAGGTTGGGAGGAGTTAAATGCTTTCATAGGATTGCAGGCCTCGCATTCTGCTATCTGGGGTTGTAGTGTTTTTCTAAAGAAATTCAATTTGACATCATCACTTGAAGCTACAATGACAAAGATGGAAATTTGGAAGTAATGGGTTTTGAATTTTACATTGTTACTACTTTTTATGTTGTATTTGGATCGAAGAGGATATCTTGCAATTCAAAACTTTCGAGTGATTGGTCTACAATTGTCTGTAAATGTGTGTTATTTATTCATATTTCAAGTCATGAAGAAAATTTTAAAATGAAATTAATGAAAAACAATTGGTTTCAAAAAACATCATTCTTTCATATGCCAATGACCTTGTTTAAGATTCTTCATGTGGGTTTTGTTGTTAGGCATGCAGTACTTGCATCATATATTCTTGGATTCAACATATTTTTTTATTAGGTGGAGAGCTCAGTCTGTACATTGCTTACATTCATTTTCCAACACTGATTCACCTTAAAGCTTTTAAAATTTCTCTAAATTTTCCAAAAATAAATAAACCATTGATATGGCCATTTTAGTTTTTGGAATCATTTTTACTGTTTATGGCACATATTGAACATGTCCTAAAGTCTTTATTAATCGATATGTATTCCCAAGTAGTTTAGTTTTGTACAAATACATGCTATAAGTCACATGTTAATATTCATAACATTAACTTAGAAAAACTCATTTTTCATTTATATTTTACATTTATATTTTAGTTAGGAAGGCAAGGATCAATAATCAAGACCATAAAAATTATCTTAGGCACAATTCTTAATATCAATAACCAACTTCATGCTAAGTAACAACAAAAACAAATTGAATTACCTAAAATCCTCAACTCAACCTTTATTTAGGAGTACCAAGGTATAAAGAAAATTTATTCCAATATCTAGATGCACCATATTTATATCGAGACCAAATTTAAACTAATGGGACAACCCTAATGAAAGATAAACCCTATCCTCAAAGACATTGTTAAGAATTAGCTACAAAAATTAATACTATATACCTAACATATAATAGTCATTAAGTTTCCCTAGTAGTGATTTATCTAAAAAATGAGAAAAGTAGAGGATTTATGTTGATTACTAAGAACATAATAAAGCCACTCAAAAAGAGCACCCCCCTTCCATTTATTCATTGGGTATTGGATACACTAGAAAGAAAGAAGTTTTTTCTTTTCTTGATGGTTTTAGAGGTTATAATCAAATATAGATAACCACCAAAGACTAAGAAAAAAAAGCATCTATATATCAATGTAGAATATTTATCTATTGAGTTTTACCCTTTGCATTATATAATGCATATACCATAATTTAATGGGTTATTGAAAGTATTTTCTAAAATTTGATTATCTATGTTGAAATATGCATAGATGATGTTATTATCTATGATGACTCATTGAAAAGCCTATGTCAAATATTAAAAATGCTCTCCAAAATGTATAAAGACATGAATTTATCCCTTAATAATGAAAGGTATCATACAATGATGATCTAAAGGATAGACTTGGAATATCATATATCATTGATAAACATTGAGGTGGATCCTACAAACGTCATATTAGTTTACAACATTTCCCTAGCTCAAAAGCAAAAAGATATCCATATTTATTTAATGTATTATAGGTGATTCATAAATGGTTTGGTTGAAGTAAGTGAAGTACAATGGGTGGAACAACTGGGACCACACTCCCTGGGGGCACAACGGTGGCCTCCCTCTCCATGATTTGAACTTGGGCAACTTGGATAACAGTACAATGACATACCACAAGTTTTTCCTTCTCTCCAAGGATTTTAAGATTCTTTGGACTTTAAAAATCAAAAAGCATTTGTGACCCTAAAAAATTAACTTCAATACATTCAAAGAGCTTCAAATTGAAAACTATCCTTCATATATACAACATTACCTCTAATAGAACACTTAGGATAGTCCTTGAAATAAAGATGAGAAGGACCTGTATTCTATTTTAAATTGGTTATATAGGATTGAAATAGGCCCCACCCATAATAGATCATGAACACTTGTTATAAACTTCAGCTCTTATTAATAGATCATTCACTATTTATGCAAAAATATCAAATATCCATCCACAAATAATATTCCACAAAAACAATCCATACAAAAAGATAACACCCTTAACACCCTTAAGGTAGGGTATATCTAGACATTACTCCTTAAGGAATGAATCACTCCATATTTTTTCCATGAGCCAAGACTATTACAAAGAATACTTGATATGATTTACTTACAATGACAATATCCCTTCTTTATATAACCCTCTTCCTAAACCCTTCATCTTCCTAGACCCTTCATCTCCCTTATCCCACTTATTATTATAATAAAATATTAAAATATAATCACCTTTATACAATATAATATTATATTCCCCACATTTCTATCCCTAGGTACCTAATATTCCACCCTTTTTACAAAAATATTTTATCCTTGAAATATAGGAAGAAACTAAAAAATATAATCTTCTAAGCAATGCTGATAGCTGGTACCAATCTTGATCATCCCTCCATCTAAGTGATATATTGATTAGTGGTAGTCTACGATGATGCCAAGTTGCACTTATGCCACTTGAATATCCATAGTTTTTGCTCATATGGATCCATGTTTGTCCATTGTAGTTCTTATGTTGCTCTATGCCCTGTCTCCATGATTGTAGCCTCTCATGATGGTGTGGATGGCGATATGCTACAACCTTAGCCCAATGTTCTACTTTCTTTGACTCTTCTCTCTTGCTTTTCTCTTTTGATTCATCCTTTACCCTTACTTCTTGTTTGTTTTTTTCTACTACCTCATCCTTAAACTATATTTTAAGTTCTATTTATTCTTCAATTTCTTTCAATAACTACCCGTTTTTCCTTAGATTTTATTCCTTATATTGAGAAATATCCTATACTTTTATCTTCTTCCTATACCATAACTTCATGAACTTCTTTTGCACATTAATGTTAACCATACACAAGGAATCTAATCAAGGATAACCCAAAATAATATCCACATTATCCATCTCAATAGCATAAAAAACTGAATGCAAAACATATTTATCCATGGTGATCTTCAATTCTTTAAAGATCTAAATATTCTCACCCTCAAGATGTATGTCTTTAATTTTTGTTGCTTGAACCTGCAACCTATTTGCCAAAGCAATATTTATAAAATTATATTTGTTGTTATGGTTTATAGAATTAATAACCTTTTGCAAAATAGATTTTTTAGATTTAAATGAATCCTTTTGAACACTTTTTGGCCTATATGTCACCAAAGTTGTGGTTTCCTTAGTCTGCACACTATCACCCTTAGCTTTTCCTTATTTCATTCTCTTAAAATTTTCCAAATCTATTTTTAGTTCCTGTTGTTCATCTTGGAGCCTATCTATATCTTCATTCTTTTTCTCCAATCCCCATTTTCTTAAAAATGCAACTTCGAATTCTTCCCCTGTGTATGTAAGATTATGGGCAGGATCAAAGTTCATATACCAAGAAAACACTCCTCCTTGCAAATAACACCAAAGCTTAAATTTCCATATCCATTTATGAAAATTTAAGGACTTGAAAATTTTCCACCATTCTCTAGCATCACCATCATCCTCTCCAATGAATAATGGCAACTCCATAACCCTAACCTATAATAATAATAATTTTATTTTTCAAAAACTAGGGTTTAAATAACCAAAATTCTCAAAATTATTTATTCAAAAATCTCATCTGTTCCTTTTCCTAGACAATTAAATTTGTAAATTTTCTGCAAAACAAATCAATTGGCCACTAATTTGCTTACCCGGATTGAGAGATATAATTTTTCTCTTTGGATAATTTTTCTGCACAACCAAAAACATTGGTAGCCCAACTTTAAACAATTATAACTCTCTCAATACTAATAAAAAATTGATAAATAACCAATTGCATTTTTAGTACTCGAATTGATCTACATGACGGTATAAGAGTCTTCTGAAAATGACTGCTAAAAAAGGATATATTTTTCTTTTAAAATTTTTTAATAACCCAAATTCAAATAGCCATAAATACCTTAATATTAATAGAATTTAACAAATGGCTAGTCATTTTTATATTATTTGAAAATATCTACAAAATGGTGCAAAAATATTCTAAAAATGACTATTAAAAAAAGACATACCTCCTCCTGTAAGACGAGACACTTTCTCTAGAAAAAATTGCCCTAGCTCTACAATCCATAAAAAAACACAATCCCCAATATTTTTTGGATTAATACTTCTTATAAACATTTGTTGTGGGGGTTGAACCCAGGTCTCATCACCAATAATGCAAGTGGCATCCTTACCAGTAGACCACACAACAGATGTTTATAAGAATCTTCTAAAAATGACTGCTAAAAAAGGATATATTGTTCTTTTAATTTTTTTTTTGTGCAACTAAAAAACAACATCAATAATCCAACTTCAAATAGCCATAAATTCCTTAATATTAATAGAATTTAACAAATGGCTAGTCATTTTTATATTATTTGAAAATATTTACAAAATAGTGCAAAAATATTCTAAAAATGACTATTAAAAAAAGACATACCTCCTCTTATAAGACGAGACACTTTCTCTAGAAAAAATTGCCCTAGCTCTACAATCCATAAAAAAACACAATCCCCAATTTTTTTTGGATCAATACTTCTTATAAACATTTGTTGTGGGGGTTGAACCCAGGTCTCATCACCAATAATGCAAGTGGTATCCTTACCGGTAGACCACACAACAGATGTTTATAAGAATCTTCTGAAAATGACTGCTAAAAAAGGATATATTGTTCTTTTAATTTTTTTTTGTGCAACTAAAAAACAACATCAATAACCCAACTTCAAATAGCCATAAATCCCTTAATATTAATATAATTTAACAAATGGCTAGTCATTTTTATATTATTTGAAAATATCTACAAAATAGTGCAAAAATATTCTAAAAATGACTATTAAAAAAAGACATACCTCCTCCTGTAAGACGAGACACTTTATCTAGAAAAAATTGCCCTAGCTCTACAATCCATAAAAAAACATAATCCCCAATTTTTTTTGGATCAATACTTTTTATAAACATCTGTTTTGGGGGTTGAACCCAGGTCTCATCACCAATAATGCAAGTGGCATCCTTTCCAGTAGACCCCACACACAGATCACAATCCTTATTTTGCTATAATCATTGCTCTGATATCACTTTTTACAAACCTTAATTTCTATTAACAAAAAATCATTCACCATTTATGCAAAAATATCAAACCATTTATCCATAAATAATATTGCACAAAAATAATCCACACAAATAGATAGTACCCTTAAGGTAGGGCAACACCAATATTACTCCTTAAGAAAGGAATCACTCTAACTCCGCTCCATGAGCCAAGACTATTACAAAGAATACTTGATATGACTTGCTTACAATGACAATATCCCTTATTTATATAACCTTAATTCTAGACCCTTCATCTCCCTTATAACACTTATTATTATAATAAAAATAAAATATAATCACCTTTGGGTTATGTGTGACTCTAGAGAGGGGAAAACTGCCCTACCGCGTACAATTCCCAAAAGTTGGATCCACAAGAGAGAAAGCCTTTGGGGTGAACCACGGGGGTATGTTGTTCTCTACACTCGGTGCTAGGGGGAAGGGTTCACCAAGAATGGTTTAAGGACTCGCTCCAAGTCCTCTGGTTTTCAAGAATGTTTGATGTATGAGATTCAAGACAAACACCTAGATTTGGCCTTTCTAGATCTATGCTATAAAAGATAAAGGACAATGCAGAAATACAGAATGCAGGAATACAAGAGCTAACCCTAGAATGATTCTTTTCTTTGAATGCTTTTCTAACCTAGGGTTCTAAACAGACAACCTTTAAGCAAGGGCTCAAGAAGAGATGCACAAACAAAATTAACCCTAAGTGCACACTATATGTTGTTTATCTTTCAAATGCCTAGAAATTAATTAGATATATTTCTATAAAATCAGATCTAGGGTTTACAACAGAAATATAAAGCATTCAACAAACAACCTAAAGACTAATCAGAACACTTAGCTTATCCGGTGATTTATCCTTGCTTTTATCCTTTTATCCAATGCTATCAATAATTCCTGTTCCTGCAAGATAACTTGACAAACACTTGAAAAATATGATTAGCATTAGGGGGCCTTCTTAGGCCATTGTATAACAATACTTGGAGGCATAGCAGTCAAGCCCCCTAGGTCCTTTTAGCTGACCTTTGATAATTAAAAGCAGAAATTGACCTTTGGAGGAAAACAAACATAATACAATATAGCAGAAAAGAATGATGAAATCACAGAAACAGAATACACCACTATGCTCTAAATGCAGTCTAGAATGCAATGATGAAAACTGGAATAGCATATTGCCCCTAGATTTAGCTCAGGCAAAATCACACCCCGTAATAGGCGACCGTGATAACGCACAGGCGAAATCATGCCCCGTAGAAGATCGAGCATGATTTCGTAAAAGTGAGATGAAACATCTCAGATTGAAGCAAAATAATGAAACTAAGATGCAACGAATGAAATCAAACATGCAACAGAATACTTTCACCTGGCAGAGAGCGAGGAAGCAAGCAAAAAGGTTTGAGATCTCCTAGGTAGTCGATCTCTCCTTAGGGCTTCAACAACAATCCACCAAGAGCGAGCAACAACAATCCAATGCAGCAAACAATCAATCAAACTCCACACTTCTAAGTTGCTTGTGAAAGAAGAAGAAGAAGGATGCAGACTAAATAAAACACTTTGCGAGAAATCAAATGTTAGCGAGCAATAAATCATCAATCCTTAGAATGTCGATTATGTGAGCATGTGTTGTGTGTGAAAAGTGAATTCAAACCCTCCTTATATAGCGGATTTGAAGGTGAAAAGAGCGGGAAAACCAAGGAGGGCCGACGTAAAACATGCCAAGCCCAAAAAATTAGGGTTTCAATGTGTCAAACCCTAAAAAGGTGAAATCGTGCCCCATTAGGGCCGATCGTGATTTCGCAATGCGAAGTCGCGCCCCATCAAGGACCGGGCGTGATTTCGCATAGAGAGGGAAAAAAGGCAAAAAAGAGGGGAAGGAGCCTTACCCTTGCCCTAGGCAAGTCTAAGGGGTCCCCTAGAGGGCTCAGGGAAGATTGCCCACTAAAGTGGGTCAATTTTTCATGTCTACATTTTGCCCCCTCTTTGAAGCATTTAAGGCCAAGTAAATGCATCAAAGAAAGATGTAGACCTCTACAGGCAAGAAGACAACAAGCACAAAAAAGGAGTGGCCAGGTTTAGGAAAAAGGGTGAGACATTACTACCATTAATGCCTCTATGGCTAGGGTGCCCCCTCGAGTTTCGAAAGGAATGAAAATTCCTTTAAGAAACTTGAAAAAGGTAAGGAAGAAAAAGCAAAACATAAACATGGAGAACAAAGCAAGCAAACAAACAATAGAGCAAATATCATTAGGTACAACATGAATCTAATGCAGCTAACATGAAATGCATAGATGAAATAGAAGAAAGGGAAAGAAAGAAGAAGGGAAGAAGAGAAGAAGAAGAAGAAGAAGAACAAGAACAAGAATCCAAAGGTCAACCATAGAAAGCGAGAGAAGTTGATCAAGAACCCTGAATGAAGGGTGTTATGCCCAAAAGAATGGTCCAGATGTGGAGTGAAAACCTACTATGGGTGTAGTACTCGCTAAGATGGATAGATGGGAAAAATATGGAGTGTAACCCACTATGGATGATTGCTCGCTAGTGACTATTATGGGGTGATTACCCACTAGGATGTATGTTGAGGCCTACTAAAAATGGCCAAGGAGCTTATCCTATAATGGGGTGTTGAGCCCACTGAGTCAAAAGAAGCGTAACCCGATAGGGGAATACATCATTGCTGATGTGAATGATGTATTAGAAAGTACTACCCGATAGGGGTGTGTAAAAATGTATATAGACCAATCAATATGAGCATAACACAATGAGTGTGTGCATGTGCTAGAAGAAATGAGAGGAAGAAAATAAGGAGCAATGAATTGTGCATGGGTACCCCCTGCTTGAATTTTTAGCTATTGAAAAATCAAGAGGGAGAAAATGTGCAAACAAAGAAGAGAAGAATGTATATCCTTATATGAACAAAGAAGACAAAGGAGAAAATAAGAAGCATGCAAAGGATAAGGATATACCAAAAGAAGATTGCATTCCTTGACTTTGGAGAGAGATGATGATCATTGTAAAAAATTTCAAAGTCAAGGAATACAAGAAGAAGAGAGAAGAGAAGAAAGAGCAAAAGGAAGACAAGAAGAGAAGAAGGGATGAAAATGCATGGGCCCTAGGTTGGGGCTTTTCTAGGCATCAGAGCCCTAGTGAGAGTGCAATGCATGTGAGCTATGACCTAACTAGGTGTCATCACATGCCATTATTGCAAATCCCAAAAAGCTATATGAACAAGCAGTCATGAGCAAGCAACAATGCAATTATGACAAGCAAAAATGCAAGAGGAACAAAATGTCAAGCAATCATGCAAAATATGATAGGTAATCATGCAATATGAGCAAGCAATAGATGCAATATGATCTAAACTAAATGTAAAATGTAAATGCAGATGATAGATCAAGCATAATATATTTTTAAATGCATTATATTCATAGGTTCTTTAAGTTCTTTACCATCCAAAGAAGCCAAACGATAGGCACCTGAGCCAAACTTGGTCATTATGACAAAGGGCCCTAACCAATTAGGCTAAAACTTACCTCGAAGATCAGTACGAGCATTGGTATTCTTCTAGTTTTCTTTGAGGACAAGATCCCCAACTTCAAAAGAATGATTATGAACTTTCTTAGAATAAGCTCATCGAAGCCTATCCTGATAGGCTCTCAAATGCTCTAAGGCATGGATGCACTTTTCATCCAACAACTCCAACTAGTGCAAACGGTCTACATGATACTCATCACCAACCTCGACATCTTGCAACAAGATGCACAATGAAGGAACCTCAAGCTCAAAAGGAAACACTACCTCAGACCCATATACCAAAACATATGGTGAGGCCCCTATGGGAGTACGCACACTAGTACGATAGGCCCACAAGGTAGGATAAAGCTAGATATGCCAGTCATGACCGATCTTACTAACCAACTTCTTCAAGATCCTGATCAAGGACTTATTGGATGCTTCAACTTACCCATTACCCTAAGGGTAATAAGGAGTTGACCATCTGTGCTGAATATTATACTTAGCACAAATATTATGAACATCCTTATTCTTAAAAGGAGTGTCATTATCAGAAACAATCATCGAAGGAATCCCAAACCTACAAAGAATCTGGTTGAAGATGAACTTAGAAACTTGAGTTCTAGTCACCGTAGCCAGAGGCATGGCTTCAACCCATTTAGTGAAATACTCGATCGTAGTAATGATAAACTTGTGACCATCAGATGACACTAGGTTAACCTTCCCGATAATGTCCAATCCCCACATGGAGAATGGCCAAGGGGAAGAGATAACCTGAAGGTCTTGAGAAGGAGCATGGATAAGATGATCATGGCGTTGACACTTGTCGCAGCATCGAACATAGTCGCATGCATATTTCTCCATGGAAGGCCAATAATACCCCATTCAAAGGAGCTTCTTGGCAATAGCATTACCACTAAAATGGCCTCCGCATGAACCTTCATGAGCATCACTAAGAGCAAGTCAGGCTTCATCGGAGTTAAGGTATCGTAAGAGGATACCTTCAAAAGAATATTGATACAAAGTATTATCGATTATGATGAATCGACATGCTCTCTTGCACAAAATCTTATATTGATTATGATCTAAACCATCAAGCATCGAACCATCCTTAAGGAAATTAAAGATGTCGTTATACCATGGCTCATATGGGGAAGCTTCGATGGTCAAGCAATCTAATAGGATGAGACAAGAACCAAGCGATGTAGGTTCCTAAAGTTGTCTAATGATAATCGATGCTTGATCATATTCTAACTCTAGAGGGAACAAGGATGTGATAACAACCATGGCATCTGCATGGTGGTTTGAGGATCTAGGGATAGACTCTATGGTTACTCGATCAAACGAAGACAACAACTTAGTGATAATCTCCTTGTAAGGTTTAAGTTTATCATCTCGAGTCTGATAAACATCATTAATCTAATTAACCACAAGTTGAGAGTCACCAAAGACCGAAAGGACTCTAACCTACAAAGCTAAAGTTGCTCTAAGGCCAAGGATCAAGGCTTCATATTCTACAATATTATTCATGCAAGAGAAATGAAGCTTGAAGGACAAGGGGATGAGTTGATTTTGTGGGGTGACTAGAATGACTCCAGCACCAACACCCTTCATGCATCGGGCTCCATCAAAAAACAAAGTCCAAGACTCAGACTCTTCAATTTCAACATTGAAGCACTCATCGAGAAACTCAACAACTATAGGATGGGTAGCTTCTAGGGGAGCGGAGGCTAACTGATCAGTAATCACCTAACCCTTGATAGCCTTCTGACCTATGAAAGTCAAGTCAAACTCACTAAGGGCCAACACCCATTTAGCAGCTCGACTTGAAAGGTGGGGCTTAGACATCAAATAGCGCAAAGGATCAAATTTTGCGACTACCAATATCTTATGGTTGAGCATGTAGTGTCTTAAATTTTGAGAAGCAAACACTATGATAAGGCAAAGCTTTTCTAAGGGGGTGTACCTGGTTTCATAGCTAACCAAAGTTCTACTGATATAGTAGATAGCTCATTCTTTATTTTGATCATCATGTTGGGCCAGCATGGCTCCTAAAGCATGAGCAGTGGTTGCTATGTAAAGCATCAAATGCCTACCAAGTACAGGAGGAACTAAAATAGGTAAGGAGGTGAGATACTATTTGAGATCATCAAAAGCTTTTTGACACTCAAAATCCCATTAGAAGACTACATATTTCTTAAGAAGCTTAAGAAAGGGCTGACACTTATCGACTAACCGAGCAATGAACCGATGGATAGACTAAAGTTTACCTTGCAGGCTACATAGTTTAGTCAAGGTACGAGGAGGAGGCATATCAATGATAGTCGCTATCTTAGTGGGATCCACTTCAATGCCTCACCTAGAAACTATGAAGCCTAACAACTTGCCATATGTGACCCCAAACACACACTTAGCGGGTTTAAGATGAACCTTGTACTATCAAAGCCTTTCAAATATTCATCTTAAATCATGGACATGATCCTTTCATTCTATGGAGTGAGCTAGAAGATCATCCACATAGTCCTAGAGAATATCATGCATCATGTCATGGAAAATATAAGTCATGGCCCATTGATAGGTAGCTCCTACATTCTTCAGGCCAAAAGGCATGACCTTCCAGCAAAAGGTACCCCATGGAGTAGTGAATGTTGTCTTAGCCTGATCCTCAGGGGTAATCATAATCTGATTGTAGCCTGAGAAACCATCCATAAGTGAAAGTATTCCACATTTGGTAGTGAAATCTACAATCTGATCTATGTTGGGAAAGGAAAATCATCCTTGGGACATGCTAAGTTAATGTCCCAAAAGTCGGTACATATTTTGATTGTCCCTTCCTTTTTAGCTATAGGAACGATATTGGAGATCCAATCAGAATAGTCGATAGCTTTTATAAAACTGACATCAAGGAGTTTTTGGAGCTCTTCCTTGATTGATAGGGTGACCTTAGGATGCATCTTCCTAAGTTTTTGCTTAATAGGCTTAGCACTAGGCTTAACTACCAAATGATGCATGACAAGGGAGGGATCAAGCCCTGGCATGTCGGCATATGACCAAGCAAAAATATCTTGATATTCTCTTAATAAATTGGTCAATTGCTCCTGCTCATCCATGGACAAGGCTTTACCTAACTTAAGGATTCTAGGGGCTTCCTCAGAACCTATATTCACATCTATGGTCTCCTCAATAAGGATGGACAAGTCATCCTCAAGAGGAGGTGGGGTAGGAGTCACTCCTAATTGCTCAAGGTCCTCGGGAGACATAGAACCAAAGTCCTCTTGAGAATTAGAAGATTCCACCTACACAATGCAAGGGATAGACCCATCAAAGCAAATATCATTCTGGGGAGGATCCTCATATTTGATAAACTACTTTGGGGTCATGACCAATGAAGAAGGAGAGAGTGGCCCCTCATCCTTAACACTCCACTCTAAACCATGATGAGATTTATCTAAGAGAAATTCTTGACAAGAAGAGTTGACTTGATCCTGAGATGAGATATTAATTGATGATTCCTTATCAAAATTTTCAAGTTGCTTAGCTTTGTTAGATGAGGAATCTGATGAATAAATTTGAGCTAGATCATCTGGTGAGAAAAATTCAAATGGATGAGGATCGCCCAAGATAGAAATAGGTTGATTTTCAAATTTAAATTTTACACATTGATGAAAGGTAGAAGGGACAACCTCCATCGCATGGATCCAAGGATGTCCAAGAAGAATATTAAAATATGTAGGACAAGATACCACATAAAACAATGTATCTAAAATTTTGGGTCCAACTTTGAGGGGAAGTGATATGGTACCATAAGCTTCTTGGGACTCATTGTTGAAAGTTTTAATGATATCATCGGATCTAGTTATATCTTTCTCTTTTAATCCAAAATTTTGAAAGAAATGATATGTGCATAAATTAAGGGAAGAACCATTATCAATCATAACTCTTTTAATAAAAGTATCCCCAATAAATGCAGTGATGTAAAGAGAAGAATCCTTTTGCAAGTCTGAGAAAGAAATATCAACATCCGAGAATGTGAGATGATGTATCCCAAGAGATCTTACAATATTGGCCATATCACTAGGGGGAATATCTGGAGGGATAGATTGATATTTTAAAACATTCATCAAGGCTTCCCCATGAGTGGGAGAGCTCTATAAAAGTTCCAAAAGAGAGATATTGGTTGAGATGTTGATCTCCTATTGAGATCGTTAAACCTGCTGACTCTTCACTAACTTCTCTGAAGTAGTTGTTATCATACCAACCATATTATTATTATAAAAATGTGGTACACTTCTATAGGATACTTGATTAGCTGCCTACCTAACTCTATTCTGATTAACAGATGGCTTTTGTTGCAAATTTCCCAAATCAAGATGTTCTGCATCAATCAAATCTTGTACCACATGTTTTAACTTCTTACAAGAATTTGTCCAATGTCCTTCCACTCTATGATATGCATAATGTTGACCTACCTTATACCAATGAGTTGTAGTATCTAGTTGTCTAATAGGAGGTAACTCAATTGCCTTAGCTTCTAAAAGTTGTTTCAAAACTGCTTCCATAGACATATTAAGCCTTGTAAAATTCCTTTGTGGAGGTTTCTGAAGTACTATATTTTGTAGGTTGTTAGTAACATTATTAACAGGCCTACTATCCATTCCACTATCACCTCCTATGTGTTTATTCTTGTGTTGAGACTTAGTAGGTTTCTCTTCTTTAACCTTGAGTTGGCCTCTCCTGATGAGAGCATGTTCTACTTTTCTTGCTAAATCAATTGCTTGATCAAAAGATGTAATAGTAGTAGTCTCTAATGCATAAGATAATTGTTCTTGTAAATTACCAATAAATATCTCAAGCATATCTTTAGGAGGTAAAGTATATCTCAAACATCCAACTAAACTTCTCCAACGAGCCAAAATTTTTGAAAATCTTTCTTCTTTATTTTGTTTTAAATTATAGACATCTTTCATTGTCACTTCTTTCTCAATGTAAGCACCAAATTGTTGAACAAATAATTCTATTGTTTCTTCAAAAATCTTTAAGGAATAATTAGGCAACCGATAATACCACTCTAATGCCATGCCACCAAGACTCTTAGGAAATGTTTTAAGTAGCAACATATCATCATAAATGAGATCATGGCAAGTTGTTCTAAATCTTCTTAAATGCTCAATTGGATCTTTTATCCCCTTATAAATAGGTAAAATTGGCATAGAAAAATGCTTAGGATAAGGCCTAGCAGCAACAATAGGATCCAATGGTTGATTACACATTTCCTTATAACTGTAAGTAAAACTTGAAGGTTGAATCATCTCAACTTTTGAAACCAATTGCTTTACCATATTTGTTAAATTCTGCACTTCTAGATCACTGTTATGTATTATCCCCAGATTCCCTAAAGGAGGAGTGTTGGACATATTGATACTATTGAGGTATGTGGTATCTTGTTGAAGAGGATGACTAACATTTGGTGGAATAGAGGCAACAATGTTGAGATAAGCAGATTGAGGAGGAAATTGAATATTTTGAATGGCACTACTAGTTGGAGGGACTTGTAGATTCCTTCCAACATTGGTGGTTATAGTAGTGGCATAAGTTGGATGATGAACATGATTACCATGATTCAAAGATTCACTCAAGGAGTTATCATGAGATGGTCTAACTTCCTCAAGTAGGGCTTCTTCCTCTAAAGTTGCATCCAATGCATGCTTATGATATTTATAAAAGGTCCACACATGCTCAAAGGATTTAAAAATAAGGTTCCCATCAGGTCCCTTAATAGGATCAAGACTATTATCAATCTCTTCTTCCTCAAAGTTAGGATTTTCTCTATCAATGTGATCATTCTCTTGAAAAATCTCATCAAACCCTAAAAGCCTTCTTCCATTCCCAAGGTTGGAAGCCATTGGAAAAGGAGAGAGAGAGACTAAGGAAAAAGGAGGGAACTAAGACCCACAAAAACAAGCACCAAAAATTATGTTTTTAATATTTTTTGATCTAAACACACAGAATTAATGATCTTGATTAAAGTTTTAAAAGAAAAGGAGGTGTTCACATCGGGTTCACCAAAGATGTAGAGGGGGAAAACTGCCCTACCATGTACAATTCCCAAAAGTTGGATCCGCAAGAGAGAAGCCTTTGGGGTGAACCACGAGGGGTATGTTGTTCTCTACACTCGGTGCTAGGGGGAAGGGTTCACCAGGAATGGTTTAAGGACTCGCTCCAAGTCCTCTAGTTTTCAAGAATGTTTGATGTATGAGATTCAAGACAAACACCTAGATTTGGCCTTTCTAGATCTATGCTATAAAAGATAAAGGACAATGCAAAAATATAGAATGCAAGAATACAAGAGCTAACCCTAGAATGATTCTTCTCTTTGAATGCTTTTCTAACCTAGGGTTCTAAATAGACAACCTTTAAGCAAGGGCTCAAGAAATAATGCACAAACAAAATTAACCCTAAGTGCACACTATATGTTGTTTATCTTTCAAATGCCTAGAAATTAATTAGATATATTTCTATAAAATCAGATCTAGGGTTTACAATAGAAATATAAAGCATTCAACAAACAACCTAAAGACTAATCAGAACACTTATCTTATCCGATGATTTATCCTTGCTTTTATCCCTTTATCCAATGCTATCAATAATTCTTATTCCTGCAAGATAACTTGACAAACACTTGAAAAATATGATTAGCATTAGGGGGCCTTCTTAGGCCATTGTATAACAATACTTGGAGGTGCAACAGTCAAGCCCCCTAGGTCCTTTTAGCTGACATTTGATAATTAAAAGCGGAAATTGACCTTTGGAGGAAAACAAACATAATACAATATAGCAGAAAAGAATGATGAAATCACAGAAATAGAATACACCACTATGCTCTAAATGCAGTCTAGAATGCAATGATGAAAATTGGAATAACAGATTACCCCTAGATTTAGCTCAGGTAAAATCATGCCCCATAATAGGTGACTATGATAATGCAAGGTGAAATTGTACCCCGTAGAAGATCGGGTATGATTTCGTAGAAGTGAGATGAAACATCTCAGATTGAAGTGAAATAATGAAACTAAGATGCAACGAATGAAATCAAACATGCAACAGAATACTTTCACCTGGCAGAGAGTGAGGAAGCAAGCAGAAAGGTTTGAGATCTCCTAAGTAGTCAATCTCTCCTTAGGGCTTCAACAACAATCCACCAAGAGCGAGCAACAACAATCCAATGCAGCAAACAATCAATCAAACTCCACACTTCTAAGTTGCTTGTGAAAGAAGAAGAAGAAGGATGCAGACCGAATAAAACACTTTGCGAGAAATCAAATGTTAGCGAGCAATAAATCATCAATCCTTAGAATATCGATTATGTGAGTGTGTGTGAAAAAGTGAATTCAAACCCTCCTTATATAGCGGATTTGAAGGTGAAAAGAGTGGGAAAACCAAGGAGGGCCGACGTAAAACATGCCAACCTTAAAAAATTAGGGTTTCAATGTGTCAAACCCTAAAAAGGTGAAATCGTGCCCCATTAGGGCCGATCGCGATTTCGCAATGCGAAGTCGCGCCCCATCAAGGACCGAGCGCGATTTCGCATAGAGAGGAAAAAAGGCAAAAAGAGGGGGAAGGAGCCTTACCCTTGCCCTAGGCAAGTCTAAGGGGTCCCCTAGAGGGCTCAGGGAAGATTGCCCACTAAAGTGGGTCAATTTTTCATGTCTAAAATGACCCAATGCCATAATACCCATATACAATATGATATTATATTCCTGATATTCTTACTGCTAGGTACCTACCATATAACAACTTGGTTGTTATACATTATCACTTGGCAAGATTTGAACTAGACCTACTCCTCTAAATTTGAGGAATTTAACCCACTGAACTAATGCCATTTGAAAAGGATATGTATTATATTTATTATATAAGCAAAAACCACATAGTTGTAGAATTGCAACATGGTCATATAAAAAGAGATTCTTGTAGTAGTTCATACTGTTAATAAATTTTGATATTGTATATTAATATATCTTAAATTTTTGCATACTAATCACTCAACTATAAGTTTTTTCATTGGTTATATGGGTTTAAAATGGGCTCCATACACATTACATGATAACCATAGTGGTATTATAATGGCTTGGCTATTATGCATGCATCACTTGGCAAGAGTTGAACCTAGGTATCCTCCTTGAATGTTAATGAATTTAACTAGTCGAGTTAATCACATTAGATAACATTCAATTATACATTATGTAGTCAGTAACCCTTATTTTAAATGAATACATTATTTGATGGTTTTACTTCAAGGATAAAATAGAACTATGCTTGATAAGCCTAGTGATGAGAATGTGGTTGCAAATTTTCTTTTCAATATTTTTTAATAATATCAACATATCATTTGTAAGAATTTCCTTTTAAATATACTTATTTATAGTATCTATAACAACTCCATAGTTCATAAATAGATTATATTATTTGGCTATCAAAACAGTTTCATAACATTTATTTTAAAGGCCATTGTAGATTAATCGAGCAAAATGCTCCTTACACATGAAGTAATGGATATCTCTTCAAAATAAAATTGAATGTGATGCAGATTACTATTGTTAATGTTGCATTGACATATCAAGAAGTATATCTCTTATTTAGATCAATACCAACACATAGACAAGCCTACTCAAATAGATGATATGTGAGATATAACCATAAATAACATGAGTTTTTTTGATGAAAAATGACTAAAATTTATTAAACATAAACCAGATTACATAGTCACAAGGCCTTCCATACATGGGCCACAACCTGGAAGTGCCTCCAGATATACATACATATAATCCTAGGGAGTCTAAATGCCCAATTAGAGAATAAATAAAATTTGCATAAAAGAGCATTGCTACACCTAAGCATTGAATGACATATTAGAGGAGGACTCCTCAAAACTGCAATAAGACAAACCATCGATGTATTTTCCTTGTATACAACATATCATCTCGTAACCGAAATTGAGAGGTATTCATTTCCAATGGCAATTACAAATTCCTACAGCTCCACCATCTCATATTGCCAATATCCATTGTTAATTGTTTGTCCTATCTACACCTTCCCATGTACATAGAGATTTGAACAATTCCTAATTATGAAACACTGAGGCCTTTATTCTCCATGTGCGTAATTACTCCCTCATCCTAGTATTTTCCATGTTGGTACTACTTCCTTCCCCATCATTGGGGTAATCTTGTCGAAGTAAAACTTGTAATTCCATATAATATTCCCCCAAGTTTTACCCCCTACCATAATCCCACCAATGATGATCTCTCTCTATTCCCTAGTTAGCCAACTTATCTGCAACTCTGTTATTTTCCCTCACCTCATGGAGAAATTTTATTTGTTCTCTATTTTTTAAACCCATAATATTGTCCAAGACCTGCTAGATCCTCCATTCCATTTTCCCCCTCTCTTGCTTGGTCAACCTATTGATTAGGATCTGAGAGTCAAACTCCACCTAAATTCATGAGTATTCTTACTTAAGAGCCATGGTTAAGACTTCACAAATGACCATGGCATTGGCCACCATGTTGTTGTTCCTTCCAATGCCTCGATGGGAGCCAAAAACCATCTTCCCTTCGTGTGTACGACCCACCCCTCCATAACCCAATCCATCGATGGTGGCTTCCACTTCCCTCCCCTATCCAACTTTTTATGAGGAACCTTCCTTACTTTCAAGCTCTAATTCCAAAAATATTGGGACTAAACCTACCTAGGGATCACAATCCCATGAAGATTCAATAACTCCACATCTCTGGGCACAAGTTGGGAACCTTTGATTCCTCTTACATCCTCTCTAATATTGAGAAAAAGTTTCAAGAGAGTTGACTTCCTGGATGAGCACTTATCACAAAAAACATGTTTGTTATGCTCCAACCATGCCTACCATAAAGTGAAGGCCTTGAAACAATAGACTAGAAGGGAATACTATCCACAAACCCCCCTAGAGCCCCATAGATCAAAGAACTGCTCCAATGAGACATCATCAAGTCAAGGCAAATTAAACATCCTTTCGTCTTGCTCCTAGATCCAACTAGCAAAGGGACATCGAACTAGAAGGTGGTACACATATTCTCCCACTCCATAATAGAGCACACACCATTTTGGGCCCACTAAATCCCTCTTACCAATATTATCCTAAGTCAAAATCCTATTTTGAATGGTTAACCAAATAAAAATATTGACTTTTAGCCAGATACTTAAACTCCACACCTTCTTCCTGTTAGAGTTAGAGTATATTACATCATTTGGGTCATGTAAATGTACCACCTTTGGTACATAGTTAGAGTAGAGATTACTTTAGGGGGAAGTTAGCTACTTACTTCAAGCAATGTAATAAATGCACAAGTGTCAATGTGCATGTTGTAATGTGCAAGGTGTCCACTTGTACAACTAGGTAGAGTGTTGGCCAAGGAATCTATTTTCCTATATAAAGGGCCTCATAGTGATAGATCATAAGACGCAACATATAGATATCAAGAGCATTGTAGTAGAGAGTAGTAGATAGTGGTAGAGCTCATGTATGGAGCACAATGTAGTTCTTTAGCTTATATTAATGGAGTGACCATATCCTCCATACTGCATTGTATTTTTACCACTTTCTATTTATAGTATATTTTAGTCATATTGCAGACTCACTTTCTTTCATCTTATCAAGACCTGTGTTAGATCTCTCCCACTGCATATATCCTCAAAAGCTAATAGTGGTATCAGAGCCACGGTGAATCGAGATAGGAATAGGAGGGCCTACATCCATCATAGTTCCTCTTTGGAATTTTGGAAACCAAACTCACCAGTGTGCACCACCACTTGCAAAAGTCATCATAAGAGAAGTCTAGTAGGTCAATAGGAATAGGGAGAGAATCACAAGTGAGGACTAAAATAAAATCTCAGTTACAAAAATTTTGAGATTACATCTAGCTAGAGTCTTTCCACAGAGTTGCAGAAAAACTCGTGAAGACTAGGACTCAACATTCATACCACTAGATTGACAAATCAACTAGTGAAGATTATTATCTCCAGATTTATAAGTTCTTTCATTCCAGTTTCTAACAACTTGTTGCAAGAAAAGGAGATTCAAGAAAAAGGTTGGGAAGCTTCCTACAAGAGAGTTAGGAAGAATATCTTCTTAGAATCATTCCAACACTTACAACAACAAGGAGAAGACTAAATATTTCAAAGACCTCGAGAAAGGTCCCATTACAAGAGCTACAATCCTACAAGTGAAGTGAAAAAGTAGCCTTATAGAAGACTCAAGGAAGAAGAGACTCCAGAAGATGAGTCAAGGAGGAGATAAGAGATTGGTGATCTCCATTCAAGATCAATACCTATAGAGTGAAGAAGAAAATGCCAGAGAAGCCTAGAAGAAGAAAAGGCCAGAGAAGCCTAGAAGAAGAAAAGGCCAGAGAAGCCTAGAAGAAGAAAAGGCCAGAGAAGCCTTGAAGAAGAAAAGGCTAGAGAAGCCTTGAAGAAGAAAAGGCCAGAGAAGCCTTGATCCAAAAAAGAAGGCCATAGAAGCCTTAATTCTAAAGAAAATTTTAGAAAATAATTCCTAATTCAGAAGATAAAGTTCCTGATTCAGAAGAAGACTCTAAAGAAGAGTTTCTGAAGAAGACTCTAGAGAAGAGTCCAAGAAATAGGAGATTGGTGATCTCCATAAAAGCCTACAAATTGTAGAAGAAAGAGAAAGGACCAATGAAGTCCCATTCCAGAATCTAGAAGCAGTAGAATCAGAGATCCAAGAAGAAGATCTCATCACCAACACTTCCAAAAGTAGAAGGTTGAAGAAAAGGTCTCAATTGGAAGACCAGAGAAGCTACAAGATAGAAGACCTAGGAGAGGTCTCAAGCAGAAAAATAAGAAGGCTTGGAGAGCCTTATTGTAGAGCTCGTAGAAGCATCATTAAAAGAGTTCCTAGGAGAACTCATTGGAGAAATCCACTACCAAGGAGAAAGCTCCTGATAGTGAAGGACTTGGGACAATTATCACCATCCAACAACAAGCCCAAGAGAAGAAGAATTTGGCAAGGAGTGCCAAATATAGAAGAAGAATCTAGTGAAGACCTCAAGATATTCAGAATCTTGAGAAGAAGAAGATCCTATTTGAAGTCAAAATTTGACAAGAATATTGAAGGAAGATTCAGATAGAAGAAGCCTACCAAATCCAAGATATTTGGAGATTACCTCTCATAGCAAGAAGGCACAAGTTCAGAGAAAGGAGTTCTCTAAATCTATAATAGAAGGTAGAATATCACTAGAAGGATCAAGCCACCAAACCTAAGGCTCAAGATAGAAAGTTCAAGACCATAGTTTGGTGAAGCAGGAAGTTATTCTAGACAACCAACAAGAAGCTACGAATTCATCCACTACAAGGCAACAACTTGGTGAAACAAAACACCAAGATCTACATCTACTACAGAAGCCATTAAAGGTAAGCAACTAGGGTGCAATTAGTTGAACTTAAATTAGGGTTCATTATCAAATTCCATTAAGCACCATATTTGGATTAAAGTTGCAAGAAGAAGGGCTCATATTATAGTCTTCCAGAAAGTGCAAAAAGGAGAATTCATTTTAAGATATATTTGCACATTAATAGGAGTTGGATATTTTTAAAGAAAGAAAATTATCATCTACCTATTATCTATCTAGAAAGCAAGAAGACTACATCCTACAATATTGATTGTAGTGAAAATTGTAGAATATTCATTAAGGGTTCTTTACAGATTACTCTTAAGAATTGTAGAAGATTATTGAGTGCATTAGAATTCATTTTGAGAGTTTATTATCATTAAAAGTGCATTATTAATCCATTAAGCACTATACTAGTTGATCTTTAACTAGTTACTCTCAAGAAATTAGTTTGTGTTGTTAAAGGCACAAAACTAGCACAAAAATTTATAGCACTGCATGGCCAAAGGAAGCCACCAATACAAGCAAAAAGGTGGAGAAGGAAGCCACCATTAATATCCTTGAAGGAAGCCTCAAATCGAGACTTGGTGAGTCTCAAGATTCAAGGAGAATATAAGGATTTCATTTAAGTGTAGAGTGCAGAAATCCTTACTTCAAAAACAACATCTCATTAGCTTGGATTAACTATCATTAAAATATCCAAGGAAGCAGATTAAAAGAGGCAAGAAGGATTTCATAAAAAGGTCCTTCATATTGGTGCAAATATAACTATTACAAAGCACCTCTTTTGTTCCTTTGAAAGGACAAAAGTAATCCTATTTACAGGAAGTAGCGTAGACATCATATTTTGTAGGTTGAAGGGTAGAGTTCGAGCAAGAGGAAGGAGCCACCAAAGAGCTCACACGTCTAAGAATCAAGGTGTTTAAAAACACCATTTCTCCACATCCAATCCAACCCTAGAAGCAAGCGTGTCACCTACAACATTGGAGCTATTATAAGAAGCCATTACCATCCGAGTCTACATAGAGAAAAGGGCAGCATACAGAGGGAGATCATCTACGTAGAAGAAGTGCTATCAAAGCCAAGCAAAAAGGCTAGCAAATGATTATTATAAAAGACATACAAACAACATATTACAGGCGTAAATATACAAAGGAAGAAGTGCTATACCCAAGGTTTCTACTTGGAGAGAATGACCACCATTGAAGAGCACAAGAAGCTACCATAGGACCACCATTGAGAGCGCCATAGAACCAAGAAGCAATACAATTAGTGTCATCCATTATCCTCATCAAGACAATATGCAAAAAGAGAAGAGGGAATGCTTGCATTTCAAGAAACATAGCAAGCCAATACACATTTCAAAGATATAGGTAAATATAGGGCATCAACGCCCATCATTGGAGCATTAGAAGAAAGGTTTACATGCACAAGCCATGAGTGCCACTTGGCACAAGAGCTCTAAGCGTCCAATATTCATAAATAATCCAACGCTCACCCAGGAGGAGTTACAAGTCTTTGGGAGGTTACCACCAAACTCATCATTGCATACGTTGGAATATCAATGCCTACTAAGTAACGCTCAAGTGACACTTATTCGAAAGTCACAAGGAAGTAGTCCTATTTAAGGCATCCATATTGAAGAAGGAAAAGTGCTAGAGGTCAAAGAGAAGACTAGCATTGAATGGTGTGAAGCATATTCAGAGGAAGAAGGCTAATTCAAGCTTGTGCACCATTCGAAGGAGAAAGCCAACATTTAAGAAGTTATCATAAGATCAACAAATACAATACCTCATTCGATCAACAATTCAACATCTCATTCATGGAAGGAATACATCATAAAACCAACCATACCAACATCCAATTCATAGAGGATAAGATCGAGCATTCTTTAAAGGAATACCAGCACTAGTTACAGAGAAAAGAAGTGCTACGTAAGGGAGAATTCAATACCGATCAAAGAAGGCATTGACTACCATTTCAAAGGATTCAAATCTGCCACCTCACAACGTCAAGGCAAAGGAATACGAAGGTAAATCATATACTATTTATTGCTTGCTATAAACTAAGGATATATTGGAGTTATAAGGGCACATTATATTTACTATTGCAATTCATTCACTTAGCATTAGTAATATATTAAGCAAGCATATTTCAAAATATTTATATTTACAAATAATAAAGTAGGAGGAATAAGGATTTCAACTTGGAAATTAAAAATCCTATTATTGCAAATATTATATTGTTTTCTAATATTCCATATTAGGGAGTTATAAGGAATACTACATCAAAGTAGGTAATTGGAATTTAGAAACATTAAATATTAAATATCAAAGGCTATAAAGGAGGTCTATTAAGGAAAATCAAGAGTTGGAAATAAATTGGCATACTTGTCTCAAACCATATTAAAGGGACAAAAGAAATCCAACCAATAGAACCTCATCAAATTAGAAAGTGCTTAAGTTCAATAGGAGTAATAAGGTGTAATAGAAGTTGATTTTTGCTACTTACAAAACATTACAAAATCAACTCAAAATTGAACTACTATTCTCAAAAAGCACTTTATCAATCATAAAGCATATCCAAAATCACTAGGGAGTCATAAGGTATTCTACAAAACTTGATAATAATAGCATTCATTCAAAAATTATCAAGTACTTAATCCATTTGGGAATCATAAGGTTTCTACAAATCCTACAAGGATTCTATTAATTCACATCTCTTAAACTAGGGAGATATAAGGAAGCCTACAAAACCTAAGCACTAAAAGGTTCTATCAAATCAAAGCTCATAACTAGGGAGTCACAAGGGAGAACACTTTAGAAGACTCTATCTAATCAGTTACAAGCACTTTATACTCCATTCCAAGAAGCTATAAAGATGTCCACCTCAAGTAATACAATAAACAATGACATGAACAACACTATTAGAAAAGAAAGAGCAAGTGTCATAAAAAGTGGAATCAAGAATTCACTTATAAAATCTGAAGGAAACTTAGATCCTACTTCAAAAAGGATACAAAATGAAGCTCTAAAAGATAAGTTTGAAATGATGGAGCACTATCTACATGCTCGACTCACTGAAGCAATTGATAATGGAAAGAATGACATTCAAATTCCTTTAGAATATGGAAGCATACTATACATGGCACTACTTACATTCAAATGTTATAAGGATGAAATGTAGAACAAAAAAAATTGATAGAATGGATGAATCATCACTAGAAAAGATATTTCAATCCTCATGCAATATTAGTACTTCAAGTTCTACTAACTCAAAATATTATCATGATGCTCTAAGTGTATGTTCAGAAGCTTCTATATAGGACACAAAGAATGATGAGAAGAACAAAAGCAAAGAGAAAATATCTTTGCAAGAATCAGGTGATAGCACATCCACCTATGAAAGTACTAACTCCAATAAAGAAGAAGAAGAAGAACCAATGCAAGAAGGCATACAATGCAATGTGAATTAAAGAGGATATAAGCCATATCACTAAAACTAAAAGAAGAAGATGAAGATGAACCAGATCAAGGAGGATTACAATAGTCCATTGATGAAAGAACAAGCAAGCCAAAGAGCATCCACAAGAAGAAGATCCATATTGAATATTGAAATCTTCAATACCCAAATAATGTAATACATGGGGGTGTTAGAGTTAGAGTATATTACATCATTTGGGTCATGTAAATGTACCACCTTTGGTACATAGTTAGAGTAGAGATTACTTAGGGGGATTAGCTACTTACTTCAAGCAATGTAATAAATGCACAAGTGTCAATGTGCATGTTGTAATGTGCAAGGTGTCCACTTGTACAACTAGGTAGAGTGTTGGCCAAGGAATCTATTTTCCTATATAAAGGGCCTCATAGTGATAGATCATAAGACGCAACATATAGATATCAAGAGCATTGTAGTAGAGAGTAGTAGATAGTGGTAGAGCTCTTGTATGGAGCACAATGTAGTTCTTTAGCTTATATTAATGGAGTGACCATATCCTCCATACTGCATTGTATTTTCACCACTTTCTATTTATAGTATATTTCAGTCATATTGCAGACTCACTTTCTTTCATCTTATCAGGACCTGTGTTAGATCTCTCCCACTGCATATATCCTCAAAATCTAACACTTCCAAATAATCCCCTCCCTACCCAATCCCTCTATGATCCAATCATTCCTTCTTGATGGAATACTGTCCATTTCCTTTGTCTCCCCATCCCAAAGAGTCCTCTTTTGACCATGAGCACTACTTTTGATCCAAAATAGCATTTAGACTATTCCTATCTTCTTCAGCTATTGTCTCCAAATTGAGAGGTCTTTCCACCTCCTCAAACCCACTCCCACTTCATCTTCCTCCTAGTTAACATAGACCCAATTTGAATTCTTAAAAATCTTTGCAGTATTACCCAGGTTCGAGAATTGTGCAATAATTGGCTAGTATTGATCCTATGCATCATTCCAATATTTTGACTTTATCCCATTTTGAATTTTCAAAATAGCCCTATAGTAACAACAATAGTAGCATTTTTAATTATAGTCCAAATAATGGACCCGCCATTAAAGAGGAGGCTATAAAATGGTTCCATCCCATCTCTGTACTTCATACATAAAACCTTTAAGGTTGGACTGGTCCAACATCCAATTCCACAACAATTTAGCTGATAAAACCAAGTTATGATCAACCAATCTATGGATAACCAACCCCTCTTTATTTAGCGAGAGGTAGACCGAATCCCACATTACCAAACTCTATTTATTTTTCAATTCAGAGCCTCCTCAAATAAAGTCCCTCAAAATACTGTCAATCTCCTTAACGCAATGCTTGGGACCAATCATAGCCATAAATTGAAAGATTGAAATAACCTACAACACTGATTTTATCAGAGTCAATCTTCCCCCTAATGAGAGCCATCGATGGGTCCAAAAATTTAAATTACATCAAATTTTATCTGTAAAAGTCCTCTAGGATCCCTTTCCAAGATGTCTTCCTACCAATGGAAGCCCGAGGTATTTGAAGGGGACCGAGCCTTTCTTGAAATTTAAAATATTAAGGAAATGAGTTTGCACCCTATTATCAACATTGAAAAAGAAAACCTCAAACTTATCTTCATTGAGAACTTGAACCGAAGCTCTCTCGTGTATATGCAAACATCTTCTATACCCCTTGGCCTCCTTTACCTTTGCTATCTCCATACAAGTAAAATCATCCACAAATTGCAGATGTGTCAAATATACGACCCCATAGAAACAACAAAACCTTTTATTTCTTGGTATTCCCTAACTTTGTGGATAGTCCTACCTAGGGATTTTGCTTGAATAATAAAAAAGTAAGGAGACACAGGGTATCCTTGTCTCAAGACTTTGCCCCAAACTGCTCTAATGAGACACCATTTATCAAGACAGAGTAAGCAAGATTGGAAAACCAAGTTGCCACCCAATTGATCCACCTATCCTTGAACCCAAACTTTTGCAAAACTTTTATAAAAAATTTCCAATCAAGTCGGTCATAGGATTTGGACATATATAGTTTAATAAACATATTACCTTCTTTATTGAGTCTCATAGAGTGAGTAACTTCCTATGCCAATATAATTTCGTCCATGATTTGTCTCCCTTGCACAAATCCGCCCTGTTCCTCAGATATAATGACTGGTAAAACCACCTTCAAACGCTCTACCAACATCTTATAAATAATCTTATATATACAATTATAGAGGGAAATGGGTCGAAACTCATCCAACAAGGAAACCCCATCCTTTTTTGGAATAAGAGCAATAAAGGTTTAGTTCATAGCTCTTAAGACAAATTTAGACCTTCTGGCCTCTTCGAATACTAGTAGGATTTCATCCCCAAACGTCTACCACTTAAATTGAAAGAATTCAATTAGAAACCCATCTGGTCCTAGAGTTTTAGTTTTTTTCATCTCAAAGACTATCCTTTGCACTTCCTCCAAAGATACCTCTCTGGCTAGGAACAAATTTTGCTCGATCGAGATACAGGGAGGAATTGACTCCAATATCTCTCACTATACCTCAGCATCCAAACGAATCTTCAAAAAATATTAGATAAGTACCTCATTACTTTCCCCTGCATCTCACTCCATGTATTTTATGACCTACCCCCTTTCATAGGTTAGAGACTTAATAAAATAAAACTCCCTTCTAGCCATGGTGGATCAATGGAATTTTTTTTATTCCTCCCTTAGTCAGGTAATTCTAGACTTTTATTTCCAAAATACCTCCTCCTTTTGCTCCTAATACTCCAACTTCATCAATGCTTTTATCTCCTGGGTTAAGAGCTTGCAAGATAGACCTTCGAAATGAATCCTTTCAATCACTTGCTTAAGAGCTTGCACTACCTATTGGAACTCTTGCTCAAAATCCCCAAAAACTAAACGGTTCCATTATTTTAGCCTCTCTTTCACATACTACAGTCTTTTGAAAAATATAAACATTACAGTTCCAAATTTTGGGTATCCCTTCGTCAACCATCTAAGGATCAAATCCTTGAAACCCTCATGGGTGAGCCAGATAAATTGAAATTGAAAAGGGATGTTCCTTGGTTTAATCCAACTCAAAACATCAAGAGATATTGGCCAATGATTAGATCCCACAAAAGAGAAAATATCTGAGTGTAACACTATTCCTCTTGTTTCCCTGGAGTCATCAACTAAAAAATGATCCAATATTTTTGGATATGGTCCAAGTTTAGTCTCCTATTACTCCAGGTGAACAGGCAACCTTTCGAAACCACATCTTTAAGATGTAACCTATCCATTTGGTCAATGAAAAAATGACTCTCTGCATCCAGGACTCTGGAGCCTCCCTGATTTTCCTCAAACGAAGCAATAACATTAAAATACCCTTCAACTATTTGAAACATATCATTCCCTCTTTCTAAAATTACCTCCATTACCCTCCATTGCTCCACCTTGTCTTTTATTGTAGTTGAAGCATAAAAGTTAACTATTTGAAAGGGAGTTGCATTTGAAAGAAAATATCCACTTATCTCCAAAATTATTGTAGCTGCCATTGTATCTGAAAGCCGAATGCGGAGTGACGGCGTACCAGATTATTGATGCAAACGAAATTGATATATGGTGCAGATGCTAAGTCCTACGAATGCGATGAAACAAATGCATGTAGGAAATAAAGCATAAATGAGATGAGATGTAAGAAAAACAAAGTAGGGCCTCTTTTATTAATGTTGCTTTCAATCCGGTTACAATGTGTCCCCCCTCTAGGGCTCAGAACGTTTGATACAGTTTGTTACATCAACGGATGGTACGCTTCCAATGTCTTTCGCATGCCCACATTTGAAATGGGCGGGCCAAACGTTGTCGTCGCTTGCATCCATATGTTCATGGTTCTTTGCTGCCCCTTCGGTGTTCCTGGTGGTGAGATCCTGCACTCAGAGAAACAACAAATAGTTAATAGCATATGCGGATATTAGGAAAACATGCAATCCCCAAAGCCTCCGGCTAGTAAGTGCATAAAATAGTAAAATGATGGTCAAAACATGTCATAATGAACCCAAATTTTTATAGAAGCATCAAGACATCATCAGGGACCCATTGCAAAAAGAACAGTCAAGAAATCATGCATGGATTTCTAATCGCTCCGGGGTGGGACGATTAGGACTGTCACAAAATGTGCAAGAGCGACCTTGCAAATGTCCTACCCAGAGGCCTCCAAAACTCCTACAAACTTGGGGTTAGGCTAAAAGGGGCATTTTGGGATGACCCAGAAGGTCAGATTTGGCAGATTCTACCCATATTGTCCTGTATCCGAAAGCGCTCCCTGTATGTTAGTAAACACATAAAATGATAAAAACACAGTCAAATCAAGTCAGAATGACATGAAACTTGAACAACAACATAAGTGAATCAAATACAACATAATGCAAAAATAACAGTAGAGAAATCAAGCATAGATTTCTAATCACTCCGGGGTGGGGCGATTAGGACTGCAGTAGTGCGGGGGGCACCCGAGGGCAGGACGCCCACCGTTTGGGGCTTGGTTTTGGCACCAATCCAAGTGGGATGGGTCCAAAACCTCCTAGGGGGTTGTGTCAGAAAATTTGGTGTGGGATTGTGGCCGATTGCTTGGGTTTTGGGTCGGGATTGCGTTCCTAGTGTTCACTCGATAACCTCTCTTCCAAAAGAGAAATTAGGGATGTAGGAAGCACAAAGGGGAATGGGGGTACAATTTGGCAGCACTCCATTGCTCCAAATGCTCCAGCTCTGTTTATTTTTTGGGGTGAGGAGGCTCACCCTTTTATAGACCTCAGGGGTCTCCTTTGAATGCGCATGCGAGGGCGCCACTTGGCTCACCATGCCTTTCTTGGGGAGAGAAGATTCCTCCCTGATTTAGGGCCTCCATGATCAAGGCATGCTTGATTGAAGTCCCTCTCTCTGATTTGAAACCATTCCTCGCAATTGCATGCCTTGAAGGTGAAGTTGAGTGGTGGATCTGGGTTGCCATTTGTCAAGGCTTGAATTTTTGCCAGTCAAACCTGCTATTCACCCCACCCTGGAGCGATTGCTGCTAATCATCCCGGGGTGGGGCGAATAGGATTCTAATCGTCCCAGGGTGGGACGAATAGGGAGCAGAGTGCTCAAAAGGTGCCAAATTGACCTCTGACCTTCCAAAACTGATTTGGGAGTGGTTAGGACCACTGTTTAACCTCTAGGGGCTGCCCTAGGGGGTATGTATGCCAATTCGGTCAGTGCTTGTAGTCACATAATCGGATTGGTGTTGTTTTGGTGTCTATAGATGCCCCTTTTTGGGATGCGCTATGTGTGGCATAGTGCTGAGCAAAAATAGATGACCAAAGCACTTAATGATTAGGGTTTCTTAGTAACCTAACCAACTTTTGATGCCCCAAGTATGGAAAGGGCACGCATTCTTGAATCCTTGCTTTTGACGAGCTAAGGAGCTTAAGTCAAGTGTAACCTTTTTCGGTGAGGTGTACTTGATCTTGGACATTGTTCAGTCATGAATAGGCAAAGGGCGCAACCTTTTGTCTGAGGAACCTTGTCTTCATGCTTCTAGAATGCCAAGTGTTTGTTCAACTTGTGATTATTGCTTGTTTGCTGCCCCAAGCAGGAGCGTGATTGTCTTTGTCAATGATTCTTTGAATGCATGCCATTTCCTTGATTGGGTGTGTATTTGTTGATTTGGTGCCTAAGTGTGACTACCCCCTCAAGCGACGAATCGATGAGGGAATGACCAAAATGAGAAAAGCGATGAGTCGCTTGACCCAAGATGATGTTTGTAAGGGTGCCTTCAGTTGTTTTCCGTTGAATGCCTAGCAGTTTTCCAGCAATCGGACCTATTTTTGGTGGGTTTTGACCCTTTTTGTGATGTCGATTGGGGTATAAATTATCGAAAATCCTCCTTCCCATGGAGCGGTCCGGCTATGCTAGCCTTCTTAGGGAGTAGGATAGTGAATATTTGTGACCCCGATGGTGGTTTTGCATGCCATGAATATCTGGTGCAAAGGCACCTTTGTCTGGCAGATTTATTGCTATTTTTGGTGCATTTTTTGGATTCTGTTTTTGTTGCTTTATTTCTTGCTCTGTAATCATCCCAGGGTGGGACGAATACCAATTTGGTAATCGTCCCAGGGTGGGATGAGTGCTAACTAGAGCGCTCATCCCAGGGTGGAACGATTACAGGCCTAACAACCTATAAAAGGACCAAAACTAGGTTTTGGGCTCATTTGCAATAATTTTTTCTTGGCGATTTGGAGCAGTGAGGAGGAGGAGTGCGAGTTTGCATAGCGGAGCGCTATCAAAATTTTGCGGACATCATGAGTGCGAGAACCGGATCTTCGAGTGGAGGAGCCGAGGCGAGACCGGTATGATGTTCCTTCCTTCTGCTTGTTATTTGTTTTTGCTTTATATGAAGTTAAAAAACTTGCACATAATTGTTTTTATTTTGCGTTAATACTAAGGTTGAAACCCTAGTATTAATTTTTATATTTTATATTGTTTTTGTTTTATTTTGTTCACATTAAGGCTAAAACCCTAGGGCGAATTTTTTTTTGTTATGTTTTTTGTTCACCTTAAGGTTAAAACCCTAGGATGATTTTTTTGTTTTATTGTATAGTTATTTTTTGTTCACACTAAGGTTGAAACCCTAGGATGAATTTGTTTTTGTTATGTTTTTTTGTTCACCTTAAGGTTAAAACCCTAGGATGATTTTTTTGTTTTATTGTTTTGTTTATTTATTTATTTTGTACAGCTATTTTTATGTCTGCGGTCATTGCTGTACAGTTTGTTTTGAATGCTTTTGTACTTTTGTTTTTCTGTACTTTTGTTTTCTGTACTGTTGCTGTATTTTTGTTTTCCTGTACTTTGTTTTTCTTTTGTATAATTTTATTGTATTATTTTTGTTGATATGAAGTATGTACTTAATATCGTTTGTTTTTTTTTATTATTTTTCAGGTTGTGAAGAGTCGGTACCACCAGTCGACTATTTTCTTTGATGCCCGGGAGGCCTTGATAGTTGGGGATTGGGAGTGGCTTGATGCCCTTGGGCTCAAGCAGGTGACGTGTTTGGAGCCTGTGGTGGGGGATCGGGCATATTTGACTATCCTGATCAATTTATGGGATCCTCGCACCAATACTTTTCATCTCCCAATAGGGGAGATGACGGTGACTCTGGAGGATGTGTATCGGATTCTATGGATTTTGATAGATGGGCTTCCTATCCGGATGACCCATCGGGACCAGCGGATGGTAGTACTGACATGGTGTTTTGGTCGAGCGGGGGAGATGGGGGTGGAGAGGGCTATGGAGAAGGTAGAGGCTGACTACCAGATAGGCGGTATTCTGGTGCGGTGGTGGCTAGAGAAGGGCATATTGGGGGTGAGGCATGCTTTACTCATGGCCCTCATTTCCAATATGCTGCTTCCGGACTGTTCAGGCACGAGGTTCCCTTGGAACCTGCTGGAGTTGGTTTTCACTTTGGTGGAGTGTCCAACATCAGCTCCACTTATTATGAGGTGGGGTCAAACATTGTTGGCACAGTTGTACGAGGTTTGCTGTCGAAGGCGAAAGGGGATCGGGTGCAGCTATCTTTTGCAGTGCTAGGGGTGGCAAGCACATAGCTGTGGAGCGGCCACAGGGTTTGCCTTGGACCACCCGAGGTGAGATGGTGGATCGGGAGATTGGGTATGCCAATCTATGGCGGCGGTCAGAGGAGCATGGACAGAGTCGACGATGGGCAGGTGATGTAGGTCACTATACTGACGCCTTCTCTCATCTAATGCTAGGGCAGGTGTTTTGGCGATCGTATCGGGACTGTCTAGCCTGGCCTGAGGCTGGAGAGTGGCTCCGACGGGTGCGTAGGGGTAGGTGGCTGATTGGGCATCATGGGATAGAGTAGGAGTACTTCCCATATGTTCGGGTGATGCGATAGTTTGGGGTGCGCCAAGGATTTCTTGGGGATCCCTTGATCTATCGATGGTGTGGGGATGAGAGGACCCTAGTCTGGCCGATCATTGAGCTGCTGGGCGAGGGGTCTGATGTAGTTATTGAGGTACCCAACATGGACGATGTCGGGGTAACTACAGATTATGACCGGTGGTGGACTATGCGGCGATGGCGGGGTGAGGGGCCTCTGGGAGGCGCGGATGTGGCAACAGCAGGAGGTGGGGGTGCAGAGGCACCGATGGAGGGTTGGGGGGCTCCGCTTGATGATGCAGACATGGTGGAGGTCGATGAATTCACTGGCGATGGAGATGATGCGGGGGTTCTAGAGCAGCCAGATGTACAGGACGTCCCGAAGCAGTGGGTGCCGGAGCAGCAGGCCGTCCCGGAGGTGCCCATGCCTTAGGCTATCTCAGGGGATGCGGAGGCTGGGTTTCGTGCTGAGATAGCATGATTGGAGGATCTCTTACGGAGATGGGAGGAGGAGATGGATCTCCTGCAGGCTCAGTTGGCACAATGGGACAATGCATTGGCTGTGTATCATCGACGAGATGTGGAGTGGGGGCGGTACCGGGTGGAGTTAGAGACAGAGGTTGTCCGCCTCGGTGGGCAGTTACCTGATCTTGATGGAGGTGGTTCGTTGCACCGCACGAGAGGCAGTGAGACTGAGAAGTCTGCATCCTCTCATCGTAGGCGGCTGGATGAGGGTAGCATTGGTGGGCATGGTGCATGGGCTAGCAGCAGCCGCCCTGAGAGGTCCCATAGGACCCATACTACTAGGGGTAGTTCCAGTCGCACCGATCCTGCGTGATCATGGTGGCCGACTCCCTAGGCTTTGGGGATTTTGAATTTTTGGTTTTTTGTGAGGTCAGAGGACCTTCTTATTGTAGCCTGAGGGCATTTTGACTCGATATATATACATGACTCATTTTTGGTTTGATGATATGCTTGTCATGGTTTATTGTTCTTTATGCACCTTTATTTATGTTGATGTATGCATATGTTATTATGACTACGGATGATGTTAGCTAGATGATATAGATGTATGCATATGGAATGGATGGAATGATTTGTTGGTATACAGGCGATGGCACCATAGACTATACAGGATTAACTGGATTTCTGCACTATGTGATTGCTTTATGGAACAACTGTGCATTTGTTATTTTTGTTTTGTATTTTCTGATGGTGATGTGAGTAATGAAATGTACAACAATTGTTTTAAAATGTAGTTAAGGTTTTTTTGAGACTCAGATGCTTTAAGTAACTAATCAAGACTGTACATTATCTTACAAGACTTTCGAACAAGGTACGAATTAGACTTGAGTTTGACCAAGTTATTTCACATCCCTGTGTGTGCGATTGAGTTCGTTTATGTGGTATTCGTAAGGATACCGCCAGTGCCAGGTAGGCTGTCCACCAAACCTGTACTGAGGATCACCTAATTAGCTCCACTAACTCCTTTGTTGTATTTAGTAAGATTAATCCATGGGCAATCTAAGATACCATAAGCTAGCTCATCCACATGCAAACATTGGTCTACACACACGCAAAGCTAATGTGATAGACATATCGTCATGCATTTAGGATACCGCCATTGCCAGGTAGGCTATCCACCAAACCCGTAATGAGGATCACCTAAATGGTTTTTCAAATGCTGAGAATTCTAGGGATTCAAGCTCAGGCGTCTTTCGGTTGCTCAATCTTGTTGGGATACTTGCTCTCATACATAGTGATGAAAATCACTGTTTATTTTTCTCTTTTTTTTTTTCTTGAGCAAGGGGTTTGAGTAGTGGTGATAACCATTGTTATTATTTTTTATTGTTGCCTTTTGAGGAGTTAGATTTTGAATTTTGATTTCAAAGTTGAGCTCGTGGGTTTTTGGCTTGTGAATGGCATTGATCCTTTTGGCCTTGGGGATGACTACCCATCCTGTTCAGGGACGTGTAGTACGAATCCTTACGACTTTGGGAATCAAAGGTGGTTGGGAATTTTGCTTTGGAATGGCATTGATATTTTAGGCCTTGGGGATGACTACCCATCCTTCTCAGGGATGTGTAGTACGAATCCTTACGACTTTGGGGATCAAAGGTGTTTGGGATTTTTGATAGTGAACTTTTGGGATTTTTCTTCGTGAATGGCATTGATCCTTTTAGGCCTTGGGGATGACTACCCATCCTTCTCAGGGGCGTGTAGTACGAATCCTTATGACTTTGGGGACCAAAGGTGTTTGGAATTTTTGATAGTGGTGAAAACCACTATTTATTGTGGGGAATTGGATGGGGAAGAGCTTGTCCTTTTGTCAATTCTCAACATTCTTGAACCATTCGCATAGGGGGATGAGTAGGATAACGTTTCACCTATGGTACCCTAGACTACTTTGTAGGTTTCATCTTTCGTTCACACAACTTGGGAATTTTTATGTGTTTTAAGCTTGTGTTGGGATGCTATGTAACAAGGCATGATCCAAGTAAAACTCTACCTTGTAAAAATCGATCTGACTTTGTACAACATTTGACTAGAAATCTAAAGACAGTTGAATGACGAAACCCTAAAGACATTAGAAGACAACTGACTATGATATGGCGAAAATGCGAAGGGCGTTATTCTTGATGGATCTTTTTACAAAATGGACTGAATTTGGAAAATGATGGAATTGCCGAGTAATTACAGTCTATGGTGCTTTTGACATGTATGACCAGCAAATATGCAATGTATGTATGCGATGCCTAATGCAGTTTTTCTTTTCTTTTTTTGTGTTTTGATTTTTAAGAATATGCATGAAAGTGAGATGCAATTTTTTTGTTATTTTTGATTATCTGTTGTTTTTGAATATTCGTTATGGTGGTTTAACCCGAATGGGTGCGGACCAAGTGATTCTTACGGATCCTTGGAGGTTTTGACCAAAGGGATTATAGATACCTTTGGGGTGTTTTGGGTGACCAAGCGATTGTGGGAACCCTTGGAGATTTTGGTTTGACCAAAGGGATTATGGATACCTTTGGGGCGTTTTGGGTGACCAAGCGATTGTGGGAACCCTTGGGGCTTTTGGTTTGACCAAAGGGATTATGGATACCTTTGGGGCATTTTTGGGGTGACCAAGCGATTACGGGAATCCTTGGAGCTTTTGGTTTGACCAAAGGGATTATGGATACCTTTGGTTTGTTATAGGTTGACCAAGCGATTGCGGGAATCCTTGGAGCTTTTGGTTTGACCAAAGGGATTATGGATACCTTTGGGGCATTTAGGGTTGACCAAGCGATTATGGGAATCCTTGGGGCTTTTGGTTTGACCAAAGGGATTATGGATACCTTTGGGGCATTTTTGGTTGACCAAGCGATTGCGAGAACCCTTGGAGCTTTTGGTTTGACCAAAGGGATTATGGATACCTTTGGGGCATTTTTGGTTGACCAAGCGGTTGTGGGAACCCTTGGAGCTTTTGGGGTGGGCTATGGCTCTCTAAATGTTGAATGGCCTCAAATGACTGATATTCAAGGGTTCTAGTTCCTTGATTCCTTCAAGAGAGGCAAGCCGGTATGTTCCAGGTCCTATTTTACTATCGATTACATAAGGACCTAACCAATTTTCCATGAACTTGTCCCTTAAATGGGGCGGCAAGTTAGAATTTTGTTGGTTCTCTTTTAAGACTAGGTCACCAACCTAAAAGTCCCTTAGGTGAACTTTCATGTTGTATGCTTTCTTAAGTCGCTCTTGATAGATACGTAAATGCTCGAGAGCATTGACGCGTCGTTCATCGAGCAACGTAAGCTGGTCTAACCGGGCTTGCCACGTAGTGTCATCATCGATGAACTCTTGCATTGATATGCGTAGGGAGGGTATTTCCAACTCGAGAGGCATGACTACCTCGGAGCCATACACTAGCAAAAATGGAGTTGCCCTAGTGGGCGTCCGAATGCTAGTGCGATAAGCCCATAGGGCAAGTGGTATTTGGATGTGCCAATCCTTATGATTATCTACGACCATATTTTTAAGGATGGCAACTAGCATTTTGTTTGACGCCTCTGCTTGCCCATTTGCCTGCGGATAATAGGGTGTCAAAAAACTGTGCTGAATTTTGTACTTTGTTGTCAAAGCACGCACATATTTGTTCTTAAATGACGTCCCATTATCCGAGATGATCTTGGATGGAATACCAAAATGACATACGATGTTATGTAAAATGAACTCCGCAATGTGGGGTCCAGTCGTAGAGGTAAGCGGAATTGCTTCCACCCACTTAGTGAAGTACTCTGTGGCCGTTATGATAAACATGTGATGACCTGACGATGCAGGGGAGATATTTTTGATGAGATCTAAGCCCCACTATGAAAATGGCCAAGCCGATTGGATCGATTGCAAGGCCTGAGAAGGTATGTGTGTCAAGTTAGCATGGTGTTGACACTTCATGCACTTTCGCACATATGCACAACAATCTCACTCTAAAGATGGCCAATAATAGCCCATGCAAAGAATGCGCTTGGTGATGGCCATACCGCTGAAGTGGCCATCGCACGTACCATCGTGCGCTTGGGTGATCGCCCAAGTGGACTCCTATTGGTCCAAGAAACGGAGGAGGATCCCTTCGTAGCTTTGATGGTACAAAATGTCTCCTAGCAAGACATGTTTTGCCACTTTCTGTTTGAATGATCTTTTCACGGTGTGCGACAATCCAAGTGGGAGGCTACCTAACTTGAGATAGTCTCTTATGGGTGTGTACCAATCCTACTGATCAGAAACCTCGATGGTATGAATGATCGATCCCTCTTGAAGTTCATCCCTAGCAAAAGCTGAGCGGGAAAGAACTTGTAGAAATAGCGTTGTGTTGCTATTAAGAGGGGTTGGGGAGAACAAAGACCCCCAGTTGGCATGATTCAGACTATCATGGATTCGAGAGAACCTATCCTGAGATGGTTCAATCTGGATCAGGTGGATTCCTGGCATTATGTCAGAGCTTGCATGCTCCATCGTGGATTGTGATAATGTTTTGACTTGAATGGTTGTCATTTCACCAGAAGGGTCTTGCGGGATTAGTGACCCCAAGGAGGCCATAGTGTTCACAAAATGATTCGATGATCGAGGGAGTGCCTCGATGTCGTACCATTCAAGATTTGCTAGGAATTTATCCACAAGGGCTTTGTAGGCCTACAGAACTGGGCATTTGCATTGGAATACCCCTTTCACTTGGTTGACAATTAACAATGAATCACCAAAGATATTCAAGCATTTGATGTTCATGGTGATGGTTGTCCGAAGACCTATGAGCAAGGCTTCGTATTCAACATTGTTATTGGTGCACGGGAAATCAAGTTTAAATGATAAAGGCATTGGAGCCCCTTGCGGTGTGAAGAACATGATTCCCATGCCACCCCCTTGCTCACATTTAGAACCATCAAAAAATAAGGTTATGTCGGCCTGTGACTCAGGCTCATCAAAATCTGGCGATTCTAAGACATGGAAGACCCCATCATCGGGTAGCTCTACGGTCAGAGGCTGATCGTCTTCGAGAGGAGCCTCTGCTAGTTGATCGATGATGACTTGACCTTTGATGGACTTTTTTCCAATGAATTCGATGTCAAACTCCGTCAACAACATGATCCATTTTGCCGTGCGACTACTGTGATAAGTATGACTCATCATGTACCACAATGGATTCTCCTTAGACACAACATACGTCATATTGCTCAACATGTAATGGCATAGCTTTTTGGTGGCAAATACCACTGCCAAGCATAGCTTCTCAACGTATGCATAGTTAAGTTCATAACTCGACCAAGGTGCGGCTAAGATAATAATTAGCCTATTCTTTATGTAATTCATTTTTTTGGGCTAGCATGGCGCCCAATGCCACCTCAATAGCTGAGATGTATAAGTAGAATGACACTCCTGGTCTAGGTGGTGCCAATACTAGCGACAAAGCCAAGTATTGTTTGATGTCATCGAAGGTTGATTGGCACTCGTCATCCCAATGAAATGCTACCCCCTTGTGTAATAATTTATTCATGGGTCGACACTTGTTAGATAACTATGCTATGAAGCGCTTGATCGACGCGACCTTACCCTGCAAGCTTCTGAGCTGCCTGATGGTGGTTGGGGGAAGCATTTCAAGGATTGCCTTGACTTTATTTGGATCTACCTTGATGCCTCATTTTGAGACTATGAAACCCAAGAGTTTTCTAGATGTGATGCCAAATACGCACTTCTTGGGGTTTAGCCTGACCTTGTGTTCGATGAGGCGATCAAGGATCTTGCGTAAGTCATCGAGATGATTTTGGCGCAAAAGAGATTTGGCCAACAAATCATCCATATAATCTTCCAAAGTTTTATGCATGTGATCATGGAAGATGTATGTCATAGCACGTTGGTAGGTGGCACCAACGTTTTTAAGGCCAAAGGGCATGACCTTATAACAAAATGTCCCCCAAGGCATCGTGAACGCCATTTTTAGTTGATCATCGAGATTGATACGAATCTGGTTGTATCCCGAGAAACCATCCATGAGGGAAAGCATTTTGTGGCCTACTGTAGCGTCTACCAATGCGTCGATGCTAGGCAAGGGGAAATCATCCTTGGGACTCGCTTTGTTTAGATCTCAAAAATTGGTGCATATGCGAATCCTCCCGTCAGGATTTTTGATGGGTACCATGTTGGACAACCATGGTGGGTAATCCATGCAGATGACAAACTATGCATCCAACAACTTTTGTAGCTCATATTTGACCATTAAGGCCACTTTTGGGTGCATCTTACATAGCTTTTGCTTGACTGGCTTGATTGTCGGATCAAGTGTTAGATTATGCATGACTAGCTACGGGTCTAGCCCCGACATGTCTTTGTAGGACCATGCAAAAACCTCCTTCTTCTCTTTGATAAGGGCAATGTAATCGGCTTGCTCTTCGGGGGATAGACTTACCCCCAACTTGATGATTTGTGGATTCATTGGATCAGAACCGATGTCTACGTCAATCGTCTCTTCGATTGACATGTGGGATCCATCCTCCAACTGGTGTGGAGTTGGGATTAGGTGGATATCATTCGCTAAATTTAGATCTACGTTGGGAACATCGGGTTCCTCTTTAGCATGGAAGATATCCTGAGTCTGTCCTGGGGTGAAATGGAACATCCCACCGCAAGGCCAGTACTCTGATGGGGATGGTGGTGAGTCAACATGATCCCAGTCTATGGCATCTAGGTCTAGATACAATGGTCATGTTGGGTCGGCTGGATTGTGGATGGGGGTGGTTAAATCAATGGAGATCATGTTGATGGAATGAATTTGGTCTCCATTACCATGCGGGTGTTGATTCGGACATTCTTGGTTATCCTCGTGCCTCGGATCTGGCTCTGTGGGTACTGGCACAAAAGGATCGGCCCTATGTGTGGATAGAAGGATAGGGTCTGCCCTTGGCACTGGTGGCCCTATAGGGTCTCTAGGTGGGAGGTGCTCTCTGTATGCCCAAAGTGGTGGATGAAGCACTTGGTTTAACTGTGCTTGGTTTAAATGCCACCTATGCCTTGGTCCCATATTCAGATGCTCGAACATACCATCGATGTCTATGGGGTATTCTTGTTGTCTCATATGGTTGAGATATGCCATCTCAGTCTCATCTTCATAGTCACTATCGGAGATCCATAGGCCTTCATTTGCTCCGACAACTATGTGCCCCTATGGCTGGTATAGCCTCCCACTAGGCGTTTCTTGATCACTTGGCCTTATGGCCGGCATGGGAGGCTCATTTTGTTTGAGCATGTTGATTTGGCCCCTTTTGGGTTGTGTCACTCTCTGTGGGAGGGCTGGATTCTCTGGAGGTGGCAATTGCTCGATTGGAACATTAAAGGGGAACATTGCCACGAAGTCCTCCTGATAATCGTCGATGGGCATCACCTGCGAGTGATTGCTATCAGACTCAAATGGGTCCCAAGGTGCGACCTCATAATCCGACTCATCTTCTAAAGAGCTCTCTTGATTTTCTTCATATCTTTCTTGGAAGTTACCTCTTGAACTTTCCCCTTTCTCGATCAAAGGGGAGGGGCTGTTGAGATCAACAAGGTTTGTTGTTACCAATGGGAAATAATTCCCCAATGTGTATGTAGTGTTGGGATTGGCATATGGATCTTGTGCCAACCCATCCCTATTGCCTAGACCTAAGCCTTGCATGGTTTCTACCAAGATGTCAAGGGGCAAAGGGTGGTTGAACCCTACTCCTGATTTATCATATGGCATCTAGTATCTTGGTTGACAAAGAGTGTGCATTCCTTGTTCGTATCTGCCCAACCCATATCCATGCCAATTACATTGGTCTAGGTATTTCAAGGTGAAGTCTGGGTTGGACAGATAATCAACATTCTCAGCAAATGGCTCTTCATCCTCTTCCTCTTGTAGGTAGGGTTCCAGGCCGTTCTCGAGGCCCCCATATACAAAGTTGGTCTGATTTGGTGGGTAGCCTAAAGGGACAATAGTGTCGATGGGGAGGCAAGGTCTCCCCATGTCTTGCATGGATTCGAGTGCAGGTGTTGCCATAATGTTCTGCACTAGGTACTCCCCCAGGCCCGTATTGGCCATTTCAATGGTAATCATTGACGGTTGAGGGGGAGGGAATGGGAGTTCTCCCTGAGTCCACTCCATGTTGGGTGAATCAGGTGTCTCGACTTCCATTTGGCTGGGCACCTCCTCGGTAGATATGGTTGAGACTAATGGTGGTGCCTCCTCTAGGGGCTTCTTCCCATTGTCCTTTGGTGTGGCCACCATAGGTGGCATTGTTGGTGAAGGGACAGACGATGAAGATGGGCTAGGTCGGTTACTTGAGGGACTCAACAACGGGGATGTAGGTAGAATCGGACCCTGCATGGATGGATTCAATTGAAAGTCCAAATGTGTCAATGGGAGGGTCGATTGTGGCATCAGCTGCATCGCATTGCAAAACTTAAAGGGCTCTAAGTCTGCTGGGACTACATGTACTTGCCCTTCGTATGTGTATTTGAGGCATTGATGGGCTATCGAAGGGACACACTTCATGTCCCTGATCCAAGGCCGACCTAGCAAGATATTGTAGGCCATATCACCCTCAAGGATGTGACACAACATAGGAATGGTCTTTTGTCCTACTTGGATAGGCAGGACAATTATGCCAACCGTCGAGCATAACGCATCGTTGAATGCTCGAAGAGTGTAGGTGGATGCCACAATGTGGGATGTTGGCAACTTAAGATGTTTTAATGCCGCTGTCATGATTATATTGTTGGATGAGCCAGTGTCCACCAACACCCTCTTGAATGGAATCCCGTTGACCCACGATGATGTGCAGGGGTGGATCCACCATATCACCAATCACCAATTTCAATTTGTCTTCCCTGAAGGTTATAACTGGTTCTGTGCATCGTCTCACATGTCCCACAAAGTTGTTGAAAGAATTGGGTTCATGGGGCTATAGCTCAATGGCTTTGAGTATCTCCATCAGAGCCTCCCGATGGGGCGATGATTGTTGGATGAGCTCATAAATGGAGAGCCTAGCCGACGTGGTCCTTAAACTTTGAGTAAGCTTAGTCCGAATCGTGGCCATTGGTCTAGGCGGGGGAGGTTGTGTAGGGTGTTGTGGAGGTTGTGACGTTGATGGAACATCTCCTGTAGCTACAGCGGGTGCAGCCGTGTTTGGGTATCTTTTGTTCCGTGTCACGATGCTTATCATCCCCACGTACCCTTGCATGGGGCAATTTTGTGTTACCTCATTTACTTGTAAAGTCTTTGCCTGCGCATCATGGGCAGGTAGGGGGTCTTTGAAGACTTCCATCTATTGGTTGCTCAACACTACGGGATTATCCACCATGAGCGTTTTGTTGTCTATCAAGTCTTGTACCAAGTTTTTGAATTTCCAACAACTGAAGATGTCATGTCCTTTCTGCCGATGGAATCTACAATATAAATCTTCCCTATAGCCTTTGGGTTTTGGCGCGTTGGGGTCTATGGGTCAACTTTTCGGCAAGTTTATCAGGTTTGCCATGAACAAGCGGTCAAACAAGGAGTCTCTAGACTCCGTGAATTGTGTGAATTGTTGCTTAGGGTGACGCTGTTGATTCTGCTCTTGTTTGTGGTTTTATTTTTCATAGTTAGTAAGAGGAACTGCCTAATAATTAGCCTTTGGGGGCTATGTCATTTGTGTAGGCGGTGGTACAGTTATGGCAACCTGATTGACCACGGTGGGTTTTGGTTGCGTGGGCCCAGTTTTGACATTTTTGGTCCACTCTTTCTTGTGCGGCTTGGCAATCTCGCCATCTTGAATTTTGATCTCCTCAATTCTCCTGGCTTGCACCAGGGCTTCTTCTAGGGTGGCATATTGCTGCAGCTGCAATAGCATGGAGATCGACCTTATGCAACTCTTTGAAAACATCTGAGTCATGTCGGCCATGGGAGGGAGGTAAGGTAGCTTTGAAAGCAATGTCCTCCATCGATTCCCATAAGCGGCTATGGTCTCATCATCATACTGCTTAAGTCCAGCTAGGTCGCTTAAGGATGCCTTCTTCTTGGTGTTGAAGGCAAAACATTCAAGGAACGCATCCACTAGCTGGTCTAGATTGTTGATGCTATGCTTCGGCAATTGGGTAAACCAATCCGAGGCAAGGCCTACGAACGTGGTTATAAATATTCTCAGAAGCAATGCATCATTGTCCTGAATGCCAAAGCATTGACTCAGGAACCTCGTTACATGCTCTTGGGCATCCTCATCCCCTCTAAAAATTGCCAATTGAGGCATTTTGAAGTGGTCGGGGTATGGGGGTGCCGAAACTAAAGGATGCACAGGGTGACTATGGAGCTGGCGTAAGGTGGGATTTTGGGGCCTCGAAGTCTTAGTCTCCATAGACTCTAAGCACTCTAGCAATGCTTTGTATGCATCAGAGGATTTGATTTCCTCTTCTTTGGTTTGTTCCCATTGTGAATTGCGAGGAACTTGAGGCCTATGGAGGGGTAGCCGGGTAGCGCCCCCTTGCCTTGGTAGGGCATTTCATCCCGCTCTTCTTCTTGCTCAAATTCCTCATAGGCTTCTTGAGGATTTTTTGGGTGTGACCTATAAACATGGATGGGTGCCCGAGGAAGACGCCCATCATTGGTTCTAGGGGTGGCCTCCCATTCAGGTCTCGGAGGTCTTGGAGGCAACACTTGATAAGGTCGCGGAGACCTATCCCGCACTAAGGGGTTGTGCCTCTCATAAATTTCTGTCCTATGTGTGCGAGGGGTTGGAATCCTCTCATGCATAGTGTTCTAGAGAAATTCATCTATCTGGCGCTAAATGCGCTCTTTGTTAAGATGATACAGTTGCTCTAACTACTGCTGATCTTGCCTAAGCTGTGTGATTTGCGCTTGGTGGGTGGCATGTTTGGCAAATGCCAAGTCAATTTGTTCTATCGTCCTATGTCTAGGAGGCCTAGATGCCTCCCCTACATATCTATCTCGGTCATGGTGATCCGAGATCTCTATGGGTCGCTTTCCTCTATCGAGGTTAGCAACATTCACCCGAGGCTTTGGCCTCAATAGGTGATCTTGATAATTAGCTAGTGCGGAGGTGCATTGCTCCCTCACTATGTATTGCTCTTGAGGAATATACTAGTTTTCCTCGTGCTCCCTTTCGTACATGTGAAAGGGACGGGTGGAGTTGGCTCACCCAGTCTGAAGAGCCTTGTGCTCTAGATTTGGCCTATTAGTTCTAACAGTAATGAGGGGTGGAGGAGGGATGATATAATCATGCGGTCCCTCCTTATGAACCCTATGTTGCTCTAGCACTTCATCGCGTAGTGGCCACTCATAATGAGTGTCTAAGGGAGCCTTCCCATGTATGTACTCCTCCTGAGAGGGTCTGTGTTGAATGGGAGTGCCCCTCAAAGGGGTGCCTCTATAGTCCTTTTCTGTAGTGGCATAGTGTGGACCACATTGTGGGTCAGGCTGCCAAGGTGGTATAACCAAGTCCTTGGGGCTATAACGGAGGTGACTTGTGCCTCCTTGTACACTTTCCACAACTTTTGCTCGTGATTGGGCTTGGCTACGGGTATACACCATGGTGGTGGTCTCTCTAGAAAGATATGTGTATTTTTATCTCCTTTATAAAATTTTATGCTATACCAAAAAAAAGGGGACCACACAAGCAAAGAAATGATTATCTCATTTACAGATTAAATGTGTGCCCTAGATCTGGTCTAATGTGTTTGATTTTTGTCGTGTGAATATTGTAAAGGAAACCTTGTTATACATGCAAAATGAGGGCTCTTGTATCTCCAAAATGGTCGCCCCTTCAATATACCATTGCCAGGCCATTATACCGAACCTCTCAATATACCCGCCCTTACGTGAGGGAAACTATTGGTACGCGAGAGTAGAAAAGTACGTGGAACATAGGCGGTACGAAAGGGGGATCACTCTTTTTTTGATACCTACCATAGAAGACTTATCCTCATGCATGGGGAATCACCCCCATTACACTTGGTCAGCTTTCATCAGGATTTACGTCTAGCAATAGTTGCGATCAGGGTAAATGTATGCAAAATCCAAGCCAAGGTGGTGATGAAATCCATCGTTGGTCTTGATCAAGTGTTGGGGTATTAAGACCAACTCCTTGATGTTAATTTTATTAGGTGGTGTGTGTGTGGTTCCTTTTAATCATGTAAAGAAAGAAAACATACAGCAAAAGATGATTTTCACTAATGCAATGCTTTAAAGTACGTTTTATCTTTCAGAAACAATTAGCAGCAAGAAGGAAATCACAAAACCTACCTAGAACTAACACCTATGATGAGGACTTGCCATTGGTGCAAGTATCATGCAAGAAAACCAGAGAAGAATGCATTCCTAATCAGGTTCCTTCCATTTAAGTTACTCTATGTTTTATTTATTATTTTTTATTGCAAGAAAGCAAAGAAAATAGAAATCTGTAGAAACATAAAACATAAAAACACAGAGGATGTTCAGAAAACCTACCTCCTCTCTGTCCAAACCAGATGCCTCTGAGTTTCTACTCAGAAACTACACAAAGCTCTAATCGTCCCGGGGTGGGATGAATAGCAGGTCTGTATTCATCATAGGGTGGGATGAATACATATTCGTCCCAGGGTGGCACAAATTCCAAGTCTGTATTCATCACAGGGTGGCACGAGTAGCAGTCCAGCGCCCGAATGAGTAACACCTGCAAAGAATCCATAAAATTTTGATCAAAAAATTGATCCCAATAGTAGGGGACAGGGTCCCACCATGATCATCACTTAAAGCTGAATGCGGAGTGACGGTGTACCAGATTATGATGCAAACGAAATTGATCTATGGTGCAGATGCTAAGTCCTACGAATGCGATGAAACAAATGCATGTAGGAAATAAAGCATAAATGAGATGAGATGTAAGCAAAAAAAAATGGGGCCTCTTTTATTAATGTTTGCTTTCAATCTAGTTACAATGCGTACCCCCTCTAGGGCTCAGAATGTTTGATACAGTTTGTTACATCAACGGATGGTACGCTTCCAATGTCTTTCGCATGCCCACATTTGAAATGGGTGGGCCAAACATTGCCGCCACTTGCGTCCATATGTTCATGGTTCTTTTCTACCCCTCCGGTGTTCCTGGCGGTGAGATCCTACGCTCAGAGAAATAACAAATAGTTAATAGCATATGCAGATATTAGGAAAACATGCAATCCCCAAAGCCTTCGACTAGTAAGTACATAAAATAGTAAAATGATGGTCAAAACATGTCATAATGAACCCAAATTTTTATAGAAGCATCAAGACATCATCAGGGACCCATTGCAAAAAGAATAGTCAAGAAATCATGCATGGATTTCTAATCGCTCTAGGGTGGGACGATTAGGACTGTCACAAAATGTGCAAGAGCGACCTTGCAAATGTCCTACCTAGAGGCCTCAAAAACTCCTAAAAACTTGGGGTTAGGCTAAAAGGGGAATTTTGGGATGACCCAAAAGGTCATATTTGGTAGATTATTCCCATATTGTCCTGTATCCGAAAGTGCTCCCTGTATGTTAGTAAACACATAAAATGATAAAAACACAGTCAAATCAAGTCAGAATGACATGAAACTTGAACAACAAGCATAAGTGAATCAAATAAAACATAATGAAAAAATAATAGTAGAGAAATCAAGCATAGATTTCTAATCACTCCGGGGTGGGGCGATTAGGACTACAGTAGTGCGGGGGGCACCCGGGGGCAGGACGCCCACCGTTTGGGGCTTGGTTTTGGCACCAATCCAAGTGGGATGGGTCCAAAACCTCCTAGGGGGTTGTGTCAACAAATTTGGTGTGGGATTGTGGCCGATTTCTTTGGTTTTGGGTCGGGATTGTGTTCCTAGTGTTCACCCGATAACCTCTCTTCCAAAAGAGAAATTAGGGATGTAGGAAGCACAAAGGGGAATGGGGGTACAATTTGGCAGCACTCCATTGCTCCAAATGCTCCAGATCTATTATTTTTTGGGGTGAGGAGGCTCACCCTTTTATAGACCTCAGGGGTCTCCTTTGAATGCGCATGCGAGGGCGCCACTTGGCTCACCATGCCTTTCTTGGGGGAGAGAAGATTCCTCCCTGATTTAGGGCCTCCATGATCAAGGCATGCTTGACTGAAGTCCCTCTCTCTGATTTGAAACTGTTCCTCACAATTGCATGCCTTGAAGGTGAAGTTGAGTGGCGGATCTGGGTTGCCATTTGTCAAGGCTTGACTTTTTGCCAGTCAAACCTGCTATTCGCCCCACCTTGGAGCGATTGTTGCTAATCATCCCGGGGTGGGGCGAATAGGATTCTAATCATCCTAGGGTGGGACGAATAGGGAGCAGAGTGCTCAAAAGGTGCCAAATTGACCTTTGACCTTCCAAAACTGATTTGGGAGTGGTTAGGACCATTGTTTAACCTCTGGGGGCTGCCCTAGGGGGTATGTATGCCAATTCGGTCAGTGCTTGTAGTCACATAATCGGATTGGTGCTGTTTTGGTGTCTACAGTATCCACAAACTCTATCTTCCTAGGATCCCACATTCAAAGTAATCCTCTAGAACTACCCTTGGTAGCAACCATTAAACTCAAAGCTTCCTTCCAAATTCTCTTGTAAACTGCTAAGTTTCCTTCTAAACTTAATTTGGATTCTTGAATCAACATCAAATAATGATAATACTATCTAATCAAATGCTTCACAAAATCCTACCTGGGTTTCATCCCTAAGCCCCTCATATTCCATGAAATAATATTTATTTGGAGAAAGATTTGAAATGTGAATCAATAGTTCGCATAATCCTCGCTTCCACCAAATGGTCCCCTTCCTTATCTCGCTTGTCCTTTTTTGATTTTCTTCCAGTCACATGTTGTTTTACTCCTTGATGCTTCCTCGAGGTGCTTAATGTAATCCCTAAGGGATTACTTCTCATTCCTCTCCTCTCATCACCTCAAACTTTACAACTCTTTCCTCCCTCTCTGTATCATCCTTAACTACATCCCTGGACTTCACTAGAATCGACTCCTCCAAGGGCCCAACCTCCTTTTGAGTTCTAAATTTTTTGGATTACACATCTTTGTCATGGCCTCACTCCTTCTAGTGACACCAAGTCATTTTGAACAACCTAATCATGAGAGGGGTAATCCCCCACCCCACAACATCCACATCCACCTCACTAGACATAGATCCTAAGATATTAAACTGATTTTTAAAAGGAACTTCCAAATGCTCCTTACTCTTTTGACCATCGACCTTCAATATTTTTCTGTTTATAACCGCATGAAATTCATCCTCCTCCCCCACTTCCACACCTTTCCATTGATGGAGATGTTCCTATTTCTACTTTATCTTAGTAATCTTGGGGAAACTCCTTGCTAGATGATCATAAAGATGATAATGTTTGCACCTGAATGAGATCGCTTCATAGTCAAGAGCCTGAACCTGTACCACCTCCCCAATTTGGATGTTAATAAAATCTAGGAGAGGACTGGATATATCCAACTCCTCACAAATCCTAGCATAAGTAGTAAACTTCCTCCTCTTTGTAAGATCTGAGACTGAAACAAAGGTCCTTATGGCCTCACCAATATCTCTAAAAATCTCCTCCTAGAGCTCTAAAGTTAAACAACGAAGTCTGGTCCACACTGGGATAACTGAAGGTAGTTCCTCCATTAGATTGTACCTTGTGTGCCATAGTTTCATGTATAGCCCCAGTTGCCCCATGAAATAAGAGTCACCCTAAATTTTTTTATTTTGATCCTCTTCCTTATCAAAAATAACTAAAAAATACCCATTTGCAGAAATAACAATGTCATACTTGCCTTCAATTTTCCAGTATTGCGTTGTCCATCCCTCAATCCTTCTTAGGTCTGCCCTAATTCCAATGAATCTACAAATGAGGGCCTTAGATTGTAAGAAAATTACCTCATTTTCCACCACTTTAGGTTGCACCTAAATCCATGGTCACTCCTCCTTATGATGAAGGCAATCGTTCACCTTTTCGACACCACCCATTGATGTTAAACCCGTTGTACCAATCCAAGACTTATTCAGGGAATCATATGCTTTACCAACTATATCAAGGCTAAACACTAAAGAATCCACAATCGCCCCCCTAAAGTTTAAAACCAGGTGGCCTTGGGGGCCACCCCCTCTCCCTCCATTAACAGTGTTTGCAAAAATTTTAAATATTCATCTCACAATATGCATTATTCTCAAGTCTTGCTTAGATTAGGACTATTATCGTTGAACTGATCAAAAAAATTGTAGCCACTACTTGATCCAAAAAATATTCTTTAACCCTTGTTCCAAAAAATCCGTCATCGTCACTTGCTCTAAAGAGTTTGTCACCACTGCTTGATCCAAAAAAGTTGCTTTAATCCTTATTCCAAAAAATATGTTATCGCCACTTGCTCCAGAGAATTTGTTGCCACCACCACTTGATAAAAAAATTGCTTTAACCTTTATTATAAAAAATATGCAGCCACTGCTTGCTCCAAAAAAATTGCTTTATCCCTTATTCCAAAAAACCTGTCGTTGCCGCTTGCTCCAAAGAATTCGTTGTCGTTGCTTGATCCGAAAAACTGCTTTTCATAAATAACATTAGAGTTATTTGAGAGACAAAGACTAAATTTTGTTGGCCCAATTGATCCACCTAGAAATAAGTAAGAATGCAATTTTATTTATACCAACCATCCTACCAAATTGGTGGATTTTATTCCTTTAAAGTGTCAAATTTTACAATAGTTTTGAGAAACAAATAAAATCAAACATTACCAAGTATTGCTTGTCAAAATAAATACATAATATTTGAAATAAATAGTATATGATGGGGTGTTTATAGACACCAAAATATCTTCACTCAAAGAAACTTAAAATTACACTCAAGCTGATGATAAAATGATCTATAAAGAGGGTTATTTACACCCAAGTATATAAGACCAAACCTTAGGAATAAAATATAAAAAAATTACAAAAAATATATTTTTCAAGATATAATGGGTTTCCAAGGTTCAAATCTCAGGCCTCTCTATACTCAATGCTTGTCCCTTTCCTGGTGCTTTCAGTAGCATAACAGGTTTAAAATGATTGTGACATGGTGGTTATAGGGGCAGATTGCGCAAAGAACTATATGGCGGCTTTCAGGGTGGACAACGCAGAATACTGTGGTAGCCATAAAAGCTGGAAAACCTGCCCGAATTCATGGTGACTACCAATTCCACCATGTAAGTTAAAAAAAAAGATTTAATGGGCTCAAAAAATAAAAATAACAATTAGTCGGTCATGGCCTCAAGAGAAGATTAACCACCACATATTCCAACATCTCTACTTAATCTAAATGGGGGACATGGAAAGAGGCCCTTACATTGGATCTCCCTTAAGGGACGCTTGTTGCTCTTGTACAACATGCCCCAGTCTGCATGGACTAGGGACCCACTTTTTTGAAATCTTGAGTAAGATTTATCTTTGTTTTCTTGGGTTTGTTTGCAATTTTTAGACATACAAAAAACTCAAGTTTTTTGCTAAAATCTTTTTAATACAAGTGCCCAAATTTTGCTTACTTTGAGTTTGTTGTGATGTTTATTGGCATGACTGTGTCTAGTAAACTTTTAAATGGCAAATAACCTCTTCCATTAAATCGTGCTCAAAATAAGCTTTCGAATAGGTACCTACATGCCTATGTTTCATAGCCTTAACACCTTGAAATTGCGTAAAATCTAATATTGCAGACTTGATTTTCCTCTCAACAACATAGATGGCTTCAATCTCTTGCAATACCTAATAAAGTTTTGATGAACTAATTCCATTAGATGCTCTCTAAAAATAACTTTCCAAAAAGTACAAACTTGCTTACACTCTAAGGAGAATTGATGCCCGAAATTGCTTGTTTTATGCAAGTTGTCCAAGCTACCATGACCAAGGTCTCTCCTAAGGAATTATCAGAAAGTGGTTGTAAGTTCAAAAATTAAATGCAAAAATTGCCCTGATCATAAGTCTCACCAATTGAGAAGTCTAAAAGCATGCAAGGTTAAATCCATTGGCAATTCAAAATCTTATACCATCCTGAAACCTATCATTCAAGCTATTAAAATTATTTTTGGACTATTGAAAGTCAATTCTAGATTATTGAAAATTAATTTCGGGCAATTAGAAATCATTTTTGGGCTATTGAAAATCAATTTTGGGTATTTAGAAATTGTTTTCGGGATATTGAAAATTAAATCCACAATTATAAATAGTTTGAGTTATTGGAAATTATTTTCAGGCTATAGAAAATCATTTCTAGGCAATTTGGACTATTGAAAATCATTTCCAAGTTATAGAAAATCATTTTCAGTCAACCAGAGATTGTTTTTGGACTATTGAAAACTATTTATGAGCAATCAAAAATCAATTCTAGACTATTGAAAATTAATTTTGAGCAATTAGAAATCATTTTCAGGCTATTGAAAATTATTTCCAGGCAATTTAAAAAAAATATTTTTGGACTATTGAAAATCATTACTAGACTATTTTTTTTTTGAATTTACATGGTGTAATTGGTAGCCGCCACGAATCCAGGCAAGTTGTCCGACTTTTATGGCCACCACAGTATTCTGCGTTGTTCGCCCCGAAAGCCACCACACAGATCTTCACGCAGTCCGCCCCTATAACCACCATTCCACAATCATTGTAAACCTTTGGACTATTGAAAATCATTACTAGACTATTGAAAATCATTTGTAGGCTATAGAAAATCATTTTCGAGCAATAAAAAATCATTTCCAAGCCATTGGAAATGTCAAGAATCATTCTTTCGCCATTTAAAATGGGAAACGAGAAGCAAAATACACAAGTCAAAAAAACGAGAAGCAAAATGCACAAGTTTGGAGTTCTAAAAGATGCACAAGTCTAGGATTTTGGAAATGAGAAGCAAAATGCACAAGTCCAAAGTTTTAAAAAATTAAGTCCAAAAGTCCAAAAACGAGAAGCAAAAATGCACAAGGCCTAAGTTTTCATTAAGATGATGTAAGCACGAGACTTTAAAATCTCGGAATTGTGCAATGTTGAAAGCTCAAAGAAATATTAAAAAGATAAAAAAGAAAAATGCACAAGTTGAAAGTTTTAAAAATTTCACAAGTTTGAAAGTTTGAAAATGGGAAGCAAAAAAGCACAAGTTCGAAGTTTTTATTAAGATGATGTAAGCATGGGATTTTAAAATCTTGAAATTGTGCAATGACAAAGCTCAAAGAAATATTAAAAAAATAAAAAAGTAAAATGCACAAGTTCAGAGTTTTAAAAATTGCACAAGTCCAAAAATGGGAAGCAAAAATGCACAAGTCTAGAGTTTTTATTAAGATGACATAAGCATGGGACTTTAAAATCTTGGAATTGTGCAATATCGAAATATTGAAGAAATATTAAAAAATTAGAAAAGCAAAATGCACAATTATGGAGTTTTCTTTAAGATGGCATAAGCATGAGCCTTTAAAATCCCAGAATCGTGCAATGTCGAAAGCTCAAAGAAGTATTAAAAAAATAATAAGAAAAATGCACAAGTTTGGAGTTTCCTTAAGATGATGTAAGAATAAGACTTTAAAATTTCAGAATTGTGCAATGTTGAAAGCGTGATAAGTGAAATCAAAGCCTGGACTCAAGAAACTAAAAGCCAAGGCAAATAAATTGCCCCGACCATTGAAAATTTGCTTCAACAATGGGAATTTAGCCCCAACAATATTATTCAAAGGTTAAGGAAAGGGTAAATTTTTCGAAAAAAATAAAATTATTGGAAAGAGTAAAGAGCTTTGCCGAAAAAGAGTAAAATGCAACGAAATCATTTAAAATATTACCCGAAAGAGAAGTTCAAAAAAAAAAACATTAATATTAAATTGTAACCTTTGCTTTTTTATTTTGCAAATTATTTGCTGGTGGCCGCTTTAAATATGGTAGACGTAATGGTAGACATGGGATTTTAAAGTTGACTGGGCAAGTACAATCATGCAAGATGAAAGATATGAGAAATCAATGATTAACCTAGATTTTATAAACTAACGGAGAGTTAACGAAGTATGGTCGTTCTAGAGCTCCTAAGCATCGTGCGAATAAATACTATGAGACATGGCCAAAGTAGTGGATTTTTAATGAGGCATAATTATTGTATGTCTGAAAAGCAATCTCAAGGAGCACATCCTAAAATTAAATAGCAATTAATTGTAAATTGTAACACTATATAAAGGATAAATTTGTTATGCTCAATTTGCATATGTTGATGGTGGTTGTACTTAGTCCATTTCACAGTCTGTTGCTCCTATGAAGATTGCACCATCTTGAACCTCAGGTTGTATGAATACTAGTCGGGTCAAGATTGGTTGAAATCAGATTACTTTACCAGATCGAAACACAATTTCAAGACTGTATGAGATTGTTTATTTTTATTTATTTTATCTTACCCTTAAACCTTTGACTTTTCTTTGGATCTTGTTTAGATTAGGAGTAGATTAATTTTTGTTTGAAGCATTGAAGTTGATTTTCTACAATGCATTTTAAAATTTCATACAACTTCAAAATAGTCATTGTTGTTATATATGCGATAATAATCTTAAATGCAATGAAAGATATTGATCGGGTAATAACAGTTTGCAAATATTAAAATTTATATTTCTTTACCCATTTTAATCTACTCAACTCATGTATATTGCAATATCAGTACAGTTGAATCATTTTTAGGCAGTTAAGTGTTTGGCTTTAAAAATATTATATCCAAAAAAACTATCTTTTAGAGTCATAACCAACAAAGATCCCTTGAAGGAAAAATAAACAACCTCTAAGTTTATCTACACCAACCAAGACCTCATATACCCGAACCTTAGAGTAAAAGGATTTCCCTTTTAAGAGGGAACAAATCTTGTTTCAAGTATGTTGGCTTATCCTTGACAAATATGTCATTTGCATGCTCAATAGAACTAGCGCTAAGAGGGTTTGTTAAAACTAATTTTTCTTGGTGCATTGTTTATATTACACATCTTGACTATTAAAGTTGGAACCTAAAGTCATCATCACTAGGTCCAAGTCATCTGTAGGAGGTATTAAGTATTTCAATCTTTCTCCATACAAAAGACCCAAAACTAATAAAGGTAGACCTAATACCCCTAAGATAACTAGTAGTTCTCCTATAACTATTATCCCTTTTGTTGATCCTTTTACCATTTTCTAAAATCCACCAATGGTAGTTCTTTCTCTATGGTTAGTAGGAAGTAGCCCTTTGAACATACCAAAACTTGCACATGATATGCCTAAGAATGCTGAAAGATATCTCCCTCGATATAGGCATGATGGAACAAGATTAGTTGAAGAGCATATACAAGCATATAAATATATCTTAATCCATTTATAGATTGAACATGAGGATGTTGCATGTAGAATATTTTCACACACATTGGATGAGTTTACATACGACTTGTATATCAAATTACCTTCAAGCTCCATTACTTCCTGGGCTCAATTAGAGGATGCATTTATCAACCATTTCAGGTTACCCGTTGATCATATTGTGGTATATCATCAATTTGCCTCTACCCATAGGTAATCTAATGAACCGTTGAGACTATTCAACGCTAGGTTCCATAAATTATACACTAAGCTAGTGACACCATACACCCTAAGAGAGGAAGCAACCATCCATGTGTACTTTAGAGCATTGGACCCATTAAATTTCATGTTTATGAGGAAAGTTTCTCAAATCACATCCTTGCCACTGGCATATAACAAGGCGATAACAATTGAACAACAATGAATATCTCAAGATTTTGTTTTGGGTCAATTGCCTTTACTTTGACAACCAAGAAATTATAATTAGACATCATTGTTAAATCAATCCCTTACACAACACCTTCCCATGTTGAACCCATTACCAAAAATTATGCATCCCAACTAGAACCAACCGTTCAATCTGGGACCCCTAAATTAAATTATGCCTAATGTGAGCAATAAATAAACCATTCCAACATACTGGAATAATCAGGCAATCACAAACATCCTCAACCATGCACCTCTATCAAATAATCAACCAACCTCATCCACATATTTAAACATATCTATACCTGCAAATAATATAATAGCTCAACAGTGATCAAGTCAACACATTAGTTAACTTACAAAGGATGGTTCAAAAATTGAGCAATGATATGCTTCAACTACAAAGGCAAGTTCCTCAAAACCCACCTACAAATAACATTCAAAATAGGAACTTCAACTTCCAAAGGACTAACAACCAATGGGATACTCTCCTAAACAATGGAGGAGTCTCAAATATTGCTAGCAATTGATCTAATGATAACTTAAGCACTTTTTATAAATTTGGATGACCTTGCTCTGTCCAAGAGGTGCAGGGTCCATTACACTGCTCAACATGGTGAAATTGTCTGTCTAGAGTTTAAAAATACTTTGGATATTATCTAGAAAGGGATGGAAAAATTGAAGCTATTGCCCACTAATGAGGATTATAGGAATCAAGTTAATCAGAATGTAGGGACTACATTAGTTTTAGAAATATATGAGCCCTTAGGAGCAGATGAAGAGGAACCTAAAGAATACCCGGAAGAAGAGGTGCAATCTCAACAACAATTTAGAGAGATAACATTTATACTCTTCAGAGTAAAGGAAAGGCGCCACTAACTTCTTTCACATCTCCCAAAGAAACTTTCATCCCACCTAATGTGCAGGATAATGAAAACCCTGTACTACCTAAGGATACTACAATGCCTGTGTAACCATAAGTTAATATACCAATACCACAAATAGAGAAAATCTTAATATAAACCAAGTTTGAATATAATATTATTGAAGATCTTAAGAAAACCAAGGATAATATTTCTTTGTTTGAGGTAGATTAGTTTACGAACCAAAAAAAGTTGTTTAAAACACTCTTTGACCAAAAGAAGGAATAAATGAAAAAAGCTACTCATGCTCAGGTGGCTATATACAAATAAAAGGTAGAATACCCACCTTTCCTTATGACTGTTAGAATTACCGATAAAAGTTTACATATCCGTCTTGTGGATTTAGGTGCATTTGACAATATGATGTCGTGTGTAGTCGACAAAAGATTAGGGTTGACCCGTGTTCACTCAAAGAAGAAGGTTTTTCAGCTAGATAAAATAGAGGTAAATTTGGTTGGGGTGTTGAATCAAACTCATATACAATTGGTTGATGAACCCAACATACAACAATGTATTGATATCTAAGTTATGGATATCTGATATTTAAGTTATGGATATCCCAAATGTGAATGGGATGCTACTTAGCTGTGATTGGTCAAAAAAATTAAATGGCTAGATGGCAACTCAATTTTCAAAAATAGAGGCTAAAGGAACTCATCATCGAGCACAAGAATATCAATGAGACTCTTTATGCTGAATTGAAAATGAGAGTGTACATTATGGTAGTGGAAACCATAACCGAACATAATTATCAAACATTGTGATTGTATTGAACACTTACCCCTCAAGGTTTTAGTGTAATGATAACTCTACAGTGGTATCAAAGCCTCACCCCAAGATCAAATCTCCTGAGTCATGTCAAAGAGGGGGTGTTGGACTAACCACTGCACCTCAAGGATTTGACTTAGTGGACTAACCGCCATCGTGGACCTTGGGACTAATTGCCCTATAAGGTGTTCAAATATAAAGATTGTATCAGATACTAACACCTTGAAGTTTTGGTGTAACGACAACTCTATAAGAGCAATGTTCGATAATTGGTGATATGTCTATATATATGGCAAACCTTATCATTAGTAGACTAATGTTCACTTAAGGGTGAACTAGCCTGATTTTTGAACTATGATGGAAAATTTTAATTGATTATGGAACAAAAATGAATTCACACGCACACACTTTTTCTAAAACAAAATGGAGTATTGCTTTAAGATAAATTGCCTATCCCCAACCATGGCTAGATGCCAAATTTTTGGTTTTGCTAGTTTTGAAGTTTCATTGTTTTAGAGAGGATTCTTTCTATTCCCAAAGTGCTTAAGAGCATTTTCCAGTAGAGTCACCATTTTTTGTTGCTCTTGCACAACATGGCCTAGTCTGCATTGACTAAGGACCCACTTTTTTGATATTTTTGGTAAGTTTTTTTTTTGTTTTTCTTGGGTTTGTTTGCAATTTTTAGTTATCCAAAAAAATCAGGTTTTTAACTAAAAGCTTTTTAATATAGGTACTCGAATTTTGCTTGTTTTGAGCTTGTTGTGATGTTTATTGCCATGATTGTGTCTAGTAAACTTCTTTTAAATGGCAAATAACCTCTCCCATTAAATCAGGCTCAAAATAAGCTTTCTAATGGATACCCGCATGCCTATGTTTCATAGCCTTAACACCTTGAAATTGCTTAAAATCAAACATTGCAGACATGATTTTCCTCTTGGTAACATATATGACTTAAATTTTGGGCCTCTGTATCTTTTGCTATATGCAATAAAGTTATGATCAACTACTTTCAATAGATGCTCTCTGAAAATATATTTTCGAAAAGTATAAACTTGCCTACACTCTAAGAAGAATTGATGCCCAAAATTGCTTGTTTTTTGCAAGTTGTCCAAGCTACCATGACCAAGGTCACTCTTGGGGAATTATCAGAAAGTGATTGTAAGTCCAAAAATTAAGTATAAAATTGCCCCTATCTAAGTCTGGCCACTTAAGAAGAAGTCTAAAAGCATGCAAGGTTAAATCCATTGGCAATTTGAAATCTTATGACATATTGAAACCTATCTTTCAAGCTATTAAAAATCAATTTCGAACTATTGAAAATTAATTTTGGGCAATTAGAATCATTTTTGGGCTATTGACAATCAATTCTAGGCAATTAGAAATCGTTTTTGAGCTACTAGAAAATAATTTTACGCAATTAGAAATAGTTTTTGGGCTATTGAAAATTATTTTCAAACTATAGAAAATTATTTCGAGTCAATTAAAAATATTTTTAGACTATTGAAAATCATTTCCAAGCTATAGAAAAACATTTTCATGCAATCAAAAAATCATTTTTGAGCTATTGGAAATTAATTTCGGGCAATTAGAAATAGTTTCTAGGCTAGTGGAAATTATTTTTGGCCTATAGAAAATCATTTCCAGGAAATTAAAAATCATTTTCGGACTAGTGAAAATCATTACTGGACTATACAAAATCATTTTCAAGCTATAGAAAATCATTTTCAATCAATCAAAAAATCAATTACGGACTATTGAAAATTATTTTTAGGCAATCAAAAATCAAATATAGACTATTGAAAATTAATCTCGAGCAATTAGATGTCGTTTCGAGGCTATTGAAAATTATTTCTAAGCAATTAGAAAATTATTTTTGGACTATTGAAAATAATTTTATAGCAATTAAAAATTATTTTTGGACTATTGAAAATCATCTCCAAGCCATTGAAAATATCCGGAATCATTCTTCCACCATTGAAAATGGAAAACAAGAAGCAAAATGCACAAGTTTAGAGTTTTAGAAAATGTACAAGTTCGGAAGTCCAAAAAAAAGAAGCAAAATACTCAAGTCTAGAAGTTTGAAAACAAGAAGCAAAATGCACAAGTCCAGAGTTTTAAAAATTGCAGAAATCCGAAAGTGCGAAAACGGGAAGCACAAATGCACAAGTCCAAAGTTTTCATTAAGATGATGTAAGCATATAAAACTTAAGATGAGTGACATTCTTTTATATATTATGAAGTTGAATCAATCATTCCCCTAGGTAAATATAATCAGTCCCAAGTATGATTATTGTGAAAGTCATGGTGGTTAAGCATCTCAAGGTCATCACGATGCACATTACTATTAGGGAAGACATGAGAGAGCAATTTCTATTCATCCATGGGATGCGTGGATCAGTCACATGAAATCATCTAGTTCTAATTTAGAATCTAAAGTTAAAGAGTATGATTGAGTGTGACCAATGTGCCATAGTTGGTATGAGGAGCTAAAGCATTCCTAAATTTATGATGATCTCTTTTATTTAAAAACCAATATCTTAAAAAATATTGTAACACAATTTGCACAACAAAAACTCACCTCAAAAAAAAATCTCACAAGGCTCAAAACCTTTAATAGAAATTGTTATGAAATAAGGAAGAATTCAAAGGATAGCGAGGACTTTCTGTTTCTTCCAATTTTATACTCTTTGATGGATATCATATGTCCATGAATGAGCAACTTCAATCAATGACAATATTTTTAAATAATACGAGCATTTATTGTATGCATTAATGAATCTTGATGGTGCAATTATTTCTATGCTATTTGTAGCAGCATGCTAAAAGGATCTTTTGGCCAACATTCAAGAGGAAAAATTATCTACTACACATAACAAGTGACATTTTTTGTAGCAATATGCCTTATGGGACCATATATTAAAACTTACAATAAATTTTGTTAGAATCAATGGGTATATGGAATTTGTAGGTTCTTTCAATTCTAAAGAATTAGAAATCCTTGTGACAATATGATGAAAGATTTTAGAACTTTGGTTTGCTTTAGATGCATATTTTGTATGCATTATAGAACAACATGATAAGAGGTAACACGGTTGCAAGCCATATAAGCACATCATATTGAAAGCATGTTAGGATTATGGATGTTAGTTTATCATTATTTCAAGCATGATTATATATCTTATGACTCTTTTCATTGATAAATAAAGATGAATTGACATGCACTTTTCATAATTATTATAGCGGTATTGAAGGGATGCATATGGATTGACTACATTAGGTATATCTTTGAACATGATTTAATAATTCTTCATAATTTCTATGAAGACTACAAACAAATATTTGAACTATGTTTATAAAAAATGCATCTCTAAGCGGGATTCATTTTATCTTAGTATTCCTTAGGTGGACATTGTATGGATTCCAAGTAGTCACATACTTATCAAAGAAATCTCTTGTTGCTTCAACTTTAGCCAAGTCATCCCAATTTATTGTGTCCATATTAGGGGTATTTTTTAACCACATGAAACCATGAATATGAGAATATCCTTTATGTTTTTGCTCATACCAACACAACTAAATGATTCAGTTGATCAAAAATCAAGAGCAAGTAGCAACAACATACTAGAAAGAGAAAACAAAAATTTCAAGGGCTATAGAGACAATATGTACTAAAAGCCCTTGGCACCTAGTATGTTCTCAATAACCTCTTTATAAAATATATATATTTTTAAATTACATAGGAGAGTTGGTTACTGTTGGTCATCAAATCTGCCCAGGAAAGGATTTTGGGAAGTGTACGCGCCCTAGACCTGGACCAACATTGAAAGGCCGAGAGGAAGAGATGCCCCTCATGCCAATCTCCGGAGAAAGGTCGGATCCTTTGCTAAACTACTTTGGTGTTTTAAGACAAGAGTGCAGGAAAGAGATAAAAGAGTAAGGGTGCAAGAAAGAAATAAAAAGAGTAAGGGTGCAGGAAAGAAATAAACAGGGTAAGGGAAGAAATGTCAATAATTTAAAGTGGGAAAGAACCAGAAGCACGATCGCTAGCTAATAGCTCAAAACAACATAGCAAGGAATACCAAGAATAAAACGAAATGAACACGATATTAGCCCTCCTATGTATCCTCTCGACGAGTTCCAGGATTACCCTCCCCTTCACGTCGAAATCCAGAGTTCAGAATTACGGTGACCAAGGAAATGAGTGAATATAACAGAAACACTATCCACAGGCAGCATAAAAGAGAACTATTATAGCATTTTCCTCCCCTATGTATCCTTCGAGAAAATTTTAGGGTTCTATCCCCAATCGCACACCTAAATCCAGAATGCAGAATTACAGTATGCAAATGAAGAAAAGATAACAGAAATAATCACAGAAGGCAGCATACAAGAGAGAAATTAAGCCCCAAAGCTCTTTATATTAATCGCAGGGATTCAAGTTACAACAACTTTCTAGCAAAAAGTTCCCCCCCTTTTTACATTACAATGCCTGGGTTTTTATAGAGGACCCGACCCTCTGAGCCATCAATGCACAAAATGGAGGAGTACATCCTCGAAAACCTAAGAAGTCGGCCCTCGCAGCTCTCGTGACTGAGCTTTCAAATCCTTTTCTATATCTGGCAACTACGATCGGGTCAGTCGAGGAAACATGCATTAATGAGCCGTCTGAACGTCCTTGGTCTCTGGGTGCGGAGCTCGAGTGGCCGCCATGTCTGTCGGGCTCTTCTTCAAGGACTGATACTTCCTTTCCAATTGCCAAAAATGAGCAACGAGTTCACCGGGCACGTAAAAACTCATTTATGAGGCACTTGATTGCCTCGAGAAAATGCCCAGCTTGGAGTGCGTGCCCTCGAAGTGCTTCGCTGATTTTTTGTTTGCAACTCCGCTTCGCAATGGATTTGAGCTGAAGCAGATCCTCCTTCTTGGTTATGCACTTCGCACGAATGAGCTTCGCGAGACAGCTTCGGGGATATGAAATGCCGAAGTGAGTATTCCTCCTCAAGATGGCTCACTCTTTTGCTGCTTCGTTGGAAAGGTGTGTCAAAACTGCTTCGTTGAGGTTCTCCGCCCGAAGTGGATGCTTCACTGGTGAGTCTTCAAAATGCTTCACCGCGATCCTCCCTCAAAACTGCGGTTCGGGGGTTTTTTGACCGAAGTGCATCCTTGGCTTGCAAAATGTTCTGCTCTTCACGGGCCACTACCACTTCGGGTGAAAGCGCTTCGCACGAAAGCTATCCGAAGCAAATGCTTCGCAACAACTTTTGGCGAAGTAAAAATGGTTCGCCGGTGGGGAGGCCCGAAGTGGGTGCTTCGACGATTTCTTGGCGAAGTAGTTTTCAATGTTTGCACTCCTTCAAATTTTGCTTCACGAGTTTTTCGCCCGAAGCAACTGCTTGAAACGCTTCGGGTGCGAAGCTCTTTTCTCTCCTTAGCAAATTCGGACCGTGATCTAGACTTCTTTGTCTTCCTTCTTCGACGAAGCTGCTTCTCAACGTTTGAAATTCTTCGAATGCCGCTTCGCAAGATTCTCGCCCGAAGCATCTGTTTGAAATGCTTCGGGTGCGAAGCTCTTTTCGTTCTCCACTTCTTTCTTTCGGTGAAGCTATCTTCCTTTTTCTACGAAGCTCTTTTCTTAGCTTTCTTAGTAGCGAAGCTTTTGCATCTCCATTCTATATACAAAGGGGATGGCGATGAAAGCCAAAATTGCTGCAACTTACAAATGTTTTCAAAAACAATAAAATAAACACTTTACAAAAAGAAACACTTTTTTCAAAAAAATTGATTTTTCTACCCCTCTAGGCAATGTGACAAAATTGTCAACATTCTTGGCGGCTCACGGGGCAACGAGCTCACCTCGGTGCAAGAACCCTCAGCCTTGATCCGTTGGGCCAGAGTTACCTCCAGACCCTTCTCCTTTTTCTCCTTTCGGGGGTGCTTCCACGACTTCTTCTTCTTCTTCTTCCCTCTCCTTCTTCTTCCTCCTCTGGCGAGGCTTCCTGTTGCGGCGATGGGAGAAGGCGATCACGGATGCGTTCCATGGTTCGGCGAACATGAGCCCAGGTGCCTTTTGAGAAAGGCTCTCGGTCTTGTAGCGCTTTTACCAGAACATGGAACCGATCTATTTGCCCTATGTCGGCATGCTTGGCTCTTGTGCTTAGATCATTGAGGCAGGCCGCGATCTTGCAATGTCTCAGAATGAAATCTGTGACTTGTCCTTCTATAATTGGCTCTTCCCAGCCATCTATCTCTGAGACATCGCCTTCAAAATGTAGCCAAGCCGGCTTGAGCTCTTCCTTAGTCAAAAGGTTCCCATCCTCATCCGTGAAACTTGGGAAACCTAATGAAGAGAGGTCTTGAAAGTATCCCAGTGATGTGCGTTGCTCGTGTTCAAATACATCCAGGAGGTCCTTCGCCTTCTGTGCTTTCCTCACCTTGGAGAAGAAAGCGCGGACCGTGGCTTGAGCTGTGGACCAATCTCTGGCTGTTCGGCTCATCGCGATGACCTACAGGTCCTGATATTTGACACTTTGGACCTCAAAAGCCAGTTTGAGTCGCCTTCTAATTTTTTGGATGACCTCATCTACTATTGGCCCTTCTTGAGCAGTGACATACTGGGCTTCGATAATGTAGGTCAAAATTGACAGGGCACTGGAGGCCCGAGATCTGAAGTTCTTGAGCAAGTGTGAGCGAATTTCTTTTATTCGGCCCCTATCAAACAGCTCCAGACTTTCTTTTTCGTACAACTGTTGCTGCATCTGCAAGATTTTGCTTTCAAATTCTTTGGCCTTCAGATCAGCTTCGGCCTGTATCTAGCTCTGGGTTTTAGTTGCACTCTGCAGTTGTCTTACTTGCTGTTTCAGGGTGACTACTTCCTTTTTCATCTGCTCACACTGCTTCTCCGAGTCCTCCAGCTTGGAGCGGGTCCTGGCTAGCTCTTCTTCCAACTTGATGTTGGCGCTCTCTACTTCAAATCTGCGCTGATTGGCGATGTTTGCATGCGCATGGAAAGTTTCAATTCTTACATGCATGGATGCAGATTCATTATCTACATTTAGGTGCTCCAGGTCCTTAGTCTTCTCTTGATAATCGTAATCTGTTGGAGTCATCTCGTCCAGAGGTTTTTGGACCTTGGGGACCTTTTTCACCTTATGCAACTTTTCGCATTTCAAGTCAAAAATGGCGCATTTTTCCACTTTGGCCAGAGAGCGCCCTCTCTTTTTCCTCGCCTCCTTCAGCATATTTTCTGTGTTCTATCGGGCTTGGAGTAGCTTCTCAGCTAGAGGGCATTCCTTAATCATGGATAACTCAGTTTCAAATGAGGCTGGATCTCCAGCCAAAGGGGTGAACAAATACAAGGAATGAACGGGGGATGCCTCACCAGTAGGTTCGACGATGGGTGTGGTAGGGGTTTCGACGAGAGTGACTATGCCGTGTGTGACAAGGGAGTGGGGAATGGGGTTCGGCATTGGAGTACTACCTTCACCCTGACTGAGGACCAAGGGAATGGTGGCATGGGCGGGCGAAGTAGTATCGGTGGACTTGTCTCGGCCTGATGACTCGATCAGGGTAGATACACTTGTGGGGCTAACGGGATCATGGGGCAGACTCGAGGTGGCGAGGGGCAACACGCGAGAGGGTGATTGACTTTGCGAGGGAGAGAGAGACTACTGGGGACTCATGACCAGGACCATGGTGGACATGCCTTGAGAAACCAGGGCAAAGGGTGGAGAGTACGTACCTGCGTGCCCTCCTGGCAGAGTAGCAATAGTGACTTCCTGTGTGATCGGCTCCTGTTCCTTTCTAGCTTCGACACTTTTGACCTCTATGACTTCTTCTTCGGGGACCCCTTCTTGTTGGAGGAGTTCCTCCACATCGATGACATCCACGTCTGGGGTTGCTTCGGCTCTTGGTGACGCCGTCCCTTCGATATTTGCTTCGGCTGGGCCGATCGTAGGTTGTCCGACAGAAGCACCTGGAAGCTTTGTGCGTGGTCGCTTCGGGTGGGTTGGAGGCACTTGAGCTTGCTCCTACCTCTTTCTTTTCTTCTTCTCTGATGGTTGCGCCGACCCCATAGCACTTGTGTCATGGCTTTCCATAGGTTCCTGAGGCAGTTCTTCTAGTGCTACCTCCTCCTCTTCTTCTTTCGAAGCATCATCATCTCTCCTTGGGCTTTCGCCCGAACCTAGGGCACTTGGGGGAATGAAGTCGATGAAGGAGGTGGGCTTCCAAGTCCTAGCATTGGCTTCGTAAACAACTGTGAAGTCCTTATCCATCTCCAAGAGTCCATATGATTTCATATTTTGTCGATGAACTCTCATTTTCCACCATTCTTTTAATTGTTCTACGCCCCAATCTTTCAATTCCTCCCTCAGATCGTCTTTCATCTTCCTCCAAAAAGTGGAGTCTGGGGTTGGGAAAGGATGCTGAACAGGATCAAACTCAACTTCCATAGGGTAGAATTCATGCCAGGGAGGCAAGGTCTTCATCCTTTCTAAATGCCACTCCAGATCCTTCCCATTGGGATTATTTCTTTGCTCCATGATTTTTGGGTGGGGGCAGACATGAAAATTCTTGAATCTGAGGTGGTCCCTCATCACTCCCAAGGGATCGTAGAGCCACCTTTGAGGAATCTAGAGAAGACCAAAGCTGGCAAGCTTCTCCTCCAGGAATACATGTTGCTTCAGGGCAAACACTTCAATTACCCCCATTTTGAAGGGGAAGTCGCAAGTGTGCGCCCATTTTCGACCATGGTCGTAGACGACATTTGTGGTGTCGCTCTACCGAGCGACCTCTAATGCGAACTGGTACTCGGAGGGGTAGACAGGCAGTAGGAAGGGCTTCCCCGTGAAGCCAAATAGGCGAACCACAAGCCCTTGCATTAGTTGAAATACGTCTCCCTTCTTCTCCATCACCACTCTGTCTCTTAAACTGAGGGGCACCCGAGGGCAAGAACCCTTCAACAAATGAATAGCAGGTCCTAAGAATTGTTGATTAAAAGAATAATATGACTTCGTCCTCGCCAGGAGGGGAGTCCACTGGTACATCGGCAGAGGAGCTCCATCCTTGCCGCTTGAAGAAATAGCGATGTGGGGAAAATTCTTATGTACATGGTAGAAAAACAACCAAACCAAGAAAGAGCAAGGTGCGAAGTACTGGCCCGTCCCAGAATTCTTCATGCTGGTAAGTCGCGTGTGCAAGGTTCGGGCCACCCATTCTGCCCAATCGAAGAAGACTAGGTTGGTGTTCGGCCTTGAAGCATCAGGGGCATAAAATTCCCCTCTTGAAATACATTCGGCCAAAGACACCTGCCAGGGGTGCACCGAAGCATCGGTCGACAGACCCGCTACCCATGCAATGATGGAGAAGATGTCCATGCTCTTGAAATCTATCAGGGGGAGGGGCATTTGGGGCAGCTTGCCTGAAGGGAGCCCATTCTTGAGGTTCTCTCTTAGAAATTTCAAAATATAGGTAGAGGAGGTGAACCTCTCCATTTGTTCGCTCAGGATGACATTGCGAACCGAATAACCCTTAGGCGGCCCCTGCTGTGGTGCGAAGGCTGCTTGCACATCTTCTTTTAAAATTGAAAACAATTTATGGCCAGTGGCGTCTAGCACTTGTCTGGAGGAGGGCTGGTAGTTCTACGTGATGGCACAGATTAACTCGGGACAATGGTGCACGGGCGGGGTCAGATACCAGTAAATCTGAGAATAATATGCAGTGGCTCTCTTGTTCTCCGGGGTGAGTCTGCTTGTCATAAACTCAATAGTATATCGGAGCTCGGCCATGCTCTTTGAGAGTTCAGTGTCCCGAATTTTCTCCCATCCATCAATTGGTGGCTCTTCAAGTTGCTCCTCTTCAGAATCCTCTCCTTCCTCCATCGACTGCTTTTTTGGGCGAGGGTTGAGGTTGACCTTCTTAGGTCTATGCTTTTGCTCTTCTTTGCCCTTCTTCGTTTTCTCTGAGGCTGCTACCTCAGGCTCCTTCCCCTTCTCTTTAGAATTTTTCTTCCCCATTGGATGTTTACGATAGCAGAGTTTACGATGCAGAAGACTTCGATGCGAAGGATTTCGATGCAAAGGGCAGAGGAAATGTAGGCTATCAATGACGGGGCTCTTAATCTTGCATGAACCAGTTGGTGAACATCCTTCTTTACCGCTGAGGCTTGAGTTTTATAGCCTTAGAAGGCAACTACCTCTATTTATGGCACCTGCCATAATTAAATTTACAACTCGGATGAGGAAGGTTGCCGTGCCTTTTGATTGGCTTTGCGGCGGTGTGGTACGCAGGCCCATGTGGTTCGATGATTTGCCCTGCATCGGGAACTTAACCTTCTGCCACCTCGTACCTAGGCGCGAGCTTTTCTCATAATGGAATTCTCTCGGGATGTGCTCCGCCACCTTGGCATTAAAATCATTTGCCCCGAACATTCCCCTAGGTTGTCGTTGGCACGTCTCTCAAGACACATTTTAAATGCTTCTTGTCTCGCACGCTATTGGGTTGGCGAAGTGGAAATCGGTGCTAAAGATGCTTCATGGTGAACCTCCGGTGCGAGCTCATCTTCTATGCTTCGGGCCCGAAGTAATTTTACTTCACCACGTCGCTGCTTGCTTTGCGGAAGGTTAGCCCCCCCGAAGCTCATTTTCTTTGAAAAATGCTTCGCTAGACTTTCTTCAAAAACTGCTTTGCTCATACTTGTTTTGCGAAGCATTTCTTATGCCTTCATCATGCTCTTGTTTGGTTCTTCGACGACTCCCTCCAGGCTAAAGTGCTTCGCTGCGAAGCATCTTGCATTAGTCACTTCGCACACAAAATTCCTGAAGGAGATTCTCGCTAAGCCTAGCGAAGCTGGGGTTTGTTGCTATGGTGACACTCTTAACCTCTCGGAGATCTTGAAGTAGGGTATATATAAAAATAAAAAATACATACAAAAGTAAGGTTTAAACACATTTTTTTTTTTAATGTTTGTTTTATCTCAACGATGAAAAGTCTTCAGATGAAGACCATTGACAGAAATTGGCAAGACTTGGCCACCTGCATCCTTGAGGATGAAATAATTGGCCGAGTTTACCTTTACAATTTTGAACGGTCCATCCCAGAAAGCGTCCAACTTATCGTGATTCCCAGGTTTGGCCTTCCAGGAGTCCCACTTCCACACCAGATCTCCCACTTTGAACGTGCGGTCGGAGGATTTCTTCTTGAACCAGTCTCGGGTGATCTGAGCATGCTTAGCGAAGCTCTGGTAGGCCTTCTCATGTTCTTCCTCTAGCTGCAATAGCTGAGCCAACCTATTTTCCATAGGATTAACTTCCTCTTCATCATCCAATAGCTGCAATGCAGGGATCTCTACATGGGTTGGTAGGATGGCCTCCTTGCCATACACCAGGGCGTAAGGCGATGTTTTGATCGACTTCTTGATAGAAATCCGATCGGCCCACAAGGCTCGATCTAGAAGGAGGTGCCAAGTTCTTTTGTTATTCTCCATGAGCTTTCTTAGCACCCTTAACAGAGTCTTGTTGGTTGATTCTGCCAAGCCGTTACCCTATGGATAGTAATTAGAGGAAACTTTATGGTATATCCCATATTGGTAGAGGAACTCGTTGATTTTGGTGCCTGAAAACCCGGGACCATTGTCCGTAACAATTGCTTCTGGGATGCCAAACCGGGTGATCAATCCCTCAAGGAAGGCGATGACGGTCTCCTGATCAGCATGCTTCGTGGGTACTGCTTCGGCCCATCTGGTGAAGTAGTCGGTTGCGGTCAGGATGAACTTATGCCCTACGGAAGAGTTCGATGATATAACCCCTATGAAATCCAACCCCCATTGTTGAAAAGGCATTTCTACCTGTATCGGTCGGAGAGGCATAGGAGCACTTCTGCTTTGACCGATGAACTTCTGACATTGCTCGCATTTGTGACAGACCGCAAAAGCATCGACGAAAAGTGTAGGCCAATAATAACCAACCTTAATTATCTTCAATGTCGTTGTTCTTCCTGCGAAGTGACCTCCAGATAATCCTGAATGGAATTCTCCCAGGACTCTCTTCTTATCATCTTCTTTTATGCACCTAAGAAGAATGCCATCAATGTTTCTAAAAAATAGGCCTTCGGGGCGCAACATATATCGGAGGGACCGCATCCTGAAGTGCCTTCGCTGTGAAGCATTTAGGTGCGAAGGACATCTACCGATGTTGAAATATTCAACTATCTCATCGACCCAGTCCTTCTCATTCTCTTCTTGGTTTGTGAAGCATCCTTCTACTGTCGAGTCGTCCCACTGACAAGCTGTCACTTCGGCCGCTACGCTCTTCGCTAGTTCTTGACATAACGCGTGACCGTGAACCAATTTTGTGGGTCTGATTTTGACGTCAAACTCTTGTATCTTGCTGACCCAACCGACTCTTTTGCTTCCCAATTCTCCTTGGATAATGAAATTGCGTACATCGGGGTGTATGACAAAGACTGTAACCCAACTTTGGGAAATGAATTGCTTGAATTTCCTAAGAGATTTCATTACTGCATGCACCTGCCTTTCTATGAAATTGTATTTTTCTTCATGGGGGTGTATCACCTGGCTTAGAAACGCGATGGGGCGCTCTTCGCCATCTTCCCCCTTTTGTGTTAGGACTGCAACATAGCTCTCAGGTTCTCCTATGGCATATAGGATGAAATCTCGGTTGTAATCAGGGTTGGTCAGGATTGGTGCCTGAGCGACTCGAGCCTTGATCTCTTCAAATGCCTCTTTTCTCTCCTCCGTCCAGATGAATTCGGTGCCCTTCTTCAAAAGTTTGGACATCGGTTTGATGACCTGGGCGAAATCTGGAACAAACTTCCTCACGAAGTTGATCTGGCCAAAAAAGGATTGAAGTCCTTTCTTGTTCATGGGGAGTGGGAGTTTCAATAGAGCCTCGGCCCTATCAGGATCTACGGTGAGACCCTTCTCTGATATCACATGTCCCAATAACTTCCCTTCACTAACCATGAATATGGACTTCTTTGGATTGATTGAAATGCCAAACTCTCGGCATTTTTTGAATACCTGTTGTAGGTGAAAAGAATGATCCTCCCTTCTTCGGGAGAAAATGGTCATGTCATCCAAGTAGATAACAATAACCTTATTCAAGAGTTCACCAAAAGCTAAATCCATGGCCCTCTGAAAAGTGGCCCCCGCATTCGAAAGGCCGAATGGCATTCGTTGGTAAGCGAATGTTCCCCACTTGGTAGTGAATGTGGTTTTATGCTGATCTTCATCCCTAACCCATATCTAATTATATCCTGAGAAGCCATCGAGTAGGGAGAAGCACTGAGCCCCAGCCACTGAATGCAAGATCTGATCTATCTACGGGAGAGGGTAGTGATCTTTGAGCGAAGCCTGGTTCAGGTTGTGAAAGTCCATGCATAGTCGTATATCTCCATTCTTCTTTCTGATAGGGACTAGATTCGCCACCCAAGAGGAATGCTTGATGGGATAAATTATCTTTGCCTCGAGCATTTTTAGGAGCTCGGCCTTCATCAGGACCTCGATCTTTGGATTGATAGGCCTTTGCTTCTGTCGGAAGGGTTTGATCCCCTCCTGCAACTCGATTGTATGCTGGATCAGTTGTCGATCGTATCCCTTTAGGTCTTGATAAGACCATGCCACGATGTCGGGATACCTTCTGCACAGAGATCGGATCTGTTCTAGCTCCTTCGAAGTGCAATCTGTTCCAACTTTTATTGCTTTTCCAGGTTCAAGCTCCAAATCCTGATATTGCTTTGCATTGACCTTGATCCTATGAGAAACTGCTCGATCATTCTGATCAAAGAGGCTCTCAAGAGTAATTAATCCCTTGGGTACATGATTATTCTTCAATTGAACTAGCCCTTCATATTCCTCATCATCTGGGCTTCTTCTTTCAATTGTGGCTGCTTCTTGAATCATAAAATTCACAATCTGCTCATCACTATCAAAAACTTGCCAATGCAGATCTCTGTCTGGGACAGAGGGCCTGTAAATCATCCTCACAACTTTAGGCTTATGCACCATGTCTTCTGCTGGAGAGTACTTGGCTGCGATGGATGCTAGAACATCGGCATGTCGATTCTTTTCTCATGGAATAGACTATAGATTGAGAGATTCAAACTGGTCAAACAAGTCCCATACCCTGTTACGGTATGACTTGAGATAGTGCTTCTTTGAAGTGCACCTATTTGTGACTTGATTGCATACCAATTCTGAGTCTCCAAAGATTTGGAGATGCTTTATGCCTAACTTTTTTGCTTTTTTGAGTCCTAGGCATAATGCTTCATATTCTACTACATTGTTGGTGCAACTCCACACCAACCGGTAACAATATTCCTTCTGCTCTCTAGAAGGTGATACTAAAAGAATCCCTGCCCCAACGCCATTTTTGCATCGGGCACCATCGAAGAACAACTTCCATAGTCCTTCTTGGGCACATGTTTTATTCTTTGACTTGATGTGTTTCTCAGGCTTGGTGATGGCATAACATCCCATCTCGGTTTCTATCATGGCATTAAAGTCTGCCAATGAAAACTCATCTTCACAACTTAACTGTGCAAGGGATTCCTCGACCAGGTCCACCTGCTCTATCCCTTCCACTATCGCATGCACGAGATCATTGCTCTCTTCTTCGGACATCTTCTGTACAAGGAAGGTAGAAGGCTTCTCATTGTAGATTTTTACCTTCTTCCCTTTGAATGGAATCTCCAAGTGTGAGTAATCCATAGATAGATATCCTCCCAACTTCGTCGTAAACTCTCTCGACAAGCACATACTAAAATATGGCTCCAAGTCGATGACCACCACCTCTTGTATAACCATGATCTGAGGCATCTTGTGTAGTCGGATAGGTATATCTTTAATCACACCTACAGTCTTCATGGGAGTACCATCCAATTGGAGCATGCCATGGCTGCTTCGGGTGTACTCCATTCCTATCTCTTCGCACACTGCTTTGGGCATGACTGTCATCGTGGCCCCGGAGTCAATCATACAATTGTGTACAACATACCCTTCCATTTGTAGAGATAGGTAGAACGGAGGTGGCCGATTCTTCCCCATAATGGATGTGGATAGGGTCTGCACTAGGGCAAGAGGTGCTGACTTTCTTGCCTTAGTTGTCTTCAATGATTCTTGCAGCAAGTCCACTTGATCGGGCAACTGTAGTGCATCATATAGGCTAATCTTGGCCGAAATCTTCTTTAGCTCATCTACAATATTGTAGGCTAGGGAGTTGTGCACCTCAGGTTCTCTTTTCGCCTCGTACCTAGTGTGATACTGCTCCGTAGCTTCGACCCTTTGCCACTTGGTCAATGAAGGAAGCTTGAGCTTCTCTCTAGCTTGTTCTTTAGTTTCCACCTGAGGTGGATTTGTAGGGGCCTGTTGGGCCTTCTCCTTGACTGGTGCAGGCTGAGGAGGTTCGCTCGGGGCCTGAGAAGGTTGTTGCCCCTTCTCGTGGTGGGCATGCACCTTTAAGGGAGCCATTTGTTCAGCAACTACCTCTATTGACATTTTCCCTCCTCTGGTGAGGACTGCAACTTGCTCTTCTTCACCAATTACTAGGTTCTGATCCAATTGCCTGATGATGTTGACCTGACCACCATGACTACTGCTCGCCAATGTTTGCACATAATGTTGGTGCAGCATGCAGGTATTCTCTTCGTGAGGGTCATTACACGTGGAGCACCAATGTATGTAATCGAAAGTGCTCGGAGCTTCGTCAATCATGACATTTCTTGTCGATGCTCTCCCTTGCTGGACTGCTTGATCTTTAGTAAGCGTGGGTGTAGGATACGACCTTCTCGGTAGAAACTCATGTTGTGCTTGCTTCTTCTTCATAATGGTCATATCATTGGACAGAGTTTGCACTGTGGAGTTCAAGGACTGAACCTCTTGTAGTATTTTGGCTTGCATATCTTCGGCTTTAGGAATAGGTGGCAATGGAGCCATCGTTGGTATTGGAGGTAAGGCGGGGTGTTGAGGTGGTGCTGGCAATACAGGGAATGTCAAAGAGACAGTGGGCTGTGCTATCGAGAGTGTGGGAAAATGGATTTGTGGAGTAGCAATCTGTGATACAATGGGATTCGGGTTCCAAGATGAGATCGGGTATGCAGGGGTTGCAGAGATCTATGAAGCGGTTGCGCTCGCATACTAGGATTGAGGGAAATTGAGAAGTATGGGCATCGACATCCTTTGGGGAAGCTTGCCCATAGCTATTAGATCCATCTCCGCTCTCTGGGCTAACTCGTATAACTCGGGGAAGGTATTAATATTCGAATACCTTACCATGACACTGATATCAAGGTTGAAAGCCCGAAGGAAATAGTATGCTATAGCTTCGCTAGTTGGCCGAAGTCCAACTGGTATCCTTTGCTAGGTTCGAGCGAACCTAACATTGAAATCAACGATCTCTTCTTGTGGATGTCTCTGGATCATTGTGAACTGATGTAGAAGAGAAGATGGATCGGTGGACTCATTGAAGCTTCGCATCAACTATCCGGCTAACTGGTCCCATCCCGTTATAGTATCAGGTGGTAAAGATCTATACCAGTAGAGGAGTTTCCCTCTAAGAGATAGAACCAGAAGCTTTACCATAACTCGCTCTTCTATGATGTCATGAATCACCGCCAGAGAAACTATGTCCTGGATATGCTCCAGAGCAGTCTTCCCAGTTCCATCGAACGTAGGGATCTTCTTCATAGCAGCAGGCGGAACTTGCCCTTGTCCCGCTAAATTTAGCGGTCCGAAAGAATTCCATGCTGGGAACAGTCTGGGCGGCGGTTGTTGCTGTTGTTGCTGCATTTGTTGTTGTTGTTGTTGTTGTTGTTGTGCCATATTTGCTCCTAGATTTTGAGAAACAGGAATTCCCGAAGCTCCTCCTTGGTTGCTAACAGGACGACTAATGTGAATGGAGGCACTAGGATGCTTCGGTGAGTTGGGAGGATTAGGAGGAAAGCTAGCTGTTGTGCTATCCAAAGTTAGTCCTTGTTCATCAAAAGTAGCCTCTTGCGAGGATGTTCCTCGTAACAGTGACTCGGGGGTGACTAACCTAGAGCGTTCCCCAAAGGCATCAATATCGAGCTCAAAGAACTCGGTTTCCTCTCCTCTATTCCTAACTCTCCATCTTGTTTGCATGAAGGCACAGACTTAGGTACCGGTCTCTACGACTTAAATATTCTCGGTTAAACAGAGTCGCCAGATGCTAAGAGTCTTTCGGCAATGAGACGAGCATCGACTCTCACTACCACTCACAAGGTGAGACTGACCGGGTCCCACCGGGCGTGCCAAAAACTGTTGGTCATCAAATCTGCCCAAGAAAGGATTTGGGAAAGTGTACGCGCCCTAGACCTGGACCAACATTGAAAGGCCGAAGGGAAGAGATGCCCCTCATGCCAATATCCGGAGAAAGGCCGGCTCCTTTACTAAACTACTTCGGTGTTTTAAGACAAGAGTGCAGGAAAGAGATAAAAGAGTAAGGGTGCAAGAAAGAAATAAAAAGAGTAAGGGTGCAGGAAAGAAATAAATAGGGTAAGGGAAGAAATGTCAATAATTTAAAGTGGGAAAGAACCAATAGCACGATCGCTAGCTAACAACTCGAAACAATAGCAAAGAATACCAAGAATAAAATGAAATGAACACGATATTAACCCTCCTATGTATCCTTTGGACGAGTTCCAGGATTACCCTTCCCCTTTCAGTCGAAATCCAGAGTTCAGAATTACGGCGACCAGGAAATGAGTGAATATAATAGAAACACTATCCACAGGCAGCATAAAAGAAAGCTAATACAGCATTTTCCTCCCCTATGTATCCTTCGGGAAAATTTTAGGGTTCTATCCCCAATCGCACACCTAAATCCAGAATGCAGAATTACAGTATGCAAATGAAGAAAAGATAACATAAATAATCATAGAAGGCAGCATACAAGAGAGAAATTAAGCCCAAAGCTCTTTAGTATTAATCGTAGGGATTCAAGTTACAACAGCTTTCTAGCAGAAAGTTCCCCCCATTTTTACATTACAATGCCTGGGTTTTTATAGAGGACCCGACCCTCTGAGCCATCAATGCACAAAATGGAGGAGTACATCCTCGAAAACCTGAGAAGTCGGCCCTCGTAGCTCTCGTGACTGAGCTTTCAAATCCTTTTCTATATCTGGCAACTGCGATCGGGTTAGCCGAGGAAACATGCATTAATGAGCCGTCTGAACGTCCTTGGTCTTCGGGTGCGGAGCTCGAGTGGCCGCCATGTCCGTCGGGCTCTTCTCCAGGGACTGATACTTCCTTTCCAATTGCCAAAAATGAGCAGCGAGTTCATCGGGCACGTAAAAACTCATTTATGAGGCACTTGATTGCCTCGAGAAAATACCCGGCTTGGAGTGCATGCCCTTGAAGCGCTTCACTAAATTTTCGTTCGCAACTCCGCTTCGCGATGGATTTGAGCCGAAGCAGATCCTCCTTCTTGGTTATGCACTTCGCACGAATGAGCTTCGCGAGACAGCTTCGGGGATATGAAATGTCGAAGTGAGTATTCCTCCTCAAGATGGCTCACTCTTTTGCTGCTTCACTGGAAAGGTGTGTCAAAACTGCTTCGCTGAGGTTCTCCACCCGAAGTGGATGCTTCACTGGTGAGTCTTCAAAATGCTTCGCCGCGATCCTCCCTCAAAACTGCGGTTCGGGGGTTTTTTGACCGAAGTGCATCCTTGGCTTGCAAAATGTTCTGCTCTTCACGGGCCACTACCACTTCGGGTGAAAGCGCTTCGCACGAAAGCTATCCGAAGAAAATGCTTCGCAACAACTTTCGACGAAGTAAAAATGGTTCGTCGGTGGGGAGGCCCGAAGTGGGTGCTTCGGCGATTTCTTGGCGAAGTAGTTTTCAATGTTTGCACTCCTTCAAATTTTGCTTCGCGAGTTTTTCGCCCGAAGCAACTGCTTGAAATGCTTCGGGTGCGAAGCTCTTTTCTCTCCTTAGCAAATTCGGACCGCGATCTAGACTTCTTTGTCTTCCTTCTTCGACGAAGTTGCTTCTCAACGTTTGAAATTCTTCGAATGCCGCTTCGCAAGATTCTCGCTCGAAGCATCTGTTTGAAATGCTTCGGGTGCGAAGCTCTTTTCTTTCTCCACTTCTTTCTTTCGGTGAAGCTATCTTCCTTTTTCTACGAAGCTCTTTTCTTAGCTAGCGAAGCTTTTGCATCTCCATTCTATATACAAAGGGGATGGCGATGAAAGCCAAAATTGTTGCAACTTACAAATGTTTTCAAAAACAATAAAATAAACACTTTACAAAAAGAAACACTTTTTCAAAAAATTTGATTTTTCTACCCCTCTAGGCAATGTGACAAAATTGTCAACAGTTACAACCACCATTTTTAGTAACTGGCCAGCTCAGGGTTCAAACCATAGGGACTGCTCCTAACAAACTAATCCGTCTCATTCTTGTTGACCTCTTTATAAAAGATAACAAATCTATGGTGCATGAATGAGGATGAAATATGGGATACTCAATTATTTTTTAAATTTACCATTGATATTGTCTTGGCTTATCAACAAGAGGATTTATAGGTATATTATTATGCAAGTCAAACCACTTTGTGTCTGTTGCATTAAGTGTGAAGAATAATATTGAGCACCCTAGATGTATGATCATGTCAAATTTATCATTTCTCTTTGTATTTCAATAGGTATGAGTGTCCTAGAAGTTCATCCCAAACTATAAAACATCCATAAGGAACTCATTAGGTAACTCTTCGAGTCACCAATGTACATGTTAGACTATCACAAGGCCAATATCATCATTGTTTTATTTTTGCAAAAATACTTGTCAATACATGGATTTGATGGTAAATTTTAAGTATAGATAAAATATACCAAATTTGAGGATGTCTTCCAAATCTATTATCATTAAACCAAAACAAGTGCAAAGCACAATAATTTATACAAACATATTTGGATTGTATTGCTTGAACACGACTTCGTCTATAAGGGAAAAAGTTAAGAATAACATGTCAAATAGGATCTTGTTATGTTCATTGATTAGAAATAAGCCAATATATTTTTTTTAGCAAAAAATCCCTTATGGGGCCGCCTTGGTCTGAGAGACCACGACCAGGGGGTTCTACACCGTCAAAGTCACCCGAGAGTCGTGCCCGACCCTGCTCATACCAACATTATCAATTGGATTTTGGGTACCCAATTCAACTTTTTGGTAGGGTGGATATTCGAACCTGGGACATCCTTTGGAGGATTGCCTTCTCCTCTCCAACTCACCTACAACACCTGGGTGCAATAAGCCAATTTATAGCTAATCAGTAACATCTATATACTCTTGGCTATAAGCTTTAGAAAAATTCTTATTTATTCTATTTATTGATGTTGAGATGACAATGTAGGAATAAAATATAATGAATGTTGCTTCACTTGGAATTTAGATTCATATTAATTTTTATCAAGGTTTTGAGATAGGAATTGCATTCTTGGAATACAAACATGTATATTCTTAATCCTATAAGATAGAATAATGATAGTTTTAGGCAATGTTGTAATCACAACATGGTCAAGCCAGATATTTATGTAATACTTCTTGTACATCATCTTTAATTATAATACTTGAACCATGCAAGATCTACTAACATTGCAATCATATATTTTATATTCAAAGCAATGCCTTCTAACAAAAAGTTGTCCAATTGCTCAACTTGAAATGGCAAAGTCATCACAATAGTACTTATATCTTATGGGAATACAATTGTATGGATACTATATTTCTATTAGCCACCATGTGAATAGAAAAACTACAAAATAGAATCATCCCTTGTTATAACTGAAGAACACAAGCTTATACTGAGAGGGGGGGGTGAACAGTATAAGACCACTTTTTACTTTTTCCTTTATACTTCAAAATAGTAAAGCAATATACCCAAAGCAATATCAAAGCAATGCACAAAACAATCCACAAAGTGACACAACAATTTATGTCCACAAAACTTTTCTCTAAAAGTTATCTCAAAGTTCTTTGGGAAACCTTCCCAATTACAATGTTTATGAGCCTCGGCTCAAAGGAGAAACCTTCCCCCAATCTGAATTTATGATCCTCTGCTCAAAGGAGATACCTTCCCCTACCTCTGCTCTGGTCGGTGATCCTCTAGAAGACCTTTGCCTCCGCTGCCCTTAGCAAATAGAACTCTATCCATAGAAGACACCTGTCTTCCCTGCTATGGTCGGAGACCTCTCGTCCTCAACTCTATCACCTCAAAGCTGGTCCTCGAATTTGCACTAAAAATAGTCCTTCGGTCTAGCACAAATGTCCTCGTCCTCTGTCTTTGATCAGCACCAAACACAGTCCTTCGGTCTGGCACAAATCTGTCCCCAGGTTATTCTCATAGAACCAATGCACCTCTGTCCTCAAGTTCTCTAATAGAACTATCAACCTCAGCTTCACAAGTCCTCTGCTAAGACTTGTCCAAACCTGCTCACAAGTCCTCAATGGAACCTGTCCAAAACCTGGCTCACAAGTCCCCAATGGAACTCTGTCCAAAACCTTGCTCACAAGTTTATCAAGAACACTTGCTTGGCATGAACCCATAAAGAGAATGGTTAGAGACCCAATGTGATTCATCCACCTCATAGAAGCATAAAGAGAATTGTTAGAGACTCAATATGTTCTATACTTAACTCCCAATCTCAATCTCAACTCAATCTCAAATCTCAAAAGAATAAGATAGATGTAGTATGCTTTTCTCAAGAACATGAAATACAACCCAAAAATTGCCAACCATGCAATATCTCATATAACAATGATACTCATGTTCTTTCCAACAACCAATATCTTTTCTCAACCAATTAGGGCTTCAACAACAATGCTTAAAGACAAGGTTTAACAAACATCATTCAACTCAACATTAACCTTGAAGCATTCAACCAATCATCACAAGAAAAGGAAACAAGTGGAAATCCTTTTCCCTCCAAAGATATTTTGAACAAAACAGCCACCAACACAATATCACCAAATGCAATGAATAACTTGTTCAAATCAACTCAATGGAGTAAGCCCAATATCAAGAATCAAGTAGAAGCAATAACTTGATAAAACAAACTCTATGGAAGCAACTCATCCATCAATATCAAAATAGCCAACTAAGGGTTTCACCATCTCAATGCAAGTAACAAGATTTACAAACATGAACTCTAGTGCACAAAGCTTCCACTACCCCAAACCAGAATTATGCATTCATCAAAACTCTCATCAGTGATAACAATGCATAAGTAGTCTTCAACAAACCAAAAAATAGGATTTACACTCAACCAAAGGAAACCTTGTTGAAAACCTTTTCACTCCAATCTTATTTCAGGAATAACATACACCACTCATACTCATAAGAAGAATGTGCCCATATCTTATTGAAGTGAAGGAACCCCTTTGGAAATCTGCCACCATCACAACATTCTTTTGCCAATCTTCACAAGGGTTAGTAGATCACAAGATAATCAACATTATTCCACCTTTCAATAATAATCACCAAATCATTTAATTGCACAACTCCCTTATCTCTCCTAAAACCACTTGTACCATAAAATAACATAAATCATTACATAACCTTATAACTCCCAAAACCACTTATACCATAAAATAAAATAAATCAATCATTGCATAACCTTATAACTCCCAAAATCTAATAATTCAAACAACAAAGTATCATCATCATTAAATAAAAATGTGGGGCATACCTTAGTAGCACTTTAAGCCTTCGTCACTACTCGAACTCACGACCTCTCAAGTCATGCAAGCCCTAGCACTAGGGCCTCAACCATGTGGACTAAGCTGCCCACGTGAACCAAAGAGCACTTTACATTTTCTTCACTATTTCTTATTAGCGATTTAGACCACGTATTTCTCTGCGTCAAGTAATTGACCGAAAACCAACTGTTGTGCCCCGTTGGATGTAAATCAGCTGATAGTCAGTGTGTCTTATGCATGTTCTCCAAGCACAAAAGAAGACTAAGGAAATTCCTTTCAAGACTGCCACTCGTCGATTGTTTTGCGGAAATCGAGATACCCAGTCATCTACTATGTTGTCTAGACATTTATTCATCGAACAAGACACCCTTAGTCATCTGCGTAGCTTCGTCGATGGGCACTCGCTATTTTCTTGGAGGTTCTGTTTAAATGTTTCGCTTTATATCTTCATCGAACAAGACACCCTTTTAATAGCGCACAAGGGTCGATGAATAACAACGCTTACACCCTTCGAAATAAATCATAATTCACACACTCAAATTATAGATGAAGGCAAGGCAGGTATTTATAGTGCATTGCATGCACTTTGCGACGTCGACCAAGGAGAGAGGAATTTTGACTTTATAAATATTGCCGCCATAAAGTTTATAGGGGTTAATAAACCTTTTAATTATTATTTAAAAAATAATAATTATTTATTAAAAATAATTAATTAAAACCTTTAGAAGGTTTTTAATTAAAATATTATTTAATAAATATTTCTACTTAAACCTTTAGATTGCCATCATGAAACCTTCAAGATCTAAGAGCATCTAGCTTTGGTACAAACTCTTTTTGACATCAGCACAAACTCCTTGACATCAATGACAACAACTATACTTGAGCAAAGGCAATGTACCCAATGTACCCAAAATTGCCAACAATAACCATTTCCTTAACTTGGATAAGTGCCTTTAAGACATATGGTTGTTCACAAGTAACCATGTTATTTCATTCGGAAAACTAGTGGTCATCTCTTTCTAGTTTACATCCCTTGCAAATATGGCTTTCATATAAGGTAGAAGTCTCAATTCCTAGATATAATTCTCTACTACATAGCAAGTAGGCATGTTTGATAATTAATCAATATTTTGTCAAATTCTTTGATTTGTGGTTATTGATGCAAAGCATCAAAATGGCCATAACCAAAGGAAGAAAAAAAATCCAACAATAAACTAAAGGTAAGGTTTTACAATGGAGGCATATCACCATTGGAAGAGCAACATTATGAGTTACACTACCAATTTTCAATATGGAGATAATTTGACACTAATAAGGTAGAGGTTCTCTGGAGTGTTTGGTTGAACCAACTTGAATATCCATGCTTATTTGGAGAGTGGATACATGTATCAATATGCAATAAAAAATATACAAAAGGTGGGCATGATGAAGTCCAAATGATATTGAAGGTTGAACATTTGTGTAGGCATATAATTAATAACATTGCATATAACCATTTCTTCAATGCTTATTAGTTAATTCCCTATGTTGCACATAACAAAGAAAAGCCTTCATGTTCTACTCTTCTGATATTCTAGAGTTTTAATAAAGTAACTCAATGCAAAGGTGATAAAAATCCAGAATTAATATAAACATATATATGGCTATTGACTATATATATGCAAACCTAAATCACTAAAAATAGATTCACAAAATGTTTGTTTGAAATATTTATCTACAAAAGTTTTTTAAATATCATTATATACATGTTGAGCATAAACAAAAAAAAAATATTTCTACAAAGTAGCTAGAGCATATTCATGATAAAGCAATGAAAAAAACCAAATAAAATAAATTATTCAATGAGCCTTTTTTACACCATTACATGCATGTTAAACACACTGTAAAGAGGAACATGTCTACAAAATAGAAAGTATTTTTACAACAATATAAATAACAAATGTATCTTTGTACATGCATAAGGAAACAAAATTAGATGAAATAAAAAGCATTTAAAGGATTTTCTACTTCTTTAAGCCTCACATTAGAGATTATATACACATGTCCAAGAAGGATGCAAGCATAAAACTAGTCAAGCATAACAAAGTGATTTATAAATATATCTTTGTCTTCATTATAAACAAGGTCAAAACTAAAAAAATCTATGGCCTTTATGATTATTAAATTCATGCATGGGATTCTTTGCAAGGACATGTCCTTTTTATGGACCATTTATTTTGAAAGAGGCTTGAAGCACTAACAAGGACCTAAGGGTAGGACATTTTTGATCTTGATGGTGGTGTTCTAGGAGAGCAAGTAAAATAAGGATCATTATTAGTGGTTTCTTTATCTTTTGATGAGAGAAGGTGGTGTTGTTGAGAATAACATTAGACTGTTTTTTTAGGTTTCCAATGGTTTTGGTTATAGGAATGACACCTTCCATATTCAAAATGACAATATACCTATAACAAACATGAACATGAATTTGAATGAGAAATTGAAAGAGGCACATGTAAACAATTGTACATGTACAATGAAAAAAAAAAACATTAAATTTTTCATCACTTGGAAAATGCTTTCAATTAAATAGATGACAAATTTCTCTTCAACCTTTCTTGATGTAGAATCCACATTAGAATTTATTGGAAACAAAGTGCAATGAATATGTGCTCCATCAAAAAGAGTGGATCAAAGCCTTAATATGACCCCTAAATAATTGATAGTTTGAAGATATAGTATTTGAAGACAAGGCTTAATATCATCAAACCCTTTCAAGAGAGTGGCAATTCCATGATCAATCAAGGTAACATACATTATTTAAAGCAATCAATCTTGACATGAAACCGTTTGATCAAAAGCAAGAATGATGATTCAATATTATATATTTTTTCCAAATAAATATGTTGTGTAGAATGTTGGAAGCAAAAAAAAGAGCCCATGCTATAAAACATATACAAGCACATGAGAAATTTTATTTATTATGTTTAGTGTGAATGCATGAAAAATATGTGTATAATTCTTATATACATTAAAAATATAAAATAATTAAATGCAATCATGTAATTGACAACATGACGAAGAATCATTGTTTTCCTTAAAATATTTTTCAATTTAAAAACAAAAAATATAATATATTACATAATATACAATAAACAATCTATATTATGATAAAGGCAGAAAACACATAAAATATAAGTAAATTGGTTTCATAAAAAATTAAAAAAATTATATTTCATAGAAACTCCAATATAATGGGTAATTTATGTTTATTAATGTCTAGAGCCAAAATACAACAAAAGCACACATATATAACGACATGATGGATATGACATATTTATTTCAATACATTTTCTATTCAAAATTATATATGTTTTTGTAATCATAGAATAACACATCGAATGTTGAAAGCAAAAGAATGGCCTTGTAAAATAGATGCAAGACATTCACTCTTTTCTATAGGAGTAGATAATTTTATAGGGAAGTGTTGATCCATGGGTCTGACTGATAAGAGATCACACATGTTACCCAATATCTAATGCCTTGAAAAATGGGGTTTTCAATCCCTTAAATTTTGAATTCAAGTTGGCTCCCCACTAACCTATGCTAACCTAAGCTAATCTAATATAAAATATTAAAAAAATAAGGTATGAGTGCAAGAGATTGGAATAAAATGTAAGAAAAGTAAATATGGTGAGAGACCATAACAAGGGTAGTCTGTGATCAATTGTACCATATTAGGATTACCGAATAACAATAATGTAAAATCATCTCAAGTGTGTATGAAATAGAAAAGAGGACTACCATGCAAATGTAGGGCATCACCACTCACACATACACATATAGAGAGGACCAACCAATTGGGACACAATCATGTACAAAGTTCAAGCATAGTTTTCCATGAATTGAAGATGAGAGATTACAATAAGAGAACATAACTCTAGCCTTTTATCAAATGGTCAAAAGACATTTACAATGATCATAAGGATATTATTTATAGTAGGGAATTTAACCTTTTCACTATGAAAAACTTTACATTTATAAATTATAGGAAAAAGAAAAATATGTCACTTTCATCCTTCAATAATTTTTTATAGGTCATTGTGTCATTCATTCATTAGAAATCTAATGGATTGATGATTCAGTAGTTTGACAAATCATTAGTTTATTGACTTGTTTCTTTTTATGCTTCACTATTGGGTGTCTCAAAATCAATAGTGGCTCCAAATTATTGACTCCTTCCTATTTGGATTAGAGCTCCTCATTGCTTGCACCTAGCTTTTGCTATCAAGCTACTTGCAATGGATCAGAGTGGTACCTCATACTACATTTCTAACAAATTCTAGGGATGCCAAACCTAGTTGGAAAATAACTCCATACTATCTTATCCATGGGTTATAAAGTTGTTAAAATTTTCAAAACTTGACCACAGACCCTTAATTGAATGACAAATTCTATAAAGTAGACCATTCTACATTAGATGGGATATTAACACTCTTAAGATGGGTCATAGTTGCCATCATATCATCAACTCTTCCTTAGGTAACTCCTACTATGTTTTTGGTATAGCCTTCACCCCTCCTAGAAGATTCTTGAGGTGGGAGATAATATTGGAGGTGTGGTCACTGCATATACTAGAGAAGGATCTTCCTGGGAGACTAACCTTTTCTTCTCCTTAATTAGTTTGGCATATTCTTCCCTAGATATTATAGTTTCTTTATCAAAAAAAATTGGGAAGTGCTCATTGGACCATCTAGGTGATTTGGTATTTTAACTTCACCATAGCTTCCTTTAAACCATCATAGGAGGCCTTGTAGGTGGCAAGGATTTGATGCTTAAGTGACACATTCATTAACTCCACCTGTGCTACCTACTTTGCTAGAACCCCTAATTGTTGTAGCTATCAACTTGTGATTGTGTGTCAAATTCATTATTTGTATATGATTTATCTTTGAGATTAGTTTATATTCCATATTGCTAATAGTTATCTTGGCCTTCAACAAAAATCCCTAATATGCTTGGATGTATTGCAAGTAATATTTTTCATGCTTGAATTTATTTAAGATTTTGTCTAGTATAGTGTTGATGAAATTTGTGACTGAGACCTTAGTCTTGATAGACTTTATATCCACTTTCAAACTATTTTCTAGTTATTTCAATTTGAATATTTCATCATCTTTCTATGTTAGAGCCTCATATTTTATTTTTATCACTTTTGTTGTTCATGCTTCGATTGTTTAGTTAGTTTCTTCTGGTTATCCCTTTATTTCTTCATAGCTTCTTGTTTTCTTTCTTTATTTAATGTGTCTTGGTATTTATTTAGATTCTTATTTTGTTCCTTGACTTGATGCATCTTGGCACTTTTCTTGCTCTAATGCCATGGTGAGATCCTTATTCTGATTTACATACGTTTATTCATGTTAGTCATCCTTAGGTACTTGTAGGACACGACCAAGTTTAGCTATTCAAAAATTTGGAAAAGGCCGATGTGACCTATCCACTATAAGTTCAGGCTAGAGAACCTAGCCAGCTAGTCATAAAACATTATGATAAGGTGGTTTGGGCCAATAGGATGTGCTTATGCAAATAGGATCCTTTTACCTCTATTTGCCCCTACATATTGAGGCATGATATCCATTCCTTTACTATAAAATTGCTTATAAAAAATTGCTCTATGGCATATTGGGACTTATATAGGTGTTCATATATTATGTTCATGCCCACTTTATTGGTTGGAAGGGTAGTTCACAATGATAAGTGGGTCATGGTGTAAAAAGAATTCATCAACTAGTCTACAACTTCCACATCCTAGGTTGGTCTTGACACCATATGAAGTTTACTTTATGCTTGGGTTTCAACCTATGCGGTCCTTAGAAATTCCTATGTAGGTACTTATTTATTTATCATATCTTTTGGAAGTATAACAATAGGTTCTAAACCTCGAGAAATCCACAAATCGATAAACTCTATTTTTCTCAAGGATGAGGGTGGGGTATGGTGTGATGGAAGGTAATCCAGGATGACCATGTATACTATACCATGGTTGGTGTGGTCTATGAGGCAATGTGTGAAATTATGATTGGTGACATGGAGGAGGAGGATGTAGTGATAGATGAGGTGGAAATGGAAGATAAGCTAGTAGATGATAAAGTTGGAGTGGTGGTTGCAAAGGTGGATGCACTTGTGTCTAATGGAGATGGAGGTGCAATATAATAAGAGGAAGTAGGAGGGGAGAGTTGAGAAGAATATGAGAGAGAAGTGATGATAGAAGATGGAATAGAGGAAGAGATATTGGAAAACATGGTGACAATTGAATGTAGAGCCTTAAAAGTGGTAGCTTCTGCATGTGTCACACATTTGCCAACAATCATCTCGAGGAGTTTTTACTTAATGGTAATTTAACTTTACTCAATTTCTTTAGTTCTACCTCTAATTCCCCTTATTGTGCCCAAACTTATTGTCTCCACCTCTTGTTGTTGTTGCTTTTCCCAAACTCTAGAGACATATTATCGAAGTGAGCCTTCATTAGCTTAGGTTTGTTCTTGAGTTTGGGATCTTCAATTGCAAACACATTTTATCACCTTATCCAAACTATAGTTATACTTTACCCCAACGAGTGTCTTGATTTTCTAATTATTGATGTACATATCAATGTTGATATTGGATGCATTTGGTTGTCCTTTTTCTCCAAAAAAATACCTATAAAAATAGAATAGTGAAAGTTTTTTTTTTTTTGGGTAATAAGGGTTTGTACTCGGGTTCCCCACCCTTAAAAAATTACATCTCTCTTATTTAGATCTTGAGAGTTTACAAATAGATACACTTCTCATCTCAATTGAGATGCTATAACTAGAAACCTACATCATAAATGTTTGAATTCTTGATTTTCATTTTCTGGATCTTTTCAAATTTTTGTATGAATACAATTAATCCATAATTTAACATATTTCTTGACATTTTTCTATAGTAGCCTTCACAATGCCAAAACTTCACCTCTACTATCTATGTCTTACATCTTAGTAGAGTAATATTTCCAAAACATCGCACTATCATAGTATGCTTTACCAAATTTGGATTGCTAGTTTCCTTCCTGAAACACAAGTGCAACCATAAAAATTATAATAAATAGTCTAAATGAAAATACATTATTGTTACAAAATAAAGCAGATATTACCAATAGAAAACATTAAATTAAATCTTAATCATTAATTGATTTAGGCAATCAACATTTTTTGTCAGCTTCAACTAAACTTTCTACTTCTTCTAACAATGGAAAAGAGAATCTAACTTCACGATCCTCAACCAAAACCTCTCTATTGGCTAGCTTATCTGCACATTTGTTTCCTTTCCTTAATATATGTGTAAACCTAATTTCTTCAAACTCTTTAGCAAGATCTTGAGTTTTCACCTCTTGTATGTTCCATGGAGCCTTTGCTTTCCTCAAAATTGTATTTATTACTATGAGAGAATCACCTTCCATCCATACTTTATTCCATTTCATTTGTTTACATATTTTTAATCCTTCTAAAGCCACCCAAGCTTCAGCTTCATTATTTGTTTTAAAACCACTATTGAAAGTAAAATGAGATAAAATATCTCATATAGTATTTCTAATTATTCCTCCTCCTCTTGGTCTTGGATTTCCTTTAGATGCTCCATAAAAATTTAATTTAACTCACTCCACATCATGTGGTTGCCATTTTATATTATTTACCTTATTTTTTCTTCTCTTGTACCTAACATCATAATTCCATTTAATGACTTGACTCCATCTATAAAAACTATCTACTTCCAAATTAGGGATTGGGTGAGTTGATAGGGTTGGTTTAGACTCATGTATGGCTAAACATATATTTTTTCATTACCTCTAAACTTGAAGAACACAAGCTTATAATGAGAGGGGGGGTGAACAGTATAGCACCAACTTTTTAATTTCTTCCCAAACCAATATCAATTAGTGTCCTCAATTGCAATAGCAAAATATAGCAGTGTGCATTAATAACATAGATAGCAATAGTAAGCAACTGCACAAATCATCACACACAATTGTGACACAAGGTTTAACATGGTTCCCCCAATGTGGGGTAGTCCATAAGATATTATCCTTATAATATTTCACAAAGAAATAGGGATCCTTATCCCAATACAAATTATTACTTTGATCTGCTCAAAGCTAGGCTATCCTGATCTACTCAGGTGGGCTCCATTGATCTACTCAGCTAGGCTCTCCACTGATCTACTCAGCTAGGCTATCCACTGATATGCTCAGCTAGACTATCCACTAATCTACTCAGCTAGGCTCTCCACTAATCTGCTCAGCTAAGCTATCCACTGATCTGCTCAACTAGGCTATCCATTGATCTGCTCAACTAGGCAACTAGTGTTGATGTGTTTTCTGTTTCTATCCCATCTCTTTCACTGCTCACAAATCTGCCTCAATGCATTCTCATAAGGCTCAAACAATCCTACTCAAATGCTATTCCAAATTTATTCTCAAAGCCTTCACAAAAGGCTCAAACAATCCTGCTCAAATGCTATCCCAAATCTGTCCTAAAAGACTTCTCAAAGGCTCAACCAATCATTCACAAATGTTATCTCAAATTTATCCAAAAATTCTATCCCAAAAGCCTTCCCAAAGGCTCAACCAATCATGCACAAAAGTTATCTCAAATATGTCCAAAAATTCTATCCCAAAAGCCTTCCCAAAGGCTCAACCAATGAATCTCAAGTAGCACTCAAATATCAACCACAAATCAACGAAGGCAAGGCTCAATGATGAACTCAACAATGGATAAGAAACAAATGATGACCATACTCAACAATGTGCTCAACAATGAATGGTAATGCAATCTTCAACAGATGACAATAATGATCCACAATGATCTCAACAATGTATGACAAATAATCTCTCAAATGGATGACAATAATGTTCAACAAGGTACTCTCAAATGGTGACAACAATGCTCAACAAGGTACTCTCAAATGGATAACAACAATGCTCAACAATGTACTCTCAAATGTAAAGCAAATGAGATCTCTAATGAAAACCTCTCCAAGCAATAATAATGAGGGCTTCAACCAACCAAGGACAATCTCCACAAGTGATAGCAATAGGTTCTCAATAATATCTTCCTCATGCAATGTCAATAAGCTCTCAAGAAACAAGCACAACTCCATCAAGCAAAGAGCTCTCAACTAGCCAACAATGATCTCCTCAAATGAAAGACAAATGTATCCATAAGTGACTAGAAAATGATCTCCTCAATGATCTCAAATAGTGGCAATGGACTTAACAAGTAACCAACAATAATCTCCTCAAAGCAATAGCAAAAACCTCCTCAATAATGGCAATACTCTCAATGAACTCCACTAAAGCAATCATGGAACTCAAACATCAATTTTATCCATAAAAATGATTTTCTAATCCATCCACTTCCTCTCAATAGCAAAGGCACATAATAAAGCAATTTGTATTCAACTTCAAACCCTAACTCATGTGCATGTCTTCTAACTCAAGGTAGCAATTAACTAGGTCTCAAGTTCCTAGTTTAATTTCATTTTTAAATCATGAACTAGGACATATAACAAGTTCAACACTTTTCAACCTTATGACTCTCTAATTTCATTAACACATACAACAAGCACCTATGCTTTTATTTTTAATTGCACACCTTATAACTCCACATATAACAATCACAAATATTTTTTTCCACACCTTATATCTCCCTAATCACACACAATAATAACAACTATTTAATTCTACACCTTATAACTACCTAAGCACATTAACACATACAACAAGCATTTATTTCCCTAAACTCCTTATGACTCCCTAGTTATCACAAAAATAATTTTAATGCACCAAAACTTTGGTAATAACAAATATTACCATGCGCTAGAGATAAATACCTTTATATGAAATTCGCTGCCTTCGTAACCTTCGAAATCGTCTTTGCCAAAATGCCTTGCCAAAATTAATGCGCCTTCACACCTTCATGGGAGTCGAACTCCGTTCCTCTCGCTTAGCACTATGAAGCGCTTACCATGTGGGTGCTAGCCCACGTTGGGATTTTAATCCCAAACATCCAACTTTAACTTGTGCTCAAATCTGAAACCCGATTTTACTTTCTTAGCAAAACACTTTGCCCTTGGTAGGATTCGAACAACGAACCTGCCTTGTGCAAAGTTCGTGTGCTACCAACTGCGCTATAGGCTCCTGCATGATGTCACTTTCCCTTCTTTCTTTGCTACTCCCCTTTCGATGACTCTCTCTCATGCGCTATATCTAGTCTTCAATAATCAAATATTTTTACCTTTTATTTATATGTACCTCCATGCCTTCGAATGACATCGATGAATATTTATTTATCTCCCCAACATTTGCACGTCGACAGATAATATAATACAACCTTAGACCTTAGAATTATTAAATAAAAATTTAATAATTCACCTTTTAATTTTGAATCGGGATATCTCCTTCATTCTTTTGAATTTTGTCATGAAACTTTTTGCTCCTAGGTTTTATTGGAAAACCTTTTCATTCATCATAATTTGGAGAAGTCTTAGCATAGTGGTTTTAATTAAAAACCCTTTCTAATGGTTTTAATGAAAACTCTTTCTGTTGGTTTTAATAAAAAAACCCTTGCCATTGGTTTTAATAAAAACCTTTACCATTGGTTTTAATAAAGACCATTAATATAATATTTAAAAAATTAAATATTATATGCCTCTTGTGCCACAAAACCCTGTATATATCCTTGCTCTCCAAAATACCATAAATGATTATTTATGAAGTGCTTTTGCCACCAAAACTCAATGTGATCCATGTGACATCAATGACAACACAAAATATCTCAAATTGCCAACAAAAATCCTTTTTTTTTTTCTTTAAATATTATTCTATTCATTTCTAGCCATATAGTCCAAAGTATTGTATCTTTTGATATATGCCATTTTTTCTATAAAGCCTCACTTTTATAAGTTATCTTCCATTGCTTTAACCAATCTTCAATTCTGCTATTCATCACCATGCATTTACCAAACATATTTAGAATCCATTGCCATAGATTCTAGACTATTGAGCAATGTCCCAAGAGATGGTCTATACTCTCCTCCTCCTTTTTACAAAAAAACATTGAGAGGGGCCATGAAAACCCCTTTTCATAAGGTTATCCCAGGATAAAATTCTTTTATGACCTACTAGCCAAAAAAATATTTTAACTTTAGGAATGCTTGGGCTATCCCAAATATCTCTCCATATTTTATTATTTTATTGGTGTTGAACATTATATCCACTTCTTGTTGTGTATTCTCCTGATCTAATCAAATCCCAAATCAATTTATCCTTGGCTCCCTTCATAATAATCATAGTTGTTATCTTTCTACTCAATTGCCTCCTAGCATCAATGTCTTGTATACTTTTAAAAAAATCTTCTTTCCATTTGTATCTTCCTTCTTGATCCTTGTACAAAATGTTTGAAACTCTATCACCATATTTATATCAAAGCAATATCATTCAAGGTTTCAAAATTGTATCTAAATTGTGTGGTTTTTTATCACATAAAGTATCCATACAAATAGAAAATTTTCTCCAGTTCCCATGACCCATATTAAACCTTTAATCATATATCAATAGATTTTTTTAAACCATTCTAAAGAGCAAAACCATTCGGTAGAGAGAATGCAGTTAAGATTAAACTTGGGTCATTGGGATCAACATACTTACTTATAATAATTCTTACCCATTGTATTTTACTCTCTTTGTACAATCTCCAGATAAATTTTCCCAATTCTTGCATTTGTAAGAACTCTTAAACCAAGACCTCCCCTAGTTTTATCATCACACAACTTGCTCCATTTCACCAAAGGAAATTTTCTTTTATCATGTAAACCTAACCATAAAAAGGATCACATAATATAGATTAAAATTTTTTCAACTGATTTTGGCATAGAATACAATGACATATAATATGTTGGAATGGCTTGTAAGATCGACTTAATTAACTATACTATTCTTGGTAACGATAACCATCTACCTTTCCAAGCTGGAAGTTTATTATGAAATTTACTAATAACTAGATTCCATAAATCTATCCTCATTCTCCCCTCAAATAAAGGTATCCCTAGATAGGTTGTTGGCAAATTTGCCTCCTCCATTTGAAGCGACCTACAATTTTTTTCTTTGATATTAGCAGGAATGTTAAGGAAGTAAATTATAGATCTAGTCCTATTAATTTTTGCCCTGAAGCTCTTTCGTACTCTTTTAAAAAGTTATTCAAAGCTCTAGCCTTATTTATCCTTGCCCTTCCAAAAAGGGTTGTATCATCTACAAATTGTTGATGGGTGATATTATCAATGTTATTACTAACCTTAAGTCCACTTATAAGCCCATATTTTTAAGCATTATTTAAGTTCCTACTCAAAAATTCTACCATAATAATGAAAAAATAAGGAGATAGAGGATCTCCTTGTCTAAGGCCTCTATTGGCTTTAAAATATTATGTCACTAACCCATTGACCAACACTGAATAAGAAACCATAGATACACAAGCTTTAATCCATCTAATACATTTTTTATCGACACCAAACTTATCTAAAACTACAAAAACTAAATCCCATTTAATCCTATCATAGGCTTTATCCATATCAAGTTTTAAGATCATTGCTTTCTCTTTTATTGAAGCTGTTGAATGTATAACTTCATGAGCTACTATGATCCCATCCAAAATTTGTCTATCTTTCACAAATCCTCCTTGCTCTTCTGAAATGATTTTATCTAACAATGACCTTAATCTATTTACCATAACTTTGGAAATAATATTATATGCCATATTGCATAGGCTTATGGGTCTAAAAGAATCAAACAATTCAACATCCTTATTTTTGGAATTTTTTTTTTTGGTAAGTAAGAGAATATTTATGATTAACACCGGGTTTTAACTGGTTGACCCAAAACCATTTTACAAAATAGGGTCCACTGACCAACTGGACAAAGGCCAAGCCCTGAAAGTTTAAACTGACAACAAAAAGGGCCAAGACCTACTCTTCCAACAGAATACAGCCAAACTAAACTATGGAAGCCTAATATTATGGCCATCAGAAAAGAAAGACACAAAATAGAACTAACAAAGACAAAATCCACTTTGAGCCTTCCAATCTAAATTTTTTCATTATCTATCACCATTGAGACTGCATGAGGAAGATTTTCAGTCCACATGATCAAATTTGTTGCTACAATGCCTTCATTTGCCAGCCTATCAGCTGCCATGTTTGCTTCCGGAAGGTATGCAAAATTATGGCCTCAGGTCGATCATGAATTAGAGCCCTTGCTTCGTGGATGTAGTCATAAAATCTCCAAGGAGCTCTCTTAGTGTTCTTTAGAAGATTTATAATAATAAGAGAATCACCTTCCACCAACAATTTCCCTGGATAATTCTCTACCACCTTGAGGCTCCTCCAAACCGCCCTCGCTTCAGCAACATTGTTAGTTTGAGCTCCAAGATGTTCAACAAAAGATACAAGCACCTTACCCTTGTGGTCTCTAAGTAAGCCACCAGCCCCAGCTTCACCTGGGTTGCCCCTAGATGCCCCATCAAAATTTAACTTAATCCACCCTAGGGGGGGTGGGGTCCATGAGATCATGGTTCTAGGACAGACTTGAGGATGATTGAGGCCATCAAGTGAGAGGTAAGTTTAATGACCGGCCTAATGAAGCTTCAAAAGGATTTGGAGGTCTAGATGCCGCAGGCACTAAACAAGCATTCTCATTAGCATATACTAAAATTTTTGACAAGACAGAGGATGACTAAGAAACCTTATCCAAGAAGGCCCGACGATTCCTTTCCAACCATATCTGCCACAAGTAGTGATGAAGGCAGATCTTCCACATATACCTAAGACGCATATTCAAAAAGGGAGAAGGCCACCGGACAAATAAGTCAAAGATGGACCGAGGATGGACCCAATAAATATGAAACACTTGTAACAGACCTAACAAGATTGAGACAGTAAAAATTACAATACGAAAACAAATGATCAATAGACTCCCACTCGGACATACAAAGATAACACCTATTAACAATAGTCACACCTCTTTTTATTAAGTTATCCATGGTGAGGATCTTATTTTGGATGGCCATCCATGCAAAAAACCCAACCTTCGGAACAATGCTTTTGGGCCAAACTTCCAAGTGAGGGAAAGTAGGTTCATCATTATCAATAAGCATCAGATAAGCAGTCTTGACAGAAAATTCCCCATTGTCTGAAGCTTCCTAGATAAGCTCGGCCCTCAAGAATGCCGAAGGGGAGTAAAGACTGTCTTAATTCATTCTCCAAGTATTATTGATGCCCCCGGTAGATCATTGTTCATTATTGGCTTCCAAACCCTTCTATTGTTTGACAAAGTAATAAAATCTGCAACTTTGGTACCAAAAACTTCAATTGTCCAAGCTCTAAGGGTTGAAAGGATGGGGTCTGCAGAGAGGGGATAGTCCTTTAACCATTTGTGGTCCCAGAAATCAATGTTTCTTCCATTTCCTAGTTTCCAACGTAGCCCTTTGCTTAGCAAATTTTTAGTTTGAAGGATTGATTTCCAAAAAAATGATTTTTTGATCCCCTGGGAGGAAAGGAATAACTTAAAAATTCAGTTTCTTGCAAATACTTTCTTCTGATTATAGTAATCCATTCTGCATTTGCATTTGTCGAAGACGCCATGCTTGTTTGGCCAGGAGGGCCATGTTTAAATGTTGTATTCTCCTTAGCCCAATACCTCCAAACTCCCTTGGTTTGCAAACCCTATCCCAGGACACCAAGTGAAAGCGCCGCTTAGATTCGTAACCGATCCATAGGAACCTCTTTTGGATCTCGTTCAATTTTAGTGTAGACACTTGTAGGAGCTTTAAAAATAGAGAGAAAGTAGACAGGGATGCTTTGAATGGAAAACCCGGTGAGAACCGCCTTCCCGCCTTGAGATAACAAATTCCCTTTCCATCCAACCTGCCTTCCTCTCGAATTCTTTCAATTACATTAGTCCACATGGAATCGTAGGCTCGCTCGTAAATAAAGGAAGGCCTAAGTATGTGGATGGAAGAGTAGACACTGAGCATCCAAGAATCCTAGCAATCTTAATTTGCCTCTGAATGGGAGTGTTAAAGAAATAAATTTTACTCTTTGAAAAATTTAGGATAAGATATGTTGCATTTATTTTATAAGGTATGTATTATTTTACCCTAGACGATTCCACTACCACCAATAAAGAATCCTTTACTATATCCCAATTATGTTGGTAAAAAGGTTTAGAGAGCCCATATATACATGGTGATTTATCCTTATTAAAATATAAAAGAGCTAAATGAACTTCTTCTAGAGTAATAGGCTCCATCAATTTCCTATTGTCTTCATTCATTATAACTGAAGGAATGACTTGAAGAAGTTTATCATTAAGAACTTGAGTCTCCTATGAACCTAAAATATTATTATAAAAATACTTTGCCTCTCTTCTAATTTCACATTTATCTTCAATCCAAACCCCTTCTATTGATTTAATTCTACTAATTCTGGAAATTGATCTATGTACTTGTTGGCATTTTTGCCACATTGATTTTGATTGAAGTACTAACGTGTAAATTGTTGCAAATCTAACTTTGATTTTGGCTTTGATGCGGTTTTGAGCAAAAAAGGAGCAACAAATAACTAAGTCCAAAAACTGCAGCGATTCGCTGACATGTTCCGAAATCGCGGTCAACGCGGTCAACGCATGCAGCTTTGGCGGAACCGTCGCGATATCGCGACGTGTTCCATTTTCGCGGGTTTGAGGAAGCAAAAGAGGAACAGTCCAAAAATTGTCAGCGAATCGCGACCAAAAACTCAGCCGACGACTTAACCCGAAAAAGTGCAGCGATGCGCTGACGTCTCAGAATCGCGGCGGTTGGCGGAGTAGGGAGTCCAAAGGAAAACTTGCAGCGATGCGCTGTATGTTTGTTGAGATGGCGGTTTCAAAGGCTCCAGAGTTCAAAGGTTGCAGCGATTCGCTGCGCTCTTAAAAGGGAACACACCAAGCAAGGATCAAAGTCGTAGCATTTTCGCGACGACCGATTGTTGAAGAGAGTCCAAGGGGTAAGAATGACAGCGATGCGCTGCATTTTTTTGAAAAGGTCTTAAGAGGCAAAAGCTGTAGCATTTTTGCGGCCCATCAACAAGACCGTACAAGGAGCCCGAAATGTGCAGCGATGCGCTGCATGTTTTATTTTCGCAAGTTAAGAGCGGAGGACAGAGCCAAAGACCAAAATGCGTAGCGATATCGCTACATGTGCTGTTTTCGCGGGATTGAGCTAGCGATGGAAGAAATGAAGCCGACGATGCAGCGAAAGAGCGACAGGGAGCATTTTCGTAGGTGTAAGTGACGAAAGACGTACGACATCAAACTATGTCGCGATTTCGCGACCCGTCGCGTTTTCGCGACCTGCACAGTTTCTCGCCAAAACACAAGTATGAACGGCCGAGAAGGTTTTTTGGGTTTCGATGATTAAATGCTGCCCCGAATTAAATGCTTTGTGGATTTTCGATGCGGTTAAGGTCGAAGAGTGCCCAGGCCACCAAAATTAAAGGGTTTATTGGTTCGAAGTTGCTGTTCGTGGATTGATTTAACAATTGCATGCACATGTTTGAAAAACGAATTTAATGAATGTGACCGCGATTGTCTCATTGTATTTAATTTTTTGCTTCCATAACGCTGCAATTAAGGGGATCGTGTTGCGGATTTCCAAGGTATATTTGTAGATCACAAGAAACTTGGTAGCAAGTATTAAATGCTGCAAAGAGGACGACCCTCTATAAAAACCAATGTAAACTTCATTGCAAAAGGTTGGAAAATTCTCTGCTAGAGACTGGAAGTTCGTTTGCAGGAATAAAGGATTGGCTTCTATTTTTCAAGCGTTTGCATTGGTGATTTCCTTTCTGTTCATGTTGCATTTCTAATAGCATTTGTATGTCTTCATGGCTGTTACATTTAAATTCTGCATATTGGATTTGAATATTGCCGTAAGAGTATAAATTCCTGGAATGTGATTTTGGAGGGTTTTTCTGTATGCATCGTGCGGAAGTTAAGTTAGTAACTTTTATTGCTTGCTGTTGCTGCACTTGAAGTTTCCTGCTGCTATTTTCTGATCCCATAACTCCGGCCTGTGGCCATATTTCCCATTTCTTTCTGTAACCTTTTTTAATTTCTTTCCAGTAACCCTTATCTTACACCAAGTTTAGAATAGTGAAGGGAACCAGCCCACTCTGGAGATTGGTCTGGGAGCCATTTCTTGCTTCCAGCCTTTCAATGTTGGCCGGGTCTAGGGCGCACTTGTAAAATCCTTTCTTGTGGCAGATTTTGGACCAACAGTTTTTGGCACGCCCGGTGGGACAGACTGTTTCTGTCTCCAAGAATTCATAATCGGTGGGATAAGCATAATTTTCCAAAGTGATAAACCCACCGGTGCCAACAATTTTTGGCACGCCCGGTGGGACAGACTTCTTCTGTCTCAAAAGATCCACATTTTTTTTTAACACCCGGAGGTCTCAAGATTTTTGATGAGCTGTCTTGGCCTCATAGCGGAGATTTGTAAGTTCATCTGGCGACTTTGCTGAGTTGAAGATCCGAATTTCTTGATCGTGGACGCCTATTTTTTTTTCAAGTTAAAAGAATGTTCATCTGGCGACTCTGACTTAATGGCGATAGCCATGATCCCGTAGACCACTGCCACAAAGGCGAGGGTTTTTCCTAGATGGGATGATCCTGGCCCTCTGAATCTCCAAATCCGGCATGAAATTCCCAAAGGTGCCCTGAAGGCCCTAGCAAAATATGATGGTACCGAAGGCATGGCTCTGGCGCATGTTGAAGATATTGCTACTTTGTCAATGATCCATGTCATAAATCATGAGGATATCATGATCAGACTTCGGTTCGATCTTTGGAAGGAAGGGCATTGCCAGTGGTACCGACTGCTCAGGCGTCAAAGCATCAGCTCATGGGATGATCTAGCGGGAGCACTAATCAGAAGATTTGATGAAGATCCCTTTTACAGTTCTTTGGATCTCTATCAGTTTTTAATGTACATCAAGCGAGCACCTCTAGAGAGCATCACGGACTTCAATGTCCGATTCTTGAGAAGCTGGAAGAGAATTCCAGAGAAGATCCAACCATCACCCACCCAAGCCCACCTCTTCTATGTTCGAGCTTTCCATTCTGACATAGGCCTCCTCTTGCTGCAATCAGGTGAACGAAGGTTCCCACAAATCTTTGAAGAAGCAGTGCGAGCGGAACAACTTTTGCTCTTATCAGGAAAATTACCGTGGGGAGAAACTCCATCACTTTCTTTGGTAGTTGCTGCTCCTGTCCATCCCGCGCAGTATGTTTCATGCCAGATCCCGTATACTGAGCAGAAACCTAAGATGCAGTTGTGTGGAGCTCAAGGGACAGATCTCATCCAAAGCCAAGGATTGGACTATGCAAGAAATTTCTCGACAATGAACGATATGGTTGCTTGCAGTTTTCATAAGGAGATTGATCCAAAGGATATAAGCGAAGAAGAAGAAGAGATTCAAGTGGAAGAACCTGAGCACCAAGAAGGCATAGCTGTGCAAGACACGCAAGCATGTAGTCAGAACCTGTTGAATATGTCAGATCAACAGGTGAAGTCGGCAAAGATCCTGAAGAAAGTACGATTTCTGGCCAATTCCTGTGCTCGGATCCAGGAGTTGGAGGAACCTGTTCTCAGTCCACACTCAAAGAACTCTTCAAGATGGTGGGGTTTCTTTTCTGCATTATTTGTAAATTGTGTCGGTACTGGTATACGGCATGATAACTTGCCAGTGTCTGAAACATGGAGAACTTCAGGAAGAAGCCAGCCCAATTTCAAGGACCGACTTAAGTATGATCAAATCTGGTCGGGACATTGCAGATTTATCGGATAAATCCTTGAGACCGGGTTTCTGGTGGCGACATGCCAATCATGTCGTGAACTATTGTATATAGTATTTAAAAAAAAAAAAAAATAGAAAGAGAAGAAAAAAAAAAAAAAAGAAGTATTGTTTTTTTTATTCATCTCGGCTCTTGTTGCCTGCGAGCCGTAGATGCTTGTTTTTCTTTTGTTTTTTTCCCAGCAGTCGTTGGCTTTCTAGGAAATTCTTCTTTTCCCTTCCTTTTTCCCCTCTTTCCTTTCTTCATCCTCTTCTTTCTTTCTTCTTTTTCTTCCGCAGTGAAACATAAAAAAAAAAAAAAGAGCCACGACTGTTGTTTCTTTTTCCCATTCTCATTGTTCCCGTTCCTTCTTTTCCCTTTCCTCTAGTTTCTGTCCTGTTACATATTTAATTTACAGTCTAGCTCATTTCATTCCACACTTTTCATACTTCCATTTCCATTCCATCCGTTCATTCACTTTCATTCCATCCATTGCAGATGGTAGTATAGTAGCATTCTGTTATTATGTCTACCACATCACTTGCTCACTCCATCATTCCATTTTAATCATCATTCCATTGCAGTCACCGCTTGCGCAATCGCAGGAGCTCACTCCACTATCGCATTCCATTTGTCGCATTTCATAATCCGTTATATGCAGGTTTTTCCAGTTTCAGTTTTTCAGTAGCAGATCATTGCAGCAGTCCCCTGAGATATGCACCACAGCGGCCAACTTTTTGATCTAATATGACTCTGTGCCCAATGGATTCAGGCCTGGATTCTTGCATACAGCGAGCTGTATACCCCGCGAGCCGCCAAGAATGTTGGCATTTTTGCCACATTGATTTTGATTGAAGTACTAACGTGTAAATTGTTGCAAATCTAACTTTGATTTTGGCTTTGATGCGGTTTTGAGCAAAAAAGGAGCAACAAATAACTAAGTCCAGAAACTGCAGCGATTCGCTGACATGTTCCGAAATCGCGGTCAACGCGGTCAACGCATGCAGCTTTGGCGGAACCGTCGCGATATCGCGACGTGTTCCATTTTCGCGGGTTTGAGGAAGCAAAAGAGGAACAGTCCAAAAATTGTCAGCGAATCGCGACCAAAAACTCAGTCGATGACTTAACCCGAAAAAGTGCAGCGATGCGCTGACGTCTCAGAATCGCGACGGTTGGCGGAGTAGGGAGTCCAAAGGAAAACTTGCAGCGATGCGCTGTATGTTTGTTGAGATGGCGGTTTCAAAGGCTCCAGAGTTCAAAGGTTGCAGCGATTCGCTGCGCTCTTAAAAGGGAACACACCAAGCAAGGATCAAAGTCGTAGCATTTTTGCGACGACCGATTGTTGAAGAGAGTCCAAGGGGTAAGAATGACAACGATGCGCTGCATTTTTTGAAAAGGTCTTAAGAGGCAAAAGGCGTAGCATTTTTGCGGCCCATCAACAAGACCGTACAAGGAGCCCGAAATGTGCAGCGATGCGCTGCATGTTTTATTTTCGCAAGTTAAGAGCGGAGGACAGAGCCAAAGACCAAAATGCGTAGCGATATCGCTACATGTGTTGTTTTCGTGGGATTGAGCTAGCGATGGAAGAAATGAAGCCGACGATGCAGCGAAAGAGCGACAGGGAGCATTTTCGTAGGTGTAAGTGACGAAAGACGTACGACATCAAACTATGTCACGATTTCGCGACCCGTCGCGTTTTCGCGACCTGCGCAGTTTCCCGCCAAAACACAAGTATGAACGGTCGAGAAGGTTTTTTGGGTTTCGATGATTAAATGCTGCCCCGAATTAAATGCTTTGTGGATTTTCGATGCGGTTAAGGTCGAAGAGTGCCCAGGCCACCAAAATTAAAGGGTTTATTGGTTCGAAGTTGTTGTTCGTGGATTGATTTAACAATTGCATGCACATGTTTGAAAAACGAATTTAATGAATGTGACCGCGATTGTCTCATTGTATTTAATTTTTTGCTTCCATAACGCTGCAATTAAGGGGATCGTGTTGCGGATTTCCAAGGTATATTTGTAGATCACAAGAAACTTGGTAGCAAGTATTAAATGCTGCAAAGAGGACGACCCTCTATAAAAACCAATGTAAACTTCATTGCAAAAGGTTGGAAAATTCTCTGCTAGAGGCTGGAAGTTCGTTTGCAGGAATAAAGGATTGGCTTCTATTTTTCAAGCGTTTGCATTGGTGATTTCCTTTCTTTTCATGTTGCATTTCTAATAGCATTTGTATGTCTTCATGGTCTGTTACATTTAAATTCTGCATCTTTGGATTTGAATATTGCCGTAAGAGTATAAATTCCTGGAATGTGATTTTGGAGGGTTTTTCTGTATGCATCGTGCGGAAGTTAAGTTAGTAACTTTTATTGCTTGCTGTTGCTGCACTTGAAGTTTCCTGCTGCTATTTTCTGATCCCATAACTTCGGCCTGTGGCCATATTTCCCATTTCTTTCTGTAACCTTTTTTAATTTCTTTCCAGTAACCCTTATCTTACACCAAGTTTAGAATAGTGAAGGGAACCAGCCCACTCTGGAGATTGGTCTGGGAGCCATTTCTTGCTTCCAGCCTTTCAATGTTGGCCAGGTCTAGGGCACACTTGTAAAATCCTTTCCTGTGGCAGATTTTGGACCAACAGTACTATAGCCATCCTATGAAAAAACTTTGTATTTTTTATCTCCTTCTTTTAACCAAGTTTGTCTTGATTTTAATCTCTAGAATTTCTCTTCCATACTCAAAATATTATGATATTCACTAAGCAACCCCATTTTCTCTCAGCTTGGATTATCATTATCACCTTTTTGGAATTTTAAAAGTTTATATTTTAGTTCTTCTTTCTTCTAAAAAATATTTCCAAAAGTGTTCTTGTTCCACTATTTAATTTGATTTGGAAGAGCATGCAACCCACCATTACCTAAATAATTCCACGTTTGAGCTATCATATCAAAAAATTGAGGATGGTCTTCCCACATCTGTTCATATTTAAAATATGTTATTTTTTAAATTCACTTACCACCATTTTGACTCTTATTGGCTAGTGATCTGAACCAATCCTTGTTAAGGTATTAATTTTATCATAAGTTCATATAGCCAATGATATGAGAGAATGTATTTGTCTAATTTTTTTGCTATTAGGTTTTGGCATCTCCTGTTGTTGGTCCAAGTATAGTTGTCTTCTTCAAACTCAACTTCCCATAGATTATTATTTTGAATAAAAGCTAAGAAATATTTCATACTTTGGGTCAATTTCCTAATTCCTCCAAATTTTTCATCTAGCTTGGTTATGGCATTAAAATCTCCAATGATCATGAATAAAATTTCTTGGTCTTTACTTCTCATAAAGGCTTCAATCCCACTCCAAACTTCTAATCTACCTTACTGAGTTGTAGGTCCATAGACATTGATAAGGATGAAATGAATATATGCAAAGTAGCAAGTGGCTAAATAGGCTATCCAATGCCTAGTTTTATGAATGGTTACACAAGAGGTTCTAGAAGGATTCCAACAAGTTAGAATTCCCCCTGCCACTCCTTTAGAATCCATAGCATCCCATTCACATCTTGCCCATACTACTTTCATAGTTTTTGAAACTTCTTTTGTCATTTTAGTTTCTTGGATACAGAGAATATCAGATTTATTACTTAAACATAGGTCTCTAATACACCTATGCTTTGAGGGGGCATTAGCACCCCTTATATTCCATGAGATGATAATCATGTCTCATTAGGGGCTTTTGGCCCTACCTGCGTATTACCAATATCATTTTATTGTTTGGTAAAGAGAAGTTCAACCAACTTAGTTTGTGTTCCTTTCTCTATGTTTGCTCTTGCTTCCCTGGATCTTTCTTGATAATTTGAGGGTTTTCCTATTTTTGCCTTGCCTATATCAAGAGTAGGTCTTATTATTCTATTCCTTAATATTATTTCACAATTTTTTTTCATCAAATTTATCCTCTCATGGATCTATTATAGAAGCTTTTGAATTCTCCTACTCATTTTTTGGTATTTCCTTATTAATAGCAAAGGTATTAACTTCTAAAACTGCATTTTATTTACCAATTTTTTCTCCTAAATGGTGCATGGTACTTCAAGAGAGTCTTCAAAATCTTATGAGACACATTCCTTAGGTTCATCGAGAATGTTCTTCCTTAAATTAGGATCATACTGAATAGACGATTTCTTGTTAATATGTTGAAATTATTGTATTGTGTCCTCTAAGTTTTGATCTACTTTTTATTCATAGGCTAAAGCCTCAAAAGAGTTGGTATTTCTTCCAATATCCTTCCTTATTGGTCTCCACTATTTATTTTATTTTATTTTTCTAGATCTATTTTTTGGAAGTTGAAAACCATCTTCATCCATAACCATTTGTAAGTTTCTCTTGCGATTTTCTACAAATGATTCTGTTGGGCTCTTCTTAGGGCATGATCTCTCAATATGCCCCACCTCATGATATCTTCTACATCTAAAATATATTTTTTCATAATCTATAGTTTGGGTCCACATCTTATCCCCATACTTAAGAATGATTGATTCTAGTAAAGCTTTACTTATATCAATCATGACCAATATTTGAGCATAAATAGCCAAGAATCCATCTTTTGTCGTATCTAAAATCTCAAGGAATTCTCCTAGAGTGTTGCCTATTGCCTTGAAGGTATCTATTTTCTAAAATTCAATGGGCAACCCAAACATCCTAACCTAGACTAGTACTAGGGATAGATTTACATTTTTAGGTGAAAAGCCTTCATACCAATGGGTAAGGAAGAGTCATGCTCTTCCCATAAACCAAGGACCCCCTTTTAGGATTATTTCTCTTTCTTCCCTAGAACAAAAAATGGCTAGGAAGAAACCTTTGGGAAGAAATAATAGAATCACTCCTGGAGACTTCCAACTCCTATCAATCCATTTTCTCAAGGTTGAAGCCCTTGGCCAATACCCATTAAATTTACCAAAAATTGCCCTATCTTGGAGCAACGAGGATCTCTTTGAGGTGTGCTCACTAACCTCTACCACTAGATATGATTCTAATAATTTAACTATAAATCGGTCCATGGAAAGGAAACTAAAACTCAAAATCTATTGAAATTTATCTAAATGTCCTATAGTAAATATAATATTTGATAAAAAATTTATAAATTTTTCATGCACAATTTCTAAGATAAAGAAAGGGAAAAAAACTTAGCTGAAAATTTTTATCCAGATAGAATATCTTGCCTCACTGAAGTCCTAGCCCTTCATTGCTCTTCCCATCATTCGAACCCTAGCTGAAAAATATTTGTAATTTTATTTTTCATGACTTGAAAAATCATCACTGCCCTTGTTTCGAATGGTTGACTTCATAGGATCGTATCTCCCTCAATATTCTATTGCATATGACCACTCATTTTAAAGCTATTCAAATTTTGCACAAGTTGGTCCAAGAATTAGTTGAATCGGATAACTCTTCGCAAAGATATGGCTCCTAAAAGATGAGATATTTTTTAGGTAAAAAACCCTAATCCTTCTAGAAGATGAGACATTATAGTAGCATACTAAGGTATGCCTACATGACAATATATATTGTAACTTCTACCTCCACTTTTTAGGCCATTTTAAGTGAAGGGAGTTCTATGTTTATGGATACCATAACTTCCTTCCCAAACACTAGCTAATAAGGGGAATTCACTGTCAATGCCTTTGGGATAAATCTATCAACTCGTAATTCCTTCTTCAACTTAGCATGCTAATATATTTTTGACTCAATAATTTTCCTTTTTAGAATCTCGATAAAATTAATGTTTGTGGACTCAATTAAGCCATTACCCTATGGGTAGTAATTCAAGGAGGTTTTGAGAAGAAACCCATATTCTAGTGCAAATTGAAGCAACTTTACCCCTGTGAATGGGGTAACATTATTAATAATAATCACCGAGGGTGTATAAAATTTGGTGATTATATCCTCCATTACTTGAATGATGGATTATTGATTTATTTCTTTGACTATATATGCTTTTACCCATATGGTAAAATAGCCAGTGACATTAGGACCTAGCCATGTTCTACACTAGGTAATATGTTTATCTTTCCAATAACATCTAGCCCCTACTATTGAAAAGGTTCATTCACTATAATAAACTTCAATGGCACGGGATATCTCCTCATTTAGTACCTATAGATATGGTATGTGTTATGAAATTTTGTTTCTCATAAATATAAAAGTATTTATAAATATAATAAATAAACCAAGTTATAATAATATTTGCATATATAAGACAAGATATGATAATATACTTCAAGTAGGACATTATTAATAATACTCCTTAAGGAAGGAATAACTCCACAAGATATCTAGAGGTCATTCCATGGGCAAAGATGATTACAAGAGAACATTCAATATGATTGATGATGATTACGATGATAATATCCTTTCTTTATATACTCATCTTCTAATGCTACTTTGGGGAGATGACTCCTAAACCCTTATTCCACTCATAATTACAATGTAATTAGCCTTGGATTATGTGTAGCCCATGTCGACTATCCATAACACCCATATACAATATAATATCATATCTCCATATTCCTATCCATAGGTACCAGAGCATTCCACCCTCACAAATGTTTCATCTTCGAAACATAAGAAGAAACTAGATAGTATGATTTGCTAAGCAATGCTAACAACTTGTAAAAGTCTTGATCATGTCTCCGTACAAATGAAATATTAATTGATGGTGGTATGAAATGATGCCAAGCTACCATTGTGCCACTTGAATATCCATAACTGCTCTAATGGTTACATGCTTCTCTTGTCCTACTATGATATTCTAATTGATTGATCCTATTGTTCCCTGATGTTGCTATACCACTATGAAATCTAGAATTACTATGCTTTTTCTACCAAACATTGCCATACTGAATGCCTTTCTAAATCCATATAGATCCATAATTATATTTATGCCCTAAGCCATACCTCCAATATTTTTACCACTCATGGTGGTGTGGGTGGCAATATGTTGTAAACTTAACCTAACATTCTATTTTATTTTCTTCTTTAGAATTTTGTTTCACTATTTTGAATTCTTCCTCAAGCTCTTCTCTCGTGTGCCCTTCTCTTGGTGTATCTACGTGCTTTTCTAATAGAGCTTCCTTGGATTTTGTTGTTGCTTCCTCCTAGGATTCTGCTACTTCCTCTATCATAGAATTTGAATTTGATTCCTCTATTGGTTCCTTAACTTGTTTCCCTGCCATAAATACTTATTATTTATTCTTGAATTCTTGCTCCTTAAGCTAAGAGATATCCTATAGTATTATCTTATTTTTCCTAAACCATAACTTCATAAACTTCTTTTTCACATTAATGTTAATAGTATCTAAAGAATCCAACCAAGTATAACCTAGAATAATATCCACATCATCCATCTCAATAGTATGAAAATATAAATGTAAAACATATTTATCCATAGTGATATTCAAATCTTAAAAATATGAACATTCACACTCTCAATATGTATGTCTTTAAATTCTGTTGCTTGAACCTGCAACCTCTCAAACAAAGTAACATTAATGAGATTAGACATGCTACTAGGATTTATGGAAATAATAACATTTTTTCTCTAAATGCAATCATGAACTTGAAAAATATAATTCTTAGATTCAAACAAATCCTTCTAACCATTTTTAGCCTATTTGACACCAAAGGTGTGGATCCCTCAACCTACACACTATCATCCTTATCTTTTTCTTTTTCCAATTCATTAAAATTTTCCAACTCTCTTTTTAATTCCTTTTGTTCATCCTGGAGCCTATTTATCTTTTGGCATAGTTATTGAGGGTATATTTCAAACTATCTATATTTTTATATGGGTTATATTGACTCAATAATATTTGCACTATTTCTTCCCAAGTTAATCTATAACTATAGGCCATAAAAAACTATGAAACCAAGAGAAAGATAATCTGAGAGAATAAATAAGCCTAGTATTCCAATTAAAATCAATAGAATATGAAGATTCAAAGTATTTCCACCATTGTCTAACATCAATATTATCTTATTTGGAAAATATTTGTAACTCCACGAGTTCACACCCCAACAAAAAGGACAATGCAAACTAGGGTTTTATGAACTAGGGTTTCATAAAAATATAGATTTCCCTATTTATTTGAATTTAAACTTCCAAAAAATTATTCTTCAAACACAAAAACATATGATTTGCTTATCCCAACTGAAAGATATATTAAATTTATTTATTTTTCTAGAAAAAAACATGAATTGAAAAAACGTCACTTCCCTATTCTATATGGCTAGCTTTACAGGGTTGTATCTCCCTCAATATTACTTAGATTCCTTCGTATGACCATTTGATTTGAAGCTCTTCAAATTTTGAATAAAATGTACAAGAATTTTTTGAATCAAACAGTTTTACACAAAGATATGGCTCCCAAAAATAAGATATTTTTTTAAAATAATTTTGCCAAAAGTCTACAATCCACAAAACAATTTCCACTTTGCCATAATTGTTACTGTGATACCACTTGTTATGAACCTTTGATTTTTTTAAATATGAAAGCATATATAAATATAGTAAATAAACTAAGACAAAATAATTTGCACACATAAGACAAGATATGATAATACCCTTCAGGTAGGGCAACACTAATAATATTTTTTAAGAACTCCACAAGATATCTCAAGTTGAGAGGCCACTCCATGAGTAAAGATAATTATAAGAGAATACTTGATATGATTGATGATGATTAAAATGACAATATCCTTTCTTTATATAACCATCCCCTAATGCTACTTTGGGGATCTGACTCCTAAATCCTTATCCCACTGATAATTATAATTTAATATTATAATACAATAAATCTTAGGTTATGTGTGGCCCATTCCAACTATCTATAATACCCATATACAATATAATATCATATACCCATATTCCTATCCCTAGGTACCATATCATTCCACCCTCATAAATATTTTATCCTTGAAACATGAGAAGAAACTAGATAATATGATTTGCTAAGCAATGTTGACAACTAGTACCAATATTGATCATCCCTTCATCCAAGTGAAATCTTGATTGGTGGTGGTCTACGATGATTCCAAGCTTTCATTGTGCCACTTGAATATCTATAATTTCTTTATTGGATACATGCTTATGCTATTCTACTGTGATATTTTGAATGATTGGTCCTATTGTTCCCTGATGTTGCTACATCACTCTAGAATCTAGAATTACTATGATTTTTCTACCAAGCATTTCCTTACTTGATGTCTTTCTAAATCCATGTAGATCCATAATAATATTGATATCCTAAGCCATACCTCCAATATTATTGCCACTCATGGTGGTGTGGGTGGCAATATATTGTAACCTTAACCTAACATTCTATTTCCTTTGATTCTTTAGCATTTTGTTTCATTGTTTTAAATTCTTCCTCAAGCTCTTCATGCCCTTATTTTAGTTTATCTATTTGCTCTTCTAACAAGCTTCTTTAGATTTTATTATTGCTTCTTCCTAGGAGGCTACTAATTCCTTTATAGTAGATGTTGCCTATGATTACTCTACTAGTTCCTTAACTGGTTCCCCTGCCATAACTACTTCTTGTTTCATCTTGAGTCCTTGCTTCTTAACCTACAAAATATCCTATAGTGTTATCTTATTTTTACTATAACATAACTTCATAAACTTTTTTTTCACATTAGTGTTAAAAGTACTGAAAGAATCCAACCAAGGATAACCCAAAATAATATCCACATCATCCATCTCAATAGCATGAAAATCTGAATGTAAAACATATTTATCCATGGTGATCTTCAAATATTAAAAAATATGAACATTCACACCCTCAATTTGTATGTCTTTAATTTTTTTGCTTGAACCTACAACCTCTTAGCCAAAGCAATATTAATGAAATTATACATGTTGCTAGGATTTATGGAAATAATAACCTTTTTCCTCTAAATGTAGCCATGAACCTACAAAATAGATTTTTTAGATTCAAAAAAGTCCTTATGACCATTTTTTGGCCTATCTAACACCAAAGGTGTGGTTCACTCAACTTGCACACTATCATCCTTACATTTTCCTTCTACTAATTCCTTCAAAATTTCCAACTCTCTTTTTAATTCCTTTTGTTTATCTTGGAGCTTATTTATTTTTGGTATAAATATTGAGTATATTTTTATATGGGTTCTATTGACTCAAAAATGCTTGCTCTTTTTCTTCCCAAGTCAATTTATAATTATGGGCCATGAATATATAAAACAAAGAGAAATATGCTCCTCAAAGAGAATAACAAAGCTTAATATTCCAATTAAAAGTAGTAGACTATATGATGGTAGGAGTGGGAGCAGGAGCAGGAGTAGGAGAGGGAAATAAAGCTGGTGCGGAGGCCTCCGATGGTGGCTTCAAGATCCGAGACTCGGGATCCCGACAGGCGATAGGGGACTCGAGCCCAGGTAAGGGTGAAGAGGATGTGACAGCGGGCCCCTCTAGAAATGCACACCCAGATCCATCAGACAAAGAACCCCCTGACAAGGTGGTTGAGGAGTCTTCCCTTGGAGGGCCCAACAAACCCTCATATGTCCAGGTCCTCGCGGGAGAGGCGAACCGTCCCTGTCCCTCGCCCTCGGGCTTATCCCTAGATGGGATGCACATTTCCATCCCAGATGATGTTTTCTCTACCTACGTGTCAGAGGCCTCCTATTCCCTAGTCAAGAAATTCATTGGGGGTCACCCGAACATGGAAACCATCCATCGTTGGGCCTACTCCAAATGGAAGACCTCTAGGAACATGGAGATCGTGGCCCTATCGAGAGGGTTTTTTCTCATCAAGCTCAATAATAGGGATGACACCAGTTGGATCCTCATGGGTGGGCCCTAGTTTTTGGGCCGTAGAAGCCTCTTCCTCAAGCGTTGGGCTACAGACTTCAACCCCAACACCCAGAGCATAAACTATGCCCCGATCTGGGTCTGGCTACCAGACCTTCCATTTCACCTCTGGCGAGAGGATGTACTCAAAATCATCGCACGGGCCATCAAGGAACTTGTGGCTTTTGACTCTACAACCAAGGCAGGATCCTGAATGGTCCATGCCAGACTATGTGTCAATGCAAACCTTGAATCTAAGCTTTCGTCTTCAGTCACCTTGACGTTTGCTTCCTACCAATGGCACCAACCCTTGGAATACGAGAACAGGCCAGCCTTTTGCACCTAGTGCAGCATGCAAGGGCACCTCCTCAACCAGTGCCCCCTCTCCAAATGCCTCGAAGCACCAACAACTAGGGACTCCTTCCCTAAGGCTCCATCCAATAGCAGGTTTCCCCCCGTGGCCCATCCCATAGCGGGCGACCCTCTCAAAGGCCACCAACGCCCCCGTCATGGCACAAAAAGAGGCCAGATCCGACTGAAAAAGGTAAATAGAAGGTTGATCCCATCCCAATGATTGATCATGACCAGGTATGTACCTATCCCAACCCTACCCCTAAAGTTTCAACAGAAGTCCCGGTCTCCCCTGAAGAACCTCCCCACCCGACTGATGATCCAGTTGATCCCCCCACCTCTCCAATGGGTCCCCCCATCGATCCACCCCCATCCCATCCCCTAGCCACGGGCATCCTCTAAGCCAGGCCCGAAAGCCCCCTTAGAGCATCCCCCATCCCCCCTCCCCATGATCCATGCCCCTCCTCCTTCGACACCCCCAACCCTCCTCCCCCCTGGATCCCCCCCACCCCTCCCGGGCTTGCTCGGAGGTCAGCTCAAAGATGTCTAAGGATGATGATGAGGGCAGTCCATCCTTCTCCCATTCGGCCCCAGAAGGATTCAGTCCCAAATGGACCCATAGTAAAATATTCACAATGGATTACGATAGTGACAGGAAAAGAGGGCGTCCCACCTTAGGTGAACAAAGAAGGAAGAAAGCAGAATATGACATTGCCAGTGGCCTCCAGATGACCCTCTTGTTTGATGCCCTAAACCTCCTGAAATAAGAACCACTGAGATCCAAACCTCCCTCCCAGTAGGGGAAGGGAGGCAAAAGACCCCCCAAAGGTGCCAAATGAAGATCCTCACTTGGAATGTGAGAGGGCTCAATGGAGCCCCCAAGAGATGCACCCTTGCCCACCTCAGAAAGGACCATAAGCCATCCATCCTCATTCTCCAGGAAACCAAACTTGATGAGATTTCCTCTCCCAAAGTAGCTAAAGCAGTTTGGAGCAACAACAATTTCCTCTTTACCCTGACCCTAGGCACAGCTGGGGGTCTGCTATGTTTATGGGACCCGACCACTATTGAAGGGAGGTTGATTTCATCCTCTCCAAGAATAATTAACATCATGTTCCATAGCTTGGTGTCCTACCAGACCTGGATCCTCTCCAATATTTATGCCCCCAATAACCCGATTGAACGGGCCTCCCTTTGGGATGAAATTAGCCTTATGCGGGAAGTGTTCAAACCCCTCCCTTGGATCTTGGTAGGTGACTTCAATAGCCCTTTGTTCCCCTTAGACAAGTGAGGGGGAACCACCTTGAACCCCAGAAGCATGGAGGAGTTTGGGGTATTCATCGATTCCAATGAGCTCATGGACGTCCACCTGAAAGGAGTAAAATTCACTTGGAGCAATAGAAGAGCCAGGGCCAACCTTATCCAAGTTAGGCTAGACAGAGTCTTCCTTTCCAGAGAAGCCATCCCCCTATTTGTAGACTCAACCCTCCTTGCTCTTCCCAAAATTGGATCGGACCATAGCCCCCTCCTCTTTGAAGTCGATAGGCCTCCTCCTTCCAAGCGCCCCTTTCGATTCGAGGCTATGTGGTTCCATCACCCAGATTTCAGGTCATAGGTGAGCAGATGGTGGAACCAACCCTTCGATGGATCCCTCGTAGGGAAAATCTACCAGAAACTCAGGTCCCTCAAAGACAACCTTAAAACCTAGAACAGAGAGGTGTTCGGTAACATCTTCGAGAGCAAAAAATTCTGAAGGAGAAGTTGGAAGACCTTGAGCACAAGTTCCAGGAAGGTACTCAGGAACCCGGGTCCAGAGAGGAGGAAAGCAGAATCCTAGATGATTATCACAATGTTCTAGCTAGGGAGGAGACCTTCTAGAGATAGAATTCGAGAGCCCTATGGCTCAAGGATGGCGATGCAAATACTAAATTCTTTCACATGTCAACTCTCAGAAATAGAAGCACCAATAGAATTTTTGAGCTCACTTGCAGTGATGGTAGGTCCATCAGGGATGAGGAAGAAATCAGATCAGAGGCTTCTAGTTTCTTCCAAGATCTCCTTGGCACCGCATCCCATTCCTCCCCCAAGTGGCCAAGATTCTCCTTGAGCACATCCCCCCTCCATCTCCTCGGGAACCAATGACATGCTCCTCAGCCCTCTTGCTGATGTGGAAATCAAGGCAGCCCTATTCTCCATGAAGGTTGATGTCGCCCCTGCCCAGATGGCTTCCCCCCCACTTCTTCTAGGATTTCTAGGAACTAGTGGGCCAAGAAGTGTGTGTTGTCATTAGGGACCTTCAGTTTGCTGGCTCCATCCCTAGAGGCATCAACTCCACCTTCATTGCCTTGATCCCCAAAACCCAGGCGGCCAAATCCCTATCCGACTTCTGCCCCATCAGCCTATGTAATGTCCTGTACAAAATTCTAACCAAGGCTCTTGCGACCAGACTCAAGGACATCCTCCCCCAAATCATAGACCCCTACCAGGGGAGCTCTATCAAAGGAAGGGTTATCACAGATGGGATCGTCATTATCCATGAAGTTCTGCACTCTACTTCTCTAAGCAAGAAACCATCGTTCCTTCTCAAGTTGGACATGAACAAAGCCTTTGACAGAGTAAGTTGGGATTTTCTCATCGAAGTCCTCCTCAAGTTTGGCTTCCACCCATCCTGGGTTGATCTCATCAAACGGTGTGTGTCATCCCCTTGGTTCTCAATTTTGGTCAATGGATCCCCCGTAGGGTTCTTCCCCAGCTCCAGAGGGCTGAGGCAGGGTGACCCCCTATCCTCGATCATGTTCATCATCCTGGCTGAAGCCCTTGGGTGTACCATTGTGAGCACAACCAGGAGCGGGCTCATCTCCGAGATTAGACCAGCCTCAAGACTGGCCCTGATTTCCCACTAGCAATTTGTGGATGACACCATCTTAGCCACCTCCGCCTTTATGGCTCAAGCCAAGATCATCAATCAGATTCTCAATTTGTACGAGAATGCGGTCGGGCAGAAGATAAATCTCCTAAAAAGCAAAATCTACTTTATCCACACTCCCCAAGCAAGGTAGGTCAAAATAGCCCGGATCCTAGGATGCACCCCGGATGCCCTCCCCACCACCTATCTCGGGCTACCCCTATTCTACGGTTTTCCCTCCAAAGCCCTGTGGACCAACGTTGTTGAGAGAATCCAGAAGAAGTTGGCCTCCTAGAAAGGGCACCTTCTCTCCCAGGCTGCTAAAGCCACCCTCACGTCCGCCTACCTTCAGAGCATCCCGATGTATTTCATGTCAGTTTTTAGAATCCTGGCCTCTATCAGCTCTCGCATCGAGTAGATCCAGAAGCATTTTTTGTGGTCCGAGAGTGAAGAAAATAAAAGGATCTCATTGGTCTCCTGGCCCCTGGTTTGCCGGCCCAAGAACGAAGGTAGGATCAACCTCATACGGGTATCCCAAATGAACATTGCCCTCCTGGCCAAGCACGCATGGAAAGTGTTCACCAATTTCTCGATCGAGTGGGTTCATATAGTGAGAAGGAAATACCTCCAGCACCACCCCTTCCTCGGGGACCACCAGCCCCATGACGGGTCTACTTTTTGGAGATCCATGGCCCAAACTAAAGACCTCATCCGTAAGGGGTCCAGGTGGATCCTTGGTGACGATAGTAAGATTGATTTTTGGGATGACAAATGGATCCGTGATGAGGCCCTGAGGGAGGAAAGAGACCTTTTTGCCCTCAGATCCCAGCTGGATGCCTCCAAAGGGTCTAGGGTGGCCAATTACATAAACAAGGCCTAGGGAAAGTCAGGTTGGTGTCCCATCGAAGACGTTCGATTTCCCCTCTAGGTGGCCAACCTCTCTGCCCTTCTTAGTTCAGCTATTATTCCTTCAGGTGAGGTAGAGGATAGGTGCGTTTGGCATGACACTAGCAGTGGATCCTTCTCTGTCAAGTCTGCCTACTCTCTCCAAAGGGATCCCCAAGAGCCCCGTTTCCCTGTCAAGCAAATTTGGGCCAAAAAGCTAATCCCCAAAATTAGCTTCTTTGCTTGGATGACCATCCAAAACAAAATCCTCACCATTGAGAATTTGGCCAAGAGGGGATTCCCAATCCCAAACCATTGCTACCTCTGTTTCTCTGATTGGGAATCGACAAACCATTTATTTTTGAGCTGCTCCTTCTCCTCGGCTACCCTGGGCCACCTCCTCCACCCCTTCTCCATCCAGTGGGTCCCACCCAATTCCATTCCTGATCTCTTCATCCAGTGGCCCAATCCCTTCTTTCATCCCACCCTTCATTCCCTTTGGGCCTTCTACCTTCCCCACCTGATCTGGCAGCTTTGGCTAGAGTGCAACAGTAGAGCATTCTCCTCCCCGCCTAGGGATCCCCTTGTGGTGGTGATCAAAGCGCTGGCCTACGCCTCGGAGAACTTCCACCTCCTTTCCCCACCCCACTCTCCCCCATCGATGAGAGAGCTTACCCTCCTCGGCTCCCTTGGCTTCCAGGTGCACCCCCCAGACCCCCTCCCCCCAACCCTAGAGCCTCTGTCAGGTGGATGGCCCCCCCTCCCGGGTGGATCAAGCTTAATTTTGATGGGGCCTCCAAAGGCAATCTTGGGCCCTCAAGAGCTGGCGGTGTCATCCGCGACCATGAGGGGAACCTGATCCTCGCCTACATGGAGTTTCTTGGCATCCAAACCAACAATTTTGTGGAAGCTTCGATGCTCCTTCGTGGGCTGGCAATCCTCCAAGAAGACCCCAGAAAGGTGATCATCGAGGGAGATTCCCTGAACACCATAAACTTCATGACAAAGCAAAGGGATCCATCATGGAGAATCTTCAACATTATCCAAGAAGCTCGAACTATTCTCCAAGGTCTCCCCCAGTCATCCCTCCACCACATCTACAGGGAAGGTAACATGTTGGCAGACACCATGGCTAGCTTTACAGCCTCGTCATCAGGGCTCCAAATCTAGAGAGATGACTTTCCAAAAGATCTAACAGCTATGGCTTCCCAAGAAAAAATCTCCTACCACGATGCGGACACCTCCCAAGAAGATTCTTAGAGGCTCCAATCGATGGGCCATGTTGACTTTGTGCTTTAGCCTCTCTCCTGGCCCCATGTGTCCCTTTGACCCCTTTACAGGCTTACCTATCAAGCCTCTTGGCGATGGGCCATGCTGTAGCTGCCACCTCACCCTTGGCCTTGGTACCCGATTGGCTCTGAGCAAGCTCCTTATTTACCATGCCAGCCTCATCATTCTTGCTAAGTTTTACCCCATGCCCACTCAGCTCACACATCATGGTGATCCAACCTTATCTCTCCACCTTTTCGAGGAGATGGCTTCCCCGTGTATGATGCCAAGCTGGCCCTCACTCAGGTCACCACCTTACTACCCGTGTCTCGAGAAGCTCACCTTCCACCATCGTTTTCTCATCAATTGTCGTGCCCATCCTTCGACTCCCCACCCCTACCACCTTTCGAGCGTGTGTCCCATTTTTTGCGTCATTGAGTCCCCATGCATGCATCAGTTCCATGGTGCTTCGTCTCCCCTAAGGCCTTTATTTCACTATCGGAGAGCGCCCGCCTCTCTTCTCTGCCCCCTTCCCTACCCCATCGTAGGTTGTTTCCTCAGTGTGTGGTTTTGGCTCTAGAATCACTTCCCAAGTTCTCTATGGACTCTGCTCCCCCTCCCCTCCCTGATGGCTACCGCTTACATCGAACCAACCACCCTATCCCTCAGTGACACTGCCCTGGTTTTCATGGAAGCAAAATCCCTTACCCCTTTCCTTCGCAAGTTTGTTGGCCTTGATGATGAAGTCACCCAGAATTTCGTTGATACCTGGAAATATGGTGAGGTGGTGGTCAAGGGCATCCACTTAAGAGTCACCAAAGAGCTATTGTTCGAAGTCACTGGGCTACATCATGAGAAGAAAGGGAAATTCATCAGGCGGGATAAGCATAACTGGGAGGAAGAGCTCAAACAGTTTCTAGACCAAGCTAAAGGTTATGGGTGGGATAAATTGGCCCTCTACAGATCTCAATTACCCAAACCCTACAATGATGCCATTGTCCCGGTCATGCAGTTTATCACCTACGACGACCCTGAACAACCCCTTCGCAGTTTCCACCTGAGCTTCGTGAACCACCTTCGTGAGTCCACTCAGCTTTGCACCCCTAGGTATCTTCTGTTTTCGCTTACCATTGCAATTGAGAAAGCTAAGAAAACTTAGCTCAAGCCCATTCACCAAGGGCTCATGGCTGTCATCTATCGCCATGTGCTTGCTAATCATCCCCCTGCCCAGGAGATCCCCCCTCTCTACGAACCCCCCGATTCCCCGACCTCCTCTAATGATCCTGATTCCAAGGATAGGGAGGATAGCCATGATATCTCTAACAAGACGCCTCCTAAGAGCGAAAAACATAACCCTTCCAAGAAGTGGAGGGTGTCTGATAGGTCCCCTGGCGGTCCCAGTGGTCTCGACGGTCCCAGCATCCCTGGGCGGTCCCAATGCTCCAGGTGGTCCCAGTGGCTCGGGCGGTCCCAGTGCTCCCAGTGGTACCAGAGTTTCAGCGTGGCTCAAAAAGTCGAAACAAGAGAGGAAGGGTTCCTCGGAGGTCATCTCAGACACTGAGAGTGACCTCGAAGCCTTCCCCACCAAGCTCCTCTTGGACATGGCGATCAACTCCATGACTTCGACGGCCAACACTGCGTCCACTTCAGCGTGCATCTTCAAGCAGCTTCACCGTAGGCTGGGACCAGGGTCCGATAGGGACGACCTTTGATGATGCTGGTCCCTGTTCCTATGTGTCCCCCTATCCTGGGTTTTTTATAGCATGTTTACAGGGGTAGTCTTCCTTGTTCAGGTTTATCTCCTATGTGGTGTTCTGCCCTGGTTCAGGGGTATGTGGATGTAAGTTTTTTTCTGGGTTCTCGATCCCCGAGTTTTGTCTGGGCTTTTTGCTACGGGTTTAAGTATAGTATGTTTAAGTTTTGTGTTAGATTCAAAGTTTTATCTATCATGACAATGCTTCGACATCTATTGTAATAAGGTTTTGAGATACTTAAAAAAACCCCTTTTGTATATAAAACTCTACTTATCAAAAAAATTAGTAGACTATAAGGATTAAAATGTTTCCACCATTCTCTAACATCAATATCATCTTCTCTAGAAAATATTTGTAACTCAATGAGTTCAAGCCCAGCAAAAAATAAAATGCAAACTATGTTTTATGAACTAAGGTTTCATAAAAATATATCTCCCTACTGATTTGAAGCTAAACTTCCAAAAATTATCCTTCAAACATAACAAATGATTTGCTTACCCTAACTGAAAGATATACCAGTTTTCATTTTTTGGAAAAAATGCATTTTGGAAATATCACTACCTTATTCCAAATGGTCAATTTCATAAGGTTGTATCTCCCTAAATATTGCTTGGATTCCTTCATATAACCACTTGATTTGAAATTCTTCAAATTTTGAATAAAATGGTGTAATAATCATCTAAATTAGATAATTTTACACAAAGACATGGCTTCCAAAATTGGTTTTTTTGGAATTTTTTGTCAAAATTTTTCAATCCACAAAACAATTCCTACTTTGCTAGAATCATTGCTCTAATACCACTTCTTATGAACTTTTTCTTATTATTATAAATATAATAAATAAACCAATCCATAAATTAATCTTCATACATAATACAAGAGATGATAATTTCCTTTAGGTAGGGCAACAACAATAATACTCCTCAAGGAATAAGTAACTCCACAAGATCTACCAAGATGAGAGGCCACTTCATGGGATAAGATTATTACAAGAGAATACTAAATATGGTTGATGATGATTACAATGACAATATCCCTTTTTTATATACTCGTCTTCTAATGCTACTTTAGGGAGTCGAATCCTAAACCCTTATCCCACTCATTATTATAATATAGTCAACCTTGGGTTATATGTGGTCCATGTCAACTATCCATAATATCCATATACAATATAAAATCATATCCCCATACGCCTATTCCTAGGTACCATAGCATTAGAACCTAGCCATTTTCTACACTAGATAATGGGTTTACCTTTCCAGTGAATTTTAACCGCCTCTTTTGAAAAGGTCCAGTCACTATATTCAACTTCAAGTCATGGGAGATCTCCTCCTTTAGACCCTATAGAAATGGTATACTTTACAACTTTTAACCTATTGAAAGCAATCTATGAATATGGTTGGACATAATATCCACTTTGATAATCTTGTGGGCTATTGTTTGCATTGAATAATGGCTGCATTTATCATGTTACTCGATCATAATATATTTGACTCTCACTTCTTTGGTGTATCTTAAAAACACATGTCATAACATTTTCTAAAGAGAGTGTTATCAATCCAAGTGTAATCCATAGCCTTTTGGTTGAATCTCTATATTTGCTTCATTGTTAAACCCCTAGGAAATTCTTTTCTTAGCATATATCATTTGATATCTCTCACCCATACGATTAATTATTTTAGACTAATATCTTCAACTAATATGGGATTGAAATATGTCCCATGTGTATTACATAATCACCACATAGTGGTATTACAACAAATCTTGGATATTATCCATGTATCGCTTGGCCTTCTCCTTAAATGTCGAGGAATTTAACCGGTTGAGCTAATGCTACTTAATTTCTTGTAAAGGAATATTACTTTTACTAGTTTAGTCATATGAGATTCTTGTATTTTATTCATCCACCCTACTCATTTTACTCCTAATTCATCGTGGAGGACTGTAGACTTGACATTTAGATGTGCGACAAAACTAATAGTTCTATTTTGGGATAGATAGTTATTGGATACTGAGTAAAACAACTTTGAAATATTTATTAGTCATTTCCATACAACATACAATCCATCATAACTTTGTAATTATTTAATCATTCTTACATGAGAGTCTTGTATGGTTCATTTGAATAACAAAATAATAAGAAATCCTAACAAATAACTTCCCAAAGTTTAATTAACCAAATAAGGTAATATTTATCTAACATCTCCCCTGTATTACATTATTTGGTATGCATAACAATTGTCAAAATTCTTCAAACTTTACTCATCCAAGAGATTTTGTAAAAATATCTACCACCTATTTTGTAGTAGAAATATATCGAAGACTAATATGATGATCTTGAACATGATCTCAAATAAAGTGACATTGTGCTTCAATATGTTTGGTTCATTCATGAAAAATTGGATTTTTAATTAACTTGAGAACTCCTTGATTATCACAATTTAATATTGTTGGTTGTTTGAAAGATAAACCCATATCTAATAGAATATATTGTAGCCATAGTGTTTCACATGTAGCATTTTGTGTTGCTCTATATTCTTCCTCAGTAGATGAAAGTGCTACTATATGTTGCTTTTTGCTATGCCAAGAGATAGGACCAGAACCCAGATGAAATACATATCCTAAAGTAGATCTTCTATCATCAATGGAACCAACATAGTCTGAGTCTGTATAACCTTGTAGAAAGAAGTTATCATTTTTCTTATATTCTAATCCATATTTCATTATTCCTTGAAATATTGTAAAACTCATTTAGTTGCTTTCCAATGAGTTTCTTTAGGTTCTTGCATGAATCTAGAAAGATAATTTATAACAAAAACTATATCTGGTCTTGTATTTGTGAGATAAAGTAGACTGCCAATCAGTTGATAATATAAAGTAGTTGATACAAGTGATTTATCATATTTTGATAGTTGTAATCCCTGTTCCATAGGTGTTGCTTTAGCTTTACAATCTATCATTATGTATTTTTGTAACAAAGTCTTGGCATATTTAGTTTGTGTCATTACAATGTGATTTTCTTTTTGCCATACCTATAAACCAAGACAATAATGTAAGAGTCCTAGATCTGTCATATCAAAAGCTTCATTTAGATCATTTTCACCTTGGTTATTAAATCATCAAAGCTACCTGTGATAACTAGATCATCTACATATACCACAAGAATTACTCTATCAAAACCCACTTTATAGGTATAGAGATTTGAGTCTGAGAAGCTCCTACAAAAACCATGTTGCTGAAGATGATTATTGATTTTAATATACCATGCACGTGGAGCCTATTTTAATCCATATAATGATTTTTTTAATTTGTAAACTTTTGTTTGACTAGATAATTCAAAACCTTTTGGTTGAATCATATATACTTCTTCTTCAAGATATCCATTGAGAAAATCACTCTTAACATCCATTTGATGAATTTTCCAATTATTTTGAGTTGCTAGTGCATAGATTGTACGAATTGTAGTCATTTTTGTCATTGGTGCAAATGTTTCATCATAGTTGATTCCTTCTCTTTGAGCAAAACCTTTTGCAACAAGACGTGCTTTATATTTATCAATTGAACCATCTACTTTATATTTGATTTTATAGACCCATTTGCATCCAATTGGTTTCTTATCTTTAGGTAAATCGACTAGATCCCAAGTTTCATTCTTCATTAGAGTTGAATATTCAACTTCCATTGCTTTCTTCCACTCAGGAGAATTAAGTGCTTCTCTTACTAATTGAGGTTCATTGTTTTCCATTATTGAAGTCATTAGACCAAAATTTACTTCTCTTTGTGTTTGACTACGAGTACGAGGTCTAGTGGAAGTTATATTTGGAGGTGTATCTAGTTTTGCATCTTTGAGAGTAGTTGAAGCCCATTTTGGAGTTTTCTTCTATGGATTTTGAGGTGATATATCTATGATTTGTTCATCCACTGATTCATTTATAACTTTAGATTCATCAGTACTTTCTTCATAATCTTCTTTGATATCTACTATAGGTGTTGAAGTATCCTTTGATTCAACATTTTGTGAACATTCTTCATCAAAGATAACATCTTTGCTTATATGAATTTTCTTTGTAACATGATCTATTAGACGATATGCTTTAGATGAAAAATCATATCCTAGAAATATACAAGGTAAAGTTTTGTCATCTAATTTTGTCCTTTTTTGTTTTGGAATATGCATGTAAGCTTTACAACCAAATATTCTAAAATGTGCTACTAATGGTTTTCTTCTTGACCAAGCTTCTTCTAGTGTTATTCCTTGAAGAGCTTTTGTAGGTATTCTATTTTGAATGAATACTATAGTATTGTATTCTTCTACCTAAAGATTAGTTTTTTAAAGTATCCAACAAACCATTTCCATAATAGTATAATTTTTTCTTTCAACAACTCCATTTTGTTGTGGAGTGTAAGCAGTAGTTAGTTGATGCTTAATCCCATGTTGTGTAAGATATTCAAAAAATATTTAGAGGTATATTCTCCACCTTGATATAATAAGAGTACAAAGATTGGATTCCTAGATTCTATCTCAACAAGTTGTTTGAATTGTTTAAAACATGAGAAGGATTTTGATTTTAATGATAGGAAATAGACCCATATTTTTTGTGAGTAGTCATCAACAAATAGTTGGAAGTATTTATGTCCTCCAAAACTAGCTAACATGGGACCACATAAATCTATATGAATAACATCCAAAGGTCTAGTTGCTCTATGTGAACTAAACTCAAATGGAATCTGATGTTGTTTACCGGCTAAACAACTAGGACATGTTGGTAGAGTTGAAGAGAGATTAGGTAAACCTATAACCATTTGATGTTTATGAAGTTCTAAAAGTGATGCAGATCCAATATGACCAAATCTCTTATGCCATAGAAATGTTGCATTTCTTATAACTACAGATAAATCCATTTGAGATGAAGACATAACATCAAGGAAAAATAATCCATTCTTGAATGAACTGGTTGCAATAAGTGTTTGGTCTTTTGTAATAAAATATTGTTTCTTTCCATCAACAATTTTGAATTCCACTATTAATCCTTTATCTAAAATTTGTGAAACTAAAAGAAGATTATTGGCTAAATTTGGAACATAAAGAACATTCTCTTGAGTTTTATCATCCACAATTGTTAGATGTTTTCCATCAATTTTATAAAGGTGATTGAACCAATGACTATCTCCTATCATATGTTTGTTGGCTCCAGAGTCAATGTACCATCTTATATAATTATTTTTAGTATGTGTCATGATGAATATTTCTTATGAATACTTTCAATAATACTTTCTTATAACTCCTTGTTTAATAAAAATATATTTTCAATTGTATAAACATATCTCCTTTAAAAAATATAAATTGGCTTATTCTATAGTTTTACAAAGGTTTCAAACTAGTAAATTTAAAAATTTCAAAAAGTATTTAAAAAATAATCTTTAAAATTAACTTTATAAAGAATAATGTAACTTGGGAACTTTTATTTGATTGCTCCTAATGCTCTTGTTTTTATTACTCTTCATGACGCTCTTTAGACCTTTAGGCAATGGTTTTTTTACTCTTGATGATCTTAGAATTCTATAAAAAATTGTTGATATTGCAATAAAATTTTAACATGCTCTTAGATGAATTTTGGTTCCCATATTTTGTTAATATTGTTGCAATCATTCTAAGTGCATCAGATTGCATGCTAAAACACCCTAGATATGAGCATCTTGTTTTGGTTTAAATTGGATACTTTTGTATGTATCCAAAATGCATGGCCTTTTTTCTTTATAGAGGTGACTTTACCTTTCCTTTGCACAAGTGACTTTGCTTTTTATTTACATAGGTGAATTCACCTTTTCCTTTGCATATGTGACTTTGCATTTCCTTTGCATAGGTGATGTCCAGGATACTATTATTGGTATCCAAAATAATTTGGTCTTTCCTTTACAAATATTATGTCCAAAATGTGTATCAATTCTTACTCAGGCTAGTACTCATAAAAAAAGGTCCAGTTAACATAGGTATGGTATCCACTCAGATTAGCATTCAAATGAAATTGCTTTCTTTTGTTCAATGAATACATGTATAACAGTGTTAGAAAATGATATATATTTGTTAATAATCTTTGGATACAAGGGTTTAAGAATTACTCATAGAATAATGGAACACAATCTCATATATAATCAACCCATAACTTAATGTAAAATGCTCACACCATATTCACAAATATGACAAGGTTATAAAGTATTACAATACAAGAATATGTATTGCTATTTTCTATTATATACAAACTCATGTGTTGCTCTACAAATAGCTTTTACAAAAAGGTTCTTGAAATTTCATTTCAATTATCCATTCATCTCCTCAAACTCTTGGGAGAGATGACTCCTTATATTTCTCATAGGAGAAATATTTATTGACTCCTTAATTACAAACATCTAATATTACTAAAACACAAATATTTATTAAACTCCTAGACTCCAAATATTTATAAATTATTTACAAAATACTTGTAAGGTACCAAATAATGTAATATACTCCAACACCCCTCATATTACATTATTTGGTAGATTGTTGATCTTTAATTTTAGTTCTAATTTTTTGGCTTTGGTCTTGGTATTGACTTTGGCTCTTGCTTTCTTTCCATATCTGGTTCTTGTACTAATTTTGGTATTGACTATGGCTCTTTTATTTATGATTTTATCTTTCTATTTTTGGCTTGAACTTTATTCCTAGATCAATTTCTAAACTTTCAGATTCTTTATTTCCTGCATGTTCTGCGAGCATAATCACAATAGGATATTTTTGATACAAAACATAATTTATGGATGAAACTATGCTTAACAAGATGTTTTTATTTTTGTAAAATCATTTCAACATTTCTACAATTCTATTCCATTATGTCATGTTTATCCATCCATAGCGCACATCTATTTATTTTTCTTTTCTTGATAATTTTTTGAGACTGATTATTTTCTCCACAAATTGTTTTTGGTAAGTTAAAGTTTTTATTAAAGAGGGCATTTGAAATGTGCCCTAACACCTTAGTACAATATAACAGAGAAAGGATAGAGAAAGGATTAATCACCCACAAAAAGAACATCCTTGAAAAAGAAGAATTTTCTCCATAAATTTTACAACAATGAAGTATCCAATGTTTCTCTATTTTATGCCCATGTATGTTATCATTATTTCCTTTTTATGATTCTCTTTTAAAGAATTTTATCTTGTTATCTATTACACATTCAATATCACCTATGTCAACTTTCCCAGTTATAAAACTAATATTAGCGTTTCCTGTCACAAAAGCACTCTTATTAGCTTATCCTATAAATATGAGGTCTTTTTATCTTGAGCTAAGTTTGTTAAATCCTTGCCTTGTTTCATCATATCCTTATTTAGTAACAATTGCTTTTGTGTGGCTATTAAGTTTATCATTGTCCCAATTTGAATACAATAAATCATTTCAAGAATATTTATTACAACTTAGATCATTATTGACATATTTTGAATGATTTATACCATCACTATCCCTATTGCTATTAGAAGACTTCAAATCACTAACAACACATTGCCCATCAACTCTAATAATTTGGCCTATATCTTGACCTACACACTTTACACAATAAAAGCTAGCATTTTTTGTACAAGTACTCTTATGAACACATCTAAAATTAACACTATCAAACTTAGAAACCCACAAATCATAATTCTCTAGAGAAACCCATCTAGTGCGTTCCTTGTTAACATTTATAATATTTGAATGTTCATAAAAATGAACTATCATTATCATCAAATCTAGAAATCTAGATTTCATCATGACCATAATACATATTCACTATCTCACAAACATTTTTTGCATAAAAGGTCTCTGACTCACAACCTCTTTTTGTATCAACATTTTGAAGAGTATTTCTCAAACCATCTGTGTCTATTTTCTATGAAGGATTATTACTTGTATCACAATCCACAACACAATAAACACATACACTTTTTGCAAACTCTTTGTCTAAACAAATAATGGTTAAATCCCATACATAACATGCTATATTTATTCCCTTAACAAGATCCCATACATCACAAATATCACAACTATATACCATCATGGGCTTCATATCACATGCATTTACATTTTTCTTTTGATGAGGGTTACCGATGAGGCCTGGAAATGCCTCAATCATAACATGTTTTGAACGCTGAAATTGCCTACAAACTCTTATGTTTAATCTAATATGCTAGTTAAGTTAATTCAATATGTTGTGTATTAACTATTTGCATGATAAATGTATCCGAAATACTATATTCTGATTTTTATAGCTTTTTGCATAAGTTTTATGTTGTTTTGTTATGACTTGCTAAATGAGATATGCTTAGGTTGATAGCAGCATTTCACTAATCATGTTTTGATATGTCTCAAGCATTTGTTTTACCTAAATATGGCAACAGTGCAAGTAAACTGTTACTGTGCAGCAAAAACTGGTTTTTCCCATGTAAATTCTAGCCAGTTGCCAATGAATGGCAAGGCATGGAATTCACATGTGGAAAGAGATGAAGACCATTGGAATCTGATCCTGAGAAATAACCCACATGAGAAATGTAGAGGAAATCATTTAAAGAGCCCACATTTGTTCATTCCGAAGTCTCTTCGGAATGAACAGATATCTTCGAAATGAGAAAACACAGTGTCTTCGGAATGAGCGGATCTTCGGAATGAGAATTGTAGTATCTTCGGAATGAGCCACTTATCTTCGGAATGAAAATAGAATGTGCTTTTTGACTTGTTGACCGAATTTTGACGCTGGAAAAAGGGAAATAAATATTGAAAAGGGTAAGGGAAAATATCTCAGATCTGACTTTGCCGTCCTTGCCGACCAAAGCCACCATTTATGGAAAGATCAAGTTTGATCTTCTTCTAGGATAAAACCAGGAATTGTTGCAGCATAATAGGATTAGATCTTTTAAGATATTCTCAATTGTCAGTAGATCTTAGGACATCTATAAATATGGCTCCCATTCAGGTTGAGCTAGAGAGGAGATAGAGAAAGCAGAGAGTAGAGAAATATAGGAGAAAATAGGCAATAATTAGAAAAGTGACTGTTATAGTCCTGTAACAGGTTTTCAGCAGAATTATTGTAATCATGTTCTTGAATCAATAAAGTGTACTATTTCTATTTCATATTGCTTGTAAATGAGTGTGAGTAAGATCTATAGAGAGAGAGAGACTCATACCTTCTTCTGGACAAGGAGGTTGGCCACTTCGAGACCTAGGAGGAGGACTAACAACGAGGTTTTTATTCTGATTTTGCTGCAGTGAGAATGAGTTGTAGAACTTGTCATTTCATTCCTTTGTAAACAACTAATGATATTTGCAATCTTAGCTTATTTTATGTTTTGTGATTAATGGTTTGGTTGTAATCTCCACTTTCAGCAAAGCTTTCAATTTATTATAGACTGTCATTTCCAGAATTTACTATTTTTCTATAATTTCTTGCATTTTATGTTTTACTGTCAACCCCTGCACAGAAGATTGACAACCTTCTATTACAGAGCCTTGACAGGGTTTCATTTCCATGCTATAAGTAGGTTTCCATTGCTGCAAAAGTAAATAGATTTCCTTTCTACAATTATAATCAGACTTCTAATTCTACAACTGTTATTTTTGCAACATAATTAGGTCTCATTCTGCAATTGTAATTAGGATTTCATTTCTACAGTTAATGATTAGTTTCCATTTTTGCAACTTAGATTAAGGTTTAATTCATGCAATTTAGAGATAGGAATGTCCTAAATCCCCCACACAATCGGTTTCACCAATAAGACCTGTTGCTCTAAATTGACCTAAGTTATAACCCTGTTCACCCCTTCTTTCGTAGATAGCCTTGTACACTGCCCTGGATTGACAAATTCATTGAGAATTAATGATGTGTATAATGACTACGCATCATTTTGGCATCGTTACCGAGGAATTGTGTTGCTAGAAGGTAACAACAGTCCAATAACTGTTAATTAGACTGAGCTGTGAAGATTCGGGATAAAATCTGAATAGAACAACTGGTTAAAGTAACAACTATTGACCTATAATTTATGTCATTTAAGAGTAAACATGAATGAGTAAGTCTAGGGATGAAAAAGGTAGAATTACCCAAAAGGATCCCTGGCTTGTTCCATTAAGGAGATCTTCACGCCTAAGGGGTGAATCACCTGTGTTTGAATTACCAGAAATATTGAAAGAAAAATCACCTATCTCACCATCATTAGAACATTATGAGAAAGGAAAATCACATAAGAAAGAAAAATCACCAGTCTCATCATCATTAGAACATCCTAAGAAAGAAGAATCATCAGACTCATTATCAACAGAGGGTCTTGGACCTCTTGAGAGAGAAATTTGGATAGGTTTAACTAAGGAACAGGAAACTATGGCAGAAGGAGGCAATCTAGATAGAGATGGCCAACATGGCTATGTCCATAATGAAGGAGATGATCAAGATATGCCCCAACCTTCCAGAACATTTGAATATCCTATCCATTTGAATCCAACACAAAACTCTCCCATGAAAACTATTTCACCTTTAGTACTTCCAACCTTTCGAGGTGTTGTATCCGAAGATCCTGATCAATTTTTGTTTGAATTCAAGGTAGTGTGTCAAACCTATGATTATGTAAATGACAATCAGAAACTTAAGGTTTTTCCCTCAACACTCAAGGACTCGACATTACACTGGTTCATGAGCTTAGAGCCAAATTCCATCCGAACCTGGGATCAAATGGAAACTATGTTTTTAGACAAATATCAGGAGTATTGCCATGTAAGGAATAGGAAAGATGAGTTATTCAGGATTAAACAGGAAGATGATGAAACATTAGAAGACTATCTTGATAGGTTCTCCTTTGTTCAAAGGAGATGTGGACTTGTAGAACCAGAGTTATGCAAAACCATATTTTTGAGAGGATTACAAGATGAATCCGAGAGACGTATTGGATTTGATGGGAAAAGGGGATGTAAATACTCTCGGTAATGAGGAAATTGTGGATCTCTGCAGGAATTACTCTCGCAATAAGTAGGGAAGAAGAAAAAAGAGTACAAATGGCACCGATGTGAAGGAATTAATAGAGGAACTTGCAAATTTTAAAACTGATATTCTAGTGCAATTAAACACAACTTTGGGGAAATATCTGCAAAAGCAAAAACCACAGAACCTTTGGCAATTTATTGCCCAAGATGTAGAAATAAACATGCTTTGCAGGAATGTCCTTTGAATAAAACATCTATCTCAGCCATTTGTAGTATCTATTCAAAGAAGCATTCAACTGATAAATGCCACCTGCTACCACAACTCAAAACTGTGTTAGAAAATCAGACTGAGGAACTCAACTATGTTGGACAAAAACAAGGAGGAAATTTCTCTCAAAACCAAAATCCCCCTCATTTTCCTACAAATTGGGGGCATAATCCCTGGACTATGCCTTGGGGACAATCAGAACCGCCCCAACGTCCTTGGAATTATCCTCAATGGACAAATTCCCAAGAATGGCCACAAACAAATTGGAGTAACCCAGCCTGGAATCAGAATCAGAATAACCCATCATGGAATCAAAACAACCCAGCCTGGAATCAGAATCAGAATAACCCATCATGGAATCAAAACAACCCATCCTGGAATCAGAATCAGACTAATCCACATTGGATGCAAAATCAACCACAGTGGAGTCAGCAATACCAGTCCTATCCAAGGCAGCAAAGAAATCAAGGTCAAAATCAGCATTTACTGCCTTGCACCTAATCAAAATTTTCAAGAAAAATAGAACCAACCATAACAAACACAATAGGTGAAACAACCTCAACTTCCAGCTCAATCAGTCACTAATCCAAATAGCATGAGACAGGCATCCCCTATCTATGTGGCTGAAGTTGAAGAAAATGTTGAAATAAATGTTATTGATTGTAGTAACATCCAACTTCGTTCAGGAAAAGTTGTACCTGAACCTATTTCAAATAAAAGCAAGGAAAATGAAGAGCAAGAACCTTTGGAACCAGTTAGAGTTAAACCAACAATAGAGAAAGAAGAAGAAAAAATAGAACCACAGGAAGAACAATTACCTTCATCAAGGATAATTCCATATCCTGAAAGATTCAATACCATAGCAGAAAATTTTGAGTCAGACCTGGTCAAGGAACTTAAAAAGTTAACTATATCATTGCCCTTATTGCAAGCCATTAAGGATATACCAGTGATTAAAAGTACTATCCGAGATTTGTGCATTAGAAGAGCAGGAAGAAAAAAGAAAGCATTTCCCAAGACTGTTCAGGTTGAAGGAAAGATAGCTGATCTCTTATCTGGAAAACTAGTACCTCCAAAGTATAGTGACCCGGGAAGTCCAGTTATCATAGTTACTATAGGTTCAGTACCAATATCAAATGTCTTAGTAGATCTAGGAGCTGCAATAAATGTCATGACCAAGGATATAATGAAACAATTACAGCTCAAACATCTCAGCCCCACATTTACGAGTTTTAGAAATGGTTGATAGGTCAGTTGCAAAACACTGAAGGTATCATTGAAGATGTTCCTATAGAAGTTTCTTCTTGGGAATTCCCTGCAGATTTTTTGGTTTTACAACCAAGAAATTCAGCACATGGATATCCCATCATTTTGGGAAGACCTTGGCTTGCAACTGCAGTAGCCTTCATAGACTGTAGATCTGGAAAAATGACTATTTCAAATGGTATTGATCTAAAATAGATCTCTCTGTATCCTCCTGCAAAACCCTCCAGCAATTTTTTAGGTCAGTTATGGTTTCCTGATTCAGATGAAGAATCAGAGGAGGTTATTTCCACACTAGCCACCTTGGTAGTAAGGGAACACACAGAAGACCTCCATGACACAGAAAATTTAGAAAATGAAACTATCCTAATGAATGTTCTGCATGAACAAGGGTTAGAAGAGGAAGCAGTAAATATCCATCAATTGTTAAGGAATGAGGAGAACCAAAATTCTGAAGGTGAACCATCTGTACTATCACAGGAAAACTCTGTTTCACTACCACATGGGTGGCACCATCACCTGATTTTTCCTTCTCACTATTCCATACAGGATATGCTTCCATCAGGAAGTAATGAAACAGAAACTTCTTATTTCCTCCCATCTCAGCAGTGTCCTCTTAACTCCCTAATCACCAGGTATGAAGAAGTGAGTTCAGTCCTTCCAAATACAAAACAAATAGAAGTCCAGCCAGGCAAATTACTGAACATTAACAACTGGCTTACTAGGGAAGAGGAAGAAAAATTGATAGTTGTCTTGCAGAAGCATGTTTATGCTTTTGCTTGGGACTACAAAGATATGTCAGGAGTTCACCCTGATATATGCACCCACAAAATTTATACTGAAGAAGTCAAGCCAGTAAGACAACCCTAGAGAAGACTGAATCCTGCCCTAAGAGATATTGTAAAGGAAGAAATTGAAAAACTTCTAGAGGTAGGATTCATTTACCCAATTTTTGATAGCCAGTGGGTCTCTCCATTGGTTATAGTTCCTAAGAAAAATGGAAAAATGAGAGTATGTGTAGACTATAGAGAGCTGAATAAAGTGACATACAAAGACCATTTTCCATTACCTTTCATAGATCGGGTGTTAGATACCCTTGCTTGGAAAGAAATACTTTTGTTTTCTTGATGGATTTAGTGGATATAATCAAATTCAAGGTTGCACCTGAAGATCAAGAGAAAACAACCTTTACCTATCCATGGGGAACATTTGCCTATAGGGTTTTACCTTTTGGTTTGTGTAATGCCCCAACAACATTTCAGCGAGCGGTTTTAGCAATTTTTTTTTATTTGACTACCAACGGTGTTGAGATATACATGGATGATTTCACGAGTATGCGGACAGACTTTTGACTTTACATTAGAAAACCTTGACAAAGTTTTAGCTCATTGTGAAACATACCAGTTATCCTTGAATCCAGAAAAATGTTTTATGATGATGGAGGAAGGAATAGTTCTTGGTCATCACATCTCTCCTCAAGGAATCCAGGTTGATCCAAAGAAGGTGGAAATTATCAAGAATCTTCTTCCTCCTAAAACTCAGACTAATGTCAGAAGCTTCCTAGGACACATTGGTTTTTACCGCAGGTTTATTCCCAGCTTTAGCACAATAGCCAATCCCATGTTTGCCCTATTGACTAAAGATTCTGAATTTTCCTGGACTGCAAGGTGTCAGGAATCATTTGAAGCTCTGAAAGAAAAATTAGTAACTCCACCTATGTTAAGAGGACCTAATTGGACATTACCATTTCACATACAGACTGATGCTTCCAATACAGCAATTGGAGCAGCATTGGGACAAATTGACAATGGTGAACACTATGCCATCTACTACATTAGCAAGAATTTGACAGGAGATGAGAAAAATTATACCACAACTGAGAAAGAATTCTTGGTAGTAATTTATGCCATCAACAAATTTAGGCATTACATCACAGGTTATCAAATATTTATTCACACAGATCACACAACCATTAAGTATTTGATGAATAAGCCTATGGTAAGTGCAAGAATTATTCGTTGGTTACTATTTTTGCAAGAATTTGATATCACTATAATCAACAAACCAGGAAAAGCTAATGTTGTAGCAGATTTCTTGTCCAGATTACAGAACACAGATGAAGGGGAATTAGTTGAAGACACCTTTCCTGATGAAAAATTATTTGCTATATCAGTCAAATCACCTTGGTTTGCAGATATAGCCAATTACTTGGTCACAGGGAAAGTTCCTCCACATTTCACTTCAAAACAAAAAAAACAATTGATCAAACAGAGTTCTTCTTTTGAATGGATTAAGGGTATACTTTTTAAGTGCGGTCCTGACCATGTGTTACGTAGGTGCATCCGAAAGGATGAGGTGTATGATATCCTTAGGGCTTGTCATGATGAACCCTTAGGTGGACACTACTATGTAAAAAGCACAATTAGGAAAATCTTAGGGATAGGATATTATTGGCCATCTCTTCACAAGGATGTGAAAAAGTACATCAGGCATTGTGATGCATGCCAAAGAATGGGGAAACCCACTCATACAAATGAAATGCCACTACAGCCTCAATTGGTTTTAGAGCCATTTGAGAGGTGGGGGCTTGATTTTGTAGGACCTATTGATCCACCTTCTCAAGGAAAGGTGCATATTCTAGTATGCACTGATTACTTGACAAAGTGGGTAGAGGTGCGTGCTTTCAAACATGCTCGTGAAGAGAAGGTCGTTGATTTCTTGTATACTCAGATTTTTTAGAGATTTGGAGCTCCTCGGTCTATCACCATAGACCAAGGACCCCAATTTGCATCTAAAGTCATTGAGGCATTTACAGAATTATATGAAATCAAACATAGAAAATCATCACCTTATCACCCACAAGCAAATGGCCAGGTTGAGGTAACAAACAGGGAACTAGAATGAATCTTAACAAAAATAGTAGCTTTTCATAGGAGAAACTGGCTAGATAAATTACCTAAAGCAGTGTGGGCTTACAATACTACTTGGAAATCCACTACTGGATTCACACCTTATGAACTAGTCTTTGGTAAAAAGCCCCTCTTACCTATTGAATTTGAGCTACTAACACTACGCACAACATTGGAAATTGGAATTGAATTGTCACGGGCACAGACAGATAGGATTTTGTAGCTGAATGCATTGGATGAACTTAGGTTGGATGCTCTGCACCAAACTGAAGTAATTCAGGAACAGAGGAAGTTGTGGCATGACAGTCACATTCAACAGAGGAAACTTCAACAAGGAGATTGGGCTTTACTATTTGATTCTCGCTATGAGGACTTCCCTGGAAAGTTGAGAACTAGATGGCTTGGACCTTACCGGATTGAAGAGGTATTTGACAATGGAGCAGCTCGTTTATCTCCTATTGATGGGTCACGAGAGAAAGTTGGTAGTGAATGGACATCGCCTCGGGGTGTACCATACACCTACGACTAAAGAGGAATTCTTGCGGCAGCTTGACAGTTTGGATACACAACAGGTGGAAGAAATTTCCTCTTCCACTTCAAAACAATCAACATGATCATGGATTTCAAGAAAAAAATAGAAAAATACAAAAAAATCAAAAAAAGCAGAAAACAAAAAGATGAATAAATTTTGATTATGAATTCCTTCATGGGCATGATTTCAGGGAAATCATGAATTCCTTCATGGGCATAGTTAGAATCAAGAAAAAAAGAGAGAAAAGGAGAGGTAAAAAAAAAAAAAAAAGAGAAAAATGAATAACTCAGTAGTGAAAACCTTTTCCAAGGCACTACTGGGTTGGTATGCATGAAAACCAAATTTCTGGCATGCATAACCTTGAAAATTTTTGAACCATCATTGTACAAATTCACCAACTGCACTTGTTTTGAAATATTGCAGAAAATCTCAGTAGAACATCAACAAAAGCAATCATCTTTCAAAAACTTGCATTAACTTGTTTTAATCAGGTATATATTTCTTACATTTCTTCATTGTAAATGATTGGTATATAGTATATAACAATTAACCATTAGCATAAAAGGTATCCATAAGAGTTGGCATACTTAAAACATGTTTTGAGAATGAGAATATTGATTTTTGCCTAATCTTTGGAACAAGAATGCCAAAAATAGTGCTTGCTATCTTCTTCAGATTAATTGTTGTATTGTCTTCGGATTGAAATTGTCTTCGGAATGATAGCAGAATGAATGTTGCACTTTGTCTTCGGAATGAAGCTTTGTCTTTAGAATGACGATTTGTCTTTGGAATGAAGCTTTGTCTTCGGAATGACGATTTGCCTTCACAATGAAGCATCATCTTTGGAATGAAGCTTTATCTTCAGAATGAAGCAGGATTTGTCTTTAGAATGCAGCAAGATTTGTCTTCGAAATGAAGTTCTGTCTTCGGAATGACGATTTACCTTCGCAATGCAGCCTGATCTTCAAAATGAGGATTTATCTTTGGAAAGAGGATTTGTCTTTGAAATGAGGATTTATCTTCGAAATGAGGATTTGACTTCACAAAGAAGCATGATCTTCGGAATGAAGACTTGTCTTCGGAATGAAATCATAATCTTCGGAATGAGGTTTTATTTTTGCAATAGATCATAATCTTCGGAAAGAGCATTCAATATAATATCTCCACGTGGCATCTAAGGAAGAAAAGAAATACGATCAAGTAAAAATTCTTTTGGCTGCATACGATAAATGAACACGTGTCAGTTAGGATGTGGTTTGTTTTTGCACCCATTTAGAAAATACCAGAATCACGGAGGACGTGACCAACAGTATGCCACCATTTGTTTTGATGCTAATAAACATGCACGTGAAAGTCCGCAAGCAAAACAGAAAAACTAAAAATGAGTAAGGTGGATCTGACGGCAAGGACATCTGCGCAACCATTGATGGACATGTGTTCGAAGCAAAAATAGAAATGCGTGCCACCCTTCTTTCCGAAGACATATTTGCTAGCGCAAAATGATTACGAGGTACAGTGCTCAGATTACGGTTCATTCCGAAGAACAAAAATAGGGCAATTGAAAACTTGGAACCAAACCCTACAAATCTGCAAACACCAGAAACCAGAGATCCAACAAAGGAATAGCAATAGAAGTGAGCGGTTTGTAACGTACCAAGACAGGAAAATGGGGCGAAAAATGAAAATGGAACCAGCGGATACCACCCACCTCCGGGAAAATCCAGAAGTGCTACAGATTTTTGAAGATGGAGGGCTTATGCCATTTTTGGATAAGTTTAATGGGTCCTCTGAAGATTTGGCTGGCATGTTCGCCCACACATTTAGAAACAATCGGGCACACGTTAACGACATGACCATTGAGGTAACCCCTGAAGTTTTGAGTCAAATTACTGAGTTGCCATTAGAAGGTCTTTCAATTTCTAGGTCTGGCAAAAACACATTGGTAAATATAGTTAATCAATTTTTGGAAGAAAATGATAAGGAGCCAGAATATTTAACACACAATAACACATGCAAGGGGGTAAAAAGGGCCAGCCTGTAGGAACCCTGGGATGAAGTGGCCACATGGGTAATTAAATTTTTAACCTATGAAGGGCAGTATGTACTATTGTCGGGGCATCATATAAAAATTTTAAACCATCTCAGACATGGTAGGCAACAACCAGACGTTAGGGTAAATCTTCCCCTGTATCTGCACCAGGAATTGAAAAACATGGCAAAAAGATATCAAGAAGGAAAAGGGAGCCTTCGCCACCATGGTCTCATCAAACTAATTTGCCAACACCATTTTAGAGGAAACCCTAGGAGCTTTGATAGGTTTTACTCTACCCTAAATGATGTAATTTTTGGAGATGAGGATGAGGAGGAAGAAACAGATGTTGTTGATGCTATTGCAGAAGAAGAAACAGCTACTACAGAAGCTATTGTAGAAACAGAAACTATTGTAGAGGCTATTGCAGAGGAAGAAACACACCCAGTAGCAGCAACAGAACACCTTGCTCCAAAACCTTCAACTTCATGAGCCAAGAAGCAAAAGAAAAGAGGGTCTAGAACTGGCAGTAGAATAGAAAAATAGAAGGTCCATTTTTTTGAAGTTGTAACTGATTTGTCAGAACAGGGAAGTGAAGCACCTAGCCCAATAGGGGAAGAAACAACAAGGGAAACAGAAGCATCTGAAACTGTCCCCACAACCCCTGATGTCACCAGAAAACAAAGCAAAAGAAGAAGTTTGCATCTGGAACTAGGAGGTCTACAAGACTCCACTTGAGGGAAATGGCAGAACAGGTCATAGAAGAAGAAGGTGGACAAAGCAGTCCAGATGTCACAGAAATACAACCAGCCCCTGAAAACTTTCTAGAATTACCTGAACAGATAGTTGAGGAAGAGGTTGGGCAGGATAGCTTGGAGGTGGCTACAGTTCAACAGGCCACAGAAATGGTAGATGCAATTATAGACAGTTTCATAGAGCCTCCTGAACAAGAGCAGACAGATGTTGTAGAGGAAGAGACAGCTATTGAGTAGCCTACTATAGCTGACTTGTCTACATAAGATTCTAAAGCAAAAATAGAGGAGGAAGACATCACAGAAGCGGTGAGAGCAGCAAGGAGTGTTTTCAAAACAAAAACGAGATGGATTGAAGAGAGAGAAAACATCATTGAGATGCAGGAAAGGAAAATTGTAGAGTTACAACAGGAAGTGGAGAATTGAGAGAAAGGTTATCACAATCTAAAAAATAGCCAATTATATCCATTGATGAGGATGATTTGGCTCAATTGCTTATGGATTTATCTAGGGCAGATGACTCTATTGAGGCAGACATAGGTGCTCATTTTGAAGAAGCACCCTTTCATTCTGAAGATGTGCCTTCTCATTTAGAAGCATTACCTTCTCATTCTGAAGATGCTTCAGAATTGGCAAAAAGCATAGCAAAAAATATTGGAGATGAGTCACCAGCACAGGAACAGTCCAAGCAGCAACATGAAACTGTTCAAGTAAGTACTTCTATTGATGTCCCTGTATTTCAAACTGTTACACCATCAGTAGAAGTAGCAGATAAGGGGGTGCAAGTGGAATTATTGTCTGATGACAACCCAATAGAAATAGCAGAAAAGGGGGTACAGGTAGAATTATTGATAGATGATCAACCACTAGAAGTGGCAGAAAAAGGGGTTCAGGTAGATCTGCTACCTAGAGTTCCACCTATAGTCAGACCACCTAATACTGTGTCCCTAGAACAATACAATGCAGACATAGCCAGTTGGGTGATTAGATATGAGAAGCTTGCCACTAAGACTAAAAAATTCAAATTGGAAGGAAAACAGCTAGAGGCCAAGGAAACAGAGATTCAGGCATTGAAAGAAAAGGTGTCTGATTTATGTCAAATTGCTAAATTTTTAGTCCAATTCAGACGACCAGCCAGATTTTATAGTCTTATTCTGAAGGAGAAATACCTCAGATGGTAGGTCATGAGGATTAGCTCAGGTCTCCCATATAAATTGGACACAACTACAGATTTCCTGGAAGCATATTTTGATAGCCCTATTGAGTAGAAAAATCTCCTGTGTGAACTATTTTTACATAGCTTCTTTATTCCAGAAGAAGTAGAATTTCATCCTCAAATCTACATTGGAGATGTTCAATTGAGGGCATTCATGTCCACCTTAGAGAATCAGTTTTATTGGGACCAGGAGAAAAGGCAGAACAAAGAGATTGAAACAAGAGCTAAATTGTTAGTCGGAGCAATTCAGCCAAATCACCCAATTATCACAAGACAGCACTTCACCATGATGAACAGGGGATGATGTGAAGAGAATGTACTTGACAAACTTGAGGGATTTGTGTGAACAGATTCCAAAACTTTTGTAATGACAATTTTGTGCCAGCATTATCAGTCTGTAGAAACAGATGGGCTGAACTCTCCATGTCTTTACAGAAAAGAGAACCCATCTCCCCCATCAACTTAGAATGGTCCAGAAGAAGGGCGAAAGGAGTAATACAGTTGATTGAAATCATGCAACATAATTGGATAGGTCTCAGATTTAGGCCTCCAACCATCATCACTCCAGTTCCATTCTACTTTGAAGAAGATGCCCAACTTTGATGAACAGTTTGAAGAATGGCTCAGGAACCTTCAGGAGAACAGGGGGTATTATATAGGCAAGAAGTTGTTCTACAGGTCATGGAATTTGACCATGGACATATGTGATTCCATAGCCCAACAGAATGCATGAGGACATGCATCAATATAAGTTGGGGGGAAAATGATGAGGCCTGGAAATGCCTCAATCATAACATGTTTTGAACACTGAAATTGCCTACAAACTCTTATGTTTAATCTAATATGCTAGTTAAGTTAATTCAATATGTTGTGTATTAACTATTTGCATGATAAATGTATCTGAAATACTATATTCTGATTTTTATAGCTTTTTGCATAAGTTTTATGTTGTTTTGTTATGACTTGCTAAATGAGATATGCTTAGGTTGATAGCAACATTTCACTAATCATGTTTTGATATGTCTCAAGCATTTGTTTTACCTAAATTTGGCAACAGTGCAAGTAAACTATTACTGTGCAGCAAAAACTGGTTTTTCCCATGTAAATTCCAGCCAGCTGCCAATGAATGGCAAGGCATGGAATTCACATGTGGAAAGAGATGAAGACCATTGGAATCTGATCCTGAGAAGTAACCCACATGAGAAATGTAGAGGAAATCATTTAAAGAGCCCACATTTGTTCATTCCGAAGTCTCTTCGGAATGAACAGATATCTTCGGAATGAGAAAACACAGTGTCTTCGGAATGAGCGGATCTTCGGAATGAGAATTGCAGTATCTTCGGAATGAGCCACTTATCTTCGAAATGAAAATAGAATGTGCTTTTTGACTTGTTGACCGAATTATGATGCTGGAAAAAGGGAAATAAATATTGAAAAGGGTAAGGGAAAATATCTCGGATATGACTTTGCCGTCCTTGCCGACCAAAGCCACCATTTATGGAAAGATCAAGTTTGATCTTCTTCTAGGATAAAACCAGGAATTGTTGCAGCATAATAGGATTAGATCTTTTAAGATATTCTCAATTGTCAGTAGATCTTAGGACATCTATAAATATGGCTCCCATTCAGGTTGAGCTAGAGAGGAGATAGAGAAAGCAGAGAGTAGAGAAATATAGGAGAAAATAGGCAATAATTAGAAAAGTGACTATTACAGTCCTATAACGAGGTTTTCAGCAGAATTATTGTAATCATGTTCTTGAATCAATAAAGTGTACTATTTCTATTTCATATTGCTTGTAAATGAGTGTGAGTAAGATCTAGAGAGAGAGAGACTCATACCTTCTTCTGGACAAGGAGGTGGCCACTTCCAGACCTAGGAGGAGGACTAACAACGAGGTTTTTATTCCGATTTTGCTGTAGCAGAATGAGTTGTAGAACTTGTCATTTCATTCCTTTGTAAACAACTAATGATATTTGCAATCTTAGCTTATTTTATGTTTTGTGATTAATGGTTTGGTTGTAATCTCCACTTTCAGCAAAGCTTTCAATTTATTGTAGATTGTCATTTCCAGAATTTACTATTTTCTGTAATTTCTTGCATTTTGTGTTTGTTGTCAACCCTTGCACAGAAGATTGACAACCTTCTATTACAGAGCCTTGACAGGGTTTCATTTCCATGCTATAAGTAGGTTTCCATTGCTGCAAAAGTAAATAGATTTCCTTTCTGCAATTATAATCAGACTTCTAATTCTGCAACTGTTATTTCTGCAACATAATTAGGTCTCATTCTGCAATTGTAATTAGGATTTCATTTCTGTAGTTAATGATTAGTTTCCATTTTTGCAACTTAGATTAAGGTTTAATTCATGCAATTTAGAGATAGGAATGTCCTAAATCCCCCACACAATCGGTTTCACCAATAAGACCTGTTGCTCTAGATTGACCTAAGTTATAACCCTGTTCACCCCTTCTTTCACAGATAGCCTTGTACACTACCCTGGATTGACAAATTCATTGAGAATTAATGATGTGTATAACGACTACGCATTAGTTACTAGTGTCACAACTCACATCTTTCATCTTTGGTATATTTTTCAATTTCTTTTTGTTTTTGGTATTGTTCTTTGTAGGCCATCAAGTGTAATAGAGCCATTTGGGATATTTTTTACATTGTTATAAGCTATGTTACAACCCAAAACTATCAAACTATTTTTTTTTGAAAGGAACTATAACAAGCAAAGGTTTACAAGGGAGAAACCCTTATTTTGTTTATCTCAACATACAAGGCTTCACCATATTTGAGTTCCCAGTCACTAGAGATGATACTTAGTGGACAAGAGTGGCCAAATTCCATGTTTTCTAGGGTTCACCTTTCAAAACCTATATGTTTAGAAGGACACCAAAAGTGGTCCCCTCACCTATCCCACACCCTTATCGATATAGGACCATGTGACCACAATGTAGGGATTATCCTTTAAGGCCCATAACACTTAAATTGGGATGCTTATTCCATAACTTGAATCTAAGTCCATATAGGAAGGTTAATCAAGTGTAGAGCCTTGGTTCTTAGTTACCACACCTCAGTGAGTTAACTAAGGTCATTGCCACTACGTCGACAACTAACATGATCACCTAATCCTACATATTCAAGGGATCACCAAGACTGACTTATGAATGGTTCCACAACTTCTAGTTGGGATACACTCGATCCTACTCATTCAAGGTGCAAAAATTCACAAGAATCCTAGCTATTATATTCACAAACTCCTTCTAGGTTCATGAGTTCCTAGATATTACATTCTCACAACTCCTAAGAATCATATCTATCTGGTTATTGCATTCATGCAACTCCTCCCAGGATTAGGCTTTATGGTTTACAAAAGGAAATTATAACCACCCCAAGGATAAATAAACTTTGCAACATTTCCCTTAAAGTAATAAAATGCACTTTACATAATATTAAGCAAGACATAATCCATCAAATTTGAAATGCTATATTACATACACAAGGATTCCTTTTAACCATAAGCCAAATTATGCATATTTCAAATGCTTGACGCTTTCTAATAACAATGTTGCACAACATGATAACCCAAGTATTTCACATCAACAATTGATAACATTTAATACTAACTATCCAAAGTAAAATATTGCTCAAAAACACCATAATGTACAAATTTAAACAACCAAATATTTCAATTTGTACAATAATTTGGGTTTACAAAATCCTTGAAAAAAACATTCTTTTACATAGTGTTGTGGCTGATCCACAACACACCCCAAAATTGGGGACCTACCTTTTTGGACGCTTTCAAAGAAGACTGCAGTGTCCCAAAATCAAAGGAAGAGCAAAATACAGCAAGAAAAAGAAGTGTCACGATATCGCGACATGTCGCTCCGTCGTGGCCAAAAATGAAAAGTTGTCATGATTTCGTGACGTGTTGCGCTGTCGCTGCTCAGAAATGAAAGTTGTCACGATTTCATGACATGTTGCACTATCGCTGCTCAGAAATGGAAGTTGTCACGATATTGTGACATGTTGCTTCGTCGTGGCCGAAAATGAAAAGGTGTCACGATATCGCAACATGTCGCGTTTTCGCGGCTAGGAGCAGCAGAATGCATCATGAAGAAAAAATGTCGCGATATCGCGACGTGTTGTGAAATCGCGATGCAAGACAAAGAACCAAGTTGAAGATCCAAAATGTCGCGATATCGCGACATGTTGTGAAATCACGGTTCATAGAGGAGGGAGAAAGACAAAATGAAACATGTTGCGTTTTCGCGACCTAGGAGCAGCCAAAGTGTACGGAATGAAAAGTTGTCGCGATATCGCGACATGTCGCCATTTCGCGACCTGAAGACGAGATGAAGGGCGAAGATGAAAAGCGTCACGATTTCATGACAGAAAGCAGCAAGATGGTGCAAAAGAGAAAAGTGTCACGATTTCGTGACAGGAAGCAGCGAGACAGCCCGAAACAGAAAAACGTCACGATTTCGTGACAGGTTGCATCTACGCAGCCCTTTGACAAAAAATGTCACGATTTCATGACATGTCTTATTTTCGCGATGCAGGAGGACGAACGAGGCTGCTGACAGGAAAATGTCGCGATATCGCGACATGTCTCATTTTCGCGGGGAAAGAAGAAAAGCTAAGCTACATACATAAAAACGTCGCGATATCGTGACATGCTATTTTTGGTCATGATTTACAGGGGGCAGTTACGGAACATGCAGAGAAACGTGGAACACATGGCATAAAGGTGTAAGGGCTACAGAGGCGTTACAGTTCACAGAGAAGATCAAACGTTTAGACATCGAACAGAAAGTCAAAGACAACGATGAGACGGGGAATACGAAACGATGCAATCTGGGAAATGAAACGAAGCGCCGCAGGGCGAAGCAGAGAGCATTGCCAGAAAGTATAAAAGCAGAGGCACAGATTGGTACAGGGGTCGAAAACCGCTGCAAGCAGGGTTGCAGAGCCAGAGTTGAGAAGGCCATTCTGGGCCTGTTTGAGCTGTTTCTCTTCCACAGACTGGTTTGGAAAACCAGACATTCTGCTATTGTAACATGACATATTTTTAATGCAGAAGTATTCAAAAATTTGCATCTTGTGGGCAAGAAAGAAGGAGATCTTCTATGCATGCTATGGATTTAATGTTTATTCTTTCACTTTCTTTTAGATTTCGGATTTGTAGATAATGTTAAATACCACCTTTGTGGGTTACATTAGGCTAATATTTGAAATCTAAACTTTATTTCGTACCCTAGGAACTAGCACTTAGTCTATGGGGATTATGCATGTCATGCAGGTCCAATAGGTTAGGTTGCATGCATGGAAACCTCACATCTTCGGTTTTGCTGGAACAGGATAGCATCATACTGAGTGCATTTTTATTTTTAGTTTGTTTTCTGCATTTTATTTTCATTTTCTGCATTTTTTTTTCAGAAACTGTTATTTTATTTTAATTTGCAGACATTAAAAAATAAAAAATGTCAAAAATACAAAAAAAATAGTTCCACCATTTATGGCATTTCATCAATTTCCACTTTGAAGTTACAGCATGGTCATACAGGGGACCAAATCACATTTGCTTTATTCGGGTTCAACGAACAATCATTAAAGTTTCACAGTAAAATAAACCAACATTGCCCCTTGTTTTCAGTTACTTGCAACCACTAAGGTGTTCCAAGCATTTTAATTGAATATCTTTATTTGAGATTATTAATACACAGATGTAAAATGCTAATATAGCGGAGACCTTGGAGAAGTTATTTGTTTAATTTCTTTGCAAGAGAGGATTTAGAACCCAAATCCTATCGGAGAGTGTGTTTTCACAATCGGGTGAAAATACCACTCAACAGATTGGCGCTAGAAGGAGGGCATGAAACGGTTTATTTCATCATGATTTTAAATGCTACATGTTTATAATTGTTTAAGAGCTTTACATTGCTAAATATTTCAAGTCCATTTGATTAGCATCTTCGGCCTCCTCTAACACCACTCAACAGATTGGCGCTAGAAGGAGGGCTGAACGGGTTTATTTTAGTGTGATTTAAATTTAAATTTTTGTATGCTTTAGTCCTCTAACACTCAGCAGATTGTTAAAAGGACGGCCTGAATTGGTTTACTTTATTCTATTTTAAGCAATTCAGGTATGTTGTATATTATTCTAACGCTTTTCTGATTGTTCATACAGAAATAATGTGATTTGATTTAATTTTGAAAATTTTGGTCTTGACTAAAAGTGTTGTTTCCATGCAATTACTTTTCATTTGATTTTAATGAATACATCTCTTAGTTGATGCTAACTTGATTTTTTTTATACATTGCAGGTTGAATATTCAACATATTTGGTTCTAAAATTACATTTTAAGTTTCACTAATGGCAACACTTGAGGAGCAAATGGTATCCCTGAGAGCTGAAATAGTGTCTCTAAGAGAAAGAATGGTATCTATGATGGAGGATCATTATAAGGGTTTGCATGTGATACCCTATCAAATTCCTAAAATGTTATTGGATTTTTTACGGTGTTTTAATCAAGAGGTGCCACTAGGATACTTGCAAAAACTGCATGTCTACAAGAATACATTATGTCAATTCCAGGTTTTCTATGAGGAGGTGGCTTGTAAGTTATTTGCATACATTTTGGATGATAAACCATTCTTTTGGTACAGCCAACTACCCATGGAGGTTAGGACTTCTTGGATACAACTAGAAGCAGCCTATCTTTACCATTTTGGTAATCAGGTTGACTTAGAAATCTTGAAAAATCAGTTTACCTCCATATGTAAGGAGCCTAATGAATCCTTGAGTCAATTCAATGGAAGATTTCGTGAGTTGCACTCCCAAATGTGGGAAAATTTTAACACATTAGAAGAGGAAGCCATGGAAGTATACTTGGGAGCCATACACCCCACACTTGCTTCACTCATTGAGGAAAAAATGGGTGGCTTGTCTCTAGAGAAAATCCATGAGATCTTAGAAGAGATAGAATGACAAGGTCTTGAAGAAGAAAAGGCACAACATGTTCATATGAGAGATTGTTCTTTTGATGCCAACCTACACCAACCATCAAATATAGCACCCTCCACTCCAATGATATCTAAGGTAAATGATCAAGGGGATGAATTTGAATATCCAAATCTTACAACCACCTTAGATGTAGTCCACGAGGAGGTGCAAAGTGCTAAACCAACATCCGCTAGTGAAGATTATGCAGAAATGATCTCATTCATAGAGATACATGATTATTCGGATGAAGGGGTTCTAAATTCAACAATGTTTGATATATGTGATAGGATGGAACCCACCATAGAATTGAATGGAATGGTTGAGAGTGAAATTGGAAGAGAACCAATAAATGAATTTGAAGACATGATAGAGTTTCACCACTTGTTCTTGGAAGATACTATTGATGAGATGTGTAAAATTAAAGATCAAGAAATTCTTCACCCTCCAAATTATGATAAAATTGAATCATGGGTTACTAATTTGGATTATGATGGCCTTACAAATTTGAATTCAAGAAACGACCCACTTTTGGAAATAATTGAACCATCTAAGGAAGGTGAAGATGAATTTGATGAGAAACACATTGATGAATTGGAAGATGTTGAAGAAGTAGTTGAACGCCACCACTTGATTTTGAAAGATGATTATTATGATGCTTGGAAGAAGTGGGAGGACTACACTCAATCCAAAACTACTAATGAAACTTGGGTGCCAATTGATATACAGGACAACATAATCGCCTACTCAAAGGAAGACTTTACAACTCCTGTACAATTTGAGGATGTTTTGGAAGAGAGTTTCAAATCTCATCAAATTTTGGAAGATTATAATGATCCTATTGCCAAGGACAAAGAAAGAAAAGAATTGATGAATGAATCAAAAGATCATGTCACAAATGCCATGGAGTTTCATCCCACAAGTTTGGAAGATAATTTTTACAATGGTTGGGGGAGATATGATAATGCATTCTTTTCTCACACCCCTATAGATGAAACTCATATTTCACTTGATATGCAGGATGTTGAACCTTCTACATCATACGAAGATCTCATATTCACAAGATTTGAGAAGGTTGCAAAATTCGATCATGTTGAATATAAATTCATTGAAGGTGCGGATGCAAGTTTGCATGATGATTTTGAGGATTCAAATGAAGAGATACCATGGATAGTGAACAAAGAATTGGAACCAAATGACAAAGAGATTGATCAATTGGAAGCAACTCAAATGAAGGATCATCAAGATGAGTCATGGGACATACACTTTGACCAAAAACATTTGAGGGTTGAAAAGGATGGGCATGTTTTCAATTGGGTGCCCAATTTTGGTATGTTTAATGAACAAGTAATCAATGAAGAATATGAAGACCATGAGGTAAAAGAGGGAATTGCAAATCCCCATCAAATTTTGGTAAATAAAAATGTTCAAAAGTTAGAATCTAACCTTTTGTGTTCAAACATCCAAGATTTAGGTGAAAATTTGCATGACCATGTTTTGAATTTGAATGATGTTTATGGTGAAATGTCGTTAAAGGTGAATGAAAAACAAGGTATGATTTCTAATCACACCTTTAATAACATTGTTTTAATGAATGGAAAAGAAGTTGATGCACTTGAATTGTTAAATCAAATTCATCAACAATTACTAATTGAATCTAGGGTAAAAACTTTTAATGATCCTAATTTAGTAAATATCCTAGATGCTTGCAAATTGTTACACAAATTTGATTGGCCTACAAACTTGGAAGATGATTTGGCTTTAAAATTTTTAGAAATAGGCTCTTACTTACAAAGTTTCATTTTTGAAAAAGAAAGCCTACTTCTAAATCAAGGATGGAATTATGAAATTTGCATTTTAAAGAATAGACAAGATAAAATTGAATATCAATCATTGTCTAATCAATTTGAAAATTTGAATCTCACCTATGGGAATGCTAATGGAACTAAATCTAATTGGTGGGGTGAGAGAGGAAAGTTGAAGTGGGTTGCATTGTTTGGTCTAGTCTTGTTTTTGTTGGATTCCCACAACATTTGGCATGCATATCATGTCATATTTTTTTTGAAATGTTCTAATCATGTTTGGGATCCGGGAAAGTGATAGTCCAAGCTTTGCATCATCTTGTATTATATTGTACATTTGTATATAGATTTTGGTTTTGGTTTTGGGTTTGTGTTTTTCAAGTTTCATTTTTGGGATTGTTATTTTAATCATGATTTAAGTTGTGTGTTTGATTTCATTTGACATGTTTAGTTTGTTTTTATGAAAAAAAAAAAAAAAAAAGAGGAAAAATTTGAGATGTCAACTTATGCCTAAGATCAGGAGAGTATGAAACATTGGAATTGTGTTGTAGAAAGCTCCACAAGTAACACAAACACTTTAAATAATATCGTTTGAATCTTGTGATGCATGAAGTTGTCAGTTTTGCACATTATGGTAAAGTAGATGATATATTCCAAAAGAAGCAGTGCATTCATATCTCATGTCACATTCCACATTGCATATACATGTCATCTCAGTTACATTTTCATTTCATGTGCAATCATTGAGAAGGTGTCGAATCCTCTTAGGATTACTACATAACATATATTAAAAGGATCCTAAGGTTGGGAACTGTTGCCCAAACTATCTTGAACCAAGCACATTCCATGCACATTAAAAAGAATCTTGAGCAAAATGGTCAAAACCATACTTGGATGAAAAGGTGAGGTGAAAAGAATATTTCATGTCTGTCCTATCATGCAACATAATCCTTAAAACAGTGGTTTTTACCACTTCCATCAAGCTTAAAGTCTAAAACCAGAGTAGTAAGGATAGGATTAAATCCTCATCGAACTTAGGTTGAGGATCCAATTCCCCAAAGCTCTGATTTGACCCACATGGAGTAGTAAGGATAGGGCATAATTCTCATCTCACCTAGGTTGAGAATCTGATTCCCCAAAGCTTCCATCGTTCATTAAATCATAAAACTTGGATGGAGGGATCGTACTACATGCCCTCTGCAAAGGATGGGTAGTCATCCCAAAAGTCCAAGAAACAAAAATAAAATTAATATGTTCCATATTTCATTTTATCATCTTGGATTGGAAGGATCGTACTACATGTCCCTAGCAAGGATGGGTAGTCATCCCAAAGGTCCAAGAAATAAAAAATTAATATTTTCCATTTTCATCTCAATATTGGATTGGAGGGATCGTACTACATGTCCCTAGCAAGGATGGGTAGTCATCCCAAAGATCCAAGAAATAAAAAAAAGAGAAAGAGAATGAATGAAGCCAAGCCATGGATTATGGGGTTAAGTATGCTCATGCGTGGCAACATGTCTTGTCTAAAAGCAAGACCACTGATTGCTCATATGGATAGACTAGCCTGACCATTTCATCCATAACTAGGTTAAATTATTTTGTTCAAGATGAGGTAATGAACTCCAAATCAGAATAGTAAGGATAGGGTTAAATTCCCATCTCGCTTAGGTTGGGAATCCTATTCCCCAAAGTTCTGATTTCACTTACACTTGCACATGGGTTCAAGATGGTAGTGACACATAACCAACTTTGGGATCTAGTAAATTAATTTAGTATACATATATTTGGTCCTAAGAGGGTTTGACAGCTTTAATATGTTTGTTCATGATATTAGAAGGTTTGAGCCTTTGTAAAGCAGGTTGTTATATCTCTAGCATCTTCATCATACATCAAATCCTGCACAAATCATTCATAGCCTTGCATACAAATCATAAGTGAAACTGACAATGGAATGTTGATCAAGTTCAAGCGATAGGGAATGAAAACACATTGCACACACCGAGCTGATACTTAATGATTCTGATGTTTCATGTATTTTTGATCTATCGGTATTTGTTTATATTTTATGTGCTGATGCTTGTATCTAAGCTTGTATATTTCCAGGTTGGGTTCTCACCAAAATGCTCAGGAGCATTTGACAACAGAGTCGCCATTTGTTGTGGCTGATCCACAACACACCCCAAAATTAGGGACCCACCTTTTTGCATGCTTTCAAAGAAGACCGCAGTGGCCCAAAATCAAAGGAAGAGCAAAATACAAGAAAAAGAAGTGTCGCGATATCGCGACATGTTGCTCCGTCACGGCCGAAAATGAAAAGTTGTGATATCGTGACATGTTGCTCTGTTGCAAAAATGAAAAGTTGTCACGATATCACGACATGTTGCTCCGTCGCGACCAGAAATGAAAAGTTGTCGCGATATCGCGACATGTTGCTCCGTCGCGGCAAAAATGAAAAGGTGTCACGATATCGTGACATGTCATGTTTTCATGGCTAAGAGCAGCAGAATGCATCATGAAGAGAAAATGTCATGATATCACGACGTGTTGTGAAATCGTGGTGCAAGAGAGAGACCAAGTAAAGGAAAATGTCGCGATATCATGACATGTCATGAAATCACGGTTCAAATAGGAGAGAGAAAGACAAAATGAAAAAGTGTCACGATTTCACGACCTAGGAGCAGCCAAAGTGTACGGAATGAAAAGTTGTCACGATATCGTGACATGTCACCATTTCGCAACTGAAATATGAGATGAAGGGCAAAGATGAAAAGCGTCACGATTTCACGACAGAAAGTAGCAAGATGGTGCAAAAGAGAAAAGCGTCACGATTTCACGACAAGAAGTAGCGAGACAGCCCAAAACAGAAAAACGTCACGATTTCGTGACAGGTTGCATCCGCAGCCCTTTTACAAAAAATGTCACGATTTCGTGACATGTATTATTTTTGCGATGTAGGAGGACAAACGAGGCTGCTGACAGGAAAATGTCACGATATCGCGACATGTCTCATTTTTGTAGTGAAAGAAGAAAAGCTAAGCTACATACATAAAAACGTCACGATATCGCGACATGCTATTTTTGGTTGCAATTTATAGGGGGCAGTTACGGAACATGCAGAGAAACATGGAACACGTGGCATAAAAGTGTAAGGGCTACAGAGGCGTTACAGTTCATAGAGAAGATCAAACATTTAGACATCGAACAGAAAGTCAAAGACAACGATGAGACGAGGAATACGAAACGATGCAATCTAGGAAATGAAACGAAGCGCCGTAGGACAAAGCAGAGAGCATTGCCAAAAAGTATAAAAGCAGAGGCACAGATTGGTACAGGGGTCAAAAACCGCTGCAAGCAGGGTTGCAGAGCCAGAGTTGAGAAGGCCATTCTGGGCCTGTTTGAGTTGTTTCTCTTCCACAGACTGGTTTGGAAAACCAGACATTCTGCTATTGTAACATGACATATTTTTAATGCAGAAGTATTCAAAAATTTGCATCTTGTGGGCAAGAAAGAAGGAGATCTTCTGTGCATGCTATGGATTTAATGTTTATTCTTTCACTTTCTTTTAGATTTTGGATTTGTAGATAATGTTAAATACCACCTTTGTGGGTTACATTAGGCTAATATTTGAAATCTGAATTTTATTTCGTACCCTAGGAACCAGCACTTAGTCTATGGGGATTATGCATGTCATGCAGGTCCAATAGGTTAGGTTGCATGCATGGAAACCTCACATCTTCGGTTTTGTCGGAACAGGATAGCATCATACTGAGTGCATTTTTATTTTCAGTTTGTTTTCTGCATTTTATTTTCATTTTTTGCATTTTTTTAGAAACTGTTATTTTGTTTTAATTTGCAGACATTAAAATAAAAAGTTAAAAATGTCAAAAATACAAAAAAAATAGTTCCACCATTTATGGCATTTCATCAATTTCCACTTTGAAGTTACAGCGTGGTCATACGAAGAGCCAAATCACATTTGCTTTATTCGGGTTCAACGAACAATCATTAAAGTTTCATAGTAAAATAAACCAACATTGCCCCTTGTTTTCAGTTACTTGCAACCACTAAGGTGTTCCAAGCATTTTAATTGAATATCTTTATTTGAGATTATTAATACACAGATGTAAAATGCTAATATAGCGGAGACCTTGGAGAAGTTATTTGTTTAATTTCTTTGCAAGCAGAGGATTTAGAACCCAAATCCTATCGGAGAGTGTGTTTTCACAACTGGGTGAAAATACCACTCAACACATAGCTTTTTTTTCTTTTTCCAAATCGACTATACATTTTAGAATATTTGAAGCCAATATATTCAAGTCATCTATCAACTGTAACTCCTTTCCTGACAGGCTATCCATCCTCGATTTATTAGAGATGTCTAGGGATTAGACAAATCTATATGCAATGCATCTATAACATGCCATTTTCACATTGCAAACATCCATGCATTAAACAAATAAATAGGCCAACCAAGAAGAGAATCCCATACTTCTATTTATAATGATTCCTTAACCCACAAGAGTCTTAGGAATCACTATATTAGTTTCTCTTTCAAAACCCACATACAATAATACATCCCATACTTCTCTTTATAATGATTCCTTATCTCATAAGAGTATAAGGAATCACTATAATAGTCTCTCTTTCAAAACCCACATACAATAATACATCTTATAAAAGAGAATCCCATACTTCTCTTTGTAATGATTCCTCTACCCACAAGAGTCTCATGAATCACTATAATAGATTTTCTTTCAAAATCCACACATGATGTTCTATTTTATTAAACTACCATTTTTAAAGCAAGAACATACATTCCAATTTTCATAATGAAAATACCTCATCCTCTTAAACTAATATAATGAAAGCTTATTTTTTTAAAAATGATATAACATCTAACATAAGGAAATATCTATATAAAAATACATCATCTAATAACAAGAGATTTAACTTTTCTATGATATAGAAATTCTTCATCTAACATAACGAAAGCTTAAACTTTTCAATACATATTCTAATATAAAGAAGGCTTAGACCTTTCATGATATAAATTTACATCTTCTAATAAAGAAAGCTTAACCCTTTCCATACATCATCTAATATATAAAATTGCATCATCTAATAAAGAAAGCTTAAACCTTTCAATACATCCTCTAATATAAAGAAAGCTTAAACCTTTCTAAAAATGAAAGCTAATATTTCAATACATCTTCTAAAGCTTAAACCTTAAAATAAAGAAAACTTAACTTTAAAGAAAACCACTTTGGTTGCACACAAACCACATGATTGGTACTGCACAAGAAGTCCTGGCACCGATATAAAGCTAGACGCAGAGAGTGCTAAAACAAAACATTTGATCTAAAAAATTTAACAAGATTCAAAGTAAACTTAACATCAACTTAATCTACTACCAACAAATACAGGCAACTCAGCTACCACCCTAGGTCAGAGAGCCTATACCAAATAAGGAAGATGACGCACAAGATATCCAAGAGCTAAACACATTTATAAATTCAGACTTGGGTTACACAATATAGGTAGCAATAGGCTTAAACATTGCCTAAAGGTCTTCCCAAGACATATAAAAGAAATAAACAACACACAACTAATTCTATTGGGACTAAAACTGATGGGATTATTTTAATGATACAAATGAGTTATATATATAGGCAAAAGGTCTATATGATAAACTAACAAGTGTCAGTATAAACTGACAAGTGTCAAAACAGAGGCATAGTGCACTTTAATTCTAACATTCCCCCTTAAAGTGCACTATCCTAACTAAAGAAGAAACAAAACAAGTCAACATTAGGTAACATTCCCCCTTAATGTTGACTTCTCTAAAACAACCTATCATCCTCTCTTATTGCTGATTTGGTCTAGGCTTGTGCTCTTTGTGCTTGGCTCTCCAACTATGAATAATACTAGATTCACTGTGTATACATCTCGGTTTGTTGCCTCAGGGTCAACCACTTCTACGGGTCTGTTGCCACTGGGTCAGCCGTCTAAGTGCCTCGAGGTCATCATGGGTGCCTCAGGGTCAGCCACTTCTAGGTCTGTTGCCTCTACAGGTCATCCTCAGAGGATGTTGCCTCTCGTAGGTCACTGACTAGTCCCACCATAAATATCAAATCCTTCCTTATGGTGAACTCAATATAGAAGGTGTCGGTCTCAACCAAAAATGCACCTTAATACAAATGAAAAATGAGCCATATAAGAGTGTCGGTCTCTGCCGAAAATGCACTCAATACAATAAAATGAGCCATAGAATGAAATATGGAGGAGAAGAAGAAAAGAAGAGAATCTTCTGAAGTGTCTTCATTTGTAGTATTTAGAAGTAGATCCAAAAAAATTAGATAGAGTCTAGGGTGTCTATGTCTGTAGTCCCTAGAGTAGGTGTCCTTATTGTGATCGTCTCATCCCACCGTAATGCATGGGTAACCAGCCACTGCATCCGCCAGGTGCTATAGAGAAGATGACTAGATACTAGGATCACTTACATAGAGTGTCGGGTACAACCAAAAGTGCACTCCAAGGTAGAAATAATTTGAGGATAAAAAACCCAATTAAAACAGCCTCAAAATTATAATATGACACCACCATTGTGTCTGTCATGGAAAACCATTTCCAACGACTATAAATACCCCTAGACTTGGGTCTCAATAGGACCTTCATCTTGCTGGAAAACCAATGTGCCTCTCTACGCAGCAGAAAAACAATCCAAATATACCCTTGAAAAGCAAAAAATACAGCCCATTACATGAAAGTGGTGCCCTCCACTTTATAAGAAATGCCCCCATTGTATTAAAGCCATGACCATAATTTAAAAAAAAAAAAAAAAAAACTCCCCCCACTTATAACTTTCCCCCATGAGATTTAAAAAACTATTGGCACAAATATATAAAATTTACATTTAAAAAATGCAATACTGCCAATAAATTTGTTGTGATGTGGTGCATGCCTCTCCCACTCCCTGAGAGACACTGTACTGCCACGTTGCTGCTTGGAACACCATTCACGAAGCCGACTTCAAGTCTCAAAAATGCCAATCTTCAGATCTGGTTTTTAAACACTACAACGACTAATATTTTCTGAAGACGACGCTACCCTAGATGGCAAAGGCGGTGGTGCACTGACGGTGAGGGTTTCATCATCTTCGACTCCAATGCAAACATTGTATTCAGAGTGGACACCTATGGCGTTGATCCCAACAATGACCTTGTTCTCATGGAAAAAGAAAACAAAGGTCTCCTCACTCTGCGCTGCAAGTTCCATAGCCTGCTCGTCATCATTGGCTTCATCGTATCTGTCACCAATACTTTCACTCCTCCATCTAGTTTGACGAATTTTGAGCTTGGCAATGACCTTCAATTTCTGACAAAATCCATCGCGTAGCTCAAAAATAATCTTTTACTTGCTGAAAAAACCATAAATAAACCTCCATAATCACATCAATCTTCGTTGGTAGAGTGCATGGTGTAATAGGAGTGTTTTCAAATTTGCCAATCAAATTTGAAATAGGTGCATCCACATTCAGTATGGCACACAATCACACAGATCGTGCTGGAAGTGGATGTTGTACTTCAGTCTTAGAAATCGGTAATGATATTAGTTTACAGGTTTCCCGCTCTCTGCTACAGTTGGTGCCTTCAGATCCATGATTTTTGCAATAGCAACCCTTGAGGAGTAGTCCCTGATCACGACACTTGCTGGTAGTAAACAACCCTTGACCGAAAGCAATCTCCAGCCATCTTCATCAATGCAAACGGTGCGCAGCTTCAAGTTCAACAAGGGACAGAAATCCACGTTGGATATCCCGGTCATGGTGGTTTCATCAATTACCGCCTTCGTCGACTTTAGCCTAGGGAATCACGATCACTTCTGCATTCTGCACAGGTCGTGGGCCATTAGTACCATAAAAAAAATCATCACATCCAGGGAACCAACACAATCCAGTGGCTGGCAGTATAAAAAAATCCTCCATGGACATCGAAAATAGGAAATTTGTTGGTGCAGATAAAAAAAAAGGCATGACAGTCTTTCACAACAGAGCATCGTCAGAGTGCTAGTCAAAGTAACTCTAACAACTATCAATCGATTTTCATTTTTTTAGAAAAAAAAACGTGCAGCAGGAACAAGTGGCTACTTGCATTGTTGTTGCTGTTATTGCCGTCAGATCTGGTCCAGATCGAGTCTACTGCTTGCGGCCACGGAACCCCAACTAGATCCATAAGGTCTTCCATGCAAAGAATCCTCGTTGAGGGGTTTGACACACAGATCCGGTGACCACCAAGCCGTAACAAGCGATATAAGTCCCAAATTCGTGCCAAGATACATCTCCCACTCTGTATCGGCTTTTCGCTTGACAAGTGTCAATATAAACTGACAAGTGTCAAAACAGAGGCATAGTGCACTTTAATTCTAACAGATTCTAGAACCTTGCGCTCAAAGGCACATAAAATTATAAAAAATGAAAGAAAGATCTATTGCATTAGAAGCTTAACAAGATGTAGGAAATCCAAACATCAACCAGGTGGAAGAGCACAAATAAAACGTAAGAAATTACACAACAAATAAACTTATAGGAAAACAATACATTCACTAGAGTACTTCAACTCCCAAGGATTACCTCCTACACTGCCTAAAGACTAGTTTTATTTAGTGTGCTCCTCCCTCCTTTGCTTCCCTACCTATTCCCCTTCGCATCCAATCTTTCTAACAAATCAAACTCTACCTATACACACTTTAAAATTGCTTTTGAGGTGGTTTTCCAAGAAGAATCCCACATTCTTCTATTGAGCCACCTTTGAGTTGGCTCGTAACATTCTCTTTGGAATGTTCCAATAATTAAAAATCTCAAGGTATTAAATAGAGTATGGTTTGCTTAACTAATGCTCTATTATTTTTACAAAGTAATTATTACATCTTCCTTAAACCTTAGAATAAAATCATACAACAATTAAAGTTCTTTTTGAATTAATTTCAATAATTAATTTCATTAGTTTCCAATTACTAATATTGATTATTAGCATTGGTCCTAATATCCTCAAGTATTAATGTCACCAAAATTAATACTTAAATAATGATTTTTCCATAATATCCCATTTGTAATAAAATTCCTATTACTAATATTGATTATTAGCATTGGTCCTAATATCCTCAAGTAATAATGTCACCATCAACAATATTATTGCCATTCATATCCACAATGTTACACACCGTTGTTTTATCTGTAAGTAGGTGGCTCTTTTAAGAGTCCTAGACTATCGCTAATCTATTAAGGAGACTCATTGCTTAGGCAACTTCCCAACCCAATGGTTTGAACATGGATTGAGCATGCAAATAATGCATCTAAATGAATGGTAGTTTTCCTCTACTGATAAGCAAGTCATCATTATCATTTCCTAAAATATCTCTTGTTGTAGGTGGTTCATCCATAGTTCCCACCAAAGAGAGAGTACTTGGTCCTACACCCACAAATACATTAGCAGTACCATATTCCATGCTCCAAAGAATATAATAACTTCATGATATAGATATCATAAAATAAAATATGTCATTAAACATTCACACCAATACATAGTTAGTTCTGCCAAGGAGGGTTTACACAACTATCCTTGCTACCTTACAATCTTGATTTATTTTTCATCATGAAAGCCATGTGTACTATATTATCTCTTTGATGATTTATACTTCTTTGATATTGCATTTTTGATTGATATTTCTCTTATGGAAGTAGTTGATTCAATTGTTTATGAGAAAGTGATGTCATATCTAGTGCAAATATACCATTTTTGATAGAACCAATGACTTCAAGCTCTCTTTGTCTTTTAATGAAATATTTTTTGATTCCATTGACAACCCTGAATTCAAGTGTTCTACCATTGTCCAACAATTGTGACATTGATATCAAGTTATTGGCTAATCCAGGCACATATGAAACATTTTATAGTGTGCATTCACAAAAAGTTAGATTTAATGAAATATTGCCTACTCCCTAGACCTGATAGATTGTATCATCTATAATTTTGGCACGTATCCTTTGCTTTCCTTGAAGAGAACCAAACCAATGTAGATTACTAGTTATGTGATTACTTGTCTTTCCTATCCAGTGCCATTTAAAGTTTTTGTTTTGTATTGATTTCCAATTTTTTTGTTGAAAGAATGTGGTGGTTTGACCCAATTGACCATGTTCTTCTTTGTGATAAAATTTTCTTTGTTTTTGAGTCCCTCTTCTAATAAAATTTGGTTCTTCAAACAAATGAGACTTTGTAAGAGGGATTTTTTATGAAGACATAATTAGGGTTCTTTGTAAAAATAATTTCTTTCAATTGCTTTTCCAATCCTTTAAATGAATGTAGAATCCCTTAATTAATGTTATTTTTTTTTTATCTCAATTATTCTATAATTTTCTTGGATGATGACAAGTTTGAAAAAATTCTTTTAATTTTCAAGTAGAAAATATTTTGACTCCCTAATTAATTCACTATAGTTCTTTTATAGGAATTTTCAAAAATGATTTTTTTCAATATTTTTCCTTCTTTGAAATTTCTTTTCAAGGTTTCCTTTTTCCTTATTTTTTTTATTCTCACTTTTATGTATTTGAATAAAACAATTTTCTAAGCTTTGATTATTCAAAAAAATTCTTACTTCCTTTTTCAATATTTATCGAAAATATTTTGTATGAATTCCTTTTGTCTCCCTAATTGTCATTGCTTTCAATATTTCAATGAACATTGGAAGCTAAGATAGAAATATTTCATACCTTACAGAGCTTGCTCAATAATCTGTCCTTGTCTTTACCTTTAATGTCTTTGCCTTGAAAATGTTTCTTCAACAATGTACCTTTCAAATATTTCTTTCACAATGCACTTTTATAAAATCAAATGGACTTAAATATAATATAAATATTAAATGAATTTTCCTTCTAAAAAATGCAAGCCAATATTATTTCAGTAATTTGTCCTTTTTCTTTTTCTTTAGTTTTGCTTTGTCTTTTGTTTAAACCTTTCTTATATCAAATCTTCTTCACTTCAGTATCCTTTTTGATTTAATCTTCTTTGGACAAATAAAATTTTCTCTTTCAATGTTTTATTTTATTTCTTTTAAATTTCTCCTTCTTAGATATTTCACTATAAATATTTTTCTTCCAATTATTTTATCTCTTCTCAAATGTTTCACTTCCAAAATTTTCAATGAGTTTATGCAGGTTTTTATGAGGGGTCTTGGTCTCCTCATATTGAGTGGGATTTGAACCTTGGACCTTTCAAAGAGAGGCCAAACCCTTACCACTTTAGTAAACTTGAGCTGTTACTCTTGATTCTTTAAACAATTTTTTTTCCGTTGTTGAATTATTCTCCTTTAAAAGGTATTGTTTTTTTCACTTTAAAAATGCCCCTTAATATTTTTCTTCAATAAATCAAACCACCTGTATACTTTTTAATTTTAACCTGAGGCATAAAAGAATTAATGTACCTTTGCATACACTTAGCTTTATCCTCCAAAATTTCCTTCTAGACTAAAAATAAAGTGTCACTCCTCTGGGATTCATGCACTATTTATGTCAAAATATCTTTGAGCATTATGGATTCAATATATAAATTCATATATTAAAGAAACCTTACACCTTAGGAGACACAATCAACAACTTTGGTAATATTTTTGCTTCCCATGCAAACTTTCAAATATTAAATCTCCATTATGTGCTCATAAAGAATAAATTTTTGAAATACCTTATAATATACCTTCCACTTTTCTATTTTCACACCCAAAAACGTCAAATATTTCATTGCTTTGTTGTTTATAGACTTTTTTAGACTACATTTTTTGAGCTTTGAATTTGCAATTGAGATGCTTTTTTTTTTGAATTTACATGGTGGAATCGGCAGCCACCATGAATCTAGGAAGGTTATCCACCTTTTATGGCCTCCACAATATTCTGCGTTGTCCGCCCCAGAAGCTGCCACATAGATTTTCATGTAGTCTGCCCCAATAACCACCATGCCATAATCATTTTAAACCTTTTACGTTGCTAAAAGAACTAGGAAGGACATGCAATTGAGATGTTACTTTAGAAATATTCCAACATTATTTATGAATTCTCAAGTTGTTGCCTTGCATACTATGCTCCTTCAACAATATTTTTTACTATGCCTTCTCAAGTGTGTTTATCCTCTTCTAGATGGATCACCAGGTTTCAATATGAAGTGCAAAAATATTTTATTTTCTTCTCCAAATCAGATCCACTTAAGAATAATACAATTTCTACTTTTATTAGCCTGAGAGCATAACATTTTATGAACAAGAAGACTTGGGATTTTTTGGTTCTCTTGCATACTTAGGATGATAATATAACAGTTAAATAAAGGATATTTTAAAAAGAATAAGAAACTTGACCTCATATTAGTCTTTCAAATACTTGAAAAGAAAGGCTCTTTCACAAGCACAACCTTATCTCACATTGGGCTTGTCATTGGATGGTGATGATTGTACCAATATCCTCACATAGGATTTTAGTGGATCTTCTTCCCGTGGTTCACCAACCATACCTCACTTCCTTTGATTTACTAACCATAGCTTTGATACCATTGTTAGCAAATGCTCTATATTTGTTAATCAACTTTAGATACAAAGGTTTAAGAATTACTTACAAAATAATGAAACACAATCTCACATATATAATCAACCCATAACTCAAGGTAAAATGCTCACACTATATTCACAAAGATGACAAGGTTACAAAGTATTACAGTATAAGAATATGCACTGCTATTTCTTGTTACATAAAAACTCATGTAATGCTCTACAAATAACCTTTACAAAGAGGCTCTTGATATTTCATCTTTAACTATCTATTCATCTCCTCAAATTTCTCAAACTCTCGAGAGATATGACTCTTATTGACTTCTTAATTATAAACATCTAATGATTACTAAAAAACATATATATATATATATATATATATATATATATATATATATATATATATAAAACTCCAAGACTCCAAATATTTTCAAAGTATTTATAAAATACTTGCAAGGTACCAACTATATATATTTTTTATTGAAAAAATACTTCATATTAATAAATAATCAGATAATACATCATCATAGCAATACTATAGCAGTTTGCGAATGAGCATCAAATAATAAGATCTAACACTTTTATCAATTCTAATACAATCCCGAATAATCTCAGATCTAATACGATAAAGATATGGAGAAAGGCAGTCTGGTTGTATGTTGTTCAGGGGCAGCTAAGGTGGAAGACAATGTTGTTTGGAGACTCCATTGACTGTGCGAAATTATCAGACTCTCTATATTGTTTAGTATTTGGAAATATAGATGTAGTCTAATTTTTAAAAATGTGGAGGTGCCGATTGTTGTTACTGTTAGCAAAGCTGCAAGGTACCAAATATTGTAATATATTCCAATAAATGCCCATTCAAATTAGTGTTTAATTGAAAAATGCTTGTCTCTCTTTCAAATATGATGATTAGAATACATATGGATTCATATCCAAGCATTAAAAGGATTCAAAAAATAATTTTAAAATTTGTGTCAAATTACCTCTATGGGACGATCAACAAAACTTGTTTTTGTAAATAGTGTGGAATAACCTCTCTAGGATGACTCAGTAATCTATGCTTTTGTAAATAGTGTCAAATAACCTCTTTGGGACAACACATTTATCCATGCTTTTATTATTTCTGATTATTCAAACCCTATGAAACATTCTAGAAACAATCACCATATGAATGTTTAAAAAAATCTTTCAGAAAATCCCTCTCCACTCTTGGCTTATGAACTTTTGCTCTGATACCACATGTTGGATACAAAGTAAAAAAAATTTGAAATATTCATTAGTCTTTTCCATACAACATATAATCCATCATACATTTGCAAGTATTTAATCATTCTTACACGAGAGTATTTATCAATATTTTGGTGATTGGTCTGACCAATTGGGCAAAATTGGTGATAAATTTAGATACAAATTGGATTTGACCCAAGAAGGACCTCATTAATTTGATTGAAAATAGAAATTACAAGTCTTGTACAACCTTAATATGGTTAGGGTCAATAACAAAATTATTTTTGGATACCATATGGCACAAAAGCTTCCTTTCTTGCATGAAGATAATGGATTCCTTAGGATTTAGTGATATACCAAATTCCTTATAGCTTTTGAAGAATACCTCTAGATTTTCATTATGTTTGGTTCTATCTTTTAAAAATATGGTTAAATCATCAAGGTTTATCAAGATCATCTCCTTAATAAGTCTTGGAAAATAATATCTGTAGCCCTTTGTATGTAGCTCCTGTGTTGACAACCTAAACAACATTCTTTGATAAGAAAATGTCCCCCAATTTGTTGTAAAAGCAATATTTTATTGGTCATCATATTCACACAAATATTATTGTACCTTAATAAACCATCAAATAATTATAACATGTATGAACCTACTATCTTGTGGAGAATTTGATCAAAGAATAATAGTGGGTAGTGATCTTTTAGAGAAGTTTTTTTAGATTTCTAAAATCAACAAACAACTTAATGTCCCTATTTTTCTCCTCATAGGGACTAAGTTGGTAACCTACTTGGAGTTATCTATTGAGAATATGATATAAGATTATAGTAGTTTGAGGATCTAATTTTTTATTATGAATTCTATCACTCACTAGTCTTTGTTTTTGCCAAAATAATTTTGCTTCTAGCTCTAGATCAATGGTATGTTCAATAATTTTTCTAATGCACTTTTAGATCTTTGTAGTTCCAAGCAATCAAATCATTGTATCATCTACATAACTCCTTGAATATGTTAACTTCCTCTTTAGTGAATTCATTCCTCATTAATAGCTCTTCCCTTCAATCACCTATATTAGGTAAAAGATAAACTTATCTACTTTGATGTTGAATTTCTTAGCTCTATCATCGATACTAAAAGGAATTTCTTATGTAAATAAATCCTTGGGAAAATAATTATTTTTGATTTGAATCACCCTATCATTAATATCATCTCTATATTCATCTTGCCTCTCTACATATTGTGATTCCCTAACAAAAAATTCAATGATCTACATCATTGTTTTTTTTTTTTTTTAAATTTACATGGTGGAATCGGTAGCCGCCACGAATCCGAGAAGGCTATCCAACTTTTATGGTCGCCACAGTATTCTGCGCTATCCGCGCCAGAAGCCGCCACACAGATCTTTGTGCAATCCGCCCCTATAACCACCATGCCACAATCATTTTAAACCTTTTACGCCGCTAAAAGCACCAAGAAAGGGACAAGCGTTCAGTCCGGCGAGGCTCAAGATTTGAACCTTGGACCTCCACCCCCTTATGGGGTTTGGATGAAGATCTACATCATTGTTAAAAACTTGTCAATAGTCTATATTATATGGAACTATGTGTCTAAACAATATATCTACCTCTTTAAGCCTATCCCACATGTATTTAGTGGAATCAAATTTTACATCCAATATCACTAGTTTGTCAGCTTTGGAATTCACTTCTCTTATTATAGTGATGATCTCATGGGCATCAAACTCTCTAAGAGATTCCAAACATAAAGTTGATAAGATTTTAGCTATCTATTTTTTGTGGTACAAGTTGAGTTTACTTGGTTTACTACTAATTTTGAATCACCAAAACTTTTAATTTCTTGATATCCAACCTTTTGGATTCTCTTAATGCATTACATAAAGCTTTGTACTTGGTTGCATTATCAGTGCAATTTAAGAAAAATCAACAAAAATGGTTCATTGACTCAACTTGCCAACTGATGATTTGAACCCTAATACGTACTTCATTTCTTGTTCTAGTATCATCAAAGTACATTATCTACATTATAATAGATACTTGGGATTTTTGGCTCATTAATGGTGGAATCTTAGAAAGCTTCTCTAGCACTAGATAGTTTCTTAGTTAAGTCTCTTAAAATGCTTCATCTATTTTTTGATCACCTTCATATTGTAATATGCTAATGATCATGTGTATCTCCAAAACTGGTTTCCATTCAAATTATTTGTCACTTAACACTTAGGAAGTTCATTTTAGTTGGTTACTCCATCATCACCCAATTTATGCAAGAGATAAAAACATAGGGGTTCATTTTATATTCAAATTATGTTGCCATCTTGGGGTCATTTCATATTAGTGTAGTCGATTGCTAAGTACCAATTTTTTAATAACTTTGTGGTCCACTCTTTGGATAGAAACATTTAAATGTAGAGTGGGATATCACATATGAGCTCATCGTATACTATCACCAATTATGGATATCTATCCACAATCATCACCAAATATTTGAACACACCAACAACATTAACCTATGTTACATCCATCTGTATTGGTTTGTTGGCCGTTGGTAAGGAAATTTCATCTCCTCACAAATAGCTTTTGGAATAACTCTTATTACTACTTTTAAATCAACAATGCAACTCCTTAAAATATAATTTTTTATATTTAAAGTGTTGTAGAAGGGAGATGGCTTCGTGGTTTTTGGCTTTGAGATATTTAGGATATCTGCAATATTCACTTGTATGTCTAATGTCTTGTGCTATAAAATTATACTACCTATATGCATTTGAATAAGATTAAAATATAGGATTCTTGGTCTTGGTATAACTTTATTCTTGTTCCTTTAATGCCACTTACAATAGGTCTCTTTGTCTTGATAACACCAAAACTTCCAACATGCTCCAGATAACACCAAAACTTCCAACATGCTCACTTTGATTGACATTCTCTTTAGATACTTAACAATTTTGAAGGCCATGTTAATTGGGGTACCTTATTTTATGATGTGAATTTTCTAAATTACCTCATGACTGCCAACCTACCTTCACAAGTTAACAAGGAATACTTTATATTCTTCTTAGCTTTCTCTTGTAATATTTCCTATCATTTTGTCCCCTATTATTATCATTCTCCTTATCAACCACCAATGTGTTTGCCTTATATTCTTCTTCCCTAGGAACATGCTGATTATATACTATTTTCTCTCTTTAGTTACTATCCCCTAATTAGCTATTATTTGATCCTTATCCTTAATATGTAGGGAAGTTCTTCCTCTTTTGAGGATAATAGTTTTCCCGTTGGGTTTGAAAGGCTTCAATGGTTTAACCTAAGTATTTGTAGTTCCAAGTTGTCCTTATATAAATTTAATTTTACTTTTATTTATATCTCCTTGATGTTGGTTAATTAGGATTGCTAGATCCTCAAAAAGTGCATCATCTAACTTATTATAATCATCAAAATTTGACAAAATTGTATTGTTTGAATGTAGGCAAATTTGTGATCCATTATTGAACCATTCCTATTATACCTAGTGGGTTTAGACTTTGTATTACTCCCTAATTTTTTACTGGTACCAAAAAGATAACTTCCCAATGCCCAAAATTCTCTTACTATGCCTAACACTATTGATTATGTATCAAGGTTTGAGCTTTTTTTTACTATAGCAACACAATATAGTGGATTGTAAATGACACTACATACTATATTCTAAAGAGTATAAATTAGTATTGGCATCGAACATGTTGTTTTGTGTCTAATTTATAGGATTATTGATAGTTTGGTGGGGTATCTCATCTTTTATAATATAAGGAATCCTCTTTTATTGCTAAATCCTTGTCTATTGTCATCTATCCTTTTAAGTTTTATGATTTTACCCCTTTTATATATTGGTTTGATTCACAATTTTTTATAATTTCCCTTGGTTCACTTACTTGTGTTTGGATCCTATCGACTTGACCATAGGGTGCATGATTATTTTTTTGGCTAGAGGGTTGAGGTGAAGCAAGAAAGGTGAGTGGTTGAGGTTGAAATATCATGACATTAGGTGAAATTTGGTATGTGAATATGACAATATAAGGGAATTGGTCTAAGTATATGTTAGTGTGATAGGTTGCATCAACATGGATTGAAATTAGGTGTTTAGCATAAGATTGATATTAAGTGCAACCCTAGGTACTAATGGATTAGGTGTAGCATTTGCATATGTGGCATAAGCGTGGGTGGTGTAGGAGGTATTTTTCCTACTCAAATAAATGCATACTCTATTCATACTAGGGTTATGCATAAGGGGTCAGACCCTAAATGTATTTATAAAAATAGGCCGAATCAATTTTGAAATCGAGGCAAATCATGTCCAAACTCATATAAAAGACATGGCAAATTTCTTTTTTTTCATGAAAAATTATAAAAGTGTGGTGAATTTATCATTATATATGAAGGATGATAGGCAGTGTATGATAGACAAAAAAATATTAGACTAAGTATGATAGAAAATAAAATTTAAGATGAAGGATGATAAACAACAAAATAAAGGATAATGAACGATAGACTACAAAATATCAAATGATAAACAATATAAAATGGGTTGTCAGATGATAATAGAAAAATAATCAAAAAACAAATAGAAAAATAGTCAGACAAAAAATAACAAAATAGTTATTTTTTTTTTAATTTACATGGTGGAATCGGTAGCCGCCACGAATCCAAGCAGTCTGTACAGCTTTTATGGCTGCCACAGTATTTTGCGTTGTCCGCCCCAGAAGATGCCACACAGATATTCGTGCAGTCAACCCCTATAACCACCATGCCACAATAATTTTAAACCTTTTACACTGCTGAAATCACCAGGAAAGGGACAAGTGTTCAGTCCGACGAGGCCCGAGATTTGAACCATGGACCTTCGCACCCATTATGGGGTTTGGATGAACCAATTGGTCTACACCTCGGACCTAAAAATAAAAAAATAGTTAGATGGCATACAATAAAACAATTGGATGATAGAAAACAAAATAATCAGATGATAGACAACACAAAAAATTAGACAACAAACAATACAATAATCGAATGACAGACAACAAAATAGTCAGATAATAGACAACAAAATAAACATATGATAACCAACAAAATAAAACCCAGGTGTTGTAGATGAGTTGGAGAGGAGAGGGCAATCCTCCAAGGGAGGTCCCAGGTTCAAATATCCACCCTACCAAAAAGCTAAAATGTGTATCCAAAATATAATTGATAATGTTGGTGTGGACAGGGTCGAGTGCGACTACCGGGTGAATTTGACGATGTAGAACCCCCTGTTCATGGTCTCTCAGACCAAGGCGACCCTGCAAGGGGTTTTTCTCTTCAAAAAAAAAACGACAAACAACAAAATAATAAAATAATGGATAAGAACACATCAGATGATAAGACAATGACACAATAAAACGATATACAACAACACATTATCACCTACAAGTATTCCAATTAAATGCCACCACGTATCATAATTATCACCACGTGTCAAACACTCATTTAATTCATGCATGCAAATTTCTATAAAAAGGTATACATAATTGTTTTTTTACTATTTTTTCCCAAAACGCAGTTTAGAGCAACAAATATCCCTTGAATATTTTTTCCTTGCAATACAAATTAGAGCATGTCTTCCTCTTCTAAGCCTAATCCTTTATCCTTCAAAATGGCTAGCTCTTCCTTTCCTGTTCCTTCGAAGGTTTTCTTCAAAAATGTTGTTTGCCCTAATATTTTTGATATTTTCACCACACTAAGATATGGTACCTCATGCCTCAAAGACTTATTTTCACCACACCAAGATATGATACCTCATGGCTTGAAGACTCTGGTCTTGCAGGAGTAGCAAAAATGATGCATTACAACACAAATATCAGTTTGTTACAAAGGATTGTAAACTCCTACGATAATAACAGGTCGATTATCCATATCACCATTGAAAATATGAATATTTCTTTCACTTTTAAACCCTTAGATGTACAGATATTGATAGGGCTCCCACACAAGGATGCTAAACCCATCATAAATTAGTATGTTTTAAGTGATGAGGAGAAAAAATACCTAGAGACCAACTTCAATCTCTCAACAAAGTTTTTGAGGGGTATAACTCTCCATATTTCAAATATTATTTTTTGCAAGTGTTAATTTTATCTTATAATAATTTGCTAACTAATAATGTTTTCCTAGAATTGTTTTGTTGTTCACTCTACTAAGTCTAGAAGGAGCTTAAACATTGACAGTGTTTTGAACAAGTTTCTTCATGCTTGCATTGAATTCTTCCAAGCGTGAATTATCTTGCAAGGAAGAACTATAGAAATTCCTTTATGGGTGTTGGTCTATTTAGTTTTTTGTATTGGCCACACCAAATTTGATTGGAGTACCTACATTTCAAGTTGCATTAAACAATATCTCCTCAATACCCGTAGAAACCCTAATGCAAGTGTAATAATAACATATTTTATTATTTACTTTTTTATGAAGCATACTATAATGTGCAAGATTCCCCACCTCCAACCTCACAACACCTCAACTTAATATTTGTTGGTCTAATAGTCCAACAAGTGTAGGTAAAATTAAATTTTTTAATAAACTCAATATTCTTATTTTCAAATACATTTATTTTTTATTTTTTATTTGTGCTTGAATGTAGAAAAAAGATTTTACTTCTACTCAAAGGGAGGCAACTATAAGGGGTCACATCTAAGAAGCAACTAGATATTTCAACTCACAGTTGGAATCGACACCGATAGTTGCAAGATCTGTAAAACAATTTAGATCTACCTCACTTATTTCTTGTGCACCACCATTAATTTCATGAATTTTTTTGGTTGATATTGAAGAAGTTGACAAAACCTCGCATCCAATAGGATATCTAACTATTCAAAAATTATTATGTATTTTCAATATTATGTGTTTTATTGAATAAAATAAATACTTAGTTTAATGAATTTTTACATGTTTTCAGAGCAACTTCGAATGGATCCAACAATAAGGATGGAATTATCTGTACATGTCACATCTTCCTCTGGTAAGTGTAGTTAAAATAAATTTAATTTTATTGCATTATATTTTTAAAAATAGTTTTACTTAAAATCTTGTTGTAAAAATTTGTAGGGGAGCTGACTTAATTAATCCATAGAAGAAGAAAAATGATGTTGCCATTGCCTCCACCAACACAACTATTGATGAGAGGCCAACAATGCATGCACGAAAAAAAGTTCCTCTCTCCATGGGGTTAGGGGGTAGCACTAGGCCAGACACAATGTGTCAGATTTTCCCACACTTTCTATAGGAAATATCTCAAGTATGCCCAACATTTTAGAATTGCCTAATCATCCTCTTGATGAGGATTATATTTTTCAGGGCAACATTCCAAAATTTAGGTATTTCAAGGCCATTGATGTGCTTCAAGATATGCAAAAAGATAATGAAGCACAAGAAACTATGGGGTTAGCCGTCAATACACTCAGCTCAAGGAGTCTAATCCAACCTATCAACTCACCCAGTCCCTAATCTAGAATCAGAAGAGCCTTGATAGATGGAGTCAAGTCATCAAATGGAATTATGATGTTGGGTATAGGAGAAACAAAATGAAGGTACAAATAATATAAAATGGAAACCACCAAATGTGGAGTCGGTCAAATTGAATTTTTATGGAACATCTAAAGGAAATCTAGGACCAACACGAAGAGGAGGAATAATTAAAAATAATAGAGAGATTTTGTGTCATTATGCTTTCAATCATGGATTTAACATAAATAATGAAGTTGAAGCTTGGGCGGCTTTAGAAGGGTTAAAAATGTAAACAAAGGAAATGGATGGAAGGTGATTCACTCATAGTAGTAAATATAATTTTGAAGAAAGTAAAGGTTCCATGGGACATTAGAGATAATTATGGAAATTCAAGATCTTGCTAAAGAGTTTGAAGAACTTAGGTTTACACATATATTAAGGGAAGGAAATAAATGTGTAGATAGGATAACCAATAGAGGGGTTTTAATTGAGTATCATGAAGTTAAATTCTCTTTTCCATGGTTAGAGGAGGTAGAAATTTTAGCTGAAGTTGACAATAAAATGTTGACTTCCTAAATCAAATAATGATTAAGATTTACTTTAATGTTTCCATTGGTAATATTTGCTTTCTTTTATAACATTAATTTGTTTTTATTTTTATTTTAATTTGAGTAGTATTTACTGCAAGTTTTGAAAGGGACCCAAAACCTTATCACATTCAGGCTAAGACTCCGTATGCAAGGCTAAAATTTTTAGAAAGGTATTACCACCTACACCAAAATACCTCAAAGACCCAGAGGGAAGGCCACTAAAATAGAGGATCCATGAAAGGAAAGAAAAAAAAAAAAAAAAAAAAACAGAGAACCGCCCACACAACCCATTTTCCTTCAGACAACAGTAAACCCTAGCAAGACAAAAATAGTTCAAAAATCCCCGTTCGACCACTGACACAAAATAGCTTTACTAGCAAACAAAATGCTCCTATCAGTTTTTGCCATCGTCCTTTTTTCTCACAACATAATGGATCAGCATCTTGGAGGCCTCATCCAGGTATTTGATAGAAGTGCCAATGGTGGATGCCACCAGCTCTAGTAGCATCTAGAAGTATTGATCCTCCTTGTCTCTTACAAAATCAGATATGATGTGAGTGGAGGAAGAGGACGACTCCACTTTAGGTTTTTTAAGTCTGATCGAGGACCCGACCATCGAGGGTATTTTACACCGTCGCTCATTTTTTTTGCTCACCCTTCCTAGCACTCCTAAGTGGGGAGCCTTTGGATCACCCTTCAACTGGTCCAAGGCCACCAGGGGACTCAACATGGTGATTGGATGATGGGGGAACCTCGTCAGGGGGACTAGCAGAAATAGATTTGACATTGTGGACATGAGACCTGTTGGCTACAATATGTCTAAAGATAATTGCTAGGAGACCTTGGTGCAATGACTTACCATTCATATTTTGGTATTTTTAAATGGTAAGGGAAAGGGAATACAATAGGTGGTTAGGGACACAAACTACCTTACCATCCCAGATATGGTTGATGAATGCTAGGTGGAAGCTATGCAATGGATTCTCTAGGTCATCACATGTGACATACTACATTATCGAAACTATGGCAATATTCCAAGGGGATGGGAGGGAAGAAACATGCAAGGTGTACTTGTCCCAACCCAAGATCTTTCCTTTGTCAAGGAATTGACCTGTCTCCTCTTCCCAATTGTGCTTATCATACTTGATAAAGCACTTATTCATCGAGAAGCCAATAATTTTAGGAAGCATTTCTATTGTCACCTTGAAGTGGATGACTTGGAATGTGACCCCGCATTGGTTCCACGAGGAGAAAAAATCTCTGGTAATTTGTTCTTCGACTCTAGAGAATTTTGTTAGGAAGGGGGTGAACCCCTTAGCATCCATAAAGATCTTTGCAACAGGGTCAAGAACCAACTGGGCGGGATCAACAAAGGCCATGATTTTGGGAGGGGTATAGGGGTGAAAATAGGGAGATGGAAGGTGAAGTAAGTCGAGGGGGGATCAACAGATCAGAGGTAGGGAAAATAGAGGAAAAATAGGTAAAAAACCTGAGCCCAAAACTGGTTAAAAAGGAGAGGATCAAGGAGGAAGGCCAGGAGTGGCAGAAGTGGATTGGAAGGAACTGTGATGGGGGAAGGCATGGGATGCTCCTTTGTCAAGGATTGGATGAGAGTGGACAATAATTCCCAACCATGACAAGATCAACCTCGATCGACACATGATACAAAAGATCAAAACTCATGCGCAGGGTCAGGGAAACTTCCAAAAAAAATTCTATGAGGGGAAATGAGGGAAGATGGGAAAAGCAAAGGACATCTTGGGAAGTTAGCAAAAGTTAGGGAAAAATACCATGAATAGCAGGGTAGGGGTGTAAATGCCTTCCCAACCTCTTACTCTACCACATAGCAAGAAAAGAACCAAGAACTGATAACTTGGAGCTCGACTGCTTGGGAGGTCCGCGCGCCATTGGTCTTGAGGTCTAGGTAATGCCTTATTAAACTAAGTGGGGAGTGTGTCACTTTCCCCATGTTTTACCACTCATGAGCTTAATCTTGGTAACATATATGATCCACATGTGGTCCTTTCCTGTGCATTGGAACAAAGGTCTATCAAACCCACCAATGGAGATGAAAGCCCTTGCGAGTATATTTGGTTTCAAATTCACCTCATTGGGACTTATCATTTTGAAATTTCTTCCTATCATGAATTGCTTCATTAGTTATTTCTTGGAGAAATATTTCTCTCCGTATTTTTAGACTGGTTTATGAAGCTACTAGGTTGGCCATGAGATCGACAAGTTGATTGGCCTCCCTAAAATTATGATAGATGGTCATTTATGGGCAACTTTTGAGGATTTTCCTTGATTATTGGATGGTATTGAAGACTTTCCAAGATGGAGTTTTGTCATTCCTCATATAGTTGATAATATTTAGGGAATCGCCCTCGATAATGGCATTTCTAGGGTCCTCTTAGAGAAAGGAAAGCCCCCTCCATAGGGCCATGGCCTTTACAACATTGTTAGTCTGGGACCCAAGAAATTCCACAAACACAAGGATCAAGTTGCCTTCATGGTATCAGATGACCCTTCCTACCCCTGCAAGTCCATGATTTCATTTGGAGGTCCCATCAAAGTTCAAATTAACCCATACTTCTAGAGGTGGCATCCACTTGAGATTGGCCCTGGGATTGGGCTTTGGCTGAGCTCTCGGATATTCTTCAAGAATACTAAAGGATTTGAAAAGGGCCTGTTAGAGGTACTGGAAAGGGGCCACAGAATAGGGGATGAGCTAGATGTTTATAATAGCATAGGCAATGGATTTGGAGGCCATAGCCAGGGGGTCCCTAGGGGAGGATGAGAAGGCCCTAGAATTGTGATCCAACCAGATTTACCAGATCAAGTGATGGAAGTAGAAGGACTAGAGAAAGCAAATTCTGGGATTGCTAAATGGATTTGACCACTAGGAGAACAAGTCAATAATGGAATTGGGATGGAACCACTATATGTGAAAGGATTTGAATAAGTGGTAGAGGGCTCCAGAAGAGAAAGCACAATTGGTGAAGAGGTGATTCATTGACTCCCAGATTGAAAGGCATAGGTAGCAGCGGTTGGGGATCATGAAACCTATTTTAGCGAGATTCTCAAGCATGAGGATCTTGTTCTGAATGGATATCCAAGAGAAAAAACTGATTTTTGGGATGAGTTTATTCCTCAAAAAAAGGTTAAAAGGGATGGTTGCAACCTATGCCAACTCTTGGAATAAGTAGGTTAACTTTACAGAGAAGGACCCTTCATCAGTTCCCCTCCATATGGGCCTATCCTTTGCCTCTCCTATTAGAATAGTGACTACATTGAGTAAGCTAGACAACAACTTAAAGGGAGAAATTGACCACATTGATGGATCTCCACTTAGGCCTTCCATTATGGATGGTGATAAAATTTGCAACCTTACTCCCCATGATGGCATTAGTGGAAAATTTAAGGATCACTAGCTCCCTGTTATCGCTCAGAGGATCCTCTTGAATCCACCTGTCATGCCAAAAGTCAATGGTGTTCCCATTCCCTAGAATCCATCTATTGCCTTTCTGAATGAGACTTTTGGTCTGGGTTATGAATTTTTATAATGCTAACCCATTCTAGGGCCCCTGATCATTCAAAAAATGGTGGTTTTGCATGTATTTATTTTTGACTATCTCAACCCATTCGACATCGTTGTTGGTGTAAACCTTCCATGCGTGCTTGGCTAGGAGAGTGAGATTCATTTGTGACACTTTCCTAAGAAATGCATCCCTTGCTTTTGATGCAATAGACCAAGTCCTAGGACATCAAGGGGAGTCTCTTCTTGTCCTCACTCCCAGACCAGAGGAACCTCTTTTAGATTTGCTCTATCTTGGAACTCATAGAGGTTGGGATTTAGAAGATAGACATGAAGTAAACTAGGATGATCTAGAGACAAGTCGAAGTGAGGGTAGCCTTGGCTACCTGGGAGAGGAGGTGGCCTTTCCACAAGGCTAGATTTTTTTGGATCCTTTCAATGACATTATTCCACATGGGTCTAGAGGGATTACCAAAGAAAAGGGGAAGCCCAAGGTAGGAAGTGGGAAGAGCCTCTAGGGAGCACCCAAGGATTCGTGCAATATTAATTTGCCTTGAGAGGGGAGTGTTGATGAAATAAATTTTACTCTTGAGGAGGTTGATCTTCTGGCCTACAACATTCTCATAGAGGCTAAGGATGTGCTTTATGGTCTTGGCCTGAGTAATGGATGTTGAAGTGGACAAGATAATATCATAAACGAACTATTGATGGGTAACTGGGTGAAGACCAGAGGCAATTTTGATCCCAAAGATGAGCCCCCTCCTACCAACACTAGAAATGATCCTCCCAAGAGCCTTGACCAAGATAATGAACAAAATTGAGGACAAAGTATCTCCCTGCCTCAATTCTCTAGAGCTCAGAAAGAACCCAACAGGGGATCCATTGACTAAGATGGAGAACCATGAAGAGGATATGAAAATTTTGATGAGATCAACCCAAGTTAGGTGGAAGCCAAATTTGAGAAGGACCTCAGTAAGAAACTCCCAACTGACCCGATCAAAGGCTTTGTTCATGTCTAGCTTGAGAAGGAAAGTTGGTTTCTTGGCCAAGGTGGCAAAATGCAGGGCCTCATGGATAGTGATCACTCCATCTATAATAACTCTTCCTTTGATAGAGCTACCATGGAAGGGATCGATAATGAGGAGGAGGATCCCATTGAGCCTGTTGGCTAAGGATTTGGTTAGGATTTTGTAGAGGACATTGTAGAGGCTGATTAGCTAAAAATTATACAAAGATTTGTAGGCTTGCACTTTAGGGACTAGGGTAATGAAGGTTGAGTTGATACCTCGAGGAATGACCTTGGATGATTGAATATCTCTAACTGCTGCACACACCTTAGACCCGATCAAGTCCCAAAAAACTTGGAAGAAGTGTGGAGGGAATCCATCAGGTATAGAAGCCTTATTAGGCTGCATAGAGAATAGGGCTCCTTTGATCTCTTCAATGACTATAGGGATAATGACAGTTTTATTCATGGAGAGAGAAATGGAGTGGGGGATATTTTCCAAGAGAGCCTTAGCTGCTTGGGGGGATTCAAGGGAGGGGGTGCCCAAAATGAAATGGAAGAAATTGATAGATTCATCTCGGATATCAAAGATATCCCTTGTGACCCTCCCATAGTTGCAAGTGAGCTCTAAAATTTTGTTGGCGCTCCTATTTCTTAGGGTAGATGCATGGAATAATTTGGTATTTGAGTCACCATCACTGAGCCACAGGGCTCTCAATTGTTACCTCCAATACATTTCTTCCTTGGCCAGGATGTTATGGAACTCTGCTAGGAGTTTTCTATCTTCAGCTATGGTGTTGCTATCATGGATGCCTTCCTAAAATTGTTATATGATCTTTAGCTTCTCTTTAATCATCAATTTGCTTTCAAAAATATTGCCAAAGGTTTCCCTATTCCAATTCCTAAGATTTTCCATGATAAATTTAAGTTTTCGATAGAGTTTCCTAGATGAGGAACCTTTGAAGAGCTGCTGCCACCATTGGGATACTTGGTTCTTGAAGTCTGGATGGTGGAACCACATCGCCTTGAAGCAAAAGGGGCTCTTGAATGAGGGAGATTTGATGGCTTCAAATAGAACGGGACTGTGATCAAAGCCAATTTTAGGGAGGGATTTGAATGAGGCATCCCCAAAAATAGGGATAACCTCTCTAGATGGTAGGACCCTATCCAATTTGACCTAGATGAGATTTGTTCCAACCCTTCTATTTCTCCAAGTGAACTTTACCCCCTTCAACTGGACATCCATGAGTTCATTCGCATTAATGAATTCCCCCAGTTCCTCCATGCTTTTGGTAAGCAGGGTGTTGTCACCTTTCTTATCATATGGGAACAAGGGGCTATTAAAATCTCCTACAAGGATCTAGAGAATGGTTTTGAATGAGTTTCTCATATGGCTAATCAAGTTCCATAGTGAGACTCTTTCAAGGGGGTTATTTGGGGCATAAACATTGGAAAGGATTCAAGTGTTGTTGCTGGTTTTATAGTGAAACAACATGTTAATGATTCTTTTAGAGGATGATATTAGCTTCCTTCCACTTTTTATGGATCCCACATGCATAACAGTCCTCCGAACATTCCTTGGGTAGGAGTGAAGATAAATTCACTTTTGTTCCATATTGCTTTTGCAAATTTGGGGGAAGAAATTACATCTACTTTAGTTTCTTGAAAGATAAGTATTGTGGGATTGTAATATTTCCTTATATTTGCAGTTGTCCATATCTTGGGGGTCCCATTGAGCCCTCTCACATTCCAAGTAATAATCTTTTTTGAGGAATTTATTGCCTCCCTTCCCTTGATGGGAAGGAGGTTTGGATTTTTTAGGTTTGTCTCTTATCATATTGAGGGAGTTAGACAATATGGTGGCTTGAAAGTCATTTGCTATATCATATTTGACCTCTTTCCTTTTTTTCTCGGCAAGGGATGGTATTCCTAATTTCTTGTGACTTTCGAATCCGATGAGGGATTTTTTACTCCAGGTCCTTTTGGGGTAAAGCCTTCTAGGGCAGACTGGGATGGGACAGGTGTTCCCTCATATTTGTCATTAGAGTGGATGGATGCTAGTCTGGAGGTTTCCAGTGGAGGAAGGGAGGGGCCTGATTTAGAAGGGGACTCAAATAGAACTATATCTACCGATTCTTCTTGGGGAGGGTCAGAGTGAGGAGAGGGATCAACCGAAGGGGGGTCCACATTACCCTCAAAGAAAATAGGGTTAGATTCAGGTGGTGGAAACCTGTTCAAATTATGGAACCAGAGGAGGATCGATGATTTGTTTCCCTTTGTCTTCTAAGGATCCACATTTCCTTTGGTTTGAAGCCTAGTTTTCCTACTTAGATGAGACAATGTTTTGGGGATCAGGTTGTCCATTATTTGGATGATGATTTTGAGGTGGATGGAACCGATTCTAGGGTCTAGGATGAGCCCTCATGAAGGAGGCACCATCCTTAGTTTCCTCTGCATATTTAGTTTTGAGGAGAGGGCACTAGTTTTCAAGGTGGCCTTACATGTGATACTAGACATAGAAGGCTAGTTTGTTTTTGTACTCTAACAGTTGGTGTCATATGAAGGACCTAAAAATTAGGTTAACAAAGGATGGTAGCTCGAACTCAAGATTTTCATTCACATAGATGTGTGCGTGGACCATTTTGGAGCTACTTTGGTTACAAAATCAATAGCCACTAGCTCGTTGACTATTCTCGCAATAGCTTTTAGGAATTCCTCTTACCATAGGTGGAAAGGAATATTTGGGATGTGGATCCATATGGGAGCAAAGTTGATACTCTAGGTATTTGGATTGAAATACACCACCCATATTCGGAGAAACAAGATCCTCCTACCTAGGAACAAGGGCCCTCCTATTAGAATATGACTTACATCATCATGATTGCCTAGTTTTATGAGAAAAACCCCTTGTAGAGAGCTACGATCTCCATGTTTCCTGAGGTTTTCTATTTGGATAAGGCCCATTGCCTTATTGTCTCCATGTATGGCCGTCCCCCAACAAACTTCTCGATCAAGGAATAAGAGCCCTTTGAAGCATAGTTAGAGAAAATATCTTCTAGGATGATAATATCTGTCCTGACCTGATTTAGGTAGGCCTCTATGGTTTTTGGAGAGATCGCCTCACCAGACATGACATGTGCATAAGATGGCCCACCAAGGCCAGGAATGGGGACCTCAATAGGTCCTTTTTCAGGAGGCTCATTGTCTCAGGCACCCATGTGGGGTATCCCTCGAGATCCCGCTTCACCATCAATGGCACCACTCTTACCTAGGCTAGATCCTGCATCTGTCACTCCAACATTTTAAATCTCTTATTCACCATCGCTGCCCTCTGTCTCCACCATCGTTCCCTTAATTTGTTTTCATATAAACTATTTATCATAATTTTTGTGGTTGCACTTGTGTTTCAAAAAGGAAACTAACAATCCAAATTTAGTAAAGCAGACTATGATAGTGTGATGTTTTGGAAATTTTACTCTACTAAGATGCAATGCATAAATAATAGAGGTAAAGTTTTGGTATTGTGAAGGTTGATATAGAAAAATGCCAAGAAGGATGTTGAATTTTGGAATACTTGTATTCACATAAAAATTTGAAAAGATCTAGAAAATGAAAATCAAGAATTCAGATATTTTATGTAAAATGATGTAGGTATCTAACTATAGAATAAGAAGTGAATCTATTTGTAAAACCTCAATCTATAAATATGAAAGTTGTAATTTATCAAGGGTGGGGGAACCAAGTACAACCACTTGTTATCTAGCAAAAAATAGGTCCAAAATTTGATTGCATGAAGTCCAACTTTAATCTCATCCTATTTCTTTTATATTGTAAAGGAATTAAATATAATTCATAATAAATTATATAAATTAACCTGTAAATCAATTTGAATTTTCTTTTATACAAAGGCAGATGAAGGATATCTTTGACAAAAAGGCAAGTTGGATATAGTCTAGTTGACCTAACAAAAAATGTAATGTTTTTAGAATTATAAAAACAACTCCTAACAAAAGGCATACATAACATATTATCATCATCATAACCACATATATATGATTTATTCAAATCAAATTTAATAGCAAATATATGTTAATCATCCCTATTATTTTTATCTACTCAACATTACCAAATTTACAATAATAATACTTAGGAATCATTAAATTGAACATATGATCTAGAAACAAGCGTGAGTCAAGAGTGAGCCTAAATTTTTGTTGTTGTAGAAAGCAGAAAAATATTCCAAGTATTAATAAGAAGCATGTGTGATTAGGAAGTAAAGTGTGAGAAACAAGTGAGCATCAACTTTTCTTCTTCCAAATCTTAGGGGAGATTAAAAAACTAAAGGATTGTTATGAAGAAAATATGGGTAGCATGGCATGAAAGTTATTTTTGAAAGTCCTAAATAGAAGTAAGGATACCCTAGTTGGGAATATGAGGAAGATAAAATCTATGAAAAACCATATCTAGGTAGAAAGTATTACACCAAAAGTGATTATCAAGGATGCAAGTTCTATGAATAGCGAACAAGTTTTTAGGCAATTCAAATTTTTTTCTTTTTTTGGTAAGGATCAATTTCATTGCAAACGGGTTTCCTAGGTTGACCCAAAACCTTTTATAATAATCAGCACAGAGCTGTTATGGATCATAAAACAAAATGGCACACCATAGCCACCAGTCACCAATAACCACCACCTCCGCAATTTTGCGACAAGTCACGAAAACGAGACAAGTCGTGAAATCGCGACAGCAACCGGCCAAGCGCTACACTTTTCAGCAGCATCGCGATTTCGCGACATGTCACGAAAATGCGACATGTCACGAAAATGCGACATGTCACGATTTCGTGACAAAAAATAGCCAGCAGTATCCAAAGCCAAATAATTCGTGATTTCGTGAAAGGTCACGAAAATGTGACAAGTCGCAAAATTGCGACAACAACAAGCCTTCTGCTTCAACTTCATGCAACACTGCGATTTCGCGACAAGCCGCAAAAAAATGACACGTCGCGATTTCACGATAATTTTTTCCCTTTTGCTTTGCCTGCAACCCCGCCCGCAATTTTGCGACAGGTCGCGAAAATGCGACAAGTCGTGATTTCGCGATAATTTTCTGCCTTCAGCAACAATTCCCAACCACTTCGCGATTTCACTCCCGGTCACGAAAATGGAGAGTCTTATCAAAATTAATTTCAACTTTAACTTTTTCTCTCGACATCTATCTGCATTTAGTTTCACTCTCTGCATCTCCACAAAATCACAACAAGTCGCGAAAATGTGACATGTCGCGATTTTGCGACATCTAACAGCCTTCTGCAACATAGTCACATCTGCGTCGCGAAAACGTGACATACTTGCCGGGAGCTTCCTTCTGCCACTATTGGTCACGAAATCGTGACAACTTTCCATACTTAGCAAATTCCAAGCTTGGGCACCGCAAAACTACATCAAGTCATGAAAATGAGACACTCCGCAAAAACGTGACAAAAAAACTCTAAGCTCTTGAATGTTTCTTTTGGGCGCGACAACGCGACATGTCGCGATTTCGTGACACCTTTTGGTCAATGCCACTCCTACTTTGCTTTGACCACGAAAGGGCAACACATCACAAAATCATGACGGTTTAGTAGGGTGCTCCCTTCTGACTCTGTCAGTCACGAAATCGTGCGAAACTTCCACACTTAGCTTTTTCCAGCCTCGAGCACCACGAAAACTCAGCAGGTCGCAAAAATGCATCAAGCTGCAAAATCACAACAAAAAATCACGAAGCTCAACACTGCTTCTCGTAGGCACAAAAGTGCGACAAGTCACAATTTCGTGACAGTTTTGGGTCAACACATCACCTCCTCTATTTTGACCGCGATACGACGACACGTCATGATATCGCGACAAAAACCTTATGAGATTTTCACTGCAACTTTGGAGCGCGACACTACGACAAGTCGCGATATCGTGACAACTGATGGTCAAAACCTTTGTAGCTCTGCGTTGACTGCGATGCGACGACAAGTCGCGATGTCACGACAATTTTGGAACATGGTCACACTTGTGTTTTTTGGTCGCAAAAACGCAATAGAAAATCTTCAGGAGAGAAAAATTCTCTTCCTTTTTCCAACTTCCATAGATGCAACATCATTGGCGGTCATTTTGGATAATCTTGTCCACTTCACTTGGAACCCCGAGTTCCCAAGTGACCAAACCATCAGCTTCCACTCCTAAATTGGCTAAGATATCAGCAGATTTATTAGCTTCCCTAAACACATGCTCGGCTCTTCGCTCATTCCTGGCTTGGTAGAGGTACCTCGCCTCTTCTATGATAGTATTAAACCGCCACGGAGGAGTTTTCCCATTGTTGATAAGGTTAATGATATGCATGGAATCTCCTTCAACAATAAGATTATCTTCTATGTCCTGAGCCAACTGAAGACCCCTCCAGAGCGCTCTAGCTTCCGCCTCATTGTTAGTTCTGGTTCCTAACTGCTCAGAAAAGGCCATCACCAAACATCCTTGATGATTTCTCACTACACCTCCAGCCCCTGTTTTCCAGGGTTACCTTTGGAAGCCCCATCAAAGTTGAGCTTGAGCCATCCAACAGGGGGTGGATTCCACCTGACATTAGCTCTGGGATTAACCTTGGGGGTCATGGGATTTTCAACCAGGGTAAAATTTAAAGAGTGAGCGATCAGTCTCTCCCAGAGGGGAGGGTTGCGAGCTTCATGGGGGATAAAGCTAACATTTTCACGAGCAAAAGAAATGATATTATTGGTGATGGAAGAGGCATCATGGCAGGAATCATGGAAAGCTCTATGATTTCGTTCAAGCCAAATATGCCATAGAAAATTATGAAGACAGACCTTCCAAAAAAACTTCAATCTAAGGCTGACAAAGGGATTTGGCCATTGGTGGAAGAGGTCAAGGATGGTAGCAGGTCTGACCCAACAAATGTTAAAGGCTTGCAATAACCTATTGAGGATGCTCGAAGAGACCGGGCATTCAAGGAAAATATGGAGGGTGGACTCCCAATTGGCCCTGCACAAACAACAACGGTTAGCAACAATCAAACCTTTCCTAATCAAGTTGTCAATAGTAAGAATCCTCCCTTGGATCACCAACCACGAGAACATAGCAACTTTGGGAATAAGCTTTTTGACCCACACCAACTGAGGCTAGAGGATGGGGTCCTGAGAATCAACCATTAGCATATAAGCAGATTTGACTGTGAACTGCCCATTTTCGAAAGGTGCCCAAATCACCTGATCCTGCCCAGGACTCATGGAAATGAATTGAAAACGTAATATGCTTTGGATTTCTTCTGAGACTGCTTCAAGACCAGGGATCCTAATCTATTTCCAGCTAAGCCTTCCTCTATCCTGCCTCATAAAGTCAGCAACTTTCCTTCCATATAAATCCTCCGTGATTCTTTTGACCCTAGCAAGGTGAGAAACCTGAGACAAAGCTACTTCCTTGGCCCACCTGTCATCCCAGAACCTGATCTTCTGACCATTGCCAAGGACCCATCTTAGGCCTTTCTTTAGGACTTCTCTGCTAGATAGGATAGCTCTCCAGAACGTAGAACCTCTTCTATGCACCGTATCATCTAGGAAATCAAGATCTTGAAGATATTTCCTTCTAATTATGGCAGTCCACTCATTTTCCTCATTGTTAATAAGGCGCCAAGCTTGTTTAGCTACTAAAGCTGTGTTTAGATGTGCAATTCTTCTCAGTCCAAGCCCTCCGAATTCTTTCGGTCTACAAACCTTGCCCCAGCCCACAAGGTGGATCCTCTATTTTTCTTCAGATCCAGACCAGAGAAAGTTCTTTTGAATCTGTTCTATTTTTTGAAAAATTTTGGTTGGAGCTCTAAAGACAAAAAGAAAATAAACTGGAATGCTCTGGAGGGAGGCCTTGGTGAGGGTGAGATTCTCGGCCTGAGACAGAAAATGACCTTTCCAACTAGCCAGTTTCTTTTGGATTCTTTCTACCACTCTATCCCACATAGAACTACACGGAGAGCCATAGAAGAGGGGGAGGCCTAGGTACGTGGTCGAGAGAGATGCTATCGAACAACCCAAGCTGTGAGCAATTATGGCTTGTCTCTGATTTGGGGTGTTAAGGAAATAAAGCTTGCTCTTGTTAAAATTCACCTTCTGGCCCGCCGCATCTTCATAGAGTTGGAGGATGAGATTGATCCTTCTAGCTTCAACCACAGACGACTGGGTCAACAACAAAGTGTCATCCACAAATTGTTGGTGACTAATAGGGTTGATGAGAGAGGTGGCTTTGATCCCCGAAATTAACCCAGTATTGCATGCTGCTTTAATAGTTCTTCCCAGAGCCTCTACCACAATGACGAACAAAATTGGGCTAATTGGATCTCCTTGTCTGAGCCCTCTGTGACTCTGGAAGTACCCAGCTGTTGTGCTATTGACCAAAATTGAGAACCAAGGTTCATAAATGCACTCTTTTATCAGCCTGACCCACTGAGGATGAAAACTGAACTTCAGGAGAACAGCCGTCAGAAAATCCTAGTTGATACGATCAAAAGCTTTGTTCATATCGAGCTTAAGGGCTAAGACCGCCTTGTTGGTTTGACTTGCAGAGTGTAAAGCTTCATGGACAGTAATCACACCATAAAAAATCGATCTCCCTTTGATAGAGGTGCCTTGGCTTGAATCGATAATGAGGGGAAGAATTTCTTTCATCCTATTAGCAATGGCTTTTGAAAATATCTTGTAGGACACATTGCAAAGACTAATCGGTCTAAAATCTGCCATGGTCTCAGGAGATGGGCCCTTAGGAATCAGGGCGATAAAGGTGGACTTGAACCCTCGCGGTATATGTTTTGAAGCCTGAAATTCTTTGATAGTAGAGATGACATCCGGTCCTATCGTATCCCAAAAAGCTTGGTAGAACCGAGGAGGGAACCGATCAGGGCCAGGGGCCTTCTCAGGATCCATGCTAAACAGGGCTTTTCTAATTTCCTCGTCAGTGAAGGGAGCAAGAAGCTTACCATTTATGGCCTCACCAACCAAACTCGAAATGGACTGAAGGAGGGTTTCCTTGGCTTCTTCTTTAACCTGGGATTCATCCTCGAGAAGGGAGCTAAAGTAAGCTACTGCTTCCTCCCTGATCTCCATTAAATCTTGGGTTTTGGATCCATCAGCTTTGGTTAACTCTCTGATCTTATTATTACTTCTGTTCCTCAAGGTAGTAACATGAAAAAACTTTGAGTTCGAATCTCCATCGTTTAGCCATAGAGCCCTGGATTTCTATCTCCAGTAGGTCTCCTCACCTACTAAGATATTATGATATTCTGACAGATTGGCTAGTTCCTCCTTCCTAGTAGCTTCATCACTGGTACCACTCTGGATTGAGTTGTCAATGACCTGCAACCTTTCCCCCACTTTTTCCTTGTTCTCAAACAAGTTCCCAAAAACCTCCTTATTCCAAGTTCTAAGGTTATTCTTAACTAATTTTAGCTTTTGAGCAAGAATGAAACCTGAACTTCCATGGAAAGGTTGCTGACACAAAATGGACATGCTTTCTTTTAGATCCGGGTGTCTGATCCACATCGACTGAAAACAAAAGGGTTTTTTGAAAGAGTTAGACTTTGGGACCTCCAAGAGGATGGGGTTGTGATCAGAAGAGATTTTGGGGAAGGTATGCAAGGTGGAGTCTACAAACCCAGCCATAGCCTCCTTGGATAAGAAGAACCTATCAAGTCTTTCCTGGATCAGTTGGCTGCCAGATCTCCTGTTGCTCCAAGTATACTTGGCTCCTCTTAGCTTCACATCCATCAGTTGATTTGAGTTAACAAACTCGTTGAAGTCTTCCATGCTTCTGGAGGGGAGCCCAGATCCACCCTTTTTGTCTGATGGGTATAGCGGCGTGTTGAAGTCACCTGCCACCACCCAGGGGATGTCATGGAAAGCATCACCTAGATTGCCCAAAAACTCCCACAAAGAGGCTCTCCCCTAAACAGAGTTAGGAGCATACACATTGGAATAGATCCACGATCTATTATTTTCAAAATCATGGAAAAACACACTTAACACCCTGTCGTCCTCTTGGATGACACTGCCTTCCACTACCCAAGGGTCCCACAAAACCATGAGGCCCCCAGACATTACCCTAGCTGGAATAAACACCATTTCCCCTTGATTCCACATCTTTTTAGCTATCGATTTTGACTGAACTTCATCTAATTTTGTTTCTTGCAACATCAAAATTGTTGGATTGTACTACCTTCTTAGCGAACTAACCACTCTCTGAGTAGGTAGGCCATTGAGGCCTCTCACATTCCATGAGAGAACATTCATTTAGATTTTTTAGAGTTCTTCCCTTTCCCCCTTCCCTGAGGAGGTTTTCCTAATTTTTTATCTTCGAACCCTGGGATAACTTGTTGGATCAGAGTTTTCTGTTTATCGCTAGCAATTTCATTGTCAGTCCTCATTCTGTTATGCTCTGTGTTTGAAATCCTCCCCTTATTTCTCTCACAACCAAAGTCAATGGGTGACTTAGTCGTGCTCTTGGTCTTTTTGGGGCTAAATTGAGGGGGATCTAACTGTTGAAGAATTAGACTCCCACATTCCTCGAACTCATCCAATTCTATCATCTCAGTCCTCGAATATAACTCCTCCATCTTCTTCTTGTATTCTCCTGGTTTGTAAGAAGAATCTTCTATCTGGTTGGGAAGACTTCTGGCTATGATATTGGGGAGGTCTGGTTTAGAAGACAAAATCTCCTCCACTCTTTTTCTATAATCTCTGGGGCTAAGACTAACCCCTTCCTGAGGGATTGGAGGGATATTTGTTATAGGATTAGATAGGCCCGCCTTTGATGGGGATTCTAGGGTTTTAGGGAGAGCACATTTCCTGTTATCCTCTTCTACTTCCTCGATCTCCCCTTCTGCTGGTAGATCGGCTAAAATATTGAACTGATTTGAGCTTGGAGATTTAGGGCTTACCTGGTTTTTTGGATCTTTGGTGAGATGATGCTTGTCTTTGCTCTGAGTATGCCTTGCACCCTGATAGTCTTTCTCCTGAAACATGTAGTTATTTTTGAACGGCCTAAACCCTCCTTTGCCACCAGGGCCTCTTTTTAGAGGGAGGTTCCTAGGAAGCCCTTTCTCATTTGCGTGATTGCTTTCTGATCTGGGGATGTCTCTATTTCTTGCTAGTGTAGGGCACTAATTTTGTAGGTGGCCTTGTGATTTACACTCAGGGAAATAAGCTGGATTACTTTCATATTCCATCACCTGATATCTTAGATAGTTGCCATACTCAAGTTCCACAACATTTGGCAGGTCAGATTCAAGATTGGCATTGACACAGAGTCTTGCATGAGTCATCCTTGTCCTAGCCAAGGTTGCATGATCTATGGACACCAGTTCGCCGATCATTCTGGCCGATGCCATGTAGCCAATAATCGTTGACAAACTGAGCTAGAAGATTGGGGAGCCGCACCCAAATGGGAGCAGTATTAATGTTCTATTTTTTAGGGTCAAAATATTCACCCCATTTCCTAAGGAAGAGGCTACATTTCCCTAAAAACTAGGGTCCTCTAGTAAGAACGCGGCTCGCATCGTCATTATTGTTAAATATTAAGATGAAAAACCCCTTGGAAAGGGCAACAACCTCCAAACTACCCGCCGTCCTCCATTTGGATAGGGCCCAAGAATGAATAGTTTCTATATCTGGCCTTCCACCCAGAAACTTGCCCACTAAAGAAAACTCTTCCATGGCTAAACATGGCCCCATCGAATCGATAGGTGCCTTTACCCTGTTATTTACCGAAATGATGGGCGGGAGAGAAAGAAAGACACTCTTTCTCCCTATGACTGTATTCGTAAAGGATCGGACTCCTCTGGGGCCCGTCCCGCTCAGCTGGGTCCCTTTGTTCGGGTCTTTATGGGGGGGTCACACTCTCTCTGGATAACCTCTACTGCCGTCGCTGGCCTCCCATCCTCTGGATCCGTGCCTGGATCAATCTCAAGGGTCCTGCCCAAGCCCTCTGAACCACTGCTACTTTTCCTGCCTATAAAATTTGAAATCTCGCCATCGCTGCTCCTCTCCTCCATCTCGCCTCTTGCTTTAGGCAATTTAAAATTGGATCAAGAGGAAGTGGGGGTTAAATTCAAATTACTCTATGAATTTTCTTCTAAAATAATATTTCCTCATCATCTTATCCATTTTAGAAATCAAGGATAAAATAATGGATGGTAGCCCATGGTTTAGAGGGAGAGATTCATTAAATTTAATATGATAGAGCGAGAATTGGGATTCCATATTAATTTATCAATAAGGATGTTTTGGCAATACTCTGGGGCATTTCATCTAGGAAGGAACAACTACTAAGGAGTGAAGGTATGCTGTATGTACTCAAATATGTGTTACCATGGATATTTCAAAATCTTTATCATATTCCATTAGGATTTGGTAGAGTATATTACATTATTGGGTACATATCAATGTACTTTTGGTACATTACTAGAGTAGGAGTTTACTTTAGATTAAATTTAAGTAGTTACTTCAAGCAATGTATTAAATGCACAAGTATTAGAATATGCAATGATGTAAATGTGCATGTACTCCATTTGTAAATGAGTCATAGGATAGCGTCAAAGGTAGAGTGAGGGCCAAGGAACTTATCTTCCTATATATAGGCCTTATAGTGAGTGAAATTAGGGGGAGTAGAGAATATAGAGAGTGCATAGTATAGATTGGTAGAGGAGTACAATGTAGTTCCTTAAAATAGTTTATGGAGTGTTCATGTCCTCCATTATACTGCATTGTACTATTTTCATGAGCTTTCATTAATGGCATATTTTTGAGTTATTGTAAAATTTTATCTTCTTATTTTCCTGCATATTGTAGTTCCATTATCATACTGTAATATTATATTGCTTACCTTACATATTGTGGTTGCATTTCCTATATCATATACTCATAAAAAGATAACAGTGGTATAAGAGCACACGGTAGATCGATAAGAAATAGGGAGAGCCACAAGTGAGATTGAGAGAAATCCAAAAATATCATTTACAAATTTTTTGAGATTGCATTTGGCTAGAGTCTTTCCACAAGGTTGCAAAAAAACTCGTGAAGACTAGGACTCAACATTAATTCCACTAGATTGATAAATCAACTAGTGAAGATTGATTATCTCTAGATTTAGAGTTTCTTCCATTACAGTCCTAATACTTTGTTGTAGAAAAAGGAGATTCAAAGAAAGTTGGGAAGCTTCCTACATAGAGCTAGGAAGAATATATTCTTTGGAATCAATCCAACACTAGAAGCAACAAATAAAAGATCAAAGATTTAGATGCCTGAAGGAAATGTCCCATTGCTAGATATTGTAGACCTACAAATTGTAGAAGTGAAGAAAAGGCTATAGGAGCCTTGTTGCAGATTCAAGGAAGAAGAGACTCAAGGAGAAGAGTCATGATGAATATATGAGATTGGTGATCTCCATTGAAGATTGAAGACTTCACCCTGAAGAAGTTGAAGAGACCCACAAAAGGTCCCATTGAAGAACTTCCAATTTTGGAAGAGATAGAGAAGGACTAGCAAAAGTCCTATTCTTGAAGCAACAGATTTCAGAGATCTAAGAGGGAGATCTCATTTCCAAACTTCCACAGTAGAAAGTTGAATAAAAGGTCTTATTGGGAAGACCAGAGAAGCGGTGAGAGTGAAAGACCCTAGAGAAGAGGTCTCAAGGAGAAAGAAGGAGGAGGTTAGGAAAGCCTCAATGCAAATATTGGAGAAGGCTTGGAGAGCCTCATTGAAGGAGATTTTAGAGAAGGCCATTGAAGGAGTTCATAGGAGAACTCATTGGAGAAATTTACCACCAAGGAGAAGTTCCTAATAAAGGAATATTTTGGGACAATTATCGCCATTCGATAACAAGCCCAAATGAGGATAGATTTGGTAAGAAGTTTGCCAAATTTAGAAGGATATTAGTGAAGATATCAAGAATTTTAGATTCTTGAGAAGAAAGGCCTAGATTGAAGTTAGAGTTCGACAAGGAGAAAAGAAGCCAGATATTACTACCAAACCTGAGAGGTTTGAAGATTACCTTTGAAGGCTAGAAGGCTCATTCGAAGAAAGGAGATTTGTTGGTTTCTACAGCAAAAAACTAAAGGGTTCTTGAAGAAAAATCTCAGCTATGATTTGGAGGAGTTCCCTACCAAATTTTTGAGATTCAAGAAAAACATTTCAGTGGAGAGATTAACTACTTTGCAATCTGAAATTTTTAGATTTGAGGACAATAAGAAAGCAATAATTTGGGCAACATCAATAGCTGCTAAGTTTTAGATTTCTAGGATACATTTTGAAGGAGAGTTGAAGCCACCAAACTACAGTATTAGGTAGCAAGTTAGAGGAGGTACAAAGCTACAAATTGGTGTGTTGAGAAGCTATTTTGGATAGCAAATAAGAGCTACAAGTTCATCCAGTAAAAGGCAACAATAAGGTGAATCTAATCACCTTGTAATCCTTCATTAAGGTAAGCAACTTTGGTGCAAAATGTTCATTAGTTGAACTTTAGATTTTTGGTTCATTATTAAGATTCGTTAAGCACCATATTAGAGTTTAAAATTTGCAAGGAGAAGGTTGCATATTAAAGTCTTCAAGGGAGTGCAGAAGATAGTTTCTTATAAGGTTAATACCTGCACATTAAAATAGAAGTTAGATATATTTCGAGAGAAAGAAAATATCAACTTTCTATTATCCATTGGAAGCAAGAAGACAATATTCGTAAGTGCAAGTTGAATAGATTATAGTGCATATTTCAAGTTCCTTTTAAGGGTTCATTTACAAGAGTAATAAGGAGAGATTACTATTGCACTATACTAGTTATTAAAGGTGCACTAAGGTTTTTAGTTAAAGTGAACATTAGTGCAAAGTTAAACCTTTCAAAAGGCATATTAGTTGCATGGTTAATAGCTTGGATTCATTATTACTAAGTTAACCAAGCAATTGAAAGAGTTGTCTAGTAAGGAGGGCAACATCAAATCTCAGTTTGCTATCAAGAGCAGAACAAGTAGCCACCTCATCAAAGAAGAAAGAAAGCATACAAAAGGAGATTTAAAGATCTCAAATATAGGTGCAAATTTAAAGTATTCTATTCTAACTATTGCAAAGTTGTTTGCATTAGATTCTTGCACCATAATCTCCTCATTCTACGTAGCAAAAGAGGACAAAAGTGACCATATCAGTAGAGTAAAGGAGCAAACTTTGAGTAGGGAAGAGAGCCAATGAAGGACTCACATTAGCCAAGGCTCAAGGTGTCTAAAGACACCAATGTTTGTCATCAAATCCAATGCCTACGACAACATCAAACTATAGCATAAAAAGGGTCTACATAAGGTGAATATCATCCATTGCACTCGATGTAAAAACATAGCGCTAAGGACAACACATTGCAAGTATAGAGAAGTGAGGTATAAGGTGAAAACAAGGTGCATTACCAAAGCTCCAACTTGGATGAACCGCCAGCCAAGAAATGCATCAAAAGCCACTATTGGAACACACCATAGAACCTCCATTGCAACACTTGAGAACCACCATAGCTGGAGCTAACCTCATAGCATCACCATTCAAAAGCATTGAAGACAAGATACAAGAAGGCATTCATTGGTAAGAAATAGATGTGGAATAAGAGATGTTAAGGAAGCCTTACATGCATGATATTGGAGCACCACTTGCAATTTACAGCCAAGGCATCTTGTACCACTTGGCACATTCAAACAAGGTGCTCATACATTCTTTCTAACACCTGCACAAGAGCACTCAAATAGGAGTAACACTTAAGTGTTGAAGATATATTTCAAAGGTTACAAGGTATATTCATCATTGCATACCATTCAAGGAGGAATTGAGCATTAGAGGCATCTAAATAATGCTCATCAAGATTATAACCATCACTGGCTACCTGAGTAACGTATACACCACTTGTCCATAGCATCAAGAAGGGACAAAGGACCTATTAAAGTGACCAAGATGAAGATGAGTACAGAGAGAATTTAAGGCACATAGTCAAGAATTAGAAGAGGAGTCAAAGGCGCATTAAATACTGATATAGGAGACATCTAGCAAACTCGCTGCCATCACTGTCATACATCCGCCATCGAGGAAATACAACACTCGCAATCAAGGAGACACAACATCATTTATCTCACTCATTCAGCCTTATAAAGGTAAAGTCTCACTTAGATTAAATTTACTTTCATTAAGGAGTGATAAGGTGTATAACATAAGGTTGAGTCCATTTATCATTTACGTTGAAGATACAAGCAAAATCAACCTTAGTAAATTTGAAAGCAAATTAAAAGGAGTTTATATCCTTAAATAGTATTTCAAAACACATTAGTTGAAATACAAGAATATTAATATTTGCAATTAATATCATAGGAGATATAAGGATTTCTACTTGGTAAACCAAATTATTATTATTGCAAATATCATCAATTTCTACAATTCCAAATTAGGGAGATATAAGGAGTGCTACATCAAATTTTAGTTTATTGGAATTTAGAAAATTGAACCATTGGAAATTTAAGGATAGAGAAGCAAAATTATTGCTTTCTTTAAAAGAATTGGAATATATTGCTTATACTTGTCTCATAGTCACATTATAGGGACAAAAGGAATCCAACCATAGAAAACTCCATCAAATTGAAAAATGCATAGTTCAATAGGAGAAATAAGGTGAATAGGAGTTGATTATTATCATTCCCAAAACATTACCAAATCAACTCAAAAGGTGAACTAATAGTAGCTAAGCACTTTATCAATATTATAACATACTCTAATCACTAGGGAGACATAAGGAAGCCAACTTCAAAGGTAATAAAAATACATAAACATCAAAAGGTTTATTATTTAAAGTAAGATGGAGGAAATAATTAAGAATGCATTAAATGAAAATAATGAAAAGATATTTCATGAACTTAGGTTCTATTCACTAGAAAAATTTGATGCATTCAAACTCTTGTCTACAGATTTCAAAGAAATATTTTTTTTTGTTTTTGAAGGAAGCAAAGGAAGAGAACTTTACAAAATTAATTGGATATCTTCATGAAAATCTATTCAAAACTTTGTGGAATTCTCAAAATGTGATTTTTATTTCTTTAGAAGAATGCTTAATTCTCTATTTATCATTAATCACTTTTGAGATCTTTCGAGGAATGAAACAAAAGAAAGTAAATGCTATTAATGAACATTTGAATCCTATTCAATTTTATTGTGAATATATCTAACACATCATGAAGCAGATATTCCTCTAGTAACAATATAGAAACGAAGGAGGAAGAGAAAACATGGCAAAAGAGAACAAGATAAAGATCCTAATCTAGATACAAACAAAGAGTATAATAAATAAAGCACAAATACTGAACCAGATGAACATGAAGTTAAAGCTCTCTCAACAAAGATAGCATTTTATGAAGACACTAACTACTTGCTTGAACAAGATACAAAAAGTAGAGAAGGAGAATACAAATTCCATAACCAAGACGAAGATCCATATTGAAGACTAAAGTCTTCAATACCCAAATAATGTAATACAAGGGGGTGTTAGAGTATATTACATTATTGTGTACATATCAATGTACCACCTTTGATACATTACTAGAGTAAGAGTTTACTTTAGAGTAAAGTTAAGTAGTTACGTCAAACAATGTAATAAATTCACAAGTGTTAGAATGTGCAATGATGTAAATGCGTATATAGTCCACATGTACATGAGTCATAGGATAGAGTCAAAGGTATAGTGAGGGCAAAGGAACTTATCTTCCTATATATAGGCCTTATAGTGAGTGAAATCGGGGGAGTAGAGAATATAGAGAGTGCATAGTATATATTGGTAGAGGAGTACAATGTAGTTCCTTAAAACAATTTATGGAGTGTTCATGTCCTCCATTATACTGCATTGTACTATTTTTGTGAGCTTTCATTAATGGCATATTTTTGAATTATTGCAAAATTTTATCTCCTTATTTTCTTGCATATTATAGTGCCCCTATCATACAGTCATCTTAGATTGCTTATATTACATCTTGTGGTTGTATTTCCTATATCATATACTTATCAAAATCTAATAGGATTACATCTAAATCAAGAGAATGGGATAATCAAGTAGATAATGAAAGTGTTATATCTATATTTCATAAATGTTACACATGGCAAGATATTACAAAGTAAAAATGAAAGAGAAAGTGAAGGAAAGTTTTGGGCATGAGAATAACTTTAATATGAAGCAAGGATATCATATCATAGTAGAATTTAGGTCAAATCAAGGATTTTTTTCTCCCGAAAAAATGGTATTAAAATCCCCTTTGCATCATAAAATGGTGGAAACCATTACAATTTACTTGAATCAACCATTAGAAGAAAAATAACATAAGGGATAAGGGATTACAATGTACGAGATCAAATTTAGGAGTTAAATATGTGAAGAAAGATGGAAAGATAAATTTAAAGCAAAGGATGCAAAATAGATCAAGAGTAATCCAAGTAAACCATCTATATTATCCTCAAGTAGTATAAAATCCTCTCATTGCAACAAAAATAATAGTATAGAGTGTATCCATTGTACTTTAGGGTTTCTAGGGTAATATAAAGAAGAAAGTGTTTGTAAGACTATCCTTCCATTTCACATTCTCTAGAGTAGCATAAATATTTTGAAGATAAGTATCATTATTATGAACAATATGGAGTAATTGAAGAGGTTGATAAATATGAAAGTGTCTGTGGAAAAGAAAAATGGAGAGGAATACCTTCAAAGCAAGAACAAAGAGAAAAAGAAACTCAAAGGGACATTGATTTGGGAAACAAAAAATAAATATCATAGGTGTTAACAAGAAATGGAGATAACCTCGCTAATAAAATAAAAAGTGACATGAAGATAGTACCATGAAATATTAGGGTATGAATAAGACCCCTAAAAAAGGAGTTCTTAAGGAATTAATAGATTGTTACAATACTAGATTTCTTTTAAGACAAGAAATAAAATTAAGTAGCGAGGAATGTAATGATGCATTTAAAATGATTTGGAAGATGGGGGATTATCTGGTAGTTTATTCTATAGGAGATTTTAGAGGTATTGCAACAATATGGGATAAATCTAAATAGGATGGAAAATTGGTAGAAGAAAAAGTAATTAGATTGCTAGTAATTTTTCTAGGAAAGTTGTTGGAAGGACCTTAACATATTTTATCAAGTACAAGGATGATTCATAATTGTTGTCTATAGATTCTTGGAGGACTTCAACATAATTATATCTCATTTATAAAATAAGAGTGATAGATGATCTAAATAAATGTAATATTTTACTTAATTTTTAATTCTAATGGTCTTTGAGATGTTATTCCTTCTAATTTTCAATATAAAAGTGATAATAGACACATTGGACAAACTCATATAATAGAAATATTGAATAGATTTTTCTATCCAACACATGGTTGCAAAAAAAGTATACAATCTCTTCAAACATTTTATTGTGAGTAGGATCAAATCATAAATCCATTCTATTGAGATGTGATTTATTTGCTAATGACCATCCAAATCCATTTTGCTTTCGGTCTACGTGGCTTCAAGACCTTGATTATTTCCAAATGGTTATATTATGGTAGGATGAAGCAAAATTTGAAGGATCATATATGCATAGGTTTATTCAAAAGATGAAATATTTAAAGGGAAAAATGAAGATTTGGAATGCCAAATATTATGGTAACATATTTAAACCAAAGGAGAAAAATAAATCCAAACTCAAAAATTTACAAGAGATAGTAGAAATCAATGGAATAGAATAAGATTCTTATGTTTAAGAAAAACAATTACTTCCTAGTTATCATAATATATAAAAAAAAGAGTTATATTGGTTACAAAAATCTAGGAAGATATGGATCAATGAAGGATATATAGATACCTATTTTTTAGAATAAAGCCAAAATAATTTTTTCTTGTGATCACATTAAAAATATTCTAACTCTAGATAAAAGAACTATTAAGGAAGAACAAGATATCAAGAAGGTAGCAATTAATTATTTTAAATATATTTTCTCATATTTGCAAGATAAGAAGGCATAAGGTAAACTTTAGTGAAATATTCCATCAATTATCACATAGGGACGAAACAAAGGCTTGATGTAAAAGACATTTAAGAGGAGCTACATGAGACAATTTTCTCTTTTCATCTTAAGAAGGTACCTAACCCTTGTGGATTTCCTATAATTTTCTTTCAAAAAGTTTAAGATTTTTTGAAAAGTGATATTGTAACCACCAAAAAGGCTCACACCCGAAGTATCCTATTGCAAGAATTGACAAAAACACAAAATGCATACAAGAACAAGAAATTGACAACAAATTGATCAATAAAACACGCTTTATTTCATTATATTTGAAGCCAAACTCAAATTACAAGTACATCCCTCTTAGGGATAATCATCTTGATACAATTGTTACAATAGGATGTAATTGTTTCCCTCTCAAGGGTAGGTGTGATTTCCAAGTGCCTTTCAGGGTGACACGAACTGCTCTAGGGTGTCGATGACCCTCTTCTTCGCGTTGAGGAAGGAATTGTATGCTTTGTCTCTTTCAATACCTGTTCCCTGCGATCAAGAAACAACAAGAAGCAATTAGTAACAAAGGAGGCCTCTCTTGATGAGGCTTTGAAAGGAATCTTGCATAAATAATAGCATGAAATCAAGAAAGCATGTAAAACTATCAATCTATGCAAGAAATGAGGAAATTGTAATATAGCATGTAAAGAAGCATGAATCTAGCTAAGAAACATCCTAATTAACCATTAGAAAACTTGAATTGCATGAAACTAATCTAGATTAACAAATGCAAGGAAAGGTGAAGCAAATCTACCTCTAATTCCTAAATTAACCGGTCAAATGTTTGCTAAAATGTAGATCTATGCTAGATTAAGCTAATTGCATGACTAAAAATGGAAAACTACTGCTAAAATGGAGGAAGGAGAGCATCAAACCCTAGCCGTAGGTCTGAGGTGTGGTTGGCACTGTTAACCATGGCTCATAGCCATGGTTAAGATGAAAGTGTCCTTTCTCTTGCAACCAAGGCCAGAAACTCTCAAATCCTCCAAGGAATTGATGGTCAAGGGTCGCCTGTGTTTTCTGGAATAGATTGGTGGTTGAATTCAATGGAATTAGCAATGGAGGTGTGTCAATTGTCAAGCTTGCTCCTCAAGCTCTTGAGATCTCCATTGTTGCATGCACAGTTGTCATTGATCAATTGGACAACACTTCGTTACTCCTCAAGGGGATATGAAATTGCTCTCCAATCCGACAGGGCTCCGCTATGTGCAATTGAGCTATTCTTCAGGATGGTTGCTCTCTAAAATTGGGGTCTTAAGTAGACTCCCAAAATCCTTGCTCTAGCTTCATGGAGAAGCCAAGAACAAGATTTGGCAGTTGAGAGGAAGCTTTTGGATGCTTCCCAGCCCAAACCGCTTTGAAAACCATTGCAATTCGGCTGTTGCAACTGATTTGACTCGGCTCTGGTCACCCGAGTTTGTTACAGTGCTAACCGTAGGTGTCAGTCATGGTCCCCAATTGGTATATTGGGGCTCATGGCTGTCAGCCATGGTCAGCACTTCTAACCATGGGTGTCATCCGTGGCTAGCACTGACTAGGCAAAGATGCCCCAATTGAGTGGTAAAAACCACTGCTATACCTTGGATTTGTCCAAAGGTCTTCCATATGGTCTTCTAGCATGTCCCATATGAGTAGTCGCCATCGACATGATGCATTTTAGGTGTCTACAGATGCCCCTTTTATGATGCATTGTGAGATCGAACAACGCGTGAGCAAAAATAGACCTCCTAAAATGATGCCGAAGTTTGCATGATGATCATTAGTCTGATCAACATTAGATGCCCCAATCATGAAAAGAGCATGCATCATTGAATCATTACCTTCGATGAGTTGAAGAACTTGATTCTGGAAAGCTTAAGTCAAAATCCTAGCCTTAGTGGCAATTAGGAGACAAGCTTAAGTCAAATCCTAGCCTTAATGGCAATTAGGAGACAAGCTTAAGTCAAATCCTAGCCTTGATGGCAATTAGGAGACAAGCTTAAGTCAAATCCTAGCCTTAATGGCAATAGGAGACAAGCTTAAGTCCAATCCTAAATTAGGAGACTAGCTGCCCAGTTTGCTTGAATTTGATCTTGATATTTTGATTATTTGCCCCAAGCAAGGAGGGTGCATGATTGTCTTTGAAAATGATTCTTGAACGAATGCACTTAACAATGATTAAGCATTTAATTGTTGATTTTGATTATGAATTTGATTATTATGACTACCCCCTCAAGCGACGAGTCGATGAGGGTAATGACAATTAAATGAAGCGACGAGGTCGCTTGACCACTATGAATGATCTAGAACATATTGAAGACTTTAGCACTTTGATATTACTTGGCAAGGCCTAACTCAGCCATGATTTCAACTGTGAATAGTAATTGTATATCTCTATCCCATGGAGCAGTCCGACCACTATGGCCTTCTTAGAGAATCAAGATGATAGCAATTCCAATTATGCTTGTGTTGAATCACTATGTTCGATGATTTGCTGAATCATTGTGAATTTTGATTTATTTAATTTTTTTATTAATTTTGCAATTTTTGAAATTTTGAACTTGTAGATATGCTTTAATGTCCAATATGAAACTCCTTATGGTGAGAAAATATGTGCATTTATGACTTGAATGAAAAGACCAAATATTTAGACTTCTTTGGAGCTTTTGGGGATCGATACTGATAATGCCCCAGTTGATGTTTGCAAATATTTTTGTTTTGATTTTATGTTATGGATGCAATGATGAATGCAATGCCTAGATAATGATTTGATTATGCTATATGTATGCAATGGACAGATTACATGCACTAGCTATATGATAGATGTTCTATATGTATAGATGGGCTATATTGTATGCATATGGATGCAATGCTTATTGTTAAATGCATGTTTAATTTTATTTACTTGTATGCATTTAATTTATGATGATTATGATATGGTGAATGCCATGTATGTGATGCATTATTTACATGATGGTAATCTAATGTAAATGAACTTGTATGCTTTAATCACTTAAAACATAAGGAATGAATGTGATATATGTTTGACAATCTAATGGATGACACCACCGAATGTGTAAAAATCATGAATGTAATTGAAAATCCTCATTACAAGAATTTAATCAATTAATCACCCATATATGAAATGCAATGATATGAAGTGGTATGATGCGAATGATATAATATGTCACTCTATATTCCTTTTGCAATTTGAAAAATATGCACAATATAGTCAGTGGTCATCTAAATATCATTTCTGATATCCATCCGGTATCTATCCTATATCTTGAAAACTTTGTGCTCAGTGTAATGATGTATCATGGATCGATACTTTGCAGTTTGATATTTGAAATGACTTTTATTTTTTATGGTTTGTGAGCTTTTGGTATTTTGTTGCTATTAGAGAACATTTTTAAGGGTTTTCCATGAGACTCAAACACCCTAGTGGACTTCTCAAAAGTTGAATACTAACCATACTAGACTTTTGTTGGAAAATGCTTTTCCTACGGATAGACCCTAACTATTCATTACCCTTGTGTGTGCACATGAGTATTTTTAGATAAGACCATAAGCATTCCCCAGATGTCAGGCGAGATTCTTTCAACCCATATGCTAAGATAGGGGTTCCTCATATGTTCATATCCAATCCTAGGTTTAGATTTGAGTTGGACTATAATGCTAGGCAACCCTAGGCACCTAGAGCTAGCTCTTCCATATTCAAACATTGATCGGACTACACATCCAAATGTAGCGGACTCTTTCAACCCATTGCTACATTTGGGATCACCCAATAAACTACTACTCATTGTAGTGGGACTCTTCCAACCCATTGCTTCAATATGGATCACTCTATGGCTTTAATGGTGAAAAATAAGGATTCAAGTTCTCACCCTTCTTACTTGCTCATATTTAGTGATAAAAATCATCTTTTTCCACTTTTACCATTTTATTTGATCAATTGATTTATATAGTTCTTTTGATCTTCACTATGTCACTTTACATTTGATTTGAACTTTGTATCTTTGATAATTTGACTTTGTAACTTGGGATTTAAACTTTGTCAATTTGGGATTTATAGGGGAAATCTTGTCATTTTTCCAAGTTTCACCATTCTAGACCGACTATTTGCAAGATAAGCGGGAATAAAACCCATCTCTCTAGGATACCTAGGACCTACTTTCGCAACTTTCATCCTCCCTTAGTCCTTATTAGGATTTTAAATTTTTTGATTAGTGATAGGATCCTGATATGCTAAGTGCTATCACAACTAATGACCTCATCTACAAAAGCAAAGCAAGCTTTCTACAACATCTAAGAAACCCACTAGGTATGGTTGAGTGACCGAAAAACCCTAGTATATTCCTCATAGCAACAATATGGGTTGTGTTGAAAAACACAATTACTCACATGAATGATGGATTATGATAAATGCAGAGATGCATGATTTAAACACAAACGTGGTGTCATTTGTAAGACTGACAAACATAATCCCTCCTACTATGGAATGCAATGGATGACAAATGCCTATATGCAATGTAATGCAACGAATGCATGTGTGAATGCAAATGAAAATGCATAATGCAAATGCAAATGTTTTTGGATTTTATGCTTTACCAAATTTTTTTGGATTTTTAATTATTTTAATTTTTTTGAATTTTGAGCCTTATATTTGACCAAACAGTGAGTACATGCCTTTGGAGCCTTTAGGAGTGACCAAGCGATTTTTCAAAAAACCCCTGGAGCTTTTGGATTGACCAAAGGGACTATGGACACCTTTGGAGCTTTTTAGGATGACCAAGCGATTATTAAAAAACCTTGGAGCTTTTGGGTTGACCAAGATTATAACCTTTGAGGTTTTGGGATGACCAAGTGATTTTTTAGAATCCTTGGAGCCTTTTGGGATGACCGAGCGATTTTAGGCAAACCCTCGAAGCCTTTAACTGACATGACCAAGCGGTTTTTAGGAACCCTTGGAGCCTTTTCTGAATGACCAAAGGGCTTATGATGCCTTTGGAGCATTTTGTGCATGTGTATGGATTTTGATATTTTCCATATTTTTTTGATGTTTTGATATTTGAATTTATGATTTTTCAATTGTTTTTGAAATTTAAATGTTTTATTTGAATGTTTTTGAAATTTTGATATTTTATGATTTTTTCCTTATTTTTATGTTTTTAAAGGGGAAAGTACGCTACCTTAAGTACCCCCAGTGTGTGTGCCACTCAATGAAAGTGAGGAAGGTGTGATACCTTTAGAAGTCTCACTTTGCCTCATTGATCATGATGTGGATGATGGGGAAGGTGTGACACCTTGAAGACCCCCAATGTGCATTGTGTTTGATGTGCCATGATTGGCTTGACTAGGAGGAGTAGTAGAAACTGATTCCCCCTATTGTGATGTGCAATTTTGTGTAGTGCCAATGTCCCACTGAGATGAGACAAGCGAAGGTGAAACATTGGAAGATGCCACCGATTGCGAAGATCGATTTTGACAATCCTGTTTCTCTGTTACAACACTGATCATTCCCACAAACTCTTGGGGAGGCATATTAATGTGCACCTGATTAGATTGTTCAACTTGATTGACAGGTGCTATGTTTACTTTGTGTGCATGCAAGGGGTCTTGGAAGACTCCTATCTGAAGCTCTTGCCTCTCGATCATATCCTGCACTACATCTCTAAAGGGATAACATGTCTGTATGTCATGACCTCTTTGTCGATGGTAAACACAATATAGATTTTCTCTATGCACCTTTGATCTACGCTTATTAGGTTTCAAAGGACGTAACTCTGGAAGATTGATCCTTCCCGCCTCATATAATCGATCAAAGAGCGATGCTAATGTCTCTGGAAAATCAGTATATTGTCATTGTGGCCGACGTTGTTGGCCTTGTATCTGATTCTTTTGCACATGATTTTGGACCAGAGGAGGCTGAGCTTGGTAATTATGTTGCACTGGTGGAGGCGGTGCACCCTGGTTTGAGGATCTAGGGATACTCAAAACAACTTGATTGATTGGGGTCACCTTTTGTTGCATGTTGCCACCTATGATATTCTTGTTTGGCCATTCCTTTTTGTGGAGTTGAATATCACCCTCCTGTATCTTGATGTCTTCAATGACCTGGGCCTGTGCTAAGGCCTCCTCGAATGTTTGATACTATTGTAATTGCAAGAGAAGTGAGATATGTTTCGAACAACTTCTCGTAAACATTCGAATGAGCTCTATTGTGGGTAGGGTGAAAGGTAATTTTGACATCACCTTCCTCCACTTATTGCCATACTCAATGACTGGCTCATCATCAAGTTGACAAAGGCTAACCAAGTCAGTCAAGTTTATCATTTCCTTAGCACTAAAGGCAAAACGTTGCAAGAATGCATCGGCTAATTGCTCAAAGGTGTATATGCTATGATGTGGTAAATGATTATACCACTCTAAAGCATCCCCAACTAATGTTGTCATGAAGGTTCTCAACATCAAGGGGTCATTGTCTTGAAAACTAAAGCACATATGGATGAAGCCTGTCATATGCTCTCGTGCATCTTCATCATCTTCGTCATCGTTGAACTTTTCAAGTTGAGGCATCTTGAAATTCGATGGGTATATTGGTGATGACATTGAGGGATGCAAAGGCTGATTTCTAAGCTGCTTTAGCATGGGTTTTTGATAAACCAATCTTTGATTTTGTTTTTTGACTGCATTTATCCGATCAACTAGCACTTTGTATGCCCCTGACGAAATGATATGATCTTCATCTCGTCACCCTTGGTTAGGCCGAGGAGGTCACTTTTGATGTTGAGGTGGATGATAAGTATAATCCTTAGGTACCTCATCATAACTGGATTCAGGGTAAGCATCTACTTCTTCCTGATGTTCCCACTGGGAATCTGCATATGATTCCTCATCATATTGATCTTGGTACTATTGAGGAATATGAGGTTCATTATGATACCCAGATAATGGCCTATGATGTTGAACATGATTTTTGCATGGCCGCGGTGAAATATTCTGAGATTGCACTGGGCGCCTTATGCGTTGTTGCATCCTTTGTGTGCTAGGCGTAAGCACCACTTTACGCAATGCATTTTGCACTTGCTCTTGTTGTATATTTTGTTGTTCTCGTATCTTTCATTGATACAACCTTTGTAGGTGTGCTCATGGTGAGTCCACCCATTGTTGATTTAATTGTTGTTGATCCAACTAGGATTGATCCGTATGTTGTTGGTCAAGTTGTGGCCTCAGTGCCTGATGTGTATGATCCCATTGTTCAGTTGTATGGGGGCTATGTACCCTCGTATTTGAGATACAAATGGGTTTATCATGTCTTTTCCCCCTAGTAGGATCTATCACTTGTTTTCCACACTCCTTAAAGGTTGCATTGACCTGATATTTTGAGTCATGAGTGGGCTCTGTATAGTTTGATGATGTAGAGCCACAACGTGGTTGCCCCACGTACTCTTCACAAGGAATAGGAGGATGACTTGGGTCCTCTTCCTCATCTATGAGAAATGATGCATACTCAGGCTCAGATGTAATCTCTGTATATTCAGGTTGCATAGAAGGCTCCCTATGAGGAGTAGGGGGTGACTTGCTCGACCCGATGGGGTGGTTTGCTCACCCAAGCTAGGCCATGGTGTATGTTCATGATCACTTTCTGATTGATGTATAGAGAAAGCTAGGATGTGAACCTATGACATTGACCTACTAGGCTCCTCAGTTGGTGGATTGTTCCTTATATAGAATTCTATCAAGGTGTTCCAGTCAGGAAGGCTTCCTAGAGGACCCGTGGGTGCCTCCCTAATAGGGCTATCTCGAAGGTTAGACCCCCTATGGATGTTATTGATGCTATGATAAGACCTGGGATGCCATTCAGGGATGGCCATGTCCTCTGGACTAATATGAATATGTTCAGTGGTCATGGAACCTGATTCCCTCTCTAGATTGGAGGTCTTGCTCACCATGGGAGGTCCCCCAACCATATAAAATTTTTTGGCTTCCAAAAAAGGTTATAAGTGTTATATATCAAAATTATCAGTGCGATGAGCTGATAAAAATGAGCTATAACACAAAAATATGATTTTCGGGTCAAAATTTTGTATTTTTGAAATAATTGGCCAACCGGGGCTCGTGGGGAAATGACCACTTTTAGGAATTTTTGGGATATTTTGAACCATGAAGAGTTAGGACCCAAAATTTCTGTGAGAGGTGCACAATGGTAAAACTAAGACAAAAAAACAAATTTGGAAAGTTTTGGAGTTGTCTAGACCATTTTATGACCATTTTAGTGCAGTTTTTCTTAGTTTTCGGCTTCGAAAATAGAGTAATCATAAAACCAAAATAAAATCTTTGTTATAGCTCTGATTTACATGATTCTCGAACCATTGGATACAGAATAAAAAAGTATTTTATTATTAGGGTTAGGGTTTGGCCCCAGATCAAGGATCTTATGTTAATTACCCTAACAATAATGCAACACACAAAGTAGACAATATGATTATCTCTTTTAAGGATTAAATGTGTGTCCTAAAACTGGTTTAGTGCATTTTAATTTGTTGTGAATATACTCTGAACTCTTATCGTGTTTTTCAAAAGTTGATGTTATACTCAATTTATTCAAAGGTTTTCACCTATATACTCGCACAAGCCGAATATGGGAGTGAAGTCCATACTCAACGAGGTAGCATAGGTACTACCAACCCTCACCCAACACACCATGTACAATGATACACTCTTTCAAAGATGAGTGCATGCTATTTTGCATGGATAGGATAGTTCTTGGGTCGGCCTTGGCCATGAGCGGGTCTCGATAATACAATTTCAAATGAGCCAACCAAGTGGTAATGACATCCACTATTGGTCTCAATCAAATGGGTTGGATGTGAGAGCCCAACGCCACTGATGTTTAAATGAAACGTGGTGTGTGGGGTTCTTTTTACTTTGCATGAAAATAAAATGCATAAAACAACATTCACATGATTCTCCTACATGCTTTTCAAAAGAATGTTTGCTTTTTAGAGAATGCACAATTACACTAGATGATATTCAGAGAGTGCAACTATCTATGATGAAAATGGCCATTGATTAGGCCTCAAACATGCAAACTCTTAAACAATCAATGTCCTAGACCGCTGGAGACTAGGGCGGACTGCAATCAGAGATCCGCTATTCCTAGCAATGACTAGTGGAAAACTAAAAAAAGGATCTAGGATTTTCCCATTTCTACTTAAGTTTTATAATTAGCATCCATCTATTGCATTCTACTTTTGTAAAAACATAGAAAAAAAAAGACAGAGAGGGAAAAATGCTCCTACCTCAGGTCCAAGTCTTGGTGATGTCTGATTTTGCTATTTTTCTGTTCTCTGTTGACCGTGTCTATCGTGAACCATAGATGTGAACCATGGTTAGCCATTGTGGACTAGGTGTGAACCATGGTTAGCACTGTGAACCACGGTTGTTACCCGCGGTTAGCACCTACAACAAAAAAATAGAGAAAAACATCAATGATCATAAAATTTTTGGGGTTTTCATCATGATCGCCTTCTGTAACCACCAAAAAGGCTCACACCCAAAGTATCCTATTGCAAGAATTGACAAAAACACAAAATGCATACAAGAACAAGAAATTGACAACAAATTGATCAATAAAACATGCTTTATTTCATTATATTTGAAGCCAAACTCAAATTACAAGTACATCCCTCTTAGGGATAATCATCTTGATACAATTGTTACAATAGGATGTAATTGTTTCCCTCTCAAGGGTAGGTGTGATTTCCAAGTGCCTTTCAGGGTGACACGAACTGCTCTAGGGTGTCGATGACCCTCTTCTTCGCGTTGAGGAAGGAATTGTATGCTTTGTCTCTTTCAATACCTGTTCCCTGCGATCAAGAAACAACAAGAAGCAATTAGTAACAAAGGAGGCCTCTCTTGATGAGGCTTTGAAAGGAATCTTGCATAAAGAATAGCATGAAATCAAGAAAGCATGTAAAACTATCAATCTATGCAAGAAATGAGGAAATTGTAATATAGCATGTAAAGAAGCATGAATCTAGCTAAGAAACATCCTAATTAACCATTAGAAAACTTGAATTGCATGAAACTAATCTAGATTAACAAATGCAAGGAAAGGTGAAGCAAATCTACCTCTAATTCCTAAATTAACCGGTCAAATGTCTGCTAAAATGTAGATCTATGCTAGATTAAGCTAATTGCATGACTGAAAATGGAAAACTACTGCTAAAATGGAGGAAGGAGAGCATCAAACCCTAGCCATAGGTCTGAGGTGTGGTTGGCACTATTAACCATGGCTCATAGCCATGGTTAAGATGAAAGTGTCCTTTCTCTTGCAACCAAGGCCAGAAACTCTCAAATCCTCCAAGGAATTGATGGTCAAGGGTCGCTTGTGTTTTTTGGAATAGATTGGCGGTTGAATTCAATGGAATTAGCAATGGAGGTGTGTCAATTGTCAAGCTTGCTCCTCAAGCTCTTGAGATCTCCATTGTTGCATGCACAGTTGTCATTGATCAATTGGACAACACTTCGTTACTCCTCAAGGGGATATGAAATTGCTCTCCAATCCGATAGGGCTCCGCTATGTGCAATTGAGCTATTCTTCAGGATCTTTGCTCTCTAAAATTGGGGTCTTAAGTAGACTCCCAAAATCCTTGCTCTAGCTTCATGGAGAAGCCAAGAACAAGATTTGGCAGTTGAGAGGAAGCTTATGGATGCTTCCCAGCCCAAACCGCTTTGAAAACCATTGCAATTCGGTTGTTGCAACTGATTTGACTCGGCTCTGGTCGCCCGAGTTTGTTACAGTGCTAACCGTAGGTGTTAGTCATGGTCCCCAATTGGTATATTGGGGGCCATGGCTATCAGCCATGGTCAGCACTTCTAACCGTGGGTGTCATCCGCGGCTAGCACTGACTAGGCAAAGATGCCCAATTGAGTGGTAAAAACCACTGCTATACCTTGGATTTGTCCAAAGGTCTTCCATATGGTCTTCTAGCATGTCCCATATGAGTAGTCGCCATCGACATGATGCATTTTAGGTGTTTATAGATATATTTATTGTGGTTGAAGATGCTAGAAAAAGGATGACTATAATAAGTAAGATAAATGCCACCTTTATAACATTGGCTTCCAAGAAAGCTGAGATAATTTTTTATAGCGTTTATCAAACAAGCCTTTATAATATAATTTATAATATGATTTGAAATTTTGTGGAAAAAAAGTTGGAAAACATTCTATATTATGTTATCTCAAAGGAATAAGGTGGTTTTGTTCATGGTAAACAAATTCTTGATGTAATAATTGCATAATAGGCCATATATTCTATTCATTCCATGAAAAAGGTAGGTATGATTATGAAATTATATATTAACAAAGCATATGATATGGTTTTTTGCAGTTTGCTACATTATATTCTAAAAAAAAATGGTCTTGATCAAGGTTGGTATGAATGGATTAGATGTTGTTATAGCACTCCAAAATATTCTATTTTAATCAATGGATATCCTATTAGATACATTCAGTCATCTCGTGGACTCTGTCAAGGTGATCATGTATCTCTATATCTATTTATTATTATTATAGAGGCATTAGAGAGAGTTTTATCAAAGGAAAAAATGGAAGGAAAAATCAAAGGTATTCAAGTTGTAATAATTGGTTCCTTCTCATATTCAATTTGTTGATGATACTTTTCTATGGTATCACCCCTTAGTCCATGAGACCATATAGTTTAAATTATTAATACCATGCTATGAGAAGGCTATTAGAGAGTTGGTTAGTACTAAAAAATCTAGGATCTTTTTCATTAATACTGATTTATATTTACAATGGAACATTGTGGATATTTTAGGGTTTAAAATAAAAAAATTCCATTGAAATGTTTGGTTATTCGTTTGTCTCATAAAGGAAAGAAGAAGGATCTTTGGGAATCAATTTTGGATATAATAAAATCTTGTTTGGTAGGTTAGAAAGGTAAGCTCTTAACCATAGAAAGAAGACTACAACTCATAAAGAGTACATTGTAATTCATATCTATTTATGTGATGTCACCTTCAAGATTGCCAACAAGTATAGCATTTGAATTGATAAAGTTTAAAGAAATTTTATTTGGAAAGGATGTTATGAAAATATTTGAATTTCTCTTTATAAGTGGAGTAGGGTTCGCAAAGGAAAGAATATGGAAGGGGTAGGCTTACAAGTTTGGCCTTAAGGGAAAATTGGTTGGAGATTATTCAAAGATCAAAGAAAAATGGGACCATTTACTTCTTTGTTATCCCTTTTCTTACACCATTTTGGGATGTTTTTCCAAAAATATGAGAATATATTGGATAGCTCCACCAACATTTAAAGAGTTCAAGAAGTATTAGATTAATTGTTTTAAGCTAAAGTATTATGTATTTTGTGGAGGATTGCTTCTGCTATTATTTATTGAAATTTATGGTTTGAAAGATTTAATAATTTTAAAAAATATAAATCTCAAAATCATACACAAGTTTGTAATCATATTATTGTCTCTCTTGTAGAATGTTTACATACACAGTCCTCATCATGGGAAGTATCAAGCACAAAAAAAAGAGTGCTAGCATCTTAGTTACAATATTTGAATATACGTGGAAGGGTCATACGTAATAATGGAGTTAACACAAAGAATTTGTTTCAATTTATGGTAAAATAGAAATGTCCACAAATTGGGTTTTTCAAAATTAATTTTGATAATGATTCTAAATAAAATCTAGGAAAGTTTGGTGGAGGTGGTATTTTTTGAAATAATTAAGGAAAAATTCTCCTCAATTACTTATAAACAAATGGAACTTCAACTAACAACTATGCAAAGGCTAGGGCACTTATTACAAGGATTAAAATTAAAATAAAAAAGTGATGGATATATATTTCAAATAAGGGGATTCACAAATTATCATTAATACTCTAAAAAAAAATGGATGTGAGCATTAGATTAAAAATTACATTGTTATTGTTGTTTATCAACTATTGTTGAAGGTAATCTCAGAGAAATATGAGCATATCTATAGAGAAGGAAAATAGGTAGCTAATAATCTAATCAATTATAGTGTTGATCTTTATCTTGATGAAATTTAAAGTTTAGAGGCAATTAGTTGAGTAAGATTGTATCTCTAGATAAAATGATGTCAATGAGCTTATTGTAAAAACATAACAATTTAAGGGAGAAGAGGAATATATTTGATAGAAATGGAAATGAAGTATATCTTTAATAAAAGGATAATTCCTATTTGGTTTAAGTGACCTAATTGCAAATCTAATATTTTGGTATGTTTAGGAGTTAGCTAGGTTTAGGGTTATACCCTACCCAAATTAGCATTAGAAGATGGGTATATAATGAAGGGACAATATCATTGTAAAAATAAGCATTCAATCATTCATAGTGAATATTATCTTCTAATTATTTTTGCACATGAAGTGGCCTCTCATATTGGGAGATCATATGGAGTTATTCATTACTCAAAGAGTATTGTTGGTGTTACCCTACCATAAGGTAATTATCTATATTTATCTTATTGTGTGGTTTATTGCATTATTGATCACTATTTTTTTTTTTAAAGCGAAAAACCCCTTGTGGAGCCACCTTGGTTTGAGAGACCACGAACAGGGGGTTCTACACCGTCAAAGTCACCCGGGGGCCACACCCGACCCTGCCCGCACCAACATTATCAATTGGATTTTGGATACCCAATTCAGCTTTTTGGTAGGGTGGAGATTTGAACTTGGGACCTCCCTTGAAGGATTGCCCTCTCCTCTCCAACTCACCTACAACACCTGGGTAACTATTTGATATTAAGTATATTGTGAGTGATTTATATAAGAAATACAGTCGTATAACAAGTGCTATTAGAGCAATGATTTTGGTCAAATAGAGATTGTTTTTTTATAGTAGAAATTAGGAAAAATTTTCCTAAAAAATATCTCAATTTCTAGGAGCCATATCATTGCATGTAGTGCATCAATTTAAATAAATTTTATCCCATCATGCTTAGAATTTGAAAATCTTATAAAGGAGTGATAATATGAAGTGTTGGCAATTTGAGTTATTTTATGTTGTCATTGATGTCACATGGATCACATTTGAGTTTTGGTGGCAAAAGCACTTCATAAAATATAATTTATGATATTTTGGAGAGCATGGATATATACAAGGTTTTTGTGAAAACCAAGGCAGAAAAAATAAAAGGTTTTATTTAAAACCATGGATGGCAGATTTGAAATGAGTTTTTCTTAAAATCCAGGTTGGATTTTTGTTTCATCCAAAAAGGTGCCCCGGTGATGGAGATATTTAATTTTAAATATTTAGTTTAAATTTTAAATTATTTAAAATTTAAATTTAAATTTTAAAATTAAAAATAAAATTATAGTGTCGACGTCTAAAGAAAGGAGGAAAGGCATATATTAAAAATAATAGTGCCGATGTCTAAAGAAAGGAGGAAAGGCATATATATATGCCACCAAAAGCTTCAATAAATTCTTGTCCTCAATTTTTGAATGCATTCAAATTGATAACGTAATGCGAGAAGAGCTTGTGTGTTGAAGCGTGTGAAGGGTTTACAAAATTCAGGTTTGTTGGAGAATCGTTCATGGAGGATAACCAAATGAATAGGAACCTTTGGCCTAGTGGTTTATGCACTGTGTAAGAAGCAGGAGGTCCTGCGATTGAGTCTTGCCAAGGATGCTTACTATGTTGAAACGCTCGAAGCATTTTTGAGTTTTTTGAAGGGCGCAAAATATTAAAGTATTTGTGTTGATTCGTGCCCCTTTGAACACGTGAGGGTGTATGGCCCAAAAACGGCTTGGATGTGGTTAAGGCATTGAGTGAGGAGGCATCAAGGGATCGAATCCCTTCAGGGACAGAGGCAAGTTAATATTTTTTAATATTTTATTTTTCTAAAGTTTCCCTAGGAGAAATAAGGGTTATGATGCACCTTACGAAAAAGATATATTTTTGGTGATTTTCTTTTTGGAAGTATATCATATTATATATCGTTGGAAGGCTTATTTCGAGGGCCATTTGATTAACTTGATTATAGGGAGAAATAAGGTGTGTGTAAAGAGATATTTCTGATTTTATAAAGAGGTTCAAAAGTGAAAGTTGCTTTGTTCTTTTTCAAAGAGGATTAATTCTTTCATGAGGGGACATGATGTATTTTATTGAGTAGGAGTAATAAGGTGTTATTTGGATATTATTGTTGTGTTATTAATCATGATCCCTAACCCTTATTGAAAGTTGAAAAAGAAATTTTGTTGAGTGTGGCAGATTTAGTGGACAACTAATAAGGCATAAAAAGGTATGAGCAATATTATCCATTGACTTTGTTTATGATGGTTGATTTCTGAAAAATCATTGGAGAGAAAAGGATTGATTGTGGTTTCCTTTTCGAAAGTGGTTGGTTGAATGCTTCAAGGTTTTCTGGTTTGAGAGTTGTGTTTAAACCTTGTTTTATAAACATTGTTGTTGAAGCCATTAGTTGTGTGAAAAACCTGAGATAGGGTTTGAGAAGAACATGAGTATCATTGTTATGTGAAGAATGTTTTATAAGCATTGTTGTTAAAGTCCATTGATTGTACAAAGAACTTGAACTTGAGTCAGAGAAAAACATGAGTATCATTGTTATGTGAGTTTAGTGGATTGCCTACCTGAGCAGATCAGTGGATTGCCTAGTTGAGCAGATCAATGAATTACCTTGCTGAGCAGATTAGTGGATTGCCTACATGAGCAGATCAGGATTGCCTTGCTGAGTAGATTAGTGGATTACCTAGCTGAGCAGATCAGTGGATTGCCTACTTGAGTAGATCAATGGATTGCTTTGCTGAGTAGATCAATGGATTGCCTAGCTGAGCAGATCAGTGGATTGCCTAGCTGAGCAGATTAGTGGATTGCCTAGCTAAGCAGATCAGTGGACTACCTTACTGAGCAGATCAATGAATAGCCTAGCTTTGAGCAGATCAAAGTAATCATTTTATATTGAGATAAGGATCCCTATTTCTTTATGAAATATTATAAGGATATTATATTGTGGAGTACCCCACATTGGGGGAACCACGTTAAATATTGTGTCCCAACTGTGTGTGGTGATTTGTTCTCTTGCTTACTATTGCTATCTATATCATTAATACACATTGCTATATCTGGATATTGCAATTAAGGACACTGTGGTATAAGCTTGTGTTCTTCATGAAGGAATTTGACTAGTATTGAGGGAGATATGACCCTGTGAAGTTAGTCATCTAGAGCAAGGAAAGTGATATTTTTTAAATCATGTTTTTCCATAAAATAAAATTCATATATCTTTCAGCCTAGGTAAGCAAATCATCTGTTGTTTATAGTGTTTGAAGGAGATTTTTTTGGGTCCTTTATTTATGTGGAATTTTAGCTTCAAATCAATGAGGAGATATTTTTATGTAACCCTGGTTCATAAAACCCTAGTTGCAATGTCATTTTTTGGGTGTGACCTCATGGAGTTAAACAAGTTTCTAGGAGAGGATGAAATTGATGCTAGAAAGTGGTTAAAAAAATTCAACTCTCCATATCCTAGTAAATTTTGAAAACTTAGGCTTTTTGTTACTCTCTAAGGGGAAGATTTTGATTGGTTGAGACATTTTAATAAAGCCAATCAAAAGTACACTTGCAAAAAATTAAGCAAGGATATTTGAGTTAGTGGGACTCATATAAAAAATAGCTAGTTTTAAGTTTACCATTGAGATATATGTAGATACAATAAAAAGGTTTCAAGAAGAATAAAAGTAATTAAAAATAAAGTTAGAAAATTTCAAGAAAGTGATAGAAGAAAAAAAAAAAAGGATGATAAAATGTACACAAAAGGAAGCATACCATTGGAGTTAGATAGTCCAAAGAATAGTCAAAGTGAATTTTTTAAATCTAAAAATCCTATTTGTAGGTTCATGGATGCATATAGAAGAAAAAGGTCATTATTTTTATAAACCCTAGCAATAAAAATAATTTTATAAACATTGCTTTGGCTAATAAATTACATGTTCATGCAAAATTTTTTAAGGACACTCAGGTTTAGGGTAAGACTATTCAGACTTTCAAGGATTTAGAGATCGCTATAAATAAATATGTTTTGCATCCATGTTTTTATGGCATAGCTATGGAGGATGTGAATATTGTTCTTAGTTATCCTTGTATTCATTCGGTATTGCTAATATTAATGTGGAAAATAAGTTCATGAAGTTATGGTCTAGGAAAAAGAAGATAAAATTGCAAGACATTTCTCAAATTAAGGAGTAAGGTTCCAAGGAGAAGCAAGAAGTTATAGTAGAGAAACAAATTGAAGAACCCATAGAAAAATCACAAGCAGAGTCTAAGGAAGAGGTAGTAGTAGATCCCAATGATGAAATGGCAGCTAAGTCTAAGGAAGAAACAACAAAAAAGTCTAAGGATTCACAATTAAAAGAGCATAAGAACACACCAAAAGAAAGGATCATGAGAGAAGAGTATGAGAAAGAATTTAGAATAAAGAAGCACAAAGTTGAAGAGTCATGGGAAGAAGAAAATTAGGATAAAGTTACAACATATTGCCATCCCAATCACCATAAGCAACAATAATCATTGAGACATGGAATAAGGAATCAATATTATCATGGTCCTACATGGAGTGAGAAAAACACCAACTACGGTAGTGCATGGTAGAAAAAAGTAGTAATTCTAGATTGCATAGTGGTGTAGTGGGATCATGGAACCACATGACCAATCATTTTGAATATCAAAGTGGATCATCGAAAGCATGGAGCCAATGGAGCTCTAATGCATATCAGTGGTACAATAGTTTCTTGGCATGATCGACAACCACCACCATTTAAGATTCCACTTGGATGGATGGATGATTAGGATTGGTACTAGTTATCACCAATCCTTCAAATATTGTGTCATTTTTTCTTCTCATTTTTAAGGAGAAAACATTTGTAGGGTGTGAAATGTTATGGTACTTAGGGATATGGGAGTATGGTATTATAATTTATACGAGTATTATGGATAGTTGGCATAGACCACATAAAACCCAAGGTTAATTGTATTGTAATATACATAAAAAGAATAAGTAGGATAAGGGTTTAAAAGTAAGCTAGGGATAGGGTTATACCCTCCTCAAAGTAGCATTAGATTTTGGGTATAGAAAGAAGAGATATTGTCATTCTTATCATTGATCATCATTCTTACATGTGTTGTATTGTATTTGTCATTGGTTTCCTGGTAGCCTCTCATCTTGGGAGATCCTATGGAGATATTCCTTCCTTAAGGAGTATTATTGGAGTTGTCCTACTCTAAGGGTATTATATATCTCTATCTCATTGTGTGGCTTATTATTATGAAGTATTAGTTATGGATGGATTACTTGTTATTTTAGTAAATGATGAATAATTTATCTTTATGAGAATAAATTTTTGCAATAGTGTCCCCAAATAGAAGCCACATATAGCTTATTTAAAAAATCCTTAAATTAAAACATAAATATAATAAATTATTGAACAATTGAGCAAAATTTACTTGGTAATTTTTTTAATTAGTGATATGGGATTGAAATGAGCCCCACTCATATTACACCATAACCATGAAGTGGTATTACATCTAGGAAATTATGCAAGTATTACTTGTCATGATTTTAACTCAGATCTCCTCCTTGAAATTTGAAGAATTTAACCGGTTGATCTTATGTCATTTAATGCTTGGAAAAATATTGATACATCATTATTTGATCATTTTGAGGATAAAACTTATTATATCATACTAAAATTCAACTTAATAGAAAATTTAAACATTACATATAGTTGCAATGAAACAACTTCCAAAAATAGCAACAACAGTAGCAATCTCAAAAATGTGAAATAAAAAGATCCAACAGTTTTGGTAATTCAGATTCTATAGGAGGAAATAAATTTTTTTAAGACATTCTAGATTCTAAATTAGTATAGATCCTATCCACTCAAAGAGAACAATATCTCATAGCCACTTAGAGAGGGTGAAGTATCATATGCATCCCATAGGTGACTTAATATAATAAGTATATAGAGTAAAACAACTAAGAACCCTAACACTAATGCTTAAGGACCAACTAACCTAATCCTAGGGCCCAAGCTAACAATAATAAAGATAGCCAATATGACTATATTGGGTCTAACACACTGCTATCCCTTATAAATCTTTGTCCTTAAAGCTAAAAACAATTGGAGAATGATCATGGGATCTAACATTACATCTTATTCTGGTATATCCTACCAGGTGATGAGGAACTCTCACACTTGGCAAGACCAAAAATTATGGATGTGGGATTAAAAAACTACTTTTGGCTAGATTTTGGCTTACCCTTCATCAAATACTAGAAGCATTATCTAGGATTATACGTTTTGACTAGTAACCTATTTAAGACAAGAAACATGAAAATAAGATGGATGCAAGAAGTTGGAGGAAGCTCCAACTGATATCCCACTTCTCCAATGTAATGAAACACCTTGTATGGACCATAGAATCAAGGTGCCAAATTTTGGTTGAATTTTATCTTCAAGAATAATTTTTTATAAGGATGGAGTCACAAAAGGATGATATATCCTATAGAAATTGTCTCTCTAAGAGGTGTAAGTCTTGTTGCATATAAATCTTGTTGTTATTTCATGTGACTTTGGTCGTTGTATAAATTATATTTAAGGATATAGATATCAAGTCAATGCTATTGAAACATATTATCTAATTGAGCCACCTTGGAGGATCCTAGAACATGGTCTTTCACAAATAGGAGTTTTGGCCATATAGTACCTCAAATGGGGAAACTTTGAGGGGAAAATGATAAGAATTGTTATACTACCATTTGTTGAAGAAAGCTAGTGAACTAAGTGATATTGTTTGTCTTTGTTTCAATTTGTAATATTTTCTAGAAATATTCATTCACCACAATTGTATGTCAAAAAAAAGAAAAGATGATTTAAATATTATAATAGTAAAAAAAGTAGAGAAACAAAGGGAGACAATAAGAAGAAGTATAAGGTGGGTGCCCATGGGCATCCTAATATATCATATTTTATTCATACTTATGATACAAATGGATTCTCATTGAGGGGTATTTATAGTGATACCAAATCCCTAATGAGAGGTTAACCTCAAGCCAACATAAACTTAACCTTGAGGTTAACCTTACAATAAAATAATAATAAATTATCTTTTAAAGCAAGGTTATCCATAAATATAGATTAACCAATACCACTAAGAGTGAAATATGAAAGGGGCCCATAGGCTTAAATGAACATGTTTGTAGGATTGCATAAATGATGAATTTCTATAGTATTACATAAGCACATGTCCATATGCTACATTAGTAGTGCTCATAAGTACTCCACACTTTTGGTCTTGGCATAAAAAATATCAGATTATACAAATTTCAATACCGCTCATAATATAAGTGAAGAGGGACAAGAAGAGAAGGGATTAAATGTAACACCTCCCATAATGGATAATCTAGTGGTCCTCTATTGCTCCTCCATCCTCATATTCATCATAACTAATATTTTATCCAACCCTCAAGAAATTTGTCTCAATATTATTCAACCTTGTAATGCAATTCTTGATGGAGTATCCTTCCCTTTTACAATATTCATAAGTGTTTAACTTCTATAATTATTTAGATTTTCCCTTAGACAACTAAGCCTTAGATTTAATTGATTTGGATTCTTTTGGATGATCTTGTGTATGAGAAAGAGCTCCAAAATTCTCCATTGCCATTTTATAGTGGATTAGAATCTTAAAAAGTTCTTCAAAAGAGATGGTTGTGGATCTTTGATAGTCATAGAATTTACATAAACAACTAAGCCAATTATATGAAAAGAAGGAGAAATATTGGAAGTAATACATTTACCATACTCTTCATAACTCTTTACCTTTCCTCCTATCATAGCTAGATCAACTTTTAGAGATTTGAAGTGATACATATAGTCTTCAAATTAATGAAATCTAAAAAATTGAGATTAGAGAGTTCTATCCCTATTCTTTTAACTTCACTAGCACTTATTTTTCCATAGATATATTTCAAATTAGACCATACCTCAATAGGATTAGTTTTTTTTTGATGTAGAGAAGTACATATGCTTCCACTAACATGAAGAAAAGTCCAAGAGATTCCTAATTTCTCTTACCTAGTTCATGATCATTGAGACCTTTTGATTCATTATTGAATATGAACTAGATATTCTTACTTTTAAGTACTCCTACCATTTGAATTGACCAAATCTTATAATTTCTTCCACTGATATGAGTAACATATTCTAAGGAATCTATTTTATACAAAATATTATACATATGTGTAATAGATCTATAAATTGATGCCACCATAGAGCTCATAATATTATGCAATCTATAAATACAATGAGCTCCAAAACATTGTATGCAAAAGTTATGGTCTCCAGAAGATTTTATATATTAGCACTCAAATACAAAAAATCAAATGCAAAACCTTAGTAATTTTTTTCCAAATCAATAACTACTACTTAGTACCATTAGATTGGATTTTGCATTATCATTCAATAAATATGTGCTTGAGAAGTGATGTGATATGATTGGCTAGATTATTCATGCTCATATATATATATATATATATATAAATTTAGTTTCAAATTGACAACCTTCCAGGCATAGAAAATAGAACCTGCCATTGTGCACTCCATTTTAATACAAACAAAAGGTAAATAAATCCCTTAAAGAAGACACCTAGAATTGATAGCTACAAAAAATGATGTGCTAGATTTCAAAATCAATGCCTCCCATATGGTGTGAACTAGTTGGTTTTGAGTTATGATTAGGGTTTGCACGATGTGTCTTGTCCTATCCTTTATGTATAAAATAGATCCTAACCCTAGTGGGCTAGCAATTATAACTAGCAATATAGGTGGAAAGGCACATGAGGATGGCTCCATTCAAGCAGCCCAAGAAATCGATCCTAGAGATGGTCCAAATCGATCCTAGAGATGGTCCATGAGGTAATTCTCTCTTCTTATGTGGATTTACGTTTGCCAAAATTTGATAGTGCATGCAAGTGGTTAGAGTCCTTCACCCTAGTTAAATATTTTATGGGTTGTATTTCCACTGAAGCCACCTTAAGATCTTGGGTAAACTCTACTTGGACTCCTTTGTTTTGCATTGTGGATTTTGTGCATGCAAAGATGATTTATGAGCATAGGCAATGGTTCATGAGGAGTTCCTTATTGGTTTTTCCTCCATGGACCTAAGAATTTTTGTTTTAGAGGAAATGCCCACCAAATTACTAGTATGGGTTGAATTTAATACCTTTCCCCTTCTCATCCATCCATTCTTGAACTACATATCAACCTCATTGGGTCTCATTATATTGGTGTAATTAGACAAAAATTTTCATGCACACCCTTAAAAAAAAGTATGTGTTGAAATAGACCTATCCAAAGACCTAAAGAAGACAATTGATATCCAAGGTAGTGAATCTATTATATTTAAATGAGTCTTGTATATCAACCTACCAAATGCTTTTTTTGGTACTAATTATCTAATGTTAAGGTCAAGGACTGTGCTCTCATGCCCCACAACAAGAATAAGTCGACATCCAAACTAGATAGTGTGACCACCCTTCAATCTAATGATGTTGGTTGGACCATTTTTGGAGAGAATTAAATTATGGGATCTAATGCTTCTAAGGTTCTTTAAACTAAGCCAATGGCTAAGAAAACAACCATGTCCACTCTAAATCCTTTTGATAAGACAAAAGAGAAAGCAAATGTCAGTTCATTATTGATAGATACTATCAACAAAGAAGTTCCTAAGACTCAAAAATTTGAACCCAAAAGGCAATGGATATGGTCACTCAACCAATCACCCAATTAGGCTCTCCCTCTTAGTCCCATCTAATGAGTATCTTACACTCTCATGGTCTATGCCATGAGGTGGATCCTGAGGAGTTTATATTGGAAAAAAGGTTACACCTTTATAGTATTTAATTAGGTAGCTACAAAACTAATATATATTCCATCAATAGTTATGGGGATTTGGAGTACCTCAATGGTGAAGACATATCATGAGACTACCTCTTTCAAATAAATTTCTCCTAGAATATTTTGGGTCTAATGGACTCCAAGCACAAGTATGTGGTATGCAAGGTTCATAAAAAAATATCAAATCTAGGTTTCCTATGTTTATAGGATTTAAAAGTTATAGGGTTTTTCCTTTCTATAGTTTGTCAAATCATTTATCCAATGATCCACTTCCTTCAGAGAAATCAAGAGTCAAATCGAGGTGGCACTTCCACTCTCATCCCCTCATGCTAGCAGTCCCACCCAATGGCTCATGGAGTTAACCCCACATGTTGAGCATTGTGGATAGTTTTCAACATCAATAACCACTTATTTGGGGTAATTAATGTATATTCTTCAAATGACATTGTTGAACAAGCCCATTTATGGCTTTGGATTGTAAACTCCTTACCTTTTGCCACATGGGTTGTATGTGGTGATTTTAATATGATTGAAATGGTAGTTGATAAGTTTGGAGGACATAAGATGCATTGGAAAATAAGCGAAAGGGTTGCATGGTACTATATGCACAATAAATTGGGATTTTTTAATCTTAATGTGGGCCATCCTCATGCTAATACTTTGTGGTACTGATGTAGTCTTGGACATGGAAACTAGTTAAGGTTGCACCTCTAGGAAGCCTAACTCAATCACATGCTTTGTAAAATCTCCCACTCTTGAAAAAAGATGTGCTACAGATTTATAGTCACAAAAATATCGAAACACAAACAATGGAAAACATAATTACTCTTACACGTGGGCTTGATTTTTCAAAAAAATAATAGCAGTTATAAAAAAAATAGCCCTTTCAAACTTGTAGCCTCAACTGCTTTTCTCACACCTTCCTCACATGCCTTGCACTATGCAATTCATACCTACAAATCCTTTCTATAGTTGCCCCTTGGGCCACTTTATACAAATTTAATTTTATTTAAAGACTAATTTCTAACTAACTAAATAAATATGCTTTATTGCTTCTTTTATTTTTATTAAAACTATTGCCCTGTTTTTTTTCTTATTTCTTTTTTTTGGTGATGCAAGATTGCAAATACACCTATGTCATGACCCACCATAGGCAGACATTTTTATTTTGATGGATTTATGTTTGTTGTATGGCTTATGGATGAAATGATTGACTATTTCAGTTTTAGTATGCAAATACTTGTTCCTTATTGAAAAAGTAAGATGTGAATCTTAATGTGGGATGTAGGATAATTCCATGTTTGGTTTTGTGAAGACCTATATTTTATATATGAATATGATGCTACTAATGAAAGTGAGCTTTTGGTGGAAAATGAGATGCATGATGCAAAATACAATGCAATGATAAGTGAGTGTGGGAAAGGATAAGATTTTGTTCCAACGGAGCAGAGCGGAGGAGTTTCGAAAATTTTGGGTGGGAACTGTAGAGAAGGCACGGAGGGCTTGGGAAGGACCATCGAGATGGAATTAGGTGAGGATCTAGAGGAAGGGAGACCTTCAGCGTCAGGTGGGGTTGTCCCTAGTGGGCTTGACCCTCCTCAAAAAGATCCGGACAAAGGGACCCAGATGGGCGTTGCGGGTCCCAGAGGGGGCCGGTATTTTACGAAAACCCTGAAGGGTCGGGTGAGTGATTTCCTTTCATTCCCGCCCCTCATTCCCATGAATAATAGGATAGTGGCTCCTTCTAATGTGATGGGCTCTTTTTTAGCCATGGAAGAGTTTTCTCTTGTGGGTAAGTTTCTAGGTGGAAGACCGGATATTGAGACTATTCGATCATGGGCTCTGACCAAATGGAGAACAGTGGGGAGTTTGGAAGTTGTTGCCCTGTCCAGGGGTTTTTTTATCTTAAGATTTAATAACAATGAGGATGCGAACCACGTTATAACTGGAGGACCCTAGTTTTTAGGGAAACACAGCCTTTTCCTCAGGAAGTGGGGAGAGGATTTCAACCTTGAAAAATAGAGTATCAATACTACCCCCAAATCAGTTTTTCAATGAGTATTGGCTGCAAGGCATTGCTAGAGAGATGGAAGAATTGGTGTCCATAGATCATGCAACCTTGGTTAGGACAAGGATGACACATGCAAAATTTTGCGTCAACGCTAATATAGACTCTGAGCTGCCAAATTTTGTGGAGTTAGAATATGACAACTACCTAAGAAAACAGGTGGTGGAATATGAAAACAGGCCAGCTTTTTGTCTTGAGTGCAAAACCTAAGGCCATTTGCAAAATTAGTGCCCTAATCGTGCAGATAACAGAGAAAACCAAAATATGGAAGGCAAACGGGCCAATGAGAAAGGGTTTCCTAGGTACCCCCATCCAAATGGCGGCCCCGTGGGCAGAGGAGGGTTTAGGCAACCTAAAAATAACCATTTTTATTAGGAGAAGACAAAACAGGGGGCACGGCAAGGTCAGAGCAAAGGTAAGCAACTTCTCTCCGATGAACAGGAAAATAAGGTAAGCCCTAAAATTCCAAGCTCAAATAAGTTCAAAATTTTAGAGGATCTAATGGGAGAAGGGGAGAGCAAGGAGTTAGATGGAGGAAACCTGCAAGATGAAATCCCTAAATCCCTAGTTTCCCCTAAAGCCCCTAGGGAGGGGCAAGGCAAAATCTTGCAGATTACAGAAAATGAGTGGAGGAGATTGAGTCCTCGAATTTAGTCCTTCCCACCATCTTAGCCAGGAGCCTGTCAAACCATCTAGAAGGTTCATCAGGAGAATACAGGAAATAGATGGAGGAGTTAGATTCTGACATTGAGGTGGTAGAAATGAATGTTTTGGAGGAATGTGTTAGTCCCATTCTACAACAAAGAGTTAATCCACCCTTTAGACCCAAAAACACTAGGAGTACTACTAAGTCACCCATTGACTATGGCAGTGACAGAAATAAGGGGAGGATTTCAAATGCAGAGCTAAACAGAATGAGGACTGACAATGAGATTGCCAGTGGCAAACATAAAACACTGATACAACAAGTTATCCTAGGGCTTGAAGATAACAAATTAGGAAATCCTCCCCAAGGGAAGGGGAAGGGGAAAAAATCTAAACAATCCAAATGAAGGTTCTCTCATGGAATGTGAGAGGCCTCAATGGCCAACCCACTCAAAGGGTGGTTAGTTCGTTAAGAAGGTAGTACAATCCAATAATTGTGTTACTGCAAGAAACAAAACTAGGTGAAGCCCAGTCAAAATCAATAGCAAAAAATATGTGGAGCCAAGGGGACATGGTGTTCAAACTGGCTAGAGGAGCTTCAGGGGGTCTCATGGTGCTATAGGACCCTCGAGTGGTGGAAGGAAGCATTATCCAAGATGACGACAGGGTGCTGAGTGTTTTCTTCCATGACATTGACAACAATAGGTCGTGGATCTTCTCAAATGTCTATGCTCCCAATGATGTTCAAGGAAGAGCTTCTTTGTGGGAGTATCTGGGTAAACTGGGTGATGCTTTCCATGACATCCCGTGGGTTTTGGATGGTGATTTCAACACACCATTATACCCCTCGGACAAAAAGGGTGGTTCAAGGCTCCCAACCAGAAGTATGGAAGACTTCAATGAATTTGTTAATTCAAACCATTTGATGGATGTGAGACTAAGAGGGGCCAAGTATACTTGAAGCAATAGGCGAGCTGGAAGCTAACTGATCCAGGAAAGACTTGACAAATTTTTTTTTATCGAAGGAGGCAATTGTTGGGTTTGGAGACTCGACTTTGCAAACTCTTCCCAAAATTTCCTCTGATCACAATCCCATCCTTTTGGAGGTTCCAAAGTCAAATTCCTTCAAAAAACCTTTTCATTTCTAGTCTATGTGGATCGGGCACCCGGAGTTAAGAGAAAATATTTCCAGATGGTGGCGACAACCCGTCCAGGGAAGTTCAGGCTTCAAACTTGCTCAAAAGCTGAAATTAGTAAAGGATAATCTTAGAACCTAGAATAAGGAGGTTTTTGGGAACCTGTTTGAGAACAAGAAACAAGTGGGAGAAAGGTTGTAGGTCATTGACAACTCCATACAAAATGGTTTAGATAATGAAGCTACTAGGAAGGAGGAGCAAGCCAAGCTGTCAGAATATCACAATATTTTAGCTTGTGAAGAGATATACTGGAGATAGAAATCAAGGGCTTTATGGCTAAAGGATGGTGACTTGAACTCAAAGTTTTTCCATATCACAAAACTGAGGAACAAAATTAATAACAAGATTAGAGAGCTGACCAAAGCTGATGGATCCAAAACCTAGGATCTGATGGAGATCAGAGAGGAAGCTTTTGCTTATTTTAGCTCCCTTCTCGAAGATGAATCCCAGTGTTTAGAGGAATCCAAGGACTCTCTCCTCCAGTTCATTCCTAGCATGGTTGATGAGGCCATGAATGGTAAGCTTATTGCCCCATTCATTGATGAAGAAATTAGAAATGCTTTGTTTAGTATGGAACCTGAGAAGGCCCCTGGCCCTGATGGGTTCCCTCCTTGGTTATTCCAAGTTTTTTGGGATATTGTGAGAGAGGATGTCACTTTTGCTATCCAAGAGTTTTAGGCTTCAAAACATATCCTAAGAGGGTTCAAGTCCACCTTTATTGCCATGATTCTGAAGGGCCCATCTCCAGAGACAATGGCAGATTTCAGATCGGTTAGTTTATGTAACGTATCCTACAAAATATTAACCAAAGCCATGGCTAACAGAATGAAAGAAATATTGCCCCTCATTATTGACCCTGGTCAGGGAAGCTTTGTTTAGGGGAGATCAATTCTGGATGGTGCAATCACTGTCCATGAAGCTTTGCACTCTGCAAGGCAAACCAACAAGGAGGTCCTTGCTCTAAAGCTTGATATGAACAAAGCTTTTAACCACATTAATTGGGAGTTCTTGACGGCTGTTCTTCTAAAGTTTAGCTTTCATCCTTAGTGGGTCAGGCTGATAAAAGAATGTATTTCCGAACCTTGGTTCTCAGTTTTGGTCAATGGCATGATTGCTGGGTATTTCTAGTCATAGGGGGCTTAGAAAAGGAGATTCGATCAGCCCAATGTTGTTCATTTTAGTAGCAGAGGCATTAGGTAGAACCATAAAAGCTACTTGTACTGCTGGGTTAATCTCGGGGATTAAATCCACTTCTCTCACCAACCCAATTTCTCACCAACAATTTGTTGATGACACTTTGTTGTTGACTCATTTGTCAGTGGTTGAAGTCAAAAGGATTAAGCACATACTCCAACTCTACGAGGATGCGATGGGATAAAAGGTGAATTTCAACAAGAGTAAGCTTTACTTCCTCAACACCCCAATCCAGAGACAAGCCATAATTGCTACGATTTTGGGATGTTCGATAGCGAATTTTCGTACATCTTATTTAGGCCTTCCCCTTTTCTATGGTTCTCTGAGAGAGGCAATGTGGGATAGAGTGGTTGAAAGAATTCAAAAGAAACTAGCTGGTTGGAAAGGTCATCTATTATCTCAGGCCGGGAAGCTTACTCTCACTAAGGCATCCTTACAGAGCATCCCAATTTATTTTCTATCTGTGTTTAAGGCCCCTACCAGAGTTTACCAAAAAATTGAACAGCTCCAAAAGAATTTTCTATGGTCTGGGTCAGAGGAAAAAAAGAGGTTCCACCTTGTGGGCTGGGGCAAGGTTTGCAAGCCGAAAGAAAACGGGGGGCTAGGACTAAGAAGAGTTGCTCACCTAAAAACTGCCTTGCTTGCCAAACAATCTTGGCATCTTATCAACAATGAGAAAAATAAGTGGACTATAATTAAAAGAAAATATCTTCAAGATATCGATTTCCTAAATGATTCGGTGCACGATGGAGGGTCGGTGTTCTGGAAAGCAGTATTAACAAGTAGAGAGGTCATAAAGAAAGGCCTAAGATGGGTTCTTGGTAATGGGCAGAAGATCAAGTTATGGGATGACAGGTGGGCCAAGGATGAAGCTTTATCTCAGTTTCCTTCCCTTGCAAGGATCAAAAGAATCACAGAGGATCTCATAGGAAGGAAAGTGGCTGACTTCATAAGACAGGACATAGGTAGGCTTATCTAAAAATAGATAAGGATTCAAGGCTTTGAAGTTGAATAAGAAGAACTCCAAAGCATCCTGCATCAACAATTCATTTCCATGAGACCTAAGCAGGATCATGTAATATGGGCAGCCATCGAAAATGGGTAGTTCTCAGTCAAATCTGCATATATGCTAATGTTAGATATCGAGGACCCCACACTCCAGACTCAGTTGGTGTGGGTCAAAAACCTTATTCCTAAAGTTGCTATGTTTTCATGGCTGGTGATCCAAGGTAGGATTATGACGATTGAAAACTTGTTAAGGAAAGATATGATAATTGCTAACCGATGTTCTTTGTGCAGGGGTAATTGGGAGTCCACCCACAATATTTTCCTTGAATTCCCGGTCTCTCTAAGTGTTCTCAATGGGTTGTTTCATGCCTTTAACATTTGCTGGGTCAGACCAGCTACCATCCTTGAACTCTTCCACCAATGGAAAAATCCCTTTGTTAGCCTTAGGCTGAGGTTTTTTTGGAAGATTTGTCTCCATAATTTTCTTTGGCAGGTGTGGCTAGAAAGAAATCATAGAGATTTTATTTGAGATCAGCTAGAGCATTATCGCATAATCTTGGGTTCGATTCCCTCGTGATCTTTAGGAATATTCAGTTTTTGAGGGACATTATTCTACGTATTAAAAACTATCGATTTCTCTTTGACTATCGATTTCTCTGATTAGATCCAAACACGCGCGTAATGAGGTTGGGATGGGAAAGCGGGATTCTTGGGAAAGCGGTGCGCATCCGACCAAAGGGAGGCCCCCGAGCAAAGCGAGGCCCCCGACCGAAGGGAGGCCTCTTTCAAATATAAATTATAAATTCATCCCTCAAGGAGATTAGGAGGTCGAGGGCCCCACTTTTATGAGGATGAGGGCCTCTCGGCTTTGATTCTGAGGAGGCTTTTTATTTTGAGGAATTTTTGAAGAGCTCTCTATCCTCGGCTATATATGGAAAAGTGGAAAGAGAGGGACCTTTCTATCCTTATTTAAGGGTCGAGTGCTTACTCAAGCCCTAAAGGTCCTACTTCCTACCCATCCACCTGAATCCTATGGCCCCCAACTCTCCTTCCCTTATCAGTGAACCGGAACCTTATGTATATAAGAGAGCATAGGTAATATTCAATGCAGATAGGCAGGGGCCGACATACATACTACCTACGATCCCCTTTTCCAAAATAGAGGGCAGGAGCCCCACTTTTAGGACTACTCCCATTCATCCCCGAGCCCTCCTCTCCCTATATTTCTAAGGTCGAGGCCGGGAGATGGTCGTCTATTGGCCTTCGGGAAAGAAGGGCTGGTTCTGAATCAATTCAGCTCTCTCTACCGATATCCCATCCACTTGTAAATCTGTCTTCTTTTCCTCCGCTCAATTCTAAAAGGAAGGGAACAAGAGATTTGTTTTATATACGCTTTAAAGAGCTCAAAATAGGGGGGATTTTTAAATTGAACTAGTGAATACAGATAAGGATTCAAGGCTTTGAAGTTGAATCAGAAGAACTCCAAAGCATCCTGCATCAACAATTCATTTCCATGAGACCTAAGTAGGATCATGTAATATGGGCAGCCACCGAAAATGGGTAGTTCTCAGTCAAATATGCATATATGCTAATGTTAGATATTGAGGACCCCACACTCCAGACTCAATTAGTGTGGGTCAAAAACCTTATTCCTAAAGTTGCTATGTTTTCGTGGCTAGTGATCTAAGGCGGGATTCTGACGATTGACAACTTGTTAAGGAAAGATATGATAATTGATAACCGATGTTATTTGTGCAGGGGTAATTGGGAGTCCACCCACAATATTTTCCTTGAATTCCCGGTCTCTCTAAGTGTTCTCAATGGGTTGTTTCATGCCTTTAGCATTTGCTGGGTCAGACCAGCTACCATCCTTGACCTCTTCCACCAATGGCCAAATCCCTTTGTTAGCCTTAGGCTGAGGTTTTTTTGGAAGATTTGTCTCCATAATTTTCTTTGGCAGGTGTGGCTAGAAAGAAATCATAGAGATTTTATTTGAGATCAGCTAGAGCATTATTGCATAATCTTGGGTTCAATTCCCTCATGATCTTTAGGAATATTCAATTTTTTAGGGACATTATTCTACATATTAAAAACTATCGATTTCTCTTTGACTATCGATTTATCTGATTCGATCTAAACACGCATGTAATGAGGTTGGGATGGGAAAGCAGGATTCTTGGGAAAGCGGTGCGCATATGACCAAAGGGAGGCCCCCGAGCAAATCGATGCCCCTGACCGAAGGGAGGCCTCTTTCAAATATAAATTATAAATTCATCCCTCAAGGAGATCAGGAGGTCGAGGGCCCCACTTTTATGAGGATGAGGGCCTCTCGCTTTTGATTCTGAGGAGGCTTTTTATTTTGAGGAATTTTTGAAGAGCTCTCTATCCTCGGCTATATATGGAAAAGTGGAAAGAGAGGGCCCTTTCTATCCTTATTTAAGGGTCGAGTGCTTACTCAAGCCCTAAAGGTCCTACTTCCTACCCATCCACCTGAATCCTATGGCCCCCAACTCTCCTTCTCTTATCAGTGAACCGGAACCTTATGTATATAAGAGAGCATAGGTAATATTCAATGCAGATAGGCAGGGGCTGACATACATACTACCTACGATCCCCTTTTCCAAAATAGAGGGCAGGAGCCCCACTTTTAGGACTACTCCCATTCATCCCCGAGCCCTCCTCTCCCTATATTTCTAAGGTCGAGGCCGAGAGATGGTCGTCTATTGGCCTTCGGGAAAGAAGGGCTGGTTCTGAATCAATTCAGCTCTCTCTACCGATATCCCATCCACTTGTAAATCTGTCTTCTTTTCCTCCGCTCAATTCTAAAAGGAAGGGAACAAGAGATTTGTTTTATATACGCTTTAAAGAGCTCAAAATAGGGGGGATTTTTAAATTGAACTAGTGAATACAGATAAGGATTCAAGGCTTTGAAGTTGAATCAGAAGAACTCCAAAGCATCCTGCATCAACAATTCATTTCCATGAGACCTAAGTAGGATCATGTAATATGGGCAGCCACCGAAAATGGGCAGTTCTCAGTCAAATATGCATATATGCTAATGTTAGATATCGAGGACCCCACACTCCAGACTCAATTAGTGTGGGTCAAAAACCTTATTCCTAAAGTTGCTATGTTTTCGTGGCTAGTGATCTAAGGCGGAATTCTGACGATTGACAACTTGTTAAGGAAATATATGATAATTGATAACCGATGTTCTTTGTGCAGGGGTAATTAAGAGTCCACCCACAATATTTTCCTTGAATGCCCGGTCTCTCTGAGTGTTCTCAATGGGTTGTTTCATGCCTTTAGCATTTGCTGGGTTAGACCAGCTACCATCCTTGACCTCTTCCACCAATGGCCAAATCCCTTTGTTAGCCTTAGGCTGAGGTTTTTTTGGAAGATTTGTCTCCATAATTTTCTTTGGCAGGTGTGGCTAGAAAGAAATCATAGAGCATTCCATGAGTCCAGCCATGATGTCACCTCCATTACCAATAATATTCTTACCTTTTCCCGTGAAAACGTCAACCTTATACCTTATGAAGATTGAAATACTTCCCCCTGGGAGAGGTGGATCACTCAATCCTTAAATATTACTCTAGGTGAGATACCTGTGTCTTTCAAGGTCAATCCCAGATTAGGTGTCAAGTGGAAACCGCCCCCGATAGGTTGGTTCAAGCTCAACTTCGATGGGGCATCTAGAGGTAACCCTGGCAATGTAGGGGCTACAGGAGCAGTGAGAGATCATCAAGGCAAGTTGGTGATGACCTTTTTTGAACAGATAGGAACTAGGACTAACAACGAGGCGAAATCAAGAGCGTTATGGAGGGGTCTTTAGTTGGCTCAGGAAATTGAAGGTAAACTCATTATCGAAGGAGATTCAATGCAGGTCATAAACCTTCTCAGCAATGGGAAAAATTCTCCATGGTGGATTAAGACTATCATCGAAGAGGCTAGGAGCCTTCACCATGCCAGGAATGATCGAAAAGCTCAACACGTTTTTAGGGAAGCAAATAAAACTGCTGATATCTTGGCCAATTTAGGGGTGGAAGCCACTGGGTTGGTCATTTGGGAACATGGGGTCCCAAGTGAAGTGGCTAAAATTATTCAAAATGATCGCCAATGATGGTGAAGCCATGGGGATCGAAAAAAGGGAGAGCAGTTTCAATGTGGTTTTGTCAGTATTGCTTTGGTCCTTATTGTGATGACTTTAGTTTTCTTTGCAATAGGGGAAGGTTCCAGGTGGATTGGTGGCTTCATGTTATGGGGTTAGGGGCAATGGCTGAGGCCAAAGACCGAGGTCACATTTTCGTGACTTGTTCGAGTTTCAGGAAATGCAAATTTCAGCAAGTAAAGAAAAGTGTAGTGATTTCACGACAGGTTGAGCAAGAAAGAAAGAGTGTTGTGATATCACAACATGTTGGAAAAAGGGTCACAATATCATGACAGGTTGAGCAAGAAAGGAAGAGTGTCATGATTTCGTGACATACACAGCTAGAAAGGAAAGGTGTCACGATGTCACGACATGCTAGAAAGAGTGTCATGATATCACGACATGGAAAAAGTGTCGCGATATCATGACATGTCACGTTGTCGCGATCAAAAGAGAAGAGAAAAAGCATGAGGGAAAAAGTGTCGCGATATCGCGACATGATGAGCAAGAATGAAAGAGTGTCGCGATTTCGCGACATGTTGAGCAAGAAGGAAAAAGTGTCGATTTTTGGCATTAAGTTAAGCTTGAAGGAAGAAGGGTCACTTTTTGGCGATAAGTTAAGCTTGAAGGACGAAGTGTCACGATATCGCGACATGTCGTATTATCACGACCAAAAAAGAAGAGAAAGAGCAAGTGGGAAAAAGTGTCACGATATCGCGACATGTTTTTTCGTGACTAAAAGAGAAGAGAAAGAGCATGAAAGAAAGTGTCACAATTTTGCGACATGTCGTCTTTTCATGGCCAAAAGAGAAGATCAAGAGCAAGAAGGAAAAGTGACACTATATCGCGACACGTCACATTCTCGCGACCAAAAAAGAAGTGAAAGAGGAGGAAGGAAAAAGTGTCGCGATATCGTGACATGTTAAGAGTGTCGCGATATCGTGACATGGAAAAAGTGTCATGATATCGCGACATGTCGCGTTGTCACAATCAAAAGAGAAGAGAAAAATAATGAGGGAAAATGTGTCGTGATATCGCGACATGATGAGCAAGAATGAAAGAGTGTCGCGATTTCATGACAAGTTGAGCAAGAAGGAAAAAGTGTCGCTTTTTGGCGATAAGTTAAACTTGAAGGAAGAAGGGTCGCTTTTTGGCGATAAGTTAAGCTTGAAGGACGAAGTGTCACGATATCGCGACATGTCATATTATCACGACCAAAAAAGAAGAGAAAGAGCAAGTGGGAAAAAGTGTCGCGATATCGCGACATGTTTTTTTGCGACTAAAAGAGAAGAGAAAGAGCAAGAAAGAAAAAGTGTCACGATTTCGCGACATGTCATCTTTTCATGGCCAAAAGAGAAGACCAAGAGAAAGAAGGAAAAGTGGCGCGATATCACGACACGTCACATTCTCACGACCAAAAAAGAAGTGAAAGAGGAGGAAGGAAAAAGTGTCGCGATATTGCGACATGTTGAGCATGAAAGAAAAAGTGTCGCGATATCGCGACATGGAAAAAGTGTCACGATTTCGCGACGTGGAAAAAGTGTTGTGATATCGTGACATGTTGCATTTTCATGACCAAAAGAAAAGAGAAAGAGCAAGAAAGAAAAAGTGTCGCGATATCACGACATGCAAGAAAGAGTGTCCCGATATCGCGACATGGTGAGCAAGAAGGAAATAGTGTCGCTTTTTGGCGATGTGTTGAACATGAATGAAAAAGTGTCACGATTTCGCGACATGTCAAATTTTTGTGTCCAAAAGAGAAGAGAAAGAGCAAGAAGGAAAAAGTGTCACGATTTCATGACATGTCGGTTTATCATGACCAAAAGAGAAGAGCAAGAGCAAGATGGAAAAAGAGTCACGATTTTGCGACATGTCATCCTGTCGCGACCAAAAGAGAAGAGAAAAAGCAAGAAGGATAAGTGTCACGATTTCACTACATGTCACATTATCATGACCAAAAGAGAAGAAAGAGGAGGAAAGAAAAAGTGTCACGATTTCACGACATGTTCAGAATGAAAGAAAGAGTGTAGCGATATCGTGACATGTCGCTTTTTCATGACCAAAAGTGAAGAGAATAAGCAAGAAGGAAAAAGTGTCACGATATTGCGACATGTCGTATTTTCATGACCAAAAGAGAAGAGAAAGAGCGGGAAGGAAAAGTGTCACGATTTTGTGACATGTCACTTTTTCACGACCAAAAGAGAAAAGAAAGAGGAGGAAGGAAAAGTGTCGCGATATCGTGACATGTCGCAGTTTCGCGACCAAAAGAAAAGAGAAAGTGTTAGGAGGCGATAGTGTCGACTGCCTGTGTTCTAAGGTGTGTGTAATATTTTGTAAGGGTGTTGCTCTTTGTTGGTTGTGTGACCTCAGTAGGGGGCTAAGGACAGACTGTCCCTATTGAGATCATGTCCCGTTTCAGCGTTGTGCTATTTTTGTAATAGGTTTTGGGTCAACCTGTAAAACCTGGTTGTAATGAATATGTACCTTAATTACCAAAAAAAAAAATGAAAGTGCACTTTTGCAGGAATAGGTCTCTTCATGGTGGCAAAAATAATTAACCACCGAGAAAATATTACCTTGGGGAAATGATGTGATGGGTTATTTGTTGGATTATTTAAAAAGGGCAACATGAATGGATGCCTTTTCATGAAGATGCATATCATAAACTGCATAAGAATAGATGTATCAAGTTTAAGTTGGAATTCCTCTTGCATAATAGTTTTCCTTTATAAAAGAGTTTTAATTGATTTAGACTTTGGTTGCAAAAGAAATGAATGCTAGTTTATTTATGTATTTTCCTTTTGAAATAGCATATAAGGAATTCACGCTTGTAGATAAATTATAATGAAAAATATTATAGTTTATTAAAAAAATGAATTACCTTTATTGTTTTCATAGAAAAGAATATATTGTGCCTTGTATAATTTAATATTATATTGAAGGAATCCAATGAAACCAAGTGTTGACTCATACTTTAGAGTCATAGTTGAGAACCCTTGAATGAGAAGAAAACTATTGTTTTTAAATTTGAATTGGGCTTGGGAGTGATTTCGATCGATCATGATATTGATAAGTGATTTTGTAATAAGACAACTAATCTACGCTAACAAGGTTGGCCAAGATACTTTACATTTATGGTTAAAATGAGTGGAGATTAAATGGAGTTTGTTAAAAAACAAATATGGAGAGTTGGAGAATAAGGAGCGACGAAGGCGAATGATGAAAGAGAGTTAAAAACATCTCCAAAATGGAATGAGAGGGGAGTGGAAAAAAAGAAAAGGAAGGAAGAAGAAAAATGAAGGGAGAGCAAGGTAGAGGAATGTTGGAAGGAGCTACCACAAAAGGTTGTAGGAAGGAAACCAAGTTGTTTTTGAATTCCTTTGTTTGCTTTTGATGTTTTTGGATACTTGGTTGATATAATGCTTTGATTTAAATGTTAGTTATATTTCAACTAGTTACAAACCAAAAGAGTGTTGTGTTTTTAATATTAAAGAAAAACTTAGCCTTTAGCTAGTGGGAATTGACTTAGTTGGAATGACTTAGATTGAGTTGAATACTCTCTTTTAAAACTTGTAAAAGAAAATAAGACTGAGAGTTTTGCTATATGTGTATGGATCATTTGAGTGTTTGAGATTAGTGGCTCACGTCCAAATGTGTGAGTGCACCTTTTTTTTGGAAATAGTAGATCTCGATGAACCCAGGAGTAGATAGAGAATGTGTCTTTGGAATGAAAGAAGTAAACCTTACATACTTACTGTATTCCATTTGTGTTTGCCATAAAATGGATTGCTTTTAGGATAGTAGAGTTTAAGTGAACTGCTATCGTATATGTGCTTGTCTGCATTTATAAAAGAATGATTGAGTTTGTTTAGAAAAGGAATGAAGGATCATTATTGTGCTTTGGAAATATTGTTGGGTAAATTTATGACAAAACAAATCAATGTTGTTGTGTTTTAAAATGAGTTATGATAGATATGTAGTTTGGAAACATTGTTGGATATGTTTGTGGTAAAAAAACTTAGTGTTGCTGTGCTTTAAAATAAGTTATGATAGATATGTGCTTTGGAAATGTTGTTAGTTACGTTTGTGGTAAAACAACTCAGTGTTGTGTTTTAAAATGAGTTATGATAGACATTTTATAAATCTTATGATGTCTTTGTTTTATTGTCCGAAATAGAATGTTGTTAAAAGAATAATGCATTCATGTTGAAAGACTTCATTGGGAGTTGACTGCCTGTTATATGGTAGTTGGATATGCACTACTGGTAGAATGAAACACCTTACTTAATGAAAGGGAGCCATATTTGATCCCCTTGTAAAGGTAATATTTCTTGGTAGTTAAAGGAATCACTAGAGAGGAAGTCATCCAATTCGAGCTGTGAAGATGTGCAACAAATTATTCTTTTAATCAATGCTAGCAGTGAAGATGCTCGAGTGGAGAAAAGGACATATTTTGGTTGGCTGAGTTGACAAAAATATCTTCAAAAATAATGCTCCTATTTGTGCTAAGGCTATGAGATTAAAGCATGTCTCATGTTCATTAATTGAAGACCTGATGGGCTGGTATTTACATGTATATGGATGTGCAATATTACCTTTGGGAAGGGAATTAGGTTAAACACCTTTGTTGGAGGACAATCATAATGTAACCTATGTTTTGAGTGTTCTCACAGGTGTTGATTTGGCTCAGTTTGAGATGATATCATAATGTTATGATGATAAATAATTTATATTTTAGAAATAATTTTGTACCATTCATTCCAATTACTTTGTGATGATGTGGGAGAACCCGTTATCTGTAATATTAGGTGCATCTAAATTAAAAGGTATTATGAGTGTGAGCTTTGTGATAAGACTCTTATGCCATGGGAAAGTCAATGGGTTCAAATTTTAAAAAAATAGAATGGTTGTTTGTATGTGTTTATTAATATGATTGGACCAATGTGGACTCTTTAGGAGTTAATTAAGAATCTAAGAGTGTTGGTTTTTCACATGAGCGCATAGAAGGAATTATTGCTAGTAAAACCTGTCTTTTATGTAAGAAATAATCCACCTTGAGATTCGACGTCGTTATGACAAGATAATTCTATCTTAGATTTGAAAGGTCAATTAAGTGGTTCATAAGGATAGAATCAATTAAGGTGCATGGCCTTCTAGAAGAAATCTAATAGAATAGATACAAGAGACTAATATTCACTATGAGTTGAAAATGAGCTCAAGAATGGATAGACTAGCTCCCAATTGATGTGAGAGTTAGTAAAACACCCATCACACTAAATGCACTCACACTAAAGGACTTGTGTGAGGAGCATGGATTAGTTGTGCTCATTTCAATTGAATGAAAGATAATTAAGCTATCTCATGTGGCCAATGAGATGAATAGTTTAAGAGGGTGTAACACCTAGTACTCTCACATAGATGGAATTATGTGAGTAGTGGAGATTGGTGTAATGAATATTAAGTCAGCCAAGGTTTTAGATCCCTTTCTTGAGAAGTAGTATTCAAAGATGTATATATATTTTAAAAAAATAAAATAAATAAAAAAGGGGTTTGGTATTTGGATTTTGGGTGTTGAAAACCTAGATGCTCTTACATCAGACATGTCAGGTAAGAGAAAAATCTTCATGAGCTACAACTTATGGATTGCTTTTTATCAAATTGTTAAAACCAAGCTGCCACAAAAAAACATTGATCCATTTTTTATAACACATGCAAAATTATTCAAGGCTCAAATTGTACATCTCTACATTCTATGCAACCCTAAACTACTGAAATACTACTCTTCTCTAGCAGCCCTAAACAACTCACAAGCAAGCACATGCAAATACTAGAAAATAAAAAAGTAATTTCTTGCATTTCTTTGTTAAAAAAATTTATAGTAGCGATTTAAGCTTTCTTGAGGGTCCTCTTGGCATTGCCTTTTTAACTCCTTGCTGGCCCTTACCAACTCCTTATAGATCATCTCATATCCTTGTTGACTCCCTTACCAATATCTCATCGGTTCCTTTCCAACCCCTTACTAGTCCCTTGCCGACTCCTTGCTAGCCTTTTCTAATCCTTTTTTGATTCCTTATAGACTCCTTTTCAAGAAGATGACTCAAGCCAAAATGTAACCCAAGTCTTATTTGTGTTCCACCACCTAGTACTCCATGATTTTCTCCATAAATTTAAGCTCAAAAAATGCTAAAAGAAACTAAATAATGATTTTGGTTTTTTGTTTTTCGTCTTCTTTTCTCTCTTTTTTTCTCTTGTTTTTTTTCCTTTTTTTATTTTTTTATTTTTTATTTTTTTTGGAGGGATGATGCAAGGTTTCCCATACATGCAGATGCTCATGCATTAGGTACACATGGTCCAAATTGCATTCCGGTCCCCATAGGATCATCAAGCGACTTGATAGGGCAATTTTATCAGGGCAACACACATTTAATTTTTCCAACTACTTTTTCCTTTCGATAGAACCACTGCCCAAGGTAGTTCTCTTAGACCACTCCCCTATTCATTTCCATATTGAGTTTCAACCTTGAGCATTCAATTCTATTTGAACACGTCATTCTAAACCATAAGCCTTCTCTAGCCCACATACAACATATCTAGAATCTAACACCATGTCCTCACACCTAAATGGGTGGATTGATTGGTGGAACAATGTGATCAAGCACACCACTCATTTCCTTTGATCATATGGACACCAACTAGATCTTTTTTTTTGTCACTCATACAAGGCCACCACCTAGACCTCTGTGACCCATCAAGCCACCATGGATCTAGAAGCTCATCCTCTCTTGACCACTTTGCAACTCCATATGGCCAAGCTCTAACAACAATAACAAATAGCTAATGCTCATGCGACTTTAGGAGCTTATCTCAAATATAGATTCCATTGGCTCCAATTTGAGGATAGAGTATCCAAGGAATAATTTTAGCCTCTTATAGGAAGAGACACAACCCAAAAAATCAAGAGAATTTAAGAGGGACAAGTGCTTACCGAGCTACCTGATATCCTATAGGATTTTGTTGGACACTATCAACAAGTTTTCAAAGCTCAAGATCCTTCCTCTACTTAAGACCATGCTCTTCAATAGTGTGTTAGCATTGTTACTTTTAGGATTTATACCTCTCAACAAGTACTTTGTGATAGTTTTCTATCCCAATATGAGCTTAAGGGTGCATTCTACTCCATGGCCAATGAAAAGGCTCCATGATGTGATGGATTCCCATGTGAATTTTACAAAGCATTATGGGATACAATGGGGCTTGATCAATAGGAGAAATGTAAATATAATTTCCAAATTTTGGGACCCTAAAGATATATATAATTGGAGACCCATCACTTTGCTAAATGTCTCATATAAGATTATAGCCAAAAATATCGCTCGTAATATTAGGATTTTTCTCCCTCTCATCATATGCCTAGAGCAAATAGGATTTATTAAGAGTAGATATATCATAGAAAACATTATTATTTTCCAGGAAGAGATGGAGTGGGTGAGACTATCATAATAGAAATCCATATTCCTCAATATTGATTTTTCTAAGGTATATGACAAGATTGAATGGCCTTTCATTTTGGTAATGTTGTAGGCATTAAGATTTGGTCCCAAATTTCTTTGCACTATTCAAGTTATTTTTATAGATACCTCTACTTATATAAATATTATTGGTAGACAATCTCTTTATTTTGGCTTGCATAAATCCATTAAAAAAGGATGCCCCCTTGTGCCAACATTATATATTTTGGAAGCCAAAGGGTTTGGCTATCTTTTAGCAAATGTCTCTAAGGACTGAGTGAAAGGGATAGTCCTTCTAGGCACCTCTCAAAAATTGGTTAATGGGCACTTTGTTGATGACTCTTTTCCCACTCTCATTTAGGAGAAAGATAACATTAAGAATACCTTGCAATGATTGGACATGTTTTGTTTGGTTTCTAGCTCTAGTATTTAACGACAAAAGACCTAGTGCTACAAGAAACCCTTCTTGTTGATGCCCTCCAAGATTAATGGATATGGATGGAAGTGGATCTACCATGGAGAAATATTTAGGTTCTTGGATATTCATTTTTACTTTCAATCCTCATCCTCTATGCTATGGCAATATTTTCTTAACAAAGTGAAAAGCAATTTGCATAAGTGGCTTACCAAGCATTTTTATCTAGCCAAAAAATTTCAAATATGTTTTAAGATTTTGGCTACCACTCATGTTTATTACTCATACTATTGGGCCTCCTCAAAAGCCTCCTATAAAAATCTAGAGAAACTCCTCCATGATTTTCTTTGGGCTTATTCAAAGGAAAGAAAATGTTTCCATAGAGTAGCCTAGGAATTGTCTTCCAAGGGAATCTAGAGGTTTCAGTATAGTGGATACCCAAAGACAAGGGATAGCTTTCTATTAAAAATAGATTATAAAATATACTCAAGGCATTGAGGCCTAGAAAATCTTGCTTTGTAACTACATTTCTTGTAGCACTCCCCATGGGTGAAAATCTTAGAAAGGGCTTTGGCTACCCTCACTTCTAGTTATGAAGGTGTTTGTGCAGATTTAGGATACCTTTATAGCCAAAAAAATTTGTAAGGCTTGGGAGGATATCATACCTTGGCATCATTAGAATGATAATGATATAAGTAATGGAATGTCCATAAATTGATAGTCCATTTGGTGGTCCCCCAATTTTACTTACCAAGACCAAGCTTTAGTTGAAGTCCCTTGGATTCAGACCTTGTGTTTTTTCACAAAGGCATAAAGGTCATGTTAGATATTTTCCCCAATAACACTAGAAATTGGATATCATGGACTAATTCCAAGTCTTTGTTCAACCTCTTAGAGTAGGATAAAGAGACCTTCCAAGTGATCAAGGATTTAGTCCCCCATGATATGCTCCAAAAAACTTGGATCAAGAGTACTCGTCCATCGTGGAAATATTGAAAATAACATACAAACGATACTCATGAACTATAAACCATACAAAGGGTACTCATGGATTTCCCCCCACTTGTTCATGGTAATTGTTGGTCAAATATCTGCCTAATCAATAAACACTACGTTTATGCACCCTAGATACGGCCAACATTGAAAGGCCGAAGGAAAGAGATGTCCTCCGTGCCAATCTCCAGAGAGGGCTGGTTCCCGAACTAAATCCTATACTGGTAAAAGACTAGGGATGCAGGAAAGAAATTGAAAATAACTGAAAGATATGGGAAATATGGCCACAGGCCGAAGTACAGGATTTGGGGCAGACTAATAGCAGGAAAACACCCAAGCACAGAATAACATTTACAAAAGGAAAAACTGTAGAATAAACCTGTAATCTTGCAAAAATAACTTTCAAAATAATCACTCCAGCATTCACTCTCTTACTAGCAATATTTAAATCCAATTGCAGAATTTAAATCTAACAGCAAACAAGAAAGACGAATGTGAAAAAGAAGTGCACAATACAAAAAGAAATTACACACAAAATCACTTGCAAATTTAGAAGCTTGATGCCTTGTATTAATGCAGAGAACTTGGAGAGTATTCTCGCAAAGTGTCTAACCTCCTTCTACAATAGAAATTTGATTAGTATTTATAGAGGTTTTCACCTCTTTCATTTAATACATCAGAGGACAAGATGTCCAGGGATCAAGAACAAAACAAGGAAATTCCTCCTTGAAAATATTGAAAATCTATCTTTCTTGAGGAACAATCTCCACAAAATCAGTGACTTGGGCATCGGTGCATAGATAATTAGAACATCATTGAATATCTGGGAAGCACCTCAATGCTTTGGAAATTTAAAATATTCATTCATCCTCCCCATTCAGCTTCTCCTATGCTCGAGATTCACAACATGAGTTACTCGACGCCACCATTATTTAATATTCAAGATCCTGGCATCTTCAAAACTTTTGACCATAATTCCTTTTCCCCGAAATCACGTTCACCTCAAAATCTGCTTCGACCCCATCATTCTTATTCTTGCGTGCGCGATGTTCTTTTAAAACATGATCACCCTTGGAAGGGTGAACGATGCATTCACCCCATAGAAAGGGCGAACGCGACAACACCTTGCCTTGAAAGTTTGTTCACCCATGGGAGAGGGGTGAACGGGATGTTCACCCCTCAACCAGGGCAAACCTGAATTGACACCATATTTGGGCATGTGCGAGCATGTTCTTCTTTGGGGCGTGTTCACCCCTAGGAAGGGCGAACGACACGTTCACCCCATTGAAAGGGTGAATGCGCATACACTTTTGAACTTGCTCGCGTCAGATTTTTGGAACTTCATTCACCCTTCCAAAGGGCGAATGGGGCATTCACCCCTCCTTTGGGGTGAACGTAAATACAATTTAGACACTTTTCAAAATTTTACTTAGGCCTTTCATCCTTTTTTAGATTTTTACAAAAACCTTCCTTTTGAATGAATTCATGATGTAACAAAGTTTTACAAAGGAAGTTTATAAAATACTTCACAATTTTTCAAATGCGAAAACATAAAAACAATATATATGAAAACAAATTAGGAGCATATAAAATTATTTTCAAAAGTGTCACCATATACTACATAAAAACTTCCCAACAAAATCCCCAATGTGGCAAAATGCAAAATGGCCAACATTTTTGGTGACTCACGGGGTATCCAACTCGCATGGATGCAAGTGATCCCAGGCCTTGATTCATTGGGTTGCAGAGTCCTTTTTTCCAGCCATTTTAGTGGGCACCACTACCTTTGCTATAGATGTCTTCCTTCGGGCCACTTCTTCCTCTGCTCGCTCCTTCTGCTCTGCCTCTTTCGCTACTTGGAGCACTTCAGCCTGCTCTGCTTCTTCTCGCTACTTTAGCTACTACCATGCGCTCTATTACTACCTACTCCTCTTGCTCTTGGATTGTTTTAGTAAGAACCTCATAAGCATGAATGGCCTCATCCCAAGCATGAGTGGTGAATAGGCATGGGACACTGAGTGACTCATAGACAAAGTGAAGATTTTGCACATCCATCAAACTGAGATGCTTTGATCATTGAGCCAACTCATATAGTGATAGCTCCAAGTGTGTATACTTCTACATCAAGGGCAACACTTGCGCTTCAGTGAGAGGTTCTTCCAGGGCATCAATTTTGGAAGTATCCTCAATGAATTTTTTCTAGAGTGCTTCCAGTTCTTCCATGGGAAGAGGTTCTCCCCAATCATCAACAAAATTTGGGAAGCCCAACCCATCAATAGTCTCAAAATGAGTCATAGAAATATTATGCTCATGCTCAATAACATTGAGGATAGCCCACCCCTCCCTCACTAGGTCCATGCACTGAAAGTAGCTACGTAGTGTTATTCGTGCCTTGGACCAAGCGTAATCCATTTCACTGAGAGGGCGAATGTACAAATTAGTGTTCAACAAAGCTTGTATTTTTATGGCCATCTCCATGTAGGGTGAAAGCATCTCCTCTATGGTGTCAATTAACTATTTCCTGAGCTGAATCTGTATTCGTGCCTCCCACAAATATTGTAGTACCTTGACAACATGCGCAACTAATTTTTTAGAGTTTTGAGTAGAGCGAAGTCGGGCGCCTTTAACGCTATCACATGAAAATCCTATGGCCTACGCTGCCTTCTCCTCCAACTACTTCTTCATGTCTTCAACCTGCTGCTGAAGCTTATGCATTTCAATCCTGGTAGCATCACGCTCCTTTAAGTGCACTTTGACCTGGTTGTGCAAGTAATCATTCTCTGTGGCTATCTTTTCTTCTATGGCTCTACTTTTTGCCAGGGCATTTTTGAGCTCAATTATCTTGTTCTGACTTTCAAAATACTTCTCCTTGTAGTGCTCACCATGCAGGTACACTGAGCTCATGTCGACCTAAATATTGCCCATTTTCTCGATTGGATCAATCCATGTAAGATCTTCTATAATAGTTTCAGAAATGAGGTCACCCGACAACAATTCTCCCTGAGGCTTCTGGACCAAAGGAGTGATCATTGTTATGTGAGCCTCCTTGGCAATAGGGTCAAAGGCTACTTTCTTTATCGGTCGAGCTAGAGCCGAGGCCTCCTTGCGGTGCATGCTCTTCAACCATTATGAAGAGCTCAGGTGTGCCCAATTAATTTTTTCTATGTCAGGCTATTTACGGGCCACCTATACATCAAGAACTGGTTGCAGCTCCAAAAATGGGGTAAAAGGGACCAAAATTTTTGAGTGACTAGGCCCAGTAGAAGTGGACGACACTAACAAAAGTGGGGGGATAAAAATAGAAATGGTGGAAGGAAGGGAGATGGCAGATTTGGTAGTGGACATGGGCTCCATTGTAGTTACACTAACCCTGGGAGGAGCCTGTGTAATTATAGCCTCAATGGTGGAGGTGGTGATGACTGAAGGGGTAGGGCACGAAAAAGGATTCGACCTTGATGTAAAAGAACTAAAAGAAGTGGAGGACGAAGGAGCAGGAATAGAAGAAGGAGCAACAGTGATTTCGGGAGTGGAAGAAGATGGTATAGAAGAGGATGGTATAGAAACCGAAGTGGAAGGTATACCAAAAGGTGGAGAAATGGAAAGTGGAGGAGACAAAAATGTAACAGATGGAACTAAAATGGAAACCACTGCTTGCTTCGAGGGGAAGAAGAAGAAGGAAAAGAAGACGTACCTTCGGGCATGGATGCCATGTGTTGAGGAGATGGGGGTGGTTGTGAAACTACCTCCTCTTCTTGTTCTTCCACCCTTTCTTCAACATCAAGAACCCCTTCTTCATCCATAATTTCCACATGGGAACTCTTCGATGATTGTTCCTCTTCTTCTTGTTGGATGATCTAAAATATTTGTGCAATAGAAGGTGAGAGTTCCTCAGTAGGTGAAGGGTTCAAGGCTGGTGCACAAGCAACTACCAAAACTATTACAGTCGATGCTACAGAAATCATAGCAACTGAAGTCATGGGTGCCTCTATGGTGGAAGTCATGGCTACGCTGGTTCGAGGCCTTTTCACCACTTTCGAGAATGGAGGCGCCATTGATATTTTTGGATTTTTGGGTGTGGATGCTTCTTTCGGTGGGTGCTTCATCCTTTGAGACCTTCTTTGGAACCTATACTATTGCTCCTCCTCGGAGGTCTCATTTTTGACAATAGGGTGCTCCTATTCGGTTTTACCTTCACCACTATCAGACTATTGGAAACTTTGTGGCAAAATATTCATGAAGGTGACGGGTTGATATGAGTCTACAAAATCATCGTAAGCATTAGAAAACTGCTCATCTAACTTCAACCCATAAGGAGCATGCGACTTCCTACGATGAATGCGCATAATCCACCAGTTCATAATATTTTCCTCAGTCCATTCAGGTTCTACTTGTTTGATAGTTCCAAATAAACCTAGTGGAGGAATATGAGCCATGTTCTTGGCTGGATTATATTCCTCCTCCTGCTCATAATAGTCATGCCATGGTGGGAGGGAAGTCATTTTTTCAATATGCCAGTTCATATCTGGCCCATCAAAATTATTCCTTCGCTTCTGAATGTCAGGGTGAGGACAGCAATGGAATGACTTTGCTTTTAAAAACTCTAAAAACTTCCCAAGAGGGTCATACCGCCATCGTTGTGGTAATTCAATCAAGCCCAAGTCCTGGAGCGCTACTGTTAACAATCTATTTTTCCCAACCTGATTCACCTCTATGCCCCCGAACTTGAAAGGCATGGTGCAGGTAGTCTTCTTTCCATGCCCAATGCCATATATGTCATTCACATGGTCCATTTGGTGCACGACCTCCATTGCAAACATGTGCGTTGTAGCAAAATATGATAGTAAAAATGGCTTACCAGTGTATCCAAAAATTTGGACAACAACGCCCTGGGTAAGCAAAAAAATGTCACCCTTTTCTTCTATGATGACTGCATCTTTCAACTCCCACGACACTCTATCATAGGTACCGCACAACAATTCAATCATTGGCCCTAAAAACCAACTGTTAAAACTATACACTGACTCCTTTCTTAACAAAATTGAGGTCCACATATATACAGGCAAGGGCTCATTCTTTTCACCCAATGTTGAGACTGCAATAAACGAAAAACGTTGCTGCAACTGAAAGAAAAAGAACCATACCAAAAATGATGTATGCCAAAATGATTGAGACTCCCCGGTTTGCATTTTTTCCAACTGGGAATTAATTCTTCGGGAAATGAAGTCCGCCCAATCAAAGTAAATGGGGTTTCCCCCTTGTCTCATGGTGGAAGGGGAATAAAACTCAACTTTGCAAATGCATTGAGCGATAGCTGCCTACCACTTATGCACTGTCTCATCCGAAGGCATCCCAACAACCCAAGACAACATAGAATAAATATCTTGGCTCTTAAATTCAGAGAGCGGCTTTGAAAAATTTGGCAGCTGCCCCATCTATGGCTCCTTAATGAGTTGGGTCTCCATAAACTGGTGCATGGCTACAGTGGAGACGTATCTGTCTTCCTGTTCATCTGTGTGGATCTTCTTATGAACTGCATAGGAAGGAGGCTTCAACCCACATGCAAAGGCTTCCCTGATTTCATCCAGAGTAATTGTGAACAGGATTTCTCTCCTGGCATTCCGCACGGCCTTGGTGAAAGGATCATAAAATTGTGCAATAAGTTGCACCAGCTCAGGGCACGGGTGGACGGGTGAACACAAATACTAGGAGAGCTACGAATTATAAGGGACTGTGAGCCAACTATTGTGTGAAACACCCTGACTCACTACCGCCTCCACGTCTTGCCTCAATTTTTTGACCCCCTTATGTGTAATTAGGCAATCTCTCACCTCTGCCACAACGTCTTCGTAGGGGTCTAGATCTACGTAATCATTTTTACGAGCCTTTTTAGCTCTCGAACTCCTTTCCCTATTTTTTGCTTTCTTAGGCTCTTCGGCCTCTTTGACATCCTTGGGCTCTTTACTTCTCTTCCCCATATTTTTTTTTCCTCTGACAAATATTCTGAATAAACTTCTACAACTTTTCTGCTCTGAGGAAGCTTCTACAAATTCTCTGCAACTGAAATGCAGAATGCAATAGAGAGGAATTTTAAAAATAAGAAAGAATGATAAATTTTGGGCAATTTACCTCTTCGATTTTTATAGAGCGCTCTGACACCTGCTGTAGTAAATGCAAAATTAAATGCAAGCACCTTCGGGAGGGGATTATCCTCGAGCTGCTAGCCTAGCACCATTTCTAAAGTACAAATGGTTTCTTCTATGATTTGCTATTGGATCCTCCTAGAAAACTATGCCCTGATGCTATGCAATCTTATCGTAAGATGTGCCCTGGCGCTTGAAGCTTGCTAGGGAAGCTAATTTTACCACTCATCAACCAATCATTTAATATTTGAGGCCCCCTTGGAAATCTAAAAATCAGCGCCTCTCACATTTTTAAAATTAATGCCCTTTTTGAGCGCTTTTGCCTTCTGATTGCTGACACGTAACCCAAGGGTGCATTGATTTCACAACGTGCCTCTAAAACTGCTGCTAACGTTTTCTCCTTCGGAAAATTCTTTAGGCGCTTGACAACTTAACCCTCTTACTAACAATTCTGATTTCATGCGAAAGTATCAATCCTTTGAATTCGGGTGACTTCATTTGAAAATTTCATTGGCACATATCTCCTTTTAAAAATCAAACTTCCTTCTAAAAAACTTGGGTTACTTTTCCCCTTTTTTAAAGCGCCTGTTTTCTTTTTTCTTTTTTTTTATTTAAAATGCGAAGAAGGTGACGTGCATGTTTTTGATATTGACATCTTTTCACCCTTCAAAACACATTCACCTAAAATATGGGTGAACATCCCATTCACCCCTTCCCTTGGGCGAACGTGTTGTTACCTTCATTGTGGCCGAAGCGGATAAAAACATGTTCACCCATTTAGTATTTTGGAGGTGAACGAATATGCTGCTTTGTTAAAACACTCCCTTTTTGGGTGAAAAGGAAATTTTAATCACCTCATCCTTAGGGTGAAAAGACTTTCAATTTTTTTTTTTTACTATATATATAAAAAATATTTACATATATACAAGGTAATACCTTATCAAAATAAAATCATGAAATGTAGGCCTTCAAATGAAGACCATTCACTGGAATGGGAAGCTCATAACCCTCCATATCACGTAGATGATAAGCATTTGTAGAATTTACCATGAAAATCTGAAAGGGTCCCTCCCATATGGCATCAAACTTATGGTGATTTCCTGGCTTGGATTTCTTCTCATTCCATTTTAAGACTAAATCTCCCACCTAAAAACCTCGGTCAATCATATTTTTTCCAAACCACTTCCTCATATCTGTGGCATGTTCGGAAAAGACTTGGTAGGCCTGCTCCCTATCTTCTTCTAACTGCAGCAATTGTGCCAACCTTGCACTCATAGGATCATACTCTTCATCTTCATCTTGAAACAACTGCAAAGTTTGAAGCACTGGAAGTTCAATATGTGTAGGGAGAACAACTTCTTTTCCATAAACCAAAGCATACGGGGAAGTTTTAATTGATTTCTTCACTGAGATGCGATCGGCCCAAAGTGCTTGATTTAATAGCAAATGCCAGCTCCTTTTGTTACTGCCCATTATCCTCTTCAAGATTCATAGCAAATTCTTGTTAGTCGATTCAGCCAACCCATTCCCCTACGGGTAATAATTGGAGGATGTTTTCAAGTAAATACCATATTTGCTGGTGAATTCAGTGATCTTAGCTCCAATGAAGGGAGTGCCATTGTCAGTGACTAGAGAATCTGGTATGCCAAATCGAGTGATAAGCCCCTCCAGAAAAGAGATAACGGTCGCTTGGTCAGCCTTCTTAGTGGGTATAGCCTCCACCCATATAGTAAAATAATTTATCACTATCAGGATATACTTGTGTTCCATGAAAGAGTGTGGATCAATAACACCAATAAAATCAAGACCCCACTACTAAAAAGGTGCTTCCACCTGAATTGGATGTAAGGGCAATGCTCCTTTTCTAATCCTGCCCACATATCATTGGCAACTATCGCATTGCTGACTTATTCTATGAGCATCGATGAACAGAGTAGGCCAATAGTAACCTACTCGGATAATTTTCAAAGCCATGGGTCTGCCTGCATAATGGCCTCCAGATAGCCCAGAATGGAATTCCTCCAAAATATTCTCCTTTTCGAAAGCTTTTACACACCTGAGGAGTACGCCATCAATATTTTTATGATATAACCCATTAGGCAACAATACATACCTGAGCACCTGTAGTCTGAACCTTCGACATTGTGAGGGGTCAAGGCGGGTTGGACATCTCCCAGAAGTAAAATAGTCAATCAATTCTTCTGTCCAATCCTTGTCGCTTGTAGTATGATTTATGCAAATTATTTCATCAATGTCTTCTTCATGAATCATATTCAATGTCTCAGTGACAACACTCCTAGCCAACTCTTGGCACAGAGCGCACCCACGAACCAACTTTGTCGGTCGGATCTCCACGTCATATTCCTGGATCTTTGAGACCCATCCTACCCTTTTATCACCTAGTTCACCCTGAATTATGAAGTTTCGAACATCAAGATGGATGACATAAACAACAGTCTTACTTTGAGAAACAAAATGCCAAAACTTTTTGAGTGCTTTCATCACTGCATAGACCTATTTCTCTATAAAATTGTACTTCTCCTGATGCGGTGCAATAACTTGGCTTAAAAAAGCAATGGGCTTCTCTTCACCATCATCCTATTTTTGTGTCAACACAACAGCATAACTCTCTTGCTCACCTACTGCATAAAGGATGAAGTCCTTTGAATAGTCTGGGTTAATTAGAACTGGCGCTTGAGTGATTCTCTCTTTGATTTCTTGAAAAGCTCATTTCCTGACCTCTGTCCATTTGAATTCAACATTATTTTTCAAAAGCTCGGTCATAGGCTTAACAACTTGGGTGAAATCAATGATAAACTTACGAATGAAGTTTATTTGACCGAAGAAATATTGTAAGTCTTTCTTATTAGCAGGTAGCGGCAATTTCATGAGTGCCTCGGCTCTCGCAGGATCAATCACCAATCCTTCTTGTGAGATCACATGACCCAACAACTTCCCTTCCTTAACGACAAAGATTGATTTCTTTGGATTTATAGAAATCCTGAATTCACGACACTTCTCAAATACTTGCCTTAGATGAGTAACATGATATTTTCTGCAATGTGAAAACATGGTCATATCATCAAGATATATCACGATAATCCTATTCAACAACTCACCGAAGGCAACGTCCATAGCTCTCTGGAAGGTAGCACCGACATTTGAAAGCCCAAAGGGCATTCGTTGATAGGCAAATGTGCCCCACTTGGTAGTGAATGTCATTTTATATTGATCCTCATCCTTCACCCAAATTTGATTATACCCAGAGAAACCATCTAATAGTGAGAATCTCTGAGCGCCAATGACCACATGAAGAATTTGATCTATCTGGGGCAAAGGATAATGATCCTTGAGCGATGCCTGGTTCAGATTGTGGAAATCAACGCACAATCGTATATCTCCATTATTTTTTCTCATAGGGACCAGGTTCGCTACCCAGGTTGAGTGCTTAATCGGGTATATAATTTTTGCCTCGAGCATCTTCAACAATTCTGCTTTCATGAGGACTTCAATCTTGGGATTGACAGGACGCTGCTTTTATCGAAAAGGCTTGACTCCTTCCTGCAGCTCTATGGTATGCTGGATTACATTCTTGTCATATCCTTTTAAATCTTGATAGCTCCATGCTACAATGTCGGGGTATTCATAGCATAGGTTCTTAATGCCTTCAAGCTCCTCTGACATACAATCGGTCCCGATCTTGATAATATTTCTTGATTCCAACTGCAACTCTTTGTATTCTTTGGCATCTACCTTAATCCTGTGCTTATCAGCTCTATCATTCTGGTCAAATAAACTTTCCAATGAGATCAAACCTCTAGGAATATGATTATTTTTTAACTGAATCATTCCCTCCTTTTCTTCCTCAGCCAGTGTCCTATCATCTATGCCAACAGCTTCTCTAAGCAGAAAGTTCACTATTTGTTCATCATTGTCAAATACTTGCCAATAGAGATTCTTATCTAGGACTGAAGGTCTATAGATCACTCTGACTATTTTGGGCCTTCGGACAACTTGCTCGATGGGGGAATAATTTGCACCAAGGGAAGCTAAAATATCAGCATGTCTATTCTACTCCCGAGGAATCGCCTGAATATTTAAAGCGGTGAAAGCTTCAAACAAATCCCAGACCCTATTGCGATAAGCTTTCAAATAATGTTACTTTGATACACATCTATTAGTAATCTGGTTAACAATAAGCTCAGAGTCACCAAAAATCTGTAGTTGTTTAATGCCCAATTTCTCAGCCTTTTTCAACCCAAGGCACAATGCTTCATACTCAGCTGCATTATTTGTACAACTCCAAGTCAACCTATAAGAGTAAGTCTTTTGTATACCTTCAGGAGAAATCAATACGACACCAGCTCCTACACCATTCTTACATCTGGCACCATCAAAATACAATTTCCATAATTGATGCATATCAGAACTCTAAGAATCGAGAACTTTCTCCTCAACCTGCTTGGGCTTAGTTATGGTGTAACATCCAATGTCAATTTCGATCATTGCATTAAAATATATGAGAAAAAATTCATCCTCCAAATGAAACTCACTCAAAGCTTCCTTCACCAAATCAACTTCCTCCAATTCTTCGGTCATCATGTTCACTACGCTTGGAGATTGGTCTTCCTCTTCTAGCCTCTCAATATGAAAAGGTGAAGGCTTTTCATTATGGATACGAATCTGCTTTCCCTTGAATGGTATCTCAAGATGTGAATAATCCAGGGACAGGTATCCTCCCAGCTTAGCTATGAATTCCCTTGAGAGACACATGCTAAAGTAAGGTTCCAAATCAACAACCACCACTTCTTGGATGACTGTAATTTGTGGCATACTATGAAGGATAATAGGGATATCTTTGATTACTCCCACTATCTTAACTAGGGTTCCATCCAACTGCAACACTCCAGGGCTACTTCTGGTATATTCCATCCCCATTACTTCGCATACTGCCTTTGGCATGATAGTAGTTGTAGCTCTAGAGTCGATCATACAATTATGTACAATCCATCCTTCCATTCTCAAAGATAAATAAAATGGGGGAGGCCTATTTTTACCTATTGCAGAAGTAGGTAGTGCCTACGCTAGGACTATTTGGGAATGATCTTTCTTCTGATCCTTAGCGGTTTTCAAAGATTCTTGTAACAAATCAATCTATCCTGGCAATTGTAGTGCATCATACAAGCTAACTTTTGTTGGGATCTTCTTCATTTCCTCTACGATGTTGTAACTTGGGGTAGCCAAAACCTTCTCTTCTAGAGCTCATTCATATCTATCCTGATATTGTTGAGTGGCTTCCACTCTTTGCCTCTTCGTCAATGATGGATACTTAAGTCGCTCCTTGGCTTGTTCTCTTGTTTCACCATGTGTTTGAGCAGCTATTGCAGGTTGTGGAGTAGGTGACTTGATCTGTACCTTCTCTTGAGTTGACTTGGGCAATAAATCCTTCAATTTAATAGAATATTGCTCCTTAGCCTTCATGTCAGGTGCTTTCACTAGAGGTAACCGCTTCTCATCTTGCACCTTTGGTTCTACAGGTACCTTCAAGGGTTCGAGCTCCGTTGGATCCACAATCATCGGATTTTTCCTAGACCTTGTGAGGACTGATACTTGCTCCAAGGATGGCATCATGCAATTGTGATCAACTTCTCGAATCATATTAATTTTCCCACCTACGGAGCTTTCTGCCAGCGTTTGGACATAGTTCATATGTACCATACAAGTGTCTTCTCCATGGGGATCATTACATGTAGAGCACCAATATACCTTTTCTGTCACACTAGCCTCCTCATTTTCTAGCACTGTAGTACTCTTTTTAGGTCCCCTACTAGTAGAAGCTTGCTCTCGGGTAATTGGTGGAGTTTGGAACCTTCAAGATCTGAACTTAGCTTCTACTTGCTTCTTTCTCACCATCGTGAGCTCATTAGATATTGTCCTCAAGGTTGCGTTATTGGACTTCACTTCCTGCAATAATGTCATGAAAGGGTCAGGATTAGATGATGGAATGGGTGCTGGCAAAGGTAAGGGTGCTTGTGGTGCTGGTAACGACAAAGGAGTCGGAGGCACCGACAATGTGGGGAAGGGAACAGATGTCGGTAGTTGAGGAACTGATGGGGCAGGTAACTGTGTAAAACTTAGAGTTGACTATTATGGGAGAGGAATTGGAGCAATATGAGGTGGGCTAGAGTTCCATGAGGGAACTGGGTACATGGATGGCATAGGTTGCAAAAATGCACTAGAATATAGATACTAAGGAAGATCAGGGAGGATTGGCATAGTTGTTTTGGAGGAAGCCTACCTACAACAATCAAATCAGATTCAACCTTTTGAGCCTATGTGTATAGGTCTAGAAATGTGGTCACATTGGCCTATCGTACAACCATACCAATATCAGTGCTAAGCACTCTGAGATAATAAAATATGGCTTGCTCATGTGTAGGTCATAAACCGTTAGGGACTCTCTACCAGCTTTACATGAATCTGACATTAAAATCCATGATCTCCTCTTGTGGATGTCTCTGAATCATCATGAACTAGTGTAACAAAGAGTATGGATCAGCTTGTTCATGAAAATTCTTGATTAGTAACTCCGCCAACTGATCCCATGAAGTGATAGTACCTGGTTGTAATGATCGATACCAATACAACAATTTTCCTCTCAACGACAATACTAGTAGCTTTATCATTACATCTTCATATGTTATGTCATGAATAGTCGCCAAAGAGGCCACATCTTGGATATGCTCATATGCAATTTTTCCAGTACCATCATAAGTTGGCAAGGCCTTTAAAGCAGCTTGAGGTACTAGATTTTGTGCTTGCAAATTCAAGGCTCCTGAGCTATTCCATGCTAGGAATTGCCTTGGTGGCTATTGTTGATGGGGTGGAGGATTTTGAGCCATATGGACTGGTATATGAGGTGTAGGTTGTGGAACACTAGTAGTCGTATGAGGTGGAGGGAAACTGGTGGTGGTACTAACTGGACTTATAGGAGCAGAAAATACATTGGCTAACCATGAGGATGTAACAGATGGTATGTGAGATATATGAGGTAATGAAGAGGTACGCCAAAAAGTGGCTAACTGAGGATGTTCTCCTAACATTTGGATATCAAGTTCGTAGAACTCGATTTGATGATTTGGATTTTTGGCTTGCGATCTTGTATTCATGAGACACAACTTTCGTTGCTCTCACATTCAAAGATTTTTGGGTATAATCGAGTCGCCAGATGTTCTAATTATCCTGTAGAAAGGTGAACATCAAACCTAAATACTACTAGAAATGGAATCTTTGAGGTCCCACCGGCGTGCCAAAAACTATTGGTCAAATATCTGCCTAATCAATAAACATTACATTTATGCGCCCTAGATACGACCAACATTGAAAGGTCGAAGGAAAGAGATGTCCTCCATGCCAATCTCCAGAGAGGGTTGGTTCCCGAACTAAATCCTATACTGGTAAAAGACTAGGGATGCAGGAAAGAAATTGAAAATAATAGAAAGAGATGGGAAATATGGCCATAGGCCGAAGTACAAGATTCAGGGTAGACTAATAGTAGGAAAACACCCAAGCACAGAATAGCATTTACAAAAGGAAAAACTACAGAATAAACTTGTAATCTTGCAAAAATAACTTTCAAAATAATCACTCCAGCATTCACTCTCTTACTAGCAATATTTAAATCCAATCGCAGAATTTAAATCTAACAACAAACAAGAAAGACGAATGTGAAAAAGAAGTGCATAGTACAGAAAGAAATTACACACAAAATCACTTGCAAATTCAGAAGCCTGATGCCTTGTATTAATGCAGAGAACTTGGAGAGTATTCTCGCAAAGTGTCTAACCTCCTCTTACAATAGAAATTTGATTAGTATTTATAGAGGTTTTCACCTCTTTCATTTAATACATCAGAGAACAGAATGTCCAGGGATCAGGGAACAAAACAAGGAAATCCCTCCTCGGAAATATTGAAAATCTGTCTTTCTTGAGGAACAATCTCCATAAAATCAGTGACTTGGGCATCGGTGCATAGATAATTAAAACATCATTGAATATCTGGGAAGCGCCTCAGTGCTTTGGAAATTTAAAATATTCGTTCATCCTTCCCATTCAGCTTCTCCCCTGCTCGAGATTCACAACATGAGTTACTCGACGCCACCATTATTTAATATTCATGATCTTGGCATCTTCAAAACTTTTGACCATAATTCCTTTCACCCCAGAATCACGTTCACCTCAAAATGTGCTTCACCCCATCATTCTTGTTCTTGCGCGCACGACCTTCTTTTAAAACACGTTCACCCTTGGAAGGGCGAACGACGCATTCACCCCATAGAAAGGGCGAACGCGACAACACCTTGCCTTGAAAGTTCATTCGCCCATGGGAGGGGCGAACGGGATGTTCGCCCCTCAACCAGGGTGAACCTGAATTGACACCATCTTTGGGCAGCACGCGAGTATGTTCTTCTTTGGGGCATGTTCGCCCCTAGGAAGGGCGAACGACGCGTTCACCCCATAGAAAGGGCGAACGCGCATACACTTTTGAACTTGCTCGCGTCAGATTTTTGGAACTTCGTTCACCCTTCCAAAGGGCGAATGGGGCGTTCGCCCCTCCTTTGGGGTGAACGTAAATACAATTTAGACACTTTTCAAAATTTGACTTAGGCCTTTCATCCTTTTTCAGATTTTTACAAAAACCTTCCTTTTGAATGAATTCATGATGTAACAAAGTTTTACAAAGGAAGTTTATAAAATACTTCACAATTTTTCAAATGCGAAAACATAAAAACAATATATATGAAAACAAATTAGGAGCATATAAAATTGTTTTCAAAAGTGCCGTCATATACAACAAAACTACATAAAAACTTCCCAACAAAATCCCCAATGTGGCAAAATGCAAAATGGCCAACAGTACCCAAGCTCAATGCTCGATTATGTATACAATCCTCCAACAAGGACTAGCAACACCATTTTCACACTATTTGGGATGTAGTTCTAGAGCCAAAACTGGCTCATTTTACTTGGTGTCTTCTTTTTTAGGGTTTACTTATTGGGGAATGCTTGATCCACTTGGAGGTGAACAACCCCAAATGTCCTTTTTCATTGTTGAGATTTCATTAAGCACATATTCTATTCTAGAGCTTAGACAACATGGACTTGGATTCATAATCTATTTAGACCCTTCAGGCCAAGCCATTCTCTTGGTACATGATCCTTCTTGGGGATATGACCAACATGACTACAAAAATTGATAAGGTTTGGCATATTTTTAGACCAAATATTTTGTTTCACACTTGGAAAAATTGAGATAATATAATTTTTTCTAACATAACAACATCTATAGATTTTTCTACTTTTACAAAAGCTATGATTTGTTCTAATGTGTTACTGTAGATCCAAGCTTAAGTTAATAAGGTGGATCTCAAGGTGCAACACTTATAGAACTTTGTCAATCATTGGGTAAATACCCCATTTTTAGTGATCTATAGTCCTACCCACCCCTCTATCCTAATGAAACTAACCTCCTCTAAGAGCTTGAAGGTGATATCACAATCAAGTGTCTCAAGTTTCTTGTAGCCCCACACACCAAGATCGTGGTACTAGAGGTTGAACCAGCTCTTATCATAGCCCTAGATCCCAAGATCATGGAAACAAAGACTAGGCTATTTTCTTACCCCTCCCCTCTCAATTTCATGATAAGAGTTCCAAATATTGACCCCCTTCTTCCTCTAGTTGGGACCCAAAGATTGCTCTAGTGGGGATGTCAGTAGACACTCCAGGGGAGAAGGAAAAACACCAAAAAGTAGGTGAATAGTCTATATGGAAACCCATCACTAAGGATATCAACCCATAATCTGGGTGGATTAATCCCCTAGATAAATATCCCCCTTATGTTGGTGTTATTTATGTTGCTTCATGATCTCTAGTATGTTTCTGCTATTTTCTTTTGGCTTCCCTTGAGTTTTAGTTTTTAGCTTCTAGAACCCTGTTTGTTTTTGGTAGATCTATTCCATATTTTTTTATGAATAATGTACTCTTATTATTATTTTAAATAATATATCATCAATTTCTAACAAAAAAAATAATACCTCTTGTCAATAAATGCATAGTCCTATCATCACATCCACCATGATAGCACAAGCACTCATTCAGTTTTAGAGTTAGATGCATACGAGCATAAATAGTTGGGTCACACACAAATAATAGATGAGCCAATTTATTTTTTAGTAGAAAAAATGATTACAATATTTAAAATCTAAAATTTGAAAATTCAAAAAATATAGACTTTAATGCGATGCCCCTAATTGCTACCGAACCAATCTCTTCTACTAAAGTGTGATAAAGATCAAGACCCTAATTTGATAAAATATTTGAATTTACAACATTTTCCAAAAATATTCCAAAACATGCATTTACCATTATTTTATGCCTAAAATAAGAAAATATGATTAAAATATAACAATAGTAAACAAAGTAAATAAATGGAGATGATAAGAAAAAGTATAAGGTGGGTGTCAATGGGCACCACAATATATCATATTATATTCACACTTATGATATAAATATATTTTTATTGAGGGGTATTTATAGTGATACCAAATCCCCAATGAGAGGTTAACCTCAAGCCAACATAAACTTAACCTTGAGGTTAATCTTACAATAAAATAGTTAAAAATTACCCTTTTAAGCAAGGTTATTGATAACAGTGGGTTAACCAATATCACTAAGGGTGAAATATGAAAGAGGTCCACATGCTTACATGAGCATGACCATAAGCTACATTAATAGTGCTCATAAGCACTCCTTCACACATTTGACCCTGGCCTAAACAAGATCAAATTACACAAATTTCAAAGCCCCCCGTAATCTAAGTTGATAGGGCCAAGGAGAGAAGGAATTAAATGTAACACCTCTCCTGGATGTTGTAGTGGACATCCACTGTTACTCCTTTATTCTCATTTTTATCATCAAAAATCTTGTATCTAGCCCTCAAGAATTATGTCTCAATCTTCTTCAACATTGTAATGCAATTCTTCATGGAGTGTCCTTCCATTTTACTATACTCTCAAGTGTTTAACTTCTTTGAAACCTTAGACTTACCCTAAGGAAATTGAGACTTAGATTGCACAAATTTGAAGTCTTTTGCATGAGCTTGTGTATGAGAAAGAGATCTACAATTCTTCATTACCACTTCATAATAGATTAGAAGCTTGAAAAGACCTTTAAGAGAGATGGTTTGTGGTTCTTTGGTAATCATAATATTTACATAAAGAATTAAACCAACTGTATGAAAAGGAGGAGAAATATTGGAAGTAATATATTTGATATACACTTCATCACTCTTTACCTTACCTCATATCATAGATAGATCATATTTTAAAATTTTGAAGTGAGGTATATAGTCTTCAACATAATAAAATCTAAAATTTTGAGATTGAAGAGATGTATCTTTATTCTCTTAACTTTGCTAGCACTTAATTTTCCATAGATATTTTAAAGCAGATCATACCTTAGTAGGATTAGTTTTCTCTCTGATGTGGAAAAGTACATTTGGTTCTACTAACATGAAGAAGAGTCTAAGAGCTTCCTTCTCTCTCTTATCAAATTAATGATCACTAAGAATTTCTTCTAATTCATTATTAAATATTAATAAGATATTCTTGATTTTGAGTAATCCTTCCATTTGAACTAACCAAGTGCTATAATTTCATCTATTGAGATGAGTAACATATCCTCAAAAAACTATTTTACATAAAACGCAATAAATTTATAACATGTCTATAAATTGACGTCACCATTATGTAGAGCTCAAAAAATCATGTAATCAAGAAAAATAATGGGCTCCAAATATTTATGTATGCAAAAGCTACAACCTCTAGAATATTTGGTATATTAGTATTCAAACAAAAAATAAAATGACAAACCTTACAAAATAAATTTCCAAATCAATAATTGTTACTTGGAACCATGTAATAACCCTCATTGGCAAGACTTATCTTGACAATAATACTATGTATTGATGTATGGATGTTTAATGCAGAGTTTTATTTCATTACTATCAATGAGTAGTTGCACTATATGCTTTGGTTCTACTATTGGAATATGGTACTACTGATATATTTGTGGTTGTAGGACCAGGTGCTCTCATTGGTGGATTAGTATGGGTAACCACTTGAGTTGAGAGAAAATTTTTGGGAAATGATGGTGATGACTTGTTCATTGACAACTCAAGGGTAAGATAATGCCCTTCATGTAGGTGCATTTGCATATATGTTGTTTAAACCACCCATTGGGTGAAGAAGTTGTTATTGCAAGGGAGTCCTCCTTAGTGGATAGGTGATAACATTGGTTATCTTCAAAAGAACCATCTACTCAAGGGAAAAAATGGGTGTAGTATGCTTGTTGTTATTTGTGTTGATGTTATCCAGCTTGGCAAAGAGCCTTTGGTTGTTGTTTTGTGTCAATGCTAATAATTAATATTAGCACTCGATAGTATCCATTTGATGGATAATTTATTCTCATTATAATGCTAGTAACCTTGTGAAAGAAAGGAAAAAGTTAGTTAATAATCCAAGGAGTTTTAGATTACAATTATCTAAGCTCTACTTAATTAAGTGATAAATTAAACTATCTTCAAGTGCATGCATTATAAAGAAAACATTATGTTGAAAATATGGGGAAAATGACATTCATCAACATTCTTGAGTGAAACATTCTCTTGAGGAGTAATGTATTGCATGGAGGCTTGAAGATTTGGTTTGGAAAATACTATTTGAATTTGAAATCCTAGGATATTGGGTGGTTGGGATAGCATTGGAAGAGGATTACGATAAGGGATGCATAAGCAAGTAAGACTGAAGTCACTCGGATTGTGGTAACACTTGTAAGAGATACCTCTCATTCTATTGTATTTTTTCTAAAGGAAAAGTGCCCATTGTTTGATTGCTTAATGTATATACATATATTGCATTTTTTGGATTGTTGGTTTCCTCTTCTCTACTACCTTGCTTCTGCGTAAGTATTGTTCCTTGAGTAAGCTCTAGTGTGCCTTTAAATGGATTTCATTTTTCTTATGTGCACTACCTTGAAGAACATTTGTGTTACCTATAGATTTTTAAATGGCTTTCATTTTGCTTATGTGCACTACCTTGAAGAATGTTTGTGTTGCCTATAGCTTTTTAAATAGATTTTATTTGGTGTATGTCTACCTTGTGAAAATGCTTTTGCTTTGCATATGAGCACATTGAATGAATGCTTTTGTTTGCATGTGTGTGCTTTGGATGACCTCATATTTTGGGATGCTTGTATTTTTGTTAGGTTGCACCATAAATGGTGGTATGTGGATATGTCTAGATGTCACTTGTGAGTGCCTTTTTACTACTTTTTATTCATTTAAGTGTTGGTCATAGTGTGGTATATATGATATAAGGAGATTTGTATTTTGGGTCTTGCTAAGCTTGGTTAAGTTACCTCGAATGCCATGTCACCTATGATTGGTTTGAGCCATCTTGCTTATTCATTTAAGTGTTGGTCATAGTGTGGTATATATGATATAAGGAGATTTGTATTTTGGGTCTTGCTAAGCTTGGTTAAGTTACCTTGAATGCCATGTCACCTATGATTGGTCTGAGGCATCTTGATAGCTTAAGCATTTGGATGGATCTACATTCGAATATGGCTCAAACCAACCTTGCTAAGCTAACATTCTGGGTGTTTCTTTATTGTTGTTAGCTCAGCTTTGGTTAACTTGTTTTAATTAAAATATTATTTTAGAACTTCTTTTAATGGTTATGGTAACACTTGTTTGATAGCTTTGGTTTAGCTTGTTGTAGGATTGATTTAGAGCTTATTTTAAATAGCAAAGGTAAAGCTTGTATTTGATTAAGAGCTTGATGGCTTTGGTTAAGATTGTTTTAGTTAAAAGTTTGATTAGAACTTCTTTTAATTAGTTTTGGTAAAAAGTTAAATGTATATCAAAACTTAGGATTAAGCTCTCATTTTTTAAGGAAACCATTAAGTTGAATGAGTTTAATCATTAGAGGAATGCATGAATTAGTAAATGGAATGGAAGGGATGTTATTATGGCATGTATAAAGTAAGCTTATGTTTGAATTGATTAGCATTAGTTTTAGATTAAATAACAAAAAAGAGAATGATTGGAAGAATGTTTAATAATGAATTTTCAAGGTTGGAGTAGATAAGAAATTCATTATAGAGAGAAGTATGGAATTCTCTCATTTTATGTAAAAGGGAAATGTAATGTGCATGTTTGGATTGCAATTGCATGTTATAGTAATTAGAGAAATTTGGGATCTTCTCTAGTTTGCAAATACAATTAGCATGTTATATTGCATTGCATAATGAGTTGTCCTGATCCCTAAACATTCCTCAAATTTGTAGGTAACTTCTTACTTAAAAGAAGGTTGTTAGAGGAAGGTGGTACAAAGGATCTCTAGGGTGGAATGACATCAATTTACCTTGAATTGAGAAATGGTTAAGCAAATGAGAAAATGCTTTGTATATTGTAAAGGGAAATACTCCAACTATATTTCATGAATAGTAATATTGTATCATAAGATTAGTTGTTTTGATCAATAGCAAAATATTATTTGGATTTTACATGGTATTATTGTCCTTTGATTATATTGTCACTTTTAAGGCATATGAATTTGTGATTATGGTTAATGATCTCTAAGTGGAATCTGGTAGCAAAATAATTATTTGTTTTGAGCAATCTATTAAAATGCTTCTTTATGAGATTTCTTTAATGGTCCAAATATAGCATGTGGTTTTATATGTTAGTTAGATTGTGTATGTGCATATAATTTAAGTTATTTAAATTGAAGTGTTGGTTTATGATTTTGCTTCTTGGGGTTGAACCTTGATCTTCTTGTAGGGCCCTAGTTAAAATAATTAGCCCAATCCTGGGAGGAGTTGTGAGAATGCAATAAATAAGGTGGGTTCCTATGGGCACCCCAATATATCATGTTTTATTCATATTTATGATATAAATTCATTCTCATTAAGGGATATTTATAGTGATACCAAATCATAAATGAGAGGTTAACCTTAGGTTAACTTAAACTTAACCTCGAGGTTAAACTTATTTTACCATTTTAAGCAAGGTTATCCATAAATATGGATTAACCAATACCACTAAGGTAAAATATGAAAGGGGTCCATAGTCTTACATGAACATACCCATAGGCTTACATAAATGATGAATTCATGTAGCCTATATCAATAGTGCTTATAAGCACTCCACACTTTTGGCCCTGACCTAAAAAAGATAAGACTACACAAATTTAGATAATCTTGGGTAGAATAGTGAAGGTAAGTACCCAAACACATATTCATAGTTTTTGTTTAATCATCCAACTAAGGGTGATAAAAGAGTACAAATTCAACTAAGTACCATTGAGAGGAACAATTTCTTCCAAAAGTTGCTAGTGAAAACTAGACCAGGATCACTAATAATTGACTTAGGCATACCATGTAGTTTGAAGATAGAGTTGAAAAATACTTTGCTACCATGCTAGTAGTGAAAGGGTGCCACAAGGCATAAAAATAAATATATTTTGAAAGACAATCCACCACTATAAAAATCATTATTTTCCCTTTGATTTGGGAAAACCTTCGATGAATTCCATGAAGGTGTGCTTCCATAGAAAACCAAGAATAGGCCAACAAGCCAAGAGATTTGATTATTTACCCCTTGTTTCTCTAGAATACCTCATATATTTTCATAAATTTATTGACATATATTTTAATTCCTTTCCAATAAAAGAACTATTTCACCCACTAAAAAGTTATCAAAAACCTAGAATGCCCAACTAATAGGAAGACATGCAATTCTTGTAGAATATTACTCTTGACTATGAAAGACTAAGGGAGATAAATATAATCCTTCTTCTAGAGGTCCTAATCAACATATAAGAATAAGAAAGTAGGCATATTATTAGCACTCACATGATGAATAATACCAACAGTCTCTAGATCTAAATGTTATTCCTCCCAAAGTTGTAAAAGCCATTGTGTAAGAGGATCGGAGATAACATTGATAGCAACAACATCCTCATATTTATGATAAAGAGAATAAACCACCACATTCTCCTTTTTTTTCTTACACTTGGTAAAACATTTATTTTATTAAAGAAAAGAGAGATTGCTCAAGGAAAATCTTGAGGTTACTATGGTTAGTTTTAATAATTAAGAAAGGACCCACCAAATAAGGATTTCATTTCTATATAACATGTAAATTAGCTAATATCCCCTTCTCATAAGTGGATTGGCCTAGATTCTTTCTAGAGATATACTTACTTTCAAATTTCAAAGGGTGTTTGTACTACATGAAAACAACTCCAGTACATGTTCCTAAAACATCATACTCAATAACAAAATATCTGCTAAATTCAAGAGTAGCCAAAATAGGGGTGGTATACATAACATTTTTTAAGGCATTGAAGTCTTGGGAAGCTTCTTTAAATTGGTTGAACGTATCTTTCTTAGTGAGAGCAATAATAGAAGTTACAATCTTTCCATAGTTGAAAATAAATTCTTGTAATATCTGATAAGATAAAAAAATCCTCAAAGTTGCATGAGGGATTTAGGTGGAGGTTAATATTGCATGGCTTTGATCTTGTTAGGATCCAATTTGAATTCATCCTAAGACATAATATGACTGAACTATTCCACCTTAGATACCCTAAACTAACATTTGGACCTCTTGATAAATAGTCATTTCTTTTATAATAGGTGGAAGACTTGTTCAACATGGACTAAATGAGATTTACAAGACTTACTATAGACTAATATTTCATCAAAGAATGCTGACACAAAATTATGAATAAAATAATGAAATATATAATTCATGTGTCTCTTCAAAGTGGAAGGAGCATTAGTAAGACCAAAAGACATTATTGGGAACTCATAATGACCCTCATGTGTATGAAAGGCAATCTTGAGAATATCCTTTTCTTTAACCCTAATTTGATGGAATCCAAAATAAAAGTAAATCTTGGTAAAGTATTTAATTCCATGCAATTTATGTAAGAAATTATCAATAACAAGAATAGAAAACTTATATTTGATAGTGATTTTATTGAAAGGGCAAAAATATTGATACATGCATCAAGAATTGTCCTTATGCCACACCATAACATTCAAGTAGAATAAGGATTAGTGCTCAGATAGATAATTTCCTACTCTAATATATCTTGAACCAACTTCTTTATCTCTAACTTCAAGGGAGGAGGATAGAAGTAAGAATGAATATCATGGGATGGCATGATCATATCTATGCTTAGGTGAGATACCCATAGGGTTTCCATAAATTATTGCATAGTAATCAATAAGAGACTACATATTAGAAGGAAGAGCTAGAGGAAGTTGCTTAGTAGATTTTCCTTCCATGCAATTTACTTGGATAAAGAAGCCTCTACCACCCTTCTTCATAATATTATCCATTTTATTGATAGATGGAAACCTTCAAAGGAGGAGGTTTAACACCCTAGATTTGAATGACCTTATTATACTCCATCCATTTGAAATACAATAATTGTAGATTAAGAATAACATTGCCTAACTAAGAGAGTCATTGAGTCCTCAATATTAATTTGCACTACCCAAGTCCATGACATAGAGATGGGAAAACCAAGTATAAGATCTCATAACCCCCACACTGAGCTATACTCCTTTGGAAATCAACACCTAGGATTCAACTTGGGTTATATTATTGGTATATAATCTTGAGGTTTTGGTTGTTTTGTTGTCCATAAAATTATATATGCTACCTTAATCAATAAAAATATTGACATGTTCATATCTGATATAGCCTTGTACTTTGATATTTTTATAGGCTTGTAACACCATTAGGGAAAATGCTAAACATGCCATGGTATCTATATTTTCATGGAATATTTTACTTTGGCTGGTGACTCATATTATGAAGGATCTTGATCTTATGTATTTGAAATAATTGCATCCTCATATTCAAATTGATAGTTATGTCACTCCTAAAATAATTAATCTTATAGATGACATGATATAAATATGAAATAGAATAATCCTAGAGGATGTTCCTCATTGTAGTTATTGAAATATTATTACATGGGATTGAAATCACTTCATGGTCGGGGATGAGACAACTATAACTTACTTTTAGTTGTGTAAGACAAATTTTCTACCTCATGGAGGGTATATGGATCAATCATATTAACATTCTATTTAATTTCATCCTTAAGACCATGGAAATATATTTATACCAATATTATTAGATTTAGATGATAGATATATGTGAGTAGGCCCATGAACTCATTATAATGGTGTTTGATCAATCTTGTTTGTTTGGTCTACATAAAATGGACATGTAAGAGGAAGATAAGATCTTATCAAACTTGAATAATAATATCTTCTTGAAATTTTCCAACAATATGACAATCATAGCACTAAGTTCCAAAAGAAGCCATTGATTGGACAGGGTATCGAGTTTAGAAGAGTTCAAGGTAATATGATTGTTCTCAAGAACATGATGCAATTGCAAGAGGTTATCCATGTGGATCCATGCCCTTGAAGGTTTGAATATTAATGCATGGGACAAGAACATCATGAGCCATTCAACTAAGAAAGCAACACCTTCTATAGAGTGATAAAGACCAGAAATCTACAAAGTTAAGCTCACCCACACCTAGATAATTACCCATGACAGTGTGGGAGGTATGTATCTTACATGGTAGTAATTGGATTTGTAACTAAAGTGAGGATGTTGGATGAATATAGGGTCTAGATATTGGAAGGACCATGGATAATGCTAGTAAGAAGATGATTGAAGGTGTTGGGAGTCATCAATTTAGATATTTATGATAGAAGGAATATCGACCAATTGAGATTGACTCCTTTTGTTGATCATGTCGTTGTTGCCTAGAAACTTATTAGAAGTTGTTGTCCATTGAATGCTCGATGAGGGGATGTTTTCCCAATAATACATTTAATGAATCCTAGATTGAATTGAGTTGTTCCAACATTTCCTTAATTGAATCAAGTTGCCTTTACATCATGGACTATGAATGATCAATGTTAGATATCTTGTGATCCATCCTAACATGCTTATGTGATAGAAAATTATAAATATCAAATGAAATACTTGAGATAAGGGTACAATACCCTTCACGATAAGAGGTGGGTTGGGTATTCATGGTGTCTAAGGTATCAAGAGCACTCATATAAAAGTTGATGCAAGATGGGATTTGGTGTCCACTTGGATTCCTTGGTTGTCATTTTTTTATTTATGCAATCATTCTTAGGTGTATTTATGCATTAATACCCATTGAATTGTGCCCAACCAATAGATGTAAGGGTTAAATAATACACTAGGAACTAGCATTGAAACCTACAAATACTATCAAACACTTTAAAATTAGTATTACCAAAGATACACCTTATTTTGATCAGCTCAATGAGACAATCAAGATAAGTAAGGTCTCCCATAAGGGTTCTAGTTCCCATGATACTTATTTTTAAATAAAATTTAGAAAATACAAATAATAATGCCTAATAGAAGAAAAGTGCAGTAGAAGATGAAACCAAAAAGTTAATAGAATTTACTCAGATAACGTGATGTAGATATAGCCAAATGACGTTCTAGATTAGTTCACATACCCTTCTACCATTTTTTACACCACCACAAGGATCCAAGATCAAGGATTTGATAGCACTTATGATGAAACAAATTCCCTAAATAAAAAAAATAGTAGCAAACTCGAAAATGTAAGCTAGAAAATATTCACTAGAATAATAGTTCAAATTCTATAGCAAAAAATCAAATATTGTAACGAATCCCAAATTTTATATTAGTACAAATCCTAGCCATTTAGAGAGAACAAAGTTCCATAGCCACTTAGAGAGGACAAAGTCTCATATGTTCACCAGAGATGACTTAAGATAACAAGTATGAGTGAAAGAGATAGCCACATCATAAATCCTCTATTTATAGAATAAAATAACTAACCCTGACCCTAATGCTCAAGGGCCAACTAACCTAATTCTAGGGCCCAAGCAAAAAATAATAAATATAGTTAATATGAATATATTGGAACTATTATAATGTCATACAAAGGATCAAACATTATTTCAATGTACTGAATCAAAAATCTCTCCATTATTGATCATTTTTACAATCATTAGATCTAGGAGCATGCATCACATTAACCTTGTGAAAAATACTTATGGACATAGGAAGTCTAGTAGGTACATAATGCGTATAGTAGATTCTATTTGGGAGGGATATATTAGGAATTACACATTATGAGTCATAGATATATATTATACATATGAAAATAGTTCTAAATAAAATTGAACTTCAAAAGTGAGATTAGCAATATTTTTTTCTTTCTTGACTCACAATATTCACAAATATTATCATGTGATATATACAAAAAATTGTATTTAGTCCATGAGAAATGGCAATCACTAAGATGTTGAAATATGCAGTGATTAAGCTTCATTTGAGACCACAATATATTTTGTATTATATTATTTGTATATACCCCTAGGTCCCTTGTACACCTAATATAAGTGAATATTTTATTATTTAACCTAAATGCTAAATCCTTAACCTTGACCAAAAGATATCTTGTAATTAGGTATAAATATTCCATCATACCAACAATTTTGTTATTGGTTGGAGTGTATTCTATTGTGATTTAGTGAGATAATTTGGTGTCCATCACCACCCTCTTATATCATGTGTAACATTTTCTATAATTTACTTTCAAATTCTCTAAGTAATGTGTTGATTTCATTCATTTATGACAACTATTGTAAAATCAACATGATATTATGGTATAGTTAAATCTTAAGGACACAAAGAATGAAGTAATTTTTTTTTTTAATTTAAAATTTTGACTTTAATAACTTAAATTTATTTGGGTTATCTAGATAACATATAGGACAATTATAAAAGGTTTTTAATGCATCAATAAGTAAGTTGAATTAAAAAAGCATGTAAGTTATATTAGTTTTTTGTGTATGTAAATATAAATTCTATAAAACGGATTCAAGCATAATCCTATTATCATATGTCATTTTAAAACTTCGAATTCCATTGATTTTTGGCTTGAGCTACTAATTTAATTTATTTTACAAGTGTCTTTTTTGTTGCTATATGAGGTGAAATTCACATAAATTAGTAGTCATCATCTATAGGTGGTTTCAAATGTGATGGTAGTTCTTTAAGCTTCCCTTTTCATTTTTTTCCTCTTTTGTATATCAAAATATTTTTTTGACTAAAAAATGTAATTTGACCCATATTCATTCAATGAAGGGACATTATTTGATGCCTAAAATGTTCATTATCAGTATAAACAAACATTAATTTATTTTTCAAAGCCATTTTCCCATTTAATTGTAAGTATCACTACCTAAGATTTCACAAGTAACATCTCCCCTACATACCATACAATTAACTTTCATGTGGAGCCATTTATGTATACATCATGAATTGAAATAGTGGAAACTCTAGGAACTACAAAGATAGTATGGCCATCAAAGATCTCCTCTAGACATGCAAGGCACCTCCATATTTTACCAAATCTCTCTTCTAAGAAGACAAAATATTCTATTGGTGTCTGTCACAAAATGGTCTCGTATTTCTAATCAAACAAACTAAGAAATGATAAGCCCATGCATCCAAAATGCAAATATCATCATTTAAAATTTCTATTTTTAATTTGAATAAATGATAAATAAATACCAAAATGTAGGAAATATTGTTAATCATAGAAATATTAACCCAATCATATCCACTTTATGTAAGGATGGGATTTTTAAGAGAAGTAAAGATTCATTTGATATGATATGGTGTTGCAGTCCTATATGGAGATCTATATTTGAATCATAGAAAGGGTGGTGTTGGGATCCTATGTAGATGGAAAGATCATTGCCCTGACATGGATTACCTATAATCACTTAATTTACTACCAAATAATAAATAACACACAAGTTGGATCAAAACATTGGTAGGGATGCATCATATAGAAATTTTCCTTCTTTATAAATTTGTTAAAAGCATCATTGTAATACCTATCATATCTTCACTTAGGTAATCATAACACTTTTTTGTGCCAACATGTTACTACCCTCTCATGGTTGTAGGCATTAGCAACATAAATCCCAAGTACTATTAAAATTTGATCTCCTATTCTAATTTCAATTTTGCAACTATCATTTACAAATCCCATGAATAAATTATTACTCTAATCTATTCAACATCCTTTGTTGAAGAGGGAGAATGCACTAACACTATTATAGTCTACATATTATACAATCTATTCAGATAATATCTATTGTAATGTGATATCCAAGGCTTCCTTGATATTCAACTCAATAGCTAATGCAATATCACTAGTATATAATGTGTTTAAGCTCTACCATTTCAACGTGGTTCACTAAATAATGGGGCATTCCCATGGATTATGCTATATTTGTATAGAATTATTGATACAAAAGTTGTAAAAAATAAAGCGAAAAATCATAAGATATGATTAAAGTGTGAGATCCATTTTTTTGACCTTCACATAGTAATTAAGGGAGATAGTCAAATAGTAACAAAGAAAACAAGAAAATAAGGATAAAAATAGGAAATGATTCTGAATATTTTAAAGAAAGTTTCCAAAAATGATATATTTATGTGCATTTGATAGAGGAATAATTGGAATACATGGTTCAATATATCAATTATAATTCAACTAGCTATATGCACTTTCATTATATGACTCCAAAATCAAATAATGAAAGTAAAATTCAACCATGCAGAAAATAAAGTAATATTTGTGTAAACTCTAGTAGGGTGTTTGTCATGTCTTCACATTCATCACCATTATATAGCATTGGAGGAGTAGGTCTCTAAACGTACATACATTAATTTGTTCTATGACTACATATTTGAACTTGGAAATATTAAATTCTTATTCCAACCACTCTATATTGAAGGGCCATATTAGGTGAAGGATTTAAATGCATGGGTTTGAAGTAGTGCATGAGGGTCATGGGATAATGGATTGCAGTGCATGATTGAGCCTCATATAACTCAAGAGTAACCTTAGCTTATGCCTATGTCACTATTGTTCTCCATATGGAAAGGAAGTTAAAATTTTAAACCATGTAATGATATAGAAATTGAAAGGATGGTGGAGTGTATGGTGTATTATGCATAGAAACCACTTGGATCTACAATATAGTAGTCCACTGTCTAAGAAGGTGCTTCTATTATCATGGCATAATCATGACAAAAATATGAAATTGTTGATTCACCCCTTTATAGTTGCCATACTCGACATAACCAAAAGTAGAGGCAGACACACTATTATAGGTTCTAGGGCCCCCATCAAACATGGCTTACTTTATCTTATATGGGTGTCCTAAAATTGTGTGTGTGGTGTCTACTACTATGCATAATTGGATGGAAAACAAAATTTTGGGGCCACTCTATATCCCACATAAGCCTTCCACAAAAAAATAAGGTTAAAATACGACAAATGAAATATTTATTGTTGAATTTGTCTAACAATACACATGAAAAATTGGACAAATAATTTTGTTAAAATTTTTGTGGAGGCCATATGGGATCTCTTTCCATTTGTGTTTGCCCGATAAAATAAAAGGTCTATCACATAATAACTTGATATAATAACAAAGGAGATATATATGTAATTAAAGCCATATATAGGCAATCATATCTATTAAAACACTTTTAAGTAGATGTGACTTGGGTAGCATATGGCATTGATTAAAAAAGATCACATTGCTATAATTATAAAGGAAGAGGTAAATAGTAACATTATTTCTTTAATTAGAGAAATAATTAGCTATATGTGAATTTTAGAGCAACTTGATGAAAACATATACACAGGGGAGAATTGCATATAACACACTTGGCATACTCAATTTATGCATAAAAAATTGCATGGGATATACTATGAATAGATACTTGACCATACATGTATCCATTAATACAAGTAAATTAAAGCATAGTATGGTCATGGAAAAGAATTTTAAGGACACAATATTTTTATAGTATTGAAGCAAATTGTTGGTCAAATATCTGTGTAATTGCTAAACATTGTGTTTATGTGCCCTAGATACGACCAACATTGAAATTCTGGAGGAAAGAAATCTCCTCCGTGCCAATATCTAGAGAGGGATGGTTCCCTAACTAAATCCTACACTGGTAAAATACCAAGGATACAGGAAAGAAATTGGAAAAATGCAAAAAGAAATGGGAAATATGGCCAGAGGCCAAAGTACAGGACTAGTGTTAGACTAACTAGCAGGAAAAAAACCCAAGCACAAAGTAGCATTTATAAAAGAAAATAGAATAGAATAAGCTCATGGTCTGGCCATAACAACTATCAAAATGATGCTCTAGCATTCACCTTCTTATTAACAATTTTAAATCCAATGATAAAATTTAAACAGAGTAGCAAATAATATGACAAATGAAAATAGAAGTACACTACACAGAAAGTAAACACACACAAGATCACTTGCAAATTCAGAAATCTGATGCCCTGTATTAATGTAGAGAGCTTAGAGAAGTATCTCACAAAACGTCTAACCTCCCTTACAATGGAAATTTGATTAGTATTTATAGAGGTTTTCGCCTCTTTCATTTAATGTGCTTACAAACAACATATCGGTTGGTCAAATATCAGCAACAACAATTATCTCCCTTGGTAATGGTGATGCTCAAATCAAATTATTATTCAAGGGACAATGATCTAGTTTTTATGGGACGCGCCTAGGAAATCGGTAAAAATGGACGATAGAGAGAGCGTCCCAAGCATTGGTGCATTGAGACTCAACAATGTCACGTGGTAATTTATAGCTTGAACATTAAATCATGGGTGCCATCACATTATCTCCTTCTTACCTAGGAATATTACCCTTGTCGATTGAAATCCATGAAATATAATTTTGCTTTGAAAAAGAACGAAGTCCATAGAAGGTGCTTTGAAAATCATCAGGATCACACCGGATTGGAGGATTTAGCATTTAATTCTTGCAAAAATTTTGGATCATGGCTCTTGCTACCCCAAGCATTCAAGTAATTATTTCGGATGAAAATGTTTTGATAACTGCGTCATTCCCTTTTAAATTGAAATTCGCCTTTATAAGGGGTAAAACTAAGTTTCGCTTTCCATTTTAGGCGATCATAATTGCATTCGCCCCTTAACCTTAAAATACTTTCACCTCTTAACTGGGAAATTTTACCTTTGAAAATGCTTTCGCCCATCAGTTTCACACTTCAGTTTTTCCCCTAAAAATAGTTTCGCCCTTGAAATGCTTTTGCCCATCAGTTTCACCCCTAAAATGCTTTCGCCCATCAGTTTCGCCCCTGAAAATAGTTTCACCCTTGAAATGATTTTGCCCTTTAGTTTCACCCCATCAGGTTCACCCCTTAGGTTCACCCTATCAGCTTCACCCCTCATGTTTGCCCCATCGGGTTCTCCCCTTAGCTACTTTCGCTCCTAAGGTTTGCCCCATTAGGTTCGCCCCTCGGGTTCACCCCTCAGCTGCTTTCGCCCCTAAGGAGGGTGAAGATGATTTTTGCCCCACCTTAGGGGAAACTTTGATTTTTGCCCCACATTAGGGATGAATTTTATTTTTGCCCCACTTTAGGGGTGATTTTGATTTTATTCCTTCTATTTTCATTTCGAAGATTGATTTTTGGTGATAAAACTTCCTGGAGCCATAACTTTTGATCCGTTCACCCGATTGGCTATTATAATATATCGTTGGAAAGCTTACGATAAGATCTATCACAAAAAATATCTAAAGATAATTTCATCCAAATTTCATTTCACTACTGGCCATACTTCACTTGACTAATTTAAAATTTTTTTTTTTAGTGTGGAAAAAATGCCAACACTTTTGGCGGCTCGTAGGGTATTAAGCTCATCTGGATGCAATCAATCCCAGGGCCTTTATCCATTGGGCAATAGAGTCACAACTACCTATTGCATAAAACTATTTATTGTTGGCATTAAATTCTTTTTGTTCTGCATGATATTGTTCAGTCACCTCTTGTATTTTTATCCAATGCGAGGCACTCCACTGAGCTTGATTGATTTTCTTAGTTTCAGGGTATGCTAGCAAAACTTCGGTCTTTGATGCCAATTGCTCATGTAATCCAAAAAAAAAAGAGAAATAGAGGTTGTTGAGGGTTTGGCTCAATAGAAGGAGCAGGAATGGATGGGGGTGCAGTTACACTTACCCTTGATGAGGTTGGTATACTCGTAACGACGATGGAATTAACGAGAGTGAAAGATGAGGTAGATGATGGTGGAACGTAAAATGAGATAGGGTCAAGGGTAAACAAACTAGAAGATGAATGAATGGCAGAAGGAGCAACGGTGACTTATGACTATGAAATGGGGAGGGGAAAAAAGTGGTGGGTACAACAAATGAAAGCATCAAGGGAAGAGAAAATGCATACCTATGGGCTCTAACACCATGCTCTCAGCACTTTATTTATCAACTGACCTATTTACAATATTTACACAAAAAATTATGACATGATTGGCATGCCGCCACCACAAACCTGGCTTTGGGTGCTTATCCGATGAATCTGCAGTGTCCGGACCAGATATGATTGTACTTCAGGCAATCTTTGAAGTTTGGTTATCCTCTTCCCAAATTTTGCCAGGTTACAAGGTAGCTACAATGTGGTGGATCATCACACATACCAGCACTTATACAATTACTAAATAATATGGCAAAAATATTTACCATATGGGAGCCTTCTTTGAGTACCGATTGTGGTGATGGCTGGAACCAATGCTACCACTTTTGAGAGTCTACTAGCTACGAGATCTTGGGCATGTGCTCCTCTAACCCCTTGGTGTGACAACAAGATTTTTTTTATGATAGACCTTCTGTCAGAACATCCTCGGGATCAACCTCCTATTGAGGCATGCTTATAGGGACACAAAAAGGGTGTAAAATTGTGTCTTCTTCGCTCTCAAAATCGACCTCTTGAACCTGTTCCTCTCCTTGGTCTAGCTCCTGATAGAAACTACAAGCAACCATATTGTTCATTATTGGGGTAATGCTTGCATATTCCATCTTTCGATGTTGTGAGACATCCACCTCTTCTTGCTCCATATTCTGAAGAAAGCTGCAAGCAACCAAATCATTCATTGTTGGAGCAGTGCTTGCATATTCCCTTGATTGGCCTTGGATGAAATTCACCTCTTGTGTTCCACACAACTATATTCCAGGTCTTTGCAAAATTTGAGGGATTTTCCATTGTGAATAATGTGCAAGAAAGATAGGAGAAACAACTATCGGAGAGAGTGATGGAAAGGTAGTTTTTCTCCACTATATTTTTCCTGATTGGATCAGGAGCTGCTCTGCTTGTATCACTTCTTAAAAAATTTGAGGAAATATTTATTCCTTAGATTGTAGTAGGAGGAGTCCTATTTCTAGGTGTAAAGCCCAAATATAGTAGAGGTGGGTTTATGCGGGTGTCAGTTGGATCTTCTCTAGAGTTCTCCTCAAACTCCTCCAAAATTGGACATTCAAGTTTGTGATTCTCTCTAAAGGTGTTCTTGTGATGGTGGAGAGGTGCATCAAGAGTTGAAAGGGATCCTGAGAGCCATAAAATGTGTCAACTAGTGCTCCCGCTAGGTCTACCCATGAGTAGATGCTCTTACACCCGAGCATTTTGTACCACTGTAGTGCCCTTCCTTCTAGAGACAAGACCAGAAGTCTGATCATGACATCTTCATTGGATATACTATGGAGGGTCGCTAGAGCATCAACATATTCAAGGTGCTCTCGGGCCATTCCCTTAGTGTCATTGTATTTTGTTAGGGTCTTCAGGGTACTTTTGGGAATCTCATGATGACTTTGGAGATTTAGAGGGCTAGGATCATTCCAGTTGGGATAACATACTTGTGCCATTATAACAGTGTCCTCAGAGATCACTGTCATTTCCACTGAGTTAGAGTCGCTAGGTGAACATTATTTCTCCGCTTGTGAGGTCAAGGCTGCTCACCAAACCTTGATTCCTATGGGGTATCTTCTTTTAGTATAAAAGGCATCCACGATCAAGAGATTTGGATCTTTAGCTCAACAGAGTCACCAGGTGATTTTCCCAGATAAAAGCAAGCCAGAGATTCACCAAACTCGGGCTCCTTTAAAATACAAAGACTATGAGTCCCACGAAGTGTGCCAAAAACTATTGGTCAAAAATCTACCTAATTGCTAGACATTGCATTTATGTGCCCTAGATACGACCAACATTGAAATTTTGGAGGAAATAAATGTCCTTCGTGCCAATATCCAGAGAGGGCTGGTTCCCTAACTAAATCCTACACTGGTAAAATACCAAGGATACAGGAAATAAATTTGAAAAATGTGAAAAGAAATGGGAAATATGGCCATAGGCAAAAATATAGGACTGGTGTTAGACTAACTAGTAGGAAAAAAACCCAAGCACAAAGTAGCATTTATAAAAGAAAATAGAATAGAACAAGCTCATGATCTAGCCATAACAACTATCAAAATGATGCTCCAACATTCACCTTCTTATTAGCAATTTTAAATCCAATGACAAAATTTAAACAGAGTAGCAAATAAGATGAGCAAATGAAAATAGAAGCACACTACATAGAAAGTAAACACACGCAAGATCACTTGCAAATTTAGAAATTTGATGCCCTGTATTAATGTAAAGAGCTTAGAGAAATCTCTCACAGAATGTCTAACCTCCCTTACAATGGAAAATTGATTAGTATTTATAGAGGTTTTCACCTATTTCATTTAATGTGCTTACAAATAAAATATCGGTTGGTCAAAGATCAACAACAACAATTCTCTCCCTTGGTAATGGCGATGCTCAAATCAGATTATTATTCAAGGGACAATGATCTGATTTTTATGGGATGTGCCTGGGAAATTGGCAAAAATGGATGATAGAGAGAGCATCCCAAGTGTTGGTGCATTGAGACTCAACAATGTCACACGACAATTGATAGCTTGAACATTAAATCATGGGCACCATCACATTCTCTCCTTCTTACCTAGGAATATTACCCTTGTCGATTGAAATCCGTGAAATATAATTTTGCTTTGAAAAATAATGAAGTCCATAGAAGGTGCTTTGAAAATCATCAGGATCACATCGGATTGGAGGATTTAGCATTTAATTCTTGCAAAAATTTTGGATTATGGCTCTTGTTACCCCAAGCATTCAAGTAATTATTTTGAGCAAAAATGTTTTGATAACTGCGTCATTCCATTTTAAATTGACATTCGCCTTTATAAGGGGTAAAACTGAGTTTTGCTTTCCCTTTTAGGCGATCATAATTGCATTTGCCCCTTAACCTTAAAACACTTTCACCTCTTAACTGGGCAATTTTACCTTCAAAAATGCTTTCGCCCATCAATTTTGCCCCTGAAAACAGTTTCACCCCTGAAATGCTTTCGCCCTTCAGTTTTACTCCTAAAAACAATTTTACCCCTGAAATGCTTTCGCCCATCAGTTTCGCCCCTGAAATGTTTTTGTCCATCAATTTCACGCCTAAAAATAGTTTCACCCCTAAAATACTTTCACCCTTTAGTTTCACCCCATCAGGTTCACGCCTCAGCTTCACCCCATTAGCTTCACCCCACAAGTTTGCCCCACAAGTTTGCCCCATCAGGTTTGCCCCTCAGCTACTTTCACCCCTGAGGTTCACCCCATCAGGTTCGCCCCTTGGGTTCGCCCCTCAACTGCTTTCGCCCCTGAGGAGGGTGAAGATGATTTTCACCCCACCTTAGGGGTGACTTTGATGTTTGCCCCACCTTAGGGGCGGCTTTCATTTTCGCCCCACCTTAGGGGTGACTTTGATTTTATTCCTTCTATTTTTGCCTCGAAGATTGATTTTTGGTGATAAAGCTTCCCGAAGCCATAACTTTTGATCCGTTCACCCGATTGGCTATTATAATATATCGTTGGAAAGCTTGAGAAAATATCTATCACAAAAAAATATCTAAAGATAATTTCATCCAATTTTCCTTTCACTACTGGACGTACTTCACTTGATGAATTTAAAAATTTATTTTTTAGTGTGGCAAAAATGCCAACACAAATTCAAGGATATAGTGTTGTTAATGCCATGAAATTTAACAAAACTTGAAGGAAGATATTTTCACAATTAGAGGCTTGTAGGTAAAATTAATTGAGGTAAGCATATCCTAGGTCATTGGCCTTCCCAAAAGAACATAGTGGTTTAAAAACAAGGTGGAAGCTTTTAAAATTCAACCACAAGTTTTTGTTGTAAAGGGACAATGGATGAGACTAAAAAGGGGGGTAACATGGTCATCTCTATTTTCACCATAGGATGAGGTTGCTTGGTATGTGTTGAGATACATCACCTATAAAGGTAGGAATAACTTGATGCTCATATTTCATTTTTAATTACTATCATTTTTAGGATAATTTTAAAATCGATATCCTATATTTTATGTTAGTATTACAACAAAACATGGTTGACGGAGTCTAACAAGGTAAAGTAGAAAATCTAACCAGCCATGTATAGATTCAACTCCAACCACAAGATGTCATACAATATAAATAACTTGGGGTGAATTATAAATACTCTATTGGTACTCTATAATAGAGGAATAAGAAGGGGGTGATGAAGAGTAATATATAGGAAAGGAGAACTCTGTAAGATGTGGACATGTAACTACTATGAGTAGAAGGATTTGTATATATTATATGATTGTATTTGAATATCCTACATAAAAACATTTGGAAGAAAACATGAAGGAAATATTTTGAAAAAAGAACATGATAGTATGGTTATAAAATATGTTACTCCCATTGGATGGTCTCAAGATGAGAAGGAGAAATCAATAGAAAAGGAAGAAACCAAGGAAAATTATGACAAAAGGAATTTATAACCGTCATCCAATCAATATTAAATAAACTAAGTTTATTTTTTATTAAGAAAATGAGGCCAAGGTAGAAAACTAGATCAGTTTAAAATCATTTTAAGGGACATCTCTATAAGAGTCTGCCACAATAGTATTATAATATAATGTAGATTTACCAACAATAATTCTAAAACTATAAAAATCTAAAATAAGCCTTAGAGACTTAGAATTGTTTTTCAAAACTTTCATCACTCTTTTTATAGTCTCCAACCCTTGTTGTAAAGTATTTGATCCTTATTAAATAACATTTGATTCTTATTGCAGTCTATAAATTCTATATCAAAACTTGTTTTAGTACATGGTTCAAAATAATTCTATTGTAAAGGGAAATACTCCAACAATATTTCATGAATAGTAATATTGTATCATAAGATTAGTTGTTTTGATCAATAGTAAGAGATTATTTGGATTTTGCATGGTCTTAGTGTCCTTTGATTATATTGTCACTTTTAAGGCATATGAATTTGTGATTATGGTTAATGATCTCTAAGTGGAATCTGATAGCACTATGATTATTTGTTTTGAGCAATCTATTAAAATGCTTCTTTATGAGATTTCTTTAATGGTCCAAATATAACATGTGGTTTTATATGTTAGTTAGATTGTGTATGTGCATATAATTTAAGTGATTGAAATTGAAGCATTGGGTTATGGTTTTGCTTCCTGGGGTTAAACCTTGATCTTCTTGTAGGGCCCTAGTTAAAATAATTAGCCCAATCATGGGAGGAGTTGTGATAATGCAATAAATAAGGTGGGTTCCTGTGGGCACCCCAATATATCATGTTTTTTTCATATTTATGATATAAATTCATTCTCATTAAGGGATATTTATAGTGATACCAAATCCTCAATGAGAGGTTAACCTTAGGTTAACTTAAACTTAACCTCGAGGTTAACCTTATTTTACCCTTTTAAGCAAGGTTATCCATAAATATGGATTAACCAATACCACTAAGGTAAAATATGAAAGGGGTCCATAGTCTTACATGAACATACCCATAGGCTGACATAAATGATGAATGTTTGTAGCCTATATCAATAGTGCTCATAAGCACTCCACACTTTTGGCCCTGACCTAAACAAGACCAGACTACACAAATTTAGATAATCCTGGGTAGAATAGTGAAGGTAAGTACCCAAACACATATTCATAGTTTTTGTTTAACCATCCAACTAATGGTGATAAAAGAGGACAAATTCAACTAAGTACCATTGAGAGGAACAATTTCTTCCAAAATTTGCTAGTGAAAACTAGACCAGGATCACTAATAATTGACTTAGGCATACCATGTAGTTTGAAGATAGAGTTGAAAAATACTTTGCTACCATGCTAGCAGTGAAAGGGTGCTACAAGGCATAAAAATAAAAATATTTTGAAAGGCAATCCACCACCATAAAAATCATTATTTTTCCTTTGATTTGGGAAGACATTCGATGAATTCCATGAAGGTGTGCTTCCATAGAAAACCAAGAATAGGCCAACAAGACAAGAGATTTGATTATTTACCCCTTGTTTCTCTAGAATACCTCATATATTTTCATAAATTTATTGACATATATTTTAATTCTTTTCAATTAAAAGAACTATTTCACCCACTAAAAAGTTATCAAAAACCTAGAATGCCCAACTAATAGGAAGACATGCAATTCTTGTAGAATATTACTCTTGACTATGAAATACTAAGGGAGATAAATATAATCCTTCTTCTAGAGGTCCTCATCAACATACAAGAATAAGAAAGTAGGCATATTATTAGCACTCACATGATGAATAATACCAACAGTCTCTAGATCTAAATGTTATTCCACCCAAATTTATAAAAGCTATTGTGTAAGAGGATTGGAGATAACATTGATAGCAACAAAATCCTCACATTTATGAGAAAGAGCATCAACCACCACATTATCCTTTTTTTTCTTACACTTGGTAAACCATTTATTTTGTTCAATAAAAGAGAGATTGCTCAAGGAAACTTTTGAGGTTACTATGGTCAGTTTTAATAATTAAGAAAGGACCCAACAAATAAGGATTTCATTTCTATATAACATATAAATTAGCTAATATCCCCTTATCATAAGTGTATTGGCCTAGATTATTTCTAGAGATATACTTACTTTCAACTTTCAAAGGGTGTTTTTCCTACATGAAAAAAACTCCAATACATGTTCCTAAAACATCATACTCAATAATAAAATATTTGCTAAATTCAAGAGCAACCAAAATAGGGGTGGTATACATAACCTTATTTAAGGCATTGAAGTCTTGGGAAGCTTCTTTAAATTGGTTGAACATATCTTTCTTAGTGAGAGCAATAATAGAAGTTACAATATTTCCATAGTTGAAAATAAATTCCTGTAATACCCGATAAGATAAAAAAAACCTCAAATTTGCATGAGAGATTTAGGTAGAGGTTAATATTGCATGGCTTTGATCTTGTTGGGATCCAATTTGAATTCATCCTAAGACACAATATGACTAAAATATTCCACCTTAGGTACCCTAAAAGAACATTTGGACCTCTTGATAAATAGTCATTTCTTTTATAATAGGTGGAAGACTTGTTCAACATGGACTAAATGAGATTTAAAAAACTTACTATAGAATAATATATCATCAAAGAATGCTAACACAAAATTATGAATAAAATGATGAAATACATAATTCATGGGTCTCTTCAAAGTGGAAGGAGCATTAGTAAGACCAAAAGACATTACTGGGAACTCATAATGACCCTCATGTGTATGAAAGGTAGTCTTGAGAATATCATTTTATTTAACCCTAATTTGATGGAATCCAAAATAAAAGTCAATATTGGTAAAGTATTTAATTCCATGCAATTTATGTAACAAATTATCAATAACAAGAATTTAAAACTTATATTTGATAGTGATTTTCTTGAAAGGGAAAAAATATTGACACATGAATCAAGAATTGTCCTTATGCCACACCACAACCAATGGAGTTGAATAAGGATTAGTGCTCAGATAGATAATTTCCTTCTCTAATAGCTCTTGAACCAACTTATTTATCTCTAACTTCAAGGGAGGAGGATAGAAGTAAGAATGAATATCATGGGATGGCATGATCATATCTATGCTTAGGTGGAAGACCCATTGGGTTTCCATAAATTATTGCATAGTAATCAATAAGAGACTACATATTAGAAGGAAGATCTAGAGGAAGTTGCTTAGTGGATTTTCCTTCCATGCAATTTACTTGGATAAAGAAGCCTCTACCACAATTCTTCATAATATTATCCATTTTATTGATATATTGAAACCTTCAAAGGAGGATGTTTAACACCCTAGATATGAATGAACTTATTATACTCCATCCATTTGACATACAATCATTGTATATTAATAATAACATTGCCTAACTAAGAGAGTCATTGAGCCCTCAAGATTAAATTTGCACTACCCAAGTCCATGACATAGATATGGGAAAACCAAGTATAGGATCTCATTTAGATGCTAACATTAGCAACATAACCCCCACATTGAGCTATACTCCTATTGGAAATAAACACCTAGAATTCAACTTGGGTTATATTATTGGTATATAATCTTGAGGTTTTGGTTGTTTTGTTGTCAATAAAATTATATATGCTACCTTAATAAATAAAAATATTGACATGTTCATATCTGATATAGCCTTGTACTTTGATATTTTGATGGGATTGTAACACCATTAGGGAAAATTCTAAACATGCCATAGTATCTACATTTTCATGGAGTCTTTTACTTTGGCTGGTGACTCATATTGTGAAGGATCCTGATCTTATGTATTTGAAATAATTGCATCCTCATATTCAAAGTGATAGTTATGTCAATCCTAACATAATTAATCCTATAGATGACATTATCTACATATAAAATAGAATAATCTTATAGGACATTCCTCATTGTAGTTATTGAAATATTATTACATGGGATTGAAATCACTTCATGGTTGGGGATGAGACAACTATAACTTACTTTTAGTTGTGTAAGCCAAATTTTCTACCTCATGGAGGGTATATGGATCAAACATATTAACCTTCTATTTAATTTCATCCTTAAGACCATGGAAATATATTTATACCAAGATTATTAGATTTAGATGATATATATATGTGAGTAGGCCCATGAAATCATTATAATGGTGTTTGATCAATCTTGTTTTTTTGGTCTACATAAAATGGACATGTAAGAGGAAGATAAGATCTTATCAAGCTTGAATAAGAATATCTTCTTGAAATTTTCCAACAAGATGACAATCATAGCACCAAGTTCCAAAAGAAGCCATTGATTGGACTAGGTATCGAGCTTAGAAGAGTTCAAGGTAATATGATTGTTCTCAAGAACATGATGCAATTGCAAGAGGTTATCCATCCATGTGGATCCATGCCCTTGAAGGTTTGAATATTAATGCATGGGACAAGAACATCATGAGCCATTCAATTAAGAAAGCAAAACCTTATATAGAGTGATAAAGACCAGAAATATACAAAGTTAAGCTCACCCATATCTAGAGAGTTACCCATGACAGTGTGGGAGGTATGTATCTTACATGGCAGTCATTGGACTGGTAACTAAAGTGAGGATGTTGGATGAATATAGGGTCTAGATATTGGAAGGACCATGGATAATGCTAGTAAGAAGATGATTGAAGTTGTTGGAAGTCATCAATTTAGATATTTATGATAGAAGGAATATTGACCAATTGAGATTGACTCCTTTTGTTGATCATGTCGTTGTTGCCTAGAAACTTATTAGAAGTTGTTGTCCATTGAATGCTCGATGAGGGGATGTTTTCCCAATAATACATTTAATGAATCCTAGATTGAATTGAGTTGTTCCAACATTTCCTTAATTGAATCAAGTTGTCTTTACATCATGGACTATGAATGATCAATGTTAGATATCTTGTGATCCATCCTAACATGCTCATGTGATAGAAAATTATAAATATCAAATGAAATACTTGAGATAAGGGGACAATACCCTTCACGATAAGAGGTGGGTAGGGTATTCATGGTGTCTAAGGTAGAAAGAGCACTCATATCAAAGTTGATGCAAGATGGGATTTGGTTTCCACTTGGATTCCTTGGTTGTCTGTTTTATTTATGCAATCATTCTTAGGTGGATTTGTGCATTAATACCCATTGACTTGTGCCCAAACAATAGATGTAAGGGTTAAATCATACACTAGGAACTAGCATTGAAACTTACAAAAACTATCAAACACTTTAAAATTAGTATTACCAAAGATACACCTTATTTTCATCAGCTCAATGAGACAATCAAGATAAGTAAGGTCTCCCATAAGGGTTCTAGTTCCCATGATACTTATTTTTTAATCAAATTTAGAAAATACAAATAATAATGCCTAATTCATAATGTTATAGAAGAAAAGTGCATTAGAAGATGAAACCAAAAAGTTAATAGAATTTACTCAGATAACGTGATGTAGATATAGCCAAATGAAGTTCTGGATTAGTTCACACACCCTTATACCATTTTTACACCACCACAAGGATCCAAGATCAAGGATTTGATATCACTTATAATGAAACAACTTCCCTAAATAAAATAGTAGCAAACCCGAAAATGTAAGCTAGAAAATATTTACTAGAATAATAGTTCAAATTCTATAGCAAAAAATCAAATATTGTAACGAATCCCAAATTTTATATTAGTACAAATCCTAGCAATTTAGAGAGGACAAAGTTCCATAGCCACTTAGAGAGGACAAAGTATCATATGTTCACCAGAGATGACTTAAGGTAACAAGTATGAGTGAAAGAGATAACCACATCATAAATACTCTATTTATAGAATAAAATAACTAACCCTGGCCCTAATTCTCAAGGGCCAACTAACCTAATCCTAGGTCTCAAGAAAACAATAATAAATAAAGTTAATATGACTATATTGGAACTATTATAATGTCATACAAAGTATCAAACATTATTTCAATGTACTGAATAAAAAATCTCTCCATTATTGATCATTTTTACAATCATTAGATCTAGGAGCATGCATCACATTAACCTTGTGAAAAATACTTATGGACATAGGAAGTCTAGTAGGTATATAATGTGTATAGTAGATTCTATTTGGGAGGGATATATTAGGAATTACACATTATGAGTCATAGATATATATTATACACATGAAAAGAGTTCTAAATAAAATAGAACTTCAAAAGTGAGATTAGCAATATTTTTTTCTTTCTTGACTCACAATATTCACAAATATTATCACGTGATATATACAAAATAATTGTGTTTAGTCTATGAGAAATGGAAATCACTAAGATATTGAAATATGCAGTGATTAAGCTTCATTTGAGACCACAATCTATTTTGTATTATATTATTTGTATTTACCCTTAGGTCCCTTGTACACCTAATATAAGTGAAGATTTTATTATTTAACCTAAATGTTAAATCCTTAACCTTGACCTAAAGATATCTTGTAATTAGGTATAAATATTCCATCATACCAACCATTTTGTTATTGGTTGGAGTGTATTCTATTGTGATTTAGTGAGATAATTTGGTCTCCATAAACACCCTCTTATATCATGTGTAACATTTTCTATAAATTACTTTCAAATTATCAAAGTAATGTGTTGATTTCATTAATTTATGACAACTATTGTAAAATCAACATAAGAGATGGTATAGTTAAATCTTAAGGACAAAGAATGAAGTGATTTTTTTTTTGAATTTAAAAATTTGACTTTAATAACTTAAAATTTATTTGGGTTAATGTAGATAAAATATAGGACAATTATAAAAGGTTTTTTAATGCATCAATAAGTAAGTTGAATTTAAAAAGCATGTAAGTTATATTAGTTTTTTGTTTATGTAAATATGAATTCTATAAAACAGATTCAAGCATAATCCTATTACCATATGTCATTTTCAAACTTTGAATTCCATCGATTTTTGGCTTGAGCTACTAATTTAATTTATTTTACAAGTGTCTTTTTTGTTGCTAGATGAGGTGACATTCACATAAATTAGTAGTCATCATCTATACGTGGTTTCAAACGTGATGGTAGTTCTTTAAGCTTCCCTTTTCATTTTTTTCCTCTTTTGTATATCAAAATATTTTTTGACTAAAAAATGTAATTTGACCCATATTAATTCAATGAAGGGACATTATTTGATGCCTAAAATGTTCATTATCAGTATCAACAAACATTAATTCACTTTTAAAAGTTATTTTCCCATTTAATTGTAAGTATCACTACCTAAGCTTTCACAAGTAACATCTCCCCTACATACCATACAATTAACTTTCATGTGGAGCCATTTATGTATACACCATGAATGGAAATAGTGGAAACTCTTGGAACTACAAAGATAGTATGGCCATCAAATATCTCCTCTATACATGCAAGGAACCTCCATATTTTACCATATCTCTCTTCCTATTGGTGTCTGTCACAAAATGGTCTCGTATTTCTTATCAAACACACTAAGAAATGATAAGCCCATCCATCCAAAATGTAAATATCATCATTTATAATTTCTCTTTTTAATTTTAATAAATGATAAATAAATACCAAAACATAGGAAATATTGTTAATCATAGTAAGATTGACCAAATCATATCCACTTTATGTAAGGATGGGATTTTTAAGAGAAGTAAAGATTCATTTGATATGATATGGTGTTGCATTCCTATATTGAGATCTAGATTTGAATCATAGAAAGGGTGGTGTTGGGATCCTATGTAGATGGAAAGATCATTGCCCTGACATGGATTACCTATAATCACTTAATTTACTATCAAATAATAAAGAACACACAAGTTGGATCAAAACATTGGTAGGGATGCATCATATAGAAATTTTCCTTCTTCATAAATCTGTTAAAAACATCATTGTAATACCTATCATACCTTCACTTAGGTAATCATATCACTTTTTTGTGCCAACATGTTACTACCCTCTCATGGTTGTCGGCATTAGCAACATAAATCCCAAGTACTCCTAAACTTTGATCTCCTATTGTAATTTGAATTTTGCAACTATCATTTAAAAATCCCATGAATAAATTATTACTCTACGCTATTCAACATACTTTGTTGAAGAGGGAGTATGTACTAACACTATGATAGTCTACATCTTATACAATATATTCAGATAAGATCTATTGTAATGTGATATCCAAGGCTTCCTTGATATTCAGCTCAATAGCTAATGCAATATCACTAGTATATAATGTGTTTAAGCTCTACCATTTCAACGTGGTTCACTAAATAATGGGGCATTCCCATGGATTATGCTATATTTGTATAGAATTATTGATACAAAAGTTGTAAAAAATAAATCAAAAAATCATAAGAGATGATTAAAGTGTGAGATCCATTTTTTAACCTTCACATAGTAATTAAGGGAGATAGTCAAATAGTAACAAACAAAACAAGAAAATAAGGATAAAAATAGGAAATGACTTTGAATATTTTAAAGAAAGTTTCTAAAAATGATATATTTATGTGCATTTGATAGAGGAAGAATTGGAATACATGGTTCAATATGTCAATTATAATTCAAATAGCTATATGCACTTTCATTAATGACTCCAAAATCAAACATCCATAAGGAAAACTAAATGTGTAACATACTAATAAAATTCAACCATGCAAAAAATAAAATAATATTTATGTTAATACTAATAGGGTGTTTGTCATGTCTTCACATTCATCACCATGATATAGCATTGGAGGAATAGGTCTCTAAACGTACTTACATTAATTTGTTCTATGACTACATCTTCGAACATGGAAATATTAAATTCTTCATTCCAACCACTCTATATTGAAGGGCCATATTAGGTGAAGGATTTAAATGCATGGGTTTGAAGTAGTGCATGAGGGTAATGGGATAATGGATTTTAGTGCATGATTGAGCCTCATATAACTCAAGAGACACCTTAGCTTATGCCTGTGTCACTATTGTTCTCCATATGGAAAGGAAGTTAAAATTTTAAACCATGAAATAATATAGAAATTGAAAGGATGGTGTAGTGTATGGTGTATTATGCATAGAAACCACTTGGATCTACAATATAGTAGTCCACTATCTAATAAGGTGCTTCTATTATCATGGCATAATCATGACAATAATATGAAATTGTTGATTCACCCCTTTATAGTTGCCATACTCGACATAACCAAAAGTAGAGATAGACACACTATTATAGGTTCTAGGGCCCCCATCAAACATGGCTTAATTTATCTTATATGGGTGTCCTAAAATTATGTGTGTGGTATCTATTACTATGCATAATTGGATGGAAAACAAAATTTTGGGGCCACTTTATATCCTACATAAGCCTTCCATAAAACATTAAGTAAGGTTAAAATACGACAAATGAATTATTTATTGTTGAACTTGTCTAACAATACACATGAAAACTTATGATTGGACAAATAATTTTATTAATATTTTTGTGGAGGCCATATGGGATCTCTTTCCATTTGTGGTTGGCTAATAAAATAATAGGTCTATCACATAATGACTTGAGATATTAACTAAGGAGGCATATATGCAATTAAAGCCATATATAGGCAATCATATCTATTAAAACACTTTAAGTAGATGTGACTTGGGTAGCATATGGCATTGATTAAACAAGATCACATTGCTATCATTATAAAGGAAGAGGGAAATAGTAACATTATTTCTATAATTAGAGAAATAATTAGCTATATGTGAATTTTAGAGCAACTTGATGAAAACATATACAATGGGGAGAATTGCATATAACACATCTGGCATACTCAATTTATGCATAAAAAATTGCATGGGATATACTATGAATAGATACTTGACCATACATGTATCCATTAATACAAGTAAATTAAAGCATAGTATGGTCATGGAAAATAATTTTAAGGACAATATGTTTATAGTCTTGAAGAAAATTGTTGGTCAAACATCTGCCTAATTGCTAAACATTGTGTTTATGCACCCTAGATACGACCAACATTGAAAGGCTGAAGGAAAGAAATGTTCTCTGTGCCAATCTCTAGAGAGGGCTGGTTCCGTAACTAAATCCTACATTGGTAAAATTCCAAGGATACAGGAAAAAATTTGGAAAAATGCAAAAAGAAATGGGAAATATGGCCAGAGGCCAAAGTACATGACTAGTGTTACACTAACTAGCAGGAAAAAAACCCAAGCACAAAGTAGCATTTATAAAAGAAAATATAATAGAATAAGCTTATGGTATGGCCATAACAACTATCAAAATGACGCTCCAACATTCACCTTCTTATTAGCAATTTTAAATCCAATGACAAAATTTAAATAGAGTATCAAATAATATGAGCAAATGAAAATAGAAGCACACTACACAAAAAGTAAACACATGCAATATCACTTGCAAATTCAGAAATCTGATGCCCTGTATTAATGTAGAGAGCTTAGAGAAATCTCTCGCAAAATGTCTAACCTCCCTTACAATGGAAATTTGATTAGTATTTATAGAGGTTTTTGCCTCTTTCATTTAATGTGCTTACAAACAACATATCGGTTGGTCAAAAATCAACAACAACAATTATCTCCCTTGGTAATGGCGATGCTCAAATCAAATTATTATTTAAGGTATAATTATCTGGTTTTTATGGGACGCACCTAGGAAATCGATAAAAATGGATGATAGAGAGAGCGTCCCAAGCATTGGTGCATTGAGACTCAGCAATGTCACGCGACAATTGATAGCTTGAACATTAAATCATGGGCGCCATCACATTCTCTCCTTCTTACCTAGGAATCTTACCCTTGTCGATTGAAATCTGTGAAATATAATTTTGCTTTGAAAAAGAACGAAGTCCATAAAAGGTGCTTTGAAAATCATCAGGATCACACTGGATTGGAGGATTTAGCATTTAATTCTTGCAAAAATTTTGGATCATGGCTCTTGTTACCCCAAGCATTCAAGTAATTGTTTCAAAATATTTTTTTTATAACTACATCATTCCATTTTAAATTGACATTCTCCTTTAGAAGGGTCAAAATTGAGTTTTGCTTTCCCTTTTAGGTGATCATAATTGCATTTGCCCCTTAACCTTAAAACACTTTCACCTCTTAACTAGGCAATTTTACCTTCGAAAATGATTTTGCCCATCAATTTCGCCCCTGAAAATAGTTTCTCCCCTAAAATGCTTTTGCCCTTCAGTTTTGCCCCTTAAAACATTTTTGCCACTGAAAATAGTTTTGCCCTTGAAATGCTTTCGCCCATCATTTTTGCCCTTGAAAACAGTTTTGTACCAAAAATGCTTTCGCCCATAAGTTTCGCCCATGAAAACAGTTTCACCCCTGAAATGCTTTCGCCCTTCAGTTTTGCCCCATCAGTTTCTCCCCTCAGGTTCACCCCATTAACTTTGCCCCTCATGTTTACCCCATCAGGTTCACCCCTCAGCTACTTTCGCCCCTAAGGTTCGCCCCTCAGCTGCTTTCGCCCCTGAGGAGGACGAAGATGATTTTCGCCCCACCTTAGGGGGACTTTGATTTTCACCCCACCTTAGGGGTGACTTTGATTTTTGCCCCACCTTAGGGGTGACTTTGATTTTATTCCTTCTATTTTCACCTCGAAGATTGATTTTTGGTGATAAAGCTTCCCGGAGCCATAACTTTTGATCCGTTCACCCGATTGGCTATTATAATATATCGTTGGAAAGCTTGAGAAAAGATCTATCAAAAAAAATATCTAAAGATAATTTCATCCAATTTTACTTTCACTATTGGATGTACTTCACTTGAAAAATTTAAAAATTTATTTTTTAGTGTGGCAAAAATGCCAACACTTTTGGTGGCTTGTAGGGTATTCAGCTCGTCTAGATGCAATCGATCCCATGGCCTTTATCCATTGGGAAATAAGTCACAAATTCTTATTGCACTGCCTGATATTGTTCAATCCCATTTTGTATTTTTATCCAATGTGAGGCACTCCACCGGGCTCGATTGATTTTCTTTGCTTTAGGGTACGCTAGAAAAAATTCAGTCTCTAATGCCAATTGCTCCTATAATCTAAAAAAAAAAAAAGAGAAATAGAGGTTGCTGAGGGTTTGGCTCAATAGAAGGAGGTTGGTATACTCACAATGATGATGGAATTAACTGGAGTGAAAGATGAGGCAGATGATGGTGGAACGTAAAGCGAGTTAGGGGCAAGGGAAAAAAAAATTGGAAGATGAAGGAATGGAAGAAATAGGAATGGTAGAAGGAGCAACGGTGACTGATGACTATGAAATGGGGAGGGGAACAGAAGTGGTGGGTACAAAAAATGAAAGCATCAAGGGAAGAGAAAATGCATACCTATGGGCTCTAACACCATGCTCTCAACACTTTATTTATCAACCGACCTATTTACAATATTTACACAAAAATTTACGACATGATTGGCATGCCGCCACCAAAAACCTGGATTTGGGTGCTTATTTGATGAATCTATAGTGTTCAGATCAGATATGATTGTACTTCAAGAAATATTTGAAGTTTGGCTATCCTATTCCCAAAGTTTGCCAAGTTGCAAGCCAACTATAATGTGGTAGATCATCACAAACACCAGCACTTATACAATTACTAAATAATATGGCAAAAATATTTACCATATGGGAGCTGTTGACAATTTTGTCACATTGCACAATGGGGTAGAAAAATTGAATTTTTGTAAAGTATTTCTTTTAATTTCATGAATTTGTTCCCTTGCTTTTTTTAGAAACAACATTTTCAAGCATTGCAGCAATTTTGGCTTTCCCTGCCACCCCCTTGTACATAAAATGAAGAAGAAAGAGCTTCGCTGCCAAACAAGCTAAGGAAGACAGCTTCGTCGAAAGAAATCGTTAAGGATAAAAACTACTTCGGGCCCGAAGTCCCTCAAACAACTACTTCGGGCGAAAACCTTGCGAAGCAGCGTTGCCGAAGAAGAAATTCTAGCAAGGCGTAAAAAGAGCTTCGCACCCGAAGTATTTCTAGCAGCTACTTCGGGCAAAAGTTTTGCGAAGCGGAATTCAAGCGGCATTTCAAAAGAACAGCTTCGTCGAAGGAAAATCGCGGTCCGAATTGGCTAAGGCAAGAAAGAACTACTTCGGGCCCGAAGTCCCTCAAACAGTTACTTCGGGCGAAAGTTTTGCGAAGCGGTGTTGCCGAAGCAAAATGCAAAGGAAGAAGAATGAAAAATACTTCGGGCCCGAAGCACTTCAAAAGACTACTTCGGGCGAAAGTCTTGCGAAGCGGGATTTGAAGGAGCGCAACATTGAAAATACTTCACCGAAAAGCCATCGAAGCACCCACTTCGGGCCCCCGTGCCAACGAACCATTTCTACTTCATCGAAAGTCATTGCGAAGCATCTGCTTCGGCCATATTTCATGCGAAGTACTTTCACCCGAAGTGGTAGCGGCCATAAAGAATGCAACATATTTCGAAGGCAGGAATGCGCTTCGGCCGAAATACCCCCGAACCGTAGTTTTGAAGAAGGTTCACGGTGAAGCATTTTTAAGCTCACCAGTGAAGTATCTACTTCGGCGAAGGGCCTCGTCGAAGTAGTTTTGACACATCTCTCCAGCGAAGCAGCGAGAAGTGAAGAGCCCATCTTGCAAAGGAAATCTACTTCGGCGCTCACCACCCCCGAAGCTGTTTTGCGAAGCTCCTCCATGCGAAGTGCAAATCAAGGAGGATCTGCTTCGGCTCGAATCCATTGCGAAGCGAAGTGCGAATGAAAATTTAGTGAAGCACTTCAAAAGGCACGTGCTCCAAGCCAGGTATTTTCTCGAGGTGATCAAGTGCCTCATAAATGCATTTTTTCATGCTCGATAAGCTCGCTGCTCATTTTTAGCAATTGGAAATGAAGTATCAGTCCATGATGAAGAGCCCGACGAGCATGGCGGCCACTCGAGTATTGCACCCAGAAGCCAAGGATGCTCAGACGGCTCATTAATGCAAGTTTCCATGGTTGACCCGGTCGTAGTTTCTAGTTTTGGTAATAGATTTGAGAGCTCAGTCACGAGGGCCGCGAGGAGCCGACTTCTCAGGTTTCGAGGGTGTACTCCTCCATTTTGTGCAATTATGGCTCAGAGGGTCGGGTCCTCTATAAAAACCTAGGCATTGTAATGTAAAAAGGGGGGAACTTTCTGCTAGAAAGTTGCTGTAACTTGTATTCCTGTGATTAATACTAAAGAGCTTTGGACTCTATTTCTCTCTTGTATGTTGCCTTCTGCATTTATTTCTTTCATCTTTCTTCATTTGCATACTGTAATTCTGAACTCTGGATTTAGGTGTGTGATTGGGGACTGAACCCTAAAATTTTCTCGAAGGATACATAGGAGAGGAAGACGTCGTGTTGGCCTTCTTTTATGCTGCCTATGAATAGTGTTTTTGCTATATTCACTTTTCTTAATCGTCGTTACTCTGAACCCTAAATTTTGGTGAAAGGGAAAGGAGAATCCTGGAACTCATCTAGAGGATACATAGGAGGGCTAATACTGTGTTCATTTCATTTATTCTTGGTTTTCTTTGCTGTTGTTCCAAGTTATTGGCTAGTAATCATGCTTCTGGTTCTTTCCCACCACTAAACTACTAAAATTTCTTCCCTTACTCTTTTATTTCTTTCTTGCACCCTTACTCTATTTATTTCTTTCCTGCACCCTTATCTTAAACATCGAAGTAGTGTAGTATAGGAGCCGGCCTTCTCCGGAGATTGGCACGAGGAGCATCTCTTCTCTTCGGCCTTTCAATGTTGGTCCAGGTCTAGGGCGCATTCATTTACCCAAATCCTTTCCTGGGCAGATTTGATGACCAACAGTTTTTGGCACGCCCGGTGGGACCCGATCAGTCTCACCTTATGAGTGGTAGTGAGAACCGATGCTCTCATTACCAAAAGACTCTTAGCATCTAGCGACTCTATTTTACCCGAGAATATTTAAGTCGTAAAGACCGATACTTAAGTCTGTGCCTTCATGCAAACAAGATGGAGAGTTAGGAATAGAGGAGAGGAAACTGAGTTCTTTGAGCTAGATATTGATGCCTTTGGGGAACGATCTAGGTTAGTCACCCCCGAGTCTCTGTTACATGGAACATCCTCGCAAGAGGCCGCTATTGACGAACAAGGCCTAACTTCTGATAGCACAGCGACTAGCTTTCCTCCTAATCCTCCCAACTCACCGAAGCATCCTAGTGCCTCCATTCCTACCGGTCATCCTATTAGCAATCAAGGAGGAGCTTCGAGAATTCCTGTCTCTCAAAATCCAAGAGTAAATATGGCACAACAACAACAACAACAACAAATGCAGCAACAACCATTGCACAAATTATTTCCAACATGGAATTCTTTGGGACCGCTAAATCTAGCGGGACAAGGGCAAGTGTCGCCTGCTGCTATAAAGAAGATCCCAACGTTCGATGGAACTAGGAAGACTGCTCTGGAGCACATCCAGGATATAGTTTCTCTAGCGGTGATCCATGACATCATAGAAGAGCGAGTTATGGTAAAGCTTCTGGTTCTATCTCTTAGAGGAAAACTCCTCTACTGGTATAGATCTTTACCACCCGATACCATTACGAGATGGGACCAGTTAGCCGAACAGTTGATGCGAAGCTTCAATGAGTCCGTCGATCCGACCTCTCTCCTGCAGTAGTTCACAATGATCCAGAGACATCCACAAGAGGAGATTGTAGACTTCAATGTTAGGTTCGCTCGAACCTGGCAAAGAATACCAGTTGGACTTCGGCCAACCGATGAAGCCGCAACGTACTATTTCCTTCGGGCTTTCAATCCTGATATCAGTGTGATGGTAAGGTATTCGAATATCAATACCTTCCCAGAGTTATATGAGTTAGCCCAAAAGGCAAAAATGGATCTAATAGCTATGGGTAAGCTTCCCCAAAGGATGTCGATGCCCATACTTCCTGATTTCTATCAATCCCAGTATGCAAGCGCAGCCGCTTCATAGATCTCTGCAACCCCTGCACTCCCGATCTCATCTTGGAACCCGAATCCCATTGTATCTCAAATCACTGCTCCACAAATTCATTTTCCCACTTTTTTGACTCCATAGCCCATGGTCACTTCGGCATTCCCTGTACTGCCAGCACCACTTCAACACCCTGCCCTACCTCCAATACCAACAATGGCTCCATTGCCATCGATTCCCAAAGCCGATGACATGCAAGCCAAAATATTGCAAGAAGTTCAGTCCCTGAACTCCATAGTGCAGACCCTGTCTAATGACATGACCATTATGAAGAAGAAGCAAGTGCAACAAGAGTTTCTACCGAGAAGATCTTATCCTACACCTGCGCTTACTAAAGATCAAGCGGCCCAGCAAGGAAGAGCTTCGGCAAGAAATGCTGCAATAGATGAAGCCCCGAGCACTTCCGATTATATACATTGGTGCTCTACGTGTAATGATCCTCATGAAGAGAATACCTGCATGCTGCACCAACACTATGTACAAACACTGGCGAGCAGTAGTCATGGCGGTCAAGTCAATGTCATCAGACAAATGAATCACAACCTGGTAATTGGTGAAGAAGAGCCAGTTGCAGTCCTTACCAGAGGAGGAAAGAAGTCGATAGAAGTGGATGCTACTCAAATGGCTCCCTTAAAGGTGCATGCTCATCATGAGAAAGGACAACAACCTCCTCCAGCCCCGAACGAAGCTCGACAGCCTACACCAGTCAAAGAGAAGGTCCAACAGGCCCCTGCAAATCCACCGTAGGTGGAAACAAAGGAGCAAGCTAGAGAGAAGCTCAAGCTTCCTTCGCTGACTAAGCGACAAAGGGTCGAAGCTACGAAATAGTATCACACCAGATATGAGCCGAGAAAGGAACCCGAGGTGCCCAGTTCCCTGGCATACAACATTGTAGATGAGCTGAAGAGGATTCCAGCCAAAATCAGTTTGTACGATGCACTGCAACTACCTGGACAAGTGGACCTGTTGCAAGAATCATTGAAGATAACCAAAGCAAGAAAGGCAGCACCGCTTGCCCTAGTGCAGACCCTGTCCACATCCATTACAGGGAAGAATAGGCCACCACCATTCTACATGTCTCTACAGATGGAAGGGTATGTTGTACATAACTGTATGATTGACTCTGGGGCCGCGACGATAGTCATGCCAAAGGCAGTGTGCGAAGAGATAGGGATGGAATATACGTGAAGTAGTCATGGTGTACTCCAGTTGGATGGTACCCCCATGAAGACTGTAGGAGTGATCAAGGACATTCCTATTCGGCTACACAAGATGCCTCAAATCATAGTTATACAAGAGGTGGTAGTCGTTGACCTTGAGCCCTACTTCAGCATGTGCTTGTCGAGAGAATTTACGATGAAGCTGGGAGGATATCTATCTATGGATTACTCGCACTTGGAGATTCCATTCAAAGGGAAGAAGATTAAAATTTACAATGAGAAGCCTTCTACCTTCCTCGTAGAGAAGATGTCCGAAGGAGAAAGCAGCGATCCTGTGCATGCGATAGTGGAAGGGATAGAGCAGGTGGACCTGGTCGAGGAGTCTCTCGCACAGTTAAGTTATGAAGATGAGTTTTCATTGGCAGACTTTAATGCCATGATAGAAACCGAGATGGGATGTTATGCCATCGCCAAGCCTGAGAAACACATCAAGTCAGAAGATAAGGTCTTCGTCGAAGGATTATGGAAATTATTCTTCGATGGCGCCCGATGCAAAAATGGCGTCGAGGTGGGGATTCTTCTAGTATCACCTTCTGGAGAGCAGAAGGAATATTGTTACCGGTTGGTGTGGAGTTGCACCAACAATGCAGCAGAATATGAAGCATTATGCCTAGGACTCAAAAAAGCAAAAAAGTTGGGCATAAAGCATCTCCAAATCTTTGGAGATTCCGAATTGGTATGCAATCAAGTCACAAACAAGTGCACTTCAAAGAAGCATTATCTCAAGTCATACCGAAATAGGGTATGGGACTTGCTCGACCAGTTCGAATCTCTCAATCTGTAGTCTATTCCAAGAGAAAAGAACCGACATGCCGATGTTCTAGCATCCATCGCAGCCAAGTATTCTCCAACAGAAGACATGGTGCATAAGCCCAAAGCTGTGAGGATGATTTATAGGCCCTCTATCCTAGACAGAGATCTGCATTGGCAGGTTTTTGATAGTGATGAGCAGATTGTGAATTTCATGATTCAAGAAGTAGCCACAGTTGAGAGCAGAAGCCCTGATGAAGAAGAATATGAAGGGCTAGTTCAATTGAAGAATAACCATGTTCCCAAAGGGTTAATTACTCTTGAAAGCCTCTTTGATCAGAATGATCGAGCAGTTTCTCACAGGATCAAAGTTAATGCAAAGCAAGTATCAAGATTTAGAGCTTGAGCCTGGAAAAGCAATAAAAGTTGGAACAGATTGCACTTCGAAAGAGCTAGAGCAGATCCGATCTCTATGCAGAAAGTATCCCGACATAGTGGCTTGGTCTTATCAAGACTTAAGGGGATACGATCGACAACTGATCCAACATACAATTGAGTTGCAAGAAGGGATCAAACCCTTTCGACAGAAGCAAAGGCCCGTCAATCCGAAGATCGAAGTCTTGATGAAGGCCGAACTCCTAAAAATGCTCGAGGCAAAGATAATTTATCCCATCAAACATTCTTCTTGGGTAGCGAATCTAGTCCCAGTCAGAAAGAAGAATGGAGATATACGATTGTGCATGGACTTTCGCAACTTGAACCAAGCTTCTCTCAGAGATCACTACCCTCTCCCGTAGATCGATCAGATCTTGCATTCGATGGTTGGGGCTCAATGCTTCTCCCTACTCGATGGTTTCTCCGGATACAATCAAATCTGGGTTAGGGATGAAGACCAACATAAAACCGCATTCACTACCAAGTGGGGCACATTTGCTTACCAGTGAATGCCCTTCGGCCTTTCGAATGCGGGTGCCACTTTTTAGAGGGCAATGGATTTAGCTTTTGGTGAGCTCTTGAATAAGGTTATCATTATCTATCTAGATGACATGACCATCTTCTCCCGAAGAAGGGAGGATCACCCCTTACACTTACAACAGATTTTCAAAAAATGTCGAGAATTTGGCATTTCAATCAATCCGAAGAAGTCCATATTCGCAGTCAACGAAGGGAAGTTGTTGGGACATGCGATATCAGAGAAGGGTCTCGTTGTAGATCCTGACAGAGCTGAGGCTCTAATGAAGCTCCCACTCCCAGTAGACAAGAAAGGACTTCAATCCTTCTTCGGCCAGATTAACTTCGTGAGGAAGTTTGTCCCAGATTTTGCCTAGGTCATCAAGCCGATGTCCGAACTTTTGAAGAAGGGTGCAGAATTCATCTGGACGAAGGAAAGAAAAGAAGCATTCGAAGAAATAAAAGCCCGAATTGCTCAAGCACCGGTCCTGACCAACCCTGACTACAATCGGGACTTCATCCTATATGCTATAGGAGAACCTGAGAGCTATGTTGCGGTCCTGACACAAAAGGGGGAAGATGGCGAAGAGCGCCCCATCGCGTTTCTAAGCCAAGTGATAAATCCTCATGAAGAAAAATATAATTTCATAGAAAGGCAGGTGCATGCAATAATGAAGTCTCTTAGGAAGTTCAAGCAATTCATCTCCCAAAGTCGGGTTACAGTCTTTGTCATCCACCCCGATGTGCGTAATTTCATCATCCAAGGAGAATTGGGTAGTAAAAGAGTCGGTTGGGTCAGCAAGATACAAGAATTCGACATCGAGATCAAACCCACAAAACTGGTTCATGGTCGCGCATTGTGTCAAGAACTGGCGAAGAGCGTAGCGGCCGAAGCTACAGAATCTCAATGGGATGACTCGCCAGCAGAAGAATGCTTCGCAAACCAGGAAGAGGACGAGAAAGACTGGGTCAGTGAAATAGTCGAATACTTCAACACTGGCAGATGTCCTTCACATCTAAATGCTTCACAGTGAAGGCATTTCAAGATGAGGTCCTCCCGATATACCTTACGCCCCGAAGGCCTATTTTTTAGAAACATTGATGGCGTCCTTCTCAGGTGCATAAAAGATGATGATAAAAGGAGAGTCCTGGGAGAATTTCATTCAAGATTATCTGGAGGCCACTTCATAGGGAGAACAACGATGCTGAAGATCATCAAGGCGGGTTACTATTGGCCCACACTCTTCGTTGATGCCTTCGTAGTTTGTCGCAAATGCGAGCAGTGTCAGAAGTTCATCGGCCGAAGCAGAAATGCTTCGATGCCTCTCCAACCGATACAAGTAGAAACTCCCTTTCAACAATGGGGGTTGGATTTCATAGGGGTCATATCGCCGAACTCCTCCACTGGGCATAAGTTCATCTTGACCGCAACTGATTACTTCACCAGATGGGCCGAAGCAGTTCCCACGAAGCATGCTGATCAAGAGACTGTCATAACCTTCCTTGAAGGATTGATCACACGATTCAGCATTCCCGAAGCAATCATAACAGACAATGGTCCTGGCTTTGTAGGCACCAAAATCAATGAATTCCTCTATAGATATGGGATATATCATAAAGTATCCTCCAATTACTATCCACAGGGCAACGGCTTGGCAGAATCAACCAACAAGACTTTGTTGAGGGTGCTAAGAAAGCTCATAGAGATGAACAAAAGGACTTGGCATCTCCTTCTAGATCGTGCCTTGTGGGCCGATCGAATTTCTGTCAAGAAGTCAATCAAGACTTCACCTTATGCCCTGGTCTACGGCAAGGAGGCCATCTTACCTACCCATATAGAGATCCCTGCATTGCAGTTGTTAGAAGAAGGAGTCAACCCTTTGGAAAATAGACTGGCTCAACTGCTACAGCTGGAGGAAGATCATGAGAAGGCTTACCAGAGCTTCGCTAAACATGCTCAGGTCACCCGAGATTGGTTCAAGAAAAAATCATCCGATCGCACATTCAAGGTGGGAGATCTAGTATGGAAGTGGGACTCCTGGAAGGCCAAGCCTGGAAATCATGACAAGTTGGATGCTTTCTGGGATGGACCATTTGAAATCATGAAGGTGAACTCGGCCAACTCTTTCATCCTCAAAGATGCAGATGGCCAGGTATTACCAATTTCTGTTAATGGTCTTCATCTGAAGACTTTTCATCGCTGAGGTAAAACTCTAAAAAAAAAAAATATATATATGTACTTTTGTATATAATTTTCATTTGTGTATATACATCCTGTTTCGAGATTGCAAAAGCTAAGTATTACACTCCAAAATCTCCTTCGGGGACTTTTGATGCGAAGTAGCGATTGCAAGGAGGTTCACAACGAAGCACTTTACCCTCAAAAGGGCCAACCAAAATTCAAACAAAGGCACGAAAAGAGCTTCGCACCCAAACTTTTAAATTTTTTCAAATTTTTCAAAATTTTCAAAATTTCAAGAAGGCAAGCTTTGGGCGGTCTTCGCGAAGCAAAGCGGCAGCACGAGAAGGAGAAGTACTTCGGGGCCGAAGCATCGAAAAATAGCCCACACCAAAGGTTCACCATGAAGCATTTTCAATGATGATTTCAACTTCGCCGAAGTGGAAGCATTTAAAATGTGTCTCGAAGAACGTGCAGACAACAACCGTGAAAAGAGTTCAAAGCGGATGAATTTAAGGCAAAGGTGGTGGAGCACATCCCGAGGTGATTCAATTAAGAGAAAAGCTCATGCCCAGGTACGAGGTGGCAATAGGTTGCATCTCCAATGCAAGGCATAATCATCAAAACATGTGGCCCCACGTACTACGCCGCTGTAGAGCCAATCAAAGAGCACGATAATATCCTTCGTCCGAAGCGTAAGTTTAATTATGGTAGGTGCCATAAATTCAGGTAGTTGCCTTTTAAGGCTATAAAACGTGAGGCCCTAGCAGGGAGAAGGTTATTCATCCATCAGTTCATACAAGATTAAGAGCCTTCGGTTATTCTGCAATCCTCCCGCCCTGTGCATCGAAGCCCTTTACGTCAAAGCCCTCCATATCAAGGACTCAGCCGCCACTCATTTTCACAATGGGAAAGAAAAGCTCTAAGGAAAAGGGGAAGGAGCCCGAAGTAGCAGGCCCCAAAAAAACAAAGAAGGGCAAGGAAGAGAAAAAGCATACACCAAAGAAGATCAATCTCACCCCTCGCCCTGAAAAGCAGTCGATAGAAGAAGGAGAAGACTCTGAGGAGGAACAGCTTGAAGAACCACCAATTGATGGGTGGGAGAAAATTAGAGACACAGAGCTCTCTAAGGGTGTGTCCGACCTCCGACGCACTATAGAGTTTATGACGAGCAGACTCACCCCAGAGAATAAGAGAGCTGCTGCATATTACTCTCAAATTTACTGGTATTTGACCCCGCCTGCTCACCACTGTCCCGAATTAATCTATGCTATCACGCAAAATTACCAGCCTGCATCCAGGCAAGTGTTGGATGCTTTAGGTCATAAATTGTTTTCAATTCTGAAGGAAGATGTGCAAGCAGCCTTCGCGCCACAACAAGGTCCGCCCAAGGGCTATTCCGTTCGCAACGTCATTCTGAGCGAACAGATGGAGAGGTTCACCTCCAACAATTACATATTGAAATTCCTGCGTGAGAACCTCAAAAGTGGGCTCCCTTCAAGCAAGCTGCCCTAGATGCCCTTACCCTTGGCGGCCTTCAAGAACATCGATATTTTCTCCATCATTGCATGGGTGGCGGGCCTATCGACAGATGCTTCGGTGCAACCCTGGCAGGTGTCTTTGGCCGAATGTATTTCGAGAGGGGAATTCTATGCCCTTGATGCTTCAAGACCAAACACAAACCCAGTTTTCTTTGATTGGGTAGAATGGGTGGCCCGAACCTTGCATACGTGGCTCACCAGTATGAAGAATTCGGCAATGGGCCAGTACTTCGCACCCTGTTCTTTCCTTGTCTGGTTGTTTTTCTACCAAGTTCATAAGCAATTCCCCCATATCGCCATTTCTCCAAGCGGCAAGGATGGAAATCCTCTGTCGATGTACCAGTGGACTCCCCTCCTATTGAGGACAGAGTCCTATTATTCTTTTAATCAATAGTTTTTGGGACCCGCCATGCATTTGTTGAAGGGCTCTTGCCCTCGGGTGCCCCTCAGTTTGAGAGATAGAGTGGTGCAGGAGAAGAGGGGAGACGTGTTTCAACTGACGTAGGGGCTCGTAATTCGTATGTTCGGCTTCATTGGGAAGCCCTTCCTGCTACCAGTCTACCCCTCCGAGTATCAGTTCGCATTGGAGGTCTCTCGATAGAGAGATGCAACTAACGTCGTCTACGGCCACGGTCAAAAATGGGCACATACCTGTGACTTCCCCTTCAGGATGGGGGTAATTGAAGTATTTGCCTTAAAATAGAATGTTTTCCTAGAGGAAAAGCTTGCCAATTTTGGCCTACTCCAGATTCCTCAGCAATGGCTCTATGATCCCTTGGGAGTGATGAGGGATCACTTAAAATTCAAGAATTTCCACATCTGCCCCCACCCTAAAATTGTGGAACAAAGAAATAATCCCAATGGGAAGGATCTGGAGTGGCATTTGGAGAGGATGAGAACATTGCCTCCCTGGCATGAATTTTACCCCATGGAGGTCGAGTTTGACCCTGACCAGCACCCCCTCCCAACTCCAAGCTCCACATTTTGGAGAAAGGCAAAGGATGATTTAAAGGAAGAATTGAAGAATTGGAGTGAGGAAAAATTAAGGGAGTGGTGGATAATGAGAGTCCATCGCCAAAAGATGAATTCTTATGGACTCTTGACATCGGATAAAGACTTCGCGATTGTCTATGAAGCCAATGTTGAAACTTGGAAGTCCATATCCTTTGCCGACTTTGTTCCTCCAGCTACCCCAGGATCGGGCGAAAGCCCAAGAGGAGCTGACGATGCTTCGAACCAAGAAGAAGAGGAAGAAGCCGAAGCTACACCAGAGGCACTACCACAGGGACCATCAAAAATCCATGACACAAGTGTCGAAGAGTCGGAGCAACCACTAGAGAGAAAGAAAAGAAAGAGGCAGCAAATTCAAGTGCCTCCGAGCCACCCAAAGCGACCCCGCACAAAGCTCCCAAGTGCTCCTGTTGGACAACCTGCATCAGGCCCGGCCGAAGCAAATGTTGAAGATGCGGGGCCACCAAGTGCCGAGATGGTCCCAGACATAGACATCATTGATGTGGAGGAACTCCTCCAACAAGAGGGAGACCCCGAAGTAGAAGTTGTGGAAGTCGGGAGTACCGAAGTCCAAAAAGAGCAGGAGCCTATTACACAAGAAGTCACCATGGCCGCTCTACCAGAAGGGCACGTAGGTACGCATTCTCCACCCTTTGCCTTGGTCTCTCACATGTCTACCATGGTCTCGATCGAGTCTCCCCATCAGTCTCTCCCTCCCTCACAAAGTCAATCACCTCCTCACGCGTTGCCTCTTACCACCGATCCCGTTAGCCCCACTCCACTCGAGTCATCAGGTCGGGACAAGTCTGTTGCTACCACTTCGCCTTCCCATGCCACCAATCCTTTGGACCTTAGCCAGGGCGAAGGTAGTGCCCCAACGTCGAACCCTGTTCTTCATTCCCCTGCCTCACATGGCATTGTTGCACTCGTTGGGACTCCTAGTACACCTGTCGTCGAACCTTCTGGTGAGGCATCCCCCATTCATTCTTTATATTTATTTACCCCTTTGGTTGGAGATCCAACCTTATTTGAATCTGAATTGTCCATGATGAAGGAACGCCCTCTAGCTGAGAAGCTACTCCTAGCTCGGAAAAATATAGAAAAAATGTTGAAGGAGGCGAGGAAGAAGAGAGGGCGCTCTCTGGCCCAAGTTGAAAAATGTGTTGTCTTCGATTTGAAGGTTGGGAAGTTGCATAAAGTAAAAAAGATCCCCAAGGTCCATAAGCCCCTGGATGAAATGACTCCAGCGGACTATGACTACCAAGACAAATCCAAGGACCTGGAGCATTTGAATGTTGATAATGAATCTGAATCCATGCACGTCAGGATCGAAACCTTTCGAGCGCATGCCAACATCGCTAATCAACGTAGATTTGAAGCAGAAAATGCCAACATCAAGTTGGAGGAAGAGCTAGCTAGAATCCGCTCCAAGCTGGAGGATTCAGAGGAGCAATGCAAGCTGATGAAGAAGGAAACACACCCTAAAACAACAAATACTACAACTGTAGTGTACTGCTGAGAACCAAGCACAGAGATAGGCCGAGAATGATCTGAAGGCCAAGGAAGTTGAAAGCAAGATCTTGCAGTTGCAGCAGTAGTTGCACGAAAAAGAAAGCTTGGAGCTATTTGATAGAGGCAGGATCAAAGAAATCCGCTCACACTTGCTTAAAAATTTTAGATCCCGGGCCTCCAGTGCCCTATCAATTTTGACCTATATTACTGAAGCACAGCGTGCCACTGGCGAAGGAGGGCCAATCATAGATGAGGTCACTCAGAAAGCTAGAGGCCGACTCAAACTAGCCTTTGATGTCCAAAGCACGAAATATCAGGACTTGCAGGTTGCTGCAATGAGTCGGACGGCTAGAGATTGGTCCACGGCCCAAGCCACAGTTCGTGCCTTCTTTTCAAAGGTGAGGAAGGCACAAAAGGCGAAGGACCTCCTGGACATGTTTGAGAATGAACAGCGCACATCGCTAGGTTACTTCCAGGATCTCTCTTCCTTAGGTTTCCCGAGCTTCACGGATGATGATGGGAACCTTCTGACCAAGGAAGAGCTTAAGCCGGCATGGCTTCAGTTTGAAGGTGACGTCTCGGAGATAGATGAATGGGCAGAGCCGATAACGGAAAGGCAGATCACAGATTTCATTCTGAGATACTGCAAGATTGTAGCCTGCCTGAATGATCTGTATACCAGAGCCAAACATGCTGATATCGGGCAGATCGATCGGTTCCATGTTTTGGTGAAGGCATTGCAAGATCAAGAGCCTTTCTCGAAGGGTGCTTGGGCTCATGTCCGTCGAACCATGAAAAATATCCACGATCGCCTTGCCCCATCACCGCCGCAAGAAGCCACGCTAGAGGAAGCAGAAGAAGAAGAAGAACAAGAACAAGAACAAGCCGGGGAGCAGCCCGTAGAAGAAGAAGAAAAGGGAGAAGGGTCTGGAGGTAACTCTGGCCCAACGGATCAAGGCTAAGGGTTCTCCCATCGAGACGAGCTCGTTGCCCCGTGAGCCGCCAAGAATGTTGACAATTTTGTCACATTGCACAATGGGGTAGAAAAATTGAATTTTTGTAAAGTATTTCTTTTAATTTCATGAATTTGTTCCCTTGTTTTTTTAGAAACAACATTTTCAAGCATTGCAGCAATTTTGGCTTTCCCTGCCACCCCTTGTACATAAAATGAAGAAGAAAGAGCTTCGCTGCCAAACAAGCTAAGGAAGATAGCTTCACCGAAAGAAATCGTTAAGGATAAAAACTACTTCGGGCCGAAGTCCCTCAAACAACTACTTCGGGCAAAAACCTTGCGAAGCAACGTTATCGAAGAAGAAATTCTAGCAAGGCATAAAAAGAGCTTCGCACCTGAAGTATTTCCAGTAGCTACTTCAGAAAATTTTTGAAGGAAATTCAAGCGGCATTTCAAAAGAACAGCTTCGTCAAAGGAAAATCGTGGTCCGAATTGGCTAAGGCAAGAAAGAACTACTTCGGGCCCGAAGTCCCTCAAACAGTTACTTCGGGTGAAAGTTTTGTGAAGCGGTGTTGCCGAAGCAAAATGCAAAGGAAGAAGAATGAAAAATACTTCGGGCCCGAAGCACTTCAAAAGACTACTTCGGGCGAAAGTTTTGCGAAGCGGGATTTGAAGGAGCGCAACATTGAAAATACTTCGTCAAAAAGTCGTCGAAGCACCCACTTCGGGCCCCCGCACCAGCGAACCATTTCTACTTCATCGAAAGTCATTGCGAAGCATCTGCTTCGGCCATCTTTCATGCGAAGTACTTTCACCCGAAGCGGTAGCGGCCATAAAGAATGCAACATCTTTCGAAGGCAGGAATGCGCTTCGGCCGAAATACCCCCGAACCACAGTTTTGAAGAAGGTTCGCGGTGAAGCATTTTTAAGCTACAATTTTATGAAGGGCCTCATCGAAGCAGTTTTGACACATCTCTCTAGTGAAGCAGCAAGAAGTGAAGAGCCCATCTTGCAAAGGAAATCTACTTCGGTGCTCGCCACCCTCGAAGCTATTTTGCGAAGCTCCTCCATGCGAAGTGCAAATCAAGGAGGATCTGCTTCGGCTCGAATCCATTGCGAAGCGAAGTGCGAATGAAAATTTAGCGAAGCACTTCAAAAGGCACGTGCTCCAAGCCGGGTATTTTCTCGAGGCGATCAAGTGCCTCATAAATGCATTTTTTCGTGCCCGATAAGCTCGTTGTTCATTTTTAGCAATTGGAAATGAAGTATCAGTCCATGATGAAGAGCCCGACGAGCATGGCGGCCACTCGAGTATTGCACCCAGAAGCCAAGGACGCTCAGACGGCTCATTAATGCATGTTTCCATGGTTGACCCGGTCATAGTTTCCAGTTTTGGTAACAGATTTGAGAGCTCAGTCACGAGGGCCACGAGGAGCCGACTTCTCAGGTTTCGAGGGTGTACTCCTCCATTTTGTGCAATTATGGCTCAGAGGGTCGGGTCCTCTATAAAAACCTAGGCATTGTAATGTAAAAAGGGGGGAACTTTCTGCTAGAAAGCTGTTGTAACTTGTATTCCTGCGATTAATACTAAAGAGCTTTGGACTCTATTTCTCTCTTGTATGCTGCCTTCTGCGTTTATTTCTTTCATCTTTCTTCATTTGCATACTGTAATTCTGAACTCTGGATTTAGGTGTGTGATTGGGGACTGAACCCTAAAATTTTCCCGAAGGATACATAGGAGAGGAAGACGCCGTGTTGGCCTTCTTTTATGCTGCCTGTGAATAGTGTTTTTGCTATATTCACTTTTCTTAATCGTCGTTACTCTGAACCCTGAATTTCGGCGAAAGGGAAAGGAGAATCCTGGAACTCGTCCAGAGGATACATAGGAGGGCTAATATTGTGTTCATTTCATTTATTCTTGGTTTTCTTTGCTGTTGTTCCAAGTTATTGGCTAGTAATCGTGCTTCTGGTTCTTTCCCACCACTAAACTACTAAAATTTCTTCCCTTACTCTTTTATTTCTTTTCTGCACCCTTACTCTGTTTATCTCTTTCCTGCACCCTTATCTTAAACATCGAAGTAGTGTAGTATAGGAGCCGGCCTTCTCTGGAGATTGGCACGAGGAGCATCTCTTCTCTTCGGCCTTTCAATGTTGGTCCAGGTCTAGGGCGCATTCATTTACCCAAATCCTTTCTTGGGCAGATTTGATGACCAACAGGAGCCTTCTATGAATACCGATTACAATGATGGCTGAAACCAATGCTACCACTTTTGAGAGTCTACTAGCTATGAGATCTTTGGGCATGTGCTCCTCTAACCCCTTGGTGTGACAACAAGATTTTTTTGGTGATAGCCCTTCTGTCAAGAACATCCTCAGGATCAACCTCCTGATGAGGCATGCTTATTGGGACACAAAAAGGGTGTAAAATTGTGTCTTCTTTGCTCTCAGAATCGGCCTCTTGAACTTGTTCCTCTTCTTGGTATAGCTCCTGATAGAAACTACAAGCAACCATATTTTTCATTATTGAGGTAATGCTTGTATATTTTGTCTTCCAATGTTGTGAGACATCCACCTCTTCTTGCTCCATCTTCTGAAGAAAGCTACAAGCAACTAAATCGTTCATTGTTGGAGCAATGCTTGCATATTCCCTTCATTGGCCCTGGATGAAATTCACCTCTTGTGTTCCACACAACTGTGTTCCAGGTATTTGCATAATTTGAGGTATTTTCTATTATGAATACTGTACAAGATAAATAGGAGCAACAACTGTCAGAGAGTGATGGAAAGATAGTTTCTCTCCACTATATTTTTCTTGATTGGAGTAGGAGTTGCTATGCTTGTATCGCTTCTTGAAAGATTTGAGAAAATATTTTTTCCCTAGATTGTAGTAGGAGAAGGCCTATGTATGGGTGTAAATCCTAAATATAGTAGAGGAGGGCTTGGGTAGGTGTCGGTTGGATCTTCTCTGGAATTCTCCTCCAACTCCTCTAAAATCAGACATTGAAGTCTGTGATTCTCTCTAGAGGTGCTCTCATGATGGTGGAGAGGTGCATCAAGAGTTGAAAGGGATCTTGAGAGCCATAAAATGTGTCAACTAGTTCTCCTGCTAGGTCTACCCATGAGCAGATGCTCTTATGCCCAAGAATTTTGTACCACTGTAGTGCCCTTCCTTTTAGAGACAAGACCAGAAGTCTGATAATGACATCTTCATTGGATATACTATGGAGGGTCACTAGAGTAGCAACATCTTCAAGGTGCTCTTGGGCCATTCCCTCAGTGTCATTGTATTTTGTTAGGGTCTTCAGGGCACTTTTGGGAATCTCATGCTCGAATCAAATTATTATTCAAGGAACAACAATCTGGTTTTTATGGGATGCACCTTGGAAATCGGTAAAAATGGATGATAGAGAGAGCGTCCCAAGCATTAGTGCATTGAGACTCAACAATTTCACGTGGAAATTGATAGCTTGAACATTAAATCATGGGTGCCCTCACATTCTCTCCTTACTGAGGAATCTTACCCTTGTCAATTGAAATCCATGAAATATAATTTCACTTTGAAAAATAACGAAGTCCATAGAAGGTGCTTTGAAAATCATTAGGATCACACCGGATTGGAGGATTTAGCATTTAATTCTTGCAAAAATTTTGGATCGTGGCTCTTGTTGCCCCAAGCATTCAAGTAATTGTTTCGGGTGAAAATATTTTGATAACTACGTCATTCCCTTTTAAATTGACATTCACCTTTAGAAGGGGTAAAACTGAGTTTCGCTTTCCCTTTTAGGCGATCATAATTGCATTCGCCCCTTAACCTTAAAACACTTTGACCTCTTAATTGGGCAATTTTACCTTCAAAAATTCTTTTGCCCATCAGTTTCACCCCTGGAAATAGTTTCGCCCCTGAAAACAATTTTACCCTGAAATGCTTTCGCCCATCAATTTCGTCCCTAAAAATAGTTTCGCCCCTGAAATGCTTTTGTCCATTAGTTTCACCCCTGAAAATAGTTTCATCCCTGAAATGCTTTCACCCTTCAATTTCACCCCATCAGGTTCACCCCTTAGGTTCACCCCATCAGCTTCACCCCTCATGTTCGCCCCATCAGGTTCGCCCCATTAGGTTCACCCCTAAGCTGCTTTCGCCCCTGAGGTTCACCCCATCAGGTTCACCCCTCAGGTTTGCCCCTCAGATGATTTTCACCCCACCTTAGGGGCAACTTTGATTTTTGCCCCACCTTAGGGGTGGCTTTGATTTTTTCCCCACCTTAGGGGCTACTTTGATTTTATTCCTTCTATTTTCGCCTCGAAGAATGATTTTTGGCGATAAAACTTCTTAGAGCCATAAATTTTGATCCGTTCACCAATTGGCTATTATAATATATCGTTGGAAAGCTTGAGAAAATATCTATCACAAAAAAATATCTAAAGATAATTTCATCCAATTTTCCTTTCACTACTGGCCATACTTCACTTGAATGTAAAAAAATATTTTTTAGTGTGGCAAAAATGTCAACACAAATTCAAGGATATAGTGTTGTTAATGCCATGAAATTTCACAAAACTTGAAGGAAGAGATTTTCACAATTAGAGGCTTGGAGGTAAAAGTAATTGAGGTAAGCATATCCTAGGTCATTGGCCTTCCCAAAAGAACATAGTGGTTTAAAAACAAGGTGGAAGCTTTTAAAATTCAACCACAAGTTTTTGTTGTAAAGGGACTATGGATGAGACTAAAAAGGGGGGTAACATGGTCATCTCTATTTTCACCATGGGATGAGGTTGCTTGGTATATGTTGAGATACATCACTTATAAAGGTAGGAATAACTTTATGCTCATATTTTATTTTTAATTACTATCATTTTTAAGATAATTTTAAAATCGATATCCTATATTTTAAGTTAGTATTACAACAAAACATGGTTGATGGAGTCTAACAAGGTAAAGTAGAAAATCTAACCAGTCATGTATAGATTCAAATCCAACCACAACATGACATACAATATAAATAACTTGGGGTGAATTATAAATACTCTATTGGTACTCTATAAATAATAGAGGAATAAGAAGGGGGTGATGAAGAGTAATATTTAGCAAAGAACTCTGTAAGATGTGGACATGTAACCACTCTGAGTAGAAGGATTTGTATATATTATATGATTGTATTTGAATATCCTACATAAAACCCTTTGGAAGAAAATATGAAGGAAATATTTTGAAAAAAGAACATGATAGTATGGTTATAAAATATATTACTCTCATTGGATGGTCTCAATATGAGAAGGAGAAATCGGTAGAAAATGAAGAAACCAAGGAAAATTATGACAAAAGGAATTTATAACCCTCATCCAATCAATATTAAATAAACTAAGTTTATTTTTTATTAATAAAATAATGCCAAGGTAGAAAACTAGATCAATTGAAAATCATTTTAAGGGACATATCTATAAGAGTCTACCACAATAGTATTATAATATAATGTAGATTTACCAACAATAATTCTAAAACTATCAAAATCTAAAATAAGCCTTAGAGACTTAGGATTGTTTTTAAAACTTTTCATCACTCTTTTTATAGTCTCCGGCCCTTGTTGTAAAGTATTTGACCCTTATTAAAGAACATTTGATTCTTATTGCAAAGTCTATAAATTCTATATCAAAACTTGTTTTAGTACATGGTTCAAAATAATCCTTAAAGCCAATTATAGTGTCTACTTTGGAGAATTTAAAAATTATCGTAGATCCTATTGTAGAATATTTGGACCAGATTACAAAATTCTTGATGCATGCTTAATATTTCTCTAGGGCTCATTTGAAACCTTTCTACATTGGCTTCCATATAATCTATGGTGCTCATTATTGAAAGTCTAGAATTTGACAACAATTTATCAAAGACAAAGGAAGTAGTTTTGTAATATCTTATTAATTAATAAAATTTAATGGACACAAGACCTTTAGCACCACTTGACACTAAACCTATAGGGGAATAGATTATTGAGAAATAATTGACTTGCTTAGAAAACAACGAAAGAAGGTATGAAACCTTAAGATAGGTTCAAAATATCTAAGAGAAAAGGATCAACTAAGTCATTTCTTATAAAAAATATTGATATAAAATCCATGGTATCATCTATTATAAAATATATCGACCTAGCTACTATGAAGTCCAAATAATTGACAACTATAAAGGTTGCAAGTACTTTGTTTTAGAATCTATGGAGTAATGTGCCATAGAATGCATGCAATAGCTTATCCCCTAGTCCATGAAGCATCATACTACAATGTTTATAGAATATATTACTATGTATTTATTGATATAGAACTCATAGTATAGGTTGCTACAGAGATGGTAGAATAGATTGTTGTGAAATCTCTTACTCAATCCATGGATATTCAACAACCAATTACTACAAAATGCCAAATAAATAAAAGGTTGCTTTAAAGTTCCACTTATACAAGGATTGAATATTGCATGCCAAGTTTCTAAGGACTTTGATGTAAAATATTCTAAAAGGAAAACCTCTACCTTAAATATTAGTAGTATAATGACATGATGCTAAATACCAAATATGTTTACTTATTATAGAATTCAAGAACCTAAAAGTACTAATATAAAGGCAACTAAAAAATATACAAAGAAGAGAGCAAATATACTCATATGAAGGAGGTTATATCTCAATTGAAAACACTAATATATAGTGGAATTATTAAATAAGGTAAAATATAGCTAGAGAAAGAAAAGAAGGAATTGACGAAACAACTACAAATGCAAGTTGAAAAAATAAAAGAGAATGATACAAAACTAAAGAGGTTGAATAAGATGAATATTAAGATAAGTTTACATCCTCTAAGATATCCTATATGTTACTTATAAGAGTACACACTTTTTATTGAATAAATGGTGGCTTATTTTTTGCTTGAATGAATTGCCTCATATATTCCCATCACCATTGACAAACTCCACATTTTTTTATTAAACTTTCTTTTAAGCATCCCATGAGGCAAAACTTATTGAGTGAACTTAACTTAGACAATTGTGTTATGGTCAAACTTACAAAGTGTGAACCTAACATTTCATTAGAGAAATTACTTTGAGGACATTTACCTCCACCATGAAAAATAAAATTAAAATATTTAAGGAATGGTGATCCTATAAGGATAATGGGTCAAAGGTTGTATTTACAATTATTACAAAAATGCATATTTCTAGTAAAGGTAATTTCCTAGCACTATCCACATATTCTCATCTTTAGATTTTATATAAAATGAAGTAACAACATAAAGTAATAGAGTATTTAGGTTTTTGTAGAGAGAGGGTTTGTGTAGAGCGAGGGTGTGAAATTGCATGATTGTGAGTGTAAGTATTTGTGTAAAGAAAGGGTTTATGCAAAGTGAGATTTTTTTTTGACACAAAAAACTCACGAGATATATTATACATGAAAGGAGTACAATATATAGGCATAAGCCTATATGAAAAAATGACTAGTGTCAAGGACACATGTCAAGAAGTACACATTAAATTTAACATTTCCCCTTAATGTAATCAAAATACCATAAATATGACCAAAAATCTAGTCTTCCATGCTCGAACAAAGCACATTGAGATCCATCATCACTTCATTAGAGAAATGGTCCAATAGAACATCATACAAATGGAGTACATACCTACTCAATATCAAGTGGTTGACATATTCACCAAGTCACTTGCACTTGACAAATTCTCCAAGTTTAGCAAAATGCTCTATGTATGTTGTAATGGAAGTCAACATTAAGGGGAAATGTTTCTAATGTTGATTTTTTTTAGGAAAGTACACATTAAGGGGGAATGTTAGAATTATAATGTGTACTTTATATTATAATATTTTTTGCTTTACCCATGACATGTGTCCATGCCATGTGTCATTTTTAGGTTTAGCTTGGTGACATGTCTCACCTACCTCTTGTATTATTTATACTTCTCAAATCTAATAGCAATTTACAGTTTTGGGTCCTTGAGAATGAGAGTTTGTGTAAATCAAGAGTTTGTTCTTGCATGGTTAAAAGAGCAAGGGTTTATGTAGAGTGAATTTTTGTGTAGATCAAGGGTTTGATCTATCAACATCATGTTGGTTTCATACGTAGATTGATTTTTGGTCATTATTAGAGGTCATAACAAAAATTCCTACCATGATAGATCTACAAAATAATACATATGGGAAGGTAGGCAGATTTGGAGGAGCAAAAGATCCTAGGCCTAGTGGTGAGATCAATCAGGGGGTAGAGTCAAAAAATTTGCAAAAGCAGATGATTTTTCTAAGAGGGCAAGAACATGGTAAGGGCAAGAGGAGAAGAGAACATAAGCTAGGAAAATTGCACTTGAGATAAGAAGAAAGTAGTGGACAAGAAATATTGACATTTAGTTATACCATCTGAGTTCAACTCTAGGGGAGTTTTTCAAAATATTCTAGATACTTTGAAAGGGTGCAACAAAAGCTTCATAATAGCCTAATAGAAAATTTTATAGGCTTTCACCTGAATCTAGAATAGATAAAAAAATGGGCGTCTACCTATTGGAAAATAAAAGTTCATGTTTATTTCTCCTTTATGCCAAAAGGATTTTTCTTAGCTTCTTTCATAGCATAAGAGTATTTTCAAAAGGTTTTATTAGGAGTTCCTCTTTACCTTCTTTTATAACTTAGTTAAGGCTCGTCGTAATGGTAACCTGATTACCTCTCTTGTGAATTCTCAGGGTGCCCTACTCTCTTCTTTCAGGGATATTTCAAAAGAGACTAAGAGGTATTTTTCCTCTCTACTCAAGGAGGACTCCCTATCAGATGATGAGAATGAAAAGCTTATTCTAAACTATATTCCAGCGATTATTTCTAAAGATATGAATGAGCACTTGATGGGTCCAATTTCCCTTGAGGAGTTGTAAAATTTTGTATTCAAGATGAAAAAAGGAAAAGCCCCAAGCCCAGATGGATTCCCAATTGAGTTTTATCAGGAGTTTTGGGATTTAATCAAATTTGATATTTTGGAGGTGGTCCATGAGTCCCAAATTAATAAACAGATGTTAAGGGCCCTAAATGCTACCTTTGTGGTGCTTATACCCAAAAAAGAGAGAGCAAATTCCTTGGATATTTTTAGGCCTAGTGCTCTCTACAATGTTGTGTATAAGATCATCACAAAAATTATTGCTGAGAGGCTGAAGATATGGTTGAGAAAAATCATCTCTGAGGAGCAAGGAGGGTTTGTTGTTGGCCGAGAAATCTTGGATGGGGTTGTTATTGCTACAGAAGCTATTCACTCGATGGAAACTTCTAAGGAGAAAAATATGTTCATTAAGTTGGACATGGCCAAAGCCTATGATCGGTTTAGATGGTCCTTTCTTCAGAAAGTTCTTGCTGCTTTTAGATTTGAGGAGGAATGGATTAGATGGGTGATGAGCTGTGTTTCTTCTTCCTCATTCTCTGTTCTTGTTAATAATGAGCCATCAGAGCTGTTTGAGGCCTCAAGGGGATTGAAGCAAGGAGATCCTTTATCTCCTTATTTGTTTATTATTATGGCGGAAGGGTTGGGAATATTGCTCAAGTCTCAAGTCATGCAGGGTCTCATTCAAGGGTGGAAGTGGGATAATTGTTTGCCACCTCTTTCCTACCTTCAATTTGTTGATGATACTGCTTTGTTTGGAGTTGCTACTGTCAGGGAAGATGGTAATATTAGACAGTCTCTTGACATATACTTGGTGCCTCTGGATAGTTGATTAATGAGGACAAGTCTTCTATTTTCTTCTTCAATACCCCTCCTCTTATTCAAGCCAGGATTTCTTGTACTCTAAGATTCCAAGTAGGGAATCCCCCTTCATTTATCTTGGTATTCCAATTTCATCTCACCCTCTACCTAGATCTTCTTGGCAGTCTATGCTTGATAAGTTTAGAAGGAAGGTGAATCACTGGACTTTCAGATGACTATCCACTGTAGGTAGAGTGTTGCTTTTAAAATCTGTTGTTCAAGCTTTACCCATTTATAGATGTTTTGTACAAATAGCTCCCTCTCACTTCATCAAGGACATGGGTGCTTTGTCAAGATAGTTTTTATGGTCTATAAAACATGATCAATCTAAATGGAGTTTGGTTAGGTGGGATTCTATATGTAGGCCGGTGCAAGAGGGAGGCCTTGGGTTGTGACAGATAGCTCTTTTTGGACAGGATTTGGCTGTAAAACTTTATTGGATATGGTGTACATCTCAAGATCAGATTTGGGATAAAATATTATCTTGTAAATACTTGAGAGGTATTTATGAGGCTGAAATCCCAAGAGTCAGCTTGTTTGGAAAAGGTTCAGTTATCTGGGACACTCTAAAAAGAGGAGATAATTTAATCAAGCAGGGTTTGTTCTGGATTTGCAATCAGGGATCAAATGCTCTTTTTTGGGAAGATTCTTGGGATGGCCACCCTCTTATCTTAAATCAATATCCCAGGTTATGTTCCCTAAGCATTTTTTTCTTGGAAGCAGGCTGGTCTCGTGTGGAGGACTTTAAAAAAATCTAGTATTTTGGAAATATGGAGATGTACAGGTGGAAAGATCTGCAAGAATGGCCCTAGGGGGACTGGCCAAGGATAGAGAGGTGCTTGCTCTTATTATTATGGGGAGGCATTGTTATTCATTGAGGGGTAAATATATTCTGGCTTGGAACCCTGATCCTAAGGGAACCTACTCGGTAGCCTATGGTTATCAGGTTCTTGATAAGCAAAAGTATGAGAGTCTTCCTATCACTTGGTGGAAAAAGGTGTGGAACAAATTTGGCTGGCCAAAATGTAACTTCTTTTTCTGGTTGGTAGCTCGTACTAAATGCCTCACTTGGGATCATGTGAGGAAGACGGGATTTCAGGGTCCCTCTTTTTGTGTCCTTTGCAGTAAGAATGAGGATGACTCTTCTCTTTTATTTTCCAATTCTTCTTTGCCAGAGACATTTGGCACTGTTGGTGGAGCGCCTGGAACCATCCATGTTTTCATGTGCTGTCCCTGGTGGAGTTTTGGAGTAGTCTTGGAAGACCTCCGGCCAATGCCCCCTTCCTTTGGGTGGCTTGGAATTTGGGCCCTTCTTGCATCATTTGGTAAATTTGGCTCAAACAAAATCGATGCATATTTTAGGGAAGTTATTTGGCTGTTCAATAGATCTGGCAAATGATCCTGTATATGGTTTAGGAAACCATCCATAGTAAATGTGATGTGGACCCTCTTTTGGATTCTAGGGAGGAGAAGGTAAAACAAGCCCTTGGTCTCTTTGGGGTTGGCATGAACTCTTATCTCCCTAGTAGGGTTCCTCAGCTCAACAAGAAGGTTAGGAGAGATGGTAGGTGGAGGCCACCCCCTAGAGGAGTTTTAAAAATTAATACTGATGGGTCGTCCAAGGGTAATCCTAGACATGCTGGCATTGGCGGTGTTGGGAGAGATTCTATTGGTGGTGTTAGTTTTTTCTTTTCCATTTATAAAGGTGTTCACTCCAACAATTTTATGGAAGCTCTTGCAATTCTTGAGGTCTTGTGGAGGGGGTTTTCTCTTGGTTGGCATAGGATTATCTGTGAGTTTGACTCTCAAATTGTGGTTAATATTTTAAACAATAAAAGGGTGGAGAAAGTTAATTGGTAGTTGGCCTATGTAGCCGTTTAGATTCTCAAAATTAGTGAAGAGTTCGAATTTATATCCTTTGTGCACATTCCAAGGGAATAGAATGTGGTTGCTGATTATCTGGCCAAAAGGGCTTCTGACCTGCTAGATCCTTGGAGTATCGATAATTGGGAGAGTCTCCCATCTGGGGACTCTTAATGCCTGTGGGAGTTGATCCACAAGGATGTACAAACTTAATGTGGTTTATTTTTGTTGTCTTTTTCGGGTGTCATTCTAGTCTAGTGGTTTTAGCCTATTTGGTTGTTTATTTGAGTCCTGGTTGGAAGCTCAGTTGTACTCTGTAATCCAGACTTTTTATCAATAAATTTTTACCCCTTTATTTAAAAAAAAATCAAATGATAGATTAATATTAAGTATTTCAAAAAAAATGATAAGACTTACAAATGGCAAATTGATTACTTAGATCTCATTTTTTACTACTTAACCAAATGATGAGTCAATTTAATTATTAAGCTAACAAAGGGTTAATATAGCTTTGGAATTTGATATTTGTGGAAAATATTTTGGAAAAGAAGTATGGGATTATTTTACATGTGTTACTTTAGTCAAATGAATCTAGTAAGCGATGGGTTGAGTAATGGTAGAAAATATTGAAATGAATCATATAGAAATGCACTGCTATGCTTTGAAAAGAGATAGATATGGATTTTGAAAATATTTTGTGGAAATATATTGTTTGTTTTAGAAGTATATTGTGGAAATATATTGCTTGTTTATTAAAAAAATATTGTGGAAATATATTGTTTGGTTTAGAGGAATATATTGTGGAAATATATTGTTTTATGTTGCTTGATTATGAAAATATATTTTTTGGTTAATAAAAATATATTGCAGAGATATATTGCTTATTTGTGGAATATATTGTGGAAATATATTTCTTGCTTTGTGGAATATATTGTTGGTATATATTGCAAAATATGTTCTTGTATTGCTTTGAGAAAAAGAAAGCTTGGAATATTTATTTGGATGTGGAGTCCAATGGAAATAAGGAAATTATGGGAAGTTTCCTTAAGTCTTTGGGTGTGGAGTCCATTGTTAAGTGAAATATTATGGGGTATTTCACATAATCTCTTAAAGTGGGCATGGATTCCATCTATAGGGAAGAAATAAGGGGGGTTCCCTTATTTGCTTTGTATATTTTAAAACATGGGAAAAAAAAGTTGGGTGCGGAGTCCATCTTGGATGAATAAATTTATGGGGTTTTTTCATATGATTGATTTAAAATAAAATAGAAATGTAAAGGATAAGTTTCTATATATGGATTGAGTACGTAGAAAGTAAATTGCTTGTTATTTTATTTATGTTTGCATTAGATGCATAGAATATGAAATACACATTTAGGAATGCATTCAAACCTCCATATAATTTGTTATGATCCCTTTGTTCCTAAAAAAACACCATGGAGGTTAGAGGATGAAGATAGCTAATCAAGATGATGGAATTCCTCCTTATTTTGTGTAGCAATATGAAGGATTAGTCTGAAGGAATATACATTATTTGGAATAAGTGAAGAAATACAAGAACACCTATTCCTAGGTATTGAAGTTAAAGAATAGGATATATCTATCGAAGAACGACATGAAGATCTTGTTATAGCCATTGAACAAGAAAACATGTACAAGAAGGGTCTAAGAATACTAAAATGCTTCATATGTGGAGACTTTGGGCATTTAGATGATGATTGCACGTACTACAACAATTGCAACAAGAAAAGTTTATTTGTGGAAAAAGAAAGCAATAGTTCCAGTAATAGTTCTAGTAGCAGTTCTAGTGACAATTCCAGCAGTAGTGATGATGAAGAAGAGGAATCCACAAAAAGAGAAAATAAAATCAAGATATTGAAAAGGAAAATCAAAAGGCTTGAAAATAAGGTTCATGAAAATGAAAATGTCAAAGTAATGCTTAATCGACACATTCAAGGTTTGGAAAAAGAGCTTCAAGAAACAAAAGAGCTTGACATCACTATTTTTTAGCATCATTTCAAAGGAATTCAAAAACTTTGGATAAATTTTTGGATTTACAATGAGATCCATCTATAAAGACAGGGCTTGGTTATGAAGAAGGGAAATAAAAAATAAACACACAAGGACCTCTATTTGTATAAGGAGGTTTTGTTTTAGAAATCTATAAGGAAGAACCATTTCCCAAATAAAAGAAAGCAACAAAAATGGATACTTGCATTTTAGAGGCTATAGAGATGTGTGCCAATTTGCTATTTGACACAAATGAAGATAAAGAAGAGGAAGGTTCCAAAGCACCAAAGGTCTCATATTTTAGGTTTGGGGAGTCACACTCAAAAGGAAAGGAAGTTCTAAAATATGAAAGCAAGGAAGCACCTAAGATTCATGAAGAAATTTCCAAAGCTCCTATGGCTCCAAATATCCATTTTGGATCTTGTTTTGAGATAGGTGAATCAAGTTCAAGAAGCAAATAAATTCTTGAAGAAGAAAGCAAGGAAGAACTTAAGGAAGAAGATTTGGATACCACAAAGAAGGATCAAGGATACATTGCACAAGTCAAAGATGATCACAAGGATAAAGGTCAAGAAAGGTATGAGGAACCAAGGCATGAACAAAGGGCTTTTCAAGGACATTGTTTTTCTTGTAATGGATTTGGACACAGGGCTGTACACTATAGGGTCTATGGATCAAAGAAGTTTGATTTTGCTAGAAGGAACTTCAAAGGAAGAAGGTATGATTTTCAGGGACATTGCTTCTTATGCAACAGGATTGGTCATAGATCTTCTCAGTGCAAATGAAATGAGCAATATGGTTTTTATTATAGATCTGCACAATTCAGAGGTCATGGTAAAAATGATTATGAAAACAAAACTTCACAATACAGGTTTCAAGAAAGGAATGGATATGGAAATGGTTTCAAGAAAAAATTCAGGACATGGGCACCATTCAAAGGCTACAATATCAAGTAATTTAATTGCAATAACTTTGAACATATTTCAAGATGGTGTAGGACTCAATTCCAAACATGTTCAAGGCAAGAAGGTCAAACAGGTTCAAAGCAAGAATATCAAGTAACTTATAAATAAAAGGAGACCAGAAAGATGTGGAAGGAAGTTGACAAAGGAAAGAAACAATGTAAGATGGGATTAAATGTACTCCCACCCTAAAATTAATCACCTCAAGAGAGAAGGTGGTGGGGGGGCTATGCTTAAGAGTCATATCTTTTAGCCCCATAGGTGTCCCTTTTGCCATTGATGTCAAAGGGGGAGAATTTTGAGTAAGGGGGAGAGCATTGAGTTAGGGGGAGCAACCTCCAAAGAGAACATTGAGATAGGGGGAGCAACCTCCATAGAGAGTATTGAGTTAGGGGGAGCAACTTTGATTTTTAGAAATGGATTTTGTAGTGATTGTGATGATTTGCATTAGAGGTGTTGCCATCAATGACAAAGGGGGATATTGTTGGCAATTTGAGTTATTTTGTGTTGTTATTGATGTCACATGGATCACATTGAGTTTTGGTGGCAAAAGTACTTCATAAATAATCATTTATGATATTTTGGAGAGCATGGCTATATACAGGGTTTTGTGGCACAAGAGGCATATAATATATAATTTTTTAAATATTATATTAATGGTTTTTATTAAAACCAATGGTAAAGTTTTTTATTAAAAACAACGACAAAGGTTTTTATTAAAACCAACGACAAAGGTTTTTTTTTATTAAAACCAATGGAAATGGTTTTCATTAAAACCATTGGAAAGGGATTTTCATTAAAACCACTATGCTAAGACTTCTCCAAATTATGATGGATGAAAAGGTTTTCCAATAAAACCTAGGTGAATTATTAAATTTTTAAAAGAATGAAGGAGATATTCCAATTCAAAGTTAAAAGGTGAATTATTAAATTTTTATTTAATAATTCTAAGGTCTAAGGTTGTATTCTATTATCCGTCGACATGCAAAGGTTAGGGAGATAAATAAATATTCATCCACATCATTCAAAGGCATGGAGGTGCATATAAATAAAAGGTTAAAACCTTTGTTTATAAAAGACCAGAGATAGCGCATGAGAGAGTCATCAAAAGGGGAGCAGCGAAGAAAGAAGGATAAATAACATTTTATTTGAGAGTAAGGTCAAGTAAACAGCACAGGAAAGTGACATCACGTAGGAGCCTATAGCGCAGTTGGTAGCACACGAAATTTGCACAAGGCAGGTTTGTTGTTCGAATCCCACCAAGGGCAAAGTATTTTTCTAAGAAAGTAAAATCGAGTTTCAGATTTGAGTGTAGGTTAAAGTTGGGTGTTTGGGATTAAAATACCAACATGGGATAGTTCCCACATGGTAAGCGCCTCATAGCGCTAGGTGAGAGGAACAATGTTTGACTCCTACAAAGGTGTGAAGGCACATTGATTTTTGGCAAGGCATTGACGATTTCGAAGGTGTGAAGGTGCATTGATTTTTGGCAAAGCATTAATGATTTCAAAGGTATGAAGGTGCATTAATTTTGGCAAGGCATTTTGGCAAAGATGATTTCGAAGGTTACAAAGGCAGTGAATTTCATATAAAGGTATTTATCTCTAGCGCATGGTAATATTTGTTATTACCAAATTTTTGGTGCATTAAAATTATTTCTGTGATAACTAGGGAGTCATAAGGAGTTTAGGGAAATAAATGTTTGATGTATGTGTTAATGTGCTTAGGGAGTTATAAGGTGTAGAATTAAATATTTGTTATTGTTGTGTGTGATTAGGGAGATAAAAGGTGTGGAAATAAATATTTGTGATTGGTGTATGTGGAGTTATAAGGTGTGGAATTAAAAATAAAAGCATAGGTGCTTGTTGTATGTGTTAATGAAATTAGGGAGTCATAAGGTTGAAAAGTGTTGAACTTGTTATATGTCCTAGTGCATGATTTAATTATGAAATTAAACTAGGAACTTGAGACCTAGTTAATTGCTACCTTGAGTTAGAAGACATGCACATGAGTTAGGGTTTGAAGTTGAAGAAAAATTGCTTGATTATGTACCTTGGCTATTGAGAGGAAGTGGATGGATTAGAAAATCAATTTTATGGATAAAATTGATGCTTGATTTCTATGATTTCTTTAGTGGAGTTCATTGAGAGTATTTCCATTACTGAGGAGGTTTTTGCTATTGCTTTGAGGATATTATTGTTGGTTACTTGTTAAGTCCATTGTCACTATTTGAGACCATTGAGGAGTCACTTGTGGATACATTTGTCTTTCATTTGAGGAGATCATTGTTGACTATTTGAGGACTCTTTGCTAGAGAGAGTTGTGCTTGTTTCTTGAGAGCTTATTGGCATTGCATGAGGAAGATATTATTGAGAACCTATTGATATCACTTGTGGAGATTATCCTTGGTTGGTTGAAGTCCTCATTGTTATTGCTTGGAGAGGTTTCCATTTGAGAGATCATTTGTCATCCATTTGAGAGTATCTTGTTGAGCATTGTTGTCATCCATTTGAGAGTACATTGTTGAGCATTGTTGTAATCCATTTGAGAGATCATTTATCATACATTTTTGAGATCATTGTGGATCATTGTTGTCATCCATTGAAGAGTACATTGCCATTCATTATTGAGCACATTGTTGAGTATTGTCATCATTCATTTGTTATCCATTGTTGAGTTCATCATTGAGCCTTGCCTTCGTTGATTTGTGGTTGAGATTTGAGTGCTACTTGAGAGTCATTGGTTGAGCCTTTGGGAAGGCTTTTGGGACAAAATTTTTGGACAGATTTGAGACAGATTTTGTGCATGATTGGTTGAGCCTTTGGGAAGGCTTTTGGGACAAAATTTCTAGATAGATTTGAGACAAATTTTGTGCATGATTGGTTGAGCCTTTGAGAAGGATTTTGGGACATATTTGTGGATAGATTTGGGATAGCATTTGAGCAGGATTATTTGAGCCTTTTGTGAAGGCTTTGAGAATAGATTTGGGATAGCATTTGAGTAGGATTGTTTGAGCCTTGTGAGAAGGCACTGAGGTGGATTTATGAGCAGTGAAAGAGACAAGACAGAATAAAAAAATACATCAACACCAGTTGCCTAGCTGAGCAGATCAATGGATAGCCTAGCTGAGCATATCAATGGAGAGCCTAGCTAAGCAGATTAGTGGAGAGCCTAGCTAAGCAGATCAATGGAGCCCACCTGAGCAGATCAGGATAGCCTAGCTTTGAGCAGATCAAAGTAATCATTTGTATCAGGATAAGGATCCCTATTTTTTATGAAATATTATAAGGAGAATATCTTGTGGACTACCCCACATTGGGGGAACCACGTTAAATCTTACTCAATTGTGTGTGATGATTTGTGCATTTGCTTACTATTGATATCTATGTTATTAATGCACACTGCTATATTTGGTTATTGCAATTGAGGACACTAATTGATATTGGTTTGGAAAGAAAGTAAAAAGGGGGCGCTATACTGTTCATCCCCCCTCTCAGTATAAGCTTGTGTTCTTCAGGGGCTATATAATGTCTATCCAGGTTGTTCCAAGTAGTTCTAGGGACACCATATTATTTACAACTGCCATATTATTTACAACTGCCACCTCATAATCATCTTATAACATGCACCTTTAATTTTTCTAAAGTTACTTTTTAATTTTTATTACATTCAATTTCACTTTTATTTCTATCATTTTCGATAATTTAGTGCCTAATTTCATTTAAGCCTAGTTTTCTTTTATTTTACAATACTTAGTCAAAATTGCACAAAACTTGTCAAAACTTGCACTTTATTTGTTTTTCTTTTGAGAGGCATATTTGTCACCTACACAAGGTGATGTAGAACCAAAGTTTATACTATGCACCTTAATTTTTACTCCAATATTGAATATTATGAAGGTGGAGAGTTCTCTCATTAATGAGGTTATTCTAGAGAAGATGAGGGATCTAATGTGTGATTAACTCGGATTGCTAAAAAGAATCCTAATTTAGGAGTAGAATCTATGAAGAAGGTAGGTAGGTTATCTTTTATAGAGAAATGGATAAAATAAATAGAAAAGGATATCATCTCAAGGACATAGAAGATCTTAGATGTTGGTGGATGCAAGTCCACCATGAAAAATCATAAATCATGCTATTATGTTGGAATGTTAGGGAAATGAACACCCCTAACAAACAAAGGTTTGTTAGATCTTTGATAAAATATAACCAACCAAATGTTTATATTTTTAGCGCAAGTGGAGAAGGTGAGCCTAGCCCCATTGAATGGGAGGTCCATGGTTCGAACCTCTGTGATGCAAAGGGGGACACAAAAAAATATCTTGTGGATTCCCTCTAGATAGGGGATATTCAAATGGGACAACATTGTCAACCACCTAAGACCAACTCTCGATGTTTCTTTCTAACCTAAAAGGTTTGTTGTAAGATTACTACAGTGGTAAGGGATTTTAATTCTCTTTGGGAGGTCTAGGGTTAAAACCCCACTCAGTATGAGGGGATCGAGACCCCTCATAAAAACTTGTGTAAACTCAATGGAAAAAAAGATAACCAACCAAATGTTCTTCTTCAAGAAATAAAATTAAAATTATAAGCTTGGGAAGGTGTTAAAATAAGAACTTGGACAAAGGGTCTAAGTTGTCAGGTAGAAGCCAGAGAGCCTTCAGGTGTAATTTTAACCTTATGTAACCTTCTGAATCTATTAGAGCCATTTCCTACCAACAATTTGTTGATGACATGATTTTCCTTGATAAGTACTCTATAGTAGAATCTAGGGGGTTTAAAAGGATTCTAAACCTTTATGAGAAGGTGTCTTACCAAATGATTAATTTGGAAAAAAAAGTATTTTTTGTGAACATTATAGCATGAGTGGTGAGATTCCCAATGATTAAATGGTGGAATGACATGCACAACATCATGATCAATTGTACAACATAGTCCTTCTATGGTCTAATTATTTGTATGATTTAATCTATTGTATAAAGCAGTCCTTGTATAACTCAGTCTATCATACGGAGTAGCCTCTCGTATGATACAATATGAGACTCCTAACAAATCCTTAGTATTATATATGTCAATGACTTATATGGTACCACACATACAAGATCATAAGCAAAAGTTGAATCCTAAGTTGAAAACACTTCTATGTGTTTTCCCTTGTACATTCTAGCATATGACTTATAACGTACTTAACCATTGTAATTCTCGTATGATCTTCCTACGTACTACAACCCTACAATTCCTATAATACTACTAAAATGCAAGACTAACAAACTACAAAATAAGAGAATATCAATAAAATCTATTAATATAAGGGAATGATTCATATTAATATCCTAACCATCTTAGTTACAAGAAATGATAATAATTAGCAATCATTATAAATGGTCAAATTATATTTAATACTTAAAGGCTAGTGTAAACAAAAATATAGTTGCAATTACAATGGTTGTAACCAGCCTACAATAGCATCAACAGTCCTTCACAGCAACACAATACATGCTAATATCCTTATGCTCTCCTATTCTTTGTACATCTACATGCACCCTCAAACTATCCTCTATGTTGTCTATATGCTACAAAATGGAAGGGGCTAATGCCTACCTGGGTCATTCCAAACATTTCCTACGACAACATATCAATTACAGTTGCCACCCCAAAATGAATGTTCATGAAATTATTAAATTTTCCCTAAGGTCCTAAGTGCAATTTATACAATTACCTTTTCATCATAATTTCATCTTCATTTCATGTAATTTGAATTTGCATTTCAGTATGTGCCATTTACATTATTTTCATGTGCATTTCATATAAATTTTATTTTAGAAAAAAATTAACAAAACTTTGTATATTTTTAATTGTTTCTTCTTTTGGAAGCTATTTTGTTGCCTATATCTATCCTTCCCTTTAAACCAAATGACGTCCTTATTGACACTTGTTGTTATTCTTCTATACTTGACTGCTTCTATTAAGAATCGATAATAGGTGCTCCATCCATCTTGGTTATTTGAAGTCATAGAGTTACCCATTCATCCTTTAGTCTCACATATTTACTAAAATGAAGAGATTGTAGCCCATGGTGGTTTTCTTTTTTCTCCATTTTTATAAACTTTACCACCAACTCCTTTTCTCGTTCAATAGCACCCTTTTGTATTTTTTGCTTCAACTCAACCTCAGTCCTGGCTACAATAGCCAATTGTTCATCTCTTTCAACAATGAGTTGATATTTTTTCTCTAGCTCTTTTTATCTAGCTTCATGCACCTGTGATATTACTATAAATTCTTCTCTCAAGAGTATAATGATATCATTGCACTTCTCCATGTTTTTATTTGTTGTCGTTAGTTCATCATCCTTGGATTTTGGCTATCCCTCAAAACTCTATCTAAGGCAAGCAACTTCCATTTCAGCTTCTTTCTTCATTGTTTTTGCTTCCCTTTTCATTATTTGCAGCTCTTCTCTGTATTGGTTAACCTCTTCCTCTTTGGATTGGTGTATCTTCTCCAACCCAACTGTTAACCAATCAATCCAATGTGTCAAAAAATTAATATCTATATAATGTACCACTTATAATGGAATCTTCCTAAATTCCACTTTAGTTGTATCAATTGGACAATTTCCAGGGTGCTTGCATCAATGTATACACTCCATTGTATCCTATAATTAGTTTCCATATCCTATTATAGCTCCTTTACTCTAATCATATTCATAACTCCTTTAACTCATAGTTCCCATGGTTATTTTACATAAATTTCAATGATATTATTTGTCCTCTCATCCTCTTGAGCCCACTATACTACTTTTCCATTTCATTATAAACCATGGATCTCCATTGCTTGAGCTATCCTACACAACCTATCCTAAATTATAGTTGTGCATAATAAAAAATCAGCATTAGCTTTCAAAATAATTTGTCATCATGATCATCACTTTGGATTTCTTCATTAGTCAACCCAAAACTAGGCACCTAAATAAAGAAATGATTCCCTGTCACTTGAAATGTCTTCTCCTATTCCTTTTTCATGCTCAATTATTCCCTATTTTCTTCCAACTGATTAGGTTGTACTACAGTTTGTTATTGCAACTATGGTAAACTTTTGCATTGGCTAATCATTGGCTATTATCACCTCTCGTAACAAATCTATTTTCTTCATTTTCTAGGATTCTTGTGCAATTTAAATTTCCCTATCCCTTATTGTATCTTCAACTCCTTTTGGAACCTATATATATTTTAACAAACCTTGTGTTGCTATTGAAATATTGAATTGTCTTGTATTTGACATAGTTGGTGATGCACTAAAATCTACTTATTGTGCTAAGTTAGCAAGTTCTAATAGTTCTTCCTCCACATTATCTATTACATTCATCTCTTCTTCCACAACTTCTATTTCTTGAATTGAGTATGTTATTACTTGTTCCTATTGCCTCACAATATATACTAAGGGTTGTTGTTCATGTGACACTAATATTTCTTGTTCTTGTTATCTCCTTGTTCTTACAAGACTAATTTTATGTCCTTCTTCCTCCCTTATTTCATCTTGTTGCTACTCCTAAAGCAACACCTCTCTTCGTTCTTCCTGAGTTACTTCCTTGGTATCTTGATGCAATTCTCTACCGCTTCCATCGGGGTGCTATTTCCTCCTATGACACATCACTATCCTCCAATGCAACCAAATATTCTCAATATTTTCTTATTTTGCACTTTAACTGGAGTGGAATTTGCTACCAATATTGCATTGATCCATCTCAATACCATGGGTTCATCTTCTAGTAATTTTCTTAGAGTAATTAATCTTGGAAATTCTATTTTGGCATAATATAATGCATTCAACATTATTCCAATGGCATGGAATACCACCAAAAATGGCATGGAATACCACCAAAAATTTCTTACTTTGTCACCTTAGGAAATTATTGATACGATACAACAAATGTGATGCCCAATCATACTATATTCCTACAATACCATGTACATATTGAATTAGCCATACAAGCATTTTAGACAATATGGTTTCATCTCATAGCTTGGACATCACGATGTTCATGGAACATCATGATTTGTCATTCTTAAATTGGTTTTGTTTAATCCCATGACTTCGAGGACCAAAAATCAAACTGAATTCCATAGAAGTAATAGTTATAATTTTGTGGATTGTCTTATTTCACTCCTTTACATCTAGGTGTTCCTTCCTTACTACTATTCCATATTTTAATAATCCAAATGTTCACCATTTTTTTGTTGTTGAGAACATAACCCTGATGTCCTAATTTCCAATATTTACTATACTTATATTCTTATTTTTATTATAAGTTTCAAATATCTATAGTAAATAGTCTTTGACTAAATAATTGTTAAATACCAAGATCTACATAATGCAGCTTACTCATGCTTATGTCTGTCATGACCCACCCTTTGGAAATTTTTTATTTTGATGGACTTATTTTTTTTATGGCTTATGGATGAAATGATGGACTATTTCAGTATGTAAGATACTCATTATTATTGGGAATGTGAGTTGTAAATATTATTGTGGAAATAGGATAATTTCATGTTTGGTTTTGGGAGAACCTACATTTTATGTATGAATATGATGCTGCTAATGGAAGTGCACTTTTGCAAGAATAGGTTCCTTCATGGTGGTAGAAAGAACTAACCATCGAGAAAAGGGAAGCCTTGGGGAAATGATGTGATGGGTTATTGTCATATTATTTGAGGAGGCAACATGGATGAATACCCCTATTCATGAAGATGCATATCATAATCTTTTTGCATCATGCTTTTTCTCTAAGATGGAAGTTTGATTTAAGATTTTTCTTTATGTATTTTGAAATAGCACTTAAGGAATCCATATTTGTTGATAAATTTTAATGAATGGTAAGGAAAGGGGGTTTTGATTATTAAAGATAGAGGAAATGGATTCTCTTTATTATTTTTTTATAGAAAAAAAGGAAAACTTAGAACCTTGCTTAATTCAAAACTATATTATAAGGAACTCGATGAACCGTAGTGTTAAGTTATACTATAGAGTGATAGTTGTGAACTTCTTAACAAAAGAAGAACTTATGTTCATAAATTTTAAATGAAGCTTAAGTGCGGTTGTGGTCGATCGTGTTATAATGGTCGACCAAGATATTCTCATTAATGGGTAAAACGAGTGGGAAATTAATGGAGTTGGTTAGAGGTAATGGACGTCGGTGTACTCAAGAGAGTTGGATGGAGTAAGTATGGTAAAGATATTTTTTGGAAAAGGATGCCATCAAAAGATGAGAGCCAAGGACAGAGAGATGAAGAAAACCTGAACGTAGCAAATTTGGAGGACTACAAAAGAGTTACCAGGTTTTTTTTGAATTGCTTTTTGAGTTTCTCTTTGATTGATGTTGTATACGTTTGTATGTTGATTTTAGGTTAGAATTATAGTATTTCTAAATTATTTTAGAATAGACCAGAGAAGTCATGTTAAAACCTTAGTCGTTGATTAGGGAAGGAATGTATAGTGTCAAATGATAGATTTTGGATTATTGTTGTATTAAGTGATAGATATAAATTTGAAGAGACTAGAAGACCTACTATTGTTAGCGAATACATTGGTTAAAAATATTTTTAGTTGCTCTACAATTTATTTCCAAGTTTTTTTAGAAGAACCATGTATGGTTGTTGATAAAATTGTAGAGAGAAAAAAATAGAGTAACTATGTTTGGTGTGGGATGAGGTATTGTGTTTTTCCATTAGTTCGTGTAAGCATCTGAGCATACCCATATTGTTAATAGGAAATAGAAAACTCTAGAGGAAATGTGATTTTTGTAGGGAAGAGAACCGAACCTGTGTTTGACTAATGTATTTTGGATTGTGATTATTTGAAACTGATGTATGATGGATATACTTTTGAGATAAAGAAAGAATAGAAACTGGTTATCTCTTTGTGTGAATGAATTCAGCTTCAGATTTGTGAAATTGATGTCTAATATATGTTGCATGTGGATAGGAAAAAGTATTTACGATTTGAGTAGAATCAAATGACTAATTTATAGATTAAGCAATGTCACTTCTTCTGCAATGATATAGAAATGTGTAACTGTGATTATTTTTAGAATGAACAGAGAACCTTGTGCTTTAAGGAAAATCCTTATGAATAGAATCAAATAACTAATTTATAGTTTAAGAAATGATACTTTTTATACAAGATATGGAAACGTGTGACTATGGTTATTATAGAATGGATAGAAAATATTGTTTTTTTAAGGGAAAACATCTATAATATTCTTGTTTGCATATTGGGAATGGTTTGATACTATGATAATAATGCATTCATGAAATTCTTATCTAGGGATGGATACCGAATATGTGGTAGTTGAAATTATACTACCGGTAAAAAAAAATCTTATCTTAAAAATTTGGGAGTCATCTCTTATCCCCGCTAGAAGGTAGCCTGTCTTGGTGGTTAGTGAAGATATGATGGAAGAGAAGACATCATATAGTTGTTGGAATTATGATGGAGTCACTGGAGAAATGAACACTTACTGGTGCAGCCCAAAGGAAGATAGAGCACAGTTGAAGCTCCTTAACTGTAATCCTATATGATGAGTTACAAGTTCCTATTGTGGAACATCGACCAAGAAAAGGGATCAAAAATGAGATCATTGATGAACTAGGATCTTAATATAACTGAAATATGGAATGGTTATTGTTGAGTTACCTAAAAATATTAGTTCTAGTTTTTAAATATTGACTATATCTTGGGGTCTAAATTAGCCCGATGAAGATGCTTTGACATTGGCTACCATGTTGATAGAGTGTAATCTAAATTTAATAGAATTCAAGTATTAGTTAACTATCAACCTTGTGCTATGGAGTATTGCTTGAATGGGTCTTATGGAGTAAAGTGAATCTAGTATTTCTTATTTAATCTTACAAATTTCTTTTCTGATTCGAGGGGAGTTTAACTTAAAGTGAATATTAGTGAAATATTCTAGTTAATTACAAGCTTATGGAAGTCAGTGCATGGAAATTAGATTATATTATATTAGTGCACATTATAACTTATTTATTCTTTGTGCTTATTATAATGAGTTTGAATATGGATATTGTGTTATAAAGAGATGGAATGCTTTAAGGAATTAGCGATATATTTTAACCAAAACTCTTGTAAGTAGATAAGTAGATCTTAAAGTTAGAGTAAATAAGTTACATGTGATGGATATTATTAAGAGTTAAAAATGAGCTCAATATTGTACCTAAAGGAAAGGAACCTATGTATAAAGAAACTGCACCTACAGATCCCACGCACAAGATTTATGTAGCTACAGGAAACTAAAATCTTGATGGTCAAGCCATGCCACTAATGATTAAAGGTAAGATTTTTTATAAGAATGTTATAATCTTGATATATAGTGGTGCTACAGATAGCTTTATTTCCATTAGTTTAGTCAAAGATATTTCTCTTAGACTAGGAATATTGGCTCATGGGTGGAAGGATGAGTATGGTTCAGGATAAACCTACTTTGTTAGTCAATGTTACCTTATGGAGAAAATCCCTTTACCTAGTGGAACAACTGTAGGATATTTGTATGTAGCTCCTCTGCATGCTTTTGATATAATCCTATGGATGGATTGGTTGCAAATGCATAAGGTAGTACTCAACTTTTAGGATATATGGATTGAGTACACAGATGATAGGGGTGTCGTGCAAAGTACGTATAGTTTACTAGGGGATTTTCAACCCTAAATTATGCTAGCAATGTAACTTAAGAAGACCATAAAGAAAGGAGAGATGGTCCATGTTGTCAAGATAAACAAAATTTATAAAGATAAGGAAAAAAAATTTGAGAAACACCCAATTATTTAGGAATTTAGGGATGTTTTTCTAGAGGATTTACCTAGATTAATGCTTAAATGGGAATTTGAATTTACTATTGAGATTCAATCTAGAATAGAACCCATTCATAGAGCTCCTTACAGAATGAATCCCATAGAAATGCAAGAGTTGAAGGTGCAATTACAAGGGTTACTTAAGAAAGGATTGATCAAACCAAGTGTATCACCTTGGGGTGCATCAATACTATTTGTAAAGAAGAAGGATGGTTCCTTGAGATTATGCATAGATTATAGAATGTTGAACAAGGCAACCATCAAGAACAAATATCCTCTACCAATAATCGAAGATCTCTTCGATCAACTTAAGGATACCTCAGTATTTTCAAATATTGATTTGAAATTAGGATATCATCAATTGAGAATCCATGAGAAGGATACTTACAAGACAACCTTGAAAACTCATTATGAATATTATGAGTTTGGTTTCTTGCCTTTTGGTTTTATAAATGCTCCTACGACATTTATGAATTTGATGAATAACATCTTCAAGAAGTACTTGGATAAATTTATTCTCGTGATGATATTTTGATATATTCTAGAAATAAAATAGAGCATGATGAGCACCTCAGGATTGTGCTAGAGTTGTTAAGGGAAAATAAGCTATATGGGAACTTATCCAAGTATGAATTTAGTGCTAGATATGTAATTTTTAGGACACATTGTGTCGGCTAAAGGGATCACTGTGGATCCTAATAAAATAGAAGCCATTTTGAATTTACCACCACCTACTAATGTGATAGAGGTTCATAATTTTATGGGCTTAATCAGATAATATAGGTGATATCTGAAGGACTATGCCAAGATCACCTCACCAATAAATAACCTTCAAAGAAAGGGAAAAGAATTCAAGTGGACAACTAAATGTGAGGAAGCCTTTGATTTGCTTAAGCAGAAGCTTACCACACCTCCTATACTAAAGATACCTGATTCTTAGGGAAATTTCTCAACTTGTACTAATGCTTCTTTATAAGTATTGGGAGGAGTGATCTCATAGGAAAAAGCAGTGGTAGGCTATGGATATAGAAAATTAAAAAGACATGAGGTTAACTATGCAACCCATGACATAGATCTAGAAGTTGTAGTGTTTACTATTAAGAGAGAGATATTATCTGCTTGAGAGACCATTTGAGCTAAGGGTAAACCATTAGAGTTTGCGGTATATATTCACTCAACCTTTATTCAATGCTAGGCAAATAAGGTGGATGGAATTATTGGAAGAATATGATTTTGGCATTGAGTATATCAAGGGAAAAGAGAATAAAGTCATTGATACACTAAGTAGAAGGAGGTATATAATAGTTTTGTCTCACATCCATATCAACTTGGTGGAACAAGTTAAGAAAATGCATAATCAGGATGCTTACTGCAACCAAATTCAGGAAAGGATGGAAAGAAAACCTTATGTAAATAAGGACTTTGAGATCAAGGATGGTTTCTTATGCTTTAAGAACATGGTAGTAATCCTTGAGATCAAAAACTTGAGAATGATTATTATGAATGAAGTACACAAATATCCTTATTTTGCTCATCCAGGAGGAGCAAAGATGAGCGAGAATATGAAAAAAGATATATTTTTGGCCAAGAATGAAGAGAGACATAACTGAGCTTATCACTCAATGCCTTGAGTGTCAAAAGGTAAAGTTAGAACATAAAAATCCTATAGTATTGTTGTATTTACATGATGTGCCTATGCAAAAGTGACAAGTGATTTCGATGGATTTCATTGTAAGACTGCCTAAAAATAGGTTTCAACGTGATGCAATTCTAGTAGTGGTCGATAAACTGACCAAGGTTGCGCACTTTATACCCAGGAACACCAAGGATGACACTGTGGCTATTGCTAATAGATTTTCCAAAGAAATATTTTAGCTTCATGGTTTTTTGGTGGTTATCATATCAGATAGGGACCCAAATTCATACCCCTAACTAATTAAATACTTATAAAAACCACTTCTTTAATCAATTAAGGCATCATAACCCTCACTTGATACCCCTAACTTCGTTCACTTCATACCTCTTTCTTCATACCCCTAACTTCATACCCCTTTCTTCATATCCCTAACTTCATACCCTTTTATTCACATCCCTTTCTTCATACCCCTCATTAATACCCCTTATTTCATACACGTAAGTAATTGAATACTTACAAAAATTATTTCTTTAATTAATTAATGTCTCATATCACTTTGTTCATACCTCTCACTTCATACCCCTCACTTCATACCCCTTTCTTCATTCACTTCATACCCCTAACTTCATACTCCTAACTAATTAAATACTTACAATAACTATTGTAATCAATTAATGTCTCATACCCTTCACTAATTGAATACTTACAAAAACCACTTTTTTAAATAAACCCTGAACCCTAGACCCCAAATCCTAAACCCTAAAGTTAGGGTTATGAGACATTAATTGATTAAAGAAGTGGTTTTTGTAAGTATTCAATTTGTTAGGGGTATGAAGTGAGAGGTATGAAGTTAGGGATATGAAGTTAGGGGTATGAGACATTAATTGATTAAAGAATTAGTTTTTGTAAGTATTCAATTAGTGAGGGGTATGAATTTAGGGGTATGAAGAAAGGGTATGAAGTTAGGGGTATGAATTTAAGGGTGTGAAGAAATTGGTATGAAGTTAGGGGTATGAAGAAACATTGATTTTTTTTGTTGAAAAAAAATGTTGATTTTTTTGGATTTTCTAAAGTTTTTGAAAAATATTTGATTTTCTAAAGGTTAAAAAATTAAAATGAAAATGAAAATTTTAAAGTTCCTAAGAAAAAAAAAAAAAAATTAAAGTTAAAATTAAATTTTAAAGTTCCTATTTTTTTTAAAATTAAAGTTTACAATTAAAAAAATTAAATTAAAAAAAAAAAAACCACTTCTTTAATCAATTAAGGTCCATACCCCTAACTTCATACCCTTCAATTCATACCCTTTTCTTTATACCCCTCCCTTCATACCCCTTTCTTTATACCCCTCCCTTCATACCCCTAACTTTATACCCCTCTCTTGATACACCTTTCTTCATACCCCCTAACTTCATACCTCTTTATTCATACCCCTTTCTTTATACCTCTTTCTTCATACCCCTCACTAAATACCCCTAAGTAATTGAATACTTAAAAAAACTTCTTTAATCAATTAATGTCTCATATCTCTTTCTTCATACCCTTCAATTTATACCCCTTCCTTCATACCCTTCAATTTATACCCCTTCCTTCATACCCATTTCTTCATATCCTTAACTAATTGAATACTTAAACAAACCACTTCTTTAATCAATTAAGGTCTCATACCCCTCACTTCATACCCCTAATTGCATTCACTCCATACCCCTTTATTCATATCCCTTAATTTTATACCCCTAACTTCAAACCAATTTTTTATACCCCTAACTTCATATGCCTTTCTTCATACCCCTCACTAAATACTCCTCACTTCATACCCCTAAGTAATTGATTACTTACAAAAAACACATATTTAAACAATACTTCATACCCTATACTTCATACCTCTAACTTCATACCCTTAACTAATTAAATATTTACAAAAACCATTTCTTTAATCAATTAATGTCTTGTATCCCTAACTTCATACCCCTACTAATTATATACTTACCAAAATCACTTCTTTAACTAAATCCAAAACCCTAAACCCTGAAGTTAAGGTTATGAGACAGTAATTGATTAAAAAAATGGTTTTTGTAAGTATTCAATTATTTAGGGGTATAAAATGAAGGGTATAAAGTTAGGGGTATGAGACATTAATTGATTAAAGAATTGGTTTTTGTAAGTATTCAATTAGTGAGGGGTATGAAGTAAGGGGTATGAAGAAAGGGGTATGAAGTTAGGGGTATGAAGTTAGGGGTATGAAGAAAGGGGTATGAAGTGAGGGGTGTGAAGTGAGGGGTATGAAGAAAAAAACATTGATTTTTTTTATTTTCTAAAAATTTTGAAATTTTTTTGATTTCCTAATGTTTTGATTTTTTTGTTTTTTTCTAAGGTTAAAAAGTTAAAATTAAAAAGAAAACCTCCTCGGCACTAGGGCCTATTTCTCATTTTGTACAAGCATGCCCTTGGGCATAGGCCAACTGGGAGCCTCAGCTCCTCAAACCCTCTCCACTAGTCCGCACATGATCGAGAAGGGGATTTGTTGTTGGCTCCCTCGCAGGGCAACTCCCAACAAGGCCACCAGTCACCTCTGCAACCTTCGTCCCCTACCCACCCATCAAACATTGCATCCCCTAGACTAAACCCTCCTACGAAGGATGTCAAGGCAAGCAACCAGATCCTAAAATAGGAACAGAAGCCCAGAATGGGCAAATGAGCTCGACCCAAGCAAAAATTAGTTAGGCCCAAGAGAAGGGTATCCAAGCGGTTGGTGATGCCTAATATTGAGGACACCCGGACCATCCAAGACCTGTCTAGTGGCGATGAAGGTTCTCTCAAAGGTGATCAAGAAGAGCGTAAGGAGAAAATTTTGGATGAGACCAAGCCAGTTGAGCAAAATGCCCGAAGCCCAGACCCCGGTCCGCATAGTATGCTTCGCACAGTTGCGATCAACCGAATCACGGAGGTAGTGGACAACTATCTAACGATGTCCAACGTTCTCCGTGAAGGGACCAACCTCATGATGAGGGCCACTGAGGAGCTCAAGAGGCTCCCAACAATCTTGGAGGCTCTCCTTCCTAGCGGTGACAAGTCCTAGGAGACTGGGAAATGATGACGATAGTTCCAGTGGTTTGAGAGAGGGGTTTTCTTTCTTTTTCTATGTTGCTCGGTTACATATGTTTCTGGTTTTGGGATGCCCGGGTTAGAAGGCTTTTTTTTTTTGGATTATTTCTGGCCTCGTGGTCTGGCTTGTTCGTGTTTGTATTATCTACAACTTTTGTGCAGCTATTCCATATGTAAATAGGGTTAGGCCCCTTCAAACCATAAAGAAAAATTAAAAAGAAAAACTTTTGTGCAACTATTCCATATGAAGTTAGGGGTATGAAGTGAGGGGTATGAAGTTAGGGATATGAAGTGAATGAAGTTGGGGGTATGAAGTGAGGGGTATGAGACTTTAATTGGTTAAAGAATTGGTTTTTGTAAGTATTCAATTAGCTGGGGGTATGAATAAATGGGTGTGAAGTGAGGGGTATGAAGTGAGGGGTATGAAGAAAGGAATATTAGACATTAATTGATTAAAGAAGTGGTTTTTATAAGTATTCAATTACTTAGGGGTATGAAGTAAGAGGTCTTTAGTGAGGGGTATAAAGAAAGAGGTATGAAGAAAGGTGTATGAAGTTAGGGATATGAATTTAGGGGTATGAAGAAAGGAGTATGAAGTTAGGGGTATGAAGTTAGGGGGTATGAAGTGAATGAAGTTAGGGGTATGAAGTGAGGGGTATGAGACCTTAATTGATTAAAGAAGTTATTTTTGTAAGTATTCAATTAGTTAGAGGTATGGAGAAAGGGGTATGAAGTGAGAGGTATGAAGAGAGGGGTATGAAGAAAATAATATGAGACATTAATTGATTAAAGAAGTGGTTTTTTGTAAGTATTCAATTACTTAGGGGTATGAAGTGAGGGGTATTTAGTGACGGGTATGAAGAAATGGGTATGAAGAAATGGGTATGAAGTTAGGGGTATGAAGTTAGGGTATGAATTCAGGGATATGAGTTAGAGGTATGAAGTTAGGGAGTATGAAAAAAGGGGTATGAATCTAGGGGTATGAAGGAAGAGGTATTAAAAAAGGGGTATGAAGTAAGGGGTATGAAGAAATGGGTGTGAAGTGAGGGCTATGAAGTTAGGGGTATGATCTTAATTATTTAAAGTTAGGGGTATGATCTTAATTATTTAAATTTAGGAGTATGAAGAGAGGGGCATGAAGTGAGGGGTATGAAGAAAGGGTTATGAAGTGAGGGGTATGAAGTTAGGGATATGAGACCTTAATTGATTAAAGAAGTGGTATTTTTTTTAATTTTAATTTTTTTGAATTATAAACTTTAATTAAACAAAAATAGGAACTTTAAAATTTTAATTTTAACTTTATTATTTTTCCTTTTTTCTTAGAATATTTAAAATTTTAATTTTTTTAACCTTAGAAAAAAAACAAAAAAAAATCAAAATGTTAGAAAATCAATTTATTTTCAAAAACATTAGAAAATCCAAAAAAAAAAATGTTTTTTCAATAAAAAACAATGTTTCTTCATACCCCTCACTTCACACCCCTAACTTCATACCCCTTTCTTCATACCCCTAACTTTATATCCCTAACTAATTAAATACTTACAAAAACCACTTCTTCATACCCTAAAATTCATACCCCTTTCTTCATACCCCTAACTTAATACCCCTTTCTTCATACCCCTAACTTCATACTCATCACTTCATACCTCTCACTTCATACCCTTCACTAATTGAATACTTACAAAAATCAATTATTTAATCAATTAATGTCTCATACCCCTAACTTCATACCCCTAACTTCATACCCCTCACTAATTGAATACTTATAAAAACCACTTCTTTAATCAATTAATGTCTCATACCCCTAACTTCAAGGTTTAGGGTTTAGGGTTTAGTTAAAAAAAGTAGTTTTTGTAAGTATTCAATTAGTTAGGGATATGAAGTTAGGGGTATGAGACATTAATTGATTAAAGAAGTGGTTTTTGTAAGTATTTAATTAGTTAGGGGTATGAAGTTAGGGGTATGAAGTGAGGGATATGAAGTAAGGGGTATGAAGTTAGGGGTATGAAAAAAGAGGTATGAAGTGAATGAAGTTAAGGGTATGAAGTGATAGGTATGAGACCTTAATTAATTTAAGAAGTGGTTTTTATAAGTATTCAATTAGTTAGGGATATGAAGAAAGGTAAATGAAGTGAGGGGTATGAAGAAAGGGGTATAAAGTGAGGGGTATGAAGAAAGGGATATGAGATATTAATTGATTAAATATGTGGTTTTTGTAAGTATTCAATTACTTAGGGGTATGAAGTGAGGGGTGTTTAGTGAGGGATATAAAGAAAAGTGTATGAAGAAAGTGTTATGAATAAAGGGGTATGACTAAAAGGGTATTAAGTTAGAGGTATGAAGAAAGGGATATGAAGTTAGGCGTATGAAGTTAGGGGGTATAACGAAAGGGGTATGAAGTGAGTGAAGTTAGGAGTATGAAGTGAGGGGTATGAGACACTAATTGATTAAAAAAGTGGTTTTTGTAAGTATTTAATTAGTTATGGGTATGAAGAAAGGTATGAAGTGAGGGGTATGAAGAAAGGGGTATGAAGTGAGGGGTATGAAAAAAAGGGATATGAAGTTAGAGGTATGAATTTAGGGGTATGAATTGAGAGGTATGAAAAAAATGGATATGAAGTTAGGGGTATGAATTTAAGGGTATGAAGAAAGAGGTATGAAGTTAGGGGTATGAAGAAAGGGGTATGAAGTGAATGAAGTTGGGGGTATGAGACATTAATTGTTTAAAGAAGTGGTTTTTGTAAGTATTCAATTAATTAGGTGTATGAAGAAAGGGGTATGAAGTGAGGGGTATAAAAGGGTATAATGTGAGGGGTATGAAGAAAGGGATATGAGACATTAATTGATTAAATAACTATTTTTTATAAGTATTCAATTACTTAGGGGTATGAAGTGAGGGATATGAAGAAAGGGATATAAGACATTAATTGATTAAAGAAGTGATTTTTTTAAGTATTCAATTACTTAGAAATATAAAGTGAGGGATATTTAGTGAGGGGTATGAAGAAAAGGGTATGAATAAAGAGGTATGAAGTTAGGCGTATGAATTTAGGGGTATGAAGAAAAGGGTACAAAGTGAATGAAGTTAAGGGTATGAAGTGAGGGGTATGAGACCTTTAAAGTTTAAATAATTATTTTTTGTAATTATTCAGTTAGTTAGGTGTATGAAGAAAGGGGTATGAAGAAAGGGGTGTGAGGTGAAGGGTATGAAGAAAAGGGTATGAATAAAGTGGTATGAAGTTAGGGGTATGAATTTAAGGGTATGAATAAAGGGGTATGAAGTTAGGAAGAATGAAGAAAGGGGTATAAATTTAGGGGTATGAAGAAAGGGGTATGAAGTGAGGGGTATGAAAAAAGGGATTTGAAGTGAGGGGTATGAGACCTTAATTGATTAAATTTAAGGGTATAAAGAAAGGGGTATTAAAAAAGGCATATAAAGTGAGGGGTATGAAGAAAGGGGTATGAATTGATACCCTTAATTTCATACCCTTAAATTCATACCCCTTTATTTATACCCCTAACTTTATACTCATTTCTTCATACCCCTCACTTCATACCCTAAGTAATTGAATACTTACAAAAACCAAATTTTTAATTAATTAATGTCTCATATCCCTCACTTCATATCCTTTTTTTCATACCCCTAACTAATTGAATACTTACAAAAACCACTTCTTTAATCAATTAACGTCTCATACCCATCACTTCATACCCCTAACTTCATTCACTTCATACCCCTTTTTTCATAACCATAACTTCATACCCCTTTTTTCATAACCATAACTTCATACCCCTAACTAATTAAATACTTATAAAAACCACTATTTTAATCAATTAATGTCTCATACCCCTAACTTCATACTCCAAATTAATTTAATACTTACAAAAACCACTTTTTTAACTAGACCCTAAACCCTAAAACTTAAAAATATGGTTATGAGACATTAATTAATTAAAAATTTGTTTTTATAAGTATTCAATTAGTTAGGGGTATGAAGTTAGGGGTATTAGACATTAATTGATTAAAGAATTGTTTTTTGTAAGTATTCAATTAGTGAGGGGTATGAAGTAAGGGGTATGAGACATCAATTGATTAAAGAATTGGTTTTTGTAAGTACTCAATTAGTGAGGGGTATGAAGTGAGGGGTATGAAGAAAGGGGTATGAAGTTAGGGGTATGAAGAAAGGGGTATTAAGTTGGGGTATGAAGAAAGAGGAATGAATTTAGGGGTATAAAGAAGTGGTTTTTGTAAGTATTTAATTAGTTAGGGATATGAAGTTAGGGGTATGAAGAAAGGGGTATGAAGTTAGGGGTGTGAAGTGAGGGGTATGAAGAAACATTGACTTTAAAAAAAAAAAAACATTGATTTTTTTTTATTTTTTAATGTTTTTGAAAATAAATTGATTTTCTAAAGTTTTGATTTTTTTTTGTTTTTTTCTAAGGTTAAAAAAATTAAAATTTTAAAGATTCTAAGAAAAAAAGAAAAAAAAGAAATTTAAAATTAAAATTTTAAAGTTCCTATTTTGATTTAATTAAAGTTTACAATTCAAAAAAAAAAAAACAACACTTCTTTAATCAATTAAGATCTCATACCCCTAACTTCATTTCCCTCAATTCATACCCCTTTCTTCATACTCCTCACTTCATACCTCTCTCTTCATATACCCCTCTCTTCATATCCCTCTCTTCATACCCCTAACTTTAAACAATTAAGGTCATACCCCTAACTTCATAGCCTTCACTTCACACCCATTTCTTCATGCCCCTCACTTCATACACCTTTCTTAATACCTCTTCCTTCACACCCTTTTCTTCATACCCCCTAACTTCATACCTCTAACTCATACCCTTGAAATCATACCCCTTTATTCATACCCCTTTATTCATACAACTAACTTCATACTCATCACTAAATACCCCTCACTTCATGCCCCTAAGTAATTGAATACTTACAAAAAACCACTTCTTTAATCAATTAATATCTCATATCCTTTTCTTTATACCCCTCACTTCATATCCCTTTCTTCATACCTCTAACTAATTGAATACTTACAAAAATAACTTCTTTAATCAATTAAGGTCTCATACCCCTCACTTCATACCTCTAACTTCATTCCATTCATACCCCCTAACTTCATATCCCTAACTTCATACTCCTTTCTTCATACCCCTAAATTTATATCCCTAACTTCATACCCCTTTATTCATACCCCTAACTTCATACCTCTTTCTTCATACCCCTCACTAAATACCTCTCACTTCATACCCCTAAGTAATTGAATACTTACAAAAACCACTTTTTTAATCAATTAATGTCTGATATCCCTTTCTTCCATACCCTTCAATTCAAACCCCTTTCTTCATACCCCCAACTAATTGAATACTTAAAAAAACCAATTATTTAATCAATTAAGGTCTCATACGCCTCACTTCATACCCCTAACTTCATTCACTTTATACCCCTAACTTCATACCCCTTTCTTCATAAAATTTTTTTCATATCCCTCACTAAACACCCCTCACTTCATACCCCTAAGTAATTTAATACTTAAAAAAATAATTTCTTTAATTAATTAATGTCACATATCCTTTTCTTAATACCCCTCACTTCACCCAGGTGTTGTAGGTGAGTTGGAGAGGAGAGGGCAATCCTCCAACGGAGGTCCTAGGTTTGAATCTCCAACCTACCAAAAAGTTGAATTGGGTACCAAAAAATCCAATTGATAATGTTGGTGTTGGTAGGGCCAGGTGTGACTCTCATGTGACTTTGATGGTGTAGAACCCCCTGTTCGGGGTCTCTCAGACCAAGGCGGCCCCATAAGGGGTTTTCTCTTTTAATAAAAAAAAATATCCCTCACTTCATATATGTTTCTTCACATCCTCACTTTATACCCCTTTCTTCATACCACTAACTTCATACCCCTTTATTCATAATTTTTTCTTCATATCCCTCACTAAACACCCCTCACTTCATACCCTTAAGTAATCTAATACTTAAAAAAACCATTTCTTTAATTAATTAATGTCTCATATCCTTTTCTTAATACCCCTCACTTCATACTCATTTCTTCACATCCTTAACTAATTGAATACTTACAAAAACCACTTCTTTAATTAATTAACGTCTCATACCCCTCACTTCATACCCCTATCTTCATTCACATCATACCTCTTTCTTCATACCCCCTAACTTCATACCCTTTTATTCATACCCCCTAACTTCATACCCCTAACTAATTGAATACATACAAAAACCACTTCTTTAATCAATTAAGGTCTCATAACCCTCACTTCATACCCCTAACTTCATTCACTTCATACACCTTTCATACCTCCTAACTTCATACCCCTAACTTCATATCTCTTTCTTCATATCCCTTTCTTCATAGCCCTAACTTCATACCCCTTTATTCATACCCTTTTTTTCATACTTAATAAATACCCCTCACTTCATACCCCTAAGTAGTTGAATACTTACAAAAACCACTTCATTAATTAATTAATATTTCATATATTTTTCATACCCCTCACTTCATACCCCTAACTAATTGAATACTTACAAAAACCACTTCTTTAATTAATTAAGGTCTCATACCCATCACTTCATACCTCTAACTTCAAACCCTCTAAATTTATTCACTTTATACTCATTCATACCCCTAACTTCAAACCCCTTACTTCATACCTCTCATTTCATATCCCTAACTTCATTCACTTCATACCCCTTTCTTCATACCCCTAACTTCATACCCCTTACTTCATACCCCTAAATTCATACCTCTAACTTAATACCCCTAAATTCATACCCCTCACTAAATACCCCTCACTTCATACCCCTAAGTAATTGAATACTTAAAAAAACCACTTCTTTAATCAATTAATGTCTCATATCCCTTTCTTCATACCCCTCACTTCATACTCCTTTCTTTATACCCCTCACTTTATACCCCTTTCTTCATACCTCTAACAAATTAAATACTTACAAAAATCATTTTTTTAATCAATTAAGGTCTCATTCCCCTCACTTCATACCCCTAAATTTATTCACTTTATATCCATTTCTTCATACCCCTAACTTCATACCCTTTACTTCATACCCTCACTTCATATCCCTAAATTCATATCCCTAACTAATTAAATACTTACAAAAACCACTTCTTTAATTAACTAGCTTAGATATAAAGGATATATATCTAAAAACGCCGAGAGTTATCAATCCCGAGGTGCCTATCTCATTTGTTGCAATGGTTGGTTAGTCGGCTGTTTTAGTTTAAATATTTTAAATATTTGCAATGGTTGGTTAGTCGGCTATTTTAGTTTAAATATTTTAAATGTTTTTGTTAATGTCGGCTTTTTTAATTAAAAAAAAATTGTTTACGGTGTGACATGTATGACCTCTTTGCCTCCCACCCCCATGTCTGCCATTGTAGGAACGCCTCTCAACGTAATTAATGTCTCATACCCCTAACTTCATACCTCTAACTAATTGAATACTTACAAAAACCACTTCTTTAATCAATTAATGTATCATATCCCTAACATAAGGGTTTAGGGTTTAGTATTTTTTATAAGTATTCAATTAGTTAGGGGTATGAAGTTAGGGGTATAAAGTTAGGGGTATTAGACATTAATTACTTAAAGAATTGATTTTTGTAAGTATTCAATTAGTGAGGGCTATGAAGTTAGGGGTATGAGACATTAATTGATTAAAGAATTGGTTTTTGTAACTACTCAATTAGTGAGGGGTATGAAAAAAATGTATGAAGTTAGGGGTATGAAGAAAGGGGTTTGAAGTTAGGGGTGTGAAGTTAGGGGTATGAAGAAACATTGATTTTTTTTTTAAAAAATATTGATTTTTTTGGATTTTCTAAAGTTTTTGAAAAAAAATTGATTTTCTAACATTTTGATTTTTTGTTTTTTTTTCTAAGGTTAAAAAAATTAAAATTTTAAAGTTCGTCAGAAAAAAAAAAAAAATTAAATTAAATTTTTAAAGTTCCTAATATTTTTTAATTAAAGTTTACAATTAAAAAAAAAAAAAAAAAACACTTTTTTAATCAATTAAGGTCTCATACCCCTCACTTCATACCCCTCACTTTATACGCCTTTCTTAATACCCCTAACTTTAATCAATTAAGGTTTGATACCCCTAACTTCATACCCCTCACTTCACACCCCTTTCTTCATACCCCTCACTTCATACCCCTTTCTTCATACCCCTCACTTCATACCCCTTTCTTCATTCCCCCTAACTTCATACCCTTTTCTCCATACCCCTAAATTCATACCCCTAACTTCATACCACTTTATTCATACCCTTTTCTTCATACCCCTCATTTCATACCCCTAAGTAATTGAATACTTATAAAAACTACTTTAATGTCTCATATCGCTTTCTTCATACCCCTCACTCCATACCCCTTTTTCATACCCCTCACTTCACACCCCTTTCTTCATACCCCTTTCTTCATACACCTAACTAATTGAATAATTACAAAAAACACTTCTTTAAAAAATAAAGGTCTCATACCCCTCACTTCATACCCTTAACTTCATTCACTTCATACCCCTTTCTTAATACCCCTAACTTCATACCCCTTTCTTCATATCCCTAAATTCATACGCCTAACCCCCTTCATACCCCTCACTAAATACCCCTCACTTTATATTCTTAAGTAATTGAACACTTACAAAATCCACTTTTTTAATCAATTAATGTTTGATATCTCTTTTTTCAAACCCCTCAATTCATACCCCTAAGTAATTAAATACTTACAAAAAACACTTATATAATCAATTAATGTCGCATATCTCTTTTTTCATACCCCTCACTTCATACCCCTAACTAATTGAATACTTACAAAAACCACTTCTTTAAACAATTAATGTCTCATACCCCTCACTTCATACCCCTAAATTCATTCACTTTATACCCCTAACTTCATACCCCTTACTTCATACCTTTTTCTTCATACCCCTAACTTCATATCTCTTTTTCATACCCCTAACTTCATATCTCTTTTTCATACCCCTCACTTCATACCTCTTTCTTCATACCCCTCGCTTCATACCCCTTTCTTCATACCCATAACTAATTGAAGACTTACAACCACTTCTTTAATCAATTAGTGTCTCATACCCCTAACTTCACTCACTTCATACCCCTTTTTTGTACCCCCTAACTTCATACCCTTTTCTTCATACCCCTAACTTAATACCCCTTTCTTCATAATATTTTTTTCATACCCTTTTTTTATATCCCTCACTAAATACCCCTCACTTCATACCCCTAAGTAATTGAATACTTACAAAAACCACATCTTTAATCAATTAATGTCTCATATCCCTTTCTTCATACCCCTCACTTCATACCCCTTTTTCATACCCTTAACTAATTGAATACTTACAAAAACTACTTCTTTAATCAATTAAGATCTCATACCCATCACTTCATACCCTTAACTTCATTCACTTCATACCCATTTTTTCATACTCGTAACTTCATATCCCTTACTTCATATCTCCCACTTTATATCCCTAACTTCATACCCCAAACTTCATACACCTAACTAATTGAATACTTACAAAAACCACTTCTTTAAACAATTAATGTCTCATATCCCTCACTTCAAACCCCTAACTTCATTCACTTCATACCCCTAACTTCATATCCCTTACTTCATACCTCTTTCTTTGTACCCCTAACTTCATATCTTTTTTTCATACCCCTCACTTCATACCCCTTTCTTTATAACCCTCACTTCATACCCCTTTTTTCATAGCCATAACTAATTGAATACTTACAAAACCACTTCTTTAATCAATTAGTGTCTCATACCCCTCAATTCATACCCTTAACTTCACTCACTTCATACTCTTTTCTTTATACCCACTAACTTCATACCCCTAACATCATATCACTTTCTTCATACCCCTAACTTAATACCCATTTATTCATACCCCTTTATTCATAACCCTTTCTCCATACCCCTTTCTTTATATCCCTCACTAAATACCCCTCACTTCATACCCCTGAGTAATTGAATACTTACAAAAACCATATTTTTAATCAATTAATGTCTCATATCCTTTTTTTCATACCCCTCACTTCATACCCCTTTCTTCATACCCCTCACTTAATACCTATAACTAATTGAAAACTTACAAAAACCCCTCACTTCATACTGCTAAATTCATACCCGTAACTTCATACCCCTCACTTCATACCCTTAAGTTCATACCATTATTCATACCCCTAACTTCATACCCCTCACTTCATACCCCTAAGTTCATACCATTTTTTTCATACCCCCTAACTTCATACCCCTTTATTCATACCCATTTCTTCATACCCATTTCTTCATACCCCTCACTAAATACCCCTCACTTCATACCCCTAAGTAATTGAATACTTAGAAAAACCATTTTTTAATCAGTTAATGTCTCATATCCCTTTCTTCATACCCCTAAATAATTGAATACTTACAAAAACCACTTATTTAATCAATTAAGGTCTTATACCCTCATTTCATACCCCTAACTTCATTCACTTCATACCCCTTTCTTTATACCTCTAACTTCATACCCCTAAATTTAAATCCCTAAATTCATATCCCTCACTTCATACCCCTCACTTCATACCCCTAAGTAATTGAATATTTACAAGAACCATTTTTTTAATCAATTAATGTCTCATATCTCTTTCTTCATACCTCTTTATTCATATCACTTTATTCATACCCCTTTCTTCATATCCATTTCTTCATACCACTCACTAAATACCCCTTACTTCATACCCCTAAGTAATTGAATACTTACAAAAACCATTTCTTTAATCAATTAATGTCTCACATTTCTTTCTTCATACCCCTCACTTTATACCTCGTACTTCATACCCCTTTTTTCATACCTCTCACTAATTGAAAACTTATAAAAACCACTTTTTTAATCAATTAAGGTCTCATACCCCTCACTTCATACCCCTTTCTTAATACCCCCTAGCTTCATACCCCTAACTTCATTCCCCTTTCTTCATACCCCTTTCTTCATCATCCTCACTAAATACCCCTCACTTCATACCCTTAAGTAATTTAATACTTACAAAAACTATTTTTTAATCAATTAATGTCTCATATCCCTTTCTTCATACCCCTCACTTCATACCCCTTTCTTCATACCTCTCACTTCATACTCCTTTTTTCATACCCCTACCTAATTGAATACTTACAAAAACCAAATTTTTAATCAATTAAGGTCTCATACCCCTCACTTCATACCTCTAACTTCATTCAGTTTATACCCCTTTCTTCATTTCACTAACTTCATACCCCTTTCTTCATACCCCTTTATTGATAGCTCTTTCTTCATTATCCTCACTAAATACCCCTTACTTCATACCCCTATCTAATTGAATACTTACAAAAACAATATTTTTAATCAATCAATGTCTCATATCCCTTTCTTCATACCCCTCACTTCACACCTCTTCTTCATACCCCTTTCTTTATACTTTAACTAATTGAATACTTACAAAACCCACGTTTTTAATCAATTAAGGCCTCATACCCCTCACTTGATACCCCTAACTTCATTCACTTCATACCTCTTTCTTCATACCCTTAACTTCATACCCCTTTCTTCATACCCCTCACTCCATACCCCTTTCCTCATACCCCTTAAACCACTTCTTTAATCAATTAGTGTCTCATACCCCTCACTTCATACCCCTAACTTCACTCACTTCATATCCCTTTCTTTATACCCCCTAACTTTATACCCATTTTTCATACTTCTAACTTTATACCCCTTTATTCATAACCCTTTCTTCATATCCCTCACTAAATACCCCTCACTTCATACTCCTAAGTAATTGAATACTTATAAAAACCACTTGTTTAATCAATTAAGGTCTTATAAAAATGGTAGTTCAAGTTCACCACTTACAGGGCAGTCTAGGAGGAATGCATCAAGATTGTAACTAGTCCCTAAGCTAGAATGGCGATTGAGTTTGTTCTAATTGGGTAACACATATGGTTATATGTCGTGCAGTAAATGCATGAAGTTACTAAAAAAAATGATCTATTTTTCTCTCTTTATCATTGGAGAAGACAATTCATCTAGAGTGTTTCCTACAAGAGCATTGGTCCTCTGGTGACATATCAAGCCATCCAATTTGATAGTGATGCATGCTAGATGCAAAGTAGACTAGTCTCCCTATGTGAGCAATCAGAGAAACAACATTGGTATCTAAAATTAAATATTCATAGTGCATCTAAAATTAGCCACTTAAAGCTAAAACAACTTAAATGACGATGGTTTTAAATGTTATAAATCAAATATTTCAAATATTAGATTATTGATGAATAAGTGTAGGATCAAAGTGGAGAATTGTGCCTAACATTAAAAGGAAAGTTTGTAGCAATCTTGATTTTGCAAATTTGGTTGGTATAGAAATATTTTTTTTAATTTATTTGACTTAAAAAGAAAAGCTAAGGAAGGAAAGAGCTTGAGTGATTTGCAATGGAAGAAATGGTTCTAATGTATAATAGTCAAGTTGTTGTATGGTCACTATGTGGTCATAAAATAATACAATTCACATAACAAATTTTAAAAAATAATCAATGTTATAATATAATAAAATAGTAAACACTATAAAATATATTATTGTAAATAATTAAATAATAATATAAAATATATAAAAAAAATAAAAATCCTGAGGTACTCCTCACAATGAGTTTTAGGGCAGATTGTACCCAAATACTTCCCTCAGTTGAGCAACGAAAATATATATTAGAATTATTTAACTAAAATAATATATTATAATTATTATAACTATAACAATAAAAATAAAAATAAAGAAAATATATATTTATATAAAATTGAAAAGATCCGGCCATATTATATTATATATTATAGTGGTAATATAACAAGATAAGAATTGTGTAAAACATAATCAAACCTTAATTTCCACCTTAAAATTTTAAAAATTAATTTATTAAATTAACATAATTAAACATAAAAACATAATTTAAATTTAAAACCATAATTTATTATAATAAATAACTTAAATTACATAGTTAAAAATGAGGAACATACCTTATCAAAATTATCGAATATTTTGGTCAGCTGAATTTGTGTTCACGTGGAACATACACTGCTAGACGTGCAGCACGTGAGTGCGCAGCTCTTAATTCATTTGAAACTCGTGTACTGCGATGCAAAGTTATGAAAAACTCTAATTGGACCAGATTTGGATTCAACATTGACAATATGGCATTTTAAAAATTAAGCTTCAATAACTTTGATGACTAACAGAAACAGAGCAGAGATTTACTAGTTAGCCATACTAACCTTACAGCAGCACCAAGTCCAAAGGGAATCATATATGAAAGAGAAGCAGTGTTCAGGCTGCAAAATATCAAAGCTAGCTCAGGGTGAAGTAAAGTAAATCCATACAAGTCCCATTATTAAGCTTCATTCAAAATTAAAACTCTAGTATTACATATACATACCAGATTGAAAGAAGGGATGTCTCAAGTTTTGGATTAGGCAACAGACCAGATAAGAGAATAAGCATTTCAAAGGACCAATACTCCAAGTTGTTGACAGATATAAAAGTATGAATAGAACATAATCAATGGCTTTGTATTATATGCAATGCATTGTTAACAAGTTGCAGTATGGTATGATAAAAAAAATGATTGGTGTTTTTCAAGTTCCTCACATGATAAGAATAGCAAGAAGAGTGCAAAGAAACGTAATAAACACAAACTAAAAATGTGTTTGAGGCAGTGCATAAATGTCTTAAATTGAACAGCAATTAGTAGGTGAAGAGAGTGAATTAGTATACCAGATCATCACTCAGATGGAACAACAAGTTGAGAAAATGTTTAATGTCATGTAAAGACTCTTTCGTAAAGGGCGTCCATGTCTTCTTACATGAAGGTGACAGCTTAATATAAAGTATGAGGAGTGCCACATTGACCCGGTTGGAAATGCTGTTTGCCAAGGCAGCCCCTTTATTACCTAATCCGGCTTTAAATACCAGAACCCAGCACATGGGGACATGGAAACACAAAGTGATTGCAGAGCCGAACATCATGGGAAAAACAATGCTTTGTGTTTGAAGAAATTTTACAAGGGGCTGAAGAATTGCATAGGCAAACAAACTGGGAATCATCCATCTTGCAAATTTCCCTGCTTCAATAGATATTATAGGGTCCTGTCCAAGGGCATTAAGAATGTGACCCATATATGCCCACACCACAGCGAGTGGTATGCTTACACAAAGAAGAGACACAATTGCTCTCTGGGTATGAACCCCAAGCATATGGTATTGCTTTGCCCCATATGACTGTCCACATAGAGTTTCCAAAGCACTTGCCATTCCCATCTGCACACAATGAAAAAATATTTTGAAAAAAAAATGTCTGTATCCAACGCCGCATTCATGACTAATCATCAGACATGAATCTTGTCTTTTTTTGATCGAAAGTGTTAGTATTAACTTCAGCCATAAACAAAGTTAAGCCATGAGAAGTGTGAACGATTTTGTAAGAGGCACTTCATAGTGGCAGAAATACAAATTTGATATGAGTTGCATTACACTGTTGTTTACTTTTGGATCAATTTTGTATTTTAAACATTAATCGATTAAGGCTATGGTTCCAGAAATGGAACATCCAGGAGCCATTTCTTTCTGAAATCCGTTTCTCTACACATAGACATGTCTTAGGCTGTTTCTGGTCGGCCGCAAACTGTAGACCATATCAGCAAAAACATTAAAAACACAGAGACTATCTCTAATATTATCAGAGTATCAAGTAACTACCCCAACCATTGTTACTTACTCTTATAATTTTTGGTTCATTACCCTCAACTTCCCATTCAAATAGACCTCTCTCCAATTGGTAGGATGCTTCACAGATTTTCCTTTGTATGTTATATGTTTCAGTTGAAGGATGTCGTCTGCTGACACTAAATGCAGTATCTAAGGTGATTTGTCTTATATGAACATTGTTTGTATACTCAACAATAAATCTGAAATGCTTGTAACGATGATTAATAATATTATAATCAATACATGTGTGTGCACGTATATATTGATATAAAATTCATGACAGGAAAACATTTCAATATTAGTTGTGTCTTTATTTACATCAATTTATAATATTGAACTAAAATCAACAAACCAGCCAGAGTGCACACTGTATATAGCTTTGACCTAACACCATTGTATATACAATGGACAAGAAAACACTATTTGTGATTTAATTAAAGAAATCAATCCTAATCCTAGTATAAGATGTATAAATCAATTTCTCCAAATTTGCAAAATGAACTGTTGAAAACAGAAAGACGATGGTGACAACAGAAGTGCATAGAATTAGCTCATCTGGTGACTGGGTGCAGCTTTACCCTAAATATCTAAAGCCTACTCTATGCTTTACTCTATGCTTTAAAACTGCATAAAGAGCTTTTGGTTGCAGGATAAAAAAATCAGGGATGAAGCAAGTCAGTTGAAATATGCGCCTATACTTTTGCACGGTTAGTTTCGAGTTCAATATCGGTGGGGTTATCAATATTAGCAGTATTGCAGCAGCTAAACATCTAAGGACATCAGTTAGCCAGAGAAGACAAGGTCCAAATTCTCAAATGAAACCATTCTTTGCCATGTTTTGTTTTACGAGGATTTAAAAAAAAAGGATGAACTATAACCGAGTTTAAGCACTAAAACGAACACTGAAAAAAAAAACGAAGCAAGGTTTTTGTGGTGAATACCAGCACACTGAAGCCAGAGACACCGGCAAAGGAAGTAGCAATAGATGCACTAGACAGAACAAGCTCATCCAAATGTCCGACCAGCATGACAGAGATCACCTGCAAGCAATACTGCAACCACCATGGCCCCTGCTATCCAGCATTATTTTTTTAACTTCCTTCCATATTACACCCCCATTGCACTTGCACTTGACATCATCCGAAGGGTCTACAATCTCATTGCTCTCCACACCGTGTTTATCTCCAAACGAAAAAATCAACTCATTCTTAGCTATAAGCGGTTTCTTCAACATATCATGATTCTCACAGCTATTAGCCTGAATTGAATCATGGCTCTCCATGTCTAATCCATAGTTATAAAAACATCATTAGATATAAAAACATAATTTAAATTTAAAACCATAATTTATTATAATAAATAACTTAAATTACATAGTTAAAAATGAGGAACATACCTTATTAAAATTCATGCTTGAACATGGAAAATATTCTCATACTGGCATGGTCTACATTTGGAATGATCTAGCCAGATTAAAGTGTACAATCAGGAATTTGTGCTTTTATTTACAGAATGCATGCAGGGCTTCTTACTATTTGTCATCAAAAATCTTGAGCTGTGACAGATTAAAGAGTCAAACAATTCACCAAGGTTGTCGTTCAGAGTCTTAGACAGTGAAAGTAGAAATTTTGAGGCTTTGGAAATAAAGAAAGAAAAGACAGATTTACTTACCTTACCTTGCCACCCACGTGCAGTACAAAGACCAAGGTCACAGCTACGGGAATCCCAACCACATAGTATGCTCCAAGATTAACATAAGCACCCAATTTCTGCCATCCACATCCTCTAGCAATCCCTGCAAATTTATTTTCCAAAAACATGACTTCAGCAGGTGCTGTGTTTGAGATATATCCTTACAGTATTCATGATTTCAAAATGAATATGATGCTACAGTCCAAATTTTTTTTAATAGAAGATAATTCTCAACCTGACAGAACACCCTGTATCCCATCCATAAATGTTGAGGCTGCAAGCAGTGGCATCATGCTTGCAACATAATCAACAACTTCCTGCTCATTGCTGAAAGCATAGCCCCAAACATTTCGTATAGAGAATAAAGTGCATCCCATGAGGGCAGCCTCCGTGATTGCCATAGAGACCGCAACATACACTGCTAGACGTGCAGGAAATTACCAAGAGTAATTAAAGTCAAATGATGAGATGAAGAACAACTATTAATTTGAAGTTGAGTTTATGCTTGCTATTGGTTAATGACTAGACATATATTATCAACAGTTTCTAGTATCGGGCATCCTATTCTAAATGAACAAATTTGATTAAATAGATTAGCAATATCAACTATTATAGCCTTTAAAATACTACATTCATGCTTGAACATGGAAAATATTCTCATACTGGCATGGTCTACATTTGGAATGATCTAGTCAGATTGAAGTGTACAATCAGGAATTTGTGCTTTTATTTACAGAATGCATGCAAGGCTTCTTACTATTTGTCATCAAAAATCTTGAGCTGTGATAGATTAAAGAGTCAAACAATTCACCAAGGTTGTCGTTCAGAGTCTTAGGCAGTGAAAGTAGAAATTTTGAGGCTTTGGAAATAAAGAAAGAAAAGACAGATTTACTTACCTTGTCACCCACGTGCAGTACAAAGGCCAAGGTCACAGCTACGGGAATCCCGACCACATAGTATGCTCCAAGATTAACATAAGCACCCAATTTCTGCCATCCACATCCTCTAGCAATCCTTGCAAATTTATTTTCCAAAAACATGACTTCAGCAGGTGCTGTGTTTGAGATATATCCTTATAGTATTCATGATTTCAAAATAAAAACTCGTGTACTGCGATGCAAAGTTATGAAAAACTCTAATTGGACCAGATTTGGATTCAACATTGACGATCTGACATTTTAAAAATTAAGCTTCAATAGCTTAGATGACTAACAGAAACAGAGCAGAGATTTACTAGTTAGCCATACTAACCTTACAGCAGCACCAAGTCCAAAGGGAATCATATATGAAAGAGAAGCAGTGTTCAGGCTGCAAAATATCAAAGCTAGCTCAGGGTGAAGTAAAGTAAATCCATACAAGTCCCATTATTAAGCTTCATTCAAAATTAAAACTCTAGTATTACATATACATACCAGATTGAAAGAAGGGATGTCTCAAGTTTTGGATTAGGCAACAGACCAGATAAGAGAATAAGCATTTCAAAGGACCAATACTCCAAGCTGTTGACAGATATAAAAGTATGAATAGAACATAATCAATGGCGTTGTATTATATGCAATGCATTTATGATAGAAAAAAATGACTGGTGTTTTTCAAGTTCCTCACATGATAAGAATAGCAAGAAGAGTGCAAAGAAACGTAATAAACACAAACCAAAAATGTGTTTGAGGCAGTGCATAAATGTCTTAAATTGAACAGCAATTAGTAGGTGAAGAGAGTGAATTAGTATACCAGATCATCACTCAGATGGAACAGCAAGTTGGAGAAAATGTTTAATGTCATGTAAAGACTCTTTCGTAAAGGGCGTCCATGTCTTCTTACATGAAGGTGACAGCTTAATATAAAGTATGAGGAGTGGCACATTGACCCAGTTGGAAATGTTGTTTGCCAAGGCAGCCCCTTTATTACCTAATCCGGCTTTAAATACCAGAACCCAGCACATGGGGACATGGAAACACAAAGTGATTGCAGAGCCGAACATCATGGGAAAAACAATGCTTTGTGTTTGAAGAAATTTTACAAGGGGCTGAAGAATTGCATAGGCAAACAAACTGGGAATCATCCATCTTGCAAATTTCCCTGCTTCAATAGATATTATAGGGTCCTGTCCAAGGGCATTAAGAATGTGACCCATATATGCCCACACCAAAGCGAGTGGTATGCTTACACAAAGAAGAGCCACAATTGCTCTCTGGGTATGAACCCCAAGCATATGGTATTGCTTTGCCCCATATGACTGTCCGCATAGAGTTTCCAAAGCACAAGCCATTCCCATCTGCACACAATGAAAAAATATTTTGAAAAAAAAATGTCTGTATCCAACGCCGCATTCATGACTAATCATCAGACATGAATCTTGTCTTTTTTTGATCGAAAGTGTTAGTATTAACTTCAGCCATAAACAAAGTTAAGCCATGAGAAGTGTGAACGATTTTGTAAGAGGCACTTCATAGTGGCAGGAATACAAATTTGATATGAGTTGCATTACACTGTTGTTTACTTTTGGATCAATTTTGTTTTTTAAACATTAATCGATTAAGGCTATAGGCTATGGTTCCAGAAATGGAACATCCAGGAGCCATTTCTTTCTGAAATCCGTTTCTCTACACATAGACATGTCTTAGGCTGTTTCTGGTCGGCCGCAAACTGTAGACCATATCAGCAAAAACATTAAAAACACAGAGACTATCTCTAATATTATCAGAGTATCAAGTAACTATCCCAACCATTGTTACTTACTCTTATAATTTTTGGTTCATTACCCTCAACTTCCCATTCAAATAGACCTCTCTCCAATTGGTAGGATGCTTCACAGATTTTCCTTTGTATGTTATATGTTTCAGTTGAAGGATGTCGTCTGCTGACACTAAATGCAGTATCTAAGGTGATTTGTCTTATATGAACATTGTTTGTATACTCAACAATAAATCTGAAATTCTTGTAACAATGATATATTGATATAAAATTCATGACAGGAAAACATTTCAATATTAGTTGTGTCTTTATTTACATCAATTTATAATATTGAACTAAAATCAACAAACCAGCCAGAGTGCACACTGAATATAGCTTTGACCTAACACCATTGTATATACAATGGACAAGAAAACACTATTTGTGATTTAATTAAAGAAATCAATCCTAATCCTAGTATAAGATGTATAAATCAATTTCTCCAAATTTGCAAAATGAACTGTTGAAAACAGAAAGAAAGACAAGGTGACAACAGAAGTGCATAGACTGGGTGCAGCTTTACCCTAAATATCTAAAGCCTACTCTATGCTTTAAAACTGCATAAAGAGCTTTTGGTTGCAGGATCAAAAAATTCAGGGATGAAGCAAATCAGTTGAAATATGCGCCTATACTTTTGCACGGTTAGTTTCGAGTTCAAGATCGGTGGGGTCATCAATGTTAGCAGTATTGCAGCTAAACATCTAAGGACATCAGTTAGCCAGAGAAGACAAGGTCCAAATTCTCAAATGAAACCATTCTTTGCCATGTTTTGTAAAAAAAAGGATGAACTATAACCGAGTTTAAGCACTAAAACGAACACTGAAAAAAAAAACGAAGCAAGGTTTTTGTGGTGAATACCAGCACACTGAAGCAAAGGAAGTAGCAATAGATGCACTAGACAGAGCAAGAGCAAGCTCGTCCAAATGTCCGACCAGCATGACAGAGATCACCTGCAAGCAATACTGCAACCACCATGGGCCCTGCTATCCAGCATTGTTTTTTTAACTTCCTTCCATATTACACCCCCATTGCACTTGCACTTGACATCATCCCAAGGGTCTACAACAACCTCATTGCTCTCCACGCCGTGTTTATCTCCAAACGAAAAAATCAACTCATTCTTAGCTATAAGCGGTTTCTTCAACATATCATGATTCTCACAGCCATTGGCCTGAATTGAATCATGGCTCTCCATGTCTAATCCAAAAAAGATTGTGAATATGATGCAACAGATTGTAGGATAAAAATGGAAAAAAGATTGTGAATGATGCAACGAAAAAACAACCGTTATAATGTATAGGAATGGAGGGGACTAACTAACTAGTGGAAAGCACTCACAAAAAACGAAAAAACAACCGTTATAATGTATAGGAATAAAACAAGACTTAAGGACCAAGGAACCCGGGTTCTCTTTCCAACTGGACTTATTCCACAATGGTTTAAGAACTAGTAATGAAGGGTATCGGCATAAATATTAAACTCCACTAAATATGGTGGATTCTGGATTCCGGTGATCGTGATCGTGAAACAATGTCGAAGGAAGCTAGTGCTATAACAAAATTAAAAGGCCGTGGATTCCCATGACCCCACCACACAGAGTACAGAATACAGAATGACAAATTAAAACCAAAGCCCCCTCATACCTGACATGGATCATTAATTACTATAACGTACACTGATTTGAATTTGATTCTCTTAACTGTCTTTTGTTAGAAACGTACGGAGTCCTGGGTGCATGGGATTCCCCTATAGGACAAATGCGTAGCCACAAATGTTGTTTTTATCTCCTGCACATAGCACTGTAACGGTTTTATCATATGCACTCCACATTATTGGGGACTTTCAAATGACATATCCTTTCAAATGAAATGTAGATTTTATAAAAGAAGTCCAATATCCTTTCAAATGATATATATTTGTCAACCAAGTTTAATACAATTGTATATTAAATCCCTTTTTCTTTTGTTAGACACACTCAAGCTATAAAGAATTTTAATATTGGATCTCTTTTAAGAGTTTTAAAGTCTCTTTCATTAGGCCCACTCAAGTATTAAAGAATTTTATTATATGTATTTTTGTATTTAAAAAAATGTAATTCCAAATGGTGTGAGCAAAGATATAATGAAGCAGTAAATGATCTAATGTTTCTAAATCCTTCTCATACAAGGCACATCTGAAAGGTCCATGATATCCTCTTCTCTGTAGACTCTTTCGTGTTAGAATCTTGTTTTAAACTGTTAACCGAAGGAATGTTGAGGCCTTAGGGAGAGTTTCTAGTGACCAAATATTTTTCCAAGGAAAACCTTTGGGAGTAAGAAAATTTGATTGCTTTAAATCCTCATATCCCAACTTAGCATCCACCATATTTTGATATATTCCAAGCCAACTCATCCTTTCTTGTAAAAATCAGTAGTAAAACTCTTAAATTTATTAGGGAGAATGCTCACGCACATGATGGTTGCCTTCTCCACTATGTGTTGATCTCTATTCTCCTCTTTGTTGATGGCGTTGTTCTTTTAGCCTCATCTCTTGAGGTGCTTCAATGTTATCTAGATACACTTTCTAGTTTTTGTGATTCGAGATAGTTGACAGTGAATCTTTCTAAGACCAAGGTTATGATGTTCAATACTACCAAAGAGGCTCTATCCTATCTCCATTTCTTTTTTCAAGGTTGGGAGGTTGAGATCACCACTTCATATGTGTACTTGGGGGTTCTCTTCACTGCTCCCACTTTTGATATGAAGCTCGCCACCTAGGCTCGAGTGTGTAAGGGGTAATGAGCTCATCTTTGCTCAAGAGAAATTGCTTCAAAGCACATTTTTAGGATATACCTATCAATATGAGGATCTTTGAGGCCTTGGTCAAGCCAACTATTACTTATGGGTCAGTGGTTTGAGATCCTAGTCTTGGTCCAACTGAGTGGTCACGGGTTGAACAAGTACAAACACTCTTTCTTTGACGATACATTCATTACAAGGGCACAATCCTTCACTCTATTATTATAGCAAAATTTGGGGCTTCTCTTATCCAATTTGAGATTATCTTCTTGATTATTGTTTATATTCATAGGATTCATACTTTAGGAGATACCCTTGCGAGTTGTAGGTGGTACTCTTACCTCACCCTTTGCTCCTCGATGAAACTCTCTCTGATTTCTTGAGGAGGCTAGAGGAGCTAGTATTTTTAGGTCTTTGTCCTCCTGGCCAACATTCAGATATGGATAGATAGGTTCCCCCTTATTCATTGAGTTTTCTCCTCCCTCTCGGCATAGTAAGGAGAAGATGCTCCATGAGATCCGAAAGGATGTTAGTCTCCAGTACACTAGATGCACATGGATCTCTCCTATTGCCCCTATTTTCCCCAAGCTATCTTTCTACCATGAGCACTTCTTATAGATTCAAGAGGGTAGAATAGTTCCTCCATAATACCTTTAGCAACACACAATGCATAGTCTTTGGATCCTGATTGGGCAACTTAGGGTGTGTTCTCACCAACTCCGATTGAGTCAAATCACCATCTTTCGACGGAGGAGCAAGTTTGCTTGTTTTGCTCCTTGGATGAATCTGAAACCCTGCAACACTTTATTTTTTGTTGTCCCATTTATTATAAGATCTGAGGCAAATTCCATTACCTTTTCAAGGATAACTCTCAATTTTTTTCTACCTTGTTTAGATACCTGGACCAACAATGTCTCACACTTTTTTTTGAGGAGATAACCCAATTTTATCAACATAAAATCTCTCTTGTAGATGGATTTCACCCCCATCAACATCAACTCATCACAACATGCTTCACTAGATTCGACAAGCTAAGTGACATTAAATGGAAACACCTCGCTTCATTAAATTTAAATTGAAGTAGGGTTACTAGATAGTGCACCCACAATTTGTTAGGGTCCTAAACTAGCGATGGATAGAGACATATCATGGACTTATTCAAATTTGATACTTCGACCTCAATTGTTAGGAGAGATTAGTTTCTAGGGGTTCTTGGAGCTTACCTCTCCTAGGTAACTCCCTTCCCCCCTCTCTCTCTCCATTCTTCTTGGTGTGTACTCCACTCTTCTAGACTACAACCCTCCCCTCCTCTTCTTTTCCTTCTCTTTTTTCTTTCTCTTTGACCCAATTATTGGGTTATATCTTGTATTTATCTTAGTTTTTTTCTTTGTTAGGATTTTTAGCCTACTAGCTAGCAGTCATTATTATCCTTCTTATAGTCCCTTGAGTCTTTTTTTGGCCCACCACGAATATTAATAATATTTTATTTTATTTCTCCTGTGGGAGCATCACTTGATGGTGGTGAGTGTGGAGTTGTTCCCATATATGGTTTTCATTAGTTGATTTCTCTTATGGGTCCCATGTTAACTTTAGGGTCCATTATCTACAAAAACAACCCCATGTTAAGTTTGGAGTTAGTTCTCTACAAAAAGTAATCCCATGTTAGCTTTGGGGTTTGTTCTTTACTCATATCATACTACCTTGTTCTCATACTTTCATGCATAATCCCTACATACCTTATGAGTAGTTTTATGAGAGTCTTGAGTCATTATCCCACATGGCAATACTTGCATCATACCATTGGTACTAGTTTGAACATCAATTCTGCTTACCATCCAGAGATTGGTGGGTAGATTAAAAGAGTGAATCAGGTGCTATAAGATATGCTTCACATGTACTGTATAGATCAAAAACCCCATTGGGAGGATTACTTACATCTGGTAGAATTTTCCTACAATAATGGTCACCATTCGACCATAGGCATGGCACTGTTTTAAGCTTTGTAAGGTAGAAGGTGTAGGACACCCTTGTCATGGGATAATATAGAGGATCAAATTATATTTGTACCAGACATGGTCAAAGAAATGGAACAATAATTAAGGGTGATCAAATAAAAGCTGAAGGAAGCCACAAATCATCAAAAAAGTTATGTCGATATCAAGAGATCACCAAGCAAGTTTGTTATTGGCGATAGAGTATTTTTGAGGGTGAAACCAAGGAAGGGTGCTATCAAGTCCATAAAACTTTATCCTCACTTTTTTGGACCCTTTGAAATTATCAACTAGCCCTACCACCCCATATGTCCAAGATTCATAGCACATTTTATATTTCTTTGCTTAAAAAGTATGTTGCTAATCCAAAGCATGTGTGGGACTTTTCTAATTTGCAGATGGTGAACCCAGAGTGTATAGAGGTTCAACTAGTAATAATCCTTGAGTTTCGATCTAAATCAATAGGAAAATGAACTTTGGAACAGTGCAAAGTTTAGTGGGACCGTTATTTTGAAAGAAATGCTACTTGGGAAAAAGTAGCAGATATGCAAAAATACTTTTCATTTTTGTTTGAAAATGCTATATAAATACTGTTTTATGTTATAATGTTTTAAACATAGAGGACTGTGTTAAGCCTAAGGGGGGATGATGTCATGACCCACCCTTTGGCAAAATTTTATTTTGATGGACTTATTTTGCTATATGGCTTATGGATGAAATGATGGACTATTTTAGTATTTAAGATACTCATTATTATTGGGAATGTGAGTTGTAAATATTATTATGGAAATAGAATAATTTTATGTTTACCTACATTTTATGTATGAATCTGATGCTGCTAATGGAAGTGCACTTTTGTAGGAACAAGTTCCTTCATGGTGGCAGAAATAACTAACCACCGAGAAAAGGGAAGCCTTGGGGAAATGATGTGATGGGTTATTATCGGATTATTTGAGGAGGCAACATGGATGAATGCCCCTATTCATGAAGATGCATATCATAATCTTTTTGCATCATGCTTTTTCTCTAAGATGGAAGTTTGATTTAAGTTTTTTCTTTATGTATTTTGAAATAGCACTTAAGGAATCCATATTTGTTGATAAATTTTAATGAATAGTAAGGAAAGGGGGTTTTGATTATTAACAAATAGAGGAAATTGATTCTCTTTTTTATTTTTTAATAGAAAAAATGGAAACTTAGAACCTTGCTTAATTCAAAACTATATTATAAGGAACTCGATGAATCATAGTGTTAAATTATACTATAGAGTGACATTGGTGTACTTGGGAGAGAGTTGGATAGAGTAAGTATGGTAAAGGTATTTTTTGGAAAAGGATACCATCAGAAGATGAGAACCGGGGATAGAGATATGAACACCTAAACGTAGCAAATTTAGAGGACTACAAAGGAGTTACCAGGTTGTTTTTGAATTGCTTTTTGGGCTTGTATTTGATTGATGTTGTATACATTGGCTTGTATGCTAATTTTTTATTAGAATGATAGTATGTCTAAATTATTTTAGAATATACTGGACAAGTCATGTTAAAACCTTAGTTGTTGGTTAGGGAAGGAATGTACAATGTGGAATGATCAATTTTAGATTGTTGTTGTATTAAGTGATAGATATAAATCGTGAAGAAAAATTCAAAGAGACTATAAGACCTTCTACTATTGTTAGTGAATACATTGGTTAAAAATATTTTCAGTTGCTCTACATTTAATTTCCAAGTTTTTTATAAGAACCGTGTATGGTTGCTAATAAAATTGTAGAGAGGAAAAATTAGAGTAACTTTATTTGGTATCAGATGAGGTATTGTGTTTTTCCATTGGTTCACGCAAGTATCCGAGCATACCCATGTTGTTAATAGAAAATAACAAACTCTAGAGGAAATGTGATTTTTGTAGGGAAGAGAACCAGACCTGTGTTTGACTGATGTATTCTGGATTGTGATTGTTTGAAACTGATGTATGATGGATATACTTTTGAGATAAAGAAATAATAGAAACTGGTTATATCTTTATGTGAATGAATTCAATTTTAGTTTGATGTCTAATATATGCTACCCGTGAATAGGAAAACGTATTTACGGTTTGAGTAGAATCAAATGACTGATTTGTAGATTAAGCAATGTCACTTCTTCTGCAATGATATAGAAATGTATAACTGTGATTATTTTTAGAATGAACAAAGAACCTTGTGCTTTAAGGAAAATCTTGATGAATAGAATCAAATGACTAATTTATAGTTTAAGCAATGACACTTCTTCTGCAATAATATGGAAACATGTGACTGTGGTTATTGTAGAATGGATAGAAAACATTATGTTTTTAAGGTAAAATGTCTGCAATGTTCTTGTTTGCATATTGGGAATGGTTTATGTAGACACCTAAAACATGCCATGGTCAGGAAGACTACTTACATGGATACACTCATACATCATGTGACTAAAAATTGGGATCTTCCAAGTGTCAAAGTGGTTTTTACCACTCATTTGGGGTATTTTCAGCCCATCCAAGCTTGGTCATTGTAGACCAGACTGGCCAAAATCCAGTCACTGTAGCTCATAACGGCCAAACCTTAGCTGTTGTAGATGACAACGACTAAGCTTTTAATGCATTTTTTTGCCCATCTAGCCTAATCTTGGGTGGAAGTGGCAGTCTGCATGTAATAAGGACGAGCGAGGACAACTTTGCATTCCTCCTCACAGTTAGTCTACATGGAAGAATCAAAGTCTATATTTAGACTTCAGTTAAACATAGAAAAACAAAGAGCTTCTCATGCTAACACCTAGTACGCATGAGGGATTCAGTCCCAAGGTTGAACATTGACCTAGGGCTTCAAAACACTTTATAAGGAATAAACCTAAAAGCACTAGGGGACATTTTTTTGATCAATTAGGACACTTCTTGATCTTATTGGATATTCTTGGACTTTATTTAATCAATATTTCAATCAAAGAGAGATAAAATCATACATCAGAACTTTGAATAGGTTGGATCATTGAGGAGAGCTTCTAGAGACTTGGAGAGATTTCCTTGGAGATCGATTCTTGTAGTGGAGCCCTGTCGGATTGGAGGGCAAATATAAACACCTAAGGCAATCATTTTAACATTAGTAGCGAACTTGAGCCCATAGCCTTTGGATCAAGAGAGAGATTTCACCTTAGGACAATGGCCCGCAACCTAATCTAGGATTTTAGATGTTAGTTTATTTTATTTTGCTTTCTCTCATTTCAATAACATAAGCTTTATTTCAGTTATTTTCTTGCATAGTACTAGTTTCATTGCATTTATTGAGATTATTCATTGCTAACAACCTCATACAAGGAGGTAATATCGAACATCTAAGCGTGTGTTGTTGTTTCATTGATTTCAGGGCTACAGGTTCAATCGAGAAAATCCACAACATACAAGTACAAGAGGATCCCTCTAGCAATCAGACCTAGAGAAGGAGGCATCTATAAGCCCTCATACATTTTCATGTGCATCATTGAGAAGCATTATAAAGCATTCCACCCTTGTGCGAGGGATATTTCATACACCCACTACCCTCTTTTGTGTGTAAAATCATGTATCAAACAAACGATATCCCTCAGAGGGATTCATATATAACCTAATCTAGAGAATATCAATAATAAAAGAATTCGTTCGTTTACTTCACATTCTGGTTATATCTACTTTGTGCCTTTCATTTATTGCATGTTTAAATATTAAAGGATTCAATTTAATCACAAGTAGAGTAGTTGGTGGATGGCGTGTCGCTTCCCTGGGGTCGCTATAGATGGCGATCGCGGTGGTACTCCTACCTAGTCCTTTAGCTTATTTTTATTTTATACCTCTTTACTGACTCGGGTTTTGTATACAGGTTCAACCACTCTAATCTACAGTGGCCATAATTCAGCCGCTCTAGTCTACAACGGCTAGTGGTCAGCCACTCAGGTCAACAGCGGCCAGAAGTCAGCCACTCTGGTCAACAGTGGCCAAAGCTAGAGTGCAACTGAGGTCAAAACATTGAATATCTGAGCTAGATTAAAGTTTGGTACAACTTTTCTGACACTTTATAGTTCTTTGTCATTTTTTGTTTCATTAAAATCAGTGATAATTAAGAAATACTTCGATTTGGAAAACTAAAAGAATGAAAGAGAAAGAACTTGTATCTTGCACATCCTATGTTTCTTTTTTGATTTTCCACTAGGCGTTGCTAGGAACAACGACTTCTATCTATAAATTTTCCCTAGAATCCAACGTGCTAGACACTGTGTGATTGGTTTGCTTGCTTTGGGGTCTTTCTAAAGGTCATACTTGCACCTAATAGAGTGCGTTCATTAATCTCATAGTAGCTATGCACCTTTCTGAAATTTAAACGCATTTTGCATTAGGCATATAGGAAAAGTTCATTACTACTATATGATGCATTCTTACTCATGCAAAAATTAAAATGAACCACACACAAACACGTTTCTTTTAAAAATTAGGGAGTTGGATCTCATCACCAACCCTCAATTTAGTCCAGTGACATTGGCATTCATATCCTTCCATCGTTTTTCCCCCTAGAGCTTCATAGAAACAGACTAAGGAACTTACTTATAGTGAAAATAAGGTACATGTGTTCAAAATATCTCCCACTATTGGAACAATCATTAGTTCAAAGTGGAAGAGCTAGGTGAACCCCCCACTGGGATTTAAGTGGTGTACCCTAGTCTCTTTTGAGAAATCATGTTTGGCATGAGTGTTCTTAATTATCACTATGGATGAGTCTCCTCATTCTAAATCCAAAGCAACAACAAGAAACAAGAAATAAGAAACAACCAAAAATCAAAATACAACAAACAGTTTAGGGCACACTTAAATTTGTAGTCAAGATAAACATTTGTGAGATATTGTTTGGTCATATTTAAGTGCAACACAAAAGTTAAATTTCCAAAAATAATGGTTAAAACAAGAAGTACACATCCTTGGTCTGACATCGAGGGAGAATACGAAACAACACATACCCTTAGGCGAAGTCGTAGTAACATTGAAAGACCTACTCAGAAGATCGTGAGATACAGTTCTGCAAGTCTAAGGGGTGATAACTCAACCTTTGGGGGATCTCCTCGAGAAACCCCAAATAGGAAACCAAATCAAGTAACTACATCACATCAACACAAAGAGGCCTCATGGCCATCATCATCAAGGATACATGAGAAAACCTCAAGAGCTTCCTCTAAACACACATAAACTTCTCAGAGACATGAGGAAGCTTCAAGGGCTTCCTCCTCACATAGACATAAAGAGGGTTCTAGACCTCATTATTCACAAAGGGATGATGATGTTTCCTCATATCCGTCCTCATGTAGGGTAGAGAGGACCACACAACCTTCATCACCAAAAAGACACAAGTTCCAACATCCCAAAATTCACATGAGACACTTAGAACAGATCAGCCCACTAAGGGGTAGGAAACTAGAAATACCTCCAGTCATAGACATCAAATAGAAGATATCCTTTACACAAGAGGAAGGATTCCAATAGACTATGACCTTATTAGAGTAAATGGCACCCCACAGGATCAGCCATGGAAAACAAGATAGTTGGATGAGTTAGATCGGTTGCATCCAAGGCCACCTCCCAGAACGGTAGCCATAGAGAATTTTGCATCTAGAATTTCACTAACTGTGACTTCTAAGCCCACTTCTCAAATTGGGGGTGCCTCAAAGTGACCCTGTAGTAAACATATAGATTTTGATCATAGATACACTCAACAATATACTAAACAAGTCACATTAGCTAGCGAGAGCAAAAAGACAGTAGAAACCTCTTTAAGAGATCTGTAAATCAAAACCAGTAGGATAGGGTCATATAAGCATGAGTCCTCTATGACCACGTAAGTTAACTGTGTGCAATGGTTAGAAAATACCTTGCACAAAGAGTGAGATCTTGTAGATGCTCTTGAACATGATAAACAGAGAGAATGGTTGTTGTGCCAACATGAGCAACATTTGAGAGAGCAAGCTGAGTAGCTAGCTCAAGACAACCAACAAGAAAATAGAAATGATCATCAAAGAGATCAATGCACTAACTCACCAAGGGAGTAGCGCACTAGACAAGAAGGAAACCTACAACAAAATCACCCTCCAAATCATGAGCAAAATCCAACTGGGGGAAAGGGTAAACTTAATAAAACAGGATTAGGCACATCTTGAATCCCCTTGTAGGAGGGAAGAAAATGGAGAAAATCAAATGGATAGAGTGTTATGTCCACCACAACTGCGAAGTTTTACAAAATGAGGAACTCATCACCTCAAAGGCCTTCTAAGCACTTGTTGAAAAGATGAAATACTTTAAAAAATAAGAGACGGCTGGTAGCCAACCAACATTAAGCAAGATACACAATCAACCATTATGTCTATTTGTCCCTAGCCCCACATACCCTCAGCATTTTGAGATGCCTAGGTTGGGAAATTTTAAGGGTGAAGAGGATGCACAAGAGCATGTTACCAATTTCATCAATGCATATTTTCATCTTGAAGACAACGATGCTCTCATGCTTAGGACATTCATTATGACATTTGCGGGCGTCGCCACCCAATGGTTCAACCAACTACCCAAGCATAACATATCCAATTTCGAACAACTAGTGAATGTTTTCTTGAAGCATTTCTCTTTTGATGCTAATATGAAAGTAAACCTTTTAGACCTAGCCAATTTGAGACATTATGATGACAAGCCAATAATGGATTATGGGAATAGGTGGAGAAGAGTCATGGCAAAATTATCATTCTCCATCCCCACAGAAGATATCGTCCGGATGTTCACCAAGAGTTGTTCCAAACACATTTCCCTCTTGCTACAAATATAATAGTACCCCTCATTTGAAGAAGCTTTGGAACAGGCCAAACTCATTGAGGATATAAAAGTAGACGAGGGAACTATCAAACTCCAAACCAAGAAGGAGTGGAACAAAAATGACAAAAATGGCAAATACAAGTAGAAGCAGGCAAGCCCTGCTCCAGTTAATCAAGTGGTATTGGCTATGCCTAAATATGGGGTTGTGCACCAACCCCAAAATTATCAAGCACAGAACTGTCAGCCAACTATGATCAAAATAACAATCAAGGGTGGAACAAAGAGCGCAAACCCCCTTGCTATTTCACACCATTGACATAATCAATGTAATAAATCTTCAACCAATTGAGTGAGGTGAGAAATATCAGGTTCCTTGATATAACTCTTATAGATACCAACCATCCTAAGCCAAAAGGATATAGGGAAAATCAATTTTACCCTTATCATAGGATACCGGGGCATAATATTGAGGCTTGCGTTGGTTTCAAGCACCAAGTGCAAAATGTGATTGAGGTGGGAGAACTTAAAGTAGACAACCCACTAGACCCTGAAAACAGAGATATGGGCATCTACAAAAACCTACTACCAAACCATGAGGTTCCTAGAGGGCAAGGTGCATAAGTCAATCAGATTTGAATTGTCAATATAGCAACCAAGACTAGGTGGTATGGTCAACCGCAACCTCCTACAACTCCCATTAATTTCCTAGCTACACCGACGTAGAGGCAAGGGCAAGACAACCTTCCAGGTCCACCAACTCGACCTGTGGTAACCATTTGGAGCAGACTCGAGCAAAATTTATAAACGACTTTAGCTAAGATATCAATAAATGAGCTCATACAACAGTCCCCAAAGCACAAGGATATCTTGATGGAAATTTTAAAGTCGATTGAGCTATAACCACAAGATCCAAATGCATTCACCCATTTTGTAGGACAAGTACAAGAATGCCAGGAGCCTGTAATTCGATTCTACGATCATGAAATTAAGATAGTATCCATTGCCTTACTAGGCCCTCCATTGCACATTATAGCATTAGTTAATGATTTACCATTTAAGTGGGTCTTGATCGATACAAGTTCTTCAATCAACATCATCACAAAAACAACAATAGAACACCTTAAGATCCCCAATCCAATATCGTTTCGAGAGCCTATACATTAAGGGCTTTCAATGATGCTTTATGCAATATTATGGGAATGATAGTCCTACCTATCAAGGTGGGGCATAAGACCATCCCCATGATGTGTCATGTCTTGGAAGGAGCCATGCAATACAACATCATCCTATGGAGATCTTGGATTAAGGACATGAGATGTGTTCCTTTGATATTACACCAATGTGTCAAGTATGTGCATGATAACAAAGTCTACATGGTGTTGGCCGATGAAGATCCATTCAAGTATGTTCATCAGGTGGATTTTCCAAGAGAATTTATGATTCCTTCTGCCCACTTATCTGTAGGGACTTCATATCCAACTACCCATCTGGATAAAAAATACAAAGGGGTATAAAAGGACCCATCTGCATCAACACCTCATATTGCACACAAAGTAACCAATGCTTATAATAGACCATCGATGTCTAAACCAAAATATAATTAGAAGCTAAAGGCACCCATGGTTGAGAAAAGAGAGCCCAAGAAAGTGCTAATCATAGACATTAAGAAAATTCCAACTCCCATGGAGGAGGAAGATCTCCAAGATCAAGTGGAGGAGATACTAGAACCCGCTTCGTCAATATTGTCTATAGGATTATCCATATCACATGCGACAATACACTTGGCAAGTATAGGGATAGGAGAGTATCTTGTGTATAACATAAAATTTACACCATCATAGAGTCTACGCAAGACATGGGATGTCCAAAATATCTAAGACCGCCAGTGGGAACAGTGGTTCCGCTTGGAATCCCTCCCAACCAAACAAATTTCATCTACGTTGGACTAGATTGCGCCCATAAATATATGGACATAGAAGAGGATAATGATGAATTATTCATCGTAAATGTTCATTACCTCTCTAATCCTGAGTTTTCTTTAAGCTACTTTGAACGCTGTCATTGGCATGGTTATGGTCTTGGTATATATGAGCAGGGGCGCAAACGGCCATTCGAGCCAGAATACCAGCTCCCATTTGATAGATTTAGGTTAGGCTATCACATCAGAGGTCGATATGACTCTTTAGCAACAACATTAGATAGATTAACCTTGGTGTTAGGAGAAGACATCGATTTTATTCCCTATCACCCACTAAGTACGAGATATCTGAGTAGCAGACAAGTCGCTATGGAAAGCATGCCACCTCCCGAGACCTATCATCCAAGCTCCACAATTGATGCCACCCCAACTGGTTACAACTCATGGGATGATGAGAAAGAAGAAAATGGATATATGGCAAGTGATGGTGAAGCATAAGTAGGCTTGGCCTATCATGAGCCTCGCTATTTACAGAGATTTACTTGGTTTGACCACCACGAGAGTGGGTACGTATCGAATGAAAGTGGTTATGAGTCAGAGGACTCAATAGAAAGAGCATACCTAGGAACAAGGCAATGGCCCCATGACTTGGGATAGCATACTAATGCAAATGGCATCTTCATAAGTGACAAAGAATATGAGGATGAGACAAAGATGGCCTACTTAGGACCAAGAGACGTGCCCCTTACCTTGGGGTTGCATACCAATGCTAATGGTTTTTGGATAAGTGATGACGATTTTTATGACAAGACTGAGATGGATTATATCAAACCTCACCACTTGTGGCAAGTCGAGATGTTGGTAGAAAGAGAAGTAGTAATTCATGCTATAGACCCTGGCTTGCAATTTTTAATGAGATCAGTTGACTAGAATGTCATTCATCGCATGGTCAATCCCCCTCTATCTACATTTAGGGAACTATTAGATCCCAATGATCCTATTATATGACTAGCTCATGGGCTAGATCCAGAGATTCCTTTTCCTCCAGATCCTCATCATGAGTATAGGAAGGAAACCTCTGAGACAAGATTTCAACCACATGGTTCTGGAGATTTCATACCATCCGTCAACACAATCTCCATTGATTTGACCACTCCACTTCATAACCCAGTAGATCCCACTAAACCTTTGTGTCTTGACACGTAGGCCATTAATTGGGATCGCACTGATTCACCCATAGAGCCTGAAGATCTCTTCTCTAATGAAGAGATATTATAATCATTCCATTTTGCATCAAGCTGTGCATATGATGTTTTCCATGCTGGTCTGGATCCTATGTTAGTAGGACTTGTAAATCCTATCGATGACATTCACTTGATACCCATGCCTCACCAATTGGAGGATGGGTCACATATGGCTATAGAAGCGACTTTCGAGGTGGACATCAATGATGATCCTACTCAATCAAAGAAATTCAAGTTCAGAGAAAGTTTGTCTCCAGAGGAACAAGTCATTATCATTCCTCTCCTTAAATAGAGGTCAAATCTATTTTCTTGGACTTACAAAGACATGCCAGGTATTGATCCAAATTTAGTTGTTCACAACCTTTCATTGGATCCCCTAAAGAAGCCAATCAAGAAAAAATTGAGGAAGATGCATCCAACCGTCACTTTGATGATAAAGAACGAGTTGTAAAAACTATTGGATGCGATATTCATAGTTCCCATCGACTATCCTGAATGGGTTTCGAACATGGTGCCCGTAGGAAAACCAGATGAAAGAGTCCATATTTACATAGATTTTAGGGACTTAAATAGGGCAACTTCGAAGGATTCATTTTCACTGCCAAACATATACGCTCATGTTGATGCCACTGTAGTTCATGAGATGCTCTCCTTAATGGATGGGTTTTTTGGATACAATCAAATCTGAATAAAACTCGAAGACCAGCATAAAACTGCTTTTATTACTCCATGGGGAACTTTTAGTTACAAAGTGATGTCATTCAGCCTAAATAATTTTGGTGCCACATACCAGCGGGCCATGACATACATATTTCATGACTACATGCACACAATCTTGGAAGACTACATGGATGACTTGTTGGAAAAATCTTTGATACGACAAGAGCATGCTAAGATCATTACGAAATTCTTCGATCGCCTCATAGAGCACGTCATATTGAATCCTAAGAAGTGCGTGTTTGGCATGAATTTTTGTAAGCTCTTAGGTTTCATTGTTTCCAAGAGGCATTGAAGTCGATCCTACAAAAGTAGAAGCTATAATGGAAATGGCTGCCCCTACCAACATTAGGGAATTAATAATCCTACAAGGCAAGGTAGCATCCATCAAACGGTTCATTGCACAATTATCAGATAAGTGTCGACCCATGAATTGGTTGCTATGCAAGGATGTTCCATTTTATTGGGATGAAGAGTGCTAACAAGCCTTTGTAGAGATCAAGACATACCTACCAGTGTTGCCAGTACTGGATCCACCAAGGCCAGACATGCCATTGTTGCTATACATATCAGCTATTGATTTTGCTTTGGGCACCATGTTAGCCCAAAAGGATGCACAAGACAAAGAGCAAGTCGTATATTACATAAGTCACACCTTGGTAAGCTATGAGCTAGGATATGCGTATGTAGAAAAGTTATGCTTAGCAATGGTATTTGCAACCAAAAAGTTGTGACACTACATGTTGATCCATATGACTTACGTTATATAAAAAAAAATCCTTTGCAGTTTATGATGAACAAGACGTATCACAATACATGTACTACAAAGTGGATCATGATATTGATAGAATTTTATCTAGAATTCATAAGCCAAAATTCCATCAAGGGATAAGTCATAATAGATCAATTAGCAGAGGCACCTCTTTATGATAGCAAGCCTCTCACTATAGAATTGCCTGATAATGCAGTCTTTGCATTATCAGATCCATTGGAACTCGAAAAACCTAAGAAACAAAGAGAAATGGCATTATTATTTTATGGTTTAAAGTGTGAGAAAGGGGGTAGAGTAGGGATAGTATTTATCACACTACAGGGTGCTCCATTTTCCTTATCATTCAAGCTAGACTTCCCTTGCACAAATAATAACACAGAGTATGAAGCCTTGATCTTGGGAATCCAAACAATAGTTGCAATGGGCATTAAAATATTGAATATCTTTGGTGACTCCTTGATCATAGTAAATCAAGTCAAAGGATTGTTCCAATGCAAGTGCCCACTCCTAAAATATTACAAGGAGCTTGTTGACACTTACCTAGCCCGACTAGAATGGTATGACATTGAGGCAATCCCTCATACATCAAAAACATTTGCAGACACCATGGCATATTTGGGATCCTTAATCCCACAGAATCCATCCACTGATTTCACAACCGTTCATGTGAAAGTGCTCGCATTTGCTACAATACAACATGAGGTTATTGACAACCTAGAGTCAGTCAACATGATCCAAACTAAGCCAAATTAGAATTGGTCATTCAAAGTTAGAGCTTTCTTGCAAACAGCCCCTTGGGAATCTTTGATCTCTCAATATTCCACGAAATGTGGAACAACCATTCATCACAGGATTATTTCCCATAGTGTTCACAAATGTTGGAAAACAAGGAGAGCATGCCATTTTATCCATAGAAGCAGTGGCTTATCAGGATTTGCTTTCCCAGTTGCAGGATTTCCTGAAGCTTGGAATAGTACCGCAAGGCCTGTCGCATGCTAAATATGAACATTTAAACAAAATGTGACAAGATAAATTTTCTAGGAAATATCCTTTATAAACGAGGTTACGATGGAATGCTCCTTCGTTGTCTTGAGCCCCAGTAAGCATCTTGGGCAATTTTGTAAGCTCATGATGGTACATGTGATGGCCATCGTGAAGCGCATATTGAGAATAGGTTACTATTGGCCAACTATGGAGAAATAATGTTGTGAGTATGTTAGGAAATGCATCAAGTGTCAATATCATGCAAACCTCACTCACTTGCCATCACAAGCCCTACAACCCATCCAGGCAGCACGACCCTTCTTGTAGTGGGTATTAGACTTGATTGGGAAGATCTATCCCCCATATTCGGGTCGACACACATTCATCATAACACCCACTGAGTATTTCACAAAATGGGTCTAAGCGATCCCCTTAATATCGACAAATGGACCAAGGATTACAGATTTTATACTCCACAATATTATAAGTCATTTTGGGGTCCCTTCAAAGATTATATCGGATAATGGACCATATTTCAAGAACAAAAATGTGTGCACTTTAATGAAAAAATACCACATCCAACATAATTTTTCAACACCCTATTATCCACAAGTAAATGGGCAAGCCAAAGCTTCAAACAAAATAATCGTCTCCATATTGAGAAAAAAAGTGAGAGATAATCATAGGGATTGGCATTTGTAGTTACCTCTAGCATTATGAGCATATAGAACTAGTGTGTGAATACCCACTGGGGCAAAACCGTTTTCACTTGTATATGGCACTGAGGCCATCATGCCCCTAGAATTGGAAATCCCAACCTTACACGTAGCATTAAAGGACTTCATACATGATGATGTTGCGCGACAAGGCCGTTTGGATCTGTTAATGCTTCTTGATGAACGACGAGTCAATGCCTTGGAGCATCTTTGCATTTATCAAAATCACCTTACACGAGCATACAATAGCAAAGTCTATTTGAGAGAATTAAAATTTGGGGATCTTGTGCTCAAAGAAAACCAGCAAAACTTAAATCTACCGTCACATTTGCGACACAAATTTGTGGTAAATTGGATATGGCCCTACATGGTTTTAGAGAAGGTTGGATCAGGGGCATATTGCCTCACATCGTTGTATGGTATTGAATAGCATGAACCTATCAATATCATTCATCTAAAGACATTTCATACATAACGATAAAAAACATTCAAGTATGTCATAAAATTCAAAAACATTCAAATATGTCATAAAAATAAAAAATATTCAAATATGTCATAAAAATCAAAAAACAAATATGTCATGAAAATAAAAAACATAATAAAAAAAAAAGCTCCAAAGGCATTTTAAAGCCCTTTGGTCAAATCAAATAAAATCACAAAAAAGCTCCAAGGATACTCGCTTGGTCAAAATCAAATCACAAAAATGCTCCAAGGGTACCCAAGTCGCTTGGTCAAAAAAAAAAAAGAAGCTCCAAAGGCATCTTAAAGCCCTTTGGTAAAATCAAATCAAATCACAAAAATGCTCCAAGGATACCCAATCCGCTTGGTCAAAATCAAACAAAAATCTCCAAAGGCATCTTAAAGCCCTTTGGTCAAATCAAATCACAAAAATGCTCCAAGGGTACCCAATCCACTTGGTCAAAATCAAACAAAAATCTCCAAAGGCATATTAAAGCCCTATGATCAAGACAAATCAAATCATAAAAATGCTCCAAGGGTATCCAATCCACTTGGTCAAAATCAAACAAAAAGCTCCAAAGGCATCTTAAAGCCCTTTGGTCAAGTCAAATCAAATCACAAAAATGCTCCAAGGGTACCCAATTCGCTTGGTCAAAATCAAACAAAAAGCTCCAAAGGCATCTTAAATCCCTTTGGTCAAGACAAATCAAATCACAAAAATTCTCCAAGGGTACCCAATCCGCTTGGTCAAAATCAAAAAAAAAGTTCCAAAGGCATATTAAAGTCCTTTGGTCAAATCAAAACACAAAAAAAAATCAAAATTCAAAGCACAAAAACAATACAAAAAGCAAAAATACAAAACCATTTGCATCTTACATCCACATAATTGCATATCCATACATATCCATTGCATTCACATATGTTATGATCACATTTTTTTTTTTTTACAAACGATGCCACAGTTTGTATCTCAATCACAATACACAAGTTCATCCTCATCCATGCATCCATGTGTGTAAATGTGTTTTTCAACACAACCAAATAATGTTGCTATACAGAATAAACAAAGGTTTCCTATTATTTCAATCATGTCTAGTGGTCTTATAAACTTTTGTAGAGAGCCACCTTGATTAGTAGAGGGCAACGTCTAGTTGTAACTATACCTTGGATATTCAGGATCCCATCACTAATTGAAACACTAAAATCCTAGTTGGTACAAGGGAAAGATGAAAACAACAAAGTAGTATAATATACCTTAAGCGAAAAGGATCTTCCTTGCTTATCCCCCTCTGTAACCGGTTCAAAGGTGCTTAGAATTGGCAAAAGGACAAGTTCCACCCTACCCAAAAATGAGTGATTATCATCACTACATAAATCCCTTGCTTTCATTAAAACAAGCAAAAATCCTGAAACAAAGCACAAAGTCAAAATTCCAGTCTCAAAATTCATATTTCAAAATCAAAAATCAGTCATAGTAAAAAAAACAAGTGAGTTTCATCCTTACATACAATCCCTTGCTCAAGAGAAAAACAAAAAAACAAAAAAATAAAATAAACAGTGATTTTCGTCACTAAGTATGAGCAAGTATCCCAAAAGAAATGAAGAAAAAAAGGGAATAGAACTTGAATCCCTAGAATTCTCAGTGTTGCACAAACTGGAAGGAGAAATCCTTACACATGACGATATGTCTACCACAAAATCTTATGGCATTTGTATAGACCAATGTTTGAATGTGGATGAGCTAGCTTAGGTAACCCAATACTGCCTAGTGGTATAGTCCAAATAATTCCAACATAAGGATGAGATAAAACACTTGAGAATCCCTGATCTTAGCAATGGGCTGAAAGAATCCCGCCTGACATTGGAGGAAATGCTAGAGTTCTATCTAAAAATATATTTATTTGCACACATAGAGAGAATGAATATCCAAGTACAGAGAGAACGCCTTGCTTTTCAAAATTCTTGTATGACCAGTACATAAATGTTGATAGGGTAACTAGAGTGTTTGAAGTATCAAGAAAACCCATAAATAAATTTCTAAACATAGCAACAAATAATACCAACAGTCACATCATCAACTTTCTTTATAATCTTCTGTAAATTAGGGGGTATTAATAAAATAATATTAAACTAGATACCTGATATATGTCAAAAATGATATCAATACAGTCACTAACTATTTTACATATCTTAAATTACAAAAGCTTATCTAGAAAATACATACACTCCACATCATTACATCGCACTTATGGATGATTTAAATAATTAATTCATATGAGTAGAATGATTATTAAATATTCTTGGTTGTTATACTTTCTATGGTATCACTCGTTAAATAGTTAAAATCATAGCATATGCATCCATTATGTTTTAAGTGATTAAAACATACAAGTTAATTTACATTAGATTACATACTGCATTCACCATAACATAGCATTAGTTAGATGCATACAATTAAATCAAAATCAAACATGTATCTAACAAAAAGATTTCATCCATAAATACATAGTTCACAAATCATCCATTTACATAAAAGATCACATTGTTGCATTCATCCATACATAGAATCATAAATCCATCATCAAATCAACTCAAGATACATCACATCATGTCACAATAATCAAATCATGAAATCATCTACATAAACACATACATAAGCATCCATCTCAAATCCATATCATCATAAATATCATCTATCATCTAACACATTTTTTCACCTCATCATAAATCCATTATAACATCGCATAAACAAAACAAAAACATAAGCAATAAATGGCATGCATAATGAAACATAAATGCAAAGACTCATAAATATGTTTGTCTCAAAAGATGTCTCAGAATGTGTATCTCAAAGTGCATGAATATACAAAATCGCCCACAGGCTACAAATCATATAGGTCAAGTAGACCTCAGAAATAGATTCCAAGTGCATCATCAATCAAACACAAGGTCTGCATCCCTAGCATCACCTCCCCCTATGGTTGTGTCACGCGTGCAGTGATATGACCCTACTAGTCTCTTTGTATGATTCTGAGTCCTCTGGATAGGATGAGCGGAAGACTGTCCAGAGGTGGATTGCCTGCTGACTTGTGAGCCACGTGCACCTAGTGCCTCCCTAGAAATAACCCCATGCCTCCTAAACTACATCTAGAGAGAGGCTATATGGGAGACATGCACCTAAATATAATCCTCATACTCATCCAGCAATACCTGTAAGCATAGAACCTCTCCCCCTATTTTTGCCCCAGGATCTACCCTGATATCACCCTATGGTGTAGGAGGAGGAACAAAAAATTGCATCCTAGAAGCACCACCTCTGATATTAGCCTACAAAGCCTGGATCTATAGCGTGAGCTACTCTATGGTGGCATCCTTTTGTGGTATGGTAGCATCTCACTGTTGCACCTAGATATTAGTCGACTGGAGCTCAGCCTTGACCTCGTGCAATTGTGCTCTTAGAGGATAATCTCTCTCCTCACGATTCAACTCCTCCTCATCCTCCTCAAGAGCATCCTACTTCTCTACTACCACCTGCTCTATTGGCTGGCCCCATACCTTAGTCTAGGATTGGACTCTACACTTGGCCAAATCTGCACCATCACCCCTACCATCATCCTTATGACCCAAGCTACCATCACCATGCCACATCTGATCCCCCCACCACTAATCAAATGCCTATATAACTCCCCCAACAACTCTTGGGGCAACCGTTGGGGCATCCTCCTCAGCTTATAACTCTATGATCCATAGCAGGGGAAGATCTCTCTTTACTGTGATGCATCTATATGCAAATGGAACAAGAGACACATCCTGTTGTAGCCCGTATTAACGTAGAACTCAGAAGTAGAAGAAATACTCCCATATGCCAACATTATGGTTGATGAGCCACTGCTCATATTGTGTCCTATATGTGAAACTAGCAGAATCATCCCAAACCAAGCACTCGTGATATGGTCACTAGATGACATCTCTAGCCTTCAGCCTAGTAAAAGTAGTAGTATATTGGGAAAGCTCCCCTACATGAGGATGTCTCTTGCACCCCCCGTGCCCTCGATCTCATCTAGAAACATAGCATTACATCCACTCCTTTATGATTGTAATCTCAGTAGGAAGCCCTCTGGGGTGATCTACCTTGATGTGCTCCCATCCCCAAACCTGTAAGAGCAAGCTGCAAGCAATATCGATGCGACCTCATTGATGGATATGGTACAACTCATCATAGCACTGGGCCAATAAGGACCTCACCCATGCATAGATGACGGGCGCCTTATTGTCCATCAGGTCCTGAACCATCATAAGGAGGTTCCACAGGAACCTCAAACCTGAGCAGTTTGGGATCAAGATGTTGCTGATAATCATAAGCAACATTGCATACCTTTTTGTTAAGACCTCCGCCTCATACCACTGAAAGATATACACTCCTCCATACTTGGTGTCCCTGAAGGACTCCATAGAGCACCCTCTAAAAACTCAAAGAAATACAACATCATGATCATTAGTGGTCAAAGAGACAATGGCCACTCCATCAAAAGGGAGCTGAAAAATCCTATACACATCCTTCAGTATAATATTCATCTCGTCGGTAGGAAGGTGGAAGGTGTTGGTCCTAGGGTCCCACCGATGGACCAAAGCCATAAGGTAGGTCTGATCTGACATGATGTGAGGCAACCTAGTGACATACTGGAGCCCACGGGCCTTGAACCAAGCCCAGTCTATGTCATCCAACAGGGGTACAAGGTCATTCATGAGCTTCGGGTGACGAGCTCAAGCATCGAGAATCTAAGAGCAAAAGAGAAAATAAAACATAACTACAATGCATATAAGGCATGAATAATAATAAAACATGAAAACAATGCAAATAACGATGGGCTACTCTAAGTCCAAGAAAAAAGAGTAATAAATGCACCTAATTATGCAAAAAAATTCAAAAACAAGTCACAAAAATTCAAAAATTCAAAAAAAATCAGTTAATCATGCAAGAAAATTCAAAAAATTTACAAAGGGTTCTTGGTTGCTGTCGACTACAGCGGCTAGAAATCGGCTACTAAAGCTGAGAGTGGCCAAGCCCCAATGGTTAAAATTTTGACTGTTGAAATTCAAATTTGGACGCTCTGAGCGACAGAGGCCAAGCCAGAGGTTGAGCTGGATGCTCTAAGCAGTAGCGATCGATAGGCGATGCAGCAGGAGCATCTGCCCTAGGCTAAAAATAAAATAAAAAATAAAAAAAGAACAAATGGTGGCAAACCCACCACATAACTAAACTAAGCCTAGCTATAGGTTTAATAAATTTCCAACAGGTTTAAAGAAGTTAATGTATCGATTACTTATTTTAGTTCATTTTACCCAAAATGATGAAATAGACAGGGTTAAGGTTTCAAAGAGTACCCGATAAGCTTCGGCTCCTCCGCTCGCTGATGTCTCACCCTGTGCAACCATAAACCTCCAAATCGTAACAACCCTCCAAATTGCAGAAGTCACTTTCACAAACAGAGCTTTAACACAAACTGACAGTTGGTGAAAGTGAAAGGCCAAAACCCTAGGGTTAATTTTTATTTTTCCAAATTATGGCTTGGCCACTTCTGTCGTCAGCAGCCCAAACTTCTTGGCCGCTCAAGATGAGAGCATCCACAATCAAGAAGCTGGCGATCACTGGACCTAACAGCGACCAGTAGCCTAAGCAAAACCAGGAGGGATTCTCTCCATGAGAAGCATCAAAAACATTAAATAAACACATTTTCATGACTCATGGTCATCATAATCATCAAAATAACAAAAAAATTGCATAAAAACAAATCTCAAGTAAACCCCCTATCAAGTTACTTATTCTATCAACTTAGTGATTGCAGCGATTTGCACTCCATGCAACTCGGAAAGATGAGTAAGTTATCATGGGGTTACTTGGGGTAAAACTTTCATTTTGGAACTACGATGTGCCTCCTTCAGCCCCAAAGAAGACCAATATGGTTGGACTGCTCCACGGGTATGAAGGAATCATCCTAATTCTCTTATGACATCAAAAACACTGAGCCAAGTGAGGCAATACAAGCACAAATAGAATCGCTCATCCTAACTCCCTAATAAGGCTATTTATGATCGCAATGCTCCTCGAGGATAAGGATGAATGATTATCATAAACAATTGAAATCACACTTGGATGGGGTTTTACCCATTAAAAAGAATAAATAATAGAAAGGAACCAAAACTAGTCATATTTGGTCAAGCGACTCATTGCTTCATTCATTGCCCTTCCCTCACCAATTCATTGTGTGAGGGGGTAGTTTGAAAATTAAAATCATCATAATCAAAATCAACAAAATATCACTAGATCATGTCAAAATTACGTCCGTCCTATGAATCCTTGCACTCAACTCTTACAAAACTTTTCCCATTTGCTGGGGTCATAAGCAAAAAGGACATATTCAATTTGTAGCTCTTCTTTGATTGGTTTTGTTGTAGTGACATAAGCTAACCGATTATGTTTGAGGAAGAGTGCAAGTGGACATGTGCAAGCCCTATGCTAAATTAAGCCTTCAATCAAGTTGAAGTAATGATTCAAGGATGTGTTTTGTCTTGCGTTATTAGGCCATCCAACATTGATCAGATCAATGATCATCGTACACCCTACAAACATAGCGGTCTATGTTTTTACCTTGCGCTATGTCTATTACTCAATGCATCACAAAAAGGGGCATTTGTAGACACCTAAAACATGCCATGGTCAGGAAGACTACCTACATGGGTACACTCATAGGTCATGTGACTAAACCTTGGGACCTTCCAAGTGTTAAAGTGGTTTTTACCACTCATTTGGGGAATTTTTAGCCCATCCAAGCCTGTTCGCTGTAGACAAGAGCAGCCAGAATCCAGTCACTGTAGCTCAGAGCAGCCAAACATTAGCTATTGCAGACGATAATGGCTAAGCTTTTAATGCATTTTTCTGCCCATCTAGCCTAATATTAGGTGGAAGTGGCAGTCTGCATGTAATAAGGACGAGCAGGGATAAATTTGCATTCCTCCTCATAGTCAGTCTACATGGAAGACTCAAAGTCCAGATTTAGACTTCAGTTAAACATAGAAAAACAAAGGACTAGGGGACCTTTTTTAATCAATTAGGACACTTTTTGATCTTCTTGGTCATTCTTGGACTTTTTTTAATCAATATTTCAATCAGAGAGAGAGAGAGAACATCATACATCAAAACTTTGAATAGGTTGGATCATTGAGGAGAGCTTCTAGAGACTTGGAGAGCTTCCCTTAGAGATCGATTCTTGTAGCAGAGCCCTTTTGGATTGGAGGGAAAATCTAAACACATAAGGTAATAATTTTAACATTAGTAGCAGACTTGATCCGATAGCCTTTGGATCAAGACAGAGAGATTTCACCTTAGCGATCACTATCCTAGATAGTGACCAGCAACCTAGTCTAGGGTTTTAGGTTTTAGTTTCTTTTATTCTACTTTATCTCTCATTTTAGTAGTATAAGATTTATTTCAGTTATTTGCTTGCATAGTACTAGTTTCATTACATTTATTGATATTATTCATTGCTAACAGCCTCATATGAAGAGGCAATCTCGGATATCTAAGTGTGTGTTGTTTTTTTATTGATTTCAGGGCTACAGGTTCAATCAAGAAAATCCACAACATATGAGTACGAGAGGATCCCTCTAGTAATTAGACCTAGAGAAGGAGGTATATGTAAGCCCTCATACATTTTTGTGTGCATCATCAGGAAGCCTTATAAAGCATGCCCCCTTGTGCGATGGGATATTTCATACACTCGTAACCCTCTTTTGTGTGTAAAATCATGTATCAAACGAAGGGTATCCTTAGAGGGATTCATATGTAACCTAATATGGAGAATATCAATAATAAAAGCATTTGTTCATTTACTTCTTCGCATTCTGGTTATATCTGCTTTGTGCCTTTCATTTATTGCATGCTTAAATATTAAAGGATTCAATCGAATCACAAGTAGAGTAGTCAGTGGACATCACACCGCTTCCTTGGGTTGTTACAGTTTGATACTATGATGATAATGCATTCATGAAAGCCTTATATAAGCATGGATATCGAAGATGCGGTAGTTGAAATTATACTACCGATAAAAAAAATTGCTTATCCTATAAATTTGGGAGCCATCTCTTATCCTTACTGGAAGGTAACCTGTTTCGGTGGTTAGTGAAGACGTGATGGAAGGGAACATGTCATCTACTGGTTAGAATGATGATGGAGTCATCAAAGAAAGGAACACTTGTTGGTGTAGCCCAAAGGAAGACAAAGCACAGTCAAAGCTCCTTAACCGTAATCCTATATGATGAGTTACAAGTTCCTATTGTGGAATGTCGACCAAGAAAAGGGATCAGGAATGAGATCACCATCGAACTGGGATATTAATGTAACCAAAATATGCAATGGTTATTTTTGAGTTACCTAAAAATATTAGTTTCGATTTTTAAATATTGATTGTATCTTGGGGTCTGAGTTATCCCGGTGAAGACACTTTGATGTCGGCTTGTCGTGTTGATATGGTGTAATCTATTTTAATAGAATTCAAGTAGAAGTTAAATATCAACCTTGTGCCATGGAGGACTATGTGAATGGATCTTCTAGAGTAAATTGAAGCTAGTATTTCTTATTTCTCTTTACCGATTCGAAGGGATTTTAACTTAAAGTGAATATTAGTGAAATATTCTAGTTAATTGTGAGCTTATGGAAGTCAGTGCATGGACATTATATTAGATTATATTATCACACATTATAACTTATTTATTCTTTGTGCTTATTATAATGAGTTTGAATATGGATATTGTGTTATAAAGAGATGGAATGCTTTAAGGAATTATCGATATCTTAAAACCTAAACTCTTATAAGTAGATAAGTAGATCTTGAAGTTAGAGTAAATAAGTTACATGTGATGGATATTATTAAGAGTTAAAAAGGAGCTCAAGATTGTTATGACTTTCTCTCCAATGGATGAGAGAGGAAGTTAACACCCTTCATGCTAAGTGCCCTCACTCAAAGGAATTATGTGAGGGTAGGGATTAGCTATGATACTTTTCGATTGATAGAAAAGGGAAATTAACTAGCTCATATGGCCAATGAGAATAATAGTTAAATGGGGTGTGGCACCTAGTGCTCTTGCACATATGGAATCATGTAAGAGAAGTTATGGGTAAAATGAATATATATTTAGCATAGTTGAGTTTGCTTTAAAGGAAGTAATATTATTGTAAATATATATAGGAGTTTGAATTTAGAAATCAGGTTTATGACAATATCAATACAAATTTAAAAGAATGAATGGGTGGGTTTTCTTGCCACCGCTTTTGGTAGAATTCTCCAGTTGGCTGAGTCCATGTTATTTCAATGAGGGATATCATATTTTTCTTCTCCTTCTTAGATGAATCACCATGAATTCTCTAAGACTATGTATCTTGCTCCCTGTGGTGTCTTTTCCTCATATATTCTATTGGCTCTTATTTTTCATCAAGTCTAGTCTCCTCTTCTCTCCCTTAGTTTTATCTTCTATGAAACAGGTTAGGCAATCATTGAATCCCTTATGATTCAATCCTTACTAGCCATTCTCAAAATTTTATTCTCTCACTCATACTTCATCCATCATATTTCCTTACCTCCTATTGTACGATGACTAACTATATGACAACTTTATCATATTTTGTACGATCCTTTTCATACACTTATATGATGATTTCTTGTAATTATACAATGGTTAATTTAGTCATATGATGGTTTCATTCCATTATACAATGATCTCTTTCTAAAATATGGTCATCTCCTTTCATTGTATAGTAATCTCCTTTCATCGTACGATGATCTCTTATGATCGTACAATAGTCTTCCTTCGTCCGTACGACCACTTCCACAATAGTCTTCCTCAGCTTGTATGATACTTTATCCCTTTGGTTATAAGTGTTTTTCTTATAGTCCTTTCCTTGGTGCACTTGTATAATGACTTCATTAATCCATCTTCCTTCTTGGATCCCTCATTTGTACGATAACTTCCCCTACCCTACCTTGTGCAATTCTTCAAACCCTAGAATGTAATTCTTCATACAACTTTTTGAACAATAGTTTCCCTCTTTGTGCCAACATGATATGGGGTTTTTTAGAAATTTTGGACATCTTTCTTAGACTTCATATGACATTCCCTTTATCCATCTAAATAAAAAATATTTCTTCTCAGCACAGACTCTTCTTCTTTTCCCCCTATTTTTTGTATGGTTGTATTATAATGGCCCATCTTGGTAGGACATCCCTTGTTGTTTGATTGATGTACTATTGTGTTGATAATTAATGCATGATCCTATTTTATTCTAAAAATATGAGTTGATAGTTGTAATTTATGCTTACTTGAGTTGGATTATGTTATTTGTAGAACATGGTATTGTTGATGAATTTTGTGGTTGCAGGACCAGGTACTCTCACGGGTGGATTGGTATTGGGAAACCACCACAGTTGAGAGAAGTGTGAATTGAAAAATGATGGATTTTTAGTCTAACAACCCATAGGGGTAAAACAATCATGTAGAAATATTTGCATGTGTGTATGTGTGATTAAATGCATCATCGAGTAAGGAGGTTGCTATAAAGGCAAAAGATCCCTTACCTCTATGCTTAGGTGGTTGATAACCTTGTAGTTATCATAATACCTCCTGCTTAGGGAATAGTAATGTTTGTGCATTATCTATATTCTTGCTTATTATTGGATGCATCTTAGTTCGGTCGAGGACAAATTTTAGCAAGAGCCCTTGTGTTGTTTAGGATCTTAATTTATTATTAGGATGCATTAATACTTGTGTTTCAAAATATAGAACTTAATTGGTTAATTATTTGGCAAGTAAGGTATTAATAATAATGTTAGCATTATTAATACTTAAAGAAAAAAATTAAATACTAATGTTGATAATTAATATTAGCATTAGAACAAGAAAAATTAGTAATAGTGTTAATTAATTTAATACTATGAAATGAGTAAATAATTTAATTACTAATACCTTTTCTAAAATAGTATTAGTAAATTAAAATTAACCTTATTGAGTTAATACTTTATAAAAGGGCATATTATATGACTAAATATATATATATATATATATATATATATATATATATATATATATATTGGGGGGAGTTTATTCAAAATCTAAAACAATACATTCCACAAGCATTTCCAAGTAATCCAAACTAGCACATCATATGAAATACAATAAATCCATTGAGGAAATCCATGGATCATTCTGACAACAACTTCGACAAGACACAACAACCCATGACAATCAGGTTATTCCACCTTGAAATTATCTTTCCTGATCCTCATGAATTAACTGATTAAGGAGTCTGAATTTCTCCTAATCAAGATCATTCTAGCTATCAGCTTTCCAGTAACAAAATCCTTCAAATTATCACTTTTCCAAACAATCAGCCACTCTATTTCATTCTCTTGGGATATGAACAAATGGAATTTCAAAAAAATTCCCAGCTAAGCTCAAAATATATTTCACTATTCTAGCCATAAACTAGGAAGCATCCTAAAAATGCTTGTTGTTCAGAAGAGACACCACTATCATGGAATCAGATTCACAAATAACCCTTCTCCATCCCAAATAAAAAGTTATTTCCAATGCATGAATAATTTCCAACACTTCCATATGATTATTTGAATGAATTCCCTTGTACACAGAGAAAAATATGTGGGCCATCCCCTCACTATCATGGCCAATTCCTCCTGTACCAGCATTACCTGGGTTGCATTTGGAAGAACCATCCGTTTTTATTTTGATAACACCCCTAGTGGGGGACTCCACTTCCCAGATCTATTGACCTTCAATGAACCAATCCCCCTAATAGTGCCTCTATTTGTAGCTGGTGATGATAAAGAAATATCCAATATATTGATAATCTTCCAGTAAGAGGAAGTAAGAGGAGAACTCAAAACACACTTGGCATTAATAGTCTCCTTAACCATCCTTTTGAATCTAAATCATACCTGTAAGGCTCCAAGTTGACATCCCTAAAAATTCTTTGGTTGCATTCCAACCAAATCTGCCAAAATATGAAGGAAGGACCAATATCCCAAGCAGTTTGAAGATATGAAGCAGAGGTAGGGGGTCTACCCAAGCTTTCCCAAAACTCAAAAATAGAAGTAGCATGGATGATGGGCATTTTATAAATATACCACCACAAGTTCCAAACCTCCAGGGAATATGAGCATTGGAAGAAAATATGGGGAATGGTTTCCTCATTATTTCCACAAAGAAAACATAGTGAAGGACCTTGAAAAAATATTTTTTGAATATTATCCCAAGGTGAACATTTCTTCTGATACAGGAGACAAAGAAAAAAATTACATTTGAGCCAACCAAACTTATTCCAAATCTTCTTCCACCAGGGGGACACAATCTCTTATCTTCTCAGCATAATAAGGGTTTGATAACCTAGAGAAATAGTGTATTTCCCTTTCGAATTATGGTCCCAAGAAATGATATCAGAGTCTTCAATAGAACAACACGATATCTCATCCAAAATATAAGCCAGAGTGTCACGATCCTCAAGAAAGCCTTCCTATGGTCAGCCCTACGAATCCCACCAACAGTGAGTAAAAGAACTACCAAGAGGACTTTGTCGCTTGAAGTCATCCACCTTAGACCAACCCACATCAAAAAAAATATCCTAAAGAAGACGAAGGTGGGGGAAAGAAGAAAGGATAGGAGGATGATTATCCCAAGAATCTTCCCAAAATAAGGCATTGGTTCCCTTATTAAAAATCCAAAGGAGACCCTGCTTAATAAGCATAACACATTTTTTGAGAGTGTCCCAAACAATGGAACCTTCCCCCCTCAACTCCAATCTTGTAATCTCATCAGATGGAGCACCACCAAAATATTTGAGGCTAATAATTTTAGTCCAAAGTTGATCAGGATTACTGCACCACCTCCAATAAAGTTTAGCAGCAAAATAGAGACTATTCAAATTGGATTACCTCAAACCAAGACCCCCCATCTCTTTAGGGCAACACATAGTATCCCAACTAACCAGGCTCCATTTATTATAGTCCAAGTTTCCTGCCCATAAATTTTTTCTAGAAAGAGAATCAAATTCTCTGAGAAAGCACTTAGGTGCAACCAAGATAGAAAACCTATAAATAGGAAAATCATGAAGGACATACTTCAAAAGCATTAATCTGCTAGCAAGGGATAGCCATTTAAAAGTCCAATGATTAACCCTTGATCGAAATCTATCCAAAATACTTTTCTAGTAAGCCCTTCCAAGATTTTTAGAAAAAATAGGAATCCCCAGATACTCCACTGGAAAACAACCCACCTAAAAATGTAGAATATTAGCAATCCTACGTTGAATCCGACCATCCGTATTGAAGATCTTTGATTTATCTTCATTAATCATTTGAACAGAGGCATATAAGTAAATATCTAAAGCCTTCCTAAAATTCATTGCTTCCTCAATTTTTGCCCTCCCCATCAGAGCAGTATCATTGAAAAACTAAATATGAGACTGGGATAAAGAATTCTCTATCGAAGACCATCCCTAGATAGCACCACAATTCTAAAAAATCTTGAGAAGTCTTCCCAAACCTTCAGCCATAAGGATGAAAAGATAGAGGGGCAATGGATCTCCTTGATGAATCCCCCTAGAGGCCGAGAAAGCAGACAATAAACCATTGATTAAAATTGTAAAGGAGGCCAAAGTCACACAACTCATGACCCATTCAATCCAACTATACGAGAACCCAAAATCTTGAAGGATGTTTTACAAAAAAGGACAGCTAACCCTATCATAAGCCTTGGACATATCAAGCTTAATGAACATAGCATTTTCCTTAGAGATATCCATAGAGTGAATAGCTTCAGCAACAACCACCACACCATCTAAAATTTGATGATCCTTAACAAACCCACCTTACTCAGGAGAAATAAGAAAACCAATAACTTTCTTCAGCCTATCCGCAATAAAATTGGTAATAACTTTGTAAGTAACATTGCATAGGGAAATAGGATGGAAATACCCCAACAAGATAGAATTTTTAGATTTGGGAATAAGATCAAGGAAGGTTGAATTAATAGCTTTAAGCATTTGCTTATTAACTTGGGATTCTTGAACAAATTTTAGCAGATCAAAAGATAACACTTCCCAAAATTCTTGGAAAAAATCTATAGGGAAACCATCAGGTCCAAGTTTTTTACCTTTTTTCATTTGAAAAACCATAACTTTAAGTTCCTCCATTGATATGGGGTCCATTAGCATCTTATTGATATCATTAGAGACCAGCCTAGGAATACAATCCAAAATAAGACTCATATTAATAACATCATGAGGACCATTCTCAGAGAAAATAAAGGAGAAAAACATGTCTGCTCCATTAGATATATACTCAAATGATGAGATAAATTCTCCCTAATCAGAAGTAAGTGAAACTATAGCATTACCATTCCTGAGGTGTTTCCATCCCCTTCCAACAACTAGTCAATCCGAGATTTTTGCTTACAAAAAATTTCCTCATGAATTTCCCATTCAGCAAGCTGACTAGAAAGGGAAGCTTCCATTTCCAATAGATCCTTTGTCAATCCTTCATATTTAATTTTAAAATTGATCTCCTCCAGGCTATCCTGTAGTTACTTTTTATTTTGAAAGATATTTCTAAAAGAAAATCTATTTCATTGCCTGAGTTTGAATTTGACAAACTAGAGGATTTTGAAAAAAGTAAACATAGCAGTGCCAAATTTGGGTTTCCCTTCGACGTACCACCTCTCCAAAAATTCATACAAATCCTTATACCTAAGCCACATAAGTTAAAATTTGAAAGGTGGATTTCTTGGCAATGAGAATCTTGAGGACTGAAATAGAATGGGTCAGTGATCAGAGCTCCTCTAGCCTATAATATTTGAGAACGAAGTCCAACTACCATCAAACCAACTATCTGAAGTAAGGAACTAATCCAATATTTCAGAAATGAAATCCATTCCACATATTCTATTAGTTCAAGTAAAGAGCCCATTTCAAGGCTTTACATCAACAAGATTAATGAAAGAAATATTTTCCCGCATCAAAGTAGAAGGGACCAAACACTTCACACCACATTTCTTTTCCTCCAAAGATATGATAGAATAAAAATTCTCAACCACAATCCAAGGATAATTGGGAGCAACAGATCGAATGAATCTAAGATGATTCCATAAGAGGATTTTACTTGATAAATCCTTGGGGGCATACACATTAGATAGAAGAATAGAAGATCCAGACGAAAATAAGGTAGTGACCACAGAGAGATAGTTCCTACTACCCATCCACCAAGAGGGAGTTAAGATTTGTGGATCCCACAAACATGCAACACCACCCATCGAACCCTAGGCTCCAATAGTAATACAATGACCACCTTTCCACATCTTAGAAGAAATTCTAACCATATCTTCACAAGATAATTTTATTTCCTGGATGAAAACAATATCAAGTCTATGATCTCTGATCAAATTCTGAGTATCTTTTTATCTAGGACTGCTACCCAAACCCCTAAAATTCCAAGATACCACTTTCATTTTGGGGGAATAGAGAAGTGAGAATCTAATGTCTTAACAACACCAGACTCAACTAAGGATTTCCCTCTCAATTTCACTTTTTCTTGATCCTTATTTCTTCCTAATTTTACCACCTTCTCCACCCCACATTTTTTGATATTTTTTGGATGAATACCTAATGCAGAAGAAACTTTCTTTTTCCCTTCCTCTTTGAAAATCCTGTCCTGGGAGGGTTCAAACCTAGTCTCATCCTCATTTCCCTCAATCAAGTTTTCAGCCAAAGAGGAATGATCAAGAACTTTATGAAGACAATTTGACATCTCTTTGGACTTATTTTCATTTCCTACAAGAGGGTTATTAGGCACCACCTCTTTCTTATTATAAATTTTGCATTGCAAAAGAAGAATTTAGGAAAGAACAAGTACCTTGCTCTTGAATACAAGCATCCATATCACCTCCATTCCATACTTGCTCCTCAACATGCGTCTCCTCAAAATTCTCAAGCACATCAAATATATTACTAGAACCTCCATTCCCAACACCTTTATTCTAAAGAACAAAATACCTAGATATTGAATAAGAATTAACAAGAATTAATCCATCAAAACAGGGTATCTCATTAACCATAGGAGATTTTCATTTTTCCTTTGTAGATGCATCTTGAAAGTTAGATGAAGAGTATGAAGGCTGAGAATTCAATTTCTTATAGTTTCTCTGAAGATGCCCATATTCATGGCATATGCAACATAAAAATGAGAGAGCTTCATAATATAATTTTTGGACCTAATACATGTTTCCCAGTTTAACCTCTAATGATTCAGGCAATGGATTATTCAAATCTACTTCAACACAGAGTTGTACAAAACAAGAAAATTTCCTATCCAAATTTTGGCAAGACAAACCAATTGGTTTACCAATAATATCTAGAATAGAATGAAGAATATCTGATCTCCAATATTCTAGAGGAAGTCGTGGCAAAAAGACCCACACATGAATCCTAGAAGACCTCTCCTCCACTGGATCAAATCCTAAATTCCAGGGTTTGATAAATAATCCATATTGGTTGTGAAATTAAGGACCCCCCTCGAACACTTTATTACAATCTTCCATACGAGATAACACCACAATAAAATACCCATTAGCTACAAGAATAATATCTACATCACCTTCAGGGATCCAATTTCTCCTAACCTAGTTTTCTAAAAAGGGTGTAGAAATTTTGAGACCCATGAATTTGTAGATGAGCACATGCTCAAAAAAATATAAAACATCATCTACAACAGAATCAAGACTGATAACCAATATAGGACAATCTTTGCTTTTCTCCAAGCATCCATTATTCTTCGACTTCAAATTCAAATAGGAATTAGAAACAAGATCAAGGGTTGCATGCAACAAAAAATTCATGGCATTTGCATGATCATAATAAGAGGCATCCTTTATCAAAATAGCATTCTTAAAAGATAAATATCGAGAGTCACCAAGACCCCCCAAAGCTGCCATATCTAAATTTAAACTACAACACACCTTTCACCAGCTAACACGCTGGTTTTCACAAAAATTTTCAGCATCGACCTGAAACCCTAGATCTATGACTAAATATAATTATAAGGAATAAAATTTCATATTTTTAAATATTGTGAGAAACTTTGGAAAGTGAATAATGTAGCAAGAAAACAAGAAATCACTCCAACTCTTGAGCTTCTTCTTCTCCATCCTCTTGATCTTTTTCTCTCTAAATCCTATTCCATTCTTGTTGTTGTCAAGGTTTAGGGGGATTGTTGGCTGGGAGAAGATTGTAGGGTGTGTAGGATTGGGAAGAACATGGAAGAAGATTTTGGATTTGCTATTGTGGATGTAATCTCTTCTATTTTCTCCTCTTGATTGAGTGTAAATGCTTATATTATTTGTTCTTCTATATTTCTATCTTCTCCTTTTAAAATTTGTAGAGACTTCTACTCTAAAAATATTAGGAGATTCAAACCTAGAACAAGTGCTCCTCATGTAAATTGCTTTAACTATGTGAGCATCCCATTATGTCAGAGGTAGAAAGTGCTTAGATAAGATTTGTTTGCAAAAAAGTTGATTTAAAGGACTTCACATCCTTTTGATTCCTTTCTAATTTGCATCCCTTGGAATGCTTTGATTTCATGAAAATATATTTTTAAAACTTGTGTTTCTTTTAAATACTCCACGTCTTTCTCTTTTGAACATTGCATGTATTTTATTTTGAGTGGAATATTATACAGGCATTTGCATTCAACAATATTTACCCTGAACATATTCTATATAGTAAATGACTTCATTATGATCAAATTTATAGAGTGAGTATTAGTACATTTTCTTTTGGTTGGTTTTAGCACTATCATCCTCAGCCTCATTGAACTGATGATCTATAATTCCAGCGATGGTTTCCAACCCGTTGTTGAACCATCCTCATTGAAGTTGAGCCATTGTGTAATTTTCCTTCTAAAATAATTGTTATCGGTAACATTTGTTTTGAAGATTAATAGATATAGACTACTTTGGTAGGTAAAATTTTGGTGGTTCAACAAAAAATGTTCTCCATCAAATATTTTGAAACTTGCTCCTTTCTCCAATGGTCATAATGCTAACGATATGACACTCATATTTTATGTTTAACAAATAATTCAGATCCTCATATATTGCGGACATAATATAGTGGATTGTGAATGATTAGAGTTTCTAGTTATATAATTTGTGTTAACCAAAAAAACATGTTTTGAGGGTTACTTTAAGGATTTATATTATTATAGCATGTAAACATTTATGTCACATGTTAAACTTTAGAGGGAAAGGTTGAGGATTTATATATATTGTGTAATATCCTTCTCATATACCATAAAATGGGATAGTAGTTCATTACTTATTACTGTGATGGTGGATTGAGATTTTGGTAAATCATGGAGAAAATGATATTGGAGAGAAACCAAAAACATGGGAAAAATTCTAACACATATCTATAGAAATGATAATTGAGCATGAAAAACTGAGAGCATATCAATTCTTACCACATAACAAATGATACATCAATTACTTTTCTTCCTTTCATTGATGAAAAATTATTATTTTTAAATATTAGTGGCTCCTTGTTTGGTTCAATGCAGCAGTTCATGTGTAGTTGTAATGATCCCAATATAGCCATATTGGCTATTTAATTTTTATCTTAGGCTATTGATTTGGCCATCCAACCCTTGATAATAATGGGAAACTATTAATTAATATCAATAGAAGATTGATGATTTTTTTTTTTTTTTTAAATTTACATGGTGGAATCGGTAGACGCCACGAATCCGGGCAGGCTGTCCAGCTTTTTATGGCCACCATAGTATTCTGTGATGTCCACCCCAGAAGCCGCCACATAGATCTTCATGCAATCCGCCCCTATAACCACCATGCCACAATCATTTTTAAACCTTTTACGCCACTAAAAGCACCAGGAAAGGGACAAGCGTTCAGTCCGACGAGGCCCAAGATTTGAACCTTGGACCTCTCGCCCCCTTATGGGGTTTGGATGAGCCAATTGGTCTACACCTCGGACCTGAAGATTGATGATTGTTAATCGAGATTCCGAAAACAAAAAGGAAAAACTAAACGAAATCGTATTAAAAGGAAGGAACACAAATGAATGAACACAAGATATAAGAACAATATGAAATGTAGCCCTTTTTTTATTGATATTCTTTTCAATTCGTGTTACAATACGTCTCCTTCCTTTTTAGGGGATAGGAGCGTTAGATATTGTTCTCTACAACTTGTCTCTAAATTCCTTCTTCCGCGTGCCCACATATAAAATGGGCGAACCAAAACGTTGTCGCCGCTTGCATTGACAAAGGTCGATTCCTCGTTGCTCCTTCAATAGACCTGAAATCTGTGTTCAAAGAAACAAACAAAGAATCAGTAGCACTTGTGTATGAAAAATAAAAGATAAATCTAACTATAGCTGAAATGAATCTAAATGCACTAAAAACTTGATAAATGCATAAACATGAAACTAGCTAAAATACTATAAATGAAGTAAAGCGGGGAGGTGCCCGAAGGCAAACCACCCGCGGATAAAACCTTGCTTCGACACCAATCCGCTTGAGATGGGTCCGAAACCCGATGTGATGTGTTGTCGTCAAATTGATAGAATATTGTGGTCAAAAGATTGGGGTTTGGGCGCAAATCGCAAGTAAGTGAATTAACAGCACTTCGTTGCTCAGAATGCTCCTGCTCGATATCTCTTTGGGTGAGGAAACTCACCATTTTATAGACCCAAGGGGTCTCTTTGAATTAACATGCAAAAGTGTTTCTTTGCATGAATGCTTTTGTTTGTGAAGAGAAGACTTCTTCTTGATCAAGGGCTTCTTAACTGCCTCTGTGCATGTCTTTGTGTGTTTTAGAAAACTCACTTGCACTCCTATGTCATGCATGAAAAGCTGAGTGGTAGTTCTGAGTTGTCATGCGCCGAGGTCCGACTTTTTCTCGGTCAAACCCGGCATTCGTCCCACCCGGAGCGAGCGCTATTAATCGTCCCCGGGTGAAACGAGTACAAATCCATACTCGTCCTTGGGTAGGACGAGTACAAATTCGCACTCGTCCCTGGGTGGGACGAATAAGAAATAAAGTGTCTAAAAGGTGCCAAACTGATTTTTGACTTGCAAAACTACTTGTGTAAGTGGTTAGAACCACTCGTTTAACCTCTCGGGGGCTACCCTGGGTGTGTGTGTTAATGTGATCAGTTTTTGTAGTCACATAATCGGATTGGTGCTGTTTTGGTGTCTACGGATGCCCCTTTTTGGGAAGCGTTGTGCAAGGCGCAGCGTCGAGCAAAAATAGATAACCAAAGCACTAATGATTAGGGTTTCTAAGTAACCTAACCAACTCTTGATGCCCCAAGTATGGAAAGGGCATGCATTCTTGAATCCTTGCTTCCGACGAGCTAAGGAATTTGATTTCAAGTATTAACCTATTTTGGTGAGGTGTGACTTGAGCTTGGACATTGATCGGTCATGAATAGGCAAAGGGCGCAACCTTTTATCCACGGGGGAACCTTGTGTTCATGCTTCGGGAATGCCAAGTGTTTGATCAATTTTGTGATTATTGCTTGTTTGCTGCCCCAAGCAGGAGCGTGATTGTCTTTGTCAATGATTCTTTGAATGCATGCTATTGCCGTGATTGGGTGTGTGTTTGTTGATTGGTGACTTAAGTGTGACTACCCCCTCAAGCGATGAATCGATGAAGGAATGACTCGACATGAGAAAAGCGACGAGTCGCTTGACCCAAGATGACTTAAGTGAGGGTGCCTTCAGATGTTTGTCCGTTGAATGTGCAAGCAGTTTCTCGATTTTTTTTTTGTGGACCTATTTTTGGTGGGTGTGAACCCATTTTGGGATGCCATTTGGGGGTAACATGGGCGAAAATCCGTCTTCCCGTGGAGCGGTCCGGCTATGGTAGCCTTCTTGGGGAGTAGGATAACGACAAGGTAGACCCCGACATCAATTTTCTAATGCGAAGAGGTTAAGTGCAAGAGCACTTTTGTCCGGCAATTTTTAGTGTTTTTGTTGGCATTTGTCATTTTTATATTTTGGTTGTTTTGTTGTGTTTGTTTGTTTTTTTTTTTTTTTTTTTTTTTTTTTGTTGTTTTGCGTGTTTTGTATGTATGTGTTTGATGTATGCAGAGGCGATTATGAATGTGATGTTTCTAATTTGTATGATGTATGGATAGGGAATGAATGAAATGAGGTGTTGATGATGTGTCGATGCACCATAGACTGTACAAGATTTGACTGACTTGCTATACTAATGGGATGACTTTGTGGAATGACTTTGCATGTGAAAACTTTGTTTTTGTATTTTGCATATATTTTGATGGTGATGTACGGAATAAAATGTGACAGCTTGTTTTTAAAATGTAGTTAAGCTTTTCTTAGATTCAGATATTTTAACTAACTAGCCAAGACTCTACATTTATCTCGCAAGACTTTTGAACAAGGTATAAATTCGACTTGAATTTAACCAAGTTATTTCACATCCCTGTGTGTGCAATTGAGTTCGTTTATGTGTTATTCATCGAGATACCGCCGGTGCCGGATGGGCTTTCAACCGAACTCGTACTGAGGATCACCTAATTAGCTCCACTAACTCCTTTATTGTATTTAGTTAGATTAATCTGCGATGCTATCTAGGATACCATAAGCTAGCTCATCCACATGCAAACATTGATCTATACACAAGTTAATGTGACAGATATATCGTCATGCGGGAGGTTTACTATCAGTGACTGATAGGCTATCAACCAAACCGGCATCGAAGCTTGCCTCATGACCTATCGAAATGCTGAGAGTTCCAGGGATTCAAGTTCGACTCCCTTCTTTTCTTCAAGTGTATTGGGATACTTGCTCTTTATAGTGATAAGATCACTGTTTATTTTTATGATATATCTTGTTTTTTTTTTTTTTTTTTTGAGCAAGGGTTTGAATATGGAGTGACGAGAATCACTATTGTTTGTGCCTTTTGATGTGTGCACTGTAGGATGTCAAATTTTAATGTTTTGACGTTTTGCAAATTTTTGATGTTTTTGCAACTTTTGAGAACTTGGGATTCATGGGGAATTGGGTAGGGAGGATGCTTGTCCTTTTGCCAACTCTCAACATTCCTAGGGTCAATCGCACAGGGGGATAAGCAAGATAGCCGTTTCGCTTATGGTGACCGGGATTACGGTGCAGAGTTTCATCTTTCGTTCACACAACTTAGGAATTATTTTATGTGTGTTAATTTGTGTTGGGACATGCTACGTAACAAGGTGTGATCCAAGTAAAACTTTCCCGTGTAAAATCTGTTTAACCGTGTACAGCTTTTGGCTAGAAATTTAAAGACATCTCAATGACGAAAACCCTATATACAGTAGGAGACAACTGACTATGCTAAAATAAAAAGGTGATATGCTGGATGTATGCATTTATGGAAATGGATTTGAGGTGGAAATGATGGAATTGCCAAGTAATGACAGCCTATGGTGCTTTTGACTTGTATGACCTATCGAAGTATGCAAGGGATGGATGCAATGTTTAATGCAACCTATATTTTTGTATTTTGATTTTTATGAAAATGCATGCAAATGTTTTGGTGATTTCGTTTTTTTTTTTTTTATGAGAATGTATGGAAAATGCAAATGTTTTTGTGATTTTGTTTTTTTATGAGAATGCATGTAATTGAAATGCAATTGTTTTTGTGATTTTGATTTTTGTTTTTTTTTTTATGAGTATGCATGGAATTGAAATGCAATTGTTTTTGTAATTTTGATGTGTTATGAGAATGCATGGAATTGAAATGCAAATGTTTTTGTGATTTTGATTTTTGTGTTGTTTTTGTTGATTTTTGAATACTTATGTTGACCAAGCGATTATGGTAACTCTTGGAGCTTTTGGGTTGACCAAGCGATTGTGGTAATCCTTGGAGCTTTTTGGGATGACCAAGAGATTGTGATAATCCTTGGAGCTTTTTGGGATGACCAAGCGATTACGATAATCCTTGGAGCTTTTTGGGATGACCAAGAGATTGCGATAATCCTTGGAGCTTTTTGGGATGACCAAGCGATTGCGATAATCCTTGGAGCTTTTTGGGATGACCAAGAGATTGCGATAATCCTTGGAGCTTTTTGGGATGACCAAGAGATTGCGATAATCCTTGGAGCTTTTTGGGATGACCAAGCGATTACGATAATCCTTGGAGCTTTTTGGGATGACCAAGCGATTGCGATAATCCTTGGAGCTTTTGGGATGACCAAGCGATTGCGATAATCCTTGGAGCTTTTGGGATGACCAAGAGATTGCGATAATCCTTGGAGCTTTTGGGGTGACCAAGAGATTGCGATAATCCTTGGAGCTTTTTGGGATGACCAAGAGATTGCGATAATCCTTGGAGCTTTTGGTTTGACCAAAGGGTTTATGGACACCTTTGGAGCGTTTGGTTTGACCAAAGGGTTTATGGACACCTTTGGAGCGTTTGGTGTAACCCACTGGCTCTTCAGGGAATAGAGGTACCCCCAACGTGATGATCTTTGTGCACCGGATCTGGCTCTGTAGGAATTGGCACGAATGGATCGGCCTTATGCACGGATAGGAGGGCAAGGTCTGCCTTCGGAACTGATGGTGCTATGATATCTCTCGGGTGGAAGGTGCTCGCGATCTTCCCAAAGGAGTGGGATCAACATGTGATGCCAATGGGCTGGGTCTATGCGCCACTCATGCCCTAGTCTTATGCCTAGTTGGGCCATTAGTTCGTCATGGGTGACAGGGTGATTGTGCCGTCGTGCATGATTGAGATAAGCCATCTCAGTTTCATCTTCGTAATCATTGTCGATGATCCAAAGGCCCTCGTTGGCCTCGATAGCTGTCTGCGACATGTTAAGCTCTTCTTGTTCGAGCAGATTGACATGGTCCTGATGGGGTTGTTTCGCGCTTTGCGGGGGGACCTGATTTTCTGGCAATGGCACGGGCTCGATGGGAGCCTCCAAAGGGAATAATGTTAGGAGAATTTTGTGATGCTCATCCATGGGGACCACCTGTGAATTAGTGCTGTCAGACTCGAACGGGTCCCATGGCACTATTGCATATGCTGACTCGTCTTTGGCGAGAGAGTCAGGCTCATCAGAATCTGGTGATTCTGAGATATGGAAGACCTCATCATCAGGTAGCTCTACAACCAGGGGTTGATCCTCTTTGAGAGGAGTTTCACGTGAGTTGGGCTTTTGGGGCCCCAAAATCTTGGTCTCTACCGACTCTAAGTGCTTGGGCAGTGCATTGCTTGTATCGGGGGATTTGAGCTCCTCCTGTTTGATTTGTTCCCGTTGCAAGTTATGGGAAACTTGATGCCTTGGGAGGGGTGGCCGAATAGCACCCCCCATGCTTTGGTATTTCGTTTTAGTCCACTCTTTTTCTAGCTCAGGTTCCTCAGAGGCTTCTTGAAGAATTTTTGGGGGTGGTCCATGAACCTGGGTGGGCGCTTGAAGAAGGCACCCGTCATTGGTCTTAGGATTGGCCTCCCGCTCAAGTCTAGGAGGCATCGAGGGCAACGTTTGATAAGGTCGTAGAGACCTGTCTTGCACCCAGTTGTGTTTCTCATAATGTTTTGTCTTATGCATGCGAGGGGTTGGAGTCTTCGCCTGCATAGTGTGTTGTAACAACTCATCCTCCTGGCACTGAAGGCACTCTTGATTTAAAAGATATTGTTGCTCTAACTGTTGTTGTTCCAGCTCAAGTATCGTGAGTTGCATCCGACGTGCAATATGCTTGGTAGATTCTAAGATAGTTGGTCCTGTCGTCTCATGTCTAGAAGGCCTAGATGCCTCTCCTAGATATCTATCTCGGTCATGGTGATCCGAGATCTCTATAGGTCGCCTCCCTCTATTGGGGGTAGCGGCATTCCCCCGAGGCTTTGGCCTCAATAGGTAATCCTGAAAGCTAGCAATTGCGGAGGCGTGTTGCTCTTGCGATGTATATTGTTCTTGAGGAAGGTAAGGGTTTTCCTCGTGCTCTCTTTTGTAAGTGAAAGAGGAACGGGAAGAGTTGGCTCGCCCCACCTGAGGAGCCTTGTGCTCTGTATTTGTCCTTGTAGTCCTGACAACTAGAGGGGGTGAAGGAGGGATAGTGTAATCATGTGGTTCCTCCCGTCGAACCCTATGTTGACCTAGTGCTTCATTGCATGGGTGACCACTCATAGCGAGCATCTAAGGGAGCTCTCCTATGGATGTACCCCTCATGGGAGGGTGCGTGTTGGGTGCTATGCTGAACAGGAGTGCCCCTAGAAGAGGTGCCCCTATAGTCCCTTTCCGTTAAGGTGTGTAGGGGACTGCCTTGTGTGTTAGGTCGCCAAGGTGGTATGACCAAATCTTGGGGACTATAACGGATGCGACTCGTGCCTCTTTGGACATTCTCCACAGCATCTGCCCATGAGTGGGCTTGACTACGGGTGAGCACCATGGCGATGTCTCTCTAAAAACCCTAAAAATTGAAATGAGTCAGATGGGGCCCAAAATTGGTGTGTGCATCCCTCTTATAGTAGATAAGACAAAAATGAAGTTTCAAGTCCTAACTCTAAATACATTAGGAGATATTGACATCCGAACAGCTCAAAAAGTGCAAAAAAATGCGTGCCCAATTTTAAAACCTAATTTTGGGGCACTAGATGATGGAATTTGGCCCCGAAAACTGACTTTTTTGGGCAAATAGAATTCTAGGGAATTATATTTGTTTAAAATTATCCCAACTAACTCCCTGTAAAATTTCAAGTCAATCGGAGCTACGGTTGAGAAGTTATGGCCCCGGCAAGATGCACTAAAATTTAGAGAAAAATATAAAATTTCCCATATTTTGTTGGATGGTCCCGCATCACTTATGGGAACCTTAGGGTGCTTTTGGGTTGACCAAAGGGTTCATGGACACCTTTGGGGCATTTTGGGGTGACCAAGCGATTGCGGGAATCCTTGGAGCTTTTGGAGCGAGTGACAAAATGCGTAGATTTTTATCTTTGTTTATGATTGTTTATGATTTTTTTGATTTTTGATTTTTTTTGTCTAAACAGAAAATAGCATACACACACAAGCAATGATTATCTCTTTTAAAGATTAATAGTGTGCCCTAAATCTGGTTTAGTGTGTTTTTGTTGTTTGTTTTGTTTTTGAAGATTTTTGTGAAACGTTTAAATGCAAGTATGAAGGCTCTTATGACTCCCAATATGGTCGCCCCTTCAATATACCATTGCCGGACCGATATACCAACCTCTCTATATACCCGCCCTTACGTGAGGGAGACTATAGGTACGTGAGAGCAGATGATACGTGGAACATAGGCGGTACGGAAGGGGAATCGCTCTGTTTATGACACCTACCATAGAAGACTTATCCTCGCGTGTTGGGAATCACCCCAAGCTACACTCGGTCAGCTTTCGTCAGGATTTACGTCTAGCAACAGTTGCGATCGAGGTAATGGATGCAATATATCAAGCCAAAGTGATAATGGAATCCACCTTTGGTCTTGTTCAAGGGTTGGGGTTTTACGACCAACGCCTTGGTTTAAAATGCCTCGTGATGTGTGGGGTTCATTTTAATTGTGCAAAATTGAAACAAGCAAACGAAAAGAAATCTTTCCCTAAGCCATACAAACTGAAAACCAGAAAACAGAAAAACAGAAATTTGACAGAAGCTGTAAAAACCCCTACCTCTTCTCTGCCTAACAGGATGTCTCTGATTTGCTCCGAAAATTGCACAAAATTATAATCGTCCCTGGGTGGAGCGAATAACAGACCGTAATCGTCCCAGGGTTGGAACGAATAGTTTATTCGTCCCGGGGTGAGACGAGTACCAATTCTGTAATCGTCACGTGCAGAGACGAATAACAGTCCGAGGTTAAAAAAATAGGTACCTGTAAAAACAAGCAATTTTAGATCAGTAAATTAACCTAAAAAAAATAGAGGACAGTCGTCCCACCGTGATCGCCATTGAAAACACGAGATTTCGGAAACAAAAAGGAAAGACTAAACGAAATCGTATTAAAAGGAAGGAACACAAATGAATGAACACAAGATATAAGAACAATATGAAATGTAGCCCTTTTTTTATTGATATTCTTTTCAATTCGTGTTACAATACGTCTCCTTCCTTTTTAGGGGATAGGAGCGTTAGATATTGTTCTCTACAACTTGTCTCTGAATTCCTTCTTCCGCGTGCCCACATATAAAATGGGCGAACCAAAATGTTGTCGCCGCTTGCGTTGACAAAGGTCGATTCCTCGTTGCTCCTTCAATAGACCCGAAATCTGTGTTCAAAGAAACAAACAAAGAATCAGTAGCACACGTGTATGAAAAATAAAAGATAAATCTAACTATAGCTGAAATGAATCTAAATGCACTAAAAACTTGATAAATGCATAAACATGAAACTAGCTAAAATACTATAAATGAAGTAAAGCGGGGAGGTGCCCGAAGGCAAACCACCCGCGGATAAAACCTTGCTTCGACACCAATCCGCTTGAGATGGGTCCGAAACCTGATGTGATGTGTTGTCGTCAAATTGATAGAATATTGTGGTCAAAAGATTGGGGTTTGGGCGCAAATCGCAAGTAAGTGAATTAACAGCACTTCGTTGCTCAGAATGCTCCTGCTCGGTATCTTTTGGGTGAGGAAACTCACCATTTTATAGACCCAAGGGGTCTCTTTGAATTAACATGCAAAAGTGTTTCTTTGCATGAATGCTTTTGTTTGTGAAGAGAAGACTTCTTCTTGATCAAGGGCTTCTTAACTGCCTCTGGTGCATGTCTTTGTGTGTTTTAGAAAACTCACTTGCACTCCTATGTCATGCATGAAAAGCTGAGTGGTAGTTCTGAGTTGTCATGCGCTGAGGTCTGACTTTTTGCTGGTCAAACCTGGCATTCGTCCCACCCCGGAGCGAGCGCTAATAATCGTCCCTGGGTGAAACGAGTACAAATCCATACTCGTCCTTGGGTAGGACGAGTACAAATTCGCACTCGTCCCTGGGTGGGACGAATAAGAAATAAAGTGTCTAAAAGGTGCCAAACTGATTTTTGACTTGCAAAACTATTGTGTAAGTGGTTAGAACCACTGTTTAACCTCTGGGGGCTACCCTGTGTGTGTTAATGTGATCAGTGTTTGTAGTCACATAATCGGATTGGTGTTGTTTTGGTGTCTACAGTTAATCAAAGACTTTTGTCTTAATTAATATTGATTAAATAATGTGTTTGATTAATAATCAATATTAATTTATTAATTATGAAAAACATATAAGGATTATAGTTTTGTCTATTATGAGAGTAATAAACCCATGTTATAAAAAATATGTAAGAAATATTGTATTTAAGTAATGAGGAATTATTATTTAAGGGATGTTTGGTAAATTAATCCAAGGATATGGCTTGTGTAGCAAAATAACCATAATTAAGTGAGAGAAGTATGGTATTCTCTCGTTTATGACTAATAAGCATCAAAATAATGTTTGAAGTCTATCATGGAACTGAGATATTGCATTGTTGTTGAATGATTTTATTTGCATGATGCATGTTAGGCTTGCATATACATTCAAAGAGTTGTCCTGATCCCTATACTTATGATAAAAATAACGATCGAGAAAATACCTATCAAGTAGAAGACATTGAAAAAAAGATAAGACTTAGTTACTATTATGTATTGAAATGTAATATTTGTATTTAAAGATGAGAAAACCTAAAATATGATGCTTGTAGAAGTTATGCTATGTAATGATTATGATGAGGGAATTGATATTTTATTAGAGTTAGAGTCTATTACATCATTTGGATCATGTAAATGTACCTTTCTAGGTACATACTTAGGACATTAGATTACTTTAGGGGGAAGTTATCTAGTTACTTTATGCAATGTAATAAATGCACAAGTGTCAATGTGCAAGTTGTAAATGTGCAAGGTGTCCCTTGTACAACTAGGTAGAGTGTTGGCCAAGGAATCTATCTTCCATTATAAAAGGGCCTCATTGTAAGAGATTGTCAAGACAGTAGGTAGTAGTAGTATTATTGTGTAACTCCATTAGTGATGGAGTACAATGTAGTCCTGTAGCTTCTTGCATGGAGTGTCCATTTCCTCCATAGCAATATTGTATTCATTTCTATCATTTCTATTTATAGCATATTTTTGCAATCTCGTGAATTTACTTTCTCTCATATTTTTGCATCTTGTGATTGCCATCTCCCATTGTGATCTACCTCAAAAGCTAACAGTGGTATCAGAGCCACGGTAGATCTAGTCACAGTAGAACTAGCTACTGTAGATTGAGAGGAGAACCACCATTATTATTGAGCCTAAATTTTTGTGAACCTGATTTGCCATAGTGCACAGGCTCTTGCAAAAATCTTCAGAAGAATCAAGGTGGTAGGGAGAGCTTCGAGAAAGTACTATTGTTAAAAATTGGGCCAATCACCATAGCTTCGATTTTTGCAAACCGGATGTTCCTTTGGACCCGTTGCATGTAAATTTTGTTGCCTTAAGATTGTTTGGTAGAACAGACTGGAAAGAGAAATTGTGAAATTCATTTGGCTTAGAGTCTTCCCACAGAGTTGCAGAAAAACTCATGAAGATAAGGACTCAACATTTGATCCACTAGTTTGATGAATCAACTAGTGAAGCTCATCTAAGAGATCTAAAAATTTTACTATTGCCTGAAGTTTCTTTTATTGTAGGGAACTAACTCTCAGATGATTGGGACACCTCCTACAATAGAAAGCTAGGAGATTTCAACTTCGTTTCCCGAAGGTCAGAGTGCCTTCATAGTGCAGAGATTAGTTGTTGCAAGAGAAGAATACTACAGAAGAGACTCTAGGAGAAAGAGTCATGGTGAAGTCTAGAGATTGAAGATCTCCATCGATAGAATCAACTTCAAAGAAGAAAATGCCATAGAAGCCTTGATCCAAAAAAGGCCACAAAAGCCTTGATCCTAAAAAAGGCCACAGAAGCCTTGATCTTGAAAAAGGCCACAGAAGCCTTGATCTAAAAAATGCCATAGAAGCCTTGATCTAAAAAACAAAGCCTTGATCTAAAAAAGGCCACAGAAGCCTTGATCCTGAAGAAGACTCTAGAAGAGAGTACCTGATTTAGAAGTAGATTCAGATTTTAGTACTAATAATTTGTTGTAGGGAAAGGAGATTCAGTGAGTTGGGAAACTTCCTACAAGAAAGTTAGGAAGAGTATCTTCTTCAGAATCAATCCAGCACCTAAAGCAAACTTGAAGGTGAAGAGATCAGGTGAAGATCTCATTGAAGAAACTTCCATTCTTGGAAGGACGAGAAGGACTAGGAGAGTCCTGTTCAAATCCAGAAGTAGCAGAATCAAGAGATCCAGGAAGGAGATCTCAATTCCAAAAGTTGAAGAAGAAGGTCTCAAGGAAGACCAAAGAAGCTACAAAATCGAAGACCTAGGAGAGGTCTCAAGGAAAAAGGCTTGGAGAGCCTTGTTGTTGAAGCAAGATCATCAAAAGAGTTCCTAGAAGAACTCATTGGAGAAATTCTCCATCAAGGAGAAAGTTTTTGATAAGGGAAAGAATTGGGACAATTATCGCCATCCGACAACAAGCCCAATAAGGAGAAGAAGAATTGGTAAGGAGTGCCAAAGAAGATACAGAAGACCTCAAGACATTCAAAGTCTTGAGAAGAAGATCCTGCTTGAAGTCAAAATTCGACAAGAAGACTTGAAGATAGAAGAAGCTTACCAAATCTGAGAGATTTGAAGATTACCTTTCACGACAAGAAGGCATAAATATTTCTCCAAATCTATAGTAGAAAGGAGAATATTACTAGAGAAGAACAAGCCACCAAACCCTAGGCTCATGAAAGAAAGTTTGAGATCTCTTTTTGGTGAAGGAGGAGCTTTTTGGAAAAGCTAACAAAAGTTGCAGAAATCTAAAGCAACAAGCTTGATCTACATCCTCTACAAAAAGCTTTCAAAAAGGTAAGCAACTATTGGTGCAAGTAGATTCATTAATTGGATTACTTATCAGATTTGTTAAAGCACCTTATATTGGATCAAAATTTGCAAAGAGGAAAAATTGAATTACAGTCTTCAAAAGTGCAAAAGAGAAAAATTCCTTTTAAGGTTCATTTGCACATTAGGAGTTGATTAGATTTCAGAGTTACAATCAACTACCTATCTTATATTTTGAAGAGAAAAAGAAGACTAGATCCTACAACTGTGTTTGTAGTGAAATTTGCAAGAGTTCATTCCAGATTATGCTTGAAAGGTTGCAGTGGAATTGTTAAGAGCATTTTTGAGAAATTAGTGGAGCAATAAGGTGAGATTATTGTTACCATTAAAAGTGCATCTATTAAGCACCATACTAGTTGATTTTTTAACTAGTTATTCTCAATTAGTTTGTGTTGTTAAAAGCACAAAAACTATAAAAAAATTGTAGCACTTTCATGGCCAAAAGAAGCCACCATTACAAGAAAAAAGGTGGAGTAGAAAGCCACCATTGAAGTCCTTGAAGGAAGCCTCAAATCGAGACCTTGGAAGTCTCAAGATTCAAGGAGAATATAAGGGTTTCTTTTTCAGTACAAAGTGCAGGAATCCTTATTCAAAACAACATTTCATTAGCTTGGATTGACTATCATCCAAAGAAGAAGAAGCAAGAAGGATTACGTAAAAATTCTTCATTTTGGTGCAAGATCTATCTATTACAAAAAGCACCTCTTTTGTTCCTTTGGAAGGACAAAAGTATTACTATTTATAGGGGGCAGTAAGGATGTTTTATCCAACAGATTTTTGGCAAGAAGAAGGAGCCACCAAAGAGCTCACACGATCATCATTCCAGCAAAAGGAAGGAGCCACCAAAGAGCTCACACGATCAATAGATTTTTGGCCAGAGGAAGGAGCCACCGAAGAGCTCACACATCCAAGAATCGAGGTGTTTAAAAACATCATTTTCCTCCATCAAATCTAGCCCTATAAGTAGTACATCACCTACAATAGTGGAGCCATTGAAAGAAGGTATTATCACTTGTGCTTACATAGAAAAAAGGGCAACATTCAGTGATAGGTTATCTACGTAAAAATCCAAGCAAAAGGGCTACCTATTGGCTATTATAGACAACACTATTTTTCAAGCACTAAAGAAGGGCACAAATCGGCATTAGAACAAGCTACGAAACCTGCAAATAGGTGCAGAAGAAAGAGCTATACCTAAGGCATCCATTGAAGCAAACATCCACCAAAAGGAAGCTCAAAAGTGTGCCATAGAACCGTGAAGCAATCCAGTTATAGCCATCCATCATCCTCACCAAGCCAGCATGCAAAAGGAAGCTTGCATCTCAAGAAACATAGCAAGCTCACGTAGGGTGCAAAGATAAAGGAAGAATTAGGGTTGCAAGCTCATATTTGAAGCATTAGAAAGAAGGCTTGCATGCACAAGCCTTGAGTGCCACTTGGCACAAATTCTCTAAGCTTCCCAACGTTCATGAAGACCCAAGCGCTCACCTAAAAGGGAGTTACATACATTTGGAGGGAGTTAAGAATATTTGGAGGTTACCACCAACCTCATCATTACCAAAGGTACATTGAAGACACCTACCTTGTAACGCTTCAAGTGACACTTGTCATGAAGTCCATCCTACTTAAGATGCCTATCTTGGAGAACGAAGTAGAATGAAGCAATAGAACGAAGCTAGAATGAAGTCAAACTAAGTCAAGCATTGAAGCTCATCTGAAGAAAAAGGCTAATTCAAGCCATACACCATTCAAAGGTGTAATAGAAGCTTTAAATATGCTATCATAAAACCACTGAACTAGTGCTTGCATTCGAAGCAGCTCTATCATAAGTAGAGTGCATATCAAGGAGCTTTTGGTACCATCTATAATAGAGAAGAAGCACGAGTCTAAGAGAAAACCAATGCTGGTCAAAGAGGGCTTTGACTGCCCATGAGTGCTACGCTCCACAAAGCTACTAATCGGCCACCACACAACATTGAAGGATTATTAAGGTAAAGGTTGATTTTATTATTTGCTTGCTTTAAACCTAAGGTTTTGGAGTTATAAGGGTACATTACATCTACTATTGCAATATTCAACATTAGTGATTTATTAAGCAAGCATATTTTAGAATTGTTAATATTTGCAAAAGGTTACCAAGGAGAAATAAGGGTTATTATTGAAATTTAAATTATTTGCAAATATTATTTTCTAATCTTTCCAAATTTGGGAGTTATAAGGAATACAACATCAAATTTAGGAATTGGAAATTAGAAAACATTAAAAATCAACCAAAAGGGGTATTTAAAGAGGTTTATTAAAAATTTTCAAAGGTTGGAATTTTTATAATAGTGTTGTCTCAAAAACACTTAAAGGAGGAAAAATAAATCCAACATCAAAACCTCTTCAAAAATTGAAATAGTGCTTAGTTCAATAGGAGTAATAAGGAGATAAAAAGTTGATTTTGGTGTTTACAAAATTTCACAAAATCAACTCAAAATTGAACTACAATTTACAAAAAGCACTATATTGATCTTATATCCTATCCAAAACATCCTAGGGAGTCATAAGGCATTCTACAAAACTTGGTAATATTAGCATCCATAAAAAATTATCAAGTTCTAAATTCATTGGATAGATGTAAGCTTTCTACAAAACCTAAAATCTTATTAGGTTTGTGAATTCTCATCATTAGGGAGATATAAGGAAGTCTACAAAACCTAAGAGTTAACAAAGGTTTTATCAAATCAAGCTTATATACTCTAAAGGTTACATATACCTTAAGATTGGGAGCTATAAGGTATACTACTGTATCTCAAAGAATTTAGGTAATACAAATGCCTACTAGCATGCTAATCAACACTCTTAGAAGTGGAATAATAAAAATACCAATATGGATTAAAAACCTTATGGATTACAATGATGAAAAGGGCAAAGAAAAGGAAGAACAAATACAATGCGAAATAAGTTTTAAAATTAATAGCTATATAAAGGAAGATTCATCCAGTGAGTTTGATGTCAACTTGCGGGTGTGATTTTGCACTCCCATACTTTTTGCAAATATGATATTCTCTCCTAAGGAGTTCACCAAGTTTTGAAGACATTGATGGATGTGAAGCAAATATCGAAGTAGTAGCAGCGATCGCAAGGCAGACCAACACATCAAGCAGACGATGAAATAAAGTAGGGCAAGCGACAAGAGTGGGTGAACATCCACCCTTAAACTTAGGTGAAACTTCCCAAAAGACCCACCCAACTTCTTGGGTAGATATTTCAAGGGGCTAGCATGGGTGGACAAATTGTACAACCCCACCCTTGGGGAGGAGATAGAACTCCCGCCCATCTCGGGTAGGAGATACAAGTGCAAATGGGGTGGAACCTCAGAGAAATTCCCACCCTCACTCCCTAGCACCCCCATGGGTGGAAGGAAGAGCAAAAAAAGTGCTCACCCAATATGCAAGGCTCCCACCATCACCCAAAATTCAAATAGAGGACTTTTCCACATTTCTAGTAGTTTGGGTACCTAAAAATGTACGTGGAGGTGATTAATTTGAGGTGCATTGTTCCCAAGGTGTTTCGATACCTATCACTCACTGCCTAACTAGAGGATCACCAATCGAGGAGAAGGACAAGGTAGTTGTGATTTAATAAATTGGGCAAAAACATCATAAGATCCAAGGACCTAGATCCAACCAGTTGTATACGTTGCCTTCTTAAATACTGATGTCATCCAATGGAATAGTGTACTAGTGCGGTGCTTGTCTACTGCAAGGATTGTCTTCACACCTACCACCATTAATGTTCAATTTTGTAATTGATGTAAATATACCTATAAATAGTGGAATGTTGGTCATTCCTAAGGGCAACTCTTTAGCCATTATAATTCATATGTAATATTTACCTCTATGTAAATACAAATTCTACATTGTTTGGTCTCTAGATTTATCTCCATGTTATTTATTAATTGTATGAACGCTTATTTCTATTTAGTTTAAGTTATCATGTGTTATTATGCTATCTATATTTTGTGGGGTTGAATTTAGTGACTCATGAGTGTGCGTTCATAGATATGGGTTGTGGGTTTATTTTTTCTAAATCTAGTCAAATAGGAGCGCTCTAATTCTGCATCTTGGATATCGTGCACTAGTTCGTTGGTCCTAGAATTTACCTCTTCCCCACCACTAATCAAATTTATAACAAAGGTATAGTTGGGTGATCTGTTCAGTGCAAGATTTTTGTTTCATACATGGTATATCGCTTGCATATGTATTGATACGACTATACCCATCCTTGTGAGTTCTGGCTATGACCATTTTATTTCTTTTCCCCATTTTCTTTCTTCCTGTTTTATGGCATATGTTTCTGGAACCAACCTTGAAGAAACTAGACTTCTCCATAGATCGTCCACCCCATTACAACGTGGTGTCCATTCTATGCTTGGTGTTGATATGCTTCCCCACCCGATGCGCACTGTCGAATTGACGATCAACAAATTTTGGCAACTCTGTTGGGGAACTCACTAATTTTTTATGTTTTAAGAAATTAGAGTTTTGTGGCTCTCTAATTTGCCCATATATTCTCAAAGTCACCTGGTGACTCTGACTGTGCGGCACATCCAAATCATGAGACCAGTCGCCCACCCATGTTTAAGATCCAAACATCTTAGAGGACTCAAGGTATGATGAGCAGCCTTGATATCACTAGCAGAGATAGCATGCTCATATAGTGACTTCAAATCTGACATCATAGTCGAGACCTCTGAATACTGGTGCCTTAATGGCTCAATCACTATTTCATTAGTGGAATGACCTCGATCCACTAAACCTTCATTGCTCGCATGAGATTACCAAGGGTTCCTTGAAAGCCTTGACCAAATTTAATGGCACCTTGGGAATGGATCGAGAGCACCTTGAAGATGTCATTGCACTAGCACCCCTCCATGGCATCACCCACAAATATGTCACGATTAGGCTTCTCGTCATGTCACTAGAGGGAAGGGCATTGTTGTGGTACCAAACCCTTGGGCGAAGAACCATTTTCTCATGGGAAAACTTAGCGAGAACTCTCATTGATACATTTGATGACTCCATGGATCCCTTCCAACTCTTGATGCATCTCTCATACATCAAGAGGACACCTTTTGAATCACTCATCGACTTCAGCATTCGATTTGAGAGGAGTTGGAAGAGGATCCCCATTTAGTACTAGCCATCACTCACCTAGACTCACTTCTACTATGTTCGAGCTCTCATATCAAATATAGGCCTCCTAATGCTACAATCTAGGGAAAGGAGATTACCTCAAATATTATAGGATATCGTACGGGTAGATCGACACATGTTTCAAGTAGGAATGACATCTTCAAGGGACTCCACCCACCCATCCCTGTTTCCATCCATCACTATTACCCTGTCAACTACACAGTGCTCATCATGGATGCCATATCAAGCTGTGTAGAAGCCATAAGTACTATCTGGTGGAAAACAAGGGGTGAATTTCATCTCCAACCTAGGCAAGGGAAGTGCAAGAAGTAGCCTTGAAAATGACAACTTCAATGTTTGCACTCTTCCCAAAAAAATGGAGGATTTGGATGAGGGTAAAATTTCCACCTACAAAGAGGGGGTATTTTTACATCCTTTTTGTATCCAAGGACATGATGTGTAGGGGCCAAGTCATCTTGAATGTGGTATAGTCATTAGGCCTCTGGTTACTGAGGAGGTCCTACCATTAGTAGGTTCAATTGATGAAGTCTACAAGAATAAGAGCGCAATCAAAATAGGTGATACCCCAATTTTGGGAACATCGAAGCCTGTTGCTAGATAAGCCAGTATGAAATAAAGGCTCCCACATGGAAAAACTCATTACCACCCTGATCATCTACTACATAAGTATCCGTATGCATGATGATCTACCAAGTTTTGAGTTCTTCATGGCTTACAAAAGCTAGAAATATCAGCCAAACTATATAAGGTGCCTCAAGTACAATGTAATATGGTCTGGTTATTGCAAATTCATTGGATGAGGTCCATAGTGAATCAATGGTTGTGGCATGCCACTCATACCATGATTTTGTGTACATAAGTCTGCTAATAAATAAAAATGCTCTAAGCACGTGTCAAAGTGACATCATCTGACCCTTGGTGACTAGAGGAGGACTATCAAGATCCTTCATCTTGAAATTCACCCATGTTTTCTTCTTAATTGTTGTTGTGACCCCATGCCCAATGGACCTAACGCTCGATATTTAGGCATCTTTATAGAAAATCTGGTAAAAAATATCTCTTGCTTCTTGGAAGCAGTGCCCACTCCCCAAAAAATGGAGAATGAACTCTATAAGACCTCGAAGGGTAGAAGTAACATGAATTAAAGAACATGAAGCTGAGAATGGAGCTACGACTAAAGGTTCCCTAGAAGAGTGGAAATGAGCAAACAAGGTTCTTACAAGATTGTGTCAAAAAGAGGTGTTGCACCAGAGCTAGAAAATGCCTTTGGCATTCTATCTATTCTTGAATCTACCATGATCCTTGATGGGGTATGTTAGCGAGAATGTAGTCTACAAGGTGTCTTGTGGATCACTTTTCCTTTTGTTTCTTTTATTTTGGCACATCATTTGCTTCCTTCTCTTTCCTTAGTTCTTCGCTACTACCAACCAATAAGGTTAGTAGCATCTAGCTTCTTGCTTCTCCTACTTCTTGTGTTTACCTCCCTCCCCTCTTCCCCTCTTTTTCTCTTTTTCTAGTTTTTGCTTGTCATCTCTCTTATTTTCTTCTATTTCATCCTAATGCCCCTCGTTTTCCATTCACCTTTGGATTTCTTCCTACATTTTCTTGCATATTTCCTTAGCTGCTTTTTTTTGTACCCTCATTGTCCCCATTCCTCCTTTTATTTTGTGTATTTAAAAATGTAGTGTTTTGGGTCCTCCTTTCCCGCAAGGGAAAAGTCCTTGTGAGTCACCAAGAGTGTGGGTGTGATTTTGCACCCCCATCCTTTTTGCAAAGATGATGGTTCTCTCCTAAGGAGTTCACCAAGTTTTGAAGATATTGATGGACGTGCAGTAGATGTCAAAGTAGCAGCAATGATCGTAGGGTAGACCAACACATCAGGTGGATGGTGGAATGAAGTAGGGCGAGTGACAAGAGTGGGTGGACACTCGCCCTTAACCTTGGGTGAAACTTTCCAAAAGACCCACCCAACTTCTTGGGCAAATATTTCAAGGGGCTAGCGTGGGTTGAGGAATTGTACAACCCCACCCTTAGGGAGGAGATAGACCTTTGCCCATCTCGGGTGGGAGATACAAGTGCAAACAAGGTGAAACCTTAGAGAAAGCCCACCCTCACTCCCCAACACTCCTACAGGAGAAAGGAAGAGCAAAAAAATCACCCGCCCAACATGCAAGGCACCCATCATCATTCAAAATTTAAATAGAGGACTTGTCCACTTTTCCAATAGTTTGGGTACCTAACAATGTAGGTGGAGGTGACTAATTTGAGATGCATTGCTCCCAAGGCACTTCAATACCCATCACTCATCGCCTAACCATAGGATTTCCAGTTAAGGATAAGGATGAGGCAACTATGATTTAATGAATTGGGTAAAAACATCAGAAGATCCAAGGGTCTAGATCCAACCATTTGTATTTGTTGCCTTCTAGAATATCGACGTCATCCAATGGAACAATGTACCAGTGCGATTCTTGTCTGCTACAAGGATTTTTTTCCTGCATACCATCATTAATGTTTAATTTTGTAATTTATGTACATATACCTATAAATAGTAGAATGTTGGTCATTCCTAAGGGTGGCTCTTTAGCCATTATAATTCATATGTAAGGTTTACCTCTATGTAAATACAAATTCTGCATTGTTTTGGTTGGCTTTGTCTCCCTGTTCTTTATTAATTGTATGAATGCTTATTTTTGTTTAGTTTTTTAAGTTATCCCATGTTATTCTACTGTTTATATTTCATGGGGTTGACTTGAGTGAGTTAGGAGTGCGCATTTGTAGATATGAATTATGGGTTTATTTCAGCTAAAGCCAATCAAATAGGAGTGCTCTAATTCTGTATTATGGATCTCATGCACCTGTTCGTTGGTCTTGGAATTTTTCTATTACCCATTGCTAATAGGACCCAAAAAAAATGTGTAGTTGGGTGATCTATTAGGTGTAGGATCTATATTTTGTACATGGTATATCACTTGCATATATATTGATGTAGTTATACCCATATTTGTGAGTTTTGGCTACAACCATTTATTTCTTTCCCCCCTTTTCCCTCTTCCTATTTTGTGGTGTAGGTAGCTGGAACCACCCCCAAAGAAACCAACCTTCTTCGGAGATCTTCCTTCCCATCCCAACATGGTGGTTGTTCTATACTTGGCGTTGATCCACCTCCCCACCCGATGTACGATGACATATTTGCGACCAACACAACTATACCAAAGGAGACTCAAAACAGGAAAAAATTGATCAACAAGATTTTATATTAAAAGGAAAATATGGAATAACTTCAATTGTGCACATATGGTTAGAATGTCTTATCAAGGAGATAGAAAAACATGATATTTCTAAAATAGACTTCAAAACTGTCATCTCTATTGTGCACCTATTGCAATAAATATGGTCATGAAAAGACCAATTGTTGGAGTTTCCATCCATGCAAATATTGTGATGGGACAAATCACTCATATTTTTCCTGTCATTTCAAATACATGTACTATAAGGGTTATGAAAGAATATTACTACAAAGAATAAATTGTTATCTTCAAGAACTTATTTCATATGGATCTACTAACATTGAACTCTAGGCTGATACTTATGAAGGACAGAGAAACATGTCTTACATATGTACAAAAGAAAGGAGAAGAACCTATTCAGATCCACTCATGATATGCAAAATAATGAGAAAAATTGTTCATCAGAAATGCCTAACATCAAGGGATAAATAAATAGAAAATATCAGAATCCATGACATGAATATTGAAGCAGCTGAAGAAGAAGAACCAATTCAAAGTCATCCAATGGAAGAAGATCCACATTGAAGACTAAAGTCTTCAATACCCAAATAATGTAATATAGGGGGTGTTATAGTTAGATTCTATTACATCATTTGGATCATGTAAATGTACCTTTCTAGGTACATACTTAGGACATTAGATTACTTTAGGGGGAAGTTATCTAGTTACTTTATGCAATGTAATAAATTCATAAGTGTCAATGTGCAAGGTGTCCATTGTACAACTAGGTAGAATGTTGGCCAAGGAATTTATATTCCATTATAAAAGGGACTCATTGTAAGAGATTGTCAAGATGGTAGGTTGGTAGTAGTAGTATTGTGTAACTCCATTAGTGATGGAGTACAATGTAGTCCTATAGCATAGTGAATGGAGTGTCCATTTCCTCCATAGCAATATTGTATTCATTTCCATCATTTTTATTTATAGCATATTTTTGCAATCTCGTGAATTTACTTTCTCTCATATTTCTACATCCTATGATTGCCATCTCCCATTGCAATCTACCTCAAAAGCTAACATATTCTTGTAAACATACTTGATTTATTATCATGAATTTTATTAATATTATTCAAAAAGTGAAAGATGAATTATTACTTTCCTTTTATGTTAAGTTTCTTTGGAAATAATTTGCAGATAGTGAGATAGATTACTTGTATTTATTGAAAATGATGATGAATTAATATGAGAAACTAAATAATGAAATTTTGTTATAATTTCTAGATGTTTTATTTTCGTCCATGTAAAATAAGGAAGTACCTAATTTCTAGTGTTATGTAGGAATGAAATACCTAATTTCTATAGTCTTTATCAATATGTTATGTTGATGTTAGTATTGAATTTTGGTATGATTTATTATAGAACTTTATTTTTGTGAGATAGGAAAATATGTTGAATAGGACCCTTGGGTTAAGGGGGGTTTATTATGGGCATGAATTGCTAAGTTCCATATTAGTTAACCCTAGAGTTGAGTTGCACCCAACCCTAGTTGAGTTTGTGGGTAGACAAATCAACTAGGTAATTTTGGTGAATGTGTTTGACAAACCCTAGCGATGAGGCTTGGGTGATCCTAGCAATGAGGCTTAGGATGGTCATTCACACTAACCAAAGTAGTATAGTGGTGGTACCTTATGGGTAGGAAAGTGTGACCATGATCATTATCAGGTGAGTGGTAATGGTCTTTGTTAGTTCATGGGTAAATGAAACTAATTAATCACTAAGGCATTACACCATAATAATATTTAATCACTAAGGCATTACACCATAATAATCTTACATAGATGCTAGTATGTAGGGTTAGGGGATAGGCATCACCTTAAGAGATATGGACCTTAAAGGGTAACCCCATGTCGTGGTCAAGTTATCCCATAAAACAGGATTATGCATAAGGGGTAGTATCAAAAAAGTATTTATCAAATTGGGGTGAATCAACGTGAAAACTGTATAAACTATGGGGCAAATTTTTCAAATTTTTGAATTTTTTTTTTCAAGACATGGCAATTTTTTTCAACTACAAGTATCAACAAAATTAGCAGAAGGCTACTGGCAGAAGGCGATTTGCAGAAGGCAACTGGTAGAAGGTGCCTGAAATAAGGCGAATGACATAAAGTGACTGGAAGAAGGTGATTGACACAAGGAAACTGGAAAAAGGTGACTGGCACAAGGCTACTAGCAGAATGCGATTGATAGAAGGTGACTGGCAGAAGGTGACTAACACAAGGCAACTAGCAGAAGGCGATTGACATAAGGTGACTAGTAGAAGGCGACTGACACAAGGCAACTGGTAGAAGGTGACTGACATAAGGCAACTGATAGAAGGTGACTGGAAGAAGGCGACTACCAGAAGGCGACTAACACAAGGTGACTTGCAGAAGGTGACTAAAATAAGGTGACTGGTAGAAGGTGACTGGCATAAGGCAATTGACACAAGAGGACTGGCAGAAGGTGACTGACATAAGGTGACTGGCAGAAGGCGACTGGCATAAGGTGACTCACATAATGCGACTAGCAGAAGGTGACTGACACAAGGCAAGTGGTAGAAGGTGACTGACACAAGACGAATGGCAGAAGACGACTGGCATAAGGTGACTGGTAGAAGGTGACTAACATAAGGTGACTAATAGGTGACTGGTAGAAGGCGACTGGTAGAAGGTGACTGACACAAGGCGACTGGCAAAAGGTGACTATCATAAGGTGATTGGTAGAAGGCGACTAGTAGAAGGTGATTGGTAGAATGTGATTTGTAGAATGCGACTAGTAGAAGGCAACTAGCACATGGCAACTGGCACATGGCGACTAGCAGATGACGAGTGGCACAAGGTGACTAATAGATGGCGAGTGGTACAAGGTGACTGGCATATGGCGAGTGGCACAAGGCGACTAGCAGATGGCGAGTGGAACAAGACGACCACCATAATCGTAAATAATATGGTTCCACGTGTCCTCCATTCTACCATGTGTCGTTCATGCATTAACTCTTGCCATGCAAAAAATCTATAAATTCATTTGCAGGGTCATTTATAGGGTCATTTGTAGGGTCATTTGTAGCTTTTCCTAGAGCAACTTTAAAACCTTTTTCCAGCATTTTGAGGGCATTTTCCATAGCGGTTTTAGAGATTTTCCAAATAATTTTAGTGTGTTTTGGTAGAATTTTTAGAGCATTTTGGCAGGGTTTTGGCAGCATTTTTATAAGGTTTTTCCAACATTTTCTTACTTTTTAGAGATGACTAGTTGTTCCTCCCATCTTCCATCCAAATTTCATTTAAAGTACACCTTCTGCCTCAATATCAAGAGCATTTTCAACACTCCTAATAGATATTCCTAGTGGATTTACACCACTGGACTTGTTGGTGTGTTGAAGATGCCTCAATTGAACATTAATGTTTAGTTGATGCAACAAATTGTTTCTTGTTACAACCATGACGTGTGCACTATTTCGATCCCTATGGATAACAACAAAATTGTTTTTTCGGTTAAACCCTTCGATGTGCAGTGACTAACAGGGCTACCATTTTTGGATGGTGTACTGGTGAACAACTAGTACGCCTTAATCGACAATGATAAATCCACCCTAGGAAACCTTTATGTTGTTCATCCTAACAATTTGAAAGGTATAATTTGAAAATTTATTTTTTATTTAACATTAAATATTGTTCTGCTATAGTTTCATTTCTCTAAAAATGTTCTCCTTGTTTTATTTTTTGTTTTCTAATAATGTTCTCTTTTTTTAGTCAATTCTTCTAAGTCCAAAAGGGGCTTAAACATTTCAAATGTTGGAGACAAATTTCTATATGCTTGCATTGAATTTTTTTAGGCAAGGCTTATTCTACAGGGGCGACCTACAAAAATGCCTTTTTGGGAACTTTATTTATTGCTTCGTTGTATTGATGGCGGTAAATTTAACTGGTGCACACACATTTCCAACCGCCTAAAGCACGACCTTTTGAGTGCCTAGAAAATTCAAGCATCTTCTTACATAGTGACTACCAACAATTTTATTCTTTGTTTATTTCAGGAAGCTTATTTCAACCTTCAATAGAGTAGTCCTCCCATTGCATTGCACCCTAGTTTGTTGTCTATTGGCATGTCTGATGGTGAGATACATGTAATTTTTTTTGTTGAAATATCTTTATTTTATTTTTTATCTTTGTATTCTCTAATTTTTTTTTGAAAATAGAAAAGAGCATCTCAGTCTTCAAGTAAGAGGGATGCCGCATTTAGGATTCTGGAAGTATTTTTTGATTCTGACATGCAATCACAATCATCACCAATGACTCCCAATAAACGTATGAGGTCTAATGATGGTCGAATTCAGCATACACCTGTGACACCTTTTACTGGAGAAACAGTTATAGTCGACGTAGAAGAGGTTACCTCCAACCCACAAGGTAACCTTACTCTACATTGTTCAAAAATGCTTTTTTAAATGATTTATTTTTTTGACTTTAAATTATGTTTTTTTAATGTGTTTTATGTATTTTTCAGACAAAGGGCAAATGGTTGAAATATCAATGGTTGCAGAGTCTGATTCAGGTATATATATTTTAAATAAATATTTTTTAATGCTATTGTTATTTTTGTTATTTACAAATGATTTATTTTATGTTCTTGTGTGAAATTTAATAGAGGGACCTCGTAGATTCAAAAGGCTAAAAAAATATGGCTCCACCACCTGACCCTCCATGACCACAACCACAACCACAACCATAGCCACAACTAAAGTAGGTTCAGGTCCACCTAAAGCAAGTTTAGGTCCATCCACTTTAGGTTCCACCTACGAGGAACCAATCATGCATGCATGGTAAAATGTTCCTCACACCGCCACCTCACAATGCAAGAAGTGCTACAGAGACACAAAATGTGTCATCATCTAATATTTCTGTTGTATCGATATTAACCTTGGAGAATTTTTCAAATGTTGAGAGTGCATCTCAAATGACCTCGAGAACTCTTGATTATGACTTTATTTATCAGGGTATGAATCCTAAAAATTTCCCTTTAAAGGCAAGTGATATTCTTGAGGATAAAGATGGCATTGATGGAGAAGAAGATGATGTCAATGTAGATGTTGCCAAAGTTTCCCCCTCTGACCCACAACAAGTCACCGCCCGTATTGTTACAGAAGATGATATCCTAAATGTTTCTAAAAATGTGTTATTAGTCAATGCTTTTAAAGTTGTAGTTCATAATACTCTTCTTTCGGATATTGGCAAATTGAAGGAATGGGAATATCGGGCCAAGGTTTTAATTAAAGCCATCAATGGCCGATATAAGAATTTTTCAAAAAGAAAAGAGTTGTTTCTCAAGATGGAGAATGAGCCCCAAATCTCGATGCCTCGCTACATAAAGCTTAATCTGGCACTATGGAGGCCGAGTCTACATACAGAGATGAAATTCTTGCCATTATTATGAATCATTTGGAAAACCTCAATGCAGAAGCCCAAGCTTATTTTAATTAATGGGCACTTGATCAGAACAAAGTAGCAGTTGCAAAAACAACACGACTTATAGCTTATGTAAGTTCTACATCTAACTAAAAAATATATTTTTTTGTTAAATATGTTTTTTTATAAATATTAACCTTTTTTTTAATTTTTGTTTTGTAGTCTAATTTCTAGCACCTAAAGCAAAAAGTCAGTGCCATGACAGTTTTGATCAAGACTGCCAAATCTAGCATTAATAATGCTATTGAATTGAAGAAGAGGTTACAATAGACGGTTAGAGAAAATAATTGTTGATAAGCAACACACCCCCACTGAAAAATGAGATTCCATCCTTAGAAAATTCTGAACTTTCATTTTTTGCAGCAGGGACCCTCTTGATCTTTTCAGGTTTTAAATCCATAATTTGCTTGCCTCCTTTTTAAAGTTGTGCTTTTTCTTGCATTCTAGCTGTGTTATCCAAGAATTCACTTTTTACATGCTAGAATCATTCATGCACAAGAAAATCTTGCACCATTACCGAGAAAAATCCATAAAACAGCTTGCATAAATTCACCGAAAAATCAAACTTTCCATTTTTGGTAGTGTCGCGATATCGCGACACTTCCTTTTTCGGAAATGTCGCGATATCGCGACATGTAAGTCAAAATACGGCTAAGTGCGAGAAAGGTCGCGATTTCGCGACATGTCGCGAAATCGCGACAGTTTTTGGGAGAGAGACGCAAGCTGTACGGAGGGCGCGATTTTGCGACATGTCGCGAAATCGCGACATGTCGCATTTTCGCGGCAGGAGAGAGAAAATGGGCCGCAGGATGAAAAATCGGTTAAGTCAGAAACATGTTCCAAAATCGCGGTCAACGCGGTCAACGCATGCAGGTAGAGGAACTGTCGCGATATCGCGACGTGTTCTAAAATCGCGGCTGAAAATCAAGAAGCGTACGGAGGCCGTGAAGGGTCGCGATTTCGCGACATGTCGCGAAATCGCGACATGTCGCGTTTTCGCGGCCGACGAGGGAGGAAGTTGCCGATGCGCTGGCAGGGTCGCGATTTCGCGACATGTCGCGAAATCGCGACATGTCGCAGAATCGCGGCAGGAGAGAGAAAGTCATAGTTGACCTGAAAGTGCATTCCGGCGGGAAACATAAGGCTTCCTGGGGTAGCGACACGTGTCAAAGCGTGAATGGGACAAACAGAAGCCGACATGCAAGCTTATTTTGCGGATTTAATCTGTTTTTAATGTTTTAAGCTTCTGATTTAATTAAAATGCTAATCTAATGCATCTTTTTGTCTTTCATGCAGGATTCCACCTGGCACTTACGGAACAACCGGGAAAGACCATAAAGGCAAAGATAAAGTGCGGATTTAGTCAAGGACCGCCATGCTAGGAGAGAAGCTGCCGGTGAGAGCATTCAACGACAAATTTATTGCAGACTTGATAGCATGAAGACCATTTCAACTTCGGGATGGATTTACGGAGATCGAATTGATGGAGAAGTGGTGACTCATCCGGCTCACCAAAGAAATTAATGAAAGCATTTATTTGCAACTGCGAATGAATGCAAGTTGCATTTTATTTTATCTTCTCCATTTATGGCAACTGATCGCACGCATTTGCCGAAGGGTTAAGTTCTATCCGGACTTTGATTTTTAAATGGATTTTTATTGTAAAACCCGGTCCTAGGGTTTAAGTGCGATAAGATTTAGGGTTTGAGCAAGATATTTTGGAAAAGATCAGGGTCTGTCCTGAGTCTATAAATACAAATTCTAAATGTAATCGCAGGAGGCTGAGACTTAGAAATAAAGGCTTATAAGCAATTTCTTGCAAATTTTGTGAAATCCTTTGTTTCCGGACTTGGAGTTGATGTGCTTTAGCTTTTCTCTGATAGCATGGCCAGGAGCCTAATCTTTTGCAGAGTGTGATAAGTGTATTTTCTTTTGTTATCCGTTCCATTTAAAGTTTGTTAGATATATGTCAGTAAATCGCCATTGTCAAGATTAAATATGCCGTTAGGGCTTCAGCTTGTTCTATTGTCTCGCTAGGGGAAATTACGGATTTCAGGTGTAAGTTTGTTCTAATTGCTCGTCTTCATCAGTGCGAGCTAGGCCGCCGGTGAAAGATACCAGCTTTAACCAACCGCCCCTTGGATTTATAATTTTCTCGCTAGATCCGTTTCACTCGCCTTTGTGCTCTTAGTTGAAAGTGATCTTAGACCGACCGGACACTTTCTTCTCGGGATTTGTTCGTTGTGAAGCCGATAGCATAGATAAGATTGATAGTTTAGAGTTTTACAGCTTTAAAGTCCGATAAACTTCTCTTTCTCGCCTTACCCTACCCTCTCTTTGCTTTCCGTGAATGATCCATTTTTATTTTCTTTATTTGCCTTTTATTTAAATCGCCGACCCATGAGAGCTAGATCTAGAATTCAAGTCAAATCTGATTGTCAACAACTTTTGCAACTACCGAACAAGTTCGAGAACCCCCGTAAGGTAACAGAGCAGACCCATATCGAAATCTATTCCGTAAGTGGAAAAGAGTGAATTGCCATTCGACCCAACTCGGTAACTCGCACCTTGGATAACCAACTAGATCCTAAAGATGAGTGGGATCAGTCCCGTGGGTGTCTCCTGGAGCTTTCCTTGCCTTCATCCCTTTTTCCCGGGTGTGCATGAAAGCCGGACCAACACCTAATTGGCGCTAGAAGGAGGGCCACAGAACATCTGTTCTTAGTGCACTTGAGTTGAGAAATCCGACTGTATGTGGAACTGTAAAACTGTATTTTATCCAAAGTCTGGTAGCCAATTTTCCCCTCCTCCTCAGCCAACACCTAATTGGCGCTAGAAGGAGGGCAGAACATCTGTTCTTAGTGCACTTGAGTTGAGAAATCCGACTGTATGTGGAACTGTAAAACTGTATTTTATCCAAAGTCTGGTAGCTAATTTTCCCTCCTCCTCACCCAACACCTAATTGGCGCTAGAAGGAGGGCACGAACTCGCTCAAGTATTGTAAGGGCATAACAAGAACATTTGAAGGACCCACATGAACTCCTGATCAGCTTTTATAAATTGTCAAGCATGCTTTTAAATTGTCATGCAGCTTTTAAATTGTCAGCAGCTTTTAAAGTTGTCAGGCAGCTTTTAAAATTGCCGGAGAAGGCCTTAAGTTCATGGTTTGTTAAGAACAGCTTCTATCATCACTTGCGCTATCCAATTACAAATCGTAACATCACCGTCACCCAAGTAATAATGGCAAATTGGTTGGGCTCCACCGCTTTGAACATTCCGGTTATAGCCCATGACCTGCCTAGAAGTCCAGAAAGGTATCTCCCCAGGTACAAACATGATGGGACAAGAACTACAGAAGAACATCTGCTAGCTTTTAAAAATGCTTTAAGATTATTGAATATACAGCATGAAGATGTTGCCTGCAGATTGTTCCTGTTCACTCTCCAGGAGGGAGCTTATGACTGGTTTTTAAACCTCACCAGCAATTCCATTACTAGTTGGGATGATCTAGAGAAAGCTTTTATATCACAGTTCGATGAAGTGATAGATCCCAGCATTTTATATCAGCAATTTTCCAAAGATCAAGAAAGAGTCGGGAGAAACTGCCGTGTCTTTCAATATGAGGTTCCAAAGAGCTTACTGTAGAATGATTGGCCATTACATCCCAAATGCAAATCTGGCCTTAGAAATCTACAAGAATGCATTGGATTCGATGACCTCTATTTTCCTCAAGAGAGACATTAATATCACAACCCTGGCAGGGGCTTATAAAGAAGCCTTAATTCTTGAAAGACAGCTAGGGCCTCAAATTCTGAGCAATCCTTTGATATCCTATGTTACACGTAACATGCCTGCTCCGCACCCCATTCCACATCATGAGTTAATGCCAACATGTCATGCTCTACCCAAGGAGACTCCGTTAATCGTGACATCCACTCAAGATGTGCAAAATACAGAGAAAAGTTCTGACAAATTCAAAGTGCAGTGCTTGAACCGAACAGCTGAGATCCGGCACCACCCAAATCAAGTTTTTCCCCGGTGAGTTAAATTTTCCTAGAGATCAAAGAAATATTGATATTTCTAGTTCACCCAAAAATAGTACAACCAGGGTTTCAGATTCTGTCACTTTTCCCGAAGAGACAGAAAGTCTTGTACAGTACTTCGTGGATGAAATGCAAGATTTTCAACAGTTCAAAATGGACAGCTATGACTTGAAATGTGAGAGTCCGTAACTTAACAATGATCCTTCCTCATCGGAGGATGATGAAAGTGAGATTCAATCTCACTATGCGTAAGTAATCGAGGAGGATAGCATCATTGAGGATATGAGGGAACTTAAAGCCGACATCACCCTCTATGAACCGCCTCGCATTGTTGGACAAAACATTAACTTGATTGAGGCTTACTCTGGACCACCCGTTGAATTTCAAGAAAAGGAGGAAAAGGTAGTAAATATGAATGTGGTCGCCAACTTGGAATTGATGAACTGTCTCAACATAAGCCTGCAACTTCTGAACATAATGTCAAAGAGGAGGCTATAAACTGTGTTGATGCAGATATTGGAGTTTATGATTTGGCAACTGAAAAGGTGGGAACAGTTACAGCTCTAATCAATCACAACAATGATGTTTGGACATTGCACATTGATGAGGTTAAGTCTAAGCAAGGCTCAGGTGAAAAGGAAAATTGTAAGCATTCTGCTAGAGGGATAAAAATTGAAGTCCCGGATATTGAAGCAAGTGCAAAGAACCACAAAATGTTCAAGTTGTTAAGAACCAGGGCATACAGATAAAACATGATTTCTTTCAGCTGTCACATCAATTTGAAAATGTGGTGGTCCTGGGTCTCGTCAAGGTTTTAAAGTATTTGATCCTCGGGGTTTTTTACATTCAAATTCTTTTGAAAGAACTCGCAAACCCTTTAATTAGAAGCATAAACATGTTATCATATGATTTGTTATTATATGATTTGTTTAATTTGAAGGAGTTGCAGATTTGTTTTTCAAATGGGACAGGGAAGACAGTAAACCCAAGTCTTTCCTAGATAGCAAATTTTTGAAGCACAGTCTGGAGTGCATTTCGTCAACAGGACCTCGAAAGGTAATTTTTTTTAAATTACTTGCATGGTCAAAATTTTTTAAAGCACCATTTCTCTCGCTTTCCCAACTCGCCGCATTTTTTGAGTATGAAGGGAAGTTGTAACATATGTATGCATTGTAAATAAGCTTTGAAGTTTTTCAGCTTTATTTCTTTGTCAGCTGCTTTTATTTTTAAATGTCTCTATGCTATCTTACTGCTTTATTTTATTTCGCTTCAGCTTTAATTTATTTCATTCTTTTTATTTTTTATTTTTGCTTCAGTTCTTTTAGTTTATTTCTTTTATTGCCTGTACAGTTTTTATTTTCTTCCCTGCTTTTCCTTTTCTTTGCTGTCTCTCAGTTTATTTGTTTTTCCCTTGCCTGTACAGTTCTGTGCTTTAGTCTCGTACGCTTTTATTTTGTTTTTGCTTTAAAGCCTCGTGCTCGTCCTTGGAAGCCCGTACAAAGTCCTTTGGCTTCTAAAATTTTCTATTTTTTGCCTCTCGCCTCGAGCAATCAATGAAAAGTCACCGCTGAAAATTGTTTTATTCCTAGTCGATAAATCCTCAATCCAAGGTGCTCTCCCCATTCTCGCTTCATTATTCTAATTGAGATAGTCTGCTTGCACTAAACTGTGGAACTATTTTGTTATCCAGGATGAAGGTAGAGAGATGATTGGATCTTGTGTCTTACTTGCCACAGTTGTTTTAATGATAGAAAAACTGTTATGTCGTTTAGTTGGAGGAACTCCCGGGGAATCCAAGAAAAGCTGGTTATAAGAGGGGACTATGGTTCATGCAATTATTTGGGTGTCACTAGAGGCTATCAATGCCTAGACTGAAACAGTTCCAGATTGATCAAATATTAAAAGAAAATTGTAATTTCTCTAAGGTCTTCCAGATAGTGATATATTTCAAAAAGAAGAGAGATAAAAAAAAGAGAGATAAGAAAAAAAAGAAAAAAAGAAAAAAAAAGAGTTATATGATCAAAAGAGGCAGCCAATATTAGATTCTGCCCTACAGTTGTAAATTGGGTCGTGTAAATCTAAAGGGTAACTCTGTCTAGGCCTGTAAAAAGCTAAACTAGTAAACAGAGCTCTACTCGGTTTCCCCTTTTACAATCTAGAAAAGTTGATTAATCCAAGTTTATCATTCAATTCAGTCATCCTTGAAGAAAGTTCTATACCTTTGTAATTGCACATCAGAAATCTTCCTTGAAGTAATCCAGCCCAGTATGTCCTTGGGAAATTTTAACAGCTGGCAGTTAGTAGTCAATTTATTGTGAAGAATGCCTGTGGCAAGGCATGATGCATGGTCTTTTTGTTTTGAAACCAGTGTCTTGGGTTCTAAAATAGTGCTACTATTTTACCCGCAGATATCGCCATTTGTTGATAAGCAACACACCCCCACTGAAAAATGAGATTCCATCCTTAGAAAATTCTGAACTTCCATTTTTTGCAAATAGGGACCCTCTTGATCTTTTCAGGTTTTAAATCCATATTTTGCTTGCCTCCTTTTTAAAGTTGTGCTTTTTCTTGCATTCTAGCTGTGTTATCCAAGAATTCACTTTTTACATGCTAGAATCATTCATGCACAAGCAAAATCTTGCACCAGTACCGAGAAAATCCAGAAAACAGCTTGCATAAATTCACTGAAAAATCAAACTTTCCATTTTTGGTAGTGTCGCGATATCGCGACACTTCCATTTTTCGGAAATGTCGCGATATCGCGACAGGTAAGTCAAAATGCGGCTAAGTGCGTAAAGGTCGCGATTTTCGCGACATGTCGCGAAATCGCGACAGTTTTTGGGAGAGAGACGCAAGCTGTACGGAGGGCGCGATTTTGTGACATGTCGCGAAATCGCGACATGTCGCATTTTCGCGGCAGGAGAGAGAAAATGGGCTGCAGGATGAAAAATCGGTTAAGTCAGAAACATGTTCCAAAATCGCGGTCAACGCGGTCAACGCATGCAGTAGAGGAACCGTCGCGATATCGCGACGTGTTCTAAAATCGCGGCCGAAAATCAAGAAGCGTACGGAGGCCGTGAAGGGTCGCGATTTCGCGACATGTCGCGAAATCGCGACATGTCGCGTTTTCGCGGCCGACGAGGGAGGAAGTTGCCGATGAGTCGGCAGTGGTCGCGATTTCGCGACATGTCGCGAAATCGCGACATGTCGCAGAATCGCGGCAGGAGAGAGAAAGTCATAGTTGACCTGAAAGTGCATTCCGGCGGGAAACGAAGGCTTCCCGGGGTAGCGACACGTGTCAAAGCGTGAATGGGACAAACGAAGCCGACATGCAAGCTTATTTTGCGGATTTAATCTGTTTTTAATGTTTTAAGCTTCCGATTTAATTAAAATGCTAATCTAATGCATCTTTTTGTCTTTCATGCAGGATTCCACCCAGCACTTACGGGACAACCGGGAAAGACCATAAAGGCGAAGATAAAGTGCGGATTTAGTCAAGGACCGCCATGCTAGGAGAGAAGCCGCCGTGAGAGCATTCAACGACAAATTTATTGCAGAATTGATAGCATGAAGACCATCTCATCTCAGGGATGGATTTACGGAGATCGAATTGATGGAGAAGTGGTGACTCATTCGGCTCACCAACAAAAATTAATGAGAGCATTTATTTGCAACTGCGAATGAATGCAAGTTGCATTTTATTTTATCTTCTCCATTTATGGCAACTGATCGCACGTATTTGCCGAAGGGTTAAGTTCTATCCGGACTTTGATTTTTAAATGGATTTTTATTGTAAAACCCGGTCCTAGGGTTTAAGTGCGATAAGATTTAGGGTTTGAGCAAGATATTTTGGAAAAGATCAGGGTCTGTCCTGAGTCTATAAATACAAATTCTAAATGTAATCGCAGGAGGCTGAGACTTAGAAATAAAGGCTTATAAGCAATTTCTTGCAAATTTTGTGAAATCCTTTGTTTCTGGACTTGGAGTTGATGTGCTTTAGCTTTTCTGTGATAGCATGGCCAGGAGCCTAATCTTTTGCAGAGTGTGATAAGTGTATTTTCTTTTGTTATCCGTTCCATTTAAAGTTTGTTAGATATATGTCAGTAAATCCGCCATTGTCAAGATTAAATATGTCGTTAGGCTTCAGCTTGTTCTATTGTCTCGCTAGGGGAAATTACAGATTTCAGGTGTAAGTTTGTTCTAATTGCTCTGTCTTCACCGTGCGAGCTAGGCCGCCGTGAAAGATACCAGCTTTAACCACCGCCCCTTGGATTTATAATTTTCTCGCTAGATCCGTTTCACTCGCCTTGTGCTCTTAGTTGAAAGTGATCTTAGACCGACTGGACACTTTCTTCTGGGATTTGTTCTGTTGTGAAGCTGATAGCATAGATAAGATTGATAGTTTAGAGTTTTACAGTTTAAAGTCTGATAAACTTCTCTTTCTCGCCTTACCCTACCCTCTCTTTGCTTTCCGTGAATGATCCATTTTTATTTTCTTTATTTGCCTTTTATTTAAATCACTGACCCATGAGAGCTAGATCAAGAATTCAAGTCAAATCTGATTGTCAACAACTTTTGCAACTACTGAACAAGTTCAGGAACCCCCTGTAAGGTAACAGAGCAGTCCATATCGAAATCTATTCCGTAAGTGGAAAAGAGTGAATTGCCATTCGACCCAACCTCAGTAACTCGCACCTTGGATAACCAGCTAGATCCTAAAGATGAGTGGGATCAGTCCCGTGGGTGTCTCCGGAGCTTTCCTTGCCTCCATCCTTTTTCCCGGGGTGTGCATGAAAGCCGGACCAACAATAATTACCTAAAGAAGGTTATCAAATATGGGGGCCTAGATGTTGAGGGTAAACTGAAATAAAAGGAGAAGGAGTTGAATGCACCTTTCAAATAATATCCAACAAAGGAAGAGAGTGCCTTGTTATCGGGGATCAACACTACAACAGAAAGTTTGGTTAGGGCTGGGGCATTAGAAGAAAAATATATTGAGGTAGATGTGGGTGGACCTTCAAGAAAAATTGAAAAACAAGAGATCTTTGTTGTGTTGGGTTTCAAGTGAAACAAAAACTCTTTATATATTTATATTTTTATAAATATTTAAGACTGGTATTTTTTTTTTAATTAAAATCAATGTTAGAGGCAATTTTTGAAAAATTCATATTATCATTTTGAATTTTTATTTTTAATTATTATTATGTTTTAATTTGAAGCAAAATAAATAATGTTTGATATGTTTTGATTCATATGTTTGATATCCTTTTTGAGAATTGAAATCAATGAATGAGACTATTGTCAAAAAATGTTTTATCTATTGGGAAATTTGTTTTCAATGTTGTTATGTTAAGATTATATGTGTTGATGTATTAAGTAATTTGAAGTGGAAGAAATAATGTTTGATATGTTTTGTAAATTGCAAATGAATGGTATCATTTTTTAGAATTGAAACAATGAATGAGACTATTTCTAAAAAATATGTTATCTATTTGCAATTTTGTTTTGAATGTTGCTATGTTATGATTATGTGTTGATGCATTAAGTAATTTTAAGTGGAAGAAATATTGTTTGATATGTTTTGTAAATTGCAAATGAATGGTATCATTTTTGAGAATTGAAACAATGAATGAGACTATTTTCGAAAAATGTGTTATCTATTGGAAATTTTGTTTTGAATGTTGTTATGTTAGGATTATGTGTTGATGTATTAAGTAATTTGAACCAAAAGAAATAATGTTTGATATATATTGTAAATTGTAAATGAATGGTATCCTTTTTGAGAATTGAAACATTGAATGACTATTTCCAAAAAATATGTTATCTATTGGAAATTTTAAGTGGAAGAAATAATGTTTGATATGTATTGTAAAAAACGAATGAATGGTATCTTCTTTAAATATTGAATTCAATGAAAGAGAGTATGTTTTTATTATTTATGATGATGTAAAAGTTTGTTGTTCTTAATTTGAAATGAAAGAAATAATGTTTGATATGTGTTATCTTTTTAAACCTTTGTTTTGAATGTTGTTATGTTTTGATTGTTTGTGTTGATATATTAAGTAATATTGAATTATGTGAATGCAGTAAGATGTTCTTTTATGTTATATGAATTAATTTGAAATGTTAGAAAATATAGCATAGGCAATTACTTTCACGAATAACAAATATTACAAGAAAAATAATGTAACATGTGAAATCAAATCAAATGAAATCAATTCAAATGATAGCATCCTTTCATTTAGATATGTGAAATCAAATCAAATAATAACATGTGAACTCAAATTAAATCAAATAAAAAATCCTTTCATTCTGATATGTGAAATCAAATCAAATGATAACTTCCTCTCATTCTGATATGTGAAATCATATCAAATGATAATATGTGAAATAAAATCAAATGAATGCATCCTTGCATCATAATGCTAGAAGCTAGAACAAACTCTTTTCAAATTGTATAAAATGTTCTGCACTCATTCCCAAAAATTTTGTCGTCACAATCTGACCAGTGTTATCATCATCCTCATCATTATCAATATTCGTTACACCTATTCTCTCTGCCAAAGAACTCCAATGTGACAATGCTCTTTCATAAGGAAACTCCTCCAACTCATAGGCCAACACATATACTCTCAAGCAATTCTCCAAATTTTTGTTCAACCTATTTTGAACTTTAGATTTTATATATGAAAGTGCACTGAACACCCTTTCATCTTCCACGAATCCCAAAATCATCGTTTGACATAATTCATATAAATGAAAATATTTACTCATAGTATATTTTAAGATAGTACTTGGTTGTAATATTGTCCACAAACATGAAATAGAACCTGCTTCATGACGGTTAGAGAGCTGTGAAACTTGAGCAGACATTGTTGTTCCAAATCTGTTGGATTGTTTTGTCAAAAGATCTTTGTTCAGAATGCCATTGATTTCAATGCCATTGACTACAACACTTTGACTAAAATGACCAGCAAGTCTGCCCATGTATTTAGGAACAAAGAATTTATAATCTGGTATTCATTACAAGGATCCCAAAACATTGGATTTACCACACCCATAGCCTCTAGCAATTCATCTCTTTCAAAACGGTCTTTGATTTCTTTTGTCAATGATTCTTCTATTTGTTTTAGTTTAAGTTTTGTATCATCCACAACCACATGAAATCTATTGTAGGTTATGGGTATTTTCTTAACTTCATTTGTAGCTATATCCAATTGCACACCATAACAATATAAAAGTATTTTATTTCCATGGATATTAATACATAGATGATCGATAATATTGAACTTCAAAAATCTCCGAGGACTATTCACACTTGTTAATGCTCTCCAACTCTCAAAAAAGGGATCCATAAAATTTTGACTAGATGCATACATCATATCAATATGCATGCAAATTTGTATTCTCCCCCTAATGAAATCCACAATATAAATCGATCTTTCTTGTGCAATTTTGATCAAAGTATTCATTTTTTCCAACATTGGAAGAATTCCACACAATGTGGGAAGAGTTTCAAAGTCACTCATTCTAAAAAGTAAATATTTAGCCTTATCAACCACCCTATGATTTGCATACATAAACCCTATCAAGGATTGATATTCTTTGAAAACTCTTAATGCTGGTAGATACATCGAAATCCACCTAGTATCCATATCTTTCAACAATTTTTTACCTTCGGTAACTCCTAGTGCAAACTGTTGAAACTCTGAAAATATTTTTGGACTACGTGAAAATATTCATGAATTTCACGGACAAGCTCTTCCACTCTAGCAACATTTGTAAATGTATCCACAATTTTGTATGCAAGATTCATTCTGTGAGCCATGCAATGAATAGGGATCAAATATAGGGAAACCAATGTTTTTAGTCTAACACAAAGACCATTCCTGTGTCCTTGCATTGTAGCAACACCATCAACTCCTACACATATTAACTTAGTGGCTATTTCAATTTCATTCATTCCTACTTCTTCTTTTAAACTAGTTACAACAACATTGTAAATGTTTTTTGCATTACAATTTTCAACCATTTTGCGTATTCCTAGTAAATGAGGTTGCCTTGAAATATTTTCCAATGTGTAAACATGCATGCAAATCCAAGATGTATTGTCAACTGCAGTCACCTCACAAATTGAAAGCGAAATGAATTTTGCCTTTTTTACTTTCTCTCTAAGGTCATTCTTCTCAACCAATGATAGACATTTTACCATTTCCCAACCACTTTGATCTGACCAATGAGTGTTGGGTAAGTTCTACACATTAGCTAGTCGAAATAGAGATTTATAATCTATGAAATCAAACATAGGTCTACCCTTCTTAAGAATAGAAAATACAACAACAAACTGCAAACTTTTTGAAGCTAAAGTTAACTTATTCATTTTTTGAAATTGGACTTGAATCATTACACCTTTTGTGACCACCGAAAAGCCTCACACCTATTGATGTCCTATGGTAATAATTGACAAAAGCATAATATGGATACAAGAACAAGAAATTGACAATAGATGAATCAATAAAACACGCTTTATTCCATTATATTCAAAGTCAAAATCAAATTACAAGTACATCCCTCTTAGGGATAATCATCTTGATACAATATTACAATAGGAGTGTGTAATTGTTTCCCTCTTAAGGGTAGGTGTGATCAAAATGCCCCTCAGGGTGACACGAACTGCCTTGGGGTAGAGCTAACCCCCTTCTCCGCGATGTGGAAGGATTATGATATAGGCTCCTTTCTGCACCTGTCTCCCTACGAACAAGAAACAACAATGCATGATTATATAGATTGATAGCCTCTCGTGATGAGGCCCTTTAAAGGATTATACATGTAAATGCCATCAAACTAATGAAACAAGAAAGCATAAAGAAAGGTTCTACGCTATTCTAATTGTATCAAGAATTACACTACAATATACAAAACATGAATAAAAACATGATGCATTGAACAAATATTGAATTGAAAGCAATAAAGCATCAAAAAGATTCAATATACTTCTAACCACTACAACACGTAAAATGCCTAATTCCTACGGTCAGAGTTTCTCTAAAAGTGCAATTTAACCTATGAAATAACTAATCTGACTAACCTATGCAGTAAAAAGTAGATTGAGTAAGGTGATCTCTAACCTATTGCAAACCATAGCTGTGAGGGGCGGTCTGCACTGTAAACCATGGCTGACAGCCATGGTTTGACCTCTGATGTGTTTGCCCTCAGAATTAGGGGTAGTGGGCTTGACCTCCTTGTTCGAATTGATGTTCAAGGGTCGCCTTTGTCGTCTTCTGATAGATTTGGTGGTCAAATCGCTATGAAGGGCCTTCGTTCACCCGAATTTGCATTTCTTGATCCTCCTAGGCACCTAGGGCATCCATGGCTAATTGATCATTGAATGGATAGCAAAGGGGCTCCCAAATGCACAAGGTCATTATGCAATTTGATAGGGCTTCGCTGCTCTCTTGATCAACTAGTTTGCTCGACAATTCGACAGTGCTTCGCTATGCAAATTATCTCTCCTCAGTCCTCTCTTCCCCATTGAAAAATGGGGGTACTTATAGCATGCCCCTAGGGCTAGGGGTGGCTTCATGGAGAAGCCAAGATCAAGAAGGTTGGTTAGGTCAGTTGGGATGGAAGCCTTTGGAATCTTCCATCCTCCAACTGCCTCCTTCTAGATCTCTTGGTCGTTCCAACCGATTTGGCTCGGATGGAAGGCCTAACTGAACTCCAGTTCAAACCGTAGGTCACAGCTGTGGTCCAGACTGGAGACCGTAGGTGTCAACCATGGTTCAGACTGGAGACCGTAGGTCTGGGCTACGGTTCAGACTGCTTAGGCTAGAATGCCTAAATTGAGTGGTTAGAACCACTGCTCTATCTTGGAGTCTATCCAAGATCCTTCATATGGTTTTGTAGCATGTCCATATGAGTAGTCGCCCTCGGCATGGCATATTTTAGGTGTCTACAGATGCCCCTTTTGAGATGCGTTGTGAGATTGAACAACGCTGAGCAAAATAGACCTCCTAAAATGATGTCGAAGGTTCTATGATGATCATTAGTCTGATCAACATTAGATGCCCAAGGTCCAGCAAAAGGATGCGCATCCTAGAATCATTGCTTCCAATGTGGGAAGGCTTACATTTGAAAATTCTGCACTCATCATCAGACATTCGGGTAGCTTTGGTGCTACAATAGGAGTTAGGCCTATATAACCGACGGATGAGAGCTACAAATAAAATTTCATATTTGCTATTTACCCCAAGCAGAGGGGGAAGCTTATGATAGTTGTTAGCAATGATTCGCAAGGACGAACACAATTTTGACAAGATCAAGGGATCTACGATCTCTAGGATCTTCTATTGATTTTGATTATGACATGAAATTATGACTACCCCCTCAAGCGATGAGTCGATGAGGGTAATGACAATGTCTGAAGTGACGAAATCGCTTGACCATAATGAATGATCCTGAACAACTTTAGATTTGAGACATTTAATGCCTTGGCTAGGCCTAGTTCAGCTTATGATTGCAATGCTTAGTAGTATTTGCATATCTCTCTCCCATGGAGCAGTCAGGCTATGATAGCCATCTTAGAGAGTCAAGATAATACAAATTCAAGAAGACTTGTGTTGAATCATATTGTCGATGATTTGCTAAAAAATGTCATAGAAGAAATGACAATTTTACCCCAAATGTCCTTATTGTGATCTACTCATCTTGTCGGATTGCATGGATCGCAAGTCGCTGCAACCGCCAAGTGTATAGGATAAATCACTGAATACGAGGCGCATTTGGTTTTTCATTTGTTTGATTTTTTTGTTGTTGAATTTTGTATTTATTGGATTAATCCTGGTGCTTTTAATGTCACCAAATTTGTAATTTTGATCATTTATTTTGATTTTTGTCCACTAGGAGTCATTAATTTACCTTTTTAGACCTTCCCACGATGGGTTTTTAGCGCATTTATTACTAATTGTGGACCATGGGTACGGTCGATGGTTTCCACTACCAAATTTTGGGGACCGTAGGTCAGATCTGTAGGCGAAAAACCCTAGTTTGTGGACCGTGGGTGTCAGCTGCGGTCCATAGAGACTAGGAGAACCTATAAATTGAAATTTTATTTGCAATTTGTCATTATTTTCCTGCAACCTTGAGCAATTTGAGAGCTCTGAGAGAGAGAAGACATTCCCTGATACGGAACGTTGTCCAACTCCACAACTTGTACACTCATTCTTCCCTGATGGCAGATCCTGATCAACCGTCTACTAGCCAGGGGTAGGGTGCGGGCAAGGTAACTCAAAACCGAGACCTCACACTTAATAACAGTAAAATAAACCACACTTAATAAATGCAAAAATTGAACCTCATTAAACTATCGATAATGAACCCCACTAGTTTAGGCTAGATTAGGATTTTAATTTTATGCATGAGTGGTCTAGGAGGGTACCCTAAATGGGTGCCACTCCTAAACCATAGCTGGTAGCTACGGTTCCTAGTTAGCAAAATGGGAACCACAGGTTTTAGCTACGGCCCCCAATTTGCAAATTGGGGACCGCAAGTTACAGCTGCGGTTCCCAATTTGCAAATTGGGGACCGCAATTTGTAGCTACGGTTCCCAATTTGCAAATTGGGGACCGCAAGTTGTAGTTGTAGGCTACAATTGCTTGTGTTTTTTTTTTTAGCACTGCTTAGCTAGATTTAGCTTACAGTATGTATTTTTTTGCTTTTTAAAAGTTGACGTCTAGAGCGCGGGAGCCTGACTTGATGAAGACTCTCCATGAGGCCTTATCAGATGATGACCGAGCATGGTTTCGAGCCATCGGGTTTGGTTATGTCATGGATCTACCCACCATTAGGGTAGATCAGGCCTATATTACTATGTTGGCTCGACGCTGGAATGCATGGACCAACACATTTCACCTACCTCCTAGTGAGATGACTATCACACTAGAGGACGTCTACAGGATCTTCAGGATCCCTATCGATGGTGAGGCTATCATTTCCTCTACCTACACGATAAAGGATGTCATATTTGCTACCATCTTCGATGATCAGAGCACCGATGCACAGGATGATGCAGACCATGGAGGGGTGCACATCGAGGACTGGTATCGGGATGACATCTTCTCTACTCGAGAGGCCCTATTCATGCACCTCATCATTCAGATTGTCCTTCTAGACTCCTCGAGCATGAGGATTCCCTAGAACATGCTAGCCCCTACTTGGAGGGTGCTTCAGAGCTCGATGGAGGAGCCACTACTGCTAGCCTAGGGGAGCACTTTATTATGCTAGCTCTACCAAGAGCTATACCAGATCATAGAGTGGAGCCATAAGGGCATCAGCTATAGCCTTTTGCTATAGATCTAGGGGTGGTAGCATATCTAGATCGAGCATCCTACTGACCTACCTCTATGCATCACTACCCTAGATGTCGCTCATCAGTGCTATGCCACCTGCTGGCCTCATGCTGAGGAGGGTGTCCATAGTAGGGCTCATGCTGGGGATACACAACATTATATCATCAATTTTGTGGCACTTGGGCTAGGGGACATCATCTGGCACCCCTACATGGATTGTCCTATATGGCCAGAGGTGGACGAGTGGCTACGATGGGCCCACCGAGATAGATGGCTCATCTAGCATAAGCCAGAGGTGAGAGAGTACCAATTTTTCTCTCGCATCCTACGATAGTTTGGCATGGTGCAGGACCTACCAGATATGCCCCTCAGGTACAGATGACTGGCTCTAGAGAGGGATCTCCCACTGATAGTTCCTCCACCACTAGGGGATGCACCTGATGACTTCCAAGAGTCAAGGGTTGAGACTGCTGGGACCACACCCGACTATGATGGGTGGTGGTCTCTTTTTAGATGGCATGATACCGGGCCTCTAGGCCGAGAGCCAGTAGAGGTAGAGGTAGAGGTAGATCCTAATGGGCGTAGGGTGCGCCAATGTACTGAGGGTGGTTGGGGCATAGAGGCCACCATTGAGGACCTACCAAAGATCGACCCTAAGGAGGATGCTCTAGAGGAGGGTGAGGTCCCTCCTGATAGCGTAGAGGGACAACTGCTAGCATAGGTTGCTGACTTGTAGAGTCAGATTGGGTGATTCCATACGTAGAAGGGGAGCGAGATACTACCATCACCACTCTAGAGGTGAAGGTGACTGACAAGGAGTGTGCCTGACTAAGGCACAGGGCCAGATACAGGAGCTCACGACTCGAGCTACTAACGTAGAGGCCCAGGTGTAGAGACTATAGACTACCCTAGAGTTGGCATAAGCACAATGGACTATAGCAGAGGTAGAGCAGGATCTCACTCGAGCAGTGAGGGGAGCTACTATGGGGCCTCCTTAAGCTATTATTGGGCCTCCTACGGTACCAATAATAGGTACACTAGCGATGTAGGATCCGACTACTGAGGTGACATGACTATGTGGTATGGTCATGAGGACCAATGAGATGCACGTAGCCCGACTTGCCCAGTTGATCAGCTGGTCGGCTATATAGAGATGTAGGGGCTACCGATTCCTGAGGATCCTTTTGTCATAGAGTCATAGCATACTAGATCTAGGACTTCAGGGTAGTCCATAGCTAGCTCGAGTCATAGGACTCATAGGACTGAGAGGATGCACAGGTCCTCTAGCATGCATACAATGAGGTCGCAGGCCAGGGCTAGAGATCTGGGGTAGACATTAGGGGCCTCCAGCCAGAGGACTAGCCTACTGTAGCTACCAATTTCTCATGTGTTGGGTGCGTTAGGGTTTGGAGGTAGGCAGGATCCATAGCAAGATCCACCATAGGTGCCAGGTCAGCCAGGAGAGCAGGCTCCAGAGCATAGTGTAGAGGGAGGCGACGAGAGCTCCAGTATAGGGGGAGCAGCCTAGATCTATTTTTTTAGCATTTGCCTACTATAGTTTGATGTATCATTTTGTGTGTAAGGTCGAGGACCTACATAGTTGTAGCCTATGGGCATTTTGTACTCCCTATGTACTCATTTGGACACATATATATGATATGATCTTTCATGGCTCATTATGTGTAAATGTGTATTTATTAATTTTTGATTTTATGTTTATTTGATGCACATGGATGCAATGCGTATTTAAATGCTATGTTTATATGATGCAATGTATGGATGTCATGCACTAGATAGCTATTCTTTTTTATGATGATGATATGCAGTGATCTAGATGATTAGATGTGTGACATATGATGTATGTAGATGGATGCGATGCTTATTTTTTTAATGCATATTTATTTTTGCTTTGTGGGCATGCGTATATTTTATGCAGTTTATGATATGCTATGCAATGTATGGTAATGCATTATGTACATAATCATAATCTAATGGAAATGAACCTGTATGCTTTAATCACTTAAAACATAAGGAATGAATGTAAACTGTGTATATCAATTTTTAAAATATGACACCACAGAATGTATAACAATCATGCAAAATAATTGATAATTCTCATTACAAGAACTTAATCAATTAATCACCCATATATGAAATGCAGTGAAATGGATTGGTAAAATGCTTAATGAATGATTATGTCATTTCGTACTATATAATCAGTGGTCGTCTAAACATCATTTCTGATCTTCATGCGGTATCTATCTTATATATTTGATTGTACTTTGTAAAATGCATTTTGATTAATGAATGACTCGTATTTCTGTAGTCTAATGATATTTGATATTTTGTTGCTATTGGAGCACCTTTTTGGGTTTTTCCTTGAGACTCAAACACTCTAGTAGACCTCTCCAAAAATCACATACTAACTATACCAGGCTTATATTGGACAAGGCTTTTGCCATGATAGACCCAACTATTCATAATCCCTGTGTGTGCATGTGAGTATTTTTAGATAGATCGTAAGCATACCCCGTATGTCAGTCGGGACTCTTTCAACCCATATGTGAGATAGGGTTCCTCATACGATCGTATCATCCTTGTTTCAGCTTTGATTAGACTTATACAACTAGACAATCCTAAGTACCTAGAGCTAGCTCATCTTGCAAATTTATCAGGGCTACCCCTCCAAATGCAGAGCGGGACTCTTTCAACCCATTGCTACATTTGGGGATCACCCAATAGAACTACCCCTCCGATTGCAGGTGGGACTCTTCCAACCCATTGCTGCGATCGGGGATCACTCTATGGCTTTCAAAAGGTGTACAATCCAGGGATTCAAGTTCTCACCCTTCTTACTTGCTCAGATGTAGTGATAAAAATCATTGTTAGTCCACGTGTTATCGCTTTCTTTGAGCAAGGGATTTTTATAGTGCTTTTGATTCACTATGTCACTTTATATTTTGAACTTGAAATTTGTATATATATATTTTTTTGCACTTTGTAACTTGGGATTTAACTTTTGTGACTTTGGGATGTATAGGGGAAATTCTTGTCCTTTTGCCAAAGTACACCTTTCTAGACCGACTATTTGCAAGATAAGCAGGTCGTGAGACCCATCTCTCTAGAGACCTAAGACTGCTTTCATGGCTTTCATCCTCTCTCGTCTTAGCAGGATTTTATATTGTTTTGCTTAGTGATGGGATTCTGATATGTCGAGGCACTATCCCAACTAATGACCTTGTCTATAACAACAAAGCAAGCTTTCTACAATATCTGAAGAACCCACTAGGTATGGTTGAGTGACAGGAAAACTTAATACACATAGGTCTCCACAATAGGTATCATGTACGAATGCAATGAATTATGATAAATGCAAGGGTGCATGATTGTCATACAAACGTGTGACTATTTGTAAAACTTTGATAAACGCACTACACTCTACTATGGAATGCAATGGATGAAAAATGCCTAAATGCAATATGATGATGTGAATGCATGTGTGAATGCAGATGAAAATGCAAATGCAAATGTTTTTGGATTTTAAGCTTTATCAAATTTTTTGGACTTTTATATATTTTTCTTGATTTTTATAGGTTTTTGAGCTTTCATATTTGACCAAACGATGAGTACATGTCCTTGGAGATTTTTAGGGTTGACCAAGCAATTTTTAGAAATCCTTGGAGCCTTTTGACTTGACCAAAGGTTTTACAACCACCTTTGGAACCTTTTAGTTGACCAAACTCTCAACAAGAGGGCATGGAGCCTTTTGGGATGACCAGAAGTTATAGGAACTCTCGGAGCCTTTGGGTTGACCAAGCAATTATTGGGAATCCTTGAGCCTTTTCTTGACCAAGCTTCTTAATCAGATAGCTTGGGGCCTTTTGAGATGACCGAGCAGTTTAGACAAAACCTCTCAGGGCTTTTGGGTTGACCAAAGGGCTTACAGATGCCTTTGGTGCCTTTACTTGACCAAGCTTCTTAATCAGATAGCTTGGGGCCTTTTGGGGTGACCGAGCAGTTTAGACAAAACCCTCAGGGCTTATGGGTTGACCAAAGGGCTTACAGATGCCTTTGGTGCCTTTACTACACTCTTAAGCATAGAACGCCTTAATATGGATGATATTGAGAGGTTCAAGCTCGTCCACACCCTCTAGCGATGTTAGGCGATAGGTACCTAGACCAATATTTTTAGATATGATGTAAGGCCCTAGCTAGTTAGCCATGAATTTGTCTCGCATGTCAGGGCAAATTTGAGTTCTATTGGTTTTATTTTAGCACAAGATCCCCAAATTCAAAGTCTCTCTGGTGGACTTTGATATTGTAAGCTCATTTTAATCATTCCTGATAAACATGAAGATGCTCGAGGGCATTCACGTGACGTTCATCAAGCAACGTCAATTGATCGAGGTGAGCTTGTCATGCGGTGTCATCATCGATGAACTCTTTCAATGTGACGCGCAACGTTGGAATTTCCAACTCTAAGGGCATAATGGCCTCAGTGCCATATACTAGTGAAAATGGTGTTGCCCCAATGGGCATCCGAATGCTAGTCCTGTAAGCCCATAGTGCAAGGGGTAGTTGTATATGCCAATCCTTGTGGTGTTCTTGCACTATCTTTTTCAAGATGGCTACCACAGTCTTGTTTGAGGCCTCAGCTTGCCCGTTTGCTTGTGGATAATATGGAGTTGCAAAACTATGTTGAATGCGGTATTTAGACGTTAAAGCCCACACAATTTTGTTCTTAAAAGAAGTTCCATTATCCAAAATTATTTTGGATGGTATCCCAAAATGACATATGATATGCTCGAGAATAAATTCTATGATGCGAGCTCCAGTGGTCATTGTAAGGGGAATGGCTTCCACCCACTTTGTAAAATACTCAGTAGCCATGATAATGAATGTATGTCGGCCTGACGATGGAGGGGAAATCTTGCCAATCAGATCTAATCCCCACCGAGCAAATGGCCAAGCCGCCTGAATGGGCTGTAAGGCCTATGATGGCAAGTGCGTAAGATTAGCATGATGCTGACATTTAACGCATTTCTTGACATACACATTGCAATCCTTCTCCATAGTGGGCCAATAATAACCCATGCGAAGGATGCATTTGATGATAGCCATGCCACTGAAATGGCCACCGCACATACCATCGTGAGCTTCTAAAATTGCCCAAGATGACTCTTGGGGCTCAAGACATCGAAGGAGGACTCCTTCATAACTACATCGGTACAAAATGTCTCCTATCAAGACATACTTAGTCACTTTCTATTTAAATGTGCATCTTGCGGCATGTGACAATCCTTCTAGAATCATACCAAGTTTTAGGAAGTCTTGGATTTGCAACATCCAGCTTTGACAAGCCTCAGCTTCGACTGCTAAGATGGCCTACTCCCCCTACGTATTTAGCTTTGCAAATGCATACTGGGAAACAACCTTGTGGTGAATGGTAGTACCACTCCCCGTAGGACTCTGAGAAGTCAATGACTCCTAGGGTGCCTGCTTAAGAAAGTCTTCTGCTCTATGGAACCAATCAGCTGTTGGTTCCACAACAATCATGTTGACTGACTCTTTGTTATTAAAGGTTGCACGCTCCACTGCTGGGTGTGAGAGCATTCTAACATGGATGGTAGTAAACTCGATAGATAGATTCTGAGGGATCAAGGACCCCAAATATGCCATGGTGTCTGCAAACCTATTTGATGAATGAGGGATTGCCTCGATGTCATACCATTCAAGTTTAGCCAGATAAGTGGCAACAAGATCTTTGTAGGCTTTCAGCATGGGACATCGACACTGAAAGAGCCCCTTAACCTGGTTAACTATGAGCAGAGAATCACCAAAAATGTTCAGTCTTTTAATACCCATGGCGATGGCTGTGTGGAGGCCCAGAAGTAGGGCTTCATATTCAGCATTATTGTTGGTGCACGGAAAGTTTAACTTGAATGACAAGGGCATTGGAGCTCCTTGTGGCATGAAAAACACTATTCCTACACCACCCCCTTGCTCACACTTCGAACCATCGAAGAACAATGTCATATCAGCATTATTCTCTGGTTCCTCGGGTTTGAGAGCTTCAGATATTACGAAGACCGCATCATCTGGAAGCTCAATGGTTAGAGGCCTACTATTGGACAGTGGTGCCTCAACCAGTTGATCAGCTATGACTTGTCCCTTGATGGACTTTTGGCTGATGAATTGCAAATCAAATTCTATCAATAGCATGATCCACTTTGCAGTACGTGTGTTATGATATGTCTTGCTCATCATGTACTGCAAAGGATTCTATTTTGATATAACATATGTTGTATGACTTAGCATGTAATGCCACAATTTCCTGGTAGCGAACACTACTGCTAAACAAAGTTTTTCAACATATGCATATCCTGACTCATAACTCACCAAGGTGCGACTGATGTAATATACGACTTGCTCTTTGCCTTGCACATTCTTTTGGGCTAACATGGTCCCTAATGCAAAGTTGGTTGCCGATATATATAGCAAAAAGGCTCATCCGGCCTTGGTGGAGCTAGTACTAGCGGCGTTGCTAGGTATTGCTTAATCTCAGCAAAGGCTGCTTGGCAGTCCTTGTCCCAATCAAATGGGACCCCCTTGTGTAGCAGTCGATTCATGGGTCGACACTTATCCGATAATTGAGTGATGAATCACTTTATGGATGCTACTTTGCCCTGAAGGCTTCTTAATTCTATGATATTAGTGGGAGGATGCATCTCTAGAATAGTCATGACCTTTGTTGGGTCTACTTCGATGCCTCACTTAGAAATGATGAATCCCAAGAGTTTACCTGAAGTTACGCCAAATACGCACTTCTTAGGATTCAACCTGACATTGTGCTCTATCAAGCGATCGAAGACCTTCCTTAAGACCTCCGCATGCTCTGCTCATAGCAACGACTTAGCTAGTAAGTCATCGATATAATCTTCTAAGATTTTATGCATATAGTCATGAAAAATATATGTCATAGCCCACTGATATGTGGCACCAACATTTTTAAGACCGAATGGCATAACTTTGTAGCAAAATGTCCCCCATGGCATTATGAACATGGTTTTATGTTGATATTCAGGTTTAATCCGAATCTGGTTATATCCAAAAAAACCATCCATAAGGGAGAGCATTTCATGACCTATAGTGGCGTCTACCAGAGCATCGATATTTGGCAATGAAAATGAATCTTTGGGTGTTGCCTTGTTGAGATCTCTAAAATCCATACAAATATGGACCCTTCCATCTGGCTTTCCTATGGGCACCATATTGGAAACCCACTCCGGATAGTCGATGGAGATGATGAACTCTACATCCAACAACTTTTGCAACTCATATTTTACCATTAAGGCTACTGTTGGATGCATATTTCTAAGTTTTTGCTTGATTGGCTTCTTCGATAGATCTAGCGAAAGGTTATGAGTAACCAATTTTGGATCTAGACCCGACATGTCTTTGTAAGTCCAAGCAAAGAGATCAGGTCTCTCTTTCAGTAGAGGGATGATGCTATCATGCTCATCCAGAGTGAGACTCTCTCCAAATCTAACCTTCTTTGGATTGGTGGGATCTTTACTGATATCCACATCGAAGGTTTTCTCTATTGACATATGTGATCCCTCCTCAAGCTGGTGAGGCATAGGAATCAGATGGATGTCATCAGTCGGGTTCACATGTTCCTCTTGGGAAGCATTCTCGATGTGACAAACATCATGAGCGCAGCCTGGTGTGAAATGAAATGGTTGCAACATTTCTTCATTTGGGAAGAAATCTTTAGGCTGGACTGGCGAATCAATGTGATCCCAATCGATAGCATCCATGTTCAGATGCAGTGGTTTGGATGGATCTGCTAGATTATGGAGTGGAGTGGTCAAATCGATGGAGACCATATTGATGGAATGGAATTGATCTCCGAAACCACATGGATAGAACTCTATCTCTGAAGCGTAGCTTTCATACCCAAGATCTGGTTTGGATGGTACGGGCACAAATGGATCCTCTCTATGGGATGCCCATATAACTGGATCATCCTGATGCACTAGCTATAGAATGGGATCTCTCGACTCAAGGAGCTCCACGTACGTAGGTAGATCGAGAAAGAGTTCCTGATACCTCTCTTTGAGCTCTCTTCTTTCCCTCAGGCTACGATGGAGATTGATCTCTCGATGCAAACCTATAGCTATAATAGGTGGGGGACCTCTAGGTGGAGGCCTATTGCATAAGTGGTGAGGTCCCAGATAGGCCATCTCCATCGAGTCCTCATCATCATTATTCAAATACAATCCATCACTTCCCTCATCTTCTAAGGAGGGATTAGGTAGATGTGGTCCCATGTATCTGATCCTACGATCGCTATCATCACTATCCAGATAAATCTGATAGAATGATCGTATATACGATACTACCATATAAACTGGTGTTGCTCCTTCCTCAGAGCGCTCAGTGTTGGGAAGGACTTCCTCCATAACATGCTTTGATTCCCTAGGCAATAGATATTGTGGATACACGAGCCTGGAATCGATCCTCTCATCTACATCACTATGGTCATTACCATGGATGGGCCACTCTATTGTGTCTATGCATAGTGGGAGATCCACTGGGTGAGGCTTTAAGTAAGCCTCCTCTATTTCATCTTTGTAATCACTATCGACTATGGAGCGCTCGTTCACCTCTTCCACTTGTTCCATAGGCAGTAGATGGCGTATAAACGTTGGACCTAAAAAGGTCGACCTGATTTCCTCCTCAGATTGATCATCATTTGAGGACTCATCATCTGCATCATAACTAGGTCCACTCATCTCGGAGGTGGACTCCTCTCCATCATCATCACAAAGATCTCCTGATTTGAGATCACCTACAGCATGGGGGTCATGCCCCTACATACCAGTGTCATTGGTAGCACCACGGATTTGGTTACCCAGGTTGTCTCTGGGGTTGTCCTCTAAGGGCCCATCATGGTATGAATCAGGTGGCCCTATGGTAACAAATGATACCATCTAGTGAGTCCTCCAATAGCTGGAAGGATCAGGGTGATATGGATTAAAATCCACATCATCCCCTAGACTCAAGTACATGTGATCTAAGGATGCAACAAGCAAATCGTCATGACCTTGTACTTGTAACCCTAACCCAAACCTATCAGTAGCCAACTGATAATGAGGTTCGAGCAGAGTTCTCCATCCTTGTTCAAAAATACCAAGGTCGCGCCCATGCCAATGATACGACTCAAAAATGTGCATGGCATATTTTGGGTTGGACAGATAGTGCACATTCATAGTGAATGGCTCATCATCATCCTCATCTATGGACATTATGGTGGGTGCTTGATCCAGCCCTGCATAGACGAAGTTTGTCTGGTTGGGTGGCTCACCCAATGGCACTACGGATCCAATCAAAAATTGATGGGCATGCGGTCGGCCCATCTCTTGCATAGTTTTTAGGATAGGTCCGAAAGTAACATTTTGCACAAGATACTCACCCAACCCCATGTTGGCCAGATGAATGGTCACCTACGGTGCAGATGACCCTGCTGAAGATGCAGGTGAAGTAGGCTGAGGTGCCTCCTCGACTTTGTCTTGAGGTTCTTCCACATCCATGGGAGTGGGAGTCTCATTGGTGACTGATCTGGGCACATGATTTTCCACTTTCTCACCCAATTTTACCTTTAGCTTCTCGACTTGTCGGTGCATCATCGATGTAGTCGACTTTAGAGAAGTTGTAGTTGTGTGCTCAGATCTGTGTGACATAGATGTCGATGGTTGAGCATGGGCTGTTGGTTTACCTATTGGAATCTTAACCGATGAGACAGGTCGGATATCCAAGTGCATCGATGGGAGTACAAAACCCCCAGGCAAATCTGCTAAGTTCATGAACTTGAATGGTTCTTCGTTCGAGGACACTACGTGAACTTGTCCCTCATGAATGTATTTCACACACTGATGCAAGATAGAGGGGATGCAATGCATTTCATGAATCCAAGGTCTCCCGAGTAGAATGTTGTACTGCATGGCACCCTCTATCATGTGACACATCATAGAGATGGTCTTGAGTCCCACCTGAATAGGTAGAACAATTGTACCAACCATCGAGCATAGCGCATCATTAAATGCCCTCAATGTAAAGGTGGTAGGTACAATGTGTGACTTGGGTAGCTTGAGGTGGCTCAGTGCCTTGGTTGTGATTATGTTGATCGAGGACCCAGTGTCGATCAAGACCCTTTTGAAAGGCATGTGGTTAACACACGTGATAATATGCAGTGGTGGGTCAGTCGTAATAGTAGGAACCATCTTCACTTCATGATCATAAAATTGTATCGTGGGTTCTTGACACTGTTGTACATGTCCCACAAAATTTGTAAATGCATGGGCATCTTGGGACTGTACCTCAATGGACCTCAGAATGTCCATAAGAGTCTCCCTGTGTCTAGGGGACTGTTGAATAAGCTCGTATATTGACAACTTCGTAGGAGCTATCTACAGGTTCTGAACTAGCTTGCTCCTTATGGTCACCACCGGTCTAGCTGGTGGGCCTGGCATGTTCTGAGCTGGTCGTTGATCCGGCGTAGCTTGTATTCTAATGGGAGCATGAGGTCGATTCGGTTGGTCATACCTCCCATGTCTAGTAACAATATTGACCATGCCTACGAACCCCTGGGTAGGTGGTTCGATTCGCACTTGATTGACCTGGCCGACATTGTTACGAGGTGCCTCATGATTAGGTAGCGGATTCTTGAAAATCCCCATGTTTCTATTGTCGGGCGCCTATGGGTTGCCTGGTACTACCAGCTCTCCTTTTTCTATCATGTTCTGCATGATGTGTTTGAAGGACCAACATGTCTCGATGTCATGACCTTTCGCTCTATGGAATATGTAGAATAGATCATCTTGATGCCACTTTGATTTTGGCACATTCGGATCTACTAATTTGACCTCAGGCAATCGTATGGCCTTGGCCTCGCACAGTTGATGAAAAATTGAAGTCATCGATTCCATCAAGGGTGTGAACTGGCGAGGTGGGCGCTCCTCTTTGTTTTTGCCCTTATAGTTGTTTTTGTGTGTCTCGTAACACGTAGGAGGAGGTTGAGCTTGATAATTAGGCTTCTGCTGTCCCTTGTCTTCTCCTCCGAGATTTAGCACTACTTGATTCACGTGGGCCTGCTTGCCCTGTTGTTTTGTAGTACTCTTTTTAAACCCCTCTTTCCTAGTTTTGAGCTTCAAGTTGCCTTCTTGCAACTTGATGTCCTCGATCACCCTGGCTTGCGCCATGACTTCCTCGAATGTAGGGTACTACTGCAGCTGCAACAATAGTGAGATGTGCTTGGCACAACTCCTTGTAAACATTCAGGTCAGTTCGATCATAGGAATAGGGAATGGTAGCTTTGCCATTATTCTATGCCATCTCTTTCCATATTGCTCGATGGGCTCATCGTCGCATTGAGCTAGCACAGCCAAATCAGAAAGGTTGGCTTGTTTCTTGATGCCAAATGAATAGCATTCAAGAAATGCATCGGCCAACTATTTGAAACTAGTAATACTATGTTTCTTCAGTTGGTTGAACCACTCTCGAGCCGGGCCAAAAAGTGTCATAATGAAAGTGCGCAACAACAAGGCATCCTGACTCTCTATCTAGAAACATGCATCCAGAAAACTCGTAACATGCTCTTGTGCATCCTCATCACCCTTGAATTTTTCCAATCGGGGCATATCAAAATGCTCGAGATATGGAGGTGTAGGCACCGAGGGGTCTAGAGGTTCATTGTGTATCTTCCTCAGTGTCGGCTTTTGCATAGCCATGCCTTGCCTCTCTATTGCTTTGACCTTATCGGCCAAAACCTTGTACGCCTTAGAAGACAAAAAGTCCTCCTCCCTAAGCTACCATGGAGGTGGTCTAGGAGGTAATGCCTTCTTTGGGGGAGGTGGAGGACATGGCTCTTCCTCCTCCTCAACCCGAGAACTCTCAGGGTAGCCCTGATCGTATCTGTCTGCATCTATGTGCTCATGCTACCTCTGTCTAAGATCATTGAGTGATGGTAGTCGCTCCCTCTATTGGGCACTGGCATGAGTACGAGCGTCTCTTCGCTCCTCATGCATATCGGCTAGGGACACAACCCTTCTATGCACACGCTCTCTATGGTCCTCGGGAGGGTATAGGCCAGCCCTGGCTAGCCGATCCTCCTGCTCTATGCGCTCCTTCTGAGCTAGAATACGCTCTTCATGCATGCGTTGCTCATATAATCTCTATCATAAGAGCCTTTGCGCTTGAATATTTTCATCTTCAATATGCTACCTCTCTAGGCGAGCATCATCCAATTGATCTTGGAGTAGCTGACGTCTTTGCTCGGACACCAGTCTATGTGATCTATCGATCTGGTCGACCGTAGGAGGCCTTCGATGTGCGTGCTCTATGTGAGCTACCTTATGGGTTCTGTACCCATCAGACAGATGTGTGGATGGTGGACGTGTGACATGAGGGCGCTTAGAAGCCTCTCCATGCTCTCTAGTGATCTTGATACAACTATCGCTATGCTCACTCGGAGCATGAGTGGGTGGAGCTATAGGCTTGTAGCCTAGCTACTCAAGAACACTACCTAGACCATCTAGCTGTCTAGACCTCCATCGCTCATGCGGTGGTGTTCCATTAGCTCCCACATTTGATATATCAATGGTGATCTTGCATGGTGAGCCACGCATGGGAGTATGGGTGGACCTATGCTCAAAAATGAGCCTATCCTCTTACCCCTGAATGGGTGGATCTCTGACTCATCTATACTCTGATGGTGGAGGGTTAGAACCCCCTATGGACCTAGTACGTATGGGAACCAACTTGGTCCCCTGCACCACATATTCCTCGATCGATCCCATGGATGCGCGTGTAGTGCGGTCTCGATAATGGCTTTGGGGTAGAGCATCCTCATGCTGAGAAGCTCCATGCTCAGTCCTATGCCTAGAGGAGTGTACTGAAGCTCCTCTATCGGGGGTCCACTCAATGGGATCTCCCTGTGTCGAGTTGTCACCTCTAATGCTAGCCGAACGTCATTCGGTTCGCTCATGTGTATGAGGACTCGACACATGCTACTGTGAACCAGTTGGGGGTTGATCATGGGCATCGGTCCTAGACCTTTGTCGATCACCCCGTGTGTTCACCATTTGTGTTCCTGACGTCTAGATGTATTTTATTATGCAGACAATGTAAACAAATGGTGATTATCTCTTTTAAATGTTTGATTGTGAGCCCTAAACTGTTTGATGTTGTTTTCAGATGTGTTGTATCAGTGTTAGAAACTCTTTGCATGTTTTGAAAGATTGTTGGATTTTAAACTCAGTTAAATTGGCTTTCACCTATATACTCGCACAAGCCGAATATGGTAATGACATCCATACTCAATGAAGTAGCATAGGTACTACCAACCCTCACCCAGCACACCGTACGTAGTGATACACCCTTTCGAGGAAGAGTGCATGCTATTTTGCATGGATAGGATAGTTCTTGGGTCGGCCTTGGCAATGAGCGGGTCTCGATAGTACAATTTCAAATGAGCCAACCAAGTGGTAATAACATCCACTGTTGGTCTCAATCAAGCGGGTTGGATGTGAGAGCCCAACGCCACTGATGTTTAAATGATACGTGGTGTGTGTGGTTCTTTTTATTTTGTGAAAATGACAAATGCATCATAGAGCACAATGACCATTCCTACATGATGTACATGAAAGGAAAAAGGAACGTTTCACATTCAAAAATAATGCATGCTAATGTCCTACATGATATTTTGATGATGCAATTATAATGACATGGCCGCTGATTGGACCTCAAGCATGCAAACGACACACAATACTTATCAAGGTCATTGTATTTAGGGGCAGACTGCACTCAGAGGTCCGCTATTCCCAACAACGCCTTCCCACTGAATGGAAATCAAATGCAAATTAGGACTTATTCATTGACCCCTTATCTTTTGTTCCTAATTTGCAGTGATTCGATGATCTCTGGAAAGATACAGAGCAAAAATTTGAATACAAAAGGTGAAATTAGGACCTACCTCAACTCCTACTCTATTGCCCACTAATTTCTTTGTTGTCTGCTTCTTCCTCTATGAACCGCAGGTCCGACCTATGGGCTGCAGTGGAGACCGTAGGTTACAACCATGGGCCAAAAAATAACCATAGCTGAAAGTTACGGTTAGCACCTATGGATAGAAAAAGCCAAGAATAGTTAGAATTCAAGGCTAAAATTATGGGGTGCCACCATGATCGCCATCTGTGACCACCAAAAAGGCTCACACCTATTGATGTCCTATGGTAATAATTGACAAAAGCATAACATGGATACAAGAACAAGAAATTGACAATAGATGAATCAATAAAACATGCTTTATTCCATTATATTCAAAGTCAAAATCAAATTACAAGTACATCCCTCTTAGGGATAATCATCTTGATACAATATTACAATAGGAGTGTGTAATTGTTTCCCTCTTAAGGGTAGGTGTGATCAAAATGCCCCTCAGGGTGACACGAACTGCCTTGGGGTAGAGCTAACCCCCTTCTCCATGATGTGGAAGGATTATGATATAGGCTCCTTTCTGCACCTGTCTCCCTACGAACAAGAAACAACAATGCATGATTATATAGATTGATAGCCTCTCATGATGAGGCCCTTTAAAGGATTATACATGTAAATGCCATCAAACTAATGAAACAAGAAAGCATAAAGAAAGGTTCTACGCTATTCTAATTGTATCAAGAATTACACTACAATATACAAAACATGAATAAAAACATGATGCATTGAACAAATATTGAATTGAAAGCAATAAAGCATAAAAAATATTCAATGTACTTCTAACCACTACAACACGTAAAATGCCTAATTCCTACGGTCAGAGTTTCTCTAAAAGTGCAATTTAACCTATGAAATAACTAATCTGACTAACCTATGCAGTAAAAAGTAGATTGAGTAAGGTGATCTCTAACCTATTGCAAACCATAGCTATGAGGGGTGGTCTACACTGTAAACCATGGCTGACAGCCATGGTTTGACCTCTGATGTGTTTGCCCTCAGAATTAGGGGCAGTGGGCTTGACCTCCTTGTCCGAATTGATGTTCAAGGGTCGCCTTTGTCGTCTTCTGACAGATTTGGTGGTCAAATCGCTATGAAGGGCCTTCGTTCACCTGGATTTGCATTTCTTGATCCTCCTAGGCACCTAGGGCATCCATGGCTAATTGATCATTGAATGGATAGCAAAGGGGCTCCCAAATGCACAAGGTCATTATGCAATTTGATAGGGCTTCACTGCTCTCTTGATCAACTAGTTTGCTCGACAATTCGATAGTGCTTCGCTATGCAAATTATCTCTCCTCAGTCCTCTCTTCCCCATTGAAAAATGGGGGTACTTATAGCATGCCCCTAGGGCTAGGGGTGGCTTCATGGAGAAGCCAAGATCAAGAAGGTTGGTTAGGTCAGTTGGGATGGAAGCCTTTGGAATCTTTCATCCTCCAACTGCCTCCTTCTAGATCTCTTGGTCATTCCAACCGATTTGGCTCGGATGGAAGGCCTAACTAAACTCTAGTTCAAACCGTAGGTCACAGCTATGGTCCAGACTGGAGACCGTAGGTGTCAACCATGGTTCAGACTGGAGACCGTAGGTCTGGGCTGTGGTTCAGACTGCTTAGGCCAGAATGCCTAAATTGAGTGGTTAGAACCACTGCTCTATCTTGGAGTCTATCCAAGATCCTTCATATGGTTTTGTAGCATGTCCATATGAGTAGTCACCCTCGGCATGGCACGTTTTAGGTGTCTACACCTTTCTCAACAAATGTTTTTTTTTCATTTCTTTATCATATTCTTCTACATATCTCATATGTGCGCACTCTGATGCATCCTTTCACCTATAAGTTTTTTGTGTTGCTCGATCACCTTCTTTTGTTTTGATATAAACATTTCCACAATTTTTTTCTACTGTATCTTTTTTAAGTTGTAATCTATGCTCCTTTTCATGTTTCCAACTGCAAATTATGCATCTTAATTCTGTTATATCATCGCTACTATTCTATGGCAGCACTGGCTCAATAAGTGGAAATTTTGATATCCAATCAGGCTGAAATGATCTGTTAATTTTCCACCTAGATAACCTTGCACATTTATTTATTTTAGATGAAGATTCTCCGGAAGTAGGGACTGCATAAGAACTATTAGTTTCTTTTCCACTTGGCATGTTAGATTTAGGAATCTCTTCATGTTGTTGTTCGATTTGATTGAGATTATCTTCATGTGTGGACTGTTGATTATCATGGATATGTGGAAGTGGAGGAATACCAGGGTTAACAGTGTTTTTTGTAGAGATAATTCTAGTTTCAATAGTAGATTCATTATCACTATGGCATTTAAAAGCATACTAGTGTTTTCTACAAATAAAAGTGAACAAAGCCATCAACCAAAAAACACACTTCTTTATGAATTGAGGACATTATATTTAAAATTAACAAAGTAAAAAAATTAACTGGTGAGTAAAGGTGTTCATACCTTCATTTTGTGCAGATGTTGATGGCAGACTAGGTTTTGAAATATTAGGAAAGTATTTGAGGATACTCCTTTTATTGGAAGACTCTCCTCCCTTCTTTCCACTACCTGTAGTTGACATTTTTACCTGTATGAACATAATAATAACATGAACAAAGAACATTTTTAAATATGAAAATAACAGGTATAAAAGAGAACTACTGCTAGAGACAATAGAATCTGTGACTGTCTCATGTCTATTGTTCACAGGCAGAATAAACCTCCTTATTGAGTGTCCATTAATAAAATGAAAAATGAAATTTAATGGTAAAATAAGCATATGAATAAATTGAGTTGCCTTCTACCAGTCGCATTCTGCCAGTCACCTTATTTCAGTTGTCTTCTGCCAGTCGCCTTGTGTCAGTCGTCTTCTGCTAGTCGCCTTATGTCAATCGCCTTCTGCAAGTTGCCTTCTATCAGTCGCCTTATGCCAATTGCCTTCTGCTAGTCGCCTTATGTCAGTCACCTTCTACCAGTCACCTTGTGTTAGTCGCCTTATGTTAGTCACCTCCTGCCAGTCACCTTATATCAGTCGCCTTCTGCCATTCACCTTATGTCAGTCACCTTCTACCAATTGCCTTGTGTCAGTCACCTTTTATCAATCATATTATGCCAGTCACCTTCTATCAGTCACCTTCTGCTAGTCACCTTGTGTCAGTAACCTTTTGCCAGTCAAATTTTGTTAGTCACCTTCTATCAGTCACCTTCTATCAGTCACCTTCTGCCAGTCACCTTATGTTAGTCACCTTCTGTCAGTCACCTTCTGCCAATCACCTTCTGCCAATCACCTTCTGTCAATCACCTTTTGCAAGTCACCTTCTGCCAGTCGCCTTCTGCCAGTTGCCTTCTGCCAGTCGCCTTCTCTGGTCGCCTTCTGTATGTCACCTTCTGTTAGTCACCTTTTGCTAGTCGCCTTCTGTCAGTCACCTTTCGCAAGTCACCTTTTGACAATCACCTTCTATCAGTCGCCTTCTGCCAATCGCCTTTTGCCAATCGTGGACTCTGGTTTTGTCAGTACTCTGCTTTGTATCGCTCGCTATCCAAAAAAAATGTTGTAATTGTATGGGAGTTGTTGTCAGGTTTAGCTATATATAATGGGGTACAAGGGGCAATTTGGGCAGGATATTTATTATTTTAAATAAATTTAGGGTGAAAATTGGGCGAGAAACCTTATGACAATGGGGTGAATTTACCCTAAAAAAAAGTTAGATCCCAAAATTTTCGGGCGAATAGGCCGACCTCTATGGTCTCAAAAATCCTAAAATTGACATTTTGGAAATCCGAATATTCGCGCTAAATTGCAAAATTCACCACTAAAGAAAACCTTGATATACAAGGTAGTGTAAATAAATGGGGAGACCACTTATCGCATATTTTCTAACAATAAGGTTAGAAGAGTTAACCCTAGGAAATACAAGAATTTGACCACTCCAGTCCACTTGAGTGTTGACTACAACAACAATATACTCAATATGGTTATGCCTTAACACCGTTGAATTTTTTAGGTATTCTTTGTGAGTTAATTAATCCTCATAAAAAAATAGCCCTCTCTAGGGTTGATAAAGAGGGTTGTTACATTTATAATCATCCATACACCTACTTCTAATAATTAGAGAACTTTTCGATACCCTAATGCTATGCTTCCTTCCTATTGCAACTTAAATTTTGGGTTTTGGCTGTAATTTATGCTTTCGTTGGCATCTTTTCCTTGGAAAAATTCATTTCTTCTCTTATCCTTTTCTTCCAGTTCTTCCATTCAACTACACCTTCAAATAACTTCCCTTAACCCCATTCTACTCCTATTTATAATTTTATTTTGGGCAAGAGCAATTATAAATTCTCATTCAACCGCCATTTCACCTGTTTTTGCATGCATTTTTACATTTTGATTTTTTTCTAACCTTTGCCTTTTTAAATTTTAACTTACCCTTTTTTTAATTACATATTTACATGCACTTTCCTAATGATGTCTTAATTCATACTATCACATTGAAGCAAACTTATATGATACTCTCTATTGGCATGTCATCTTATCATCCTAATGGTTTCTTTACCATACAATCTATATGGTTGACATAATAAATAAGAGGTTTAGTTATACAATTCCATATTATACCATATTATTTATTTGTACGATGCTCTGTCATACAATCATTATCCTTGAATTAACTTGTATGAAATCATGTCATACAGTCTCCTTCCTATATTTGATATGTACAACATCCTATCATATAATCTCTTTATTTTCTTGTACAATCGTATTTCATATGACTACTACTTGCACTTATTTGGACTAAGTCCCCTTTCATACTTGGTGACTAGGTTTTCCTTTTAATAACTTGTTGAACTCATCCTCAGAATTTTTCTCTCTTGTATCTTTGTTGATACCTTCCTTGGCCATGCATCTGTGTCATGGCCCTTCCCTTGATCATTGAGTGAATCTATATATTTTGGAATTATCTTCTTCTAACTCCAATTTTTTCGAGATCTGTTCAATTCCTCAATTTTTCTTGATGACATCTTTGGTTTTTCATGATCCTCAAGGTGATCCTAATGTCCCAACTTGATGGTTATACATAAGTTGATTGTTTTGTGCTAGATCAACAAACGGTCCTTATAGCCCACCTTGTTGATCCTATAGTCTAAGGGTAGCATGAGGGAAATTTCTTCTCCTTGAGCCATCAGGAAGGAGACCAACCAAACTCCTTCCTTGGCTAGGTAGCCTTAGACCACCAAGAAGACTTGATTATCTCCTTGTAACCTCTTTATTCTTGTTCTCGTTGTATGCTAGGTTTTCATTTTTGAATACTTAGAGTTGTATCCATCAAATGTCTCCTTTGGCTTCTAGTTTCATCCATCTATCTTCTAAGTTATATATTTGCACGTGAATAGCTATGTACCTTAGGATGAATTTGTGGTTCTTTGTATGATATCATATTCATAACTTGAACTATCTCTTTTAATATTAATTGGAGGAATGCTATTGCTACTCGTATCAATCACCCAATTCCTTCATCTTTTGGATATGTAGGTGCTTCTATTACATCTATCCATAATATTTTGTCTACTTCTTCCCTACTTAGTTGATATTTTATCAGATCATCAGGTTCCCATAATTTTATTTCTTTCTACCTTGTTCTCTCTTTAGCTATTCTTTATTTTTCAAGTTCTACTTGTTCTTTCCAACCTTTAGTTTCTCATTTGTCCAACCTTTATATTGTATCATCCAGTTCCTAGATAATTTTCACTCTCAATATTGGATTATTCTTGTGCAAAGTGTCATACTTCTCTTGCAATCACTTTGTTTCTTGAATTTTTATTGTATGAGCCCAAATTGAGCTAACAAACTTAACCCTACCAACTCATCATTCCCAATTCTTTCTCCATTCTCAGAAATCAACATATCTTGTTTGTATTCCTTCGTTTTATCTAGGAATCGTATTTGCACTCGTACTCTTCTTCATTTTTTTGTATGAGGTACTAATTCATGTTGTTCTATTATGGGTTGCACTTATCTATCTTCCATAAATAATCCTCTCAATCCCATATCATATTCTCAATCTTGGAGATTCTCATTCTCTTCTAGGATTTGGCATTCCTCATTATTCTCCAAATCTTGATGCTCCTCGTCATTTTTTAGATCTTGAATTTTATCATTAAATTTCATGTCCTAGTACCCCTCCTCACCTACATTTCATTAATCAATTGGGTGTGCCTGTATACAAAGGCAAGTGGGTGGAAATATCTCATAATATTACATTTGCTCAGGAAGGAGCCCACTATCTGATTGGTTCTCATATTTGCTACATTCCTTCAAGTACAATTTTCCTTTCTCACTTAGCTCATTTGTATTATCTTCCTCTGAAGAACTTCTTGACTTATCCATCGTCACAAGATCTTTATTCATAGTGTATTTTTTTATATTTATCATATACTTATGTTGTCCTTTCTTGAATATGATTTAATCATTTTCCTAGTGATTAACTTGGCCATCCTCTTCCCAACAATACCTCATATGTTGGTTTTTGCATCGTTATCAAAACAAAATCCATGATAATATTTTTATCTGTAATATTAACCTTATAAGTTGTTAAGACCCCCTTCATCTCAATATTGTATTGGACTATCACATAAACTAAAATTTAATGACCACAAAAATGGAGCCACAGTCTCCTTCCATATCTTCTCTAGGAGCATGTTCACACTTGAACCTCCATCTACAATAACTTGCATCAACTTATGATCCAATATTTCAATATGAATTAATTTTGGCTTTTTACCAACATCAATTATTAATGTAGTTGGATAAATAATTTGATCCTTCCTCTTCATTTCTTCTTTTATCTAGCTTTGTTGTTCCATCATTCTTTATGGTTGCATTTCTTCTCTTATAACTACATGTAGTGTCAGTATAGCACTAAACAAATTTGGTACCTTTACTTCTATTGTTGTATTCAAATCTTGTGTTGTTATTTCATGAGTTGGCACCTTTATCTCTAAGCCTAATGGCTTCTTAACAAAACAATTATACTGGCCTTTCTTGCTTAGCTTTCTCTATCTTTTCTTCTATTAATTTTTGTGTTTCCTACCATCATATTTTTTCTATGGTAGGATAGGGTACTAATCCTTATTTGCTTGTCCCCTTGTAACCACAAGGACATCTTTATTTTCATGTTTCTTCTCCATAGGATACTCTCCAACACTAGGAAAATTAACATTCTATGAGTTATCCATATTCACCTTTTTCAAAAAATTCACTTCATTATGATTACCTAGACCACACCATCGACACATTTGTGGCACATTATTTATTTATGCTTCTCCTACTTGAGGAATAGGATATTTTTTTAGAAAATGTCCCCATTATTGATAATTTTGGCATTGAATAATTGATTTTCCATTTGAATCATACTACAATTGACTTTGGCCACCTTGTTGATTTCCTTGTTGGTACTATCTACCTCCTCAATAGTTATTTTTGTAATCATCTTACCCATTCCTAGAGGTATTTGATTTTTATTATTCTTTACCTTGCACCACCATCGTTTGGTGTCTAATACCTCTTAAATTTAATGGACACTCGCTAATCACATGTTCCAATACCCCACATATATTACAATATGCACTCTTCAAACAATTTACATGTGTGTGTCCTTTAGACTAATATTCTGAACACCATATATCCTTTTCTTCTTTTCTGACTTTACCTTTAACATTCTTGATCATTCTATCAATTTCATTTTTTATAGATTGAATTACATTCTACCATTCATCCTTATCACTATGAAAGTCATCATTTCTGATATGTCCTCTAATTCCAGTCATTTTTTGCTTGACCTCACTTTCAAAAGTATTTTCCCTTTCATAGGCTTTCACATATGTCAAACATGGTATAATTTATATATTCTTCTTATATCAAGGTAAAAATCCATCATAAATAGTCTTTTAACCATTCCATCAACTAGTGGCAACTCCATCTTATCTGTGAGTTGCTTCAATATTTGATTAAAAGTCTTAATATCTTCATCCTTTTGTTTAGTAGAAAAATTCAGGTTATAATTTACGTGTCATCCCTTAGAGGTCTAGATTTTGCTTTGAATTTATCTAATAATGTATTCCACGAGGTGAAGGATTTTGTGATTTCTATTTTCAAGTACCACTCTATTATGATTTCTTGTAAAATGCAAGAAATGATTGTAACCACTTTTTGGATCATCTAACCCCATTTTCTTCCAAAATTATTGTGCAAGTGCCTATGTGCCTTGCAACATCTTCTTTCCCTTATCCTATGAAGGGTGGGAATTTTTTTCTTGCTCGCTCTATTTGTAATATTTTCCATTGATAAGTGGTTATCCTCTCCCACTTCCTTGTCACTCAATAATGGCTCGTAAGGAATTTCAACCTATTGTCCTTCCATCCTAGGTGGCTCTCTCAGTTGTTTCATTTTATGTAATTTTGTCCTAGGAACCTTGTGCAATCGTGGTGTCTCTTGACCTTCTATGTTTTCTTCAAACAGTCTCCTAAATTCTAATGCACCTTCACTTTGTGACCTTTTTTACAAATAAACAAATTATGGATTTGGTCTACTTACCCCAACACTCACGTTTGTCACTCGATAATGGCTCCTAAGGTATTTCAACCTATTTTACTTCAATCCTAGGTGGCTCTATCAGTTTTTTCATTTTATATAATTTGGTCCTAGGCACCTTGTGAAATCGTGGTGTCTCTTGACCTTTTGTGTTTCCTTCAAATAGTCTCCTAAATTCTAATGCACCTTCACTTTGTGACCTTTTTTACAAATAAACAAATTATGGATCTAGTCTACTTACCCCAACACTCACGTGTGGTTGCTATGGTGCCTAACTATTATCCTTTGCATTCCTTAGCAAACTCCTCTCTACTTGATTAGGTATTACCATCCACTCTTTATTTCTTTGTGCACTCCCCATGGTGGTATCTTCACTTACGCTAACATCTTCTTGAGCTATTTGAGGCACTTCATCCTCTGTTATTAACAACAACATTTGCCATCTTTCGTTGTCCTCCTCTTGTGGACTCCAAACTCTTTAGAGTATTGGTTCCTCCATTTCCTATAATTGTAGTGCTTGATTAGTTGTCCTCCTTTGAGCGATCCTTGTGCTTCTCCTCATGGGTACTTGATCCTCTTTGTGACCTCATCTTCAACATCCTTATAGTATTGTATTTGTCATCCACCTTCCTCTTGTCACACATACTAATCTTACTTGATCCTCACTTTGAAAATGACAACAGTTCCAAAAGTAGAATGATTAGTGAGACTCCCAATGATGGAATGGTGTAGTGACAGTTTTAGGAACTAATCAAGACTATAGTAATAAGACTGTCATCATAGTTTTACAACATCATAAATAACTATATGGTATAGTCCTTGTACGGTCCAATCCTTTGTATGATTCAATCCATTGTTGTAGTCCTCGTAAAATTTAGTCTATCATACAAATTAGTCTCTCATATGACATAGTACGAGACCCTTGACAAATCCTCAGTCCTATGTACAACAATGACTTGTACGGTACCACACATAAAATATCATAAGCAACAATTGAATCCTATTTTGAAAACACTCCTATGTGTTTACCTTTATATGGTTTGGTCATCATACATCATGTTATCATATGGCTTGTAACTTAATTGTTGCAATTCTCTTATGGTCTTTCTGCATACTACAATCCTAAAATTCCTACAATGTTGCTACAATGAAAATACTAACAAATTACAATTCAAAGAATAACAATGTAAGCTATAAATACAAGGAAATAATTCACATTAATGTGCTTTTATTCTTAGTTACAAGCAATGAAAATAATCTAAAATCATTGTAAATGGTCAAATTATATTTAATACTCAAGGGATGTTGTAAATAACAATATGGTTACAATTACAATGGTTGTAACCAGCATACAATAGCATCATCAGTCCTTCACGATAGCATAATATATGCTAATCTCCTTATGCTCTCCTATTGTTCGTATGTCTACATGCACTCTCAAACTATCCTCTAAGTTTTCTATATACTGCAAAATGAAGGAAGGAGGATTTTTAATGCCTACCTTGGTCATTCCAAGTGGTTCCTAGGATAATACATCAATTACAATTGCCATCCCGAACTGGACATTCATGAAATTATTAACTTTTCTCTAAGGCCCTAAGTGCAATTTATCAAATTGTATTTTCATCCTATTTTTATCTTCATTTCATGTAATTTCCCTTTACATTTCATTGGGTTCCATTTACATTATTTTTATGTGCATTTCATATAAATTTTATTTTACAAAAATTTCAATAAAAATTTGTACATTTTCATTGTTTTTTCATTTGGGAAATAATTTTGCTACCTACAAACATGCCAAAGGATAGACAAAGTAAAATAGCTAGAGTTTTGGGATGCAATATTTCATTTCTTCCTTCAACTTATCTTGGTATACCAATGTTTATTGGTTTATATAAGGATAATGTTTGGGACCCATTGCTAAAAAAAATTTAGCAAAAGTTGGTAGGATGGAAGGGTAATCTTCTAAGTCGATCAGGAAAACTTCAACTATTGAAAAATACTCTTCAAGCCATCCTCGTGTATCTTATCTCAGTGTTTAAAATTCCTAAGAAGATTACAAACATAGTGGAGAGTATTCATAAAATATTCCTATGGTTGGGATTTGAAGAAAAGAATATACTACCTCTTGTGGCATGGGATAAAATTTATAGGTCTAAATCAAGTGGGGGATTAGGTCTAAGGAACATCTAAAATTTGAATAAGGTCCTAGCTATAAAAATAGGTTGGAGGATCATCAAGGAAGGGGATTTATTATGGGAAGAATTCTAAAGGACATGTATTTGGACAATCAAGATGCAGAAATATTTTTGACTAAGTTAGACCCTTGTAAAGGCTCATATTTATCAAATCATTGAGTAAGAAGTAGAAATGTGATTTGTAGTAAAGGAAAAAAGTTCACTTATGAGAGGATTATTGACAAGAAAACCATCCATTTTGTAAATATAGCAAAAAATACAAAATAAATAATGGATTGGAGAAGGAATATGGTAGTTTGGTTTGTGATTACATAGAAATGGAGGAAGGAGGGATAGTATGGAAGAATTAAATAGGATATTTATATAATGTAGAGGCCCTTGATAAACTTAATGATAAATTTATAGCGTATCATGTGTGCTCATCCTTCAAGAAAGATTCCATTATCTATAGTCATACCCTTGAGGGTGTTTTTAGTTCAAATCATCCTATGGAAGAAATTATCAGGTAATAAAGCTATTCCAAAGATAATTATTTTCCTTTGGTTAGCATCTCAAATAAAATTTTGATTGTAGATAATCTAAAAATTAAGAAGAGGATTCTACTTCCTTAATAGATGTTACGTATGTGAGGCTAATGAAGAATCTATTTAACAAATAATGTTAGAATATAAATACTCATTGAAGGTTATTGATGAATTAATTCTATAAATAAGAATAAGTTGGATCCTACCGAAAAACATGTTATATTGACTAAAAAATAGGAAATGCCATTCAAGAATAGAATATTAAGCATGATAGGGGATCTCATTCTATTTCATTATGTTTGGGGTATTTGGTTAGATAGAAATATAAGGCTATTTAGAGGGGAGAAAATATATATAGCCAAAAATACTCAAACCATTAAAGGAGCCATTCTAGATAATTTGTTGATTATGAATTTAAAGCAAAAACTCGAACTTGGTGAGGAGGCAAGTATAGTATTGAAGTGAAATATTAAACCTTTAGAAAAATATGATATTTTCCTAACATATTTGAGAGGCCAAGTTAGTTGGAATTTCCCTAAAGAGGAATGGATGAAACTAAAATTTGATGGGGCTTCTAAAGGTAACCCATGTAAAGCTAGTGGAAGGGGAGTTATCAAGATTAATAGTGATGCTATAGTGGGGGAAGTTACCATATATCTAGGTACTATGAACAACCATCGATTTAAGGCTAGAGTAGCCCTTGCTAGAGTAAAGCTAGCCATAGACATAGAAGTGAAGAAATTGGTGGTAGAGGAAGACTCTAAAAATTATTAAATGTTTAAAATGGAAAGCTAGATTAAACCAGCAAGTGTCAAGTATCATTGAGGACATGCTATAGATGTTAAAATATCTAGAGAACTTTGATTTTTTTCACAATTAGAAAGAGGGTAACAATGGAAAAATTTGGTTGGTGAATTGGGGTGTGCTAGAGAAGAGGACCAAAGATGGATCCCCCCAATATATTTCATCCCAAACTAATTTAGTTGATGGGAAAGGATAAAAATAATTTAGGTTGTTATTTGTAGCTATCTGTAGCATATTTGCAGCTATCTTAGTAATATTTTTACTTTAAAAAATTTTGATTTGTCTAAGAGTTATGATGGTGGATTATAGGTGGTTTTTATAATACCTATATAGCTTCATTTTTCATTGTAAAAGGGTACAAGACCTTTCAAAACCCTATGTTTATCCTAATAAAAAATTAATAGAGTATTTTACAATCTTTGCTGGTAATTCAATTAACAATAATATGAGGAATTCCAATACGATATGGAATGAAATAACTAATGAATTAAATAAGAGAAAATTATTAATTATCACATATCAAAACAACATTCATAGAGATAATTATATATTGATTCATAAAATATCTTGGGGTTCATTATACAAGACTCAAATTTAGATTTTTTTCATTATAGTTTCTAATCTTAGTTTGGAAATAAATTAAACCAATTAATATGGAAGGAGAGCATGAATTATGGGAATACATTTAAAGTAATCATAGGATATCATTTGCAAACAATAAATACCTACAATTCTCCCTATAGTTTTAGTGAATTATAGCAAAATGTTATGGAAGAATAAGATAGATTTTGTTGCACAAAGACATGTAATTCTCTTAGTTGGTGATGATTTCTAAAACATATATTATTTTATTCAACATTCTTTGGTTGTTTCATAGTCATGAACCTTAAAGTACCTACTTTTGTAGTTATAAACCATTTAAAATCACCTTGATATAGATAAGTAGACTTGATATAGTAATTTATTATACTTTGGTTTGTTTGATAGATTTTTATAAAAATTTGATGGAATAATTAGGTTTTATTTAATGATGAGAATACTAATGATCATGTTGTAGATTTTTTTTCTATGTTTCTTTATTTCTATTAAAAAAATGTAGAGTCTTCTATGATTGAAAAGTATTCCATATGATAAGAGAAAATAAGGATGTTTGAGGAATTCACTTAAGTTTTATAATATGTATCTTTAAAGGATTTATTAAATTATGAATCCAACATGACATGCCATATTCAAAAGAGAGTATGACGTGGTCCCCATCTCATGGTTGATATTTTAAGGAGTGAAGGCAAGGTAAAAAATAATGCGCTCTGAATTCAAGGACCTGACCTTGGAATTACTCAAAAGAATGAACTATTTTAAGAGTGTACAATAAAATTAAATAAATGATTTAAATTTCTGCTAATATTTATATTCTCCTTTTTAATTTTTGTAAACCCTTTTGACTTGTATTTCCAATGGCATAGAGGATAGTTAGGCAATAGTTATTCTATTTAAAAACCTTGTTACAACTTCTAAAAATCCAAATTTTCAAGTACTTATTGCCATTAAGGAGAGAGGAGGTAACGATATTAGGAGAAGTTATATTGTAACTCTACATTTTTATGATAATTATAATAATTTTTAGAATTCTATGTGAGTAAATATTTTCAACTCAAAGGAATCAACACCTTGTATTTTAGAATTTGGGCCCACTCACGAGACATAATTATTTGTTTCGATCCCGAACCTTTAGAAAATTATAATTATTAATATACATTCTTATTTATCTAGACATAACTATGTTTTTGCATGTTCTCTTTTTTTAGATATAACGCCATTTCATGTATGGTTTTACTTTTGTAGTCATAGTTACATCTCCATGCATGTTGTAATTTTTGTAGTGGATTCATAAATGAAATTTTGTGGTATTGTTTCATTTTATTTACCTTACTATATCTAGGTTGATAACTTTATTCACTTTGTAAATTTTTTTATAGTTTATGTTCCATTATGCCTTTCACTTTTGGCAGCTTGGTATAAATATTCTATATCAATAAATCGGTGTCAACATTGTATGAGCCAATACCTCAAGACTAGTTAGGTCATAAAATAAGCATTCATAGAATAGACTAATCATATTTTCAGAAATGATAGCCCTTTTAGTCATAATCAATGATTATGTAACATAAGATCAAATGGAATTAGCTCAACTAGTAAGATTTCTTCATTTTCAAGGAGATCAAGGATCAAATTTTGCCAAGAAATACATGCATAATTTCCAAGCTTGTTGTAAAACCACCATGTGTTCATAATGTAATATAGGTGGGGCTCATTTCAATCCCATATAATCAATTCAAAAAATGATTATGTAACATCAGGAGAATTTAAGTAACTGAACTTGGTTGGGAAGCTAGTAAAATATGATTATGGTGTACTAAAAGAAACACTTCTTTATTTGGTTTATTGATAGTTTAATAAGATCTAATTCCCTCTTTTAAATGCATTAATATTTTGGATTATAGAAAACTATGTAGAAATTTTTTTTGTATTCCAACTCTTGGAGGAACAATTTGAATGTAAATTTAATAATTAGCCAAGACTCTTCACTTGTACTATAATCAACAACTACATGTATTGATAATTTCACTTGTATGACAACATCACCTTGAATAAAAACACTTGGTTTGTGAATTTTATGCTATATCTGAAACTTGAAAGGAAAAATATAGAGTCTATCTACTACAAAAATAAATAATGACAAAACATACAATATACATACAATAACAATAGCAAATGATAAGTAAATATGAATAGATATTGTATTAACAATATCCTATACGATTAACTATGTACATCATCTTCTTAAATATATATATGTATGAAATATCTCCTTCCAACATCTACATGGTTCATCAAACAACCACCAACCAACCTCACAATAACAACCACACACTTTGGCCTTCAACATAATTACAACCATCACATGGCCCTAATGAATGAGAGAAGGATCTTATTTATACAACTAAAAGTAGATGCATCCTCCAACTACCCAACACCCCATAATTTCCTTGAATTAAATTTAACATGAATTTGAATTACATTTACATTTCATTTGATGACTCACTTTATACCTAAATCTTACATAACTAATACTTCACTAAGTACTACACATTATCATGTACATTATTACATTACCACCTTGTAACATTAGTAGTTCTACATATGCATATTTCGTCAAACACTTTGCATACAAACTATAAATTAGCACAAAATGACAAAACTTATTCACTAATTATGCAAACATATCAATTTATCTACCTACATCTATCCCCTCCTATAAATATGTCGACATCCTCGATGACACAAAAGTTGAACACTAGGGATAGAAGCATTGAACATGTACTGGAATATCTTTTCGTGATCCTTTCACTTTCTCCTATTATAGATATATCCTACAACCGACATTAATTAAAATTGCTACCCATAATACATTGTTCTTTGACTACTCACTCCATTATCTACAATTAGCTACATCATCAACTTGATCAACATAAACCATACAGCCAATGTGACTAACATGATGGGAAATTCCCACTACCACTTATATTGAGGTTAAAGGGGATAGAATCCTCTTTGTAGGATCAAGGGGTAGCACTAAATTTTTCTCCTCATCTACACCTTGAATAGCCTTCACTCAACCCACTTATATATCTTCCCCTTAGATTAAAATTCTTCTCTCTTGCTACTAATGACTACTTCTTGGCCCCTGACTATTTTGCTTTAGCCTCTGATAGATATACCTCTCCTTGTATAGTAGATCCTTGTACACCACATCCTCGTATGGTAGGTCCTTATACAACACCTCCTTATATGACAAATACTTTTACTATAGGAATTTGTATGATAAACACTTGTATGGTAGTTCTCATTGATAATGGTTGTATAAAAACATATGTTGACAACACTTATACAACTCTAGGATACTTAATTTGTATGACATCTCTATGACATTCAACCTGTATGGTAGTTTTATGACACTTGACTTGTATGGAAGCTCTGTGACACTTGAATTGTATGCTAGTTCCTTAGATAATAGCTTGTCGTATGACCTTGGCAACTTGTCATACAACCTTGCAACTTCTAAATGAAACTAATCTAGATAGTTAGATGTTGAACACTCTCTCTTTTCATCATCCATAACATTCACTCCATCATCTACATCACTTAATTTCCCATTTGCATCAACCAATTTTGTAACTTATTTTGGCATAACTTCCACTATCTATTGGATTTCTATCTCTTCGATTATAATCAAGTTCACCTCTACTTTTCAACTAAGGTTGTGACTCTTCTTTGGTAATTTGAACTTTCTTTCTATGCATCACTGATTCATATTAACTTGTAATATTTTGACATTCATGGGAAAAATACCCTCATAAATGGTATAACCAACATTGTACCTAGGTCTTCCATCAATATCATACTTAATTTTACATATTCCAGTTCTTCAAAAGTTGTTACAAAATGCATTTCCTTTGGCATCCCCTTGATACAATATTTGTTCATGTTGCAAATTCTTGTAGAGATGATCTTGTGCTCTCCAAGTTACACTAACCTTAAAGTCATCATTCTTCTCTTTAGAGTCACTTCCTTCCTTGAATTATTGACCCCAACACTTGAACGATGAACTTCTCTTATTTTCAAAATCATCACTCTCACTGTTTGATTCACTTTCATTATCAGAATCATTGTTGTCTTCAAGGTCACTATCGTTTGAATTAACATGACCTCAATACTTTAGTGATGTTTTTGCACCACTTTCTAGATTTAAAGCTCACTCCAAGACCTCTTGATATAATGTTGGAGGGACCACCCTGATATTATTTTCATACATAGGAAAAATTCCCTCCATGAACCATGTTCTCTTCAATGTGTCTAATGGGTCTTCCTCTAGATGGGTAAATAACCTAAGACTCTTTCTCACCTTATTCCATTCAAAAAAAATTAGTAATGATTACATTGTCATTGTGGAACAATCAAAATTCTTTCATGAATGCATCGTGCAACTCTTCCCATGTTTGGTACCCTCCCTTTCACAGTCTCATGTACAATCCATTAGAACTCCATGAAATATCATAGGGAATAACCTCCTCCAATCTACATCATTATATTATCCAATAACTTTCCATATTGTGAGGTAAATATTACAATGCCTAACTAGGCCTTCTATTGCTCGTCCATGAAACACTGGACACTTACATGATATGCCAAAATTAGTCTTTGTTTTGATAGGTTGAATTAACCTTGATAGTGTTTGTTCATGTATCTCTCCTTTATCACACACATCATTGGGCACACCACCCCACAATTACTCTTGTTCCAGACTCCTATCTCGCACACCATAAAACATGTCATCCTTTAGTTGCTCCAATGTCAGACTCTTATCCTTCTCACTATCGATCATACCAACCTATAGTTGATATGTTGTTAGACTCCCATATTGCTTACCATCGAGCATATCAACCTATAGTTGCTTCGATGTCAAACTCTTATCTTGCTCACCATCAAGAAAATCAACTTGTAGTCACTCTATCGAACTCTCATCTCGTACATTATCTAACACACCATTGTGTATTTGGATTAATATCAAACTCTCATCTTTCTCACCATTAGACACACCAACTTGCAATTGCTTTAATTCCAAACATTCTTCATCGATATGCAATTCCTCACTAACACCTTTGTACCTTGCTTCTACAACCCATCAACATATTTGTATGATGTTCTTCAATTATTCCATACACACCCTTTTCTTATATGATGATATACCATACACACCACTATCTTGTATGACATGTTGTCATCTAACATTGTGCACTTATACAATGATGTGTTGTATTTGTACAACAATATTCCATACAAGCTTCCTCACTTATATGACAAATTGCACTTGTATGATATGCCTTATTTATATAGTAGTCTACCATACAAGTTCTATCTATACAATGACTTATTGTTTATCCTTTACTTGTATGACAATATACCTAGCCTCCTCCCTTTTGTGTGGTATCCATACACATTCTATTGTATAACCCTTCATCAACATCAATAAACATATCTACATCTTTGGCTATATTCTATCATTGTTGTCTACACCTTCCCAAGTGATTTGGTTCTCACAACTCCATGTCACTAGGATTGACCTAACTTCATACAAATAATGATGCCAAAATATAGAAGTTTAATACAACATACTTTCCCACATAATTATGATAATTATTTGTCATCTACCTCTCTAAGTTTCACATAGTGTTGATTCAAAATTGACGATAATAATAATGATGCCAAATATAGAACAATGATTTATATTCCAACTCTTAGAGGAATAATTTAAATAATATATTTAATAATAAACTAGAACACTTCACTTGTACTACAATCAATAACTACTAGTATGGCAATATCACTTGTATGGAAGCATCACTTAAATGATAACACTTGGTCCATGACTTTCATGCTGCATACAAAACTTGAAAGGAACAATACATAATCTATCTAATACAACAATTAACAATGATAACACATACAATATACATACAATAACAATCGCAAATGATAAATATATGAATAAATCTTTTATTAATAATAGCATGTACAATTAGCTATGTACATCTTCTTACATATACATCTATGTGGAATGTCTCCTTCCAACACCTATGTGCTTCAACCAACAACCACCGACCAACCTCTCGACAATAACATGGCACGAGAACCACAAACTTCAAATTTGATACAATTACAACCATCATACGACCCCAATGAATGAGGGAAGGGTCTTATTTATACAACTAAAAAGTAGTTGCATCCTCCAACTACCCAACACCTCATCATTTTCCTAAATTACATTTGACATGCATTTGACTTACATTTACATTTCATTTGATGACTCACTTTATGACTTAATCGTACATAACTAATACTGCACAAAAATTTACACATTATCAAGTATATTATTACAATGTCACTTTATAATATTAGTAGTCATACATACTCATATTTCGTCAAACACTTTATGTACAAACTATAAAATAACACAAAATGACAAGACGTATTTACTAATTATGTAAACATATCAATTTGCCTACCTACAAACTATAAGCATAGTCTTATATAGAGACTAATATGTACCTATTGATAGTTATGGTTGCATACTCTTTTATCCATAATTCTAATGATTGAACTTGTAGTTAACTAAAAAGCATGAATTTGCATTTCACCCAACACATCACTAGATTAAAGAAGAAAGTTGGATAAGTTTACATTAAACAAGATATTAAAGATGCTATTTAATACTTGGGATTCTTTCATTTTATATATATATATATATAATTTAAATATTGGAGAACAATAACAAAAGGCTATTCAATTCACATAAGAGATTTCAAGGAATGTGTACTAAACATTAAATATTCTTTACATTGGGTTCTCTTATTTTGTTGTTAATGCAAGTAGATGAGGGCAATAACAATGGACAAAAGGATGAAGACTAAGAAATACATTCAAAATTAAATGGTTTGATGGTTGTTGAAAAAGGAGAAAAATTATTAACAATTTGGATATTAAAGTAGCTCAATGGGACTAAAAAAATTTAGCCTATTATTATGGAGTAAAAGAAAAATTATAACATGAAGAAACATTAGTTGAAAATTTGTAAAAGCCTAGATCCTATGCATTTACGACTAAAATATATAATGAATAAAAGTTCATTTTACAAATTAATTTTAGATAGAATGAAATTTTGTTTAACACCATGGAAAGGTAAGTTCTTAAACTTGGATAGAAGGTTATAAATTATAAGAGTGCATTACTATCTAAATATATATATATAATGTCACTTTCAATTGATAATAGGTATAGTATCCAAATTTGATAAAATTCAAAAATATTTTCTTTGGAAGAGATGTGAGGAAAATTTTAGTTTTATAGAGTCTTGTTGGTAGTTGTGCACTATGCCACATTAAAATTTTGATCAAATTTTATCGAAGGATTTTTATTGTAAAAGTGGCATATATATTAATCTATGATGCAGTATTTTTGGCCTAAATGATGTGTTACAATGTTTTTGTGTTAATCTTCTTTCTCATTTTCATAAATTTTATGCTTGAAGAATAATGGGTGTTGCAAGTCAAATTATTTGTGAAGAATAAGCAAATATCACCTGAGGACGTCAAGGGAAAATAGTGCTTGAAAATTCAACGGAAAAGGAGAATGTAGTGGCCCTTTCGCCTGAATGAAGTTTGAAAACCCTTATCGCCTTCCCCAGGGCAAGGGCATATTTATTTTTGAAAGTTTTGCTGCTAAGCAAAAGGAAGGGTGGCAAGTGCATTCGCCCCAAAGGTGGGGCGAATGCCTCGTTCGCATTAAAAAGAAAAAAATAAAGAAAATGACAAGTATGGCAATGAATTTTCCCAAATTAGAGGCGAAAGCCCCTTTTACCTCTTAGCAAGATGAAAATACATTCAAAACAATTAAGTTTCAGGAGGGGCCGAAGTAAGAGCAAAGCAAAAATAAAAAGAGTGTGTTTACCCCAAAGTAGGAGTGAAAGTATCGTCGCCCCACTTTGGGGTGAACATCATTTAAAATGAAGTAATTGACAAGTCAAAGATGCATTCACCCTAGGGGAGGGGTGAAAGTCCTATTTTCCCCTCCTTGGGGTGAAAGTTCGTCAAAATATGGATTCAGGAAAATCTAAAAGAAAGTAGCAAGCGCTATGGCGATGTTGAAAATTCAACTATGCATTCACCCCAGGTGAGGGATGAAAGTCCCATTCGCCCCTCCTTGGGGTGAAGCTACATGAAGATGGCCCCACCAATACGTCAAAGTTTTATTTTCGCTTTAGGCAGATATTAAAGGGGTAGTGTTGAAAAGTCAAAGCTACATTCGCCCAAGGTGAAGGGCGATAACGCTTTTCACCTCTTTTAGGGGTGAACGTACATTTTAAGAAGTAAGGCATCTTATGTGAAGTGCTTCCACCCTGGGAGAAATGCAAAGCTCTCAATCACCCCTTTTAGGGGCTAAACAATGTGAAATGGTTCGAAGCATCGAATGTGAAATCGAAGGGGTACAATGAACTGTTTTTACCCAGATTTTCTCCAAGTTGACTGCTGCCATGACAAGAAGGTGAATGCAACATTAAAGTCGAGGGGCTGTCCATGGAGCACAATGGCATAAGTGTTGCAAGAGGAAGCGTGGATAAGAAGGAAGTAATAAGAGTTAAAGGAAGCACTTTCGCTCATGGCTCTATTTTGAGCGAACTCAAGTTTAAGCATCAACGAAGACTTTTCAAAGGTGCTTGGATCAGACGAAGGACAAGAATTTAATGATTGGGGCGAAAAGTAACTAAAGTTGTTGATTTTATGTTGAAAAGGCTGCCAGATTTAATATCATAGGGCGATTTTCATGAGTTCCAAGACATTCTGAATAGGAGCAAATTTTTGAGGTGCAGTGAATGTACCAAGTCAACGACCAAGCTTTGCAGTTTTCTATGCATCGACACCCAAATGTGCTGATTTCCTAGAGATTTCATCTTAGAAACTGGATCGCTATCTCAGGAGGAAGATTTTCAAGGACTTCAAGGAGGAATTTCTTCACAAAGGTTCCTGATCTGTAAACATTTTGTCATATGTGCATTAAATGATAGAGGTGAAATTCCTCTATAAATACTACTCAATTTCCATTGTAAAAAGGAGGATAGACATTCTGCAGAAAAACTATTCAAGTTCTCTGCGTAAATAGAAGAAGTTGTGGCTTCTGATTTTGCAAGTAGTCTCTTTGTGTGATTTCTTTCTGTTCAAGCATTTCTATTTTATATTCATGTTTGCTATCTGTTGTTAAGTTCAAATTCTGCACCTGGATTTGGGCATTGTTGGTGTAAGTGTGAGTACTGGAATGCGATTCTGGAAGTTGTCTCTGGAGAACTGTAAGTGGATTCTCTTGCTTCCTTTTCTATTTTATGCTACTATAACACTTGGTTGGAATTCCTATTGCTAGTTTATCCCCAATCCTACATCTTTGGCCTATGGCTATATTTCCCATTTCTTTCCATTATTTCTAATTTCTTTCCTACAACTCTAGTCTTAAACCAGTGTAGGATTAGTAAGGGAGCCAACCCTCTCTGGAGATTGGCATGGAGGACATTTCTTTCCTTTAGCCTTTCAATGTTGGTCATGTCTAGGGTGCACAAATGTATGTTTGTATTTTAGGTAGATATTTGACCAATAATTTTTGGCATGCCTGGTGGGACCCTCAAAAGTTCCACTTTCAATAGTATTGAGGTTTGATGTTCACCTTCATGTTGTATAGTTAGAACATCTGGTGACTCAACTATACCCAGAAGCCTCCGAACGTGAAGGTAGCAAAAGTTGTACTTCATGATCACAAGATCGAAGGCCAAAAATTTTGAAGATCCCATTGAGTTCTACGAACTTGACACCAAAAGATTAGGAGAACACCCCAGGTTAGTTCCTCCACCTTATACATCATCTGCAACATCCTCACAAATAGTTGATGTGTTCTCCATTCCTTCAAGTCCAACTAGTACTGCTACTAGCATCCCACCTCCTCAACCTCATACACCAGTTCAAATGGCTCAGAACCCACCACCACAACAACCACAACCACCAAGGTAGTTCCCAACATGGAATAGCTCAAGAGCTTTGAATTTACAAGCACAAAATCTAGTTCCTCAAGCAACATTGAAGGCTTTGCCTACCTATGATGGTACTGGTAAGACCGCTTATGAGCATATCCAAGATGTGGCTTCTTTGGCGATAATCCATGGTATTACGGATGAAGATATTATGGTAAGGTTGTTGGTGTTGTCCCTTAGAGGGAAGTTGTTATATTGGTATCGATCTTTGCCACCCGCCACTATTACCACATGGGATCAGTTGGTGGAATTGCTAATCAAGAACTTCCATGAGCAAGCTGATCCTTTCTCCTTGCTGCATCAATTCATGAATATCCAAAGACATCCGTAGGAGGAGATAGTGGACTTCAACATTAGGTTCACCCGAAGCTGGTAGAGAGTTCCTGATGGCCTTCGGCCCACGCATGAGCAAGCTACATTTTACTATCTTTGAGCCTTCAACTCAAACATTGGTATGGTGGTCCGACAAGCCAATGTAAATACTTTTCCAGAGTTGTATATGTAGGCATAGAAGGCTGAAGTAGATTTGATCACCATAGGTAAGCTTCCCCTAAAGGTAACCATGCCCATCCTTCCCGATCTTCCACAACATTTGTATTCAAGTGCATTTTCATAGCCTATGCCTTCTATGTACCCGATTCCCTCATGGAGCTTAGGTCCACCTCAAATTGCTCCAATCCTAGTTCCACAACTCCCCGCTCCAAGTATTCCGTAATTACCCATGCTAATTGTGCCATAGTTGCCAACACTAGTTCCTTTCCCAACGCTACCAACATTGCCTATTCCACTATCGTTGCCTGCTCCATCAGTGCCCCTACCTTTACCAACACCTCCTACGCCCTCAAATCCTGATCCTTACATGAAGTTGTTACAAGAAGTGCAATATATTAATTCGGATAGTAAGGACAATGTCGAACAAAATCACTACAGTTAGGAAGAAACAAGATGAAGCTGATTTTTGGTCAAGGAGGTTTCAAACACCACCAATTACTAGGGAGCAACCAACCACTAGCAAGGGCCCTGAGAGGAACACAACCGTGTTGGCAAATGAAGAAACTAGTACATCGAAGAGAGCATACTAGTGCTCCACCTGCAATGATCCTCATGGAGAAGACACATGCATGGTTCACTTGAACTATGTACAGACATTAGCAGAAAGTTCTACCAGTGGACAAGTTAATATGATAATGGAAGCTGATCATAACTTTATGGTCCCATATTTGGAGTAAGTTTCAGTTCTCACAAGGGCTGGAAAGAAGCCAGTGACTATTGATCCAACAGAAATGGAGCCTCTGAAAGTTCCTGCTGAACAAAAGGTACAAAATGAAAAGGTGCAACCACAAGCGAAAGCACCTGATGCAACAATGAAGCAACAAGATTCTATCTTATTGAAGGATCTATTGCCCAAGCAAGCTCAAGAGAAGTTGTAGATAAAGGCATCAGCTTCACAACCTATAGCCACTCAAGTGCAAATAGAGGTAAAAGAACAAGCTAAAGAACGCCTCAAATACCCATCATTGACTAAGCGGTAAAGGGTGGAAGCTACTCAATAGTATCGGAACAAGTATGAATAGGTTATAGAAGAAAAGGTTCCTGGTACTTCCAATTATAATATTGTGGAGGAAATGAAGAAGATTCCTGCAAAGGTGAGTTTATATGATGCATTACAATTACCTGGACAAGTTGACCTATTGCAAGAATCTCTCAAATCTGCTAAAGATCAGAAGAAAAGTCATTCCCAAATAGTGTTAGCACAGACATTGCCTACTTTCACTACTAGTAAGAATAGACCACCTCCATTCTATTTGTCTCTCAGAATGGAAGGGTGGATCGTGCATAATTGTATGATTGACTCTGATGCTGTGACTACTATCATGCCAAAGGTAGTATGTGAAGTAATGGGAATGGAATACACAAGAAGTAGTCCAGGGGTATTATAGTTGGATGGGACCCTAGTCAAAATGGTGGGAGTAATCAAGGATATTCCTATCATTCTACATAGCATACCTTAAATCACTATCATTCAAGAAGTAGTGGTGGTTGACCTGGAACCATACTTCAGCATGTGTCTTTCAAGGGAATTCATAGCGAAACTAGGAGGATACCTTTCCTTGGATTATTCACATTTGGAGATACCATTCAAGGGAAGAAGAATCCACATCTATAATGAAAAGCCATCCACTTTTCATATAGAAAAATTGGAAGAAGAAGAAAAGCCCATTGGTGCAGTCAACATGATGACAGAGGAATTACAAGAAGTGGACTTGATGGAGGAAGCGCTTGGTGAGCTCCACCTTGAGGATGAGTTCTCATTGATGGATTTCAACATGATGGTCGAAACTGACATCGGTTGTTATACCATAACTAAACTTGAGCAGACTGAAGAAAAAGTCTTTGATTCCCTAGACCCTATCTTTGATCAGCTATGGAAGTTATATTTTGATGGTGCAAGGTGTAAGAATGGTGTAGGGGTTGGTATTGTTCTTGTTTCTCCTACAAGGTTGTAGAAAACCTATTCATATCGGTTAACTTGGAGCTGCATGAATAATGCCATCGAATATGAAGCGTTGTGCCTTGGTTTGAAGAAAGCTGAAAAGTTGGGCATAAAATAATTGTAAATATTTGGAGATTTTGAGCTCATCATCAACCAGACTACAAAAAAATGTGTGTCAAAGTAGCACTACTTGAAGGCCTACCGTAACAAGGTATGGGATTTTTTTGAGTCCTTTACAACATTAAACATTCAAGCGATTTTGCGAGAGCAGAACAAACATGCAGATATCCTAGCTTCTCTTGGTGCTAATTTCTCTCCTGTGGAGCAAGTAGTCAGGAAACCCAAGATTGTGAGGGTAATTTATAGACCCTCGGTCCCTGATAAAAACCTTTATTGGCAAGTGTTCGACAATGATGAACAAATAATCAATTTTTTGATTAAGGAAGCTGCAAGTGCAGAAGATAGAATATTGGTCGAGGAGGAAATGGAAGGAATGATTCAATTGAAGAACAATCACATTCCTAGGGGACTGATTTCGCTTGAAAGTTTATTTGATCAAAATGATAGGGCAAGAAACATAAGATCAAGGTGGATGCGAAGGAATACAAGGAAATGCAGTTGGAGTCTGAGAATATTATCAAAGTCGGAATAGACTGTACGTCGGAAGAACTTGAAGATATCAAAAATTTGTGTTATGAGTTCCCCGACATCGTTGCATGGAGCTATCATGATTTAAAAGGATATGATAAAAATGTAATCCAACATACTATTGAACTGCAGGAGGGAGTCAAGCCTTTTCGGTAGAAACAACGGCCTGTCAATCCAAAAACTGAAGTGCTCATGAAAGCAGAGTTGTTAAAAATGTTGGAGGCAAAAATAATTTATCCAATTAAGCACTCAACATGGGTGGCAAACTTGGTTCCAATTCGAAATAAAAATGGAGATATCCATCTGTGCGTGGATTTTTAGAATCTGAACTAGGCATCATTAAAATATCACTACCCCTTACCATAGATTGATCAAATTCTCCATGTGGTTGTTGGAGCATAGAGGTTTTCATTGTTGGATGGTTTCTCTGGTTATAACCAGATCTGGGTGAAGGATGAAGACCAACACAAGATGATATTTACTACAAAATGGGGCACTTTCACCTATCAGAGGATGCCATTTGGTCTTTCCAATGCCGGCGCTACGTTTCAGAGAGCTATGGACATTGCTTTTGGTGAGTTGTTGAATAGAGTTATTGTGATTTACCTTGATGACATGACTATTTTCTCACACCACAGGGAAGAGCACGTCTCTCATTTGAGGCAAGTGTTCAAAAAATATCAGGAATTTGGAATTTCCATTAACCCAAAGAAGTCCATTTTTGCTATCAAAGAAGGGAAACTTTTGGGACATGTGATTTCACAAGAAGGACTGGCGATTGATCCTGCGAGAGTCGAGGCTCTCTTGAAATTACCACTTCTAGTTAACAAGAAGGATCTACAATCGTTCTTTGGCCAGATCAACTTCATTCGAAATTCATTGCTGATTTTGCTCAAGTTGTGAAGCCAATGACTAAAATTTTGAAGAAGAATGTAGACTTTAAATGGACAGAAGTGAGAAGAAAAAGCTTTTTGAGAAATCAAGGAGAGAATCACCCAAGCACCAGTATTGATTAACTCGAATTATTCAAAATATTTCATCCTCTATGCAGTAGGTGAGCAGGAGAGTTACGCTGTTGTTCTCACATAGAAGCAAGAAGATGGAGATGAAAAGTCGATTGCCTTCTTGAGTCAAGTCATTTCACCACACCAAGAGAAGTATAATTTCATTGAAAAATAGGTGTATGCGGTTATGAAATCCTTGAAGAAATTCTGACACTTCATTTCACAGAGCAAGACAGTCATCTATGTCATACACCCAGATGTCAAAAATTTCATTCTTCAAGGAGAATTAGGCGACAAGAGAGTAGGTTGGGTCTCAAATATTCAAGAATATGATGTGGAGATCCGACCGACTAAGTTGGTTCGTGGATGAGCTCTCTGCCAAGAACTGGCCAAAAGTGCAGCTTTTGGATCACTGACTTCAGTACAGAATGAGGATATCAGTGAAAGCATTTGTGTGAATCGAGCTACAAGTGATCGTGATTGGACAGAGGACCTTGTCAAATTATTTACATCTAGGAAATATCCATCACATCTTGATGCTTCACAATGGTGAAGATTCATATTACAAGCGCTTAAGTATGTCCTATTGCCAAGTGGGTTGTTCCATAAGAATATAGATGGAGTACTCCTCAGATGTGTGAAGGAGTCAGAGAAAGAAAAAATCTTGGAGGAATTCCACTTTGGCTTATCCGGTGGACATTATGTAGGAAGGCCTATGGCCTTGAAGATCATTCGAGCCGGGTATTTTTGGCCTACTCTTTTCGTAGATGCACACAAGGTGAGCCAAAGTTGTGATAATTATCAGCGGTATGTTGGCAGGAATAAGAAAGCATATTTGCCCCTGCACCCGATTCAAGTGGAAGCACCATTTCAGTAGTGGGGCCTGGACTTCATTGGAGTTATTGATCCTCATTCCTCTACTGAACACAAATATATCTTAACAGCGATTGATTATTTTACCAGGTGGGTAGAGGCCATTCCAACCAAAAAAGCAGATCAGGCTACAGTCATCTCCTTCCTTGAGGGACTGATTACCCATTTCGGTGTTCCAGATGCCATTGTAATAGATAATGGGACTCCATTCATTAGGGCGAAGATCATCGAATTTGCAAGCAAGTATGGGATTTATCTAAAGACATCCTCCAATTATTATCCGCAAGGAAATGGTCTGGCCGAATCCACAAACAAAAACTTGCTACAGATCTTAAAAAGGACATTGGAAAACAATAAAAGAAGCTGGCACTTATTGTTGAATTAGGCTCTGTGGGTAGATCGGATATCAGTAAAGAAGTCTATTAAAGCCTCTCCTTACTCCTTGGTGTATGGGAAAGAAGCGGTTCTACCCACTCACATCGAGCTACCTATCCTCCAAACATTGTAGTTGTTCAAAGATGAAGATGATGAGTTTGATCCAATGAGTGCAAGGTTGGCTCAATTGTTGCAGCTAGAGGAGGAGAGAGAAAAGGCATATCAAGATTTCACCAAACACACTAAAGTGACACAAAAGTGGTTTGGAAAGAAGACAATAGAATGCAAGTTTTAGGTGGGAGATCTAGTCCTCAAATGGAATGAGAACAAAGCCAAGCCAGGGAAGCACCACAAGTTCGATGTGATCTGGGAAGGTCCATTTCAAGTTTCTGTAGTGAATTCAGTGAATGCATATTATCTTCGAGATATGGATGGTTGGGATCTTTTGATTCCAGTTAATGGTCTTCATTTGAAGGCCTATTTTCAATGAGGCAATCAAGAGGTACAACTGTGTAAATATGTACATATTTCTATCTGCAAGTATTTTTATTGTTCTATGATATTGCTTTATATATATATATATAAAAGAAAGAGAGAGAGAGAGAGAGGGGAGTACGAGGTATACTCTACTGAAAGGTGCCATGCTTTCCTTAAGGAAAATATTATTTTAAAATTGTCCTCTTGGAGAAAATCAATTTCACCTTGAGGACATGTTATGATTTTGGGTAGAATTAATGGTTGTGTTGGAAGTTTTATAGGTATAAAAGCTTCGAAGTTTAAAATTTTGTTTTTCTTTACAAATCTTCAATTTTAAAAAGGAAAATGTTCCAGAGAAGGCGTTCGGAGACACCTAGTGAAATTTTTGGCACTAACAATAAAAATGCCTTAGTTGGAATATCAAAGTGCGGGGCTTAATTTCGTAATTGTAAAATACAGCAAACTGAAAGTGTTTTCACCCCAAGTAAAGGGTGAAAGCTCCATTCACCTCCCTCTGGGGCAAACGTATTCGAAGACAAGAAAATTCATATAAAAGCACGAAAGTTCATAATTGAAAAATTTGTAATGTCCCCTTCTAATCAGCTAGTGGGAGCACATAGAGACTAGCCTATACACGGGTTCCTGTAGGCTATGTCATATGGATGAGAGCCTTTGGAGATATTTGAGACAACTTTTGGATTCTTAGAGCTTAGTTTTGGTGGTCGTTCGGGGTCAAACAGAGCTAGGATGTTGGAATTGCTATTTTTAGCAGTGTCGGGTTTTAGGGTTTCTTGCCAAGCGGATAGGGGGATGTTGTTCTACAATGAAATGGGTATCCGAACAGGTTTCAATTGGTCAATCGGAGTTTCATAAGGCAGAGTTTTTAAAGCGCAAAGCTTGGCTTTATTAAGTGAATTATTAAATTCATTTTATAAAGTTAAAACTTTATATTATAATTATAGGGAAAGAAATATGTTTATCCCAAATTGAGTTTGGCAAGGAGGAGCCTATTTATTTTGTGGCTTGGTCTCATTTCAGACATTCTGGTTTATGTTATTTCTTCTATTGGATATTAAGGCCGACGACTGATATTTCTTCATCGAAAGGGACGAAAACCCCAATCGATAACCCGACGAATGAAACCTCAAAGGACAGATCGGTTCCATTTAAGGGATCGACAATGTGTAGATAGTTGAAGTTTTGAGGACAGAAACCCTCAGCATTGGAGAATGGAGCTGGACGAAAACCCAGTTCTTGGCTGGTGAATTCACTTAGGATTCATGCTTATGTGATTCAATCAAATATTTAGAGGTTTATAGTCCATCAGTTGGATATAATAACAAATTGGTATGTTTATAATGATATTCTGAAGACATTTATCCATCTGGAATTTCTAAAATTATTTTTAATTTGCTGATATGAATTAATAAGCTATTTTGATTATGGGTTCTGCATAAAAATTGATTATTCAGTGTTAAATACATATTGGTATCATTGCATGTTGCTGTTATTGGCTTCTTTCATTTGGGTATTATTGCATGTTCAAATTAATCCATAGTTATTGCAAAAACACCAAACACAGAATAGGGCAACCCATTACAGTGGTATCAGAGTTGGTTTTTCCTGCCAACCTGTTCAAGGTTTCATTGCAAATTTTGTGAAGTCTTCTATCGAAGACAAAATTCTCAGGTTTGATTTGGTGGAAATAATTCTTTGTCTAAAATTATATTGCTTGAAAACTTGCGGAGTATAGAAGATTAGTAGAAGTTAGGGTTTGGTTGCCGTTTTCAAATTTAGGTTTTTTAGTTTCTAGGTATTGGTGATTTGAATACCCATTTGGTTGATTTGGGCTTTAAGATTTTTGGGTATTGTTAATTCAGAGCTCAGGCTATTTTGCCAACCTGTGGAAGCCTAATTAAATTTTATATTCATGGAGTCTTATAATGATTGGTCTAGGAGACAATGTGATTGGGATAGGACTCAGAGTGAGATACAAAAATCCATCAGTCAATTAACTGCAATGATGCAAATTTCTCTACCTTTAGTTTTTCCTTAGGATAAGGTTGCTTTTTCATTCATAAAGTTGTCGAAGAAAGTTGGAGTTGAACAAAATACTTTACAAGATCCTAAAATTGCAGCTAATATTACGGCTAAGAAAGTTGAGCTCACTGTCCCATAAAAGTTGGAAAAGTAGTTGACAGTAGCTATGTCACCTAAGTCAGCACCTATGGTTCCCTCTAAGGCTAAGGTTGAGCATCACACATCCAATAACAGAAAACAGATTCAATCTGTAGAAAATTTTAGTAAAATAATGGATGTAAGTTGTAAGCTCTATGCTATGGGGAAACAACTTGAGTCCCAAAAATTGTCAAAAGATGTTCTTCTTGATAGTCTAAAGGAAATAAATACATGTCTAGTTGAACTAGATCAATCTGATCGTGAGATTTTGAATTGGGCAGCGAAAGTACCTATAATTGCATTAGCCCAGCATTGGATTATGAGACATGTAGACAGGGACGTGAGACTTATAGTCACCTCTTGTCTTAGTGAGATCATAAGGATTATAGCTCCAAAAGCACCCTACAATGACGACATCATGAAGGAGAGATTACAGCTGATGGTTGACAATTTTCATGGTTTGAATAACATCAGGGACTGATCCTATGGTAAGAAGGCTAGAATTTTGGAAGTGATGGCAAAAATTAGAATATGTCTTTTTACTTGATTTAGATTGTGCTGATCTTAGTCTCCAGATGTTTTGACATTTTATGGCTTCTATCAGTGAAGATCATGAAGACATTATATCCTCTTACATGCAAACCATCATGGTACGCATCATTGAGGAAAGTGATGACTTTACCCAACCCATATTGCCCAAGTTGATGGTTGTTTTGAGGCAAGGACAAATTACCTCTTTAGTTGCATGTAAATTAGTTGACAATGTTTCCAAGCAGTGTGAGAAGAAGCTGAAACCTCTCTTGGTACAGGAGGAACAAGAGAAGGAAAAGAGATCGAGTGACTTCAAGATGCTAGGACTACCTCTCAAAAGCAAGAATCAGTTGAGAAGAGAACAACATTGCTTCACTTGCCAAGAAGAGTGGTCACTTGGACATATATGTGGGAAGTACGAGGTATACTCTACTGAAAGGTGCCATGCTTTCCTTAAGGAAAATATTATTTTAAAACTGTCCTCTTGGAGAAAATCAATTTCACCTTGAGGACATGTTATGATTTTGGGTAGAATTAATGGTTGTGTTGGAATTTTTATAGGTATAAAAGCTTCGAAGTTTAAAACTTTGTTTTTCTTTACAAATCTTCAAGTTTAAAAAGGAAAATGTTCCAGAGAAGGTGTTCGGAGACACCTAGTGAAATTTTTGGCACTAACAAGAAAAATGCCTTAGTTGGAATATCAAAGTGCGGGGCTTAATTTCGTAATTGTAAAATATAGCAAACTAAAAGTGTTTTTACCCCAAGTAAAGGGTGAAAGCTCCATTAACCTCCCTCTGGGGCAAACGTATTCGAAGACAAGAAAATTCATATAAAAGCACCGAAGTTCATAATTGAAAAATCTGTAATGTCCCCTTCTAATCAGCTAGTGGGAGCACATAGAGACTAGCCTATACACGGGTTCCCGTAGGCTATGTCATATGGATGAGATCCTTTGGAGATATTTGAGACAGCTTTTGGATTCTTAGAGCTTAGTTTTGGTGGTCGTTCGGGTTCAAACGGAGCTAGGATGCTGGAATTGCTATTTTTAGCAATGTCAGGTTTTAGGGTTTCTTGCCAAGCGGATAGGGGGATGTTGTTCTACAATGAAATGGGTATCCATAATAGGTTTCATTTGGTCAATCAAAGTTTCATAAGGTAGAGTTTTTAAAGCGCAAAGCTTGGCTTTATTAAGTGAATTATTAAATTCATTTTATAAAGTTAAAACTTTATATTATAATTATAGGGAATGAAATATGTTTATCCCAAATTGAGTTTGGCAAAGAGGAGCCTATTTATTTTGTGGATTGGTCTCATTTTAGACATTCTGGTTTATGTTATTTCTTCTCTTGGATATTAAGGCCGACGGTTGATATTTCTTCATTGAAAGGGACAAAAACCCCAATCAATAACCCGACGGACGAAACCTTGAAGGACAGATCGGTTCCATTTAAGGGATCAACAATGTGCAGATTGTTGAAGTTCTGAGGACAAAAAACCTTAGTATTGGATAAGGGAGCTAGATGAAAACCCAGTTCTTGGCTGGTGAATTCACTCAAGATTCATGCTTATGTGATTCAATCAAAGATTTAGAGGTTTATAGTCCATCAGTTAGAGATAATAGCAAATTGGTATGTTTATAATCATATTCTGAAGACATTTATCCATCTAGAATTTCTAAAATTGTTGTTAATTTGTTGAAATGAATTAATAAGCTATTTTGATTATGGGTTCTGCATAAAAATTTATTATTCAATGTTAAATCCATATTGGTATCATTGCATGTTGCTGTTATTGGCTTCTTTCATTTGGGTATTATTGCATGTTCAAATTAATCCATAGTTATTGCAAAAACACCAAACCAGAATAGGGCAGCCCATTACAAAATCAAGAGTGCTTTCACCAAAAAAGGAAGGTAAAATCTCCCATTCGCCTCCTAGTGAGGCAAACACATGTACGTCCCAAGGTCAATTGGGGCCATGAACGCAGTCACAAAGTCAAATTCGATCAATGACGCTTTCACCCCATGTGAGGGGCGAAACTCCCATTCATTTCTCAAAGGGGTAAAATAGTATATAAGGATTTTTAAGATGCAAAGGGAGCACTTTGAATTTTTCGACGACTACGTGTATAAAGAATTCCATCAAATATTTTAATTAGAGCGAAAGCATATCAATCCAAGTGCTACAAAGGTGTTCAAAGAGAGTGGGAGAGCACTATGGTATTTTTGACAAATTCATTAAAAGTCAAATAAAAAAGAATAAGGAAAAAGCAAGGTTTTATTTAAATAGTTTGGTTAAAAAGCAAGGGTTAAAAGTTGAAATTCGATTTTATTTTCTTAGTATGGCAAAAATAAAGAAAAAAATAAAAAAAAGAAAAGCTCTAAAATCAAGGGAGTTTTTTTTTTAAGAAAATCCATGGTTTTTCTAAATAAGGGGTGAAAGAGAAAATCTTGAAATTATTTAAAAAGGAATACGTTTGCCATGAAATCAAATCAAGCAGGTTGAAGATGTTTTCGGAGTGAAAGGGGAAGAGATTAAGTGCGTCCTAAAGTTTTTTCACCCATCCATTGCTTTTTTGAAGAATGGTAATTTTTTAAGTGCAATCAAATTTTTAAGAGCGCCCTCTCAAAATGATTTTGTCCTTCGGCACATGGTGAATTTAGGGAGGTGTGCGTGCAAGTTGAGATGCATTTTTGAGGTATTTAATTTAAAACGTGCACCCAAATTTATATTGGGAGGCAATTTGGCATTCCTGAGAAATGAAATATCACACTGGTGGAAGCAGGCATGCTCATTGGATCATAGGTGGTGAATTTATTCTCCCGAAGTAGCTTTAATAGCTAGGGCACACTATTAAAAGTTCTGCACAGCAGGATGGCACATATTTTAAGGAGAATTTCATGGTAAATTTAAAAATTAGTTGCTACGAAGTATTGGGAATAGTTCCCACCAATGGAAGCAAATTGCAACTCCTCTCGAATCCACCATGAGAATTTACTACATTTACTCTGGTAGCTAAAGCACACCCTATAAATAGAGAACAAGTAAATTCGCTCAGAAGTTAAAATTTTTAAAGAATTTTCCTGTCGGTGCATTTTCGAATTTGTTACTTGCAGAAGTTTTAGAACATCTTCGAAATTGTTGAGTTGTTGAAATTGAAAAAATGAGGAAGAAAAGAAAGTAGAAGGCAGGTCAAAATCCAAGAAGGCCCATAGAAATGAAAATGTAGATTTGGACCCATATTCTGACACCATGGTAGATGTCAGAGACTATGTGATTACGAACAAGGGCATGGTGAAGCTCTGACAAGATGTGGAATTTATCGTAAATCAAGGATTAATGGTAGATAGCCCTCTAATTGTGTCATTTTATGTGCAGTTATTTTGGTATTTATGTACGCCTATATACGCCTACTCGAAGCTGGTAAAGTTGATCGCATAATTTTACAACCCGGTTACTAGGATAGTTCAAAATGCAAATAAGGAGGTGCTTTTCTCTATCTTTGTTGATGAATTACGAGAAGCATTTTCTTACAGGTTAAAACCTCCCTCAGACATTATTTGCAAGAAGTTACACATCAGTGAGCATGAAGATAGATATGTGTCCATCGTAATGATGTGCCAGTTCATGGAGATGCAGCTAATTAAATAACAACTAGGGAAGCTGTCGAATCTACCAAAATCATTGTCTAAATTCAAGAGCCTCGACCTATTTTCAATGCTATCATGGGTGGCTAGCCTTCCTCTAGATTCTATGGTCCAAAAGTGGTAATTTGTACTGGTGCAATGCATATCCTACGTGGAGTTCTATGCTCCCACAGCAATGAGGGCGAGAACAAAACCAATTTATTTTGACTGGGCCAATTTCATTTATCGAAATATGCACATCTAGTCGAAGAAACTACATATAGGAGAAGAGAATTCATTCAAGCATACATCCTTCCTCATTTGGTATTTCTTCTTTCACTTGCACCAACATTTTTCATTCATTGTAGTAAAACAGGTTGACAAAAAGGATGAGTTGTCGCATGTTTATATGTGGACTCCTGGTCTATCAAGGAGGGGTTCATACTATAGTTTTAACCGCCTATTTTTGGGGCTTGCAATTGAATTGATTTGTGGAAAGAGTGAAATAATATCATAGGATATGAAGGAGGCAGTTATCACAGCTGAAAATGGTGATATCTTTTTGTTGACTCAAGGCGTGGTAAGAATTTATGGCTTCACAGGTAAGCTATTCCTACTCCCATACTTCGCCATTGAGAATATTTTTGCCATGGAGGTGGTGCACCAAAAAAATTACACAAATGATGTGTATGGATCAGGGAACAACAAAAGTATGACTTGCATCATGCCATTCAAGTTTGATAGTATAGAGGTGAACTAGGTCGGGCAGAATAGGCTACTCACAGAGGTATTTCAAGACTTGGGGATGATAGAGCTACCGCAATGGTGGAGATATGATCCATTGGGTAAATTTTTGGAAATAATCAAGGCTAAAACCTAATTATTGTCCATGGTCTGATATCCAAGCAAATAATAACAATGTTGATAGGCATAACTTAGAGTAGCACATTCAATACATGATGTCACTTCTATCATGGCACAACTTTTACGAGCAAGAAGCTGATTATAATTTGACAGTGCATAGAGATCACATTCCTCTACCAGGGCTATTTTTCCAAATGAAGGAACAATTACCTTGGACTAAAGAAAAAATTATGAATTGGTGGATAATGTAGGTCCATAGAGGAAAAATTGCATCACCTTATGGGTTGAAAATGGATGGGGCATTTTCGGAGGCGTATGATGAATTTGTAAACATCTATCAACCCATCACTTTAACCAAAGTCATGCCCCAAAGCTTTCAACATTCTTATAGTGGAGAAAGTGTGGTGGAAACATAGAGCCCAATAGCTGAGGAAAAGACACCTGAGGAAGAAGAACAACAATATGTGTTTCAATGAAGGTCATAATGGGCAAAGCAAAAATTATATGAGGCACCTTTATTGGAGAAGTAGACTGTTCAAGAAGTGCTTCCATTTTTAAAAGCTATAAAAAGGCCAAGGACTGGTGCTACTTCCTCATCTACTATTGCAATTTTAGTAGCAACTGCTAATTCCCCTCTGCTGGTGTCGGTTGCTCTAGATAACGTTGATCAAATGTTCCCATTAATTTATGAGCAACCGATGGACTAGCAAGATGAAATTGTAAACCTTGAAGTGGAATTGGAGGAACGACACGAATAATTTATTGTGTAGTCACCTCCATCACTAAGACACACGGTGCCTGTGCTCGAAGGTACGTCTTTCCTTCCCTCTTCTTCTACTTTGGAGCATGTAGTGATTGTTAGTTCATTTCCATTAGTTTCTACATCAGTCACTCCCCCCTTTGGTATATCTTTCGTATCCATTTCGCTTCCTTCCTATAACTCACAAGTCACTATTGCTCCTTCTTCTCTTACCCTCTCTTTGGCCTCCCTTTCTTTTAGTTCATTTGCGTAAAGACCAAATCCATTTTTGCATCCTTCTCATTCCATTGTTGCCACTTCCATTGTCACTGTAAGTACGTAAGCTCTTCCAAGAGTGAGTGTAACTACAATTGAGCTTGGTTTTTCTATCCACTCTACCATTTTGGTCCCCCTCCCATTGCTATCTCTTCTTCTTCCTTTGAGCCAAACCCTTCATAGATTCTCATTCTCTTCACATCATTTTTGGAGCTGCAAGTACTACCTGTAGTCGAGGTGGCACCTAAGCAGCATGACATAGAGAAAATCAATAAAGTGCACCTCATTTCATTACAATGGCTAAATATTCATAGGTGAAAAGAGGCACTTACTCTAGTACAACCTCTCAAAAAATTTACCTTTGATTTAGTTGCTATGGAGGCTCATACCTCTAAGATAACCCCCCTGGTCTAGAAGCCATAAGGAGAGATGACATTGAGCGATTACGCTTATGAGACCATGATAGAAGACCTAACGAGGATTGATCCAACTAAGAAAATGGGGAATATACAGGTTGATATGAGCTCGATCTATTTGCACGGTGAATATTAGAAGCAAATATATTATGATATCGAGATAAAAATTATTGAACTCGAGGATGCCTTGGTAGCAAGTAGAGAATAATAGGAGAAGATGGCAACAGAGAATGAACACTTGCATTAGCAGGTAGTGGTGCATCAAAAGGAAAAGAATGCAATGGAGCAGTAGGTGCAAGCACTAAAGGTGCAACTTGAATCTATATAGAACCAACTGGTAGAGAAGGCCACACAGGCTACAGGCTTCTCTTTGAAAATGATTAAGGAGGCCCACTTCGCTTGACTTGAAGTTGCGAGAAGTTAGTGGTAAAAGCAATTCAGGTTTTTAGTATCTCTACACAACTCAAATCCAGATCCAGTTGAGCCAACAAGTCATAGATACTACTAAGGAGATATTGGAACCTTATCTAGAAATGGCTATAAAAATCCAAGATCTGACTCAGTCCAGCATGCACATTCGTCCTCTAAGTGAAATGGACCATGCTTGGTTTATCCCCAAGGTCACGTTGCACAACTACTTTTAGAGAATGGACCTAGTGAGAGAAGGTAGAAATATCCTTAATGCCATAAAGTGGGATCATACTATTTCCATGATTCATTTTGATGCTCTTGTCGATATGGGCTTTCTAGGTTTTACTTATGAATAGGGCGAGCCTCTACCAAAGGAACAGTTGGAAGAGGCTTGGAAGAATTTTGTGGAGGATACTTTCGAGATTGACAAGTGGGAGGAGCCCATCACAGAACAAAAAGCGCTACCACTTATGAAGAAGTTTACCCGCATGGAGTTGTCCTTATTTGAGTTAGCTCAACAAGTTAAGTACATTAGCATGGAGGACATCCAAAACCTATGGTATGTGTACGAGTCACTAAGTATCCCTTGATTATTCACCACACATGCTTGGGCTAAGACAATCATTGTCTATGAAGTTACCTATAAAATATTGAAAGAGTAGGAGAAGAGGGCCTTAGTAGAGTGAGCAACAATGGAAGAGCGATTAGAAGTTCTACGGGTAGCTATAAAGGTAGAGGCAGCTAAGAAGGTAGCAGAACAACAGGCACAGAAAAAGGTATCCAAATCAGAAGCACCAGCCAAAGCAGTTAGTAAGAAGACTCAATAAGGAGCCCAATGGATAAAGACCTAGGATCACTTGCATCCATGTGATCTGGATACCCCATGAGCTACCAAAAATATTGATAGTTTTACACTATGCCACATTAAAATATTGATCAAAGTTTGTCGAAGGATTTTTTATTGTAAAAATGGCATATATATTAATCTATGATGCAGTATTTTTGGCTTGTATGATGTGTTACAATGTTTTTGTGTTAATCTTCTTTTTCATTTTCATAAATTTTATGCTTGAAGAATAATGGGTGTTGCAAGTCAAATTGTTTGTGAAGAATCAGTAAATATCACTTGAGGACGTCAAGGGAAAACAATGATTGAAAATTCAACGAAAAAGTAGAACGTAATGACCCTTTTTCCTGAACAAATTTTGAAAATCCTTATCACCTTCCCCAAGGTAGGGGTATCTTTATTTTTGAAAGTTTTGTTGCTGACCAAAAAGAAGGGTGGCAAGTGCGTTCACCCCAAAGGCGGGGCGAAAGCCTCATTTGCCTTACTTTGAGGTGAACATAAAAAGAAAAAAGAAATAAAATGACAAGTATAGCGATGAATTTCACCCCAAATGAGGGGTGAAAGCCCCTTTTACCCCTTAGCAAGGTGAAGATACATTCAAAACAATTAAGTTTTAGGCGGGCCCAAAGTTGAAGCAAAACCAAAATAAAAAGAGTGCATTCACCCCAAAGTAGGGGCGAAAGTATCATTCATCCCACTTTGGGGTGAACATCATTTAAAATGAAGGTGTTGACAATACAAAGATGCATTCACCGCAAGGGAGGGGTGAAAGTCCCATTTGCCTCTCCTTGGGGTGAAATCTCATCAAAATATGGATTTGAGCAAACCCAAAATAAAGTAGCAAGTGATATAGCGACATTGAAAATTCAACTATGCATTCACCCCAGGTGAGGAGCGAAAGTCCCATTTGCCCCTCCTTGGGGAAAAGCTACATGAAGACGACCCCACCAATATGTCAAAGTTTTATTTTTGCTTCAGGCAGATATTAAAGGGGTAGCATTTTTCACCTCTTTTAGGGGTGAACATACGTTTTAATAAGTAAGGCATCTTATGTAAAGCACTCCCACCCTAGGAAAAATGTGAAGCTCTCAATCACCCCTTTTAGGGGCTAAACAATGTGAAATGGTTTGAAGCATCGAATGTGAAATCAAAAGGGTACAGTGAACTATTTTTGTTCAAATTTTCTCCAAGTTGACTAACGCCATGACAAGAAGGTGAATGCAACATTAAATTCAGGGGGCTATCCATGGAGCGCAATGGCATGAGCATTGTAAGAGGAAGCATGGATAAGAAAGAATTAATAAGAGTTAAAGGAAGCATTTTCGCTCATGGATCTGTTTTGAGTGAACTCAAGTTTAAGCATCAACGAAGACTTTTCAAAGGTGCTTGGATCAGATGAAGGATGAGAATTTAATGATTGGGGTGAAAAGTAACTAAAATTGCTAATTTTATGTTGAAAAGGCTATCGGATTTAATATCATAGGGCAATTTTCATGAGTTCCAAAACATTCGAAACAAGAGCAAATTTTTGCGACGCAGTGAATGTACCAAGTCAACAACCAAGCTTTGTAGTTTTTCGTGCACTGACACCCAAATATGCTAATTTTCTAGAGATTTCATCTGATAAACTAGATCACTGTCTCAGGAGGAATATTCTCAAGGACTTCAAGGAGGAATTTCTTCACAAAGGTTCTTGATCTATAAATATTTTGTCATATGTGCATTAAATGATAGAGGTGAAATTCCTCTATAAATACTACTCAATTTCCATTGTAAAAGGAGGATAGACATTCTATAGAAAAACTATTCAAGTTCTCTGCGTAAATAGAAGAAGTTGTGGCTTCTAATTTTGCAAGTAGTCTCTTTGTATAATTTATTTCTGTTCAAACATTTCTATTTCATACTCATGTTTGCCATCTATTGTTAAGTTCAAATTTTGCATCTGGATTTTGGCATTGCCGGTGTAAGTGTGAGTACTAGAATGCGATTCTGGAAGTTGTCTCCAAAGAACTGTAAGTGGATTATTTTGCCTTCTTTTCTATTTTATGTTGCTATAATGCTTGGTTGGAATTTTTGTTGCTAGTTTATCCCCAATCCTACATCTTCGGCCTATGGCTATATTTCCCATTTATTTTTGTTATTTCCAATTTTTTTCCTATAACTCTAGTCTTAAACCAGTGTAGGATTAGTAAGGGAGCTAGCCCTCTCTGGAGATTGGCATGGAGGACATTTCTTTCCTCCAACCTTTCAATGTTAGCCATGTCTAGGGTGCACAAACGTATGTTTGTATTTTAGGCAGATATTTGACCAACAAGTCTACAAAGGAAAGAATAAATGTGGGGTGAACTTGCAAAATTGTAGGTCTATGAGTTTAGAATTAGGAGTAAAACTTAGTTGCAAACTATTCAAATATCAAGGAAGTAGTTGAAAAAATGTCACTTCAAAAATATATAGGTTTTGTGGATACAATAAAATTATTAAAGAAACAAATTATATAAGGATTCAACAACACAAAACTTCATATTAAAATTTTTTAAAAATAATTAAGAAGCACATAGGATGGTTAGTCAATAAAGGGTATTCTACAAATTTATGGTTTGATGCCTAGTTAAAATTTCATCCTCTTATTTCTAATCCAAAATGGCAACTATTTTCTCATGATTGTTTAGAATGTTGATGTTCAAAGGTTAAAATTTATACTTATGTAAGCAATAATTATAGTTCATGGATTTCTATTAGCAACATGGTTGAGGAAGAGGATCTCAAGTAAATAGTCAATGAGATTCAAGATATGATTAAGTAGTTCTATTTGCATATTTTTATGTGGAAGAATGCATTGGTTTACAATATATTAAAAGAAGGTGAATATTCGAATAAGCTAAGATATAAGGCTTTGGAGAAATCAAAATTTCCTACTCTAAATAGTTTTACTTGGAAGAATGTTTGGTCACTTGAGGCCATCACTAATGCCTCGCCATTCCTTTGGTTATTAGTTCAACTTCAAATTCTTATAGGTGAGTGTCGACAAAGAAGACGATATCATGGACCTTTTAAGTGTGCCTTGTGTAAGAGGGAACTAGAAATATTAGACCATTTACTTCTTCACTGTCCCTTTGCTTATACCATTTGGGTCTATTGTTTAAATATATTATTAAATATATTGGGTATCTCCTTCAACATTGAAAGACTTAATGAAATTTGAATTAATTATTTCAAAGGTAAAGCATTATGCAGTTTGAGAAGGACACATATTGATATTAGTTGTCAAAATTTATGGATTAGAATCATGTCTATGTATGGAATCATTTTATTGCCTCTCTTGCAAAATATTTATAATAATGATGCTCATCATGGGAAGTCTCAAGTATGGAAAAATAGGTGTTATCCTCTTGGTTACGGGATCTGAATGTACATGCATAGGTCATATGCAATAATGAAGTTAACACAAAGGATGTATGTCAATTTATGATAAAATAATAATGTCTAGAAGTTGAGTTCATCAAAAATAAATTTGATGGTACTTCCAAAGAGAATCCAAGCAAAGTTAGAAAAGTTGGTATTTTTTGAAATAATGAAGACAAGATTCTTCCCACTTACTCAAAATCATATCAAATTTCAACTAATGACTATGAAGAGGTTATGTCATTTTATACAGGGATCAAGATTACCATTGAAAAAGGATAAAAATATATTTCAATTGAGGGGGATTAAAAAATTATTATTAATGTTGTCAAGAAAAATTGATGTGTGCATTAGATAAAAATTAGCATTCTTTTTTATGTCCATAAATTATTTTTGGAAGCAATATCTTGAAAATATCAACATATTTATACAAAAGGAAACAAGGTAGCAAATAATTAGCCAATCATGGTGTTGATCTTCATCTTACAAAAATTTAAATTATAGAAGGAAAATGGTGGATGGAGATCTTATATCTTAATGAAAACATGTCAATTTAAGGAAGATGAAAAATATTTTTAATTGAAAGACAATCTAGATATGGTCTAATTGATCTAACAACAATTATGATGTTTTATTATTTTTATGGAAGTGACCATAATATAAGCCACATACACCCAGGTGTTGTAGGTGAGTTGGAGAGGAGAGGGCAATCCTCCAAGGGAGGTCCCAGGTTCGAATCTCCACCCTACCAAAAAGTTGAATTGGTAACCCAAAAATCCAATTGATAATGTTGTGTGGGCAGGGCTGGGTGCGACTCTCGGGTGACTTTGACGGTATAGAACCCCGTGTTCGTGGTCTCTCAGACCAAGGCAGCCCCGCAAGGGGTTTTTCGCTTAAATATATATATATATATAAGCCACATATACTTAATTAAAAAATCAATTGAAAGGCTTAGAATATCACTATGCATACTTCAATAGAATATTATCTCGAAAAAACATAATGAGAAGTGGAACCTATAATTTTTGGAGAATAGTTGGCTTTACATTATCAACAATATTTAGAAAACATCACTACAGGCACAAGCCCAACTCCTTACTTAGAGATTGATACATAAAAAAATCCATGTTGCTACCTCCTTGTCTAAACTTCGCATCTGCTCTACCAAATGTTAGTTTTACTTTCAACCTGATTTGTTGTTCATGCCTTTTGGTACTATAAGAAAAAAATATGTCTTTGGATAATTGTATTATTTTTTATCTTTTCCCACTTTAATAACCCTTATCTCATTGGAAGCTTTCTCTTTTAGTATTTTTTGAGCTTATGGGCACAAATTTGACCTAGAATATTTATAGACTGCACATTATTCAATTTATCTAGAGGTGAAGATGTAGTAGGGAGTTTACAAAAACAAACCCTCTCTTAGGTTTACTTTTCCTACTCTCATGAATGAATTTTTTGTTGTAAATTGCATGTCTTAAAGGGTAGGTACAAATCGTTTGACTAGGGCTAATGGTTAAGACTTTGAAACTCCAAATAATAGGTCCAACGTTCAAATATGACAAAGTTAAATTATACACCATACTACAATAATTAGACTTTGGATGGATAAACACATATGTGGTAAAATACATTATCCCATATGACTTATTATCTCTTGGAAATTAAACTTAACTTTTATTTTACTTTTATGTCTAATGCTTAATTATGTAGAAGTGACTAATTTTATTCTTCTCTTACCTATCTAAAGCCTTATATTTATATGTTTTTATTATTTTTGGACACTAAACTTAACTTTTATTTATTTTTTGAATAGGTTATATGCGGATTCTATTGGGGGCCACTCCCATCAAAATACCAGAATATTATATTTGTTGTAGCAAAAATTTTTATAACTATTTTTTCTTTTCTTTTTTCTCTTAAATATATTCTTCAACTTTCTCAAAGTCCTATATTTCCACAATCAACTCCTTGACTTCATTTTGATTAATACATAAAATCACAGTTGGCCAGTTGTCTTTGAATTTCATGGGGATGTAGATCAACACCAGAATTCGTTAATTTATCTGCTACTTGATTTCTTTCTCTATAAATATGCTCACACTGCCAGGAGATTGCCTCTAGTAATAGATGATAAACATCAACAATAATATTATTTTTTATCTAGTCTCCACATCCATTTTTGTTAATATCATTGATGATAATTTGTGAGTCCCCCTCAATTAAAATATATTTCCATACTTTTTATGCTGCAATTTTAATCCCAGTAAGAAGTGCCCTAGCCTATGCATAGTTGTTAGTTGAAGTTCCATATGATTTAGAATAAGTGAGGAGAATTTTTTTTTATTGAAATAATACTTTCTCATTAATAAACGAATAAAAAATACATCAAAATTACATCAGCTTGCACAAAAGCAACAAGCAATTGGATCTAACATTCTTATCCAACTTAAGACATTGCTTCAAAATAGCCTCCCTAAAGGCCTTCACTTGGCAAGAAACTAAAACACTAGCATTACTTATTAATATATCAATGGGGGCCTCCTCTTTTCTAAAGACTTGATTACAACGTCCTTTCCAGATACTGAAAAGGATAGAGATCCTGATGATATGCCAAAACACAAGGCGAAAAGAAGCACAGTCCAACTGATCCCCAAAAATAACCCTCTTCCAGCTGATGAAGCCAGAAAACACACCGCTATAAAGCCAAGAAGAATTCCTCCAGATCCGCCTAGACTTCGGGCACTCCCAAAAAATATGCTTGATAGTCTCTCTCCACCCACATGAAGAACAAGTATCTGAAATATGCATCCACTTAGCCAGACGTGCCTTGCTTTGCAAACCTTGCATAATAACAAGCCAGGCAAACACTTTTAGCTGAAGTGAAACCTGGAAATCCCAAACGCTATACAACCTCTTCCTCCACTTCTGATTAGTGCAATTGAGACCCCACCTGGCGTTCAACACATCACCAATAGAAATTTTAGGGACCAGAGCATGATATAATCATGAAGCTTTGAACATCCAAATGGGCTTCCCATAGAACCACCGCCAATATTTCCAAATAGGACCCTGCAACCCGCTTGAAAGCTTATATAATTGCTCCGAAGGAAGAAGACTCTGAATCTGCTGCACTGCATACTTATCTAAAGATTTCAGCTTAAATCTAACAAGAAGTTGTTGCCAAGGCACCCAATTCCCAGTTTCCCTTTCCCAGATATCAGCCCATCTAAGCAAGCCTTTTTTGCTTAGTCTCTTACAGTGCAAGGTAGGATTATCAGCAGCATAAATGCCATTCTCCTACCAAAGCCATATAGACCTACAAGGCAAAGACCATCCATGTCTGTCATCAAGGAAATCCCACTTGACCAGATTCACCACAACTTTCCAAGCTTCCCAAATCCTCTTGACAAGAATGCTTCCCTTAATTTTGAATTTGCTAGGATGCCCCACAATATCCTCAAGGCTAAAGGTACCACGGATACCATCAATATTAACACAATTTTGAATCCTGTATCTTAACATACGTTGCCAACCAATGTCCCCTTCTAGACACCTAGGAATCCATTTGGAAGCTAACACCTTGCCCTGAGTCTGTATATCCAGCAACCCCAAACCACCTTCCTTCCATGGAAGAGCACAATATTTCCAAGCAATAAGAGGAACACGCCTGGAGCCATCAACATTGGCCCAAAGGAAATCATGAATGCAACTCTCCAGCCTCTTATACTGCGTAGTGTTGGGAAGCCAACAAGAGGAATAGTACATATGACAGGTTTGCAAAATTTTGCTGACAATCGTGAGCTTTTCGAAAAAACTTATCATTTTACTTTTCCAAATCTGAAGCTTTTTGATAAACCTCTCAAGACACCAGTCCCACATGGCTTTGAGAGAAACCCTCCTTCCAAAGGGGATGCCCAAATACCGAATAATTTCTCCATCAACCACTTTCCTCCAACCTAGGCTAATCCCTTCCGGTAAATTATCAGCCCCAATAAGCCAATAATCAAATTTAGACTCACTAATCACAACACCAGAAGCAAGACAAAAATGATGGAGAGAATTTTGCAAACCACAAATAGAATCCTTATCTAGGCGAGTAGTAAGAAAATAATCATTAGCAAAATGACTATTCAGAAGATGACCATCCGGTAGGTCAATTCCTCTAATAAGACCGACCACTCGTTGTCTTTCTAGAAAATATCCCAGAGCATCAACAACTATCACAAACAACAACGGGGCTAAGGGACACCCCTGTCTAATAGATCTATGAAGTTGGATGGCTTCAAAAACTTTACCATTCACCACCACTCTAGTAGAGGCAGAGGAGAAAAGCATGCGGATGTTATGCACCATAGAATTGTTAAAGCCCAACCATTCCAACATGTTAAATATGAACATCCAATCAATCCTGTCATAGGCCTTATCAAAATCAATTTTCAAAAAAAGGGCGGGCTGTTGAGATTCTTCTGCCCAATCCATCGCCTCCCAAACTGAGAGTACAGTATCAAGGATGAATCTACCTTTAACAAATCCAGTTTGTTCCTCCCGTACAATTTTGGCTGCAATATCCCATAGTCTGATAGCCAAAGCCTTGGCGACAATCTTGTAAGAAACATTAAGGAGGGTTATAGGTCTCCAACCCCCAATATTATCCTTATTAGAACCTTTAGGGATTAACTTAATAATACCTTGATTCATCCATTCCAAAAAGTCGGCCCCCTGAAACACTTCTTGAACCATGCTGGTATAATCATCTCCTATGACATCCCACATAGACTTATAGAATTCCGCTGGAAGGCCATCCGGACCAGGAGACTTGCCATTCTTCATTCTAGATAAGGCATAAAATAATTCATCCTTGGAAAAGGAAGAAGAAACCCGATCATTATCATAACTAAAATTTTTTCTTGGAATGCAGCTTCTAATTAGATCTCTGGCTTGTTGGACTTCTCCATTAGTATCATAGGCAACAAAAATTTTCCTGAAATGGATAGAAAAGAGTTCTCTGATTTCTTCCTCATCTTCAGAATGGGAACCATCCTCGCACTGAAGAGAAAGAATCTTCTCTGAAGCATTCTTCTTTCGAATATAATTAAAAAATAATTTAGAGGGTGCATCACCTTCCTTAATCCACTGTAGTCTACTTCGAACTTGAGCTCCTTTATTGATATAATCTTCAAGTTTCCTGATTTCCCCTTCCTGAGAGGCCACTCTGTTCTGCAACGAACAATTGAAGGGATCAACCTCAAGTTTTCTCCTGTCCTCTTCAAGGTTTCTTCTAAGAGTCTTCATTTTCCTCTTCCTGCCCCTTGCCAAGAGCCGCCCCCAACCTCTTAAAAACTTGACAGTTCTTCTAATTGCATCATCCCACCACTTAATCCATCCTTGTCCACAAGGTCGTGGTTCCAAATTCCAAACACAGTGAATTAACTCTCTGCAATCCTCAGAATCAAGATGAGAAACATTCAATTTGAAAGGCAAATTCTTCTTTTCCACTAGTAAAGTACCAATATGAACACAAGTAGAGATCGGAGCATGATCAGAGCCAGTGATAGACAAATCCACATCAACAGGTCTGCAACCCTTGCCAACACAAGTGAAGAGTTTGTCCACATAAAATATATCAAGTCTGGAAAAAATTCTATCAGTACCCGCTCTCCTATTGGACCAGGTGAACCAACCCCCTGTTTCAGCGAACTTCTGTTTGAAATTCACATCAAACACCTGAAGAGCAGTTTTTAGGTCAACCCACATTTCTTTTTCAGTCCCAACAATGGTGCCCCCAACTCCACCTTCTCTATCGCCATCCCATTCTACCATATTAAAATCCCCTCCAAGAAACCAACAAGCCTCCGAAATATGGGAGTGCATCCATTCCCAAAGAAGCATACGATCTTTAGAAGAATTAGGAGCATAAACAGAACACAACCCTATCACCTGACCAACAATAGCAAAGGTAGCCCAAATAATGCGCCCTTCTGGATCCTCTCCCTTATCAAGCAAAAGAGAAGCTAACCAAGGCTTAACAGCTAGCACAACTCCCCCAGAGCCAAGACGATGGGCGAAACTCCACCAAGTACCTCTCCATGAATTGTTCAAACAGTTATGAAGTTCAAAACCATCAATCTTAATCTCTTGAAGGAAAACAACATCAGTGAAAATAGATCTCATAAACTTACTTACAATACTTCTACGTGCAGGGATAGACATCCCTCTCACATTCCAAGAAACTGCTTCAAACTTCATTGCGAACTTAGAGAAGTAAGGACTTGAAAATGATTTCCTTCACCTTCCAGGCAGTCTGGAGCTCCTCGTCCACTATTGCCCAATGAGTTCCTTCTATTTGTTCTGCCCTCAGCTTCATTGCCCCTTTTCTCACTTGATGGACTGTTGCTTGAATTCTGATTCAGGACTGCACTTGGGCTCATTTCTTTTCGAGCTTTGGTAGATCTAATAGGTGAATCACGAGCCTCCCTCCTTTTCTAAACAACCTTCCACTCATGTGAACCATGAAGAGGAGGGGATGAATTATTCTACACTTTCGGGCCTTCATCAACCTCCATAGTGTCCTTTTCTATAGTCTCTTGGCTTGTGGGAATAAGTGGCTCCTCCTTCCGAGATTCCCCCTCCTTTCTTGCTGAAGACTTCCATTTATGAGGGCAGTCCCTGATCATGTGATCAAGAGATTGGCAACCAAAATAGGCATTTGGTAAATTCAAATACCAAAGTTCCTAAACAACTGGTCCATCAGGTGTGACAATCGTGATGTGTTGTGGAAGCTTACGGTTTAAGTCCACCTCCACACAAACCCTAGGGCTAAAGCGGAGAGACTTGCTACTCATCGGATCTAAAAGAATATTTTTGAAACGTTGTGCCATGGAACTCAACATGCATCAAAATTCTGACTTCATGGCCACAAACTCAATCCAGAGAGGATAATGAGCCTGAGTATTGTCCTTCGGATTAAAATTTGGGTGCCATGTTTGAACAAAAGCTGTAAACCCTATGATATTCCATGTGCCATACTGCAAAACATGTCTCGCTATGTCCGCCCTCTCAAATAACACTGAAACATACCAGCCACCCAAACCCCAAAAATATTTGACATGCAATCCTTTTGCCTCCCAGTTGAGCCGCACCCAGTTCTGAAAATCAGCTTCGTTAGGAATTCTATGAAGAAAAAATAGAATGACCCCTTTTGCCTCCAAATCCCTTCGCATGCTCCTGTATTCATCAAATTCGGTGGCATAAAAGGTAAAATCATCCTCATTATCAGCAATAGCTGAGTCCAACCGATCCAGTTTGAGGGTCGGATCATCTTCCAAGTCCTCCTCCTCTGCATGTTCAAACCCTTGCATCGAAATGGTGGCACAATTTGCTCCGACCTTGTAAATATCAGAATCAAGGCCCTTGATGACAGATTCACCCTAAAAATCTTCCTTTACCGCTGCAGCAAATGATTTTTTGGAACTATTTATATTTCCCCTCTTTCCAGCATCCACGGACATCAAACCCTCCATATGTTGTTCATTTACCAAATCACCCCAATTGGTATTAACGGGGTTATTGGGTTTGCTTGTAAAGTCATCATGGGTTATCTTAGCCAAAGGTGAACCCACATCATCGCCAATGACATTCATTGAATCATCGCTGAATGACCCATTTCCCTCACCCGTTCTGCATTCGCTTCATTGCATGACGCATCATAAGCAACATTTACGGTTTGTGGGTCACCCAGTTTCACTTTATTCTCTCCTTCAGTCAAAACTGTATTAGAGGCGGTAACAATTTCCTTGCCCTCCTTTCTTCGCATCGACTTAAAAACCTCTGCTATCATTTCTTGCTCCTCATTGCAGTCATTGAAAAGCGGATTAAATGAGGCTCTTGTATGATCTTGCACCAGGACGACGAGGTTTTCCCTCGAGCGCTCCCTCCTCAGACGCCCATCTCTAAAACAATCGCTGCCTTTCCGATCAATCACGAACTCATCACCCTTCGGATCAGGGTCAAACGTAGTCTCCTGCAAAAAGTGAATCGAACCCTTTCCACGCCCTTGCCCACCTCGACCTCTCCCACTCGATGCCCTTCACTATTTCTAAAAACACCACCTGTACAAGCTTTTACTAGATTTCCTTTAGAAGCACCATCAAAATTAATTTTGAATAAACCCAATTTCTAGATATTTCTATCTTACCATAGATCGAAGTAGATCCTTTATTTTAATTCCATTGTCATAGATGACTCTTCCATGTATGTTTAAATCCTGTAGTCAAATTATTAGCACTTATTTTTCTTCAATTGAGACTTCCCATGATGAGCACCATATTTGTAGATATTATGCAAGAGAGGCACTGATACGGTTCCAAAATTGGGCATGATTTTGATATTTATTATTAAAAATTCTATTATTCCTTTCAAGCCATAAATTCCAACAAGTAATAGCAGGGCAAATCCTCCAAAGAATACATAATGCTTTAGCTTTGAAATAATTTATCCAACATTTTATCAACTCTTTCAATGTTGATGGAGATACCCAATATAATTTCATATTTTTTAAAAAGTAACCCCAAATGGTGTGAGAAAATGGACAATGAAGGAGTAAATGGTCTGATGTTTCTAAATCCTTCTCACACAAGGCACATCTGAAGGGTCCATAATATCCTCTTATTTGTAGACTCTCTCCTGAAAGAATATTACTTTGAACTGCTAACCAAAGAAATGTTGAGGCATTAGGGAGAGCCTCTAATGACCAAACATTCTTCCAAGGAAAATATTTGGGAGAAGGAAATTTTGATTGTTCTAAATTCTCATATCCCAACTTTACCGAGTATCCACCATCCTTTGATAAGTTCCAAACCAACTCATCTTTTCATGTAAAAATTGGTAAATAATTCTCTAGAAGCATATTTTGAAGTTCATCTGGATTTTTTTTGTGTTCCTCTCCTTCAACCAGGTCACTAAAAGAAATCTATGATCTGGATTTTTTATTTATAATAATATAATATTTGACCTTTGTACATTTACATGCTAGGCACGCTTGAGCCAATAGTTTCTATTTTTAGTCTGAGATGAGAGGATAAGGCTTCAACCAAGCATCAAACCAAAAATTTGCATAAATCCCCTCATTGACTGGCCATCTAATATATTTCTTTATCAATTGCAAACTCTATGATATGAAGTTCCATGTTGAATATCCTTTGGGTAGAGTCATTTTTGTAAATAATTTCATTGCATCAAGAGAACCTATATATTTTTGAAGTAATATTTTTTCCCAATTCTTTCCTTTATCTCTGAATAATCTCCACCCAAGCTTTGCTCCTAATGTCAAATTCATAAGTTTGCAATTTTACAAGCTTGCTCCTCCAATATTCTTTCCTCTACAAACCCTATCCCACTTACAAAGAGAAAATATAAATTTTTCCTCACAACCTTTCCATAGAAATTCTCTTTGAATTTTATCAATTTCTGATGCAAAACCTATTGGCAGTCTTGAAACTGACATCATATAAATAGGAATGGATTGTAAAGTAGTCTTTATGAGTTGTAGCCTTCCTGTCATGGCTAAGGACTTACCTTTCCAACCTGCCAAGCAATATTTTATTATATCCAAAAAAATATATCCAAAGTTTCTTTTTATTTCCTTTATCATACAAAAGAATACCCGGGTAGATTGATGGAATTTTTTTAATTTTAAAGCCCAAAATAATCACAATAATTTGTTGTAAATCTAGGGCAGTATTAATGAAAAAATCTTGGATTTTGAAGTATTTACCAATTTTCCAGTAGCCTCCTCATAACATGACAATATTCATTTAGACTCCATAGCCTCACTGAATGAGGGATGACCCAAAATAAAAGTATCATCAACAAAATGGAGATGAGATTCAAAGGGACCATTTTTTGCAACTTGAATAACCTTGATTTTTTCTTCCATTTTTGCCTTTGAAAATGCTCTCCCTAAATATTTTGCAAGAATAATGAATAGATAAGGAGAAATAGGATCACCTTGACAAAGTCCACAAGATGACTTGAAGTACCCAACAGGAGAACCATTGATCAAAACAAAAAAAATTGTAGTGCTATAACAACATTTAATCCACTCACACCAACTATAATCAAAGCTAAACTTTCTAAGAATAGCATGTAAAAAATTCTAGGAAACCTTATCATATGCTTTGTTCATATCTAATTTCAAAAGCATACCTGGTTTTTTCATGGAATGAAGAGAATGTATGGCCTCTTGTGCAATAATTATACCATCAATAATTTGTTTACCCTTAACAAAGCCACCTTGTTCCTCTAAGATAATACACTCTAGAATGCCTTTCAACCTGTTTGCCATAACTTTTGAAATGATCTTGTAAATCATATTACAAAGGCTTATTGGATGAAAATTATTAAAATATTTTGTGTCACCCTTATTGAGAACCAAGGTAATAAAAGTAGAATTGATATCACTTATTAAAGCCTTCCTTTTTTGGGTCTCTTCCACTACATCTAACATATCACTCTTCAATAAATCCCAAAAAAATTAAAATAAAATTGCAGGAAATTCATCGGGGCTAGGTGCCTTGTTAGGATGGAAAGAAAAAATTGTTTCATGGAGCTCCTCCATAGATATCTTCTTCCTCAATATTTCTTTTTGTCTCCGAGTGATAATTGATGGAATATTTTGCAGAATTTTTTCTTGTGCCTCCTTATCTTGCCTAGAATCTAATAAAATATTTTTGAAATAATTTACTACTTCCTTATATATTCTTCATCCTCAATATTTCTTCCATCTCGAGTTATAATATTTTGATATGTCAAAAAGAAAAATTTGTTTTTGTTGTATCATGAAAAACTTTGTATTTATATCTCCTTCCTTGAGCCATTTCTCTCTAGATTTTTGGAACCAATATGACTCCTTTTTCAATGCATTATGATAATCAAAAAGTAATTGTTTTTCTTTCACATAAGAATCCTGGTCCATTCCATTAATTTCTACTATCTCTTGTAAATTTTGGATTTTGGATTTAATTTCTTTTTTTCTTTAAAAATATTACCAAAATATTTGACATTCCATATCTTCATTTGCTCCTTTACATGTTTCAAATTTTGAACAAACCTGTACATACATGATCCTTAAAATTTTGATTCATTCCACCATAACATAACCATCTGGAAAAAATCAAGGTCTTAAAGCCACATAGACTGGAAGTGAAATGGATTTGGATGACCATTGTTAGGTGACTCGCAAGTCAAAAAAATGGGTTTGTAATCTGATCCTGCTCACAAATAAAATATCTAAAGAGATTGTATACTTTATTTGCAACCAATTATTGGATAACAAGAATCTATCCAGTCTTTTTGCTATATGATTTTTCCCAATGCGTCTGCACCCATATTTTCCAAAGGAGATATAACAGTATTAAAATCACCCTAAGAATCCATAAATCACAATGAATCATCATTGTATTTGATAAAAATATAGTAAGGTCCTTCCAACATCTTTCACGTGGAGTTACTATAGTTAAAGCATATACATTTATAACCCCAAATTTGATATTTTCCTCTTTCCTAAAAAATAATCTAGCAACCCAATTACTTTTTGCTTCTAATAGTTCTCCATCCCATTTGCATTTGTCCCATATTATTGCAATATCGCCTGAAGCTCCTATAGAATAAACTGCTAAACAATCACCTATATTCCAAATCTTCTTAAAAGCCTCCTCACATTCCTCACTGCTTAATTTTGTTTCTTGTATTAAAATAAACTCAGGGCTATAACAACCTATTAATTTCTTAATAACGTTTTTTTAGGGGTTTTAGTCATACCCCTAATATTCCATGATATCATTTTCATCATCAATACTTTTTATTTTTGTTAGTGGGTTTAGCCCCACTTCTTATTAACACCTGTGATATTTTTGTTTGGCTTTCCAAATCAATATCCTTCTGAGTTTCTTTTTATCTTAGATCATGGTTTAATGGCCTTCCTCTTCGTCTTCATTATTTCCAACACTCTCATTTTCATAAATATCTTCCATTTTTTCATATGTTCAAAATGGTACTTATCTTCTAAAGGTTTATATTGCCTTCAAGAACCGAAAGTGCAAGGAATAGCCTCATTAGCATTTTCTTCTTTATGTTGCCCTAAAAAATCTAAACTACAAAGATGATCCTCCATAGTCATCGCTTTGTTATGTTAGCCTGAAAACCCTAAATTTCCTTGGATATCCTCCATAAGATTTTCTTTAATATACTGCTGTTGAAAACCTAAAGTGCAAGGAACACACTCGATACTACTTTCATTTTTATTGGAAGGATAATATTTTAAGCTACTTGAGGATAGTAAAGGTGATTTACCTGGATTAAGCTTGACCTCCTTCTCCTTATTTGATTTAAGATTCATCTCCCCATTTTTCTTTGTATTAAAATTTTCCTTCCTGTAATAAGCCAAAATTAAATAATAAGTTATATCTCTTCCACTTATTTAAATAATAAGTTGTATGTTTAAGTGGAAGAGGGGCCATGTGTTAGGAGACAAGAATAGTTTATTTAGTCTCTTATTTATTAAATAAGACTTTATATGATTTGGAGGCTAGGAAAATTCAATGCAAAAATATATCGTGGGAATATAAAGGGAGGAAAAAGGCTCATTAGAGAGACGAAGGAACAAGAGAAGGGTTTTTTCAAAGAATCTCATCAATTCTGGAGAGGAAGGTTGAACCTTACTCAATCCTTGGATGATCCAGGGCTTCAATTCAACATAAAAGGTGGATCCTTGCTGGGGGATTGATTTCATGGGCTGATCCCTTGGTATTTCAGTGGGCAAACCTACTTTTGGGTTTGTATTTGAGCCATATTGAAGAAGCTTCAACGAGGGAATTACAAAAATTGATCAAGACAGTCCTGCATGTATTTCCAGAGCTTGGAGCTACCTTTGGATGGAGTTTTGCCAAGTTTCGAGGCTATTACAGTGATTTATTCTAGATTATATTCATCCTAAGTTTGCTTTCCATTATTTTTAGCGAGATTATCATTGCTGGGAGCATATTCAGACTGAAGAGAGACTATTTTTTGCTTGATTTTGTACCTGAGCCTTATTTGGAGTGGATTTCCATGTTCTGTGAGTTTTTTTAATGTTTTTTATTAAGAGGTTTGATGTATTTTCTCTATTTTGAAGCAATAAATAAAGATAATAAGATTTCTAGCATTTTTTGGCAAATCCATGTGTTGATTATTTATGAGATTTGAATGCAATATTATGGTTATTTTTAGGTTTTGTTAAATAATTAGAAAAAGAACATTTCAAGTGGTATCAGAGCTAAGATCTTGCCATCCTGTGCAGAGATCTAGCTAGAAATAAATTTTGAGTTGGGATTTATGGAGAAATTTTTTTGGGTATTGCAAATTTTGTGATTTTAGCTTCTGGGTATTTTTATCCAGAGATTTCAAGTTTTGGGTATTGGAGATTTTTTTTTGGGTGATCCAATCGATTGGGGTTTCTTATGAGTAAAATACCTCCTATCAAGCATACATACCATCTGGGATGAAGAAATCTAGAAAATATTTCAAATTTTTAAGAGAAACCGGAAGAAGAAGCCTTAGAATAAGAGGCATACAGAGAAATGGTAGAAAGGGGAAACAATACAGCTAAACCAAGGCAAGATGAGGCGGTAAATATTGAGTAGAAATTTGACACACTTATTTATTTTATGACTCGCATGGTGGAATTACAACAAGAGAGCATGAGAGGGCAAATGTATCCAAAAAAACTCCTCATCCAGAGGTGATTCGTCAAATCCTAGAGGCCATACAGTTCAACAAGATACCGGTAAATCTTCCACATATTCACATACACTTTTGTCGAAACCACCTAAACCCATGTTTACCCAAAAATTATAGTAGGTTAATGATATTCAAGAGAATATGGATGAGTTGTTTATGGAGTATATGGAAAAGCCAAAGAATTTTAGGACTGTAGTGAGCTTTGATAGATATTTGAAGATCATCGGGAAGAATGTTTCAGAGAAAAAGCATGGAGATAAGAAGTTGTAGCAGAAGATGTAGATGCCTATGTTCAATGGTGGTGAGGGGTTATCTATGCATGCATGGTTATAGAAATTGTAGACCTACTTTGCACTCAATCTGATGCCATAGGAGGATGTCATCCAGCTTGCTACTCTTCATTTAGATGATGTTGCCTACGATCGATGGCATCATGATCTCATCACTCAGGGCCATGGACATATTTCATCCTTTGAGGAGTTTTTCCAAAGGGTTCTTAACAGGTTTGAGAGGAGGGATGTGGAGGAGTACTTCAAGGAGCTTGCTACCCTCAAACAAACTTCATCTTTGGGGAGCTACATAGAGGAGTTTGAGCGGATTGCAGTGCAGGTGCAAAATATTTCACCCAGGAGAGTTGTATTCTTGTTTATTTATGGATTGTTGGATCCATTGAAAGGCCTTGTAAAATAGTTTGAGCCAGCTACTTTAGAAGAAGAAATTAAGAGTACAATGAACTTGGAGAGTGTACTTCCACCCAGACAAAAATATATTGCATATAACACACCAGTTAGATAATTTTCAGCGAGGAATACATCAAACTAACAATCTAAAAGCATTCTGCCAAGAGTGGAAAACAAGTCAAGTTTACCTAGATCACAAAATAATCCTTCTACACTTACTGCACTAGTAGAAAAAGCCTTTGTAGTTGAACAAAATGAGCTTAGACGAAAGCAACTTTGTTTTGATTGTAAACTTCCATGGACTCCAGGTCATAGATGCCAAGGTAAGGGGTAAATTAACTACATAGAAGTGAAATCATATAGTGATGAGTCTGAGGAAGAGTATGCATCTTCTGATGATAAGTAATTAGAGGACTCCACACACCATGAAACTATTTCAATAGTAACATTGGCTTCTTTGAGTGGGACCAACAAATTTAGAACTTTAAATGTGCCAGGAGAAGCAGTGGGAGAGAAGGTACTTGTCCTCATAGATGGAGCAGCTATACATAACTTTGTGGATGAAAAATTTGTGGTAAAGAAAAGACTCAAGGCTAAAAAAAATTTTGGATTTAATATGGCTACAGGTAATGGCATTGTCCCTTGCAGTAAGATGGTTAAAAAATTAAAAATCAGCTTTGGGAAGTTTGAGGTAGAGGATGATTTCTTTGTGTTTTCATTGGGAGTTGTAGCTCATATGGTTTTGGGTGTTCAATGGCTTTGGTATTTGGATGATTATGTGACTAACTATTAGTCTTTGGAGTTGAAAATTAAAGTTGATGGGCAAGATGTAGTGTTGCGTGGAATTAAGGAAAATGTGAAAGAAGGGGAATGCATAGTGGTGTATTACAAGCGGTTAGATAAGATCATTAGCCAAAAAGACACTTTATGGGTTGTTGCTATATTCCATACACAAGTTAATAAACCCCCTAAATTACATCCTCAAGTTCAGTCTATTTTGCATAAACATAAGAAAGTGTTTGAGGATTTGCCTAAATTTTTGCCACCCAGTAGAGGTTTTCAGCATGTCATAGAGTTGGAACCTAAGTCTAAACCTGTCATCATTAAACCTTATAGGCATCCAAAAGTGTTCAAGGATGAAATATAAAAGACCATTAAGGATCTTTTAGAGAGTGGTCACATTCACCCTAGTTGTAGCCCATTTGCATCACCTGTTGTATTGGTCAAAAAGAAATATGGTACCATGCAAATGTGCATAGATTACAGAGCCCTCAATAAAAAGACCATCAAAAATTGATATCTCATTCCTAGAGTAGCTTATAGATGATTTGTGTGGAGCCATGTACTTTTCCAATATTGATATAAAATATGGATACCACCAAATTAGGATGAGGGAGGAGGAGATTGCCAAAACTGCTTTTAGATCTCACTGTGGATATTACGAGTTTTTAGTCATTCCCTTTGGATTAAAAAATGCCCCAGCCACTTTACAATCAGTATGAATCAAATTTTTAGTAAGAATTTGAGGCAGTTTATCCTTGTATTTTTTGATGACATCTTGGTGTACAGAAAAACTTGGGAAGAGCATTTGCAGCACTTGGATACAGTGTTAGAGATTATTGAGCAGCAACAATTTTATGCTAAGCAATCCAAGTGTGAGTTTGCTATGACTGAGATTCTTTAATTGGGCCACATTATTAGCTAATATGGATTACAGGTGGATTAGGATAAAATCACGACAGTTCAAAATTGTCCAGTTCCTACTAATCTTACTGAGTTGAGAGGTTTTATTAGGCTTTGCAGTTATTACAGGAGATTCATCAGAGGGTTTTCTTCACTAGCAACACCTCTCATAGATTTGACCAAAAAGGGAGTATTTGCATGGTCATAGGAGGCACAGAAAGCATTTTTCATATTGAAGGAATTAATGACTACCATACCTTTGCTTTCCATACCTTATTTTACTTTACCTTTGACTATTGATTGTGATGCATCAAGTATAGGAGTTGGAGCTATTCTTATGCAGAGAGGGCTGCCTATTCCCTATGAGAGTAGAAAGCTTACTCCTTTGGAGCGTACATTTAGTATCTATGACAAGGAGATTTTATCCATCATCTATGCACTTTCAAAATTCAAGCAGTATTTGGTATGTGGTAATTTTATGGTAAGAAGTGATCATAATAGTTTGAGGTATTTTCTTGGTCAACATGAATTGAATGATAGGCAGCATAAGTGGGTTTCTAAGTTGCAATATTATGATTTTGAGATTGATTTTGTTAAGGGTAAGAAAAATTCTGATGCTGATGCTTTGTCTAGGACTCCTACATTTCATGCTATTTCAGTTATTACAATAGATTGGAAAGCTGCAATTATGGTCGAGTATGTGAAAAGTGATTGGGCATCAAAATTTATTGATGGGAGTATACAGGATGATTGGTACAACATCCATGATGGATTGATTGGTTACAAAAATAGGATATTTACTATGCCTGAATCTAAATTGAAGGATAAATTACTCAATGCTATGCATGATGCACCTATGGTGGGACATCCAAGATTTTTCAAAACTTACAAATAGGTGCATGAAAATTTTTTCTGGAAGAGGTTAAAATATGATATACTTAAGCATGTGAGGGAATGCAATGTTTTCCAAGAGAATAAAGAAGGAAATACTTTGCCAGTAAGCTTGTTACAACCACTACCTATTCCTGATCAGAAATGGGAGAGTGTCTCCATGGATTTCATTATGGGACTCCCAAAAATGCATGGTAAGAATTGTATCTTTGTGGTAGTGGATAGGCTCACTAAATTTTCTCATTTACATGCAATTACTTCCACCTATACAACTCTATAGGTCACTGATTTGTTGTTTAGAGAAGTGTTTAAATTGCATGGTTTGCCAAAAATGATAGTAAGTGACAGGGATAGCAAATTCTTAAGCATGTTTTGGCAAGAATTATTTAAGTTGTGTGGCACTACATTGACTCCCAGTACCAGTTACCACCCACAAACTGATGGACAAATAGAAATTGTGAACAAGTGGGTAGAAGGGTATTTGATAAATTACATTTCGGGCCATTAGAATACATGGATAAAATGGTTACATCTCTTTGAATTTTGTTACAATTCTTCCTATCATATTTTGATCAGGATGTCTCCATTTAGAGCTTTGTATGGTTATGATGCTCCCAATTTCATTGATGTGTTGTTGAGTGATAGCAAGGTACCCAGGGCAAGAGACTTTGTGGAAGAACATCAAAATATCCTAAAATATTTTAAAGACAATATATAGGTGGCACAAATGCAACAGAAGAAGTACGTTGATCAACAGTGAATTGAGTGATAATTTGATGTGGGAGGTATGGTATATGTTAGGCTGTAGCCATACAAGTAGTATTATTTGAAGAAGAATGGTGTGGAAAAATTTAAACCAAGATTTTATGGTCCATTCAGGGTGATTCGTAAGGTAGGAGAGGTTGCCTACGCACTTGAGCTTCCAAAGAATAGTTGGATTCATAATGTCTTCTATGTTTCCTGCCTAAAAAAGGCATTGGGGCAGTAAATACAACCAAATTTAGAGTTACCACTGTTGTATGATGGGGGGAAGTTAGTTCTTAAGCCTAAAATTATTTTGGAGACACAGGAAAAGAAACTCAGGTACAGGGTTATCAAAGAATATCTGGTGAAATGGAAAGGATTACCTTTTGAATATGCCATGTGGGAAGGAGCATATTCACACTGAAGAGAGACTATTTTTTGCTTTATTTTGTATCTGAGCCTAATTTGGAGTGGATTTCCATGTTCTATGAGTTTATTTTATGTTTTTTATTCAAAGGTTTGTATTTGCTCTAGTTTGAAGCAATAAATAAAGATAATGAGATTTCTGGCATTTTTTGGCAAATCCAGGTGTTGATTATTTATGAGATTTGAATGCAATATTGTGGTTATTTTTGGGTTTTTTTAAATAATTAGAAAAAGTAAATTTCACTTCCCCTCTTCCTTCGCACCTTGAGCTCCTATATTTGATGTTGCACAATGTACTTCCTCATCAACCATACCATTTGTTTTCTTCTAATGGCTGATTTGAGTGAACTGTAATTGCCTTTTCCATTTGATGATGTAGAGGGATTTTTATTGCCACTTTCTTAGGAGTATAAATATCCTTGATTTGACCTAGCTTCTCCTATGATATGGTCTACTTGTTTCAGACTAAAATTACCCTCATGCCCAAAAATATACATATCTTCCTCCATTTTTACTTTGCATTCTTTTGCCATGTGCTCAGTTTCATGATATTTGCGATATCGGAATGCAATGTTTTCATAATCCACCTGTTGATCCCGTTCTCTTGATTCAGTTTTAATCCTAATTGATTGCGGTAAATATCTAGAAATATCCATGGAAACACGTATTCGAGTGTATACAACATGTCTTTCTCTCCTTAGTATATGAGCCCTCTTGGATGAATTCGCCTAGAGTATTACCAATACTCTTCAAAACCTCCTTAATGATGAGTTGATAAGTAGGTCCAAAAAGCCTAATCCATACTAGAAGCCTTTTAATAGTTTCTATGTCCAAAAAAAAAATTCACTCCAAGTTATTAAGTATAATGCATATTTACCCCTAAACCATAGGCCTCCATCCATTATTTTATCCCTTATTTTTGAACTAGAGAAAATAATGAGGAAAAATCCTTTCGAAAGAAAAGTCATGGAGTAATTTGAATTCAATCCCCACTTCCACTTAATCCAATTTTGAATCTCATAAAAACCTAGCCAGTATCCATGAAACTTACAAATTGACCCTTTTGTTTTAAGAATCATTTTATCATGCTCGATCATCTCATATTTGATAGTCACTTTTGGTGTAGAATCTACTACCCAGACTGGGTTTGCCATAGATTCTCTCTTACCCTTATTGCTAGCTGGGGCATCCAAACTTTCAATTTGGCCATTCATACTGTTAGTAAGGACTTTCACAAATGACTTTCTTTCCATGTTACCTAGGTTTTTTTCAAATAAATCCTCTAAATTTTCCTGAGATCTGGAACAAGAAGTGACTGGTCAAACTTTTCATTTTATTATTTGCTTTCCTGCTCACACTTCCTCCACACTCTCAACTTGCACTTGCACCTTCTTTTGGATGCACTCACTCTTAGTTGCACACTCAATACCGACTGCACTCACACCCATTTTGCACTTGCACTCTTGTTTTTGTCTATATTCACTCTTGGCTTTGTAACACCCTAAAATTGGCGCAATTAAACCATCAGTAAAAAGTAGAAATTTGAATTTTAACCTTGAAACCTCCCGTTAACCGCTTACCTCATTTTTCATGCCATTTTTAGAGATTGTTGTGATCATTGGATGATATCATCGTCGATCTGAAGATATCGTCCCAAATCGGACGAATTCTTCTAGAACAGAACGTCTAGATGATTTCGTCCCAAAACCAAATTTTTGCAATTAGCTTCTGTTACAATGACCTCTCCAACTTGAGCAGAAGCGTGTCTACACGGTTGGAGATTCCCACATTAGGGATCTCCCAGATTGGGATGATCCCCAACCTCCTAACCTCCCCCTAATCCTATATAAACTAGGATTTTCTCAATTTATCCCCCTGACTCCCTACTTGGTTGCCTGGCTGATTATTTCCCTGCAATTTTAGTTTTTTTTGTGATCTCCCATCATTTGCACTTGTGTTTTCAAGTTTTTTTGTAGGATTTCATTGTGTTTCAGCTAGAGGTAGCTCGGATCGTCGCAGGCAATTCAACTACAATTTTAGATGATCCTATCAAGATCGACGATGATCTTGTACAATTATAGATGATCTGGTCTGCAATTCAGCTTGGGGGCAATCAGAGCCCTGAGTTTGCATTCTTTATCTCATTTTCCTTATTTATTGGTGCATTAGATTAATTTACTTATGTTTTGTATCTTGGAGTTCACCTCATTTAGCATAATTGCATGATAAAATTCAAAATAAGTTTCCAAAATAGTGCATCTCATTTAATTTGATATCTCGATTTATTATTCAAACATCTATACTCTTATTTCTATCATTTTGCATCATTCTTGCAATTGTATTTTTGGTTTTTGGTGTCTATTTTCTTGATTACAGGTTTTTGACAAATTTGTTCGATGAATTCGTCATGTCGTTGACAATATTGGGTGATCTCGGATGATCTCCTATGATTTGGGATGATTCTATACAATTACAGATGATCATGTCATATCCAAGATGATCTGGACTCCTACAAGCTTCATAATCTTCATCAAACATCAGAAATCAGGTGTACTCTTCTCCATTTTATATATTCTCTGTATTCAATCACATTAGGATTCATTTATGTCTATCATCTTCATATAAATCAGAATCTTCATATAGAATAGCTTAGCTTCATTTTGGCCAACCTAGAAATCTGAATGATTGAACATAAAATGAACAAATTAAACCCATTCTCAACCTAGACATGAAAACTTCCACTCAAATTTTCTTGGGAAACCCCACCATCCGTCGAAAATTCACCTTTATACCCCTCCCCCGAGAGGCGCGACCTTCAAAGGGCCTCTCCGTCCGAGGTATTGTTCCATCCTTTTCTCACCCCCCTTCTGGGTACGGATCCTTTAGCTTGAAGGTAAGGGTGCAAAAAATTTGGGCGATACATTTTGGTGAACCCGACGTGAAACTAAAAACAACTTTTGAAAACAATCCAAAAAAAAACACATTATTAAGAACATCTAGAATCATTAGAAAACTGTTAAATTTGCATATCATACTTAGATGGTAGATTATAATAAAATACAAGTCTCCATAAATGTTGAAAATCAATTAACGGCCATAGATATTACTTCTGTGCTTAGAGTACCTCAAACATATAGAGACCAACCTTTATGGGACGAACTTGATAGGAGATTGGGTATTATTGAATCTAGATATGTAGAACTTAGGCAAATTAAGAGGTTTGTCCTAGATAGAATCCTGGATCCTGATCAGGTGACTTTGTATCATGAACTTTAGAGAGCTTGCCATAGGTGGTTAGCCGATAAAAGAGCACTTGTGTCTTCTAAATTATACACCTTTGAGGAATACCTTGAGAACGCAGTTGTAGTACATAAATTTCTATCTCGTGTAGAGGATCAAGAAGTCGTTCTTATGGATAGAAAGAGATGGAATAGGATTCCTAGAGCTATGTTGTATCGATAGTATTGCCATGAACTTTATTTTTACATGTTAGAGTCTGAAATAGATCATATTACCATAGCACACTTTGTCAAGTTCTTGAAAAACAACTTCCAATTTGAAGAGGAGCATTTCATGACTCCTGATGAACTTGACCCTATCAATGATATCCATAAACTATTCATAGAAAGCTAAGTGATTCTTTCTACTATTGTTTCTTACAACTAGCATGTTGTTTGTTATTTTTATTCTCACAAAATAATAATATAAGAAAATCACACACAAAAAAAAACACAAAACATTTCCTTTTAAAGTATTATAGTAGGTATATAGTTAGAATACATACCTCTCAACCCTATTGCAATATATATATATATATATATATATATATATATATATATATATATATATATATATATATATATATTTGCTAAAACCTAAGTTTAGCACAATGCCTAGACTTAGGAATAGAAAACAAACCGAAGAAGATGAAGATTGGTTAGGAAGATCATTAACTAACCAAAATGTCCCTCCTGAGGACCAAGTTCAGGGAGAAGAAATCCTAGACCAGCAAGAAGAAGAGCTTGTTGTAGGAAATGAACAAGAAGAAACTATTATAGAGGAAGGATCCTCATCCCCTAAAATGTCTCCGGGAGGAGCTATCACTTTTGAGAATATGGAACAATTTTGGAAGTTCATTAACACTAATATTGGTGTTTTTAATAGAGCAGCCCATATGGACAAGGATCGAACTAGTGATACTCAATAAACTCTAGAAGAAGTATTTCAAACATGCACTAATCCCTTGTCCTTTATTGAACAAGAGAGTGATCAAGCTGGACTATCCAATTTAGATATAATAGTTGCAATCCAGAGCATGCAACAACAACAGGTTACCCAACAATCTAAAGTGTCTGTTAACAAGCCTAGGGTCATTCTCGCACAAAAGAAACCATAATTTACTACTCTATTTTGCCAAGCTCTTGATCAACATATGTCAAATCAACAAAAAACCAAAACAAAACCGAACACCAATTACCAACAATCTAAGGTACAACATAATACTATTACAAATCCCCTTCATAATACTCTTCCTACTAACACTTTGCATAATAGCAATGTAACATCTAATCCTTATGTCACACCATCATACACTCATAGATCCCATACCTATGTGCCACCGAACTAATATGGTGGATAAACTAGAAATCTTGAAGCCGTGGTGAAACAGTTAGTTTTTCGCATGGACCAGATAGATCCCTACTGTCCCTCGTACAATTATCGAGATATGTGTAGTCAGCCTTTAGATCCTATAGTCGTAGCACAACCGTATCCTAAACATTTTCCTATGCCTATTCTTCCCATATATAAAGGAACCGAAGATCCCATAGAGAATCTTCGTATGTTTAGGATAGCATGTCATGATATATCACATGATGACTTGTTATTACTAAAAATGTTCCCAAAAATCTTGGGAGGAATGGCATTAGAGTGGTATTATCAATTACCCACTAATTCTTTGAGGAATTTCGAAGAAACTGCCAAGTCTTTTGTTCATCAATTTAGTGCCTACATCGAAAGATATGTGACCATTAAAGATTTGTATAACTTAAAATAGGGCAAAGATGAATGCTTTACTGATTTTCTAGCTACGTGGATACAGTTGATAGTAAAATTGCACTTTGTGTTACCTTATAGGGAGATGTTGGACATCTTTATTAATAATTTGCAAGAGCAACTATCTTACGAATTATCAACTGCTACCTTGACCACCTTCGATCGGGCTATAAACTTAGCCCAAAGAGTGGAAGATGCTCTCATTAGGAGAGGCCAACTTAAAAAGAGAGACAATGAGAAAACATCCAAAAATCAATATAAGAATAAACAAGTTGTGGGTGATGGAGTCATCGATAGCAGAAATACTACTAATGTTAATGCTATGAAGACAATGGAGAAGTTTGTACTGAAACCTCCTGATAGACCTCCTCAAGAATTTACTAGGTTAAATCAACATTTATCAACTATTCTACCACAATTATTAGAACGAGGTTTGATTCAATTACCAAATATTTGGGAACCTGATCCAACTATACCCGGATACAGAGCAGATTTACACTATGACTTCCATAGAGGACCTGGATACACTACCAACTCTTGTAAAATATTAAAACATAAAATACAGGACTTGATTGATAAAAATGAGATGGAGGTGCAAGCCTTTCAACCTAAGCAAAATCCTCCTAATAATGTTCAAAAGAACACCCCACAAAACCAGAATCAAAATGCCAATCAGTCATTGGACATATTTCAACATCCCTTACCAAAACATGGTAAGGAGGTGGCTAATCAAGTTGAACATCATAATGTCCCTCCTACCCGATATGTAGAAACTATTAGTAGGCATTTACCTATTCATGATCTAGAAATATTTGACACAACTTTATCCATGGTTACAACCAGGCCTCTATATAATATTCAGATACCTAATCCTAGTGATACAGAATACGAGACTAAGAGTGACATGGAAATCACATCAAATCAATCGAATAGTTCTAAAGATGAATCGGATTCTATTCACCCTATCACAAGTTATATGGTTCCAGAAGAGCCATTTCCAAGAACAGTCACTACTAGACCATCATCTCACCGATTACTTTCTAATGAGCTAGCTATAAATGCTAGACCAAGACCCATTCATCATCTGCAGAATAATATTGTAGGTACCATCGAAGCTGTTACTAGACAACAGGCTCAAAATTCTCAACAATATCAAATTCAGAATGGTGGATTAGCTCCATTTGTTTTGAAGGTTCCTAATAAATGGAATCATTCACCTAATGTTCAACCTAAACCTCCTTATAATATTAATGAACAATTATCAAATATTACAGCTAGAATTTCTCTCTTGGACCTTTTAAGATCTTCTCCTACACAGAGATGAATTAATTCTCATATTAAGTCAGATGATGGTACCATAAGACATTCAACCTAAAGCCATGGCCGATACTATAATAACTCATGAAGTTTATTGTATTGACTTTCGGGATAGAGACATACTGCAACATAGTTTACATAAAGATAACCCCTTGTATATTACTGCCTTAATTGGAGATGTAGCAGTCAAACGAGTTTTGATTGATAATGGTTCATCTTTAAATATCTGCACTTTTGACTTCTACCAAAGATTTGGGTTTAGAAGTGATGAAATGAAAAGAACTTATATGATCATAAAATATTTCAATGACGAAACACAAGAAACATGTGGATTTATTACCATTCCATTGCAGGTTGGTCCAAGAACCTTGGATACGACTGTGTTTATTGTACATTGCCCTACATCATACAATATACTCTTGGGTCGTCCTTCGATCAATGTGATGCGATCTTTTCCTTCAACTTTACATCAATGTGTTAAGTTCGAATTTAAGAATTAGTTGGTTACCATTCATGGTGATCCAAGATCCTTTGATATGTGTGCTTTGGCAGAACCTATTGGAGTTCAATTTTGCCCCGCTTTTTCATCCACACATCCTAATTCTCATTATCCATATAAACGTGTGAAATTCACACCCACAATGTCATCTACTTCTTCTCCATCAGTTGCACCTCCACATATAGCTCAACCATCTTTTGAACAAATCGTATTAGGACCTAAGAAAGATCCTAATCCCATAACCAATGTCTCTTGTTATACTCCTATAACTTCCATTCCTATAATAGACCCATCTTTCGACACCTCTACACCGTCTACATCCACAAAATTCATATTTTCCACATCGAAATAAGTAGGGAATGTTCCTTCTACCTCTTATGCTCTTACTGACGAGATCTTACCCGATCTATCTAAAATTCTTATATCAGAAGAAACGAATGCTTCTATGCAAGATTCCCTTATTTTAAATAATTTTCCACCATCTCCTCGTACCTTGGGCCTCCCACAGCCTATGGGAAGTATTTACCAAGTCGGGAGTTGTGCCTTTATTTATAAGGGATATGACTGGGGTAGAATACCCAGAAACATCAGAACTCATTATGATGGATATGCTCGATGTTATTTTACTAATGAGTATATTAAAGCCAAACCTATAATGCTTAAATTGGGATATAAAGGGAAATGTTTGGGACCTTTCTAGAATGGTATGAAAGAACCTTTTGAGGTAGAAGCGTGGCCCGCCCTATGTGGTGTGGGCCTATTTTCTAGTAAGGGTCAACCATTCCCATTTGAGGATGATGACCATCTTATATGTTACCAAGATTATTTAGATGAACGCGATGCTTTACGTTTAACGAATAAGACATTCACATGTAATATGCTATCTATAGATTATCTTGAGATGATCGTTGAATTCGATGATGAGTTGGAGGGAGATATCTTTCATGATGTCTCCATTGAGGAATTATTACATAATGGATTTTATTTTGATGGCTCTATACCTAGTATAGCCCAGCTTGAGGCCACGACTCCTCAAGACGAATTATCCAAGCTAACCTTGGAATAATTACAAGAATTGGGCGTTTCACCCGCCCCACCTAATTTTGAGAGAGATCTACACATGGAAGTAGAAAATGTCATAAAAATTAACATTGGAACCTACGATAACCCTCACATAATCAAAATTGGATCAGAATTGAGTCAAGAAAAATAGGATAAATACATTGCATTTCTTAAAGAATATGAAGATGTTTTTGCTTAGACATATGAAGATATGCCATGTTTAGACCCTTCTGTAGTTATGCATCACCTAGTAGTGCATCCGGATGCTAAACCCGTTAAGCAGAAGCTTAGAAAAATGCATCCTAAAGTGGCCTTACTAGTCAAAGGGGAGTTAGAAAAACTCCTGAATGTTATTTTTATACAAGCCATTTATTATGTTGAATGGATCTCGAATGTAGTTCTAGTAACTAAGAAATAAGCTACTAAGATTAGGGTTTGTACAGACTTTAGATAATGCCCTAAAGATGATTTTCCCCTTCCCAATATGGATCAGATCATTGATTTTACTGCTGGTAGTGGAATGATATCCTTAATGGATGGATTTTCTAGTTATAATCAGATCAGGATAGCTCTTGAAGATCAGGCTAAAACAACCTTTATTACCCTTTGGGGGACTTTCTGTTGGAAAGTGATGCCATTTGGTTTGAAGAATGTAGGTGCAACCTATCAATGAGCCATGACTTATATCTTTCATGATATGATGCATGATATACTACATGATTATGTAGATGACATTATAGCTCTTTCTATTGAAGAAGATGACCATTTAGATGACTTGAGAAAAGTATTTGATTGGTTAAGGGAATATCTTATCCGATTGAATCCAGTCAAATGTATATTCGAAGTTAATTCAGGTAAATTATTGGGGGTTATAGTTTCTTTACGTGGCTTCGAAATTGACCCTCAAATACATATGAATTATGGAGTCTACAAGGTAAGCTTCAAGCTATCCGTCGCTTCATCGATAAGCTAGCGGATAAAACTGGACCCTTTCTTAAGCTTCTTAAGAAGGATGTCTCTTTCCATTGGGACGACGAATGTAAGGAAGCATTTGAACTCCTCAAACAATATCTTCTTAACCCACCTGTACTTTCACCACCTAAACTTGATCGCCCATTTATCTTGTATATTTTTGCTTCATATTTTGCTTTAGGAGCTATGTTAGCTCAACTTGATGATGAGAAAAGAGAGTGTGCTAATTATTACATTAGTAGAACATTAATTAGTTATGAAACCCGCTACACAGCATTAGATAAGTTATGTCTAGCAGTCATATTTTCTACACAAAAACTATGCCATTATATGCTCAGTTAGTAAACATACGTTATTGCTAAATTCGATCCCTTGTAGTATCTCATGAGTCAACCTTATTTATCTGGTCGTACAGCGAAGTGGGTTCTTGCTCTAAGTGATTTTGAACTCATGTTTATAGGACATAAGTCTATTAAATGTCAAATCATAACATATCAATTAGTTGCTGCACCCTTAGAGTCCACCCATCCCCTCATCATTGAGTTTCCTGATGAATGCCTTAACCTAGAGGCGGATCATTCAGATCAATGGTCCCTATACTTTGATGGAGCCCGATGCATGAGTGGAGCTAGTGTAGGTATTATTTTGATATCTCCATAGAAACATCTCATACCTCTATCCTTTAAATTAATGTTTGCCTGTACTAATAACACTGCTGAATATGAGGCTCTAATCCTTGGATTACGAGCTGCACTGGCACTGAAAATTAAAAATCTATTAGTTTTTGGTGATTCTCAACTTGTTATAAATCAAATTAATGATTTTTATCAAACCAAAGATGATAAATTGTGCCCATATAAATCATATGTATTATAATTAATATCTTTATTTGATCAAGTTACCTTGGAAGCTATTCCTAGAACTAGCAATCGTGCGACTAACGCTATGGCCGTAGTTGCATCTCTTTTACCCTTGGAGCTATATGAAGAATATGCTACCATCATTATTCGTTGACTTCAGGAACCTGCTTCAACTAAATCATGATTGGAACCTTTGTACGTGTTTCTAATCAACGAAACTATTCCTGAACTTTGGTACACTGACATCCTCAATTTTCTTCAAAATGGGACCTTCCCTGAAGGTTTTAATAGAAACCAACACCGGTTATTACGTAGACGAGCAAGTCACTTCGTAATAATTGGCAATATGTTGTATAGGAGATCTTTTGAAGGTATCCTATTGAGATGTTTGAATCTAGAAGAGTCTATATTAGCTTTGAGTGAAGCCCACGATGGATCTTGTGGGGGACACTTTAGTGGTAACGCCATTGCTAAGAAGCTCCTTAGGATAGGATATTTTTGGCCTACCATGGAGAATGATGCACATGATTACATGCACCATTGCGACAAGTTCCAGAAACACGCTGACCTTGTCCATGCGCCTGCATAAGAACTATAGGCTATTTCATCTCCTTGGCCCTTTTCAAAATGGGGCTTAGACATCATCAAAAAAATCAATCCTGTGTCATTTGATGGACACAAATTCATCATAACCACCACCGAGTATTTTATGAAGTGGGTCGAAGCTATGCCCTTAGCTTCTTGCACTGGAACGCAAGTTTCCAAGTTTATTCTTAATCAAATTATTTGTAGGTTTGGAATTCCTGCAAATCTCATCTTGGATAATGGAACTTGTTTCAAAAACAAATATATAAAGAAACTATGTCAAAAATATAAAATTCAACATCGTTGGTCTACTCCCTACTATCCTTAGGGTAATGGCCAAGCAGAAGCATCTAATAAAACATTAATTAAAATCCTCAATAGACTGGTCAATAAATCTGGCCGTGATTGGCACATTCAATTATATCCTGCTTTGTGGGCTTATCGAACTAGCATTCATACTCCCATGGGCACTTCACCTTTTGTTTTGGTTTATGGCGTTGAAGTTGTTTTTCCCTTTGAACTAGAAGTTCCTTCTTTGGCTCTACTACTTCAAGATACTGAAGTAGGAGATGAATATCGTGCTGGCAGATTTAGTCAGCTGGAACTCCTAGATGAGAAGCACATTAATTCTTTGGAGCATCTTCGTGCCTACCATAACAAGCTCAAATGAGCATATCTCAAGAAATTTCATAATCGATCCTTTGAGATCGGCGACCTCGTCTTAAAATAAAATCAAAAAAATACTAATGCAACTAAAGACCTTAAAGGCAAATTCGAGCCTAACTAGCTTGGGCCATATATTATCACTGCTAAATTTGGATTGGGAGCATACAGATTAGCTACCTTAGATGGTAAAGATCTTAAAGAACCTATTGACATTATGCATCTTAAGCGTTATTATGCATAAATCTGGTAATTTCATCACTGTATATATTATACATATTGACTCATATTAGTAATTCATATAAAAATTTCAAAAACAGTAATATTATGTATTCTCTCAAATCATAAATTAAAATCAAAATATAAAAAAATTAAAATCATCAAAATCCTCAAAAACATCTTCTATTTTGCACCTGTCAATTCTTGAAGTATTGCAGTTATATTTTCAATTATTTTGGATAAATTAGCATTTATCTAGAATCCCTCACTTTCACACTCACATGAATAAATATCTTGATCTTATTTGGTATGATTATTAATCTCTCTTGTATCGAAGTCCACATTTGAATTAAATAAAGTTTTGAGCATAGAGAATTGATCTTGTTATTTACTTGAACCAAGTACACCTTTTCAGATTAAAATGATTTCATTGCAAATTCAAAACGATGCTACACAGTAGAATTGGTCTCTTGAGTGAAAAGTTTCCCCTGCTATCCTATCATGCACATGGTCTAGAATCTTTGAGAATTGAAAAAAGGACAAGCTCACTCTTGCCCAGAATAAAAATCCCTTGCTCTACAGCCAATCCGAGCAAGTATCCCTAGTATAGGAAGAAAAAGAAAAAGAAAAATAAAATCAAGAAAAATCATGAGAAAAAGAGAAATTATTCAGAAGCATTATTTCAGTATCATTTTGTACCATCTCAACAATATTTCAGCATTATCTCAATGTCAAGCAAAAAAAAAAAAATTATAAAAAGAAAAGAAAAGAAAAAGCAAAAAGCAATAAATCCCCCCCCTTTGAAAGAAGGAAGTGTGAAGCTTGAATCCCTAGAATTCTCAATTATTCGAAAACTGTGAGGTAAACCCCATAACAGGTGATTTGTGCCCAACTTGCTTGACATTGGGTAACTCCTAGCGTGGTGATATGTCTGTCACATTAGTGACCTTCTTTTGTATACCTATGTCCGCTTATGGATCAGCTAGCTCTTGATGACCCGACTTACATAGTAGTCTGGTACGGTTACATGCATATAAATCATGGTCAACGAACACTCATTTGGTTAATTAAAATTACTTGTATCAAATTATCTTGCTCAAAATTGGTAAATGAACATTACAAATTGCACACACATTTGTGTTTGAGAGATTTTGTATCATTATGATAGATCAAGATCAGCAATGAACTCACATATGCACACGGGGTTCCTTATAAATATAAATTTTTTCTTTGAGATAATTTAAAATATTTATTCAAATCTTCTGGAATAATTTGACTTTCTTACTTGAGAATATTTGCTTAGCATAAAATCAATTAAATACATTTTTTTCAAAAATCCAAAATTTTCTTGCAAAACATGTTCAAAAATCTAGCAATAAAGTCACATTTATATATTTTTTTGACTTTCACGATGATGGTATAGTTCCTAAACCTAAATTGGAATTTTATGCCTAGTGCAAGTCCTCATTTTTATATTTTTTGTTTATCTCAAAATCAAAAATCAACTATGCAATAAAACTATTATATCAATTTCTTCTTTGGATTTCGTGATGATGGTATAAGTCTATACCTAAAATTCTATGCCTAGCGCAAACCATCATTCTAATTTTATTTCCCATTTATTTAATCCATAAAAACATATGGCTTAAATCATTATGTTACACAATTGTGCTTTAAAAAGAACGAAAACTTTCCTATTTCATTTCATTATGTCAACATTCATTTTTTTTGCAACGATGGTATAATTCCTAGGGAATTGTTCAAATTTTTATCATACTTAGGAATTTTATGCCTAGAAAAATCATATTTTAAATATTTCATGCATAATATTTTCATGGAAATCTGAAAACAAATCATCACTATCATCATTTTTCATCATCACAACACAAAGTCTTAAGAAAGTCTCTTAAGCACCCTTTTACTTTTAGCAATATTTCTCTCATACTGGGATTAGCTTGATGACCTAGCGAGCGGCGACTCCATGAAATGGTCATGTAACAACGATAATGTCCTTTGAAATTATTGTTAGAAGTCACTTTATTTTCATCAAAACACACCACAACAACCGAGTTTGTTTACATAAGATTATTTCATTTAATTTTATAGCATGACATAAAATTATAATATTTTCAATGACATAATTACATGAATAGTCAATCAACAATTAAAATATTAAAGCATCATAAAACATATGCACAAGTCATATCACAAAAATAACATCATATATATATATATATATATATATATATATCAAGAAGTATATACATCATATCAAAACGGATTGGTATGCCACAATCTATACCCTGGCATACTCAATCATCTCAAAAATAGTCTATGTACAATGTGCATCTAGTCTCGAGAAGACCTCAAGCTCTCAGCCTCATTTTCTCTCCCACCCTGAGGTGGAGGAGGTGGTCCCATCGAAGCCTGTATTGTATCGTGGGTCCTCGATGTCGATCATGATGATGTCCTCGACGACCCCATCTTGATCGGCTCCACAATATCAGTTGGTAACTGTATCCTTTGGCCCTTTAGAACCAGTTGGTAGTACACTCCCTGATAAAACATGATCTGAGTAACCGATCGCGCTAGCTCTAGAATGCTTGTCCCTCCGCTTTGAGCCCTAAGCTGTGTAGCCTCATCTTGCAGAGTCTACACCTGAGCTCGTAGGTGGGCATTCTCCACCCGAAGAGCTGCCATCTCACTGCTCTTCCCACCTTGACACCCTTGCCCCTATCAGGTGATGGTGGCCTATCCCTCTATTGAGGAGGGAGTCTTTCTCTCCTCTCCTCTCTCCTCTCCTCCCTCCTCTCCGACTGCTACTATCTCTTCGAAGCCTATGGTAATATTCAGTGTCTATCCTAAGGAGGCCATTGTTGATCCCTCCATCTATGACCCCTTGCTGCATCGATGGCAACCTGGCATCACCTCTCCATTCATTGCACTACAACGTACATCGAACCCTATGCCATCGCCATTCGAGGAGGGTGAATGCTTGCATAATAGGCATCATATCTGTCTGCTACCCTTGCATCATCCCCATACACTAGCTGAATGGGGGCATCATCAACATCCTGAATCTAGAACCACTACATGTCTGAAGCCCCACTCAATTTGGTACTATCTCGCATAGTTCGGTAGTACTCATAATCCCTAAGAGTAGGGATCCCCTACTGTAGATTGAACTGCCTCAAAACTCGATCGTAGCGATGGAGCTCTACCTCTTCCCGCTCTATCCTCAACCATATGACTTGCTTGATGTGAGCCAACTCCTGTCTGTCCTCTACCCACCCTAGATGCTCTCTCCATGGTCTCCAAGCAATCTGATCTGGGGTGAGGTCATCCAGCAACCTTCGGGATGTCGACAGATCTATCTGCCATTGTGACCCTCTCTAGAGCCACCAATAGAAAACTCGGGGTCTCTCTCGGTCAACTCTTGTCAGTGGAAGCTCTACCAGCCTTCGCATCGCAATGTGCTCCCAGCACCAAACCTAAAGAAGTGATGTCAACACTAGAAATTGACCCCCCTTGTATATGACCCCGTAAAGGATCCTATACAAGCAGCAAAGTATAAAGCTACCCTAAGCAAACCTGTATCCATGGTCTCTCATGTCATAGACCACATCTAAAAGTAGCCACGGTAATCTACATCTGCTCTGGTGGCATAGAAGAAGGCCACCCACCACCCTTGCCAAAACTTGAGTCAACCGAGATGCCCTAGGCATCCACCTCAAAGCCTCGATGTTCACTCTGCCCTTCTCTAGTACAAAGCTCAGGTCCTCGTACAATCTCATCATAGAGTGGCCCTGATTGGCCGAAGGGGTCATGAATCGACTATGTATGGGGATCCTCAAGATCCTCCATACATCCTCTAGAGTGGGAGTCATCTCCCCTATCAGTAGCCAGAAGCAGGACGACTTCGGATACCATCTCTCTACTAGGGCTATCAGTAGCCCCATGTCTATAGAAATTTGTGGCATCTCTGCCACATGCTGCAGTCCTACCTCTGCTAATCTATCTCGCTTGGTCTGATCGAGCACATCCAAATCGTCTCTTAGACCTCCATATTTCCACTCCTGACTCTTTAGTAATCCCCTCTGCAAAATAAGCAATAAAACAACAAAAATCATTAGTACATAATCATTAAAACAAAAAAAAATCAATTAAAATCAAATCATCCCATAAAAGTTGATATCACCCATTATTGGACGATATCGTACCAAATTTAGATAAAATCATCCTTAATAGGATGAAATCATCTCCATTCTTCAATTTGGGGATTGCCCCTATTTTTTTGATTTCATCCCTAGACAAAATCGGCAATATAGAGACGATTTCGTCGACGGCCTAAAAACGGCCGCGATGCCCAAAAACACTTAAAATTCAAGTAAAAAATCAAGTAAATCAAGTTAAAAACACAGTAAACTAGGTTTAGATCCTTACTCGCAACCCATGTCGAATCTCTGTCAATCTGTACATCGTTTCCACCATTTCACCTGCAGAGCTTTAAAACAGCGAAAGTGAACAGTAAAAATGAATTAGGGTTTTACCCTATTTTTCTTATTTTTATTCAAAATGACATTTTTTTAATTTTTTCTTTTTCGCACTTTTACCTCAAATGTTCGATTTGGGTAAAAACTCGGAGGGGGCACCATAGCAAACAGTCGTACGATTCGACCTAGAATTGTCATCTAAAAAATGGAATAAATTTTTGCTTTCTCGTAAAGTGTGAAGAACTCGTATTTAACACATTTTTTTTAGAAAATTTGCTAAAGAGGGGGCAAAATGTAGCACCCTAAAATTGGTGCAGTTAAACCATTAGTAAAAAGTAGAAATTTGAATTTTAACCCCGAAACCATCCGTTAACCGCTTATCTCATTTTTTATGCCATTTTTAGAGGTTGTTGTGACCGATCTGACGATATCGTCCTCGATCTGACGATATCATCCCAAATCGGATGAATTCGTTTGGAATAGAACGTCTAGATGATTTCGTCCCAAAACCAAATTTTTGCAATTAGCTTCTCTTCCAACGACCTCTCCAACTTGGGCAGAAGTGTGTCTACGCGGTTGGAGATTCCCACGTTGGGGATCTCCCAGATTGGTATGATCCCCAACCTCCTAACCTCCCCCTAATCCTATATAAACTAGGATTTTCCCAGTTTATCCCCCTGACTCCCTACTTGGCTGCCTGGCTGATTATTTCCTTGCAATTTTAGTTTTTTTTGTGATCTCCCATCATTTGCACTTGTGTTTTCAAGTTTTGTTGCAGGATTTCATTGTGTTTCAGCCGGAGGTAGCTCGGATTGTCGCAGGTGATTCAACTACAATTTTAGATGATCCTATCAAGATCGGCGATGATCTTGTATGATTACAGATGATCTAGTCTGCAATTTAGGTTGGGGGCAATCAGAGCCCTAAGTTTACATTCTCTATCTCATTTTCCTTATTTATTGGTGCATTAGATTAATTTAATTTTGTTTTGCATCTTGGAGTTCACCTCATTTAGCATAATTGCATGATAAAATTCAAAATAAGTTTCCAAAATAGTGCATCTCATTTAATTTTTTATCTAGATTTATCATTCAAACATCTATACTCTTATTTCTATCATTTTTCATCATTCTTGCAATTATATTTTTGGTTTTTGGTGTTTGTTTTCTTGATTGCAGGTTTCTGACGAATTCGCCTGACGAATTCGTCAGGTCACTATCGATATTGGGTGATCTAAAATGATCTCCTTTGATTTGGGATGATTCTGTACAATTACAGATGATCCTGTCAGATGATTCTGGACTCCTACAAGCTTCAGAATCTTCATCAGACATCAGAAATTAGGTGTACTCTTCTTCATTTTATATATTATCTGTATTCAATCACATTAGGATTCATTTATTTCTATTGTCTTCATATAAATCAAAATCTTCATATAGAATAGCTTAGCTTCATTTTGGCCAACCTAGGATCTAAATGATTGAACATAAAACGAATAAATTAAACCCATTCTCAACCTAGGCATGGAAACTGCCACTCAAAGTTTCCTGGTGAACCCCACCATCCATCAAAAATTCACCTTTATACCCCTCCCTCGAGAGGCATGACCTTCAAAGGGCCTCTCTGTCCGAGGTATTGTTCCATCCTTTTCTCACCCCCATTCCAGGTACGGATCCTTTAGCCTAAAGGTAAGGGTGCAAAAAATTTGGGCAATACAGGCTTATGCTCGCACTTTCTTTTGGCTACATTCACTCCTAACTTGTGCTTGCCTAACTTGTGCTTGCACCTACTTTCAGTTACCCTCACTCCCAGCTTGTGCTCCCACTTGCTTTCGATTGTGCTCACTCTCGACTGCCCTCCCCGATCACGCTCACACTTGCTACTGCACTTACTCGATACCCTCGCACTCGTTGCTGCACTTACTCCCGACTCATTAAAATACCATTTCTTAATATATAAACTTAATTTTTTTTTACTTTTATGTCTAATACTTAATTATGTAAAAGTGACTAATTTTATTCTTCTCTTACCTGTCTAAAGCCTTATATTTGTATGGTTTCATTCTTTTTGACTGGTAGTAATTATTATATCCATATATTATTTATTTATTTGCTAAAAAAAAGTGATCAATAACCAACTTTTATTAATAATATAAACATCTTCAATCTAAAATAAAAAATAAAATAATTTAAAATTAATAAAAATTATTATATTAATTAAGTTATAAATATAAAATCATATAATAAATAAAAGTTATAATTGATACATGAATGAAAATTATTATATTTAGATGCTCAAAATAGTATTTTTATGTTATTATAAGATGGTTTATTACAAAGCTCTACCCAAAAAATGATAGATTTTTTTATTAGATGGAAAGAGGGGGTTTTGAAAGGGTCCCCAAACCTTTTACATATATACAAAGAGAACTACAAAGTAAGCCCTAATCGAAACCAAACAAGAAGGAATAGAAAAAGGCAAAAAACCAAGCCTTAACCTAAAGAGGACAAGAAGAGGGAAAAAGAACAACAAGCCAGCAAGGACCTAGTCCACAACAATTAGAGAGAAAAACAATAGAGAAGGGCATCTAGGGAATCCTCGTGCAAAACTGAACTAGGTCAGAGCAAACTATACCATACCCTCCTCTGATATACCTTAGTTATTTTTAAATAAATTCATAACCCAAGAGGATTTCATCCACATAAATGGTTGACATCTTCATATACCTAGAAAGGGAGCTCAATAGATCATTCTTTGTTGACCACGGTTGCTCAAGATATTTCAAAGGCTCATAAGCTCCCAGTAGATCTTTCACTATTGACCACACTTGCTCGAGAGATTTCAAAGGGTCACGAGCTCCCAAAAGATATTTTTTTCTTGTAGAGTCTTCAACTTTAGTTTTGGGTTTCTTTTTTATATCAGGGCTAGCATCACCAGACGTCTCTAAGTCTAAAATAACATGGTTTATCCTCTCTTTCTGAATCATTTTTCCTTTTAATCAAATTGACTACTTGGCCATACTGGTATTTTCTTTTGGGGTCTTTTGGCCTTAAGCCTTTCCTTTCATGGCTTTAGGATTTTCCTCATTAATCTCCTTAGAAAGATCAAAATCATCTTCCAAAAATTGATCTGAATATGTCGGGGTTACACTTTACTCTCTGAGTTGTTAGAAGATTTCTTATTTGCTTGCTCAAACATAGGTCTCCTAAAACTCAACTTTTCCACCTTATCACCAAAATTTGACACATGAATGCACAAAATATTCAACAAACCTTGGTGCATATGAATGGATGACTTACCATGTTTCACATTTTCAACCAATTTTTCAATGGAGATGAACAAGAAAGTAGGCACATTCATGAATTTTCTCCTTTGCATGAGGAATTTTTAGTATGAACAGATGCATCATTGTAATTATTAGGGGGAATACTCTCTCAAAAAGAGTCACTAGTGGCATATATTTCAAGGAATCTCAAGAAGCATGAATTTAATTATGCTACACATGATTTAGAGCTAGCTACGGTGGTGCATGCTCTAAAGAACTAGCACCACTATTTAGTGGGAAGGCCCTTTGAATTAAAGACTGACAATCAAAGTCTAAGGTACATATTTACCCAACCGGTACTCAATGCGAGACAAGTTTCTTGCTGAGTATGACTTTGAAATTGAGTATATAAAAGGAAATTATAATAAGGTTGTTGATGCCTTGAGTAGAAGGAAACACATAGCAACCATAACTAGAAGCCACATGGATCTCATGGATCAAGTGAGACAGGAGCAATCTCGGGACGAGTATTGCTAGGAAATTCGAATCAACATGAACAAAGACCCTAAGGGTAATAAGTAATTTGGCATGAAGGATGAACTTTTGTGTTACAAGGGTAGAGTCATCATACCAAAAATGGGTGATTTAAGGAAACTGATAATGAAAGAGGTCCATAGATCTCCTTATTCTGCTCATCCTAGAGGAGTCAAAATGCGAGAAAACATGAAAAAAACCTTCTTTTGGGTAGGAATGAATAAGGATATCATTGATTTTATTGCTCGATACCTCAAATTTCAAAAAGTTAAGGCAAAAATATAAGCATCCTATAGGAAAATTGTATCTGCATGATATACCTATGCAAAAATGGTAGGTTATATCTATGGATTCTATAGTAGGATTACCCAATATCAGGTATCAACATGATGCAATCCTTAATAGTCGACATATTGACTAAGGTTGCACATTTTATACCTGATAACATCAAGGATGATGCTCAGGTAATGGCTAACAGGTTTGGGAGAGAGGTATTCCGATTACATGGATTTCCTGAAGTGATCATTTCAAATAGGGATTCCAAATTTACTTCTAAATTTTGGAAGTTCCTACATCATGTAGTGGGTACAAAACTGAATATGAGTTCAACATACCACCCTGAAATGGATGGTCAGACAAAATAGGTAAACCAAGTATTGGAGGATATGCTCCACATGTACTACATGGATCATAAGTCTCATTAGGAATACTACTTGCATCTTGTGGAATTTGCCTACAATAATGGACATCACTGCTCTCTAGTAATGGCTCCTTTCGATGTCTTGTATGGATGAAAGTTTAGGATACCATTATCTTGGGACAACCTATAATATCGAGTTGTGATTGGTCCATATATATTTTGAGAAATAGAATATTAGTTGAAGGTAATTAGGCAGACTTAAAGAAGCTATTGATAGACAAAAAAATTATGTTGATCTAAAGAGGAATCCTAGAGAGTACTCAATTGGAGATAAAGTATTTTTAAGGGTTATGCCAATGAATAGTGCTATTAAATACACAAAGTTTGGATCCACAGTTTGTGGGACCCTTCAAAATCATTGAAAGGATCAGTCTAGTTGCATACCGACTTGCCTTACCACCTAAATTGTCCAATATCCATGATACCTTCCACATATCCTTGCTTAGGAAATATGTTGCTAACCCTGAACATGTGTGGGATATTTCTAAATTGCAGATAGCAAATCTAAAGGCTATTGAAGTGATGTCAGTAAAGATCCTTGAGTTTTTTTCTAAGTCCATGCGGAACTAAATTCTTGAGCAATGTAAAGTCTAGTGGGACCAATTTTCTAAAATAAATGCCACTTGGAAAAAAGTGGATGATATGCAAAAAATATTTTCCCTTCTTGTTTGAAAATATATAATGTAATAATTTTATTTTTTGAAACTAAACACACCCAAGACGATGTTTAGTCTAAGGGAGGTAGGATGTTATGACCCTCCTAGGAGGACTTTTGGAACAAAGATACAATGTATTAATCTATGATGTTTTAATACTTAAGTTGAGCAATTGAATCAACTATATAGTGATTAGTTTATTTTAAAGAGCATGATATTGCTAACATATTTCCAAGTTGTGTAGGATCAGGTTCACTTGTAGGTGGAAGAAGTAGAATCATCCACCAGAATCGGGGGTACTTGAGGTTGGGGAAGTGATGATTAAGGCAACTCAAGGGTAACATTGATGGATACCTTCATATAGGCATGCATTCAGTTAGGGATAATCATCAAAAGTTAGTCATCTTGAGCCCTAGATTGATAGCCTAGTAGCTATCGTAAATTCTTGAGGTTGAGACACGTGACTAAGTTGATGGAAAGATTCCTTCTTTATCTTTTGCATATGTTTGATTGTCTTTTACTTCATCACTATCTACATCAAAGGTTTGGAGAGCATGCATAAGATTTATTGTCTTTGAAAACTCCTTGTTTTGCTTAAAGACCCTTCAAGAGAATAACTTGATATCAATAATGGTTAAGAAAACATTTTATAGAATTTCATTTAAAAGTTTACTTTATTTTAAATGTAATAGAATTTCATTTATAAATAAAGGTTTATTTTATTTTAAATGATAATAGAATTTCATTTAAATTTTTAATTTATTTTAAATTTTAATATAATTTCATTTATAAATAAAGGTTTATTTCATTTAAAATGATAAAAAAGAGAGGTCATTCATAAATTATGGATGTTTTAATTAAAATGGTAATAGAGTTCCATTTGTTTTAAATATGTATATATGTGTGTGTGTGTGTGTGTGTGTGTGTGTGATAATATAATAATCCATAAAGGGGATTTTATTATTATAAAAATATTTAAATATATTTTACTATGTAGATAATTTGAATGTACTTCTTAATAAACGAAATCTAATTCTAAGAAGATAAGAAGCTGAGAAGAGAATATTCTTGTCGTCAGCTCCTTAAAGATGATATTTTGAAGAAGTGAAAAGAATTTTTTAAAAATGCTAAAGATCGAATTGTTGCCAGAAGATGGGTAAGATAGTAATGGTGGTTTAGAACTAGTGGTTGACAAAAGGGATATGAGGAGGAAACGTCGACGGTGGAGATGTAGAAAAGAGGATGTTTGTAAGATAGAAGGAAGAAGAAATGAGGGAAATTGCAAAAAAATAGAACAACAATTGGAAAGAAACGAAAACCCAAACCAGACAAGGAAGCATTGTGATGACGAACGCATAGGATCCAGCGGTAAGCAAGCAGAAGCAAAGTCGATCCAAATTTTAGGTTGGTTGTGTTGTTATGCTCTTAAATACTTTATAGGATGGTTTGGTGTCATACATATGGTTTCTTGTCCTCTATAATATTGGACTTTGTAAGGTGCTTATCATCTTCTTCTTGATCTTGAGAAGTTTCTTTCCTCTTCGTCCAGTGGTCGTTTCTTGGATGTCATTATTCATCCAATGGTGGTCGCTTAAGGGATTTCGTATTGTTGTAGCAAAAATTTGACAACCCTATGTTATCCTTAGAGTAAACCTTCGATGGATTTTGTACTGTCAATTATCCTTTCCAAGTTAGTAGCCAGGTTGGGTGTCGTGTCACAGAGTTTTGGGCAGCAAGAGATGTCGATCTCTACCCCTAGATTTGAGAGTTGTCCATTGTTGTAAGGGAGACCAAGCATGTGGTAAATCACCTTCTCCTTTTTTGGTTCATCGAGATGATGGTAGTGACCTTCGTCTATAAATGGTGATGTCATTAGAGCATGGACTTTTCTATAGATTTAGTAGAGCTTTTAGAACCACGAGCGTCTACCCATATGTCAGTCGTAGCACCTATGGTGTTGTTAGGTTTTGGGGCCATGGTTGCTCACCACCCACATCTATTGTGTGTTGATGATGTTGTGTTATATCCATTCAATCGTAGAGCTCGATTTTCATATCCTCCAGCGTAGTCACCCTACTATGGACCCTGTCAATGCATCATGTGGTCGCAAGTAGTTGACTCGAGGTCACCTTGTGGGTAATGATGATTGGTCACATACTTTCCAAAGCCTTAAGCTTGAGAATTTTGGTTGGGTCATTCCCTTTTGAAAGAGTAAATGGTTGTAACTTTGATTATGTGGTAATCTATTTATTTGGGTAGAGAATTCTTTGTTTTGTTATAGATTAAGGAAATGAGTCCTTAGTGGATTAACGAATGAATCATTGAATTAGTTATTTATGTCTTCATTTGGATTAGTTAAAAGCTATAGGGGTTGAATAATTAAAGATAGTGGTCTTTAGTTAATTAAGTATTTCAAACTAGTCTGTTTTGTAAATTAAGGGTATGCGACTTTATTTTATAAAATGAAGGAAAAGGGTTTATTTATGGATTAAAGTAGATTACTTTGATTTAATAAATAAATACGAAATTAGTTTGTTTTGCAAATTAAGGGTATAGGACTTTAATTTATAAAATGAAGGAAATAGGTTTATTTATGGATTAAAGTAGATGAGTTTGATTTAATAAATAATTATAAAATTATTTTTAATTGTAAATTAAGGGTATAAGACTTTAATTTATAAATGAAGGAAATGGGTTTATTTATGGATTAAAGTAGATGACTTTGATTTAATAAATAGATACAAAATTAGTTTGTTTTATAAATTAAGGGTATGGGACTTTAATTTATAAAATGAAGGAAAAGGGTTTATTTATGGATTAAAGTAGATGAATTTGATTTAATAAATAAATACGAAATTAGTTTGTTTTGTAAATTAAGGGTATAGGACTTTAATTTATAAAATGAAGGAAAAAGGTTTATTTATGGATTAAAGTAGATGACTTTGATTTAATAAATAAATATAAAATTATTTTTAATTGTAAATTAAGGGTATAAGACTTTAATTTATAAATGAAGGAAATGGGTTTATTTATGGATCAAAGTAGATGACTTTGATTTAATAAATAGATACAAAATTAGTTTGTTTTGTAAATTAAGGGTATGGGACTTTAATTTATAAAATGAAGGAAAAGGGTTTATTTATGGATTAAAGTAGATGAATTTGATTTAATAAATAAATACGAAATTAGTTTATTTTGTAAATTAAGGGTATGGGACTTTAATTTATAAAATGAAGGAAAAGTGTTTATTTATGGATTAAAGTAGATGACTTTGATCTAATAAATAAATATGATTTAGTTTGTTTTGTAAATAAAGGGTATGGGACTTTATAAAATGAAGGAAAAGGGTTTATTTATAAATTAAAGTAGATGACTTTGATTTAATAAATAAACACAAAATTAGTTTGTTTTGTAAATTAAGGGTATGAGACTTTAATTTATAAAATGAATGAAACTGGGTTATTTATGGATTAAAGCAGTTGACTTTGATTTAATAAATAAATGTACTTAGTTTGTTCTATGAATTAAGGGTATGGGACTTTAATTTATAGAACAAAGGAGAAATGGTTATTTCTTGATTAAAGGAACCTAGATTTTTTGGCAATTAAGGGTATGGAACTTTAATTATTGAATAAGGGTCGAGTAAATTACTTTAAGTAAACATGTGATCTAGTTGCATTGTTGAAAGAATCTCTTGGGATGGAGAGGGAAAATAAAAATATAGTAGTTTTTAATGACATCAACTATGCAATAGATGGCTAGATTACTTGATTGACTGTATAGTTGCAATTTGACAATGAAATTGGTAAATGCATTTAGAAGCATGTCTATCATGGAACCACGAGTGCCCTGATCCCCTACTATCCTCAAATGATCGATGGAAGATGAGGTGGACCAAGGAGGAAGTTGGAACCCATGTACCGATTTGTTTCTACTTATAGTGATTTACTTATGCTCTCATAGATTAACCATGTGGGGAGATTTCCCTGATGAAATTGATGTAATATATTATTCTTTAAGAGTATGGAAGATTTACCATATTGGCTTACATGTAATAATTATTGATTGATGGAAGATGTAACTTTAAATTACTGTTTGAATTATCTATATCTTGTATTAATTCCTTTTCTAATTTACGTTACTATCTCTCAAATGTTGCTTTCCCTCTAGTATTTTGTATGATGTGAATTTACTTTTGTTAGATTTAGTATCTGATCTACCCTTGATTTCTTGCTAAATGTGAAAGACTTAAATTAATAAGTTCTAGGTTGAACTTGGGGGACGACCTAAAGGATTGAGACCTATTAGGATGAATATAGTAGACCTAAGGTATTAAGAGCCCTTAGGTAGAATGATAATTGGGTTTAGGAAATACTACATCTGAGTTAAGATAGCTCATCATGAAGATGAGATGGATAGTTTAACTTGTGGTACGCATAACATACTGACACAGATTGACTTGTGTATGTGATATGGTGATGGGCGCATACATTCGACTGATAGAAGGTGACAAGTTTAGCTCATCAATAGTGATGAAAAAGATAAACTTATTTGCAATAAAACATAATACGCCAACATAGATGGACTTGTGTTAGGGTATCTAGTGAGATGTAGCTCTTCAAGAAACTTAGGGGATTTAAACAAATAGGTCATTCAAAAGTAGGTTAGGGGTTTATGAATTCCTCTCCTTGTTTAAAAAAAATTGTTTTCTTTTTGTGTGTTTTCTTGTAGCTAAATTTGGATCATTACAGTTCCATCGATAATTACCTTCCAAAGATTCTAGCAAAACAAGACCTTGGAAGAGGGCCTTAGCCTCAGTAAAGTGTTTGGACTGGGTTACAAGGTTCTTAGCATAGGCTGAAATAATATCCCCTTTATTATCTCTAATAATTCCTCTAGCTCCTACCAAACCTAGATTTCCTTTTGAGGCTCCATAAAAATTTAATTTTATCCACCCATTAGGAGGAGGGAACCACTTGGCATATAATATTATTAATTCAACCTGAGTAGAACCTTGCTCAAGCTTCAAAAGGCTCAACTTAATATCTAACTGAGCTTCTTCAAAAGTATTTATACCAAGAGAAAAATAAATGTTGGATATTTTTTTAGAGAGAGAATTCAAAATTCTTGCTCCTACTAAAGGTGGGCCTCTAGAGCAATTTTTGAATGCCCTATTATTCCTCTCCTTCCAAACTCCCCATAGGAAGTGTAGGAGACCAAATTTCTAGAGGGTTTACCATCTAGAGCTAAAGAAGAGGGAGGAAGACCATTGCTCAATCATTTCCATCAAGGTTCTCGAGAGAACCCATAAAATCCCTAAAGCATTTAGGATGTGATTAAATATTTCCAAAGAGAAGTTGTAGTCCATGAAGAGGTGTTGAGTTATCTCCTCATTCATTCCATAGAGGTAACAATAATTGGGAAGAATCATACCTCTAATTTTAAGGTTTTCTATAGGGAGGATTTTATTTTGAAGGGCCAACCAAAAGGAAAAATTAATCTTGGGGATAAAATTTTTGGACGATATTATCTTCCCCAAGAACCAACTAAGATTATCATTAGCCTAAATGTGATACACAAAATTCATAGAGAAAATACCTTTTTCCTCATATTTTCAAATTAGGGAGTCTTCACATCCAACTTTCCTTATCACCTAATTTCTTAATTTGAGGGCTAGATCTTTCAAACATTCTTCTTCCCCTTAGGCAAGACCAAAAACCTAAAGATTCTTCCATCTTTTCCTACCCCCTACTTCAATGAAATTTGCTACTCTGGTTCCATACAATTGTGAGAATCTAGGTCTCCAAAAGGTATAGGAAGGATTTTGTGAAAGGGGGGCATCTTCTAGCCATGATTCATCCCATAAATCAATATTTTCACCATTACCTGATCTCCACTTGATACCTCTTAGGACAAGGTTTTTTTATTTAACAATTTTGTTCTAGAAGGTAGATCCATAAAGTGGCACCTACTCTTTCAAAAAGCTAACTCCCCTATTTAGATATTTAGCACTAAGAATATATGTCCGTCCATTCTTCTCTTGTTTTATGAGAGCCCAACAATGCTTGGTCAGAAGAGCTTTGTTCATCATATTCTTTTGTCTCATCCCTAGTCCCCCTACACCTTTTTTGGCACACACTTGTTCCCAGGAAATGAGATGAAATCTATTTTTATTTTTTGATCATGACAAAAGAAAAACCTTTTGGAAGTGTTCTATATTTTGCAAAAATTTTGCAGGGATTCTAAACAAAGATAAAAATTACACTAGCATGCTTTGGAGGTAGGCTTTTACCAGTTGCACTTTTTTGGCCTGTCTAAGAAGAGCCCTTCCAACCTGCCAATTTCTTATGTATTCTTTCCATAACAAGATTACAAAGCTCCTATTTGATTTTACCCTTAAACAAAGGCAATCCTAAGTAGGTAGAAGGAAGCTCAATAATGGTGCACCCAAGAATCCTGGCAATGGTTCTTTATCTAAGAAGAGAAGTGCTGAGAAAAAAATATTTGTTCTTGAGAAAGTTGATGTATTGACCAAAAACACTCTCATAGTATAGGAGGATTATTCTAATTTCTTTAGCCTGGGGAATAGATGATAAGGTAGAGAGAAGAGTGTCATAGACAAACTGTTGGTGGGAGATAGGATCAATAGTGAGAGCAGGTTTAATACCTTCAATGCCAACAACAAATTTAATGGATCTTCCTAGAGATTATGCTAGGATAATAAAGAGGGAAGGTGAAATAGGATAACCCTATCTCAATCCTCTAACAATTTTATGCCTCGAGACCTCCCCATTAATAATGGATAATAAATAGAAATTTGAGAAGCATTCCTTAATGAGGGATATCCATCTGGAGTGAAAGCCAAAATGAACCAAGACTTTTTCTATAAAATCCCAAGACACTCTATCATAAGCTTTACTCATGTCAAGCTTGAGGAACATTCCAGCTTTGCCGCTCTTATCCATTGAATGAATCAACTCATGAAATAAGATAATTTCATCTAATATTTGTCTTCCTATAATAAAACCCCCTGGTTATAATAAATGATAATTGAAATCATAAATTTTATTTTGTTGGCCAACACTTCGGATAGAATTTTATAAATGGTGTTGCGAACGCTGATTGATCTAAATTCTTTAAAGTCCTTGACTCCTACACTCTTAGGAATAAGGACAAGAAATGTGGAATTCACATCTCTTCGTATGAATCCAGTTATTTGAACTTAAAAAAATGGCCTCTACTACATCTCTCCAAACGATATGCCAAATATTTTGGAAGAAGAAGGTTGGGAGAAGCAGGTGCTTTTTCCCCTTCCATGGAAAATATAACATTCTTGATCTCATCCTCTTCAAAGGGTCTAAACAGCCTAAAATTCATCTCATCATTGATTAAAGAGGGAATGTTGGATACCAATATCCTTTTTGCCTATAAATCCCCTTGGTTTTTTGTGCCCAAGAGCTTTTCAAAAAAACCAAAAACTTCATCTCTGATTTCCCTAGGGTCAACCAATTTAGATTCATCATCTTTAACAACTTCCTTGATTTTATTAAATCTCCTATGCTTGAGGGTACTGATATGGAATAATTTAGTGTTTTGGTCCCCATTCCTCAGCCATAGGACTCTAGACCTTTGTCTCCAAAATATTTCTTCTTTGGCAAGGGTGTTATGAAATTCAACTAGCACTAACTTCTCCTTATCTCTGAGATCTTCCTGCCCAGTACCTAACTCCAAAGAAGATCCAATCTCAATAATTATTTATTTGGCTCCTCTTTTTTTTGAAAGAGGTGACCAAACACCATATTGTTCTAGATTTTCATATTGAGTTTGACAAATTTAAGTTTTTTTGCTATTTGATATAGTAAGGGGCCAAAAAATCTTTTTCGACCACCAATCCACTAAATTAGCTTCCAGATCCTGGTGTTGAATCCACATGGATTCGAATCTAAAAGGTTTCCTAAGTTTTATACCATCAAGGAATACTTCCAATTTAAGGGGATTATGATTGAATTCTATCTTGGGAAGGGAATTCAAAGAAGTGTAACCTAACAACCCCAATCCATCTTCAAAAATAAAAAATCTATCAAGCCTTATTTGATTGAGAAGATTTCCTGCCCTCCTATTGCTCCATGTATATTTACTGCCTCTTAAATCCAACTTCAATAGTTCAAAATGGTTGACAAAATTGGATAAATCCTCTCTACTTTTGGATAGGGATGAATTTCCCCCTTTTTTATCCAAGGGATAAATTGAAGAGTTGAAATATCCCGCTAACATCCAACATTCATTCAAAAATTATCCTCTCATCTGACCAAGAGTAGACCATAAGTTATTTCTTTTGACTACTAATTTAAGGGTGTAAATATTAGATAAGACCCATCTTCTATTGGACTACTTACAAGAAAATAAAATATTTATAATTCTGCTAGAAGAGGAGATAAAAAAACCATCCACTCTCTACAGGTCCCATAAACACAACAATCCTCTTGAAGATCCTTGGGCATGATTCGCAGCAAAATTTACCTCCTTCCATAATGAATTCTTTAATTTAAATAAATTATCTTTATCCAATTTTGTTTCTTGAAAAATAATAAGCAAAAGAGATATATCTTTTCTCATTGAGGCTAAAAGTCTTTGTTTGGAATGGTTGTCGAGGCCTCTCACATTCCAAGATAAGATTTTTTATTTTTTATTCTTGGAGTTATTTTTCTTCCTCCCACCTACATGAATCCCTCCTCATTGTTAGCTTTTAGCTTTAGGGTCACTTGGGACCCATTAGCAATGTCAATCACAATGGCCCTTTTCTTGATCTCTTTGTTTGTGGGTTTGCCCACATTTCTTTCAATATCTACATCCACAAATCCTTTATTTTGGGTTCTTGTTATAGGGCCAAGGGTCCAAAACCTATATCCAAATAGGTTCTTCCCTTTGGAGGGTGAGTCTACGCCATTTTCACAAACAATCAACTTGCATAGATTCTCTCCTTTAGATGATGAACCATTTAACACTTTGTAAGGAGAACCTACTTTTTTTTAGTTTGTCATTAAACTAAGACTCTTTCCTTTTGAAGAGGAATCCAGGATCATTTTTGAATCTAACAAATTTCCTTGAACTAAAAAATTGATACTCTTCCCATTGGAAGGAGATCCTTGGCCATTTATAGAGTCTCCCAAAAAATTTCTAAAGATCATTTTAGGGTTTGCTTCAACCAACAAGGAAGGAGAAGCCATAGAATCTATATCTAGAGTGGCATACTCCTCAACATTAGATGATGGTTCAATCGCAAGGCACTCAAAGGGGTTGCCCAAAAATGGATTAGCAGAATGAGAATCGGGGTCGGGGTTTGAAATACATACCTGAACCACTAAATCAATAAGGGATTCAAGTGCTTCTACCAAAGGGACTCTTTCAAAGCTAGAAATTTCTACCTCAAAAGGTTCTTCATGAGCCTTCAAAGACTTTCCTTTTGAAGTCCTAGAATCTTGAGGACCTTTATTCTTCTTTTCTACCCAAACTTGTTTTTTTAAGTAGGCTACTTTGTTAGGACATCGACTAGATGAATAGTCACTCCTTTTACAAGACAAACAAAAAACATGTCAATTTTCATACTCCATAGGTTTCTTCCTGGTACTGAAATTTGAGATAAGATCTATTGAATCGGGTAGATTGGCTAAAAAATCCACATTAACACACATTCTAGAAAAAACCATTTTGGATTTAGATCTAGTGGTCCCATCAATTAAAACCAAATCTCCCAATATTTTGGCTATGCCTCGTAGAATATTTTCATGCCAAAATTGGAAGGGGAGATCAATATTGAAATCCAAACCCCACCATCTAAATAATAGGCTTCATCTAAAAGACTAAGGACCCCTACCCAGGATCCGCATTGAATCTTCCTCTTATTTAAACTTAATAAGGAAGAAGCCCTTGGGGAGAGCTACGATTCCAAATATCCTTTCAGAGTCTATTTTTGAATGAAATCGATATCACGTCGAGCTCCTAAAAATTTACGAACCAAATGGAAGGCTCCCTCCTCCATGGTGAGATCTAAAAAAGTGTGTGATACTCTCAATTAGTTGCCTATAGGTTAGATATCAAAGAGACCAACCAGGGGATCTACTTTTTTGGAGGACTTTGAGACCATCCTCATGAACGACCTTGCCCCTAGGTTAAAAGGAAAAACTAATCCTGGCAGGCCCTGAGGGGGGTCCTTATCTCAAGAAAAAAATGAGGATCCCTAGGAGAAGTTAGGGGATCTCTAGGGAAGTTTGAAGGAGGATAACATACCTGATAAGACGTAGGCACCCTAAGCCTCCAACATCTATATGATTCCTGTGACCTGCTTCATAGCCACACACTTGACTCACAACCATTTTAAATTCTTTTCATAATTATATAATTGTATACCCAAAAACAATAGATGCTCAAACTATTCTTCTCTGATTAGAAGATGGTTTGAGTAATAACCCTCCAAAACTCTACTCTATTATATGCCTAATTTGTCTGCAAGGATGAGATATTGCTAATGTATTTGTGGATGTAGAGGACAGGTATTGTATTGGCAAGGACAATGCAAAAGAAGGATGTCTTCTCAATGGACCGCAGGATTGTTCGGTGCAAGGTAAGTCAGGGAAATGATGAGCGGTGGTGTATTCACCGGTTGATAGGGACAAAGAACCCTATAGGCAATGCATTCACCAATGGTCCATGTAGATGCATAACATGTAGTTGCATTTGTAGGGATGTTTGATGCTTGTCAAATTGTGATGTTTGATTGGCGATGAAGATGCCAAAATGCATGGGAGCCATAGTTGTGAATAAGAAAATAAATAAAATAAAATAGAATAGTGATATGATTATTTTTGTGTTATGATCTGAAAGAGAAAATATGTAAAGGAGGCAAAGTAAAATAATTGGTAATCATATATTTATGACTTTATATGTTTTGAAGAATTTATTTATTTAAAGGAAATAATATATAACATATTCATATATATATTGCTATGGGAACAAGAAAATATAATATGATGGCAATAGCAATAAATAATTTTTATTGTTTTTTTTTTTAAATCAAGGAACGCCAATGTTATAATCAATTATATTCTAAAGAAAATAGAATATAGGTGAAGGAGTTCTTAAACTATAGGAAGGAGCTAATTAAATTAAAGGCAACGGAGTGTTTGTTTGGCTTTATAAAATATATGATATATATAAAGTTAGTCGGCAAATAAAGGAATGATTATCAAGTTCAGTTGGATGTGAGGAAGTGGGGAACACTTGGCAATTAGCATGTTTTGGAAGAAGAATCTCAACGAACGGTAGTGGGCTCGGAGGAAGAAGGAGATGTTTAATAAAAATGGAAAAATGAGAGAGAGGAGAGGAGAAGGTCTAGTGTCTTCAGCAAGAAGAACCAATGTCAAGCAAAGGACATGACAGAGCAAGAGAATGGACTATGAAATCTAGTAAGTGAACTGGAAAAATTTGGTGGAATGCTTAATTATTTTGTATGTTCTATTCTGCATTCGAATTGTTATGATGTTTGTTGGCAATGATAGTGAAAAGAGAAGAAATAACTTTGTGTGCCTGTGTGGCAAGACTTATAATATATGTTGTAAAATTATGACTGTGTTTTGGGTGTTTTCGGTATAACGTTTGCTGGCAATGAGACTGAAAAGAAAAGAAGTAATTTTGTGTGCTTGTGTGGCAAGATTTAGAACATATTACTTGATTGTGATTATAATTCTATCCATGCTCTGTAAACAAAGTAGAAAATTTGAAAAACCTTAACGCATGCATGGGAAATTTTGAGACGCATGTGTTTAAATGCTTGTGGAAAAAGGAAAGCATAATTTGACTGTGTTTTGGAGCTAAGTTATTAGCTTATGATGAGATTTGTTATTATCTCTTATGCATGCTGTTATTAAAAATAATTGAAGGTGTTACTTGTATTCTGTGTTGAAAACCCATGGTGAGATGGGAGGTTTTTGCTTGGAATCTTGTATGTTGCATGGAAGGATGTGGAAAAATTGCTTGCATGCTAGGAGTAGCTGCATTTCATTTTAGTTTGGCCGCTCTGACCCCTGAATTGTCACCGAAAACCTGCATCTAAAATCTGGAGCTTGGTGGAGTCAAGCCATAACTTTAAATTTTACTATTGGAAGATATTTTGTGACCTGACGTTGAGGGATGATTATTAATGTCCAAAGTGCTAAGCCATTGTAAATGTTTATGAATTCTCTTACTTCTCAGAGAACGGAAAAACTCTGGATTCTATTGGTGCAAGTCCAATATTGAAATTGTATTTAATGTAAAATTTTTAAACAGTGTAGGAATTGAGATAATATATGTGATAGTCTTACAACCTTTTGAAAGGAAAAAAGAAAATAGTGCAGTCTTACCTTCTGAAATAATGAAGAATCGATATGCATTCAAGTAAAGCTTGTATTATTTTTTTTGTAAGCTATTCGAATGAGGTATTGTTCGAAAACAAGGATTGATCTTGGTCTGGGGTTCAATAATTTTCTTTTGTTGCGTATGCTAAGGTGAATGGGAAACAATGAATACGGTAACTTAAAATATGTTCTTGAATCTATAATTGCATGTATAGAGATTTTCTTTGAGTTATTAAATGGGGAACCTAGAAATGCTATGTTTTGGAAAAGACTAGCCTGAACTAAGCAGTATAGTAGCTAAATGAATGTGTTTAAAATAGCTTATGTGCTAGAGAGTTCTCACGAAGGCTGAAAGGAATCTCCGTCATGAGATGATTAAGCAAATAGAGTTCAATTAAAATTATAGTTTAGGTTATGTAAATCTTCAAATCGGACCTAGGTTTGAACGCGGCGTTGAAGGCTGTGGAAACTCTTAGGAGTTATTTGGAATCGAACAAGGATGTGATGAACTTAAAACCGGACGAAGTTGAGAGTGTATTAAAAAAATTCAAATTAGAAATTAGAAACCTTAGAAGTTATGTTACTGTTATAACCTTGCGGATGAATTAAAATAAATACAAGAAAAATATGTTTTGAGCATAGTCAAGCTCCTAAAAGGTTGTGGTAATGAGAATATTTAAATCAACCCGTATGGTAGATTGCATAAGGTGGAGTGAGGAACATTGTAGTTGACTGTTTGAATGTCATTGCTTAGTTTAACAGCGAGAAACAATACTCTTTTAAGTTCATTTGTATTAGATATCAAAATTATAATTGAAATGATGATTGCAGTTTTATGTTAACTTGTTGAATGGTTAGCTTAGTTCATGGTTTTGTTTATAATAAAATAATTATAGAGTATTGAGGGAAAAGTGTTTTGTGGATGCATATGTTAGTGTAGCCTTTACTTCAAAGGAATAGCCATTATAAAGGGAATCTAATTAAATTTATTTTAGTAATTGTGGAAATATTTAGTTTTGAATGCGATGCTTAAATTAGCCTTTTTATCTTATATTTTTTTTTACCATCTAAACATTCGAGTAGTCAAACGGAAAGTTGACGTTCTTTTAAAAATTAGCAAAGCTTTGAATTATATTGAAACTATATACATTAGAAGACCTTTGAACCAACTTAGGTAAATTTTAAATTATGAAATATTAGGATTGTGGAAGGGACAATCTTATTTCGCAACCCAAGGTTGTGGGTAGGACAACCTTGAACCTATCTCAAGATTGTGGGTGAGACAATCTTGTATATTAACTGCTAATGGTGCTTGCGGGTAGGCAACCATCATATCCTTAATTTTATTTCAAGATTGTGGGTGAGGCAATCTTGTATATTAACTGATATTGGCACTTGCGGGTAGGCAACCGACATAAACCAGGGCTCTAACTGTACTTCTGATAGAAAAAGGTCAGAACGGGAGGTAACGAAGGGTTGTATGGGCATCTCTTCTAGGTTATCCCTGCTAGTGATGAGTGGTGAATTGTGCTTGACTGGGTGAATCTGACAACATGATGGTATGGGACATCGTGTTGGTTAATCATCACAAAACATCGGGTGGTTACCAGGGTATTGGTAAGACCCTAGATGGTGCTCCATGGGAAATGGAAGATCATCTAGCTCGAGCATGTATGCACTACGTCTTACATGGCATATGTATTTTAGATCATGTCAAGACATGGGGAAAGTATGCATCACACCTCTAGGTGTTATGGGCCCTAGAGGAAAAGAAACCCCCTACCTAAACTTAGGATCTCGGGAGGAGAGTGAAGTTCAAAATGGGCAATTATATAGGTTTTGGCTAATATCGATCTCATGAGTATTCTGACTGTAGTGGGATGGCACTCATGAAGATGAACCTAACATGCTCATACTAGGAAATAAAACAAAAATAAATTGGAATAAAAGAAAATATTTCTCTTACGGTAAACTCTGATGTTGGACAACCAAGTGGGCAGACTTGGGGTGTTTGGACAACCAAGTGGGTAGAACTTGGGTTGTTACATTTGGTATCAGAGCAAAGGTTGTGAATATTTAGGCAACAAAAATCTAGAAAGCCTATGACTAACTTAATTTTGTTGCTAGTGTGTTCACCAAAACTTGAAATTTGACTAGGCTCCTTGTTTTGCTGAACAGGCAATGGCATCCGGACAAAAGGCAAGTTCCTCAAAAATAACTATGGTGGATCAGTGGGAAGGGCTGATCGAAAACCCTAGAAGAGTCATTCAAAAAGTTATGAGACTCGGGGCATCAAAGGAAACCATAGAACATCCTCGGGAAAAGAGGAAGGAAAAAGAACCAGTTAATAAAGAGGATAAAATGGTTCGGATGGTACAACTATTGCGGGAGAAAATGAGCCAACAGAAAGAACAAATGGAGTAGCAAAGTGCTCAAATGGCTGAACACATAGCACAAAAAAATGCCCAAATGATAGAGCACATGGAGCAACAAAAAGCTCAATTGGCTCAACAACAAGAAATGATTTCCCATCAACAGAAGACAATTGAAAATTTGTCTAAAGGAAAGGAAACGGTAATAGTTGAGGATGAGATAACTATTGACCCAGGAAGAAAACAAGTAGGTTCTGAGTTGGACAAGGATATGTGAAGGCTCGATATAGCCAAATTTGATGGCAAAGGTGATGGGGAAGAGGCTGAGAGATGGTTGAATAGTGTGGAAGCCTATTTTGTGGTTAGAACCTTATCATCTAAATCAAAAACCTCATGGGCAGTCTTCCATTTGATTGGAGCTACCACATATTGGTGGGATACTTATAGGAAAACTCATAATGTGGAGGCTGTTGATGTTCTTTGGGATACTTTTGTAATAGCATTCAAAGATAGGTTCTTAACACCATAATTTTACCTTGAAAGGACTGCAGAATTTTCAAGGTTAACTCAGGGGAATATGACTGTGATTGAATATTATCAATGATTTGTGTAATTTCTCAAATACATGCTCGAGTATGAGTAGAGAAATGAGATCAAAATTCAAAAATTTCTCCTAGGGTTACATCCAAAAATTGGACACCTGATTCTTATGTTGAAACCTGCTACTTTAACTACTGCCTGTGACTTGGCTCGACAAGAAGAGGATAATCTCAGAGTCAAGAAAGCTTATTATCAGCAATCCTCTGAAAAGGAAGAGTCACAGAAAAATAAAAATGTGGGTCCAACAAAAGGGGACAAGAATTGGACCAGGAATCGTGGCAATGAAAATCGAAACAGGTTTGATAGGAATAAGAACAGGTACCAAGGAAATAGGGGAAATCCAAACTATCGGGGTGGCCAAAGAAATTTTAGGGATAGGAATGATCAAAGAGCTAATGCACCAAGAGCTGGTAATCAGGAATATAATGAGGGAAATAAGAAATAGAGGGCACCGTGAACTGGTTGCTGGATTTGTCAAGAACCTCATTATGCTGATAAATGTCCATTGCGAGCAGATAAGAGGAAGGAACTTGTGGAACCTGCTCATAAGATTTATGCAGAAATAGGTAATTCCAAACTCAATGGTCAAGCAACACCTTTCCTGTTGAAAGGTAAAATTTATGATAGAAATGTTTGCATTTTAGTTGACTCTAGAGCAATTGATAGTTTTATTTCACCAAATATTTTAAGGGACATACCGAAAAAACCTGGATTTATGGCTAATGGGTGGAAAGTCGAGTATGGGTCTGGGAAAACCTATACTATTGACCAATGTCTATTTGATCCTCAAATAATGCTACCTCAAGGACAAACCCGATGGCATTTATATGTAGCTCCATTGCATGCCTTTGACATAATTTTAGGTGTTGACTGGCTCAAAGCGCATAAAGCATTGTTAAATTTTGAGGAAAGATGGATGGAATTTACTGATGATACCAAGCAAAGGATTCGGATTTGTTGTGGTGTGAATCAGTGGAACCACATATTTTGATAGCAATGCAAGTTAAAAGAGCACTGAGAAAGGGTGGTAGAATATTTGTGGTCAAACTTAATAAAAAGGAGGAAAATGAATCTGGGGCAAGTCTTTTTCAAACCTATCCGGTATTGAATGATTTTTGGGATGTCTTTCCTGAGGATTTACCGAGTCTTCCACCCCAAAGGGAGTTTGATTTTACTATAGAACTGCTACCAAGAGCAACCCCTATAGCTCGTGCACCATATAGAATGACTACAATAGAGTTGCAAGAACTTAAGACTCAACTGCAAGAACTTTTGGAAAAAGGACATATTAAACCTAGTGTTTCACCATGGGGTGCACCAGTTATGTTCATGAAAAATAAGGATGGAACTTTAAGGCTATGTATTGACTATAGAATGCTAAACAAGATGACTATTAAGAATAAGTACTCTTTGCCCAGGATAGACGATTTGTTTGATCAACTAAAAGGAGCCACAATTTTCTCCAAAATTGACCTTAGATCTGGTTATCATCAATTGAGGATCCGAGAAGAAGATACCCATAAAACTGCTTTTCAAACTAGATATGGTCATTATGAATTTACAATGTTGCCTTTTGGATTGACCAATGCACCAACAACTTTTATGAATTTGATGAATAGTGTGTTTCATGAACAACTAGATCGATTTGTGTTGATATTCCTAGATGATATACTGATCTACTCCAAAAGCAAAGAAGAGCATGATTTACATATGAGGATTGTTCTTGAAATACTCAGAAAGAATCAATTATATGGAAAACTATCCAAGTGTGAGTTTTATGCAACTCAGGTTTAGTATTTGGGTCATGTAATATCTATGGAAGGGGTGGTTGTTGATCCAAAGAAAATTGAGGCTATTATTGATTGGCCTGCTCCAACAAATGTTTTTGAAGTGCGGAGTTTTATGGGAATGGCTGGATATTATCATAGATTTATTCAAAAAATTTCTAAGATAGCTTATCCAATAACCAATCTCCAAAGGAAGGGAAAAGCTTTTAAATGGATGGAACGGTGTGAAGAGGCTTTCAAAACTCTTAAAGAAAAGCTAACATCAGCACCAATTCTTAGAATAGCAGATCCCACACGACCATTCATAGTGTGTATTGATGCCTCCTTGGAAGGATTAGGAGGAGTTCTCATGCAAGAGAATGGTGTTGTCACTTATGAGTCTCAAAAACTTAAGAAACATGAAGTAAACTATGCCACACATGATTTAGAATTGGTTGTTGTAGTACATGCCCTAAAAATGTGGTGACACTACCTACTTGGGAAATATTTTGAACTTAGAACTGATCATCAAAGTTTAAAATACATCTTTACCCAACCAATGCTTAATGCCAGACAAAGACGTTGGATAGAATTTTTGGCAGAATATGATTTTGATATAGAATACATAAAGGGGAAGGAAAATAAGTTAGCGGATGCTTTAAGTAGAAGGTGACATATCAATGCTATGTCCCATTGTCAATCTGCTATAATTGAGAAAATTAGAAAATTGTAAATTCAAGATGAATATTCTCGAAAGTATCAAGAAATGGTTCAACAAGATTCTGATAAAGCAAGAGAATTTAGAATTTGGGAAGATACATTATTGTTTAAAAATAGAGTGGTAGTACCTAATGATCAGGATCTGAGGAATATGATACTGCAAGAGGCGCATAGTGCTCCTTATTCCGCTCATCCAGGATATGTAAATATGTATGAGAATTTGAAAAAGGAATATTATTGGCCTAGAATGAAAAGGGACATCATTGGATTTGTGGCTAGATGCTTAGAATATCAAAAAGTAAAAGTTGAACATCTACATCCAGCTGGACGTTTATTTTCGCATGACATTCCACAACATAAGTGGCAAGTTGTGACTATGGATTTTATTGTGGGATTGCCTAAAAATCGCTTTCAGCATGATGCCATCTTGGTGGTAGTGGATAAATTGACCAAAGTGGCACATTTTTTTCCTAGAAATATTAAATACGGAGCTCCCACTATAGCCCAAAAATTTTCCAGGGAAGTGGTACGGCTACACGGCTTGTTGGTATCACAATGGCACTAAGAGGGGGGGTGAATTAGTGACTTAAAAAAAAAAATTCAAACCCTCTAAATTTGATTTTTCAAATCTGATTTTTAGGACAGCAAAGAACATAAATTCAAATCCACACAAGACACATAAAATAGCATCACATAACACAAGGATATGATGGGAAAACCTAATATGGGAAGAAAACCTTAGTGAGAAAAAGCTCCCTGAGTCTACTGCTCAAATCAAGCCTCACTGCAAATGAAGTACAATGATGTTTTTATCAATGGGACCAAATGGAGCCCAATGAAATAAAATGGGTCAAATGGAGCCACACCCAAAATGATTCTTCACCCACACCTACCACCCTTTTGGTCTGAGATATGATAAAATAAATGGCATAAAAATACCTACAATGAAAGCAAAACTCACAATAGTCTGCAAGTACAAAACTCACCACATACAACTGTTGCAATGTGAATAATGAATCATGAAAATACCTATAAATTAAATACCACTTCAGCACTATCATAAAACCTACAAATGATATACCAATATTATCCAAATAACATGCTTAATATGCACCCACAGTTGCAACAACAAAATCTGAAGTATTCACACTCTACTGAAAATTCAGCAACATTCTGGCAACACCTTGTTACGTACACCAAAACTCCATTGAAACAATGAAATACTACAGCTAATATATATATGAGAATTAATAGGGAAACCAAAAATGATTTCCAAAACCATGTGCAAAAACCACTCCAAAAACCACACACCTAGCTTAGGAAATTGCCAATTTCAACATTGAAATTTAAAATAACTTCCATATGGGCACTCCACACTCCACCAATCAGATCTAACCTGCACTAACACTCCAAAAATGATATGCCATGACCACTACAAAAAATGGGACCAATATGGACATCACTTCCTCAAAAATTTCCAAAAAGATGCATAAGATATCCCAAAAATTGCCAAAAATAGCTCCACACTACACCACATAACCCCAAAATGGGTCCCACAAAGAGTGAACGACACTTTTTCCAATTTCCCACATTATGCAACATAAAATTAAATTTTATTCACTAGTAATATGACCCCTATCACCTACATTGCATAAACAAATTAATTAAATGTATTTTTCCCTCTATTCCTAAGTCCCAAAACACATTCCAAGGAACTTGGATATGACAAAGAGTGGGAAATATTAAATTAAATAATTAAACCAATGCTCATGGATAAATAATACATTACAATACATACGAGAAATAATCCATGCCACCAAAAATCAAAAATTAACTTTCTCACCAAAATTGCCTTCGAACTAAGTGTGCTAGAAAACACACTATGTTATACAAACATGGACAAATTTACAAGATGACCACCAATCTGAATGGAAAATTTGAATACCATGTAAAATTCCATGTAGAATGGTGTTGAAAACAATGACAACACTCCAAGAGGCCAACACAGCTTTCCTAAAACTATTGTATTGGACAGAGATTCCCTATTCATATACGAATTTAGGCAAACATTACATCAGGCATGGGGAACAAAGCTCAATATTAATACTGCTTATCATCCTGATATATATGGACAAATAGAAAGGGTGAATCAAGTTTTAGAGGATATGCTCCGCATGTATTGTATGTATCATCAACGAAGTGGGAAGATTACATTTTTCTAGTAGAATTTGCTTACAATAATAGTTACCATACTTCTTTAGGTATGGCTTCATTTGAGGCTCTATACGGGAGGAGTTGCAAAATGCCACTAACATGGATTAATACGGAGGATAGGGTAATGATCAATCCAGATATGGTCAGATAAATGGAAGACCACCTCAATAAAATTCATCAAAAGCTCAAAGAAGCCTTAGATAGATAAAATAGTTATGTGGATCTTAAGAGAACACCCTGTAGACAGGGGTGAATACATTCTCGATACAGGTGATGACAGTTAATATTAGGGTGGGCAAGGTATAACTAAGTCCAGGTGATAGGCTAACTCTGGCTGACAGGGTCCAGTCGGTGTAGGGGACAGGTGCAGACGTCTAGAACTGAATCAGACGTCTGGTTCAGACGTCTGGGGTCAGACGTCAGGTTTAGGGCTGGACGTCTGGTGAGAGGGCTGACGGCTAGCCGTCTGGTGGTGACCAGACGTCTGGCTAGACGTCAGGCCTCAGGGTACGCACAACCGCCATAACCGCTTCGCTCCAGCACCTGTCCGCCAACGATTAACAACACACCTGCAATAACAATTTCACCATTCGAAAACCTGCAACATGACCTTCAGTGTTTCACACCTGCAACAAACTCCATTAATGGCAGCAATCACAATAACTCAACTCAACATTCACTCAATGCATACGCAGAATATGGATCAGAATAACAGCCTTTGTATTATATTTGCAATCACGATTACAGCATACAATGGTGATCTCAGACAAAGTTTGTGCTCTCTCTCCTTTCTCTCTGATGCTCTACAAATGTTTGAAAAGGGGGTATTTATAGGGCTGGAAGTTGGTTATCCCAACCAACTTCCCCCAACTTCCCCAACCACTTCTACAACCGAATCTGCTAACTAATTGCTAATTAGACGTCTAACTCTGCTAACTAGCCGTCAGGCCACTAGCCCAGACGTCTGGCTGTCAGACTAGACGTCTGGCAATCAGACCAGACGTCTGATGGCCAGTCCAGACGTCTAACTGCCAGCCTAGACATCTGACAAAACTGGACGTCTGGTGACTGGCAACACTGGACGTCTGACTTACAGACTGGACGTCTGATGCCAACACTTAGACAAAATTGCTCAATTACATTCAAAATTGTTCGGTTACATTCAAAATTGTTGGAGGATGTGCCAATCAGTCCTAGGGCTTAGAACTGTTGTCTACATCTATCCTCCCCTTCGAAGAAGTCGATGTCCTCAACGACCTTCTCCGCTCCGTTGCTGAAGTTCCAGCCTCAGTTTGTTGTACTTCTATTGGTGTAGCAGCCTGCTGTGATTGTTCATAGTCCTGAAGCCTTTGACGATATTGGTCCCGTTCCTCCTTGAGTCTTTTGGCATAGTTATAATATTTTTCCCATTCAACTTCAAAGGTATTTGCTCGCTCTTCAGTCTTCTTCAGGTTCGTCAGTAGTTCTGTTTCTCGGCTGCGGAACATATCCTTCAACAATTCCTCTGAAAGAGAAGTTGTTGGTGCACCTGTTTGTTGTTTTGCCCTCCGCAGTTCTTCCTCCAAAGCTGCATTTCTGTTCAGCAGTTCTTCTTTTTCTTGAGCCCAAGTGCGCTCCTGCTGGCTTCTACTGACTGCAAATGCGGCTGCCTGCTTAACCAACAGTTCTTTTTGGTTCTTGAGTTGGTCTATCTCTTCTGCTGCTGCTTGCAATTTCAGATTCTTGTCTACCAACTCAGCTTGTAAACTTGCATTGACCTCCTTCATCCCTTCGTGGACTTTTTCCATGCGTTCCATGCCCTCAGCTAAGAGTTTATCCTTTTCCAACAGAGCCTGTGTAACTTCTTGCTCCATGATGTCCTTAGTTGTACTAATGTGTTTGATTCCCTCACCCAGCCACTGCAACAAGTGTGCGAGGAAATTCAACTGTGTATACATTGGCAATAGTTCTGGCACCACTTCCACCTGTGTGTCGTGCTCCGTAGCCCGTGGTGGATTCTTGCCTTGGCCGCAAACATAAATCTGTTCAGTCTCACAATAAAGACTTGGTGTTCTGTCTGGTAATTCGGCTATATCTTCCATTGTTTGCACTCGGCCTGTAGGTAGTGACCAGGGTTGCCTTGCGTAAATTTTGGAAATATCTCTTCGCCAAGGTCCCTGAACTGCCCACTGAACCAATCGGTCAAGTTCTTCTTCCACCATGCCTTGCCATTTCTTCCATTGGCCCATACAGGCGCTGCTGAACTGTAAACTCAGACTCTGCATCACTTGTGCCAATTTCTCGAAACAACGTGCTGCGTTCTCATCCATTTCATCTGAGGGATCCATAAAATTTGGTAACTTAAGGAGAATCTCCTGGGACCAAGCATCGATCTGTTCGGTCTCCTGTGCCTTTGCTTTGCCTTTATCTTGCTGGCGAACAGATGGGCTTCCTGTAGCCTGTCCCACGGTTCCACTATCCTCTTCGTCCTGTTCTTCATTTTTCTCTAGGTCTACCCATTCCGGTGACTGTTCTTTTCCATCCTTAGTGCTACCTATACCCGGAATCTCTGTTGGTGTTTCCTTTGTGGGCTCTTTTGTTCCTTTCTCCCACTGTTCTGTAACTGCTGGCTGAAGTTCCACTCCAGAACTACTACTTATTCCTGCAGCTTTCCTGGCTGCTGCTATCTTTTCCGCTGTAGCGAACATCTCCTCAATGGAAAATGTGCTCAACGTATCTGCCAATGTTGTCGGTCTTGCCACTGGTTTCTCAGATACATCAGGTGAACCCATACGCACTATGTGCTCTTCTGCAGCAATCCTCTCCTCTGTTCCTACTGGATTAGCTGAACTTGTTCCAGCTGCCGGATCCTGCCTTGTAGCTGCTGTGGAAAACTCAGGTTCTTCTGTTGGCTGCAGTTCCCGAGTACGAGCTACTTCCAGATTCTTTGCTATCTTCCGTAATGCTTCCTGCGAGAGATTCTGTGGAGGCACATCGAATCGCCCCTTCTTCTTTTGTCTGGGTTCATCTGGAGATTGAGCCTATTTTTTTTTTTGTACCTCCGACTCCCGAGTCTGTGTGGCTCCCTTATCCTCCCCTTCTAACGCGGCCACCAGCTTCTCCTGACGCGGTTTGTGGGAAGTCTGCTTTACCCTTGCCTTCTTTGCTGGCGTCTTCCTAGCTGGCGATTCTATCCACCTACAGATGGATGGTGCTCTTGGTGGCACGTCCCTGGAAGCCTTAAAGTCTGGGATAGAAATTTCTGCTCTTGCTGCCGCATCCAGAATCAGTCCAATTGCATGGAACGTCATCGAGAAATTCTTTGTTGTTCTTAGCAGAAATGTCTGTATCCGGTTGGACAGATATGTTGCCCAATCATACTGTTCTCCCCGTTCTACTCCTTGTAGATACGGAATCAGCCAAATTGGCAGATCTGAACTTCGTTGCTCTCCCGACAGCCTAGACATGATCACGTTCATTATCACTTCATATCCTTCATTCCGGAGTTGTGGCTGCTTGACTCCTCTTCCGCCGTGAACGCTGAGCATCGTCTCTACTTCTTCCTTTGTGAGATTTGTCACACTCATAATCAGCTCTGTCGTCTTCTTCGGATCCCTTTCGTTCAACACTGGTTGTCCTCTCAAAGGAAGCCCGAAAGTTTGCTGGAAAGCTTCGGGAGTAAATTCAATTTCTAGTGTTGTACCCTCTATCTCCACCAGACTGCTGTGCCTTCTCTCATCATAGGTCTCCAGCATCTGCACTAGATACTCCTTAAAGATCTCCCGGTCAAAGTGAGGAGCCTACAAAATAAAATGTACCCCCGCTTCCTTAATCTTGGATTTCATCGGATGATCCCTGGGTACATCTGCCCACCACTGCCGACAAAATTCTCCTATCGGACAGACCCAGGTCATCTCCTCTACTGGAATTGGTGCTTTTCCACTTGGGTGGATCTCCTTCCCTCGACGGGTTGCCATTTTCGGTACTTCTCTTCTCCCCCTCGACTGTCCAACTTTCATATTTTTCAGCTGACTTCTCATTGCAACCTCTTGTTGGTGTCGTAACCGCTTGGCTACCATTGATTCCGGTTCAGGTTCACTCCAGGCAGAAGTCTTTCCGCCTTTATGCTGTGATGACCTCATATTCCCCTTGGATGGCCCTAGGCGTCAGGTATCCGAGCTGTTTGGTTCAGCAGCCGTCGAATGCTATGCCCGTCTCTTCCCTGCAGACGTCTGGCTCGGTAGCCGTCTGCCCTGTCCAGCCGTCAAGTCTAGCTGGACGTCTGGTACAACCGTCCAGCAGTCCAACCGTCAGACTGGCTAGACGTCTAACAGTGCAGCCGTCCGTCTGGCTAGACGTCTGGTGCAGCCATCGGGCCGGATAGACGTCGGGCTGGCTAGACGTCTGGTGCAGCCGTCGACAGGCTAGACGTCTGGTGTAGCCGTCGGGTAGTCTAGCCGTCAGGCTGGCTAGACGTCTGGTGCAGCCGTCTGCTCCTCTTCCTACTCCACCTGTCGTCAGCCGTCAACTAGCCGTCGTCCGCTGCCCTAGCCGTCTGCAACACTATCTGCAACTCCTGCTTCCCCTATCATGCACTCTGCTTCTTCTCGTCCACCTCCTTGCTACTTGAGAGCGATGTGAGAAGAATGAGGCTTCTCCTCCTTATATAGTTTTTCTCCCAACCGCTCCAACTACCTGGTTGCATGCATGCGCGACACGTCGGCCTTCCTAGACGTCTAGGTGTCCTTATTCCGTCTTCTTCCCTATTTCGTCTTTTTCCTACTTTTTGACTTTTTATGTTGACTTTTGAATTTTTATAATTTTTATTTTTTATATTTTTTTCAAAATTGTCTTCGACGTCTATAACTTAACGTCGACGGGTGAACCGCATGGTCAAGCCAATGCGCAGTTCCCATGCATCTGAGGTCGAATTCTGCTGATGACGGCTATTTTCTCCGAAATTACTAAAGTCGTCATCACTATCAGTGTTTATCTCTTCCGTCGCCTGCCGTCTTCGACGATTGTTTCGTCTTGGGGAAGTTCCCGAGTGTGACTGTGGTTGTTGTCTTATTCTTTCTCGTGGTATAATGCGCCAGTCTTGTTCTTCTGTTTCTTCCGTCTGCTGTCTTCTTGCTGGCTCTGGGGACTGATTCCTACTATCCCATCATCTGGCATTATTATTGACTTGTTCATTTCTCGGGCTAATCTGTTCCCATCGTTCTTCGGCCATCCGATCTTCTTCCCCATCTGGACTGATAATATTATCCCGGGGTTCTGCTACTTCCTCCTGGTGGCTGCTAGTCTGGTTTGGTCGTTCGGGATAATCAGGCACCAGTGGAATTTGTTCAGTCCTTCCATCATTATGTCGGAGTATTATACAGTCATCCAAATAAGTATATATTATTCTCCCATTTTCTTGCTGATCAATTTTTGCCTGTCGGGTCAGTTGCTGCCCTTGGTGTTCTCCATTCTCATGGGGTCGTCTAGATCTCCGACCTCGTCCTCGACCTCGATCATTACCTGCAACTGCCCGTGCTTGATTCCTTTGCTCTAGATTGGGATTACGGTCCCAATCTCTCCTTCCGCGGACCTGGTTACCGCGTCCTCGGCCTCTATCCGATCGAATCTCCCTAATGTTGGGCTGTCGTACTCCCAGCTGCCCGAGATTCGATCGGTCCCTCAGTCGTTCCTGACGACGTCTCCGGTTCCTACGAGCTCGCTGAGATGGACCTCTCGGTCTATTCTCAGGAGCACGAAGTGATGGGTTGACTTGGACTAAGTTCTCAGATGGGCCTCGCGGTCCAAACTGAGAACCAGTCGACCTATTGGTAGCGAGAGGGGAATTTCTTCCTCTCAAGCTACCGGGACGGAGGTCAACCACGCTCCTCCCTTGGTCAGGTACTCTCGGGGTTCCTTGCGGTCTCCCGAAGGTACCTAAATTATCTCTGCTACGGGTCTCGTTTATAGGTTGTGATCCTGGCTCAGGTGTTAGTTGTTGCAAGATCCTCAGTCTCCTATCGGCTCTCATCAGTCTTCGTCTCCATCTGCTTTGCTCAAATTGTCGTTGCATGGTACAATGAGCCAAATTCTCCCGGTACTCTTCTGAAAAGACTGAGTCGGTACTTGAGTCATTTCCATCTCCTACCGTATTGAGTGGCCAGACTGAAGTTTCTTGAACCCTCTGCTGCAATCTCCGTACTTCTCTTCTATGTTGTCGCAAATCTAGTGCAGCCATCCGATACCTAGCTACCTCTTCCCGTTCAGTTGGGCGTCTCATGGCTCCAGCATAAGGTGTTCTCCATGCACGAGTCGGTGGTATTTCGGGTATGCCATCCCCATTCAATCCTCCATTGTATTCATCTTGTGAACTTAGTGAAGTATCGTCTTCAATTATCTGCGTAGTTTCTAGGAATCTGACACCCGCTTGTCGACTGCGATCTTCCTCCCTTTGCCTTCTATTGTCTGGGTTAGGGCTGGCAACTGGGATATCTGGGTCCCGCGGTAGATTATCGTTGTTGCTGGAGTCTTCCAACCACCCTCCAGTTCTTGCTTTTTCAGGTACCATTTCTATATCCTTCCATATTATTGCTGCCACTTCCCCCCTACTTATGTGATATTTAGCAGTCGAGCTTTGTCCTGCTTCCCATCTCCTGGGTCTTTATGGAGAATCTCTTGTTTCCTGAAAGTTTGCTACTTCTCTACTTGAGGATTCTTCTGGATTTAATACAATTTTTAGCGAGGCTGAAGAACTCCTAGAAAGTGCAGCAGTTACTTTTGCTTTTCCCCGTCTATGTTCCCTTGGACTTGTCACGACTTCCTGTTCTTCTTCCAAGGAGAATAAACTGCTTTTCGAAGAGTTCCCTGTTGCACTATTTCTCGGTTCCCCTTGATTCAGCTCTGCCCACTCTGCTAGGCGAGCTTCATGCCTTTCATTTACCCTGTGCATGGTTGTGTCCAACTCCTGGATCACCTGTTCCCGTAGCTGATTGTTGTACTATCTCAGAGTTTCATATTCCTCTTGCAGCCGATGTGTTTCCATTCTCATTCGTTGCATCAATCTAACTCTGTCTTCTTCATCTTCTTCCAGAACCTCCTGTTGAGCGACCTCCGTCATGACTTGGAGTCGGTCCCCTTCACTGTTACTTGAGAGTTCCATTGATTGCTCTTCCTCACTCCCAAACAACCAATCCAGGTTATGCGTTTCCTCCCCTCGAACAACGCTACCCTGCTCATTATTTCTGGAAGGTTGTGTGCCTGAATCTTCTTCTTCTGTTCTGGAAGTTCCCGTTTGTTCCGAGTTAATCATGTTGACTTCCGCACGTGGCTTGTATACCTTCAACTTGGAACCATTGATTACCTCGGGGCATAATGTTCCATCCAATTTCCTTAGTCTAACTGCCTCGTTTTCTAGTATTTCATCCACCTGGAAGGGTCCAAGCCACAGGGTTTTTAATTTCCCTGGCTTGAGTTCTCTCTTACCGTTGTATTTGAGAACTAGTCCACCAGCCTTCAAGTCCATCTTTCGAAGGTGTTTATCATGCCAGAACTTCCTTCTCTTTTGCGCTACCTCCGTTGCCCATTGAGCCATCACCCGTTTCTCATCTAATTGTACCAAGGCTGTCAGTCGCTCCTGGACGCTTTCTTCTTCACTCAACCGGTTGTCGACTGCTACTCTCAAACTTGGTATAAGGAATTCAACTGGTACCACTGCTTCCTGCCCGTACATCAGTTGAAAAGGTGTGTTATTTGTGGTTGGCTTAAAAGTTGTTCTATATGCCCATAGAACTGCTGGTAGTCTTTCCTCCCAGTCGGCTCCCTCTACTCCACATGTCTTGTACATGATGGACACCAGGACCTTATTCGTCGCCTCCGCCTGCCCGTTTGCTCTCGGGTAGTACGGACTTGATAGTGAGTGGAAGATCCTGAACTCCTCCGTTAGATTCTTTATAATTGCATTCACAAAATGGCCGCCTCTGTCACTTGTCAGCTGTAGAGGTATCCCAAACCTTGTAATTACTTGTTCGTACAAAAAGCGAGTCGTGCTTCTTGCCGAGTTGTCTGGTAAAGCCCTTGCTTTGACCCATTTTGTGAGGTACTCCGTTGCAACTACGATGTATCGGCATCTCCTCCTTCGACTTGTCTTTAGAGGACCTACAAAGTCCAGCCCCCATCTTTCGAACAGTTCTTGAGGCTGCGACGGATGTAGTGGCATGAAGTCTCTTTTCAACGGTTTCCCTGTTCTTTGGCACGTATCACATGCTGTCACAAACTGTTTAGCATCGTGAAAGAGGGTGGGCCACCACAGACCTGCCAACAACACTTTCCTTGTTGTCGCATCTGGTCCCATGTGTCCTCCTGCCAGTCCCTCGTGTGTCTCCCTCAGGGTCTGTTGTACTTCATCTTCCATTATACATCGTCGAAGTATCTGATCCTCCCCCATCTTATATAGCAATCCTGCAATCAAGGTGAAGGGTGCTGACTTTGTAATTACCTTCCGTTGTTCCGTTGTCGTCAACTCCTCTGGCAACTTCCCTGTCGACAGATATTCCCCGATATGCTTATACCACCTAGGTATAGCATTAATCATGAACAGTTGTGCATCGAGAAATTCATCCGGTATTCCTCCCTCTACAGGTTCGCCTGAGCGAATCCTTGACAACTGATCCGCTATTACGTGTTTCTTCCCTGGCCTTACTACCACTCTAAACACGAATTCCTGCAGAGTGACGAGCCATCGACTTACTCGTCCATAGATCGTTGGTTTATTGATCAAGTATAACAGAGCCTGGTGATCTACGTAGAAAGCAAAAGGGTTCGCCAATAAATAGTGTCTGAACTTCTGTATCGAGTACACCATTCCCAATGCTTCTCGCTCTGTTGTACTATAATTCTTTTCGGCTCTTGACAATAGCCTACTTGCAAAGTATATGGGCTGATCCAATCCAAATTGGCCTTCCTGTGCTAATGCGCATCCAATCGCAAAGTTTGAGGCGTCCACATGGACATGGAATTCTCTCTCCCAGTTAGGGTAAACCAGGATAGGTGCTTTTACCAGGTGTTCCTTCAATCCTTCAAACGCCACCTGGTGTTCCTCTGTCCATCTGAATGGGGCATTCTTCCGTGTAAGTGCGTCTAGTGGGTGAGACGTCAATGCATAATTTCGGATAAACCTCCTGTAGTATCCGACGGTTCCCAAAAAAATTTTAACTGAGCTCACGTCATGTGGCTCCTCCATTAGTAACACTACCCGTATCTTGTCCGGGTCGGGTTTTAATCCTTCTTGGCAGACTATGTGTCCTAACAGCTTCCCGTATGGCACCAACAGGACACATTTATTTGGGTTAAGTGCGATTCGCGCCTTCCTGCATAAACCCATGCATTCTTCCAGAGCTTTTAGATGTTCCTGCGTCTTCCCATACAACGACCAATCATCTAAAAAAGCTTTAAAATTCCCTGTGGACATTTTATCAAAGATATATAAGATGATCCTTTGAAAAGTAGCGGGTGCATTGCATAGGCCAAATGGCATACGATTGTATGCATATATTCCATTCTCTACCACAAAAGTAGTCTTCAACTTGTCTTCTTCTCGCTATGCTGATCTGATTGTACCCCGAGAATCCATCCAAAAATGAATAGATCTCGTGGCCGGCTACTTCTTCGAGTATGGAGTCCGTGAATGGGATTGGGAAGGGATCTTTTATAGTTACGGCATTCAAACTTCTAAAATCCACACAGATTCGGATTTTATCTACTTCTCGTTTTAGAGTGATCACGATTGGTGAAACCCACTCGCTTGTCGTAACCTTGAATATAATGCCTGCATCTAGCATCTTCTCGATTTCGGCATTCACCTTTGCTGCATATTTGGGATTCATCCTGTAAGGACGCCTTCTGACTGGTTGTGCGCCCTCTATCAGAGAAATCTTGTGTACGCAAAGCTCGGGTGGTACTCCCTTCAAGTCTCTATACGTCCAAGCAAAAACATCCTTGTAGTCCATAAAAATCTTAATTGTTGCTGCTTTGAGGACTCGGATCCCAATCGTCTCCACATTTGATCATCTTCTCTTCACCTTCCTCTCCCAAGTTTACCTGAATCATCTTCGGGCCTTCATATTTTATTGATTCAGGCTCATCTGCTACTTTTAGTGTCGCGATGGGGTGGGCTGGTTTCTCCTCGATGACTGCTTCCCCCATCGTGAATTCTGCAAAATTCTTGGGAAATGTCCACTTCTCCCGGTCTTTGTCCTTATCCGCTGCTGTCATTCTTTTGTTACTAATTTCTTTTCTAGGTTCTTGCGCCTCATCCCTTTTGGTCTCTATTTTTGCTTCTATGCACAGACATTGGGGAGGGAATACTTCGTAATCTTCCATCTGCCAATGTAGTAGACCCTTGTCTTGGTCATAGTCGTCCTCCGTGCAGTTATCAAGTTCCAACACTCCTTCCTCGTCGGGTTCATATCCTGCCTCACCATCTGATGAAGAGGACCCCGAATCATCTGAAGTTGCTATATCCTGACTCACCGTATGATTCTTCAGATTAATAATATACTTGTGTTGCCCTTGTTTGAAAGATAATCTTTCCTTCTCCCAATTATGGTTAACTTTGGCTGCTCTCAGCCATCCTCGTCCTAGAAGTGCATCGTATGCGGACTTCTGCATAGCAATAATGACAAAATCTACCACAAAGTCTTGATCTGCTATGCGTATCTTCTGGTTCATTAAAACGCCCAATGTCTCGATGCCATACTGATCAGCTCCATATAGCTTAAAGGTTGGAGATCGTAAGGCGGGTTGCCCAATTATCCGCCAAGTCTTTTCTGGCATTACGTTCACACTCGATCCTCCGTCCACAATTACCTGAGTCAGCTTATGGTTCAAAACTTCTATTTGGACGATAGTTGGCTTCTTCCCTGCTTCAATCATCAGGATTGTTGGATCGATGAACTGGTCATGCTTGATAGTTGCTACCTGCCGAGGTTCATCCTTCTTCTTGATGACTTCTCCGATTGTAGCATACAGCTCCGGTACGATGCTAAACAAGTTGGCGACTTTCATTTCCACCTTCGTGTTTAGTACCTCCGTTACCAAGCCTTCCATTGTTGCCTTCTGCACGATCTCCGGTCGTTGCAACACTTTCTCCAGAATTAGTTGATCTCCTTTTTCCTTGGCTAATTCTGTATTTATCATCTCTTGGGCTTCCTGCCATCGTGCCTTCTCCTTGGCAGGGTTCGGGTATTCCTCCCTCTTCCTGGCCTGTGCCCTTGTTACAGCCAGGACTTCATTCTTTGGTTCCTCCACCTCTCCTATGCCAATCAGGTTTATATTCTGTGTCCCACTGGTACTGGCCTTGTTCGGGCAATTGGCTTCCGCGTGGTTGCCTGGACCGCACCATTTGCACATCTGCGTGGTATTATTTCCACGATTGTTGTTTCCTGCATTCTGCGTCTTGGGGCAATTCTTTGCGAAATGGCCCCATTCTTGACAGTTTCGACATTGAATAACTGGTCGGCCCTCAGCGTCATATTGCAATCGGCTCTGGCCTCCTTGTCTTCCTCCTCGCCGGTTATTCCTGTATCCTCCGCTTGTTGCAGCTTGTCCATTCCTTCCTGGGTTTGGTTGTTCTTCTTGTTGAATGGCCAAAGTTTGATGTCGTTTGTTCTTAAGATTGAATGGACACTCGACCACTGGATGACCTGCAATTTCACATATGTTACAGTAAGCTTTCTTCGGACAGTCAATATTGGAATGCCCTTCCTTCTTGCAATCCGAGCACCAAATTTCCTTTCGGTCTTTTCGATTTTCATTTTTGGCTTCTTTCAGTATCTTCTCCATTTCTTTCCGAAAGGTGTGGATCGTGCTCTGCACCTTGTCTTCATCATCACTATCCGATTCTTCGGTATGTTTTAAGTGACCTCCAATTCCGGTGGTTGTCTGCTTCCCTTCACTTTCGAAGTTCTTCGCTTTCTCCAGTGCTTCTTCATATGTTGAGGATGGTACTGCCTTCATCTTCTTCCTCCATCTTGGAAGTAGTCCATCCAGAAACCACCGCTTAATCATACCGTCGGCAGGTGTCATTTCCATTTTGTCCGTCAGTTGTTTCAGTCTTCTATTGAAGCTCTTAACATCTTCATCTGTTCTCTGCTTCGTGCAGCAAATTTTTGTGATTATGTCAGTGTCATCCCGCATTGGTCGGAATTCTTCTATGAATGCGTTCTTCAGGTCTTCCCATTGTGCAAATGCTTGTCTACTCTGTCTTTTCAAGTACCAGTCTATCGCCATGCCTCGCAATGTTGCTGGAAACAATTGCAACCATTGTGTGTCTTGATTCACCCCATTTGCTCCCCAAATGGTAGTGCAAGTTCCCACATGTCGGGCTGGGTCTTCTTTCCCTTCACCTGAGAAAGGTGGGCATTTTTGTTGTATAGTTCTATTAGCCTGATTTCCTGCCATGGTATTCTGGTATACAGGTACTGTTGTGTGTTGAGTTCTTTGCGGTTGTCTATCAACTGTTGGTGGTGCAAAATTTTCCCCAAATAGCCTTGTCTGCGTTCCCCCTTCGTCTCTGCTTCGCGACCTTCTTCGCGAATATACCAAACGTGGCTCCGGTCTTCCTCCCCACGAACCTCCGCGGTGATGCCTTGATACCAGGTTCTCTCCTACAGTATCCTCTGGCCACTCCTCTCCCGTCGGTTGGGGTGTTACCGTCCAATCGTCAACTATGGGTGCTCTTTCTGCTATTTGTTCTTCCTCATTTTCTGCAGTCACCAACAAGGTTTCTATGTGTGCATTTTCATCGTCTTCAACGTTCCATACTTGTTCTATCTCTGGGTGAGACACCTCTGGGGCCTCGTTTGCTCGTAGGTTCGCCAGTCGTGCGCTTCGTCTTACCCCTTTGCTTTGTTCCCTGAAATCAGTCATGCACCTAACTCCCTCAATCACTTTGCCTAGACTCTTCGGGTTTTTTGATTAGGCAACGATGCCAAATGTAGACAGGGGTGAGTACATTCCCGATACAGGTGATGACAGTTAGTATCAGGGTGGGCAAGGTATAACTAATGGTCTAGTTGATAGGCTAACTCTGGCTATCAAGGGTCCAGTCGGTGTAGGGGATAGGTGCAGACGTCTAGAACTAAATCAGACGTCTGGTTCAGATGTCTAGGGTCAGACATTAGGTTTATGGTTGGACGTCTGGTGAGAGGGTTGACGGCTAGCCGTCTGGTGGTGACCAGACGTCCGGCTAGACGTCAGGCCTCAGTGAACGCTCAACCGCCATAACCGCTTCTGCTCCAGCACTTGTCCGCCAACGATTAACAACAAACCTGCAATAATAATTTCACCATTCGAAAACCTGCAACATAGCCATTAATGCTTCAAACCTGCAACAACTCCATTAATGGCAGCAACCTGTAACTCAACTCAACACTCAATGCATACACAGAATATGGATCAGAATAACAGTATTTGTATTATGCTTCAATCATGATTACAACATACAATGGTGATCTTAGACAAAGTCTATGCTCTCTCTCCTTTCTCTCTAATTCTCTACAAATGTTTGAAAAGGGGGTATTTATAGGGCTGGAAGTTGGTTATCCCAACCAACTTCCCCCAACTTCCCCAACCACTTCTACAACCGAATCTGCTAACTAATTGCTAATTAGACGTCTAACTCTGCTAACTAGCCGTCAGGCCACTAGCCCAGACGTCTAGCTGTCAGACTAGACGTCTAGCAGTCAAACCAGACGTTTGACGGCCAGTCCAGACGTCTAACTGCCAGCCCAGACGTCTGACAAAACTGGACGTCTGGTGACTGGCAACACTGGACGTCTGACTTACAGACTGGACGTCTGATGCCAACACTTAGACAAAATTGCTCAATTACATTCAAAATTGTTCGGTTACATTCAAAATTGTTGGAGGATGTGCCAGTCAGTCCTAGGGCTTAGAACTGTTGTCTACACACCCAAGGAATTAACTGTGGGAGACATAGTATTCCTAAGAGTTAAACCTACCAAAATTTCTATTAAATCCTCTAAGCTTAGCCCACGAGTTGTAGGGCCTTTTGAAATTATTGATAAATTAAACCCAATCACCTATAAAAAGACTTGCCACCCAATTTGTCAAAAATTCATGATACATTCCATGTGTCCCTTTTGAAGAAATATGTGTCTGATCCCTCGCATGTTTGGAATGTTGAACATTTTTAGATGGATGATCCCCTGTGCATTGAAGTACAATCTATTAAGATCCTTGGATATAAAACTAAACAATTGAGGGAATAGAATATTGAGCAATGCAAGGTCCAATGGGACCAATTTTTTGAAAATAGTGCCATGTGGGAAGATGTGGCCATCATGAAAAGACAGTTTTCATTTTTGTTTAAGTAGTGTTTGATTGGTGTTATCTCCATAGCAAATTTTTGTCTTGTTCGAACACTAATATTATCATATCTTTTTTTTTTTGGTAGATAAGATACTATAGCATTAATACCGGGTTTTACAAGTTGACCCAAAACCTTTTACAAAAATCATCCCAGGGCTGTTGATGAACATATCCTTACTAAGGATCCTATATATGTAAAATCTACATGTCGTGCCACCAAAGCCATTACATCCGGTAAGGCACATAGCCTGTTATCAAAAATAAACTTCCCATACAACATTTTATGGATTACCCGATAAAACACACATGCATCATAATTACAAAAAAGAAACAGACACGGATAGACAAACAAAAAGTTGTAGACACACATAGCAAAGTACTGAAAAAAACTCCCACAAGCTCTGTATTGACAGTTACTCTTAATAATCCTTTGGTAATTGCTTTCTTCTGTATATGACATGCTTTGGTACCACATGCTATCTTGGCCAATCAGCCTTGGAGAAGTGAACATGCTGGCTAGATTTATGGCGGTGGCTATCTGGTGGTCCATGTGGCTTTGGTTCGAATTCTTATATTGTCGTTTCTTTCCTTCCCCGTGATTATCAACCAACCTCAAATTACTAAGATGACTAGGAACCATGTTATTTGACATATGACTATCCCCATTAGTCTTTGTGGTATTTCCAAGCAGCATCCATGAAGACTGATAGCTCAGATAATTTTTATTGTGAGTCCAATTCAAAAAAGAGACGGGAATACTCCTAGCCTTCGAACTTATAGTGCCTTCCCTATTGGTAAATTCGACTATCATTCTTGGCATTCTTGTTGAATAAGCTCCTCTACTTCACTCGAGACACTGTGTTCCCATTTGAAAAGTCTGTCACCATCGACACCCAAATTGGCCAACTTATCAGTAATTTTGTTAGATTCTCGAAAGACATGTTGGGCTTTTTTGTCCTGTCTTCCCTGGAAAAGGATCCTAGCCTCTTCAACAATTGTTTTAATCCTCCAAGGAGGTGTTTTCCAATTATTGAGGAGATTTATAACATGCATAGAGTCTCCTTCTACGATCAAATTGCCTTCTAAGTCTTGAGTCATTTGAAGGCCTCTCCACATAGCTCTAGCTTCAACTTCATTATTTGTCCTTGTTCCCAAATATTCAAAAAATGCAAGCATCATATTCCCATTATGATCTCGCACAATGCCACCAACACCTACTCTACCAGGATTGTCCTTAGTTGCTCCATCAAAATTAAGCTTAAACCAACCTGTAGGAGGTGGAGACCACTTAACATTGGCTCTGGGGTTGACTACCCTAGGCACAGACTCATCTAACAAGGTTAAGCTTAAATATTGAGCAATCATGGTCTCCTGAAGATGAGGTTTACAGCTATCAAAAGGGATAAGGTTCACATTCTCATTGGCAAAGGATAAGATCCTGGCAATGATAGTTTGATGATCATGGATAGACTCATTAAATACTCTATGGTTCCTTTCTAACCACACCTGTCAAAGATAGTGATTGAGACAAATTTTCCACATGTATCTAAGTCTTTGGCTTGAAAATGGGTAAGGCCACTAGATGAACAAATCAAGTACGATGGCTGGTTTAACCCATGAAATATTGAAGGCCTAAAAAATCCCACTTAGGACAATCAAGGAAAAAGGGCACTCAAATAAAATATGATAAATGGTCTCCCAATTAGCCCTGCACAGATAACAACGATTAGTGATACAAATACCTTTACGCATCATACTATAAATGGTTAGAATTCTTCCTTGGATAACAAGCCATAAAAAGACTACAATTTTTAGAATTAAATTTTTTATCCAAACTAAGTCCTTTTGGAGGATAAAATCCTCGTCATCAAGCAGAAGCTTGTAAGCTGATTTAACAGTGAACTGCCCGTTTTCCATAGGAGCCCAGGTCACTTGATCTTCCTTGGGTCTCATGGGGATAAACTATTACCCAAGAATGTTACAAAGATCATTTGATTTTGCTTGAACTGAATTCTTATTTTTTTCCACTTCATTCTACCTCTATCCTCAACCATATAATCAGAGACTTTTCTGCCAATGAGTTCTTCTATGATATCTCTGATTTGGGCTAAGTTAGGATATTGCGTCAGTGGTTTGTCCTTAGCCTACCTGTCATTCTAGAAATTTATCATCTCACCATTGCCTAAAACCCATATTAAACCTTTTTTGATGATTTCCTTACAGTTAAGAATTGCTTTCCAAAAAGCAGAACCTCTGATTAGAACTGAGTCACTCAAAAATTCCATATTTTGAAGATACTTTCATTTGATGATAGCTGTCCATTCATTTTCTTCACCAGAAATGAGACGCCATGCCTCGCTAGCTAGTAAAGCTAAATTTATATGAGCAATTCTCCTCAGACCTAAGCCCCCATTTTCCCTAGATCTGCACACTTTGTTCCATCCTACAAGGTGTATCCTTTTTTTCTCCTCTGATCTCGTCCATAAAAATTGTTTTTGGAGTTTCTCAATTTTCTAGAAAACCTTCACAGGGGATTTGAAAATGGAGAGTAAATAGATTGGAATGCTCTGAAGAGAGGCCTTCGTGAGGGTCAACTTTCCAGCTTGAGATAGAAGATTACCTTTCCATCCAGCAAGTTTTTTTTTAATTCTTTCAATAACCCTATCCCACATTGATTCTCTCGGAGAACCAATGAAAAGAGGGAGACCAAGATACGAAGTGGGGAGGTTTGTCATATCACACCCTAAAATTTCTACAATCCTTCCTTACCTCTGAATGGGGGTGTTCAAGAAATATAACTTGCTTTTACTGAAATTAACTTTCTGACCAGCAGCGTCCTTGTAGAGTTGTAGGATGTATTTAATTATTTTGGCCTCAACCAGTGATGCCTTAGTCAATATAAGGGTATATCAATGAAATGTTGGTGAGAAACAGCCCTAGTGAGATATGTTGCCTTGATTCCCGATATTAGCCTTGAACTACAAGCATTTTTTATGGTTCTGCCTAAATCTTCTGCCACAATGATGAATAACATGGGGCTGATAGGGTCCCCCTACCGAATTCCTCTATGACTTTGAAAGTAACCAGCAGTTGTTCCATTAACTAGAATCAAGAACCATGCTTTAGAAATACATTATTTGATCAAATTAACCCATTGGTGGTGAAAACCAAACTTAAGGAGGACAGCAATCAGAAAGTCTCAATTTAGCCTATCAAATGCTTTGTTCATATCAAGCTTGAGGGTAAAAACGGACCTATTAGTCTTATGAGTAGAGTGCAGAGCTTCATGAACCGTGATAACTCCATCCAATATTGACTTGCCCTGGACAGAGCTTCCCTGGCATGGATCTATGATGTGGGGCAAAATATCTCTCATTCTATTTGCAATGGCTTTAGTTAGTATCTTGTAAGAAACATTGCATAGATTGATTGTCCCGAAGTCAACCATAGATTCAAGGGTTTGCTTCTTAGGAATTAGAGAAATAAAAGTAGAGTTGATACCTTTTGGGATATGATTGCTTGCTTGGAATTCTCTGATAGCAAAAATTACATCCTCACTTATGATGTCCCAAAAAGCTTGATAGAAATGAGGGGGAAAGTCGTCGAGTCCCGGGGCTTTGTCTGCCTCCATGCTAAACAAGGCTTCCTTAATTTCCTCATCAAAAAATGGAGCTAGAAGCTTAAGGTTTATATCCTCATTTATTATGCTAGGAATGGATTGCAAGAGAATATCTTTGGCCTCCTCATTGCATTGTGATTCTTGACCAAGGATAGAATTGAAATAAGTTATTGCCTCCTTTTTTATTTCTGTTAAGTATTAAGTAATAGAACCATCTGCTTTTTAAAAAAAAATTATCTTGTTATTGCTTCTATTTCTAAGCGCAGTGACATGAAAAAACTTGGAATTTGAATCTCCATCTTTCAACCAAAGAGCCCTTGAAGTTTGCCTGCAATAGATTTCCTCACAAGCCAAAATGTTATGAAACTCTGCTAGTTTTGTTCGTTCCTCTTGCCTAGTAGTTTCATTAGCATCACCATGATCATATCTTGGTTTGTGAAGTATGATAAGTATATTTTATGATGTGTATGTTTGATATTAATGCTACATGATGATTCAGTTTTGGAAAAATGTAAATTCATTGATGCATTGTATCGATTTTCTATTATTCATGTCCATATTATTATTTTTTTAATACATCAATGGGAAATGTAAACATAGGGACTGTGTTTAATCTTAGGGGGGGAGTATGTAATAACCCTCCAAAACTCTACTCTATTATATGCCTAATTTTTTGCAAGGATGAGATACTGCTAATGTATTTGTGGATGCAGAGGACATGTATTGTACTAGCAAGGACAATGCAAAAGAAGGATATCTTCTCAATTGACCGCAGGATTGTTCGGTGTAAGGTAAATCATGGAAATGATGAGCGGTGGTGTATTCACCAGTTGATAGCGATAAAGAACCCTATAGGCAATGCATTCGCCAATGGTCCATGTAGATGCATAACATGTAGTTGCATTTGTAGGGATGTTTGATGCTTGTCAAATTGTGATGTTTGATTGACAATGAAGATGAAAAAATGCATGGGAGCCATAGTTGTGAATAAGAAATAAAATAAATAAAATATAAAATAAAATATAATAGTGATATGATTATTTTTGTGTTATGGTCTGAAATAGAAATTATATAAAGGAGGAAAACTAAAATAATTGGTAATCATATATTTATGACTTTATATGTTTTGAAGAATTTATTTATTTAAAGGAAATAATATATAACATATTCATATATATATTGCTATGGGAACAAGAAAATATAATATGATGGCAATACCAATAAATAATTTTTATTGTTTCTTTTTTTTTTAAATCAAGGAACGTCAATGTTATAAACAATTATATTCTAAAGAAAATAGAATATAGGTGAAGGAGTTCTTAAACTATAGGAAGGAGCTAATTAAATTAAAGGCAACATAGTGTTTGTTTGGCTTTATAAAATATATGATATATATAAATTTAGTCATAAAATAAAGGAATGATTATCAAGTTCAGTTGGACGTGAGGAAGTGGGGAACACTTGGTAATTAACATTTTTTGGAATAATAATCTCAATGAACGGTAGTGGGCTCGGAGGAAGAAGGAGATGTTTAATAAAAATGGAAAAATGAGAGAGGAGAGGAGGTCTAGTGTCTTCGGCAAGAGGAAGTGACGATGAGCAAAGGACACGACAGAGCAAGGGAACGGACTACAAAATCTAGTAAGTGAACTGGTAAAATTTGGTGGAATGCTTAATTATTTTGAGTGTTCTGTTTTATGTTCGAATTGTTATGATGTTTGCTGGCAATGATAGTGAAAAGAGAAGAAATAACTTTGTGTGCCTGTGTGGCAAGACTTATAATATTTGTTAAAAAATTATGACTATGTTTGGGTGTTTTCGGTATAATGTTTACTGGCAATGAGACTGAAAAGAAAATAAGAAATTTCGTGTGCTTGTGTGGCAAGATTTAGAAGATATTACTTGATTGTGATTATAATTCTATCCATGCTCTGTAAACAAAGTAGAAATTTTGAAAAAAACTTAATGTATGTGTGGGAAATTTTGAGACACGTGTGTTTAAATGCTTGTGAAAAAATGAAAGCATAATTTGACTGTGTTTTGGAGCTAAGTTATTAGCTTATGATGAGATTTGTTATTATCTCTTCTACATGTTGTTATTAAAAATAATTGAAGGCGTTACTTGTATTCTGTGTTGAAAACCCATGGTGAGATGGGAGGTTTTTTCTTGGAATCTTGTATGTTGCATGGAAGGATGTGGGAAAATTTCTTGCATACTAGGAGTAGCTACATTTCATTTTATTTTGGCCACTCTGACCCCTGAATTGTCATTGAAAACCTGCGTCTGAAATCTGGAGCTTGGTGGAGTTAAGCCATAACTTTAAATTTTATTGTTGGAAGATATTTTGTGACATGACATTGAGAGATGATTATTAATGTCCAAAGTGCTAAGCCATTGTAAATGCTTATGAATTCTCTTACTTCTTAGAGAATGGAAAAACTTTGTATTCTATTGGTGTAAGTCTAATATTGAAATTGTATTTAATGTAAAATGTTTAAACAGTGTAGAAGTTGAGATAATATATGTGATAGCCTTACAACATTTTGAAAGGAAAAAATAAAATAGCGGAGTCTTACCTTATGAAATAATGAAGAATAAATATGCATTCAAGTAAAGCTTGTATTATTTTTTTTGTAAGCTATTCAAATGAGGCATTGTTCAGAAACAAGGATTGATATTCGTCTAGGGTTCAATAATTTTCTTTTTATGTGTATGCTAAGGTAAATGGGAAACAATGAATATGGTAACTTAAAATATGTTCTTGAATCTGTAATTGCATGTATAGATATTTTCTGTGAGTTGTTAAATGGGAAACCTGGAAATGCTATGTTTTGGAAAATATTGTCCTGAACTAAGCGGTATAGTAGCCAAATGAATGTGTTTAAAATAGCTTATGTGCTAGAGAGTTCTCACGAAGGCTGAAAGGAATCTTTGTCACGAGATGATTAAGAAAACAGAGTTCAATTTTTTATATATTAGGTTATGTAAATCTTCAAATTGGACCTAGGTTTGAATGCAACGTTGAAGGCTATGGAAACTCTTAGGAGTTATTTGGAATCGAACAAGGATGTGATGAACTTAAAACCAAATGAAGTTGAGAGTGTATTAAAAAAATTCAAATTAGAAATTAGAAACCTTAGAATTTTTGTTACTGTTATAACCTTACGGATGAATTAAAATAAATACAAGAAAAATATGTTTTGAGCATAGTCAAGCTCCTAAAAGGTTGTGGTAATGAGAATATTTAAATCAACCCATATGGTAGATTGCATAATTTGGAGTGAGGAACATTGTAGTTGATTTTTTGAATGCCATTTCTTAGTTTAACAGTGAGAAATAATACTCTTTTAAGTTCATTTGTATTAGATATCAAAATTATAATTGAAATGATGATTGTAGTTTTATGTTAACTTGATGAATGGTTAGCTTTGTTCAAGGTTTTGTTTATAATAAAAGAATTGTAGAGTTTTGAGGGAAAAGTGATTTGTGGATGCATATGTTAGTGTAGCCTTTACTTCAAAGGAATAGCCATTATAAAGGGAATCTAATTAAATTTATTTTAGTAATTGTGGAAATATTTAGTTTTGAATGCGATGCTTAAATTAGCCTTTTTGTTTTATTTTTTTTTTACCATCTAAACATTCGAGTAGTCAAATGAAAAGTTGAAATTCTTTTAAAAATTAGCAAAGCTTTGAATTATATTAAAACTATATACATTAGAAGACATTTGAACCAACTTAGGTAAATTTAAAATTATAAAATATTAGGATTGTGGAAAGGACAATCTTATTTCCCAACCCAAGGTTGTGGGTAGGACAACCTTGAACCTATCTTAAGATTGTGGGTGATAAAATCTTGTATATTAACTGCTAATGGTGCTTGTGGGTAGGCAACCATCATATCCTTAATTTTATTTCAAGATTGTGGGTGAGGCAATCTTATATATTAACTGATATTGGCACTTGCAGGTAGGCAACCAACATAAACCAGGTATCTAATTGTACTTATGACAAAAAAAGGCCATAATGGGAGGTAACGAAGGGTCGTATGGGTTTCTCTTTTAGGTTATCCCTTCTAGTGATGAGTGGTAAATTGTGCTTTACTGGGTGAATCCGACAACACAATGGTATGGGATATCGTGTTGGTTAATCATCACAAAACGTCGGGTGGTTACCAGGTTATTGGTAAGACCCTAGACGGTGCTCCATGGAAAATGGAAGATCGTCTAGCTCGAGCATGTATGTGCTACATCTTACATGGCATATGTATTTTAGATCATGTCAAGACACGGGGAAATTATGCGTCACAACTCTAGGTGTTATGGGCCCTAGAGGAAAAGAAACCCCCTGCCTAAACTTAGGATCTCGGGAGGAGAGTGAAGTTCAAAATGGAAAACTATACGAGATCTAGCCAATATCGATCTCATGAGTATTTTGACTGTAGCAGGATGGCACTCATGAAGATGAACCTAACATGCTCATACTAGGAAATAAAACAAAAATAAATTGGAATAAAAGAAAAAATTTCTCTTACGGTAAACTCTGATGTTGGACAACCAAGTGGGCATACTTGGGGTGTTTGGACAACCAAGTGGGTAGAACTTGGGTTGTTATAGTTTGTTTAAAAATTTTTAGATATGTTCAAAAAGGGATAGGTCAGTTGGTAGCAACTGAGTGTTTATCAATAGGTTGTCTTGGTTCGATTTCTTGTAGGATTAGGGTCCCATTGATTTTATCTTTAAGATTAAGATTATAGAGGTTTACTATGCATAGAAAAAAATCCTAAGACACCCTCCTTACTTGACATAAAATATTAGAAGAGACGTTGAATAAATAGAAAATAGTATAATTTTATATTTGTGTTTAAAAATCCTAAGATATCCTTGCATCAATAAGGGTGTTTGTTGGTAGATTGGTTTAGTTCGATTCTCTAAAGGGTCAGAGTCCTATAAACTTTGTCTTTACCTGATGGATTAGAGATTATAGAGGTTCTCTATGCACACAAAAAATCCTAAGTTGCCCTCCTTGCTTGACATTAAATATTAGAAGACACTTTGAATAGATAAAAGGATGATTTTATATTTTAGTTTAAAAATCCTAAGATACCCTTGCATTAATAAGAGGTGCTTGTTCAGTAGACTACCCCGGTTTAATTCTTTGGAATTTTGAGGTTCCATTGGCTTCGTCCTTACTCGACGAGCTAGGGATTATAGAGGTTTCCTATTAAAAAAATAACAAAAAATCTTAAGTTTTGTCTTTACCTAATAGAATATAGGATGGTTTTATATTGTTGTTTAAAAATACTAAGATATCCTTACATCAATAAGGCGTAAGGGCTTGTATATTTAAAATAGGGTAAAGTAAATTTTAAGGTTAAAAAAGCTATAGGTCATATAATACGATCATTATTCAATAATATTCTAGTTACTAACTATGGTATACAACTCTATATTTATAAGATTCAAACCTTAAAACTTTACTCAAAGTTTCAAAGTCTCTACCATTAGGCTACTTAAGTTGTATTAAATAATAGCATCACAATAACTAATTAAAAATCAAGAGGACCAATTGCATCCACATACATAAAAAAAATTTACATAGGGAATCAATAACACCATTGCTTGATATAGGGTAGGACACCAGATTGAACTTGGATGTTGCCACTCTAAACCCTAGCCTTATGGATAGAATGAAGTTAATGAGACCTCGACCCTCCAAGGAATCGAACTGGACATCCAATTGGCAAACACTCAACTGCTATCGACCATCCTCTCCCCTTCTAAGTACATCGTGGTTTGAACCAAATCCCTAACTACTGTTTTGTCCTTACGAACAAAAAATGTTAGGGTAAAGCATAGGTTTTTATGAGGGATCTTGGTCCCTCGTATTAGGGTTTGGACTTGAATCTCTTGAATGAAAACCTAAAGACTTACCACTATGATATCCCTTGTAGGACTACAAAAATTGTGAGTTAAAAAGATAGGTTTTTATGAGAGGTCTTGTTCCATTGTACGAGGGTTTAAACTTGGTTTTCTAAATGAAAACCCAAGGACTTACCATTATAGTATCCTTTCCAAGACAAATTGTTAGGCTAAAGTGCAAGTTTTTATGAAGGGTTCCTTCCTCTCTTACCGATATTTGAACTTGGATTTCTTAGATGAAAACACAAAGATTTACCACTACCATATCCCTCATGTGTAAAAATATTATATATTTCTACTTGATATTAATAAAAATGAGAAATCTTACATAGAAAAAAGAACTTATATGTCTAAGACTACTCTCCTCTCCCAAAACTAAAAACTAAAATTTAAATAAAAAAATAAAAATATATAATACTCTAATATATAATGTTTTTATTGTCTCAAATTTATGTATACCCATAACATCCATGAATTACTATATTTGGATATGACCATTTAAACGGTCTACACATATGAAAAAAACCTTATACTAATTGATGCACCATGTGTACCAACGCAAGAGAATTATACTTGTTATACTTGTTTAAAAGGTTGAATTATAATGTAATATAAATATAATAGTTATTGGGTTTTTATTTGGGTGATTTAAGTTTAAATTTCGGTAATTTTGTATATCATTAGGTTAACCTTTAATCTTATATCGGTACTTTTAAAGGTTTGGGAAATAATGTAATACCATTAGGCTAAGAGTACAGGTTGCCTACTTTTTGGTAGTGTTATTATCATTTTGCTATTTGCTAATGACATTATTCTAATGTCACATATAGCAGGAGGACTTCAACAACAGTTGGACATACTTGGCACATACTTTGACTTGCATGGATTAGAAGTTAATCTCCAAAAAATAAAAATCATGAAATTCAACCTACCCAAGAAAGATCTCTCTTCTATTCACATCACATATAAAGGGAAGGCTGTTGAGATTATCACATCGTACACATACTTGGGAGTTATTTTCACAGGACCTACCTTCAACTTGATCCCTGCATCTCAAGCAAGGTTAAACAAATGTTATGCTACCCTAGCCTCTCTAGATAAGCAATGCTTTTAGCTCCAATTTCAGGACATTAGTACAAAGATCATACTCTTCCACACTCTTGTTTCCCCTATACTGCTCTATGGCTATGAATTTTTGGGCCCTAGCCTCAGACAGTTGGGTTGGTCTCGTATTGAAAGGGTCCTCATCTCAATGTTGTCCAAGTTCATTCATTTCAAAAGAACTGTTCCACATCCCATCATTCTAGCTGAGTTTGGTGCTCGTCCATTGCTTACAACAACAATATTTCTTGTTGTCTCTTTACTGCATATACTTCATTGTATGTCGAACAAGAGAATATATCCATATTTAGCACTACAATCCTCAATACAGTTGGTAAATCAAGGGGTCAAGAATTGCTAGTATGCTTAGACTACTACTCTACTTCAATCTCTTGGCCTAGACATCATGAGACCTACTCCCACTAAAGCATCAATCAATGCACCATACTCCAATAAGGATATTCGAGATGAGATTTACTCAGCATATATAAAAACTACTTGGACTGATCCAAAGGAACCTCTTTCACCAAAACTGCTCCATTACTCTCACTTTTATCTCCAACTAGAGAATGGATTGATCACTACTCCAAAATATAACTTGATACAGATGTCACACAACCTCAGGTTTCCTCTAGCTCAGCTACAAGTTTTCTCCCACTAGCTACGTATTGAGACAGATCATCACCTCCCCAAAGATCAATGTATTTGTAGATTGTGCAGTCTTGATGTGGAATTCGAGGAGCATTTCATTTTCACTGTCCTGTCTACTACAAGATACGAAGTAGATATTATTGCTTATTCAGAGAAACCCATACACTAAAATCTTAGATTAATTATGAAGACCAGAGATGCATTACCCTTTTCATCTAAGAATTATTCAATCTCAGGAAAGAAATACTTAGTAACAGTCTGCAAAAAATAATAGGATCCTGACTTATCACTTCATTCTTCCAGCCTCTAGAGGCCACGACTAGGAAGCGATAGGGTGATCACAAAGATACAACAAGATCAACTCATCATCAACTCCAACAAAGAACATCTATGACGACATCCAACTCTTACATCACTCACTTCTCTTCAGCCTTGAATGTTGGGAGTAATCCTTGATCCACATATCTTGTATATCATATGTCATCATGTTTACTATTTTTCTTACTTTATTTTCTCTAGAACTGCATTAGGCACTCCCGTTGCTTTGTATATGTCCTACTTTACAGTACTATTGACCTCTTTTGGTCACCGATGGGTCTACTACAAGATACGAAGTAGACATTATTGCTTATTCAGAGAAACCCATACACTAAAATCTTAGATTAATTATGAAGACCAGAGATGCATTACCCTTTTCATCCAAGAATTATTCAATCTCAGGAGAGAACTACTTAGTAATAGTCTACAAAAAATAACAGGATCCTGACTTATCACTTCATTCTTCCAGCCTCTAGAGGCCATGACTAGGAAGCAATAGGGTGATCACAGAGATACAACAAGATCAACTCATCATCGACTCCAACAAAGAACATCTACGACGACATCCAACTCTTACATCACTCACTTATCTTCAGCCTTGAATGTTGGGAGTAATCCTTGATCCACATATCTTGTATATCATATGTCATCATGTTTACTGTTTTTCTTACTTTATTTTCTCTGGAACTGCATTAGGCACTCCCGTTGCTTTGTATATGTCCTACTTTACAGTCCTATTGACCTCTTTTGGTCACCGATGGACATTAATACAAATTCAAATTCAAAATCAAATTTTAATTGCTAAAAATATTATAATAATAAATTCGTAAGTTTTTATTAAGAGATTTAAGAAATAAAACTTTTCATAAAAATCTACACTTTACCTTAAGATAATTGGGAATGCTTCCTTGCTTACCAATAAACTATGTCGATACAATTTCTTAAAATGTTGGGGGTAGAAATATGTAAATAAATACCCACCACATTTCCTTCTCATAGATCTAATATTCCTTAAAAAAACATAATGTAGTACATAAAAGAATATGTCTAGCATATGTTGGATAGACATTGTATTGGAATGGATGACATTTATGACCTTTTATGCAATGTGCTGGCATATATCATACATTATTCTTTGGTACATGGCACCTTAAATGTATCTGGAATATGGTGACGTGTTACCAAAGATTATTTTTCTCAAAATAGCCAACCGTTAAATAATTAAATATTTAATGTTAGTTGATTATATGATATTTATATTTTTAATTATTATTTTTATACATAAGGGAATCGGTTATATTCACACTTTTTCTGTTATCAAATAGGGTTTAAATCTTGGGGTTGTTCATTATAACCCTTACGTCACTTTGTTGTTGTTGATTCAGAGTGAGGGAACCATCGATAGCTCAATATTGGTACCATTTTTGTTGGATTGGCGCACACTTAATGAAATTAGGTCAAGCTACTACCTTTGCACAAATAGGCATGCCTTCAAGGTTTGAACCTGGGTCTCTTTTTGGTAAGCACCGGAATTTACCAATCCACCTAGCTCGTTTGAACCTAGGTATCTTTTTGGTAAGCGTCATAACTTACCAATCCACCTTGCCCCTAGATAATTTAAATGTATTTGTCATCTTCTTTAAATTATTATAGTTTTGTAGTTAACTCTTTGGCATCATTTTTATTGATTGACGAAACCTCATTTGGTTAATTCTCTTCTAAAATTTGAATTTTATGAATTTAAAGATTAATGTTATGATTGGTTAAATTATTTATTACTTGTTTTCTTTTCTATAGATACTCATACACTCAATTTCCAAGAGACCACCTCCAACAATAGTTGATGGACATCAACAATAATGTTATTCAATCTCCACATCCATGTTTTTTAATAGGTTATATGAGATTGAAATAGGTGTTACATCATGACCACTTATTGGTATTAAATAATCTTGTTATTATGCATATACTTCTTAATAATATTTGAACCTTGGTCTCCTTGAAAATTAAAGCATTTAACTAGTTGATATAGTTCCATTTGATTCAAGGGTCCCCAAATCTATGTTTTTTGATAATATTAATGATAATATGTGAATCCTATGGAAATATATTTTCATTCTTTTTTCGTTTGTAAATTTGATCCCTATAAGAAGTTAACTACTCTCTACATAGTTGTTAGTTATATTTCCATACAATCTTTAGTAAATGAGAAATTTGTCTTTCTTATTTCAAAAAATAGGATCTCCACCAATTTTTTTTGGGTTTCTTTTGGAAGCACCATCAAAATTAATTTTGGTAAATCCAATTTTTGAACATTTACATTTTACTATAGATTGAAGCAAATTATTTGCATTAATTCCATTTACTTAGATGTCCATTTCTATGTATATTCAAATCCTATAACTAAGAGGCTAGAAATGAGACTTTCCATGATGACCACCATGTTTATAAACATTTTACAAGAGATGTAATAATACAATTTCAAACTTGGGCATGATTTTGAGATTTATTTTAAAAAATTATATTGTTCCTTTCAAGCCATAAATTCCAACAAATAATAGAAAGACCAATCCTTTGCATAATGTATAATTATTTATCTATGAAACAATTAGTCCAACATTTTATTAATTCTTTCAAAGTTGATGGAGCTACCTAATCTATTCTCATATTTTTTAAAAAGTGACCCCAAAGGGTGTAAACAAAGAGATAATGAATAAGTAAATGATTTGATGTCTCTAGACTCTTCTCATAAATGCACACTTAAAAGATCCATGTTATCATCGTCTTTGTAGACTCTATCCTCTAAGAATCTTGTTTTAGACTGCCAACCAAAGAAATGTTGAGCCTCAGGGAAGGCCTTGAGTGACTAAACATTCTTCCAAGAAGATTTTTAGGAGGAGAATATTTAGATTGCTCTAAATATTTACATCTTAATTTGACCGAGTATCCACCATATTTTGATTGATTCCAAACCAACTGAGACTTATGCGTAGAAATAGGAAAATACAACACTTGAAGCATCTTATGAAGTGCATCCAATATTTAAGTTCCTCTTCTTCAACTAATTACTAATAGAAATTCATGTTCTAGAATTGGTGCTCAAATTATTATAATATTTAACCTTTGGACCTTTATAAGCTAGGCATGTATGAGCCAAAGGTTACCATTTTAGATAAAAAATAATAGGATAAGGCTTCAACCAGACATCAAACCAAAAAATTGTAAAATCTCCCTCATTGACTAACCATCTAATATATTTCTTGATTACTTACAAACTAAGTGATATGAAGTTCCATGTTGGCGGTCCTGTATATAGCGTTCATTTTCTAAATAATTTCATTGCATAAAAAAGAACCTTTATATTTTTAAAGTAGCATTTTTGCCCAACATTTTCATCGATCTTTAAATAATCTCTATTCAACATTTTTTCTAATGCCTAACTCACAATTTTGTAATTCTACAAGCCTTCCCCTTCAACATAGTTATGTTACCTTGAGAAAAGAAAAGTGGTACTCCTCATGATCTAAATCAATAAAGGATTTTGCTTCATTTATCAAGTCAAATAGACTTATTCCTTCAATATGATAATAGACACGTTGGAAAAACTCATATAATAAAAATATAGAATCTATTTTTGTTATTTAATACATGGTTGCAAATAAAATATACAATCTCTTCAAACATTTAATTACAAGTTGGATCAAATCACAAATCCATTCTCTTGAGACGTGATTTACTTGAAATAATGTTCATCCAAAGTCATTTTAATTTCCTTCTATATGCCTACAAGATCTTAATTTCTTTCAAATGGTTATGTTATGGTGGAATGAAGCAAGGTTTGAAGGATCCTCTATATATCTAAAGGGGAAATTAAATATTTGGAAATCCAAATCCTTTGGTAACATATTTAAAGCAAAAAAAAATAAATCCAATCTCGATAATTTACAAGAGATAATAGATATCAATGGAATAGGCAAAGATAGTTATGTGAAAGAAAGATAATTACTTTATGATTATCATAACATGTTGAAAAGAAAGAGTCATCTTGGGCCCAAAAATATAGGGAAATATGGTTGAATGAAGGAGATAAAATATACCAATTTTTTTTAGTATGCAACCATATATATATATTGAATAAAAATATTGAAGAAATATTGAGGAAGAATAAGATAGTAGGAATAAAGAAATTAATTACCCGGGTGTTGTAGGTGAGTTGGAGAGGAGAGGGCAATCCTCCAAGGGAGGTCCCAGGTTCAAATCTCCACCCTACCAAAAAGCTGAATTGGGTATCCAAAATCCAATTGATAATGTTGGTGCGGGCAGGGTCGGGTGCGACTCCCGAGTGACTTTGACAGTGTAGAACCCCCTGTTCGTGGTCTCTCAAACCAAGGCGGCCCCACAAGGGGTTTTTCGCTTAAAAATAAAAAATAAAGAAATTAATTATTTCAAAGATATTTTGTCATGAGCTTTTAAAAAATATTCCATCAATTCCCATACAAGAACAAAATGAAGCTTGATAAAGAAGATCTCTATGAAGGAGCTATAGAAGGTAATTTTCTCTTTCCACCTAACAAAGGACTTGGCCTTGATGGATTTTCTATAATTTTCTTTCAAAATTGTTGGGATTTAATGAAAAGTGATATGTTGAATGCAATTGAATAGGCTAGGAAAACAAGGTTATAATAAGTGAGATCAATGCCACCTTTATTAAATTGGTTCCCAAGAAAGGCAAGATAAAATATTTTGATAATCCTCATCAAATAAGTGTTTATAATATGATTTATAAGATAATTTCAAAAACTATGACACAGAAAAAATAATTCTAGACAGTGTTATCTTTGAGGAACATGGTGGCTTTGTTCACAAAAAATAAGTTCTTGATGATGTAATGATTGTGCAAGATACCATACATTCTCTTCATTCCATGAAAACCCAAGTATGCTTGTAAAATTATATATGAAAAAAACATATGATAAGGTTTGCTAGAGTTTTCTACATGATGTTCTTGTTAGAATAAATATTTATTCTCTTAAGTTCTACTAGGATAGACTTACTTGAGTTACCACTCTTCCATGAGTCAGGTGAACTCTCAGTTTAGACTAGTTCAGATTTGTTGAGTTGTTGTAATCCAACGACTCTCAATGATCAACTTTGCTATTTATACAAAGTTGATCCATGGAATAAAGCAATCAGTTCTTGAGCTTTTCAGTAATGCTTTGCATGTCTAGTTTCCTGGTTTCAATATTGCTTCTCAATATTTCTAACATGGTACCAGAGCAGGGCTAGTTTTTTCTTGCAAGCATTCAACTCTTTTCATTGATCTGGTTCAGCTTGTCCTTCCTTTTTTGGATAAGTCTTCTCTATTTATTTCAGCTTATTTGGAAGTTGTTAAATAGTCTTATTTTTTTATCTATACTCCAATATAGTGTTTATCCACTAAATGTTTCAATAGATCATTACTATCATTTTAAGTGCAAAGTGTTATAAGATATTTGATAACAGGCAGCCACTGTATTTGTTGCCTCACCTTTTTGTGTATGGTGTTATCTAAATATTTGCTTCACACTGCCCTCTCTCAAGAAATTTTTGTTGTCCCTTTAAAGCAATTTTTTTTAACTAATACCTTTTTTGGATACGTTGGCTTCCTTATCATTGCGTTGTACAATTTTTTTTAGTGTTGCCTCTTCCACAGCTCTCTCATAGAACATCTTCAACTGACGTCCCCATTTCAGAAGCAAGGAAAGTGTTGTGGTTTCAAACACAATAGTAACCAACGAGGAGACTGCTATGAGGAACATGTTTTAGATTCGTGCCCAAGGGAGAAGCCAATCATCACAATCTTGGCATCATCGTATCTCAGAGGTTCGTGCCAAACAGTGAAGCCACCATCGCTTACCTGCACTAGCATCTAGGTCTGGTATTTCTGATCGTGTCTTTATTCTGCTACAAAGCAGTGAATACTCCTTTCATTGGCACTGAGGAGACGAATTCTGGTTCGTTCATCTCATTCTTGGTCCTCCTTTCCTTGGCGCTGAGGAGCCGAATACGGGTTCGTTTGTCTGGTTCGTATGGTCTTCTTCAAAGGAACATCATCCTTTCTTCCCTCCAATAAAATGGGTCTTCCCTCATTGGAGCTCAAGACACCCGTGTTCTCTTCAATTGCTGTGCGTTGGAGCCTTGTACTTCCTATGAGTAAAGACACGTGTCTCCCTCGTTAGCACCTTTTTCTCATCCAAGCGACAGGATCTTCTGTTAGCTTAAGTTGGTGCTCAAAAGATAAATTAAGAATATCTTCCTCAGTTCGTACTTATGCGACAATATCACGTAAATTGTCATATCTTCAGTTCACTCCACAAAAGAAGCCACGTCCTTCTTCTCAGTGTTGTCCATCAACGGCTATCCATCTATGAAATGCTATAAAAAACAACCAAAACTCTCTCAAATTCCATCCTTTGCTCGAGTTTTGGTTCATTTTTTTTCACGAGCTACTGTGTTCTTCGAGGATCGATAAGAGGGCGATTCGGCTTCACCAGGAGTAACACTCTTCATATTTTCAATTCTTCCAAGTGATATTAAGTTTTTTTTGGCACTGTCCTACTAAAGCTTGCAGGTCTCTCATCGATTCATCATGGACTCTCTCTTACATTTTCCAAGGCTCTCCTCGAATCGACGTCGATGCTCTCTTCTCGAAGCGAAGTTGGTGTGGTGAGCATGGAAGAAAATGGAGGGTGCAATCCAAAGCAAATAGAGGGACCAATACATCATTGAGGGAGTGTTGCATCTACTTTTCATGAATAGTGCATCCAATTCGAAAGAGAGCCTCAGGAGCAGCATCACAGAGCTGCGTTCTATACCATTTCCCAATGACTCCTCTACGATCTGCGTAGCTTCATTCTAATTGCTCTTTGAGAGCCTTCGAAGGCAATTTCACCTTTAAAAGTTTTAAAAAAAACTTATGTTTTTATAAAAACAAAGGGACTCATCCTCCTTTTTTTAGCTCTTTCCCTTCCATCTATTTCTCTTCATGAAAGATACTTTGTAATCTTATATTTCTTTTTTTGTCTCAACATTATTCTCAATGCCTATTTCAAAAAGGCTGTCAAGAGAGAAGACAAATTGTAATCTCAAGTAAAACAAATTTTTTTTGGAGGGGGGGTTATGGTGTTGATTCTTGCACCTATTGTTTTGTTGGATTCTTTAAGGGGGGAAGTTGTCTTCTTGTGTCCATAATATTGGCAGTCACTGGTGGACTCTTTTTTTGTGTGTAGCACCTTCTTGGCCACTTCATGCTTGTTGCTTCATTCTCATTCTTTGAGCTTATTCTGCATTTTAAGCCAACAATTGCATAAAGGAGTTTCTCAAAAAAATCAAAGCAAGCACTCACAATCTATTGAGCACTTTCACAAAATTTTTCAAAAGCCAACAATTATTCTTATAAATAATTGCCTATGTTCCACGTATCAATATCCTCACAAAACTTATAGTTTCCCTCACGTAAGGGCGGGTTTTTTGAGATAATTGGTATACAGGTCTGGCAAGTTATTTTTGGTTTCAATAGCCTAGGTTCCACGTATCAATCTCTTCAAAACTTATAGTTTCCCTCACGTAAGGGTGGGTTTTTGAGAGGCTTGGTATAAAGGTCTAGTTTTTTGCTACCATTCATAAAACAGGTTTCTGGTTGTACTGCCTATTGCTTCAAAACACTTGCAGTTAAGGGGGGAATATTGGTTCACTACAGTTTTTTTGGAAAAATGAATACAATTGATCCACTCACCCCTCATAACTATCACACATGGAAACCAAAAATATTAAATCTCATTTCTCAAAAAGGGCTCACACACTTGCTAGAAGAGAAGCAACCTGAATTTGAAAAAGAATATGAAATATTTGTTCATAAAGGGAAGATGTATGAAACAATGGGTATTATAAGCACAAATGTAAATGAAAGCTTATGGTTTCATATTTCAGAATGTAAAACTCCATTTGAGAGTTGGCAGAAACTAAAGAACTTGTTTGGGAAAGTAGATCAAATAAGGTCAATGCAACTAGAGGCAGAATTAACAACATTATCTCCTGAAGACTTCAACAATATTGTTGACTTTCTCACCAAATTTAAAGAAGTCCTTACTCAATTCAAAGGTAGTGGCAAGAATAAAATAGAAGAAGAATGCATCTATCTAATTCTTTCTAAATTAAATGGTGTATTTCAAATTTTTGCAACCACCTTTTTGTCTACAAAAGATGCTCTTGGTGCAAGTTTTAAAATGCCCTCTTTAGAGGAATTCTGTGATAGGCTAACTAGAGAGGAAACAAAACTTGCAAAGTATGAGATCTCTCCCTCTTCCTCAAAAGCCTTAGTAGCATCCACCTCTACTAAAGAAAAATTCACAAAGAAAGAAAGAAGTCCCATAACTTGTACACACTGCAAAAAGAATGGTCATTCTGTGAACAAATGTTGGAAAAGACTACAACAACTAGAGGTAGCAATGAAGGATCACAAGATAGACACTAAGAAGAAGATAGGAAAAGCCTTAAATGTTCAAGGTAGAGCTATAAAAACTTCATCAAAATACTGGGTTCTAGATTTAGGAGCAACTCATCACATGACTTCCTCAGATGAGTCATTCACTTCAATCTCCTCAAGTTCAACATGTAGCATAGAAGTTGGTGACTCATCCTTTATCCCGATCAAAGGAAAAGGTGACATATCCATTGATGGTGGTTATATCAATAATGTTCTCTATGTCCCAAACATAGCTACAAATCTCCTCTCCATCTACCAGATTTGTACTTCTGAAAAAGGCAAAACAGTTCTCTTCTCACCAACAGGAGTTGAGATAAGAGACTTTCAAGAACCAAACTCTCTCATAGCAAAAGGAGATATTGATCACAACACTCACCTATTTCACTTCAAGGGATTCAAAAATTTAGAAGGGGCCTCCTGTTTTGTTGCACATGGAGATCTTGAAAGCAAAATTTGGCATGAAATATTTGGACATCTCAGTTATAACTACCTAAAGGAATTGAACACCCATGAAATGGTAACAGGGTTGCCAAAAGTCTCTTCTATTGATGGAGTATGTCCTGGATGTGCTCTTGGAAAGCAACATCAAGATCCTTTCCACCCAAGTGGTTCTCAAAGAGCCTCATCCCCTCTAGAGTTAATCCATAGTGACTTGATGGTCTTCCCAGAGCCTTCTTTCAAAGGAGCAAAATATGCTTTAACCTTCATTGATGATTTTTCCAGAAGAACTTGGGTCTACTTTCTAAAATACAAAAGTGATGTTCTATCCCACTTCAAAATCTTCAAGGCCTTAGTTGAAAATCAAGCCACTTGCAAAATCAAGCAAATTCATACAGATAATGGGGGGAATACTTCAGTAATGAGTTCTCAAATTTTCTATCAAGTCATGGCATAATTCATCAACATTCAGTCTCCCATAATCCACAGCAAAATGGCATTGCAGAAAGGAAAAATAGAACTTTAAAGGAAATGGCAAACTGTATGCTCCACTCAAGAGATCTTCCAACAGTTTTTTGGGATGAGGCAATTAACTATGCAAACTATATTCAAAACCGCACACCTCATAAAGCTCTTGGCCATTTGACTCCCGAGGAAGCATGGACTGGCTCAAAACCTGATGTCTCTTTCTTCAATATTTTTGGGTGTACTACTTGGGCACATATCCCAAAGAAGAAAAGGAAGGCTCTAGATAAGAAAAGCAAGCAACTCATCTTTGTTGGTTATTGTGAGGAAATGAAAGCATACAGGCTCCTTGATCCCACAACTCATGAGGTCTTTTTTCACAAAAATGTTCAATTTGATGAAACATTCCCTCATAGAGATCCTCAACAAACCTCTTCCAACATTAATTCTCTTGAGCCATATCCAATGTTAGAGCCTCAATATAATGAAGATCCCATTTTAGAGATAAATGATCAAACTGACCAAAATGAGGATCCTATACTCCAAACTCCAACTCAAAGTCTTGCCACACCAATTACTCCTTCCACAATGCCAAAATGGGCCCACACCATAGTTGAAGAAGCCACTCCTTACATCCAAAATCTTCCATCATCCAGATTAGGCAACTCCATAGGCTCTGGTCTTGTCTGTCAGTCCATTTCCACAGATCCTCAATCCTTCAAAGAAGCAACTAGTATAAAATAATGGGATGATGCCATGGAGAATGAATTCTCTTCCTTAATAAAAAACAAAACTTGGGATTTAGTTCCTCTACCTAAAGGAAGGAAGTTAGTTCACTATAAATGGATTTACATAACTAAATATGGACATGATGGAAAAATTGACAAACACAAAGCTCGCTTGGTAGCTAAAGGTTTCTCACAAATTGAAGGTATTGATTATTCTGAAACCTTTGCACCAGTTGCCAAAATGGATTCTGTTAGGCTGGTACTTGCACTAGTTGCTTCCCAAAAATGGCCTATTTTTTAGATGGATGTAAAAAGTGCTTTCTTACATGGGGACTTAAAAGAGGAAATATTCATGGAACAACCTGCTAGATTCACTCAAGACTCCTCCCTTGTTTGTAGACTAAGAAAATCTCTCTATGGTCTCAAACAAGCTCCTAGAGCTTGGTATGAAAAAATGGACTCCTTCCTTCTTTCTTCAGGATTTTCTCATTGTGAGTCTGATGCCACAGTCTACATTTGGAGAGATGAAGAAAAAATCACCATACTTGTTCTCTATGTTGATGATCTACTACTCACTGGTAGTGACATTTCTCACATCCAGACTATCAAAGACTCCCTTTCTAAGAAATTTGAGATGGTTGATCTGGGTTTAGCTCATTACTTCCTTGGGATTCAAATAAATCAAATAGATGCAGGAATTTCATTGTGTCAATAGAAATACACTCTGGACCTTCTTCAACGGTTTAAGATGACTGATTGTAAGCCTTCTTCTACACCTTTTCAGTCTGGAGTCACTCTAAGTACTTCCTGCAAATCCCCTCTATGTGATGCTACTCTCTACAGACAGCTTGTAGGAAGTCTATTATACCTCACTCATACTCGCCCAAATATTTCATATGTTGTTGGCTTGATATCTAGATTCTCACATCAACCTCATTTCAGCCATTGGCAAGCAACAAAGAGAATCCTCCGCTACTTGCAAGGAACTACTCACTTTGGGCTCTTATATGAGGGTGGATCCATGGATATCAATGGTTACACAGATTTTGATTGGGCAGGTTCAGTTGAAGATAGATGTTCCACCTCTGGCTATGTTTTTTGTCTTGGTTCTTCACCTATTGCTTGGTCATGCAAAAAACAATAGGCAGTAGCTTTATCATCCATAGAGGCTGAATACAGGGCAACAGTTTTAGCCAGTCAAGAAGCTCTTTGGCTTCGTCAGATACTAAGGGAATTTGGTTTTTTCCATAACCAACCTATTACCCTTTGGTGTGACAATCAGAGCACAATTCATATTGCCCGCAATCCAGTAGAACATCAATGCACCAAGCACATTGAGATTCACATGCACTTCATTCGACAACATATTCAACAAGGGGATCTAAACTTGGAGTACATTCCTACAGAAAATCAAATTGCAGACATCTTCACCAAATCCTTTCCTTCTCTATGTTACATTCAGTTGTGAGAGAAACTTGGAGTAAAGCAGATGCATTAGAAGGGTGCACAGAGGTTTTCACCTCTACTTTCTTCTTATTGTTCTTTTTGGAAGATGGTTTTTTCCCATGTGGTTTTTTTCACCATCTCTCCTATATGTAATAACATTGTACATGAGTACCTCATCAGGCCCAGTTGTTGGGACTCATTTATTTTTTGTTCAATGAGGACAATCTTCGCCATCCGAAGACATGCCTCTTCTTTTTCTTTTCTGAAAGATGGTTTTTCCCATGTGGTTTTTTTACCATCTCTTCAATAAGATTCATTGTACATGAGTACCTCATCAGGCCCTATTTTCGGGACTCATTTGTTACATTCACCCCTAGTATCACTTAAGGGGGGTGTTAGAATAAATATTTATTCTCTTAAGTTCTACTAGGATAGACTTACTTGAGTTACCACTCTTCCATGAGTCAAGTGAACTCTCAGTTTAGACTAGTTCAGATTTGTTGAGTTGTTGTAATCCAACGACTCTCAATGATCAACTTTGCTATTTATACAAAGTTGATCCATGGAATAAAGCAATCAGTTCTTGAGCTTTTCAGTAATGCTTTGCATGTCTAGTTTCCTGGTTTCAATATTGCTTCTCAATATTTCTAACAGCTTATTAAAAAAATGATAAAGGTTGTTCCAAATGGATTACGTGTTGTTATAATACTCGAAAAAATTCTATTTTGATTAATTGATCCCTTGTTGGATACTTTAATTCATCTTGTGGACTCCTTTATAATAACCCACTATCTTCCTTGTTTCTTTATTATTCTTTCTTAAGTGTTGGGGAGAGTTATCTCAAAGGCAAAAATGGAAGGAAAAATCAAAGGTATATAGGTTGCAACAAATGGTCCCTTTGAATCTCATCTCTGATTTGTTGATGATTATTTTCTTTTAGGACATTCCTTAGTCAGTGAGTTGATGGAATAAAAATCAATATGATCATGTTATGAGAAATTTGTTGGATAGTTGGTTGATGCTACAAAATTTAGGATTTTTTTATTAACATTGGGCTAGATTTACAACTAATTATTATAAATATTTTAGGGTTTAAAATTGAAATATTACCATCAACATATTCGAGTATTCTTTTGTCTAATAAAGGAAATAATAAGGAGCCCTAGGATCTAATTTTGGATAGAATGAAATCTTGTTTGGCAGATTGGAAAGGTAAGTTATTAACTATGGTTGGAAGACTACATTGCAATATGTTCCCATATAAATTATGTAACTTTGTGATTGTCAACAAGTATAGCATTTGAATGTGATAAATTTCAAAGCAACTTTCTTTGGAAAATATACGAGGAAAAAATCAGGTGTTCTCTTTGTAAGTGGGACAAGGTTTGTAAAGAAAAAAATATTGAAAATGTAAGATTGTAAAATCATAGACGTATGAGTTTGGCATTAGAGGTAAATTTTGGTTGAAGATTATTCAAAGATGAAGGAAAGAGTTGGGGAAAAATATTTCTTCAAAAATATATAAGTTATGTTAATGCAATAAAATTATTTGGGAAGTGAATCCTACCTAGAGGCTTGACAACATAGAACTCCACGTCAAATATTTTGTAATTAATCAAGAAACATATTATATGGTAAATCAATGAAAATGATTCTTGGTTTGATGCTTGGTTAAAAAATTATCCTCTTATTAATCTAAAATGGAAATACTCAAACATGTTAGCTTGTAAAGGTTCATGGGTTAATAATAATATTAATGTGATCAATAACTCTAGTTCATGAATTTCTATTAGCAACCTAGCCAAAGGAGAGGACCTCAAGCAAATAGCAAATAACCTTCGAAGTATGCTTTGTAATAACCCATATTTTTTAGTTTCCAAAATTAGCATGGAATCAAATCTATAAAATCCCATTTTCATAGATAGCAATATCTTCATTTTTACTATCAATTTCATATCAAGTTAGAATACACTCAACGATAACGTCAAGCTTACCTAAAATTACTAATTAATATTGATATTAGTTTACCATTATTTACAATCCTTTGTAATTAACCCACCCATCCTTTAGGACCCTTCCCAATATTTAGGATCATTCTTATTCTTTATGGTCTAGTAATTCTATATTTTCTTGGTTAAATCAGTATGTAAGTTTGAGTTTCTCCATATTGTATACCACTATATCTAAGATGATTATGTTTTTTGTTTCATTCTTTATGCATAATTCCAAGGGTCATAGTCTAGGTTCATATTGCATATCCTACTAAAATTCATATCATCTTAGACTAAACATGGCAGCTAAATCACATGTATATAGAAACAACATTCTTCAAGTCTAAGAAGGTTAATTACACATTTTTCCATGGTCATGCTACACCAAGCACTATATTCAAGAGATTATTTAATTGACATGGTATCATATGTAACTATATTCTATACTGCCATAAATTTCATAATCTGATAAGTTGAGTACAACAATCCTTTATATGGAAACTTAGGCATTTTATTAAACTCGTCTTATAAAAATAATTTTATTCATGAAATACATTCAAAGCAAGGTAACCTAATTGAATTTAAGAAATGTTTATATTCCATGTCTATTTTATCCAAATAAATATTAGTTTTTAGCATCGAGTTATAATTTTCTTATAATATTCCCTTATAGAAGTACAATATTACCTTTAAGCACTTTGCAAAGTATTGACAATACAATAATCCATTCTCCTAGCCAAAGCTATTAAGACTTGGTAATTTATGAAACAAAATGATATCATCGATACCAATATCTTATTACATTCTACAAACACTACATGCTAACAAACATTTGTTATTTGGTAGTAATATAGATTATATGCAATATTTATAACTATAGTCATTCATATAAGTTCATTACGTGCCATTATAGTGGATTTTATACATCTTTAGACATTGTTCAACCTTATATACATCAACATAGTCAAAGTTTGATATAGAGCATTAGTATTCTTTTGTTATTGTAGATTGAGTGAGGGGGGGTATCATGGAGGAATTTATCCATATAACCAAAACAATCCCAATGTGGAATTCACCATCTCAACTTACTCCATTGAAGTTTTGACCCTCCAACAAATATGTAAATGAATAAAATTGACGAGATAAAGAGAATCACATGAAATTAAATATGTTGTCATGCAATCTACTCAACATGTAGCTTTATAAATGAACATAAGAGTACACACTCATAACTTTAGCCAAATTTTGATATATAATGACCAAATTTATATTAGATGGGATGCATATATTGTGCATGATATGACATCCATCCATACTTGATACACACTAATTTGTTATCAAATAAAAAAGTTAAATGTAACTATCCCCACTTGTAACCAAGTTTGTATGCATATATGTCATGCTCATATACATAGGTCCAAACGTCTAAACTTTTCTCCTAGATTATATTTAAATTTTTATAATTACCTAATGGAAAACCCGCATACTCGAGTAAACATTTGCTTTTATGAAAACATACAAGTATTGCAATTGTACAAAAGCAAAGTGCATAACAACAATATATATTAAATCATCATAATTAGTAATGCAATAACTTTTGGTGCAATCCTCATGGAATTAATGCATTCCAAACCATCATAATACAAGTCAAAGTAGTTAACTATGCAACATTATTCAATATCGTCAACTTTTGAGAAAATGTTATTAACATCAATTTCAATATCCACTCAAAAAATAGGAAATTATACTTGTTCAATGGAAGAACGTAATAGCATGTACTTTAGAATCAACCTTCTTATAAGTAAGAGAAAAATAACTCACACAACATTCTAGTTTGATTTCAAGAGGTCTCAAAGAACTCAAACATTGAGTCAAAGTTAGCAATTACGTATAGATATTCCAAGTCCTAATCTTGAAGCTAAAGCTACAAGTCATGATTTTCAAAGGGCATGTTCACCCTTTTAGAAGACACCTATTAAATGGAGACCCTTGTCTATTTGGGATTCATATTCTATTTATTATGAAAATTGTTATTAGATCCTACCAATTGGAAATATATTCAAGCTTTCTAAAACACAAGTATATTGATTGTTATAACTTTGAGATAACATGACCTTCAATACACTAAACATACCGAGCATTATTGCAAATTCAAGCCTTTGGATTTAACATAAAAATAAAATTGGAAATAAAATATAACCCTTAGCCATCCATTATCCATTTAGGCTATATGTACATATACCTTAGACGTTTATATGACTATAAATTTAAATCAAAACTTTGTGTAACATTTAAAATTAATAAACTCAATGCTTTGTTCAAAATCGAATTGGAATCAATCCCTTTTGTCACGTAATGTTAAAATTAGTCTTACATGCAAATACCCAAAAGGGTTTTCAATAATTCATATGCATGTAGTTAGCTCTCTACATAAATGTTCCTAAGTTTAATAAAAATTCTTTCAGTGGGCAATCTTCCTTGTAACCCCTAAGAGGCCCTCAACCCCTGCCAAGAGCAAGGGAAGACCTCTTTGCCCCTCCCTTTTAGTTTATTTTATCTTTTAGCGAAATCGCGCCCCGTCTTTATGAGGCGCGACTTCGCGCAAGCGATATCGTGCCCCATTAGGATGGGGCGCGACTTCGTTTTTTTAACCTAATTTTTAATTTTATTTTATTTTATTCTTTTGGGCCCGCTTAGACCCAGGTTTAAACCCTCCAACGTGTTTTGGCATCGGCTTTGGGTTTATTTTGCCCACCTTTTTCCCTTCGATTTCATCTATAAAAGGAAGGATGTTCTTGCCAAATCATATATGTGAAGTTTAAGTGCAATGTGATATGCGAGTAATGCGAAATTCTGATTATTGATTAAGCTCAAAATATTTATGATAGTTCATTCTTCTTCCTTTGCTTTCTCTCTGCAAGCTAACCCCAAAGTGCGAATTTTAGATTTGATCTTCTATTGCGTGGATTGGATTGATTTGTTGTGTGACTTGGTGGATCCATGGTGTAGTTCGGAGAGATAGAGTGCCCGCTTGGATACTTCAATCTTCTCTACCTACTTCTGCGATGTCCATTAGGGTTTGCTTACTTTGTTTTTTTTTTTCATTAGTCTATAGTGATATCACATCCGACATTAGTGAGGCATGACTTCACTTGCCCTAATTAGGGTAAACTAGTCTACAGAAGTGAAATCATGCCCCATCCAGGTAGGGCATGACTTTGCTACTATATTATCATGCCCGCTCCAAGCGAGGCATGATTTTGCCCTAGAGCACACCGAGGGCAATTTCAAGATTCTATTTTCACTATTGCATTCCATTCTGCATCTAGATCATACTACTGCATTCTATTTTCTATTCTCTATTACTATATTTCTATTTTATGATTAATTCTCCAAAGGTCAATTTTCAATTTTGTATTAAAAGGTCATCTAAAAGGACCTAGGGGGCTTGACTATTGCACCTCCAAGATCTATTACACAATGGCCTAAGCAGGCCCCCTAATGCTAATTCTATTTTTCAGTGTTTCATGAGTGATCTTGTAGAAACAGGTATTCTTGATATCATTGGACAAGAGGTAGAAAAAGCTAAATCAACCATCGATCTAGATAAGTGCTCTAATCATTCTATTGGTTGAAGATCTGATTTAATTATTGATTCCTAGGCATCTAAAAGTGAAAGGCATTTAGTTTGCATCTAGGGATAATTTTTGTGCATTTATTTTGTATATTTTCTACTTTAAAGGTTTTCTGAAATAAACCCTAGGTTAGTGAGCATTCAAAATAAAGAATCATTTTTAGGCTAGCTCTTGTATGCTTGCATTCTATTTTCAACTATCATATTCTATTTTCTGCATTGTCCTTTATCTTTTCTAGCTTAGATCTAGAAAGGCCAAACTTAGGTGTTTTCTTAAAACTGAATACATCAAACTATCCTGAATATCCTGAGGACTTGGAGCGAGTCCTTAAACCATTCCTGGTGAACCCTTCCCCCTAGCACCGAGTGTAGAGAACAACATACCCCCATGGTTCACCTAAAGCTCTCTCCTTGCGGATCCAACCAAGAATTGTATATGGTAGGGCAGTTTTCCCCCTCTACATATTTGGTGAACCCGACGTGAACACCTCCTTTTCTTTTAAACACTAAGCAAGATCATTAATTCTATTTGAAAAATATTTAAGTAATTAAAATTTATTTGTTAGTGTTTTTCCCTATTTGTTTTTCACTACTTCTAATGGCTCCTTTCCTTAGAAGTCAGAGGAAACAATTAGAGTCTGATTATGTTCCTTTGGAAGATGATCAGATTGATAGGGAAGACCCTAATGTAGATCCAGAAGAGCAAGAAGAGGTAGACATGGAAACTGAAACTAATCTTGATCCTTTTGTTGGACCTAATGGAAGTTATGTATTTTCATCATTTGATCACATTTGGGAATTCATGAAAGCTCATAAGGAAAAACTATTGGAATATGTGGAACGAGAAGCTCATATTGAAAAAGAGGATGCTACTCCTTCCCCTCCCAATAGGTCTCCTTTGCTTCATCATGGTATTCCTACATCTCAATCCTTGCATCAAAACAATTTTAAGAACCAAGTAACTTGTGCCATTACTAATACCACCAATGTTGGAGGGAATCTGCAAGTCCCTCTAACTAGTAGTGGCCAAAAAAATTATTCTCAATTTCCTCCTTCATCCTCTAATATCAATACTATTGCTTCTATTCCACCAAATGTTAGTTATCCACAAAATGCCACATACAACCAAAGTATCCAAAGTTTGAATCCAACATCAGGATTTCAACATACATACATTCCTCCTTTGGGAAGTCTGGGAAACATACATAATAATTCAGAAATGCAGAATTTGACAAGTGTTGTGAATCAATTGGTTTCAAGGATGGATATGATTCAACCTTCAGGGTTTACATACAACTATAAAGAAATGTGTAGTCAGCCATTGGATCCTATTGTTGCTGCTAGACCTTATCCTAAGCATTTTTCTATGCCAGTGTTGCCAATCTATAAAGGGACTGAAGATCCAATAGAGCATTTAAGAGGATTCAGGATAGCTTGTCATGATATTATTTATGATGATATGATCTTATTGAAAACATTTCCAAAGAGTCTTGTTGGAGTGGCATTAGAATGGTATTATCGGTTGCCCAACTATTCTTTGAAGAGTTTTGAGAAGACTGCAGAGATGTTTGTTCATCAGTTTAGTGCTTATATTGAAAAGGAAGTGACTATGAGAGATTTATATGATTTAAAACAAAGTAAAGAAGAAATTTTTTCAGAATTCTTAGCTCATTGGAGAAGTTTAGTTGGCCGATTAAGACAACCTATGTCTCAGAAAGATATGCTTGATATATTCATTGGTAATTTACAAGAACAATTATCTTATGCTCTAGAAACTACTACTATCACATCTTTAGATCAAGCAATTGAGTTAGCAAGAAAAGTGGAACAAGCTCTCATTAGAAGAGGTCAACTTAAGGTTAAAGAAGATAAGCCAATTAAGTCTCAACATAAGAATAAGCATATAGGAGGTAATAGTGATAGTAGGCCTATTAACAATGTCAATAACAACCTACAAAATATTGTACTTCAGAAGCCTCCTCAAAGGAACTTCACAAGACTTAATATCCCTATGGAAGCAGTTTTAAAGCAACTATTGGATGCTAAAGCAATAGAATTACCTCCAGTAAGATAGCTAGATACTACAACTCATTGGTATAAGGTAGATCAATATTGCACTTATCATAGAGTAGAAGGACATTGGATGAACACTTGTAAGAAGTTGAAGCATGTGGTTCAAGATTTGATTGATGCAGGATGCATTGATTTAGGAAATCTCCAATCAACAAGTAATCAAACTCCTACTCAACAAGTTCCAACAATGAATCAAGATATGGGGATATTTAAGGATCCCCTACCTAAGCATGAGCAACAAGCAACCAATCAAGTGGCTCATCAAGATGATTCCCTATGCCATAGCAATGTGGTTGGTATGGTTGGGGTAACTACAAGGAAACAAGCTCAGAATCAACAACATCAACAAGGATAGAGTTCAGTATCTCAGCCCAGTACAATTTTAAAGGAGAATCAGAGAAGAGATTCAGCTACAAGGATTCCACCTATAGTGTTGAGACCATAGTCACAGGTTTCATTTGATCTTCAGAAGTAGTTAGCTAGTACGCCAACAAAGATATCAGTGTTAGAACTTTTGTAGACTTCTCTCGATCATAGAAATGCTTTAATGAAATTTTTACAACAACAATCTATTTTCCTAGACATCCCTCCTGATGCCATAGTTGACACCATAGGTTCTTTTGGGATACATCATGTCTCATTCTCAGATGATGATAAACCTTCCTCAAACTTACATGGAGATTCATCACTTTACATCACCACACTTATTGGGGATACCCTTATCAAGCGAGTTTTGATTGATAATGGTTCATCCCTCAATTTGTGTACATATCAATTCTTTCAAAAATTTGGATTAAAAGAGGAAGATTTAACAAAAACTGATATCATCATTAAAGCTTTCAACAATGAGTCCCAAGAGGCCTGTGGTGTCATATCTCTCCCCTTAAAAGTGGGGCCGAGAATATTGGATACTTTGTTTTATGTGGTACATTGTCTTGCATCTTTTAATCTTCTTCTTGGGTGACCTTGGATCCATGCAATGAAGGTCATCCCTTCTACTTTTCATCAATGTCTCAAGTTTGAATTCAAGAATCAAGTTATCACCATTCCAGGTGACCCTCGACCATTTGAATTTTGTTCAAATATAGAGTTAGCTCAAATAGATTCTTATTCTTGTCCTTCTATTTCTTCAACAATTTCTCCATGTTCCTCATCTCAAATTTTTGAGCATTTTCAAAGTTTAAAAGTGAGTGAGGAACATAAGACCCATTCTTTCTCCTTGGATCATGATAATCAGTTTCTTCAAGAGCCTCTTCTAGATCTAGCCAAGCTACCACCTTCACCCCGAACTATGGGCTTACCTCATAAGAAGGGTGATGTTGTACACATTGGCACGTGTGCTTTTATCTTCGGAGGTATGGCTTCCGAAGAGAAGCTTCATGGTAGCAACCCATCTCTCAATGAGCGCTCTTTTGCTCAATGCTATCTCACTAATGATTATCCCCTTCCTAAGAAGATCATGTCTAGTATGGGATATGCAGGTAAAGGATTGGGACCACAACAGAAGGGTATTCAAGAGCCCTTGGATGTTGATATTTTGCCTAGGAGATGTGGTATAGGTTTTATACCTAATAAGAATCAACCTTTACCTTTTGAGGATGATGACCATCTTATGACTTATGTAGAATACATGGAATATCAAAAGTTGTCAATAGATGATAATAAAAGTGTTAATTTTTCTTTTCCTTCAAAGATAATATCTTGTAATATGGTTGGCTCTATCTATTCTAAAGATAACTTTGCTTTTGTGCTAGAAAATGATGAATCTTTGTATGATATATTTTATGCTAAAAAGAATGGTGCTATTAGAAAATGTTGTGATTATCGTGCCATGAATGTTGAATGAAGAGCCTTAAAAGAGCTTCTCCATGATTTTGAGGATGTCTTCGATCCAACACCTCATGGCACACCCATTTATTTTGATAAGATGTATGGTGCATTTAGGCTTTGCATTGATTTTAACTCTCCATAAAAAATAAATATATATATATATAAGAAAAACAAAAAACTTTCATATAGTTGCATCTTCATTTTCCATTGCATTTTTCTCTTGCTTGCTCATATTGCATTATTTGCTTGTCATCCTTGCATGATTGCTTGACATCTAAACTAACACCTTGCATGTCTTCTTGTCATAAATGCATGATTGATTGTTCATGACTGCTTGCTCATATAGATTTTGGGGATCTTGCGACAATGGCATGTGATGATACCTAGTTAGGTCATAGCTCACATGCATTGCACTTCTCACTAGGACTCTGATGCCTAGCAAGATCCCCCTAGGGATTCTTTCCTTCCTTCTTATTTTCTTCTTATGATCGCTTCTTCTCCTTTTCTCGATTTCTTCATGATGTTGAAAACTCTTATTGCACAAAATCTTTCTCAAAGTCCCAATCTGGGATAGCACTTGCATACTATTTTTACACATATTACACCCCATATGGGATACTTATACATCCTAGTGGGTATTGCACTATTCATGATCTTCTATCGGGTCATACTCTCTTTTGACTCAACAGGCTCAACACCCCATTACAGGATAAGCTCCTTGGTCATTTTTAGTAGACCTCGACATACATCCTAGCGGGTAATCGCCTCACAATAGTCAATAAGGGAGCAACCACCCATAGTGGGTCAAACCTCCACACACTTTTTCACATTGATGCAAGTGCTATACCCATAGCGGGTCTAGCTACCTCATTTATACGATCCATAGTGTCTGACTACACTGGTTCGTTGCAACCTACGCTAGCCTTATACTTTGGATCATTCATTCTTCTCCTTTTTTGATGGTTGACCTTTGGACCTCCATATTTTCTCTTCTTCTTCTCTTTCTTCTTCTTATTCTTCTCTTTCTTCTTCTCTTTCTTCTTCTCTTTCTTTTCTTTCTTATCTTCTTTCTTTCTCTTGTTTTCTCTTGCTTGATCTCATTTCTCCTTCTTTCTTCTCCTTGTTCTTATTATTTTGCATTCATTCATCCTCATGTAGTTTGCATTAGGATAGTTTACATACATAAAAACACTTAAAATAAACAAGCAAAACATATAAAAACACATGCATTAAATCATTACACATAGAACACATAAAATCATAATAATATCCATAACTATGTATTACTCATAGGAAAAAGAGTACATCATGTGAGGTTGGTGTACCACAATCTAGACTCAGTACACTCAACCTAGGGATGCACACCATAATAAAAAATTGGTGCATCATCCCGATCCCTAGCCTATCCTCTCCTAGCTCTGAGAGCCAACTCCCTCTAGACCTCCCTGAGGTGGAGGCAATCTCAGTTGTGCCACCAACTACTGAGATATCATCAACACCCATGATCAAGATCATGATCTACTCATTGACCAAAGGGATGGAGGAGGCTCCATCCTCCACTCTAGAGGGACAGCTACGTAGTAAGCCATCTCAAAAAATATGGCTCTTCGAATGGCTATCTCCAACCTATCACCGATACATTGTAGCTCCACCTGAAGGAGCTGCACCGCATCCCCTACCTGGCTGCTCCCAATGATAGCCATCCCCTTAGCCCTAGCCCACTGGCACTCTCCATCCAGTTGGGCCACCTCTCCCTAAAGTCGGGTAACCTCTACTAGTGTAGTGTCCCTCTCAATCTACAGCTGGGCCATCTATGTCTGTAGAGAAGCTAGTTGTACCCATAACTCCTCTATCCCATAGCTCTAGCCTCCCCCACTACTGATGTGGATGCCTCCCTAGGGTCTCTAACCTATGGCCCCTCTACCTATGTGGGGGTATCTCTCACCCCTCCCTCTGATCCCTACTCCTGGGATGGTCTCCTCTACCACCCAGATCCGAACCCATGTCAACCTCTATCTCAATGTGATAGGAGCCTATTATGCCCTCTCTATGGCCCTATGAGCTACCTCTTAAAATACTCATTGCATGCCTAGGTCCATCACCTAGCACCTCTATACTAGTATGGGGGGAGATCCTCTAGGGTATAACTCCTCTATACCACCACCTATACTCGATGGCCACCCCTACATCACCTACCCTTGGGTCAATGTAAGGAGGATCATCTATGTCCTCCTCAACCCATCTAGTGAGGTCTAGCTCACCTCCAACCCCTACTAGATCTTGGGTCACCCTTTGATACCAGTAGTCCCCTAGGTCCAAGATTCCCTATAAGATCTTAAACTACCACAAGACTCGATCAAACCTGAGTACCTCTAGCTCTCCCCTCTTTGACCTCAGCCATATGATCCTCCTCACCCTCACCAGCTCTATCCTATCATCTACCCAGCTAGGGTGAAGCCTCCATGGTCTCTAGATGAGTTACGTATCCTAAAGCTCATCGATCACCCACCTCGCTAGTGGTAGGTTCCCTACATAGGCCCTCATGGTCCTCTCTAGGGATCTCAACCATCTATATGTTGTTGGTCACTCTAGATCGAGTGATGGTCCTAGTAGTGCTAACGGTCTCCACACCATGATGTGCTCCCAGCACCACACCTAGAGCAAATTCATACACACCAGTCATATACACCGCTTATACATGATGTTGTACAACATCTTGTATAAATAAGCCAACACATAAGGGTCCCATGCGAATCAAACCCCTGATATCACATGTCTATCACTACTCCTACCAGTACCCATGGCAAGTATCATCTGCTAGTGTGGTATGTCAAGAGACCAGCCACAACCCTTGAGAGCACCATGGTTAGAGGGTCCACTCCATAGTGGTCGACTAAGTCATCAACTGCTATGGTGCCCTCTCACACCTAGTGGGTAAAACCTATGGAAAACCATTGTAGAGTGGTTACCTTCCCATGGGCCCTATAAACCTCATTCCCCCTGATGGGGATCCTCAAGATCTACCACACATCCTCCAGTGTGATGGTCATCTCCCCTATCGATAACCAAAAAGTAGAAGTCTCTAGATACCACTGCTCTACTAGGGCGATCAACATAGCCCTATCCATCTCTATCCATGGCATCCTCACCACATGGTCCAACCCCACCACCTCTAGTCTAGCCCTCTCTACCTACCCTAAAGCATCTAGCTCTACCAAAGCCCCTACTCACCACTCTCAACTCTCGAGAATACCTAGCTACATTCACAAAATAAAATTTAATCAGTTCCATAATAAAATTAAAGAAATTAAAATTAATTCAACATCATTTATTAAGCATATGGAAATTACAATTCAAAATTTACACTTCAGGTTTTACTTGTTTGCTTTCTTTTCTTCCTTTTTATCTTTTTCCTTTTGATTTTCTTCTTTTTCCTTAGTTTTCATGAAATCACATCCCCTTTTTAGGGCGTGCGACTTCGCTTTCACAAAATCATACCCATTATTTTTAGGGCATGACTTCACAAAATCACACTCAGTTTTTCCAGGCATGATTTCTCTATACTTCACCCAAGGTAAAATCATGATGGGACTACAAAGTCACGCTCGAGTCATGGTACAAAATCCATCGATTTTTACAATGATTTCCTCTAAAAATTCCTCAAAACCCTAATCAAATCATGAAAAATGAGGTAAAATAAAGCGAAAGGAGGGTCAAAAGCAATCCTTACCCATTCTCGAGCCCCAACCTCACCCCTCATAATCATCACTCGATGAACTAGAAGTGCCATTGTCTTTTTCTCCCAGAGCTCTATTTTCTCTCCTCCTCATAGTAAAAATGAATTAGGGTTTTACCCTTGTTTACCTTTTTAACCCTATTTTTTGATTTTCTTTTTACCCCTTTTTCTTCACTCGGTTGTCGCTCTTTCTCTCTCTTCTTATACATCAATTCTTTTGAGTTTTTATGAAACATCACTTTTTCATAAAAACTCGAGGGGCACCCTAGCCTATAGAGGCATTAATGTCCCTAATGCCTCGATTTACATGTAAATTAAAAAGTGTTTAGAATGACACCATTTTTGCACCACTCCTTTCTTCTAACCTGACCACCCCATTTTCGCTTGTTTTTTTCCTAGTGTGTGCCTACATCCTTTCTTTGATGCATTTAATAGGCCATAAATGCATCAAAGAGGGGGCAAAATGTAGACACAAAAAATTGACCCACTTTCAGTGGGCAATCTTCCTTGTAACCCCTAAGAGGCCCTCAACCCCTGCCAAGAGCAAGGGAAGACCTCTTTGCCCCTCCTTTTTAGTTTCTTTTATCTTTTAGTGAAATCGTGCCCCATATTTACGAGGCATGACTTCGCGCAAGCGATATCATGCCCCATCAGGATGGGGCACGACTTCGTTATTTTTAATTTAATTTTTTAATTTTATTCTTTTGAGCCTGCTTAGACCCAGGTTTAAACCCTCCAACATGTTTTGGCATCGGCTTTGGGTTTATTTTGCTCACATTTTTCCCTCCGATTTCATCTATAAAAGGAAGGATGTTCTTGCCAAATCATAGATGCAAAGTTTAAGTACAATGTGATATGCGAGTAATGTAAAATTTTGATTATTGATTAAGCTCAAAATATTTATGATAGTTCATTCTTCTTCCTTTGTTTTCTCTACTACAAGCTAACCCCGAAGTGCAAATTTTAGATTTGATCTTCTATTGCATGGATTGGATTGATTTGTTGTGTGACTTGGTGGATCTGTGGTGTAGTTCGGAGAGATAGAGTGCTCGCTTGGATACTTCAATCTTCTCTGCCTACTTTGCAATGTCCATTAGGGTTTTCTTACTTTGTTTTTGGCATTTATTTCATCTTCTACACTCACTTTTTATTTTTCATTAGTCTACAATGATATCGCACCTGGCATTAGTGAGGCGTGACTTCGCTTGCCCTAATTAGGGTAAACTAGTCTACAGAAGTGAAATCGTACCCCATCTAGGCAGGGCATGACTTTGCTACTACATTATCATGCCCACTCTAAGTGAGGCACGATTTTTCCCTAGAGCACATCGGGGGTAATTTCAAGATTCTATTTTCACTATTGCATTCCATTCTGCATCTAGATCATATTGTTGCATTCTATTTTCTATTTTCTATTATTGTATTTCTATTTTATGATTAATTCTCCAAAGGTCAATTTTCGATTTTGTATTAAAAGGTCATCTAAAAGGACCTAGGGGGCTTGATTGTTGCGCCTCCAAGATCTGTTACACAGTGGCCTAAGAAGACCCCCTAATGCTAATTCTATTTTTTAGTGTTTCATGAGTTATCTTGTAGAAATAGGTATTCTTGATATCATTGGACAAGAGGCAGAAAAAGCTAAATCAACCACCGGTCTAGATAAGTGCTCTAATCATTCTATTGGTTGAAGATCTGATTTAATTATTGATTCCTAGGCATCTGAAAGTGAAAGGCATTTAGTTTGCATCTAGGGATAATTTTTGTGCATTTATTTTGTATATCTTTGCTTTAAAGGTTTTCTGAAATAAACCCTAGGTTAGTGAGCATCCAAAATAAAGAATCATTTTAGGCTAGCTCTTGTATGCTTGCATTCTATTTTCAGTTGTCCTATTCTATTTTCTGCATTGTCCTTTATCTTTTCTAGCTTAGATCTAGAAAGGCCAAACTTAGGTGTTTTCTTAAAACTGAATACATCAAACTATCCCGAATATCCTGAGGACTTGGAGCGAGTCCTTAAACCATTCCTGGTGAACCCTTCCCCCTAGCACCGAGTGTAGAGAACAACATACCCCACGGTCACCTTGGCTCTCTCTTGCGGATCTAGCCAAGAATTGTACGTGGTAGGGCAGTTTTCCCCCTCTACAAAAATAATAATTTTGTTTCAAGAAAAATACTTTCTCAATGCAAATCTTTGTTCCATTCTCAATATATTTTTGTGGGTATTGGAGAATTTATGGAGCATTTTGTTTTTGCCATTAAACCCTTCTTCTCTTTCAAGTTGTAACTCAATAAAAATCCAATCAAAATGATGAATGAAAGCTATTTTATTATGCAGGTTCATCTTATTCTCTATATATGTATGTGGAACTTGTAGAAATGAAATAGAACATACTGCAACACAATTCCACTAGCACTTAAATGAACAAAATATACAATGTGAATAAATCATAATTACAATGCATACGTTGTGCACACAATATATATTAGATTATCCAATATAATTGTTTATATGAACTAATAAAGCAATTCAAACGACTCAACAAAGTAGTTTAGATGGCTTGTAATAGCATTCAGATTGCCCAACACAATAGTTTAGATGACCCAACACAATAGTTCATTCTTATACTTATTAGTTGGTCTCTTGCTCTTTCTTGTCCATGTATCCCATGTCCTCATAGTAAGTTATTTGTCATTCACCTGTTCAAGCTTCATACGGTGTGGTTTGAACTTCAAATGGTAATGGCTCCAAATATTTCACAATGGTGGCATTACACCCTTGGAGGAACAATTGGATTGATAAATTTAGTATTCAAGTGTTAATGATGAGGTTGTATGACCTGTATCATATCCTTACCTTCGACTACCTTGTTCAATGCTTCAAATGACCCAATCTAAAAATATAATGACTTACCTTTAGTCTAAATGGCCTACACTCTTCAACATATGACCTAGGAACTATATGACCTAAAGTATGGCCTAGAAACCACCTTGTACGACATAGCACTAGAATGGAAGATATGTTAATCACCTAGATGACCTTGTATGACAACAATTGGAAAGAATACATACAACAGATTCAATCTAATTTATTGCATCAATAATTAGTAACAATACATGTAAAGAACACATGGTGGCAATATCTAATGATTAACAAGTATAAATAAATATTGCATCTATGTTAGCCTATTATGTCATTCCCTTACATACATAGTATTTGATCCTATGCAAAATACCTCTAATGTACTCTCCTAGCATACACAATGTAAGTACAATGGACTCTAGCATATACAATGTCTCTTGTGTTTGTTTGTGTACCCTATACCATCTATCATTTCCTTCCATGCAAAAAACACACTTAAACCAACAAATCGAATGAATAAGGGAAGCTTATTTATACAACTAAGGAGGTAGTTGCATCCTCAAACTGACTAACTATCTAATACCTCATCATTTTGTTAAATTACATTTGACATGCATTGACTTACATTTATATTTTATTTCATGTTTCACTTTATGACTTATTTGTACATAACTTATACTTCACTTAACATTACGCATTGTCGCATATAATAGTGCATCACGGATTTGTAACATCAAATATATCAAAACTCTTAATGCGCATATACTTGACTTCCAACATACTTACTCATTGATTATGTAGACATGTCAATTTGCCTACCTACAAGACTTTAAGAGAAAACCATTGTAAATCAATGATAAAAATCCAAAATAGAGCTTCAAGCACAACCTAAGAAAGGGTTTATATTTTTTCTTTTTTCTTTTTGCATTAAAAAATGAAAAGAAATCCCCATTCAAATATTGCAATCATAACAAAAAAAATATAGAAAGGAAATTCAAACATAACCTTAGTAAAATTTTGTAGAAAAACCAAACACTTTTTCTCATTTTGAAAACTTCATAATTCATCTTTCTAGCATGCCTCCATACAATCCCTTTCCTCCATAAAAATTCCATGACAACATACCAAAAGCCCCCTTTATTTTTCCAAGAGGATTTGAGATTTAGGATTATACAATAAAATGGTTTTAGAGAAAATTTGATGCATAACTGCCACAAAATTCTCCTACACCTGGGTGGTGTTGAAAGAAATCAAATAATAACACTCATTTATCCTTCTTTGCTTTCTAAACCACAATGTTTACAAGTGACAATGGCATTTATAAAGATAAAGGCTTAAATATACTACATAAACTAAAAGGGATGTAAGCCATAATTCAAATGCTTCCTCAAATTTCCACCTTTCCAAAGTTAAACCATTAATAAAGCAAGTATGGGTATTATCTCATGGTGTTTCCCTCTTCTTGACCTAATACCAAGGTAGGAAATCATTTACTTAAACCAAACCATATCAAATAAGATTTATGCCCCAAGGGGGTCCTTATCATGGTTTTATCTTTAATTCAAGGTATTACAAAAATATAACCTAAAAAAACAAGTCGTTGTATTTTTTATTTCTTTACAGATCTAAAAAAGGATATTAATCTCAACAAATGTCATTCCTTAAAGCAAATACAAGCATATATTATGTTAATAGTGCATCTAATATTCAACAACTATACATCGTGCCAATTAAGATCACTAATATAAATTTTAAAGAGATTCTCAATATTTAAATCATTGATGGAAACAACCACGCTTATGGAAATAATCAATTCTATAAATGTTTAATGCAAATGCAAGTGTAAATTTGATTCTCTCCATCCATATTTATGTTACGCATCTTCTAACCTCTCCTCAATAATACCTTTCCTTTCTTGGTTAATTAGAGGATGATCCCTATCATATGCATCTTCGAACCTCTCCTCGATAATACCTTTTCTTTCTTGATCAATTAGAGGATGATCCATATCATACATTCAAACCAAAATTAATATTTTTTTAGTTGGTTACACGAGATTAAAACGAATCCCACCTTATTACATCATCTTCAAATAGTGGTATAACAATAAAGCTTGGATATTATTCATATATTGCTTGGCAAGATTCGAACCTTGGTCTCCTCCTTGAATGTGGAGAAAACTAACCAGTTGAGTTAATGCCTTTTTTTCTATAAACCAAAATAAATAATTAGTCTAATTTACAAAATTACCATTTTGATCACAAAATATCATTAAAATAATTAATTGTTTTTTAAATATATTTTCCTTCTAAGTAAAATATGTCAAGCCATCAATGTCAGGTCATTCTAAGACAATAAATAAATGATATATAATTGCATTTGAAAATTTGGGATGTTATATGCTTTAAGAGTTCTATTTGTCTATTTTAGATGGAAAGACAAGCTAGTTTGAAATTTATCAAAATATGGTTTATAGTTGATCAATTTGGTATATAAGGATTTAGAGCACTTTGAATTTTCTACTCTTAAAGATTTTCTTTGGATGAATATTTGGTTACTCGAGGTCCTGCCTAGGAATTGGACATTCTTTGGTTAGTAGCCCAAACCAAGATTCTTGTAGGTGAGAGTTTACAAAGAAGGGGATATCATGTACCTTTTAGGTGTGCCTTGTGTGATAGGGATCAGTAAATATCAAATAATGTACTTTATTATCCCTTTGCTTATACCATTTGTGTTAAATTTTTCAAAAAATACGAGAATACATTGGACAACTCCATCAACATTAAAAGTTGATAAAATATTAGATCAATTGTTTCAAGGGTAAAGCACTATGCAAGATGTGGAGGATTGGTCCTTCCATTATTTGTTGGAATTTATAGCTTTAAATAAATAAAATATTTTTTAAAAACAAATCTCAAAATCATGCCCAACTTTGAAATCATATTATTGTCTCTCTTGTGGAATTTTTTAAAGATATGGTGCTTATCATTGAAGTTTCGATGTAAAAAAAAGAGGTGCTAACCTCTTGGTTATATGATTTGAATATACATGGAAGGATAATCTATAACAATGGAGCTAACACAGAAGATTTATTTCAATCTATGGTAAAATAAAATGTCTAGAAGTTGGTTTTAACAAAATTAATTTTGATGATGCTTCTAAAGGAAATATGGGAAAAACTAATGGAGATGGTATTTTTGAAATAATGAAGGCAAAATTCTCCTCTCAAAATCATATGCAACTTCAGCTTATAGCTATGTAGAGGCGAGGGCACTTCTTACAAGAGTAAAAAACTATCACTAAAAAGAGATGTATATTTCAATAGAGAAGGATTCATAAATCATTATTAACTCTATCAAAAAAAATATATGTGTGGATTAGATTTATGATGTCCATTATCTATTGTTGGAGTTAGTATCTTGGAAATACCAACACATCTATAAAGAATAAGGAAATTGGGTCAACACATTTATAGAGAAGTAAACCTAGTAGATAGTTTAGCTACTTGTGGATCTTCCTCTTGGCAAAATTCAAATTTTAAAAGGTTATTGGATGAGTAAGATTTTATCTTTTGATGAAAATGATGAGGAGTTTATTGCCACAATGCAATTTTTAATTGATGGAAAGACAAGAAAAATATGCAAATTGGATATGATTTATTTATTTTTTAATTGGTTATATGTAATAGGAATAGACCCGACCTCTATTGCATCAAGACCACCTAGTGGAAGTACAATAACTTGACAATTAATTATATATGTATGAGTTAGTAAGATTGGAACTAAAGTCTCTTTAAAAATGAAAAAATAAATTGATTAAACTCATATAGGGCCTAAGCGGCATGTTGCGTTGGGTGCTAGGATTTTTGGAAAACAAAGCCCTGTAGCCCGGTGGATGCCCTTTTGGATGGAGAACTAATTTGGCAGTTGGCCTTGCAACAACAGTTTGGTTTGTTGGATAGAAGGTTGGGTTGCTGAAGGAACCACAATTAGGGGTTGGGTGGAAGGCTAGGTCAGTGGAAGGAACCACAATGGCTAGTTGTGTTGTTTGGGAGGTTGTTTTGGAGGAATGTTGGTTTTGTTCGTTTTGGGTTGTTGGGTTTTCTGGGTTGTTGGAAGATCTTCTTTTTGTTGGTTGTGGATGTTGGATAGTTGGTTTTTCTCCTTGGTTTTTTTGGTCTTTGCCCCTCTCTGAAGTTAATACCAGGGGGAGACCTTGGGCTTCATCGATGTCCATTGAGAAAGATTCATGTTGTTGGCCCCCGTGTCTGGCAGGTGTGGTTGTTCTGTTGGTTGTTTGCTGGATGTGGGTGCTTAACATATGGGTTTTTCTCCGCAACATTATTTTGGTCTTTGTCCCTCTCTCTAAAGTTAATACGAGGGAGAGACCTTGGGCTTCGTCATTGTCCATTTGAGAAAGGTTCATGTTGTCGGTCCCCATGTCTGGTCGATGTGATTATCTTGTTGGTTTTTTGTTTGCTAGATGTGGGTACTAGACATATGGATTTTTCTCCTCGACATTCTTTTGGTCTTTGTCCCTCTCTTTGAAGTAAATACCAGGGGAAGACCTTGGGCTTCTTTGTTGTCTGATTAAGAAAGGCTCTTATTGTCGAACCTTGTGTCTGGCGGGTTGATAGGTTGCTAGGGGCGGTCTTTGATTTATTTGTTGTGGGAGGTAGTCCTCTGACCCTGTGAAAGGGTTTGATTTTTACTTCTTGCTTACTTAGCTTGTGGATGAAGATCTTCTGGTGGTGAGGGACGTTCTTGGATTTGCTTCTTTCTTGGACTTCCTTGATCTACCCTTTTTCGTGGCCAAGTAGTGTGGCAGATCCAAATCCAGGTTTTGAGGGAGCAAGGTTGCTTTGACCTTGCGATCTTGTTCCTTGGTGTATTTTGGTAGATTCTAACAATTTCTTGAGCTTGATGGGCGAAAATCTTGACTGGTTGTGTTGCTATCTCATTTTTGGTGGGATGTTTCAAATTTTAATCTTCTAGCTAAAGTGCAGGCTTGGGCAATTTTTTCATGGCTCGTATATTTGATCTCCCTGTTTAGGCGAGATGTTTTAAATTTTATTCTTTCTAGCAAATGCGTTAACCTAGGCATATTTCTCTTAGCTAGTGGTTGGGTTTTTGGTTCGGTTCTCCCGCTGGGCAGTTTTTTCCATCTTCCTTTGAGCGTTCCAAAATTTGTTATTTTTCATTTTGAGCGCTTAGATTCAATTATCGTTTCCAAGGTTCTAGGTTCCTTTCAAAACCTTGTGATCCTCTGTTAGAAGCTTGTTTCACTTCAAGGTTTTGGGTTCCTTTCAAAACCCTATGTTCAGGTTCTAGGTTCCTTTCAAAACCTAATTTTCTTGTCGGTGTCTGATGTGTCTGGTTCTCCTATTGGGTGAGAATTTTCAAATAGGCAAAAAAATTCAAATTTCAAATCTGAGTACTAGTTTTATTTCAAATTGGCAGGTTCTCCCGTTGGACGAGAAATATTCAAATGGGCAAGAGAATTTCAATTGTCAAATATGAGCACCTAGTTTTTAAATTTCATTTTGACGAGATCTTCGTCGGATGCTAGTTTCACATTTTGGATGTTGGATGCTAAATCATTTTTGTCGTTTCACATTTCGGATGTTGGATGCCAAATCAATTTTGTCGGATGTAAGATTAGTTCTCCCTCGAGGAAACAACCTTATTTATATTCTTTGATTTTCATTAAATATCTTTATGGCTAGATTTAGGTTTGGGATTCCTTTTAAAACCCTAATGTAAAAGGTTTCCGAACCCTTTCAAAACTCCCTCTTCCATCTAATAATAAAAAAAATTATTTTATTATTATTTAACTAAAAAATATCAAAAACCCATTAAAAAATCAATGAGTATGGTTCCTTTTTTGGCCATATATCTATTTAATTTAAATTTCATTTTTATCAATTTTAAATTCTTAAATATTTTTAATTTTAAATTTCATTTATATCAATTTTAAACTATTAGATATTCTCAATTTTGAAAAAGAAAATATATAAAGACTCTATGTTGGGACACCCTAATAGTACGTCCTTGGATTATTATCCAAACTATCCAAGATCGAAGTTGAACTTTTATCTAAACTACGAAGTTTCGAATCATGACGAGAATGCCCCGTTGTAGTCTAAAATATAAATTTGTACTTCTCATTACTTTTAAATAAATTAATTAATTATTTAGAAAAAAATGGATATAAAAGTTGCACCCTTAACCCATCCACCGACCTGCCAACACAAGAATATATATCAGAGTTTAACTGCCTCAAATTCAAAACTTAACGGACAACCTAAACCGTTTGAAATGCCACTAATTCAAAACTTCACGTACAGCTTAAACCGTTTGAAATGGCCACCACGTCCCATTTATCAACCTGTCCTTTCCACCAAAACCCAACAACAAAATAAGTGGGTATCGTATTTCACTCCGTTTGAAGCCCGTGCTAAGCATTAAACGTAAGAGCCGTCCATCGGAGTCCATCGACGGCCGGCATTCAGATAACGTGGCAGATTGCAGCATGCGGCGGAAATTAATTTTTATATCGCCTTCTGTATTTTCCGGCCATGCCAGACCTGGAGACTCCTCTAATTCCTTAACGTACCAGAATAATAACATTTCTACTTGCGTGTATTCCCTCCATCTTTCTGGTACAGCAGAGCTTCCAATACCTCGCCGTCAAGTCTTCTCTATAATTTCAATTTTCCAAGAATTCTTCAGGGCTCTCAAATTGTATGAGATTTGCATCAATTTTGTAAAATCTCACGGAAATTTTAATGTTTCAACTTCTTTGTCAAGAAAATCTTTCTGCACTCAGATTATATGAGATTTGGTTTAGTTTTGTAACATTTGAGGAAGATTTTGAATGCTTTAATTTCTTTGTCCTTCTTCAGTACTCTCAAATTATATGAGATTTGCATTATTTTTGCAAAATTTGATGAAGATTTTTAATGCTTTGGTGTTCAGGTGATTGGCGATGGCAATGGCGACGGCTGCGCAGCATATTCATCTGAAAGCAGGAGGAGGCTTTGGCGTTGATCGTATGGCTGGGGGCCAAGGGACCTGGGGCTTACCCGCCAGAAGCGCCTTCTTCGGGCAGCCTGTTGGTTCGTTTTCTACCGCGAGAATTATGGTAGCTCAACTGCCTTGTGACAGGGTTTTGAAGAGCATCAAGTCGGCAAACGGCATCGTTTCCATGTCATTAGCGACTGAATTCGCCAAAGAGACCACGGTGAGTGGTTTCGAACCTTTCACCTCGATCATACTCTAAGTAATACGTTTTAATCACCGTTATTAGTATCTGACCAGTTTGCTTTCGTTATACGTTTTAATCACCGTTATTATTAGTTTTTAAGGTCACGTGATGTTATATAGGGTTAATTCATATTCAATGTGCAATGGCCCTCTCACTCTAGGATTAATTTATACTTTAACATTGGAAATAGACAAGCGGATAAGCGCAGAAGTTATCAACCTATTGTGGAGATTTGAGATTTACATTTGTCATGGTCGAGGATTTTAACTTTTATCTAGTACTGCCCCATCCGCGCGTACTAAAGGAGAAAAGGTTGTTAGTTAAGATGGACCTCGATTAAATATTTGCCTGTTCGAGCTTTACAACGTCTGGAGGTTCCTCTTTCATTTGTTTCTTCTGTCTCGGGCCGTGTGTTTAGATTTATTTAGTATTTTTACAGGATAGGGATCGAGTTCGTTTGTGTATACAGGATCCGTTCCTCTTACATTTGTGTTTAGATTTATTTAGTATTTTCACAGGATAGGGATCGAGATCGTTGCTTCTTTAGCGGTTACGCGCACACACAGGATCCGTTCCTCTTACATTTGTTTCTTCTGTCTTGTCTTGTGGTTTGTGTATACAGGATCCGTCCTCGTCCCTCTTACGTTTGTTTCTTCTGTCTCGTGGTGTGCGTTTAGATTTATTTAGTATTTTTACAGGATAGGGATTGATTTTATAGACAGGTAAGTAGAAGCTTAACAAGTAAAATAGTTTTTGAAGTTTAAACGATTTTCTTTATCCATACTTCTGGTACCACAAAAGACAAAACAGCGGGGCGCCTCATTCAAGAAAGGGTGGAAGTAGTTTTAAAAGGCCTGGAACTCATATAAGAGGGAAAATGGAAATTTTCAAGAAAGGGTGGAAGCAGTTTTAAAAGGCCTGGAACTTATATAAAAGGGGAAATGGAAATTTTTAAGGTCGCCAGACCTCGCAAAGGCCCTCTAGAGAGAATCCTCTTCACTTCAAAAGCAATTATAATTGGATCGAGCTGACGACAAGGAACCAGTCAAAATCAAACCATTGGAAGAGCCCTTTAATTACAGGGCAGGGCTTTCTCAGATTTATAATCTTGATCTACAGAATGTTAAACCTGTATTTAAAATCTTAAAACCTCTACCTTTAGGTCTTAAGAACTCTAACCTTTAAATAAAAGCCGATGTACCATTCAAGTCCGTTGTTAAACAATGAAGGGCCAATAGCTTAATGGGCTGGCGCGGAGTTCCATTTTAGTGGTGGTTGAGTGCTGACGATAGAAAGCTATGACATGATCAGATTAAGATCGAGGGGTCAAGGTTACAAACGGCTCTGAACCGATGGCTTAAACATTAAGAGGTGTTTATACGCGGAAACGATGTGTGGCCCACTTAGTCGATATATTCAGTACGATTGTTTAAAATTGTTATGAACAATACGAAGTTTAAGAGTTGAAACAAGTTTGACTAATAATTGGCAGTGGGACGATCGAAACTTCTGGCTTGTTTATCCTTATTTCGTCGCATCATTTTCCTTGGACTACGCTTATACATATTTATCCAGTTTTATTTTATTTTATGTTTTTTAAACACACTCACGTATATCTGGTTAGTTGTTGAAACTTTAAACACACTCACGTATATATTGGCAGTGCGACGATGCAAAATTCTGACTTCTTTATCCTTTTTTTGTCGCATCATTTTCCTTGGACTACGCTTGTACATATTTATCCAGTTTTATTTTATTTTATATTTATTCCTTGGACTACGCTTATACATATTTATCCAGTTTTATTTTATTTTATGTTTTTTTAAACTCACGTATATGTGGTTAGTGTGGTTGTGACCAACAAGTTGTTGAAACTTTTAAATTTTTAAAATGAAAGACTAAAGTTATACATTGCGAAGTTTTATAATTATTATTTTATTTTATATTTAATAAAACAAATTTAGCATCATTTTGAACTTAGTTTTTTTAATATTTTATAATTATTATTTAAAAATAAAAAACACTGTGCATTCAAATTAAAACTAAACCATTACCGTGCAATGCTTAGCTAAATAAAATCAAAGTTTAAGGTTTATTGTAAGTAATTAAATTAATTGGTTAGATTTTTGAAAGAAAGATTAAATTTAAATCTTATCAAGTAATATATGAATAATATTTAAATTTTGTTGTAATATTATTTCATAATAATAAAATAAAAATAGATCTGTTTTAATTTCATATATATATATATAGATTTATAATTAATAATCAAACACTCTAAAAATTTTATCTCTTATATTGAATTATTTTTTTTGGGCTGGTTATATATCTAAACTTTTATTTTACCTAAAGAGAGGTATTCATTTTGAGGAGATTAGTGATAGTGAAGAGGAAGAAAATAGTTACGTGGAAGTTCAATAAGAAAAGCAAGGAGAAGAATTAGAGAAATAGTTAATTTGAGCAATCGAGCATGGGATAAAAACAAAAAATGGATACTCCTAATTTTAAGAAAAGCCTAAACCCAAAAGAATTAATAGATTGGATAAATAATATGAAGAGGTTGTTTGATTATGAATATATGGAGGATCTAAACTGGGTCAAATTTGCATTCACATGATTGAATGAATATGTTTTGATTTGGTGGGATCATATCCAAATGAAGAGGTGATAAAAAGAAAAGGATAAAATTTGGACTTAGATAAATTTATATCCAAATTACTAGATTGGATTATTTAGAAGACTCTAACACTTTAATTAGCAAAAAGGATTAGGAGATTACAATTATTTTTAAAAATAAAACATAATCAAATCAAATTGAAACCCTAATGATGATGGATGATCGGGTGCTATTCATCTCTATTGATTTTTTTTTTAATGTTGTGGAATAGGTAGCCACCAGATGATGGATGATCGGGTGCTATTCATCTCTATAGTCGTTCAAGCCGCCACACACTACTCCACGTAGTCCGCCCCCTATAACCGATGTCCGTCTCTATGGCCGCAAGCTTCACACAGTATTCCGCGTAGTCCGCTCATATAACCGCTATTGTTTGGTCTCGCGTTGTTTGCCTAGAAAGTTGCCACACAGTACTCCGTGCAGTTTGTCTCTTCATTTTAAATATTTTACACCACTGAAAACAACAAGGCCCAAGATTTGAACCCTCAACTCGTCCTTCTTAAAAAGTTTGGCCACACCAATTATCTACACCTCGAACCTATAATAAAACTTTTTCAATTTTTTTTTTTTTTTTTAAATATGTTAAAAACTTTGGATATTCAATTTGTTAAAACTTTTAAACAAAATTTCAAGTATTTGATTAAAAATTAATTTTTCAAATATCAATAAAATATTTACATTAAAATATACAAACAACTAAAAACAATAGAACACAATACATATTTAATATTTAAAAATATATTAAATATTTTAAAAACATTTTAAAATAAGTTATAAAACGTATGTACAAGTATAAAGTCAAACTCTTTTCGAAAAGTAGTTGTTTTTCTAATTTTTAGAGTGAACATCAAACCCTAGTTATTTCTAGTCAATTGGTTTAAGTAAGGAGGTTAAAGAATATAGTTTTTAAATATTAAGTGGATTGGTAGTTATTGTATTTATTAAGAAGAGATTTAGGTTTAAACTTTGGGGTGTTAATTTGTAAAGTAATAGTTTGTTAATCCGTGCGCGTAGTAGACCGATGACAATGGTAGGAATCCTAAACGACCAACAGTCCCCCTTATGCCAGGTCAACAATAACAAGATGAAATAAACTTGTTGAGAACAATCTATGTGGTAGGGGTCCCCCTTATGCCAGGTCAACAATAACAAGATAGAATAAACTTGTTGAGAAATGTCTATGTGGTAGCGGTCCTCCTTATTCCAGGTCAACAATAACAAGATGGAATAAACTTGTTGAGAACAATCCATGTAGTTTGAACCTTATACTTGATAATTACTAAAAATAACATGATTGTAACCAACTCCCCTATATCTAAAAAATATATTTTAAAACTCAAACTTCATAAATTTCAACTTAAGAGGAATTTAACACAACTAACCATAAGAGTATTGATTTGCAAATTTCTGGATGTTATTAATCTTAGTTTCAAGGATCTATATGAATTTATCTTTGTTCTTTAATTATCTTGTTGTTTTATTTGTAAATAACAAAGATAATGGAAAAAATTTCAAGATGAGTCGTGTTTTTAATAGAAAGTAAGGTTTATTAATATAATATTGACATATTAATATTTTAAGTCATATTAGTTTTTTTTTATTATTATTATCTAATTTTAAATAAAGTTTTTGTTTAAATGTATATTTTGAGTAGTTTAGCAGTAGAGTTTAAAACTTTGAATAAAGGTTTAAGGTCCAAATCTTGTAAGGGATAGGATTGTACAAAATGTATGTTTTGATAGCTGTAGTATGTATGGTATATATATAGATAAATAGTATTTGTCTCATTTGGCCTATGGCTCTGTGGACGGTAAAAACTATTTTTATCCTTTCTATAAGATTATTTTTATTTTATCATGTTTTTTTTGAAATGATTATGTTTGTAAGGAGATTAAAAAATTCATGCGAAAACATATTTGCACTCGAAGGGTGATATATGATGGAGAGTTGGCAATGCATCTAAGAATTTATGTGATTTTGAATCTAAATGGTGTACTCAAGGGTGACATTTGAGGGAGAGTTGGTAAAGTATGCAAGAAATTAAAAATTGTGTGATTTTAAAATTGGATAGTCTACTTTCAAAATTTGCTCTATTGGAAATAAAGGGTTTTGAATAGAAATCGAGATAATTTATTACAAATACATTTTTTTTTTATTTGGTGCATGTCATAAATATGGTCATTGAACAAAATTGCCTAGTCATAAAGAGGTAAGATTATTGAGCAAATCTAATTGATCAAATTACCTGGTCATAAAGAGGTAATATTATTGAGCAAATCAAAATAATAATACAAATATTTTAGACAAAATAATCCAAAAGCCTCTAGTATTATAAATAAAGATAAATATATAATAATTTAGATAACATAGAAGAAAGTGATATAAAGGAGAAAGTCCAAAATGTATATATTCAAGAGAGGAAAAAAAATACCAAACTTAAAAAGAATTTGAAACAAAAGGTAATTGTCATAATAATCTTGGTAATGATCAAAATAAATTTGGGAAGTATCATCTGAAATTTGTAAATAGATTAGATAGGTAAAAAGGGAACTCAAAAGAGGGATGGTAGAGTTTAATAGGGATAGGAAGGAGGTGGAGGAAGGTAAACAAACCAAGATACGAAAAGCAACGATATCAATGAAATTATGTGACCCCAACCTGAATATGGGACGAAGAGATTCACATAATGATAAGATCTAAAAAGCAACAAGGCAAATTTACATGGAGATCTCAAACTTTATGTAAAAGATGCATTAGGGGAAAATGTTGCTTGGAAAAATGAAGGTCATTTATATTATATCAGGGCCTTGTACTTCTTTGAAAAGAAAACATAGTGCAAATTCTTATCCAATGAGAGAATGTGAATGTTTATGTTTAAACTAAAAAGTTGACTATTATACATCTCGAGTACTAACATACCACTTCTAAATATTTTTTCTTTCAAGAAACAAAGGTAAGTATAGCTACTATAACTTTTAGTATAATCAAATAGGAACTTTAGAGTCTTTGGTTTAGATGTTATAGATCAAGTAGGGAGAATTACTATTTTATGGAACTCCTAGGCCATAGAGAGTGTTCCTAGGGATGCCACCAACAAGAAGATTGTATTAGATGTGAAAGATCACAACTCGTTTAGGTGGTCTAAAATGATTGACTTTAAGGGTCACCTCTCCCTAATTTGAGAAGTTGTTTTAATGATATGAATTTAGTATTCATAGGGATGGACGTTAGAGGGCTACATTATTGAAGGCAACCACAATTCAATCTTTGTATTTTCTCATAAAGAGAATAGGCCAAGGTAGGTCCTCTTTTGATTTAAAAAAATGGTTGGAACATCCTTAGTTTCAAGACTTTGTGGAGTATTGTTAACCAACAAGTAAGTGTAATTTTGAGTTGAAAATGTACTACTGAAGGTATTGAATTTGAAGGTTTTCAAGAAAATATAGGGAGAAAAGCCTTATTGGATGAGGGGGTGAGTATTCTAATAATATTTTTCTCTCATGAGATGAATGAGTGGAAAAGGGAGGAGGTGGAACTTTTACAAAACAGTTTGGATGATCTTTATAGAAAGGAGATCTATTGAAAATAGAAATTAAGGATGATATGGATACAAGAAAGTGACCCAAATTTGAAGTTCTTTTAGTCTACTTTGATCAGAAGGAAATAAAATAATATAACCAAGATCATAACTCTGAATGGAAAGTGTAAGTCTAGCAACAATACAAGGGTGAAGATAATGGAAAATTTAAGTAATAAAGAGGACATTGACAAAAGGTTTGAGCAAGCAACCTTTTTGAAAGATATTTCCTTATTTATCAAGAGAGAGCATAATAAATTCTTAACAACTTCAATTCTTAACAACTTCAATGTTGAAGGAAAAGGTAAAGAGGATTGTCATTAACATTAAGGGCAATAATTCCCTATGATCAATGGCTTTCTAATAGTTTTTTTTCCAATATTTTTGGTATCTTTAGGAGGATGAGCTATGACAACTAGTTCATGAATCATGTTCCACTAAAACATATTATCAAGGCTTTGAATGCACCCTTCATTGTTTTTATTTTCAATAAGGAACAATAACTATATTGATGGATTTTGACCTATATCCTTATCTAATAGTATCTACATTATCATATCCAAGGTAGCAAGCCATTTGGTATCTTTATTTCCATAGTTAGTATCATAGGAATGAGTTTCTGAAAGGGATAGCTACTTTGAATAGTGTCATTCTTATCCATAAGTTATGCACTCACTTTCCATGATTGGATAGAAAAATTAATAATGAAAGATGTTTTTGAAGTTTTTTTTTTTTTTACTTTACATTGTGGAATCGATAACCGCCACAAACTCGGGCATCTTGTCTGGTTTTTTATGGCTGCTACAGTATTCTATGATGTCCGCCTCGAAAGCTGCCACACAGATCTTCGCGCAGTCCACCTCTATAACCATCATGCCACAATCATTTTAAATCTTTTACGTCGCTGAAAGAAAGGGACAAGCACTTAGTCCGATGAGGTGCGAGATTTGAAACTTGGACCTCTGCATGTTTTTAAAGTTCTAAGATAAATTTTGGTGAGATTTTTTAGATAAAGTTCTAAAAATATTTGGCTTTAGGGTGGACATATGAGACTAGATTAAAATTTGCTATTCCTTTCCTACCTTATTAGTATTAATCAATGGATCTTCGAAAGGCTTCTTTTTGATGTATTGATGTTTGAGACAAGGGAACCTATTATCTCCTTATTTCTTTATTACAATAAGAAATATAAAAAAAACAAAGAAAAAGTAACAATTAAAAGGGTTGAGAGATTCTCAACGAGATGATTTACACTTAATTTGTGGTTGATATCGTCTAATAGTTTTACCTTCTTTATAAAGGTTAAAGAACTTGAAGAACTCTTTAAAAGTTAGGAATGAAGTTTACGAATGGGCTTCAAGATATGTATCAACTATCAAAAGTCAAAAGACTTTTATTTTTAGACATGGATATGAAATCCTAGCTTTGTATTGCAAGGCAATTGGATTTGTAAAGTGCGAGTCTTTCATTTATTTATTTGGGAACTCCTTGATTCTAAGGTATATTGAATAAGTTTTGGAATCCATTGGTCTAAATATTTAAAAGGAAACTAACTAGTTGGAAAGTTTAAAGTTTATCATTTGCAAGTAAAATTATCTTGATTAAAGTAGTACTATCAATCTTGTTTAAGGAAACTTCAAAGGAGATTGCGAATGACATTCAAAAAGTCTTTAATTTAAATGGAGGTCATAACTCTTGTCGTAGTAGTAAATGAAGATTATATGTTGGAACTTACTGGGATGTCCCCTAGTAAGCTTATAAGCTTAAGAAAATTGAATGATACTTTACTTCTTTAGAAGATGAAGGGAGATTGCCAATGACATTCAAAAAGTCTTAAATTTAAATGGAGGTTGTAACTCCTATCGTAGTAGTAAATGAAGATTATATATTAGAACTTACCCGGATGTCCCCTAGTAAGCTTAAAAGCTTAAGAAAATTGAATGATATTTTACTTCTTTAAAAGATGAAGATAGATTCAAATAATATTTTAAGTAAGAAAGACTCTTGAGAGGTGTTGAAAGGATTATGAAGAAGAAGGAGGACTTGGAGGTTGATGTTAGCCTCTCCAAATCTTAGAAGGTTCAGGTGCAGATTAAGAAAGAGGACTTTGAGGTCGATGTCAACCTCTCCAAATCTTAGTTAGCCATTATGTTCTGTTATTTTGTTTGCAGTAGCCTCTTGTGTTGGTTTTCATGTTGTTCTTTGATCTGATCTTTTTATCTGGTTGTACCTTTTTGACCTTGAGCTTTTGTCCCTGGTCAAAGTTTTTTTTATCTATATAAAAGAATTGGGACCCTTCCAAAAACCCTTGTTTTTTTTTATCTATATAAAAGAATTGGGACCCTTCCAAAAACCCTTGTTTTCACCGGTAATTAAAAAAAAAGAATTATCTAATTTAGAATTCTAAAGTCTTCCAAAGAAATTATCAATGATAAAGAGAGGTTCATGAGAAATATTTGTGACAGAGCCTAAAATTCAGACAAAGTTTCCACTTGAAATTTGAAAAATGCTTGTAACTAAAAAACCTGAGAAGGTGGCGCTGTGTAAGATTTATCTTTCCAACATTTCTCTGCTTTCGAAATCAATGTATGTAGACAAGGATCAATCTTGGATCCAACTTCTCATAATGAAGTACCTGGATGGTGATAGGGAGGATTTTTTTTCACTCGAGTTAATCTATCGTTGGGGTTAGCGATTTGAAAGGGCGATTTTAAAGGCCATCTTGCAGTGTAGGAGTTTCCCCCTTTAAGCAGAAAAAATTCTGTCCAGATCGGGTTTTAAAGAAGATAGATAGATAGATAGGTAGAACGGAAATTTATTGTTAAAATATGTTATTAGAACGAAAATCTATTGTTAAAATATGTTATTAGAAATATGTTGTTCTTTGATCTCATCTTTTTATCTGACTGTATCTTTTTGACCTTGAGTTTTTTTATCCTATATAAAAAAGTTTGGACCCTTCCAAAAACACCGATAATTTAAAAAAAAAATGATGTAATATAAAATTCTAAAACCTTCCAAAGAAATTATCAATGATAAAGAGAGGTTCATGAGAAACATTTGTGACAGTACCTAAAATTCAGACAAAGTTTCCACTTGAAATTTGAAAAATGTTTGTAACTAAAAAAAACTTGAGAAGGTTAAGTTGTGTAAGATTTATCTTTCCAACATTTCCTGCTTTCGAAATCAATGGATTTAAACAGGGATCAATCTTGGATCCAACTTCTCATAATGAAGTACCTGGATGGTGATAGTGAGGATTTTTTTTCATTCGAGCTAATCTTTCGTTGGAGTTAGTGATTTGAAAGGGCGATTTTAAAGGCCATCTTGCAGTGTGAAGTTTCCCTTTAAGTGGAAAAAATTCCGTCTAGATCGGGTATTAAAGAAGATAGATAGATAGGTAAAAGAAAAATCTATTGTTAAAATATGTTATTCGAAATTAATGAATTGAACTGAATCAGCTTCATGCTTGGCCAAGCTCGATGTTAACAGGGGTGAAGAATCCCACAAAGTGGGACCAAGGACTTGCACCTTTATCTACCCCATTGGCAAAGAGTATAGCAAGTGTTGGGTATTATAAACCACTCAAGTCCCACAACACAGTTAATGGGATTATTCACAAACACACACAAACTACACTGACATGATAGATAGGTATTAACCTGGAACGAAATTCCAATCATGGAATATGCTATTAGACTTGCATTGTCACATTAACCAATTAGAAAGCAAGAGAGAGCCAGCCCCCACACACATGATCAAACTGATGTTAATAGGAGTGAAGAATCCCATAAAAAAGAAATTGAATCTTAAAAGATGACGTAAAAATACATTTAAAAAAAAAAAATAGAAAGGAATCAAGGAAAGAGTATGGCAAATACAGATGTAGTCTCAAATATCATGGCAGGTAGTATACGCAAACAAAAAACAAGGAAGGTAAGCAATCAAGGAAAGAGTATGGAAAAATACAGATTTAGTCTCAAATAGGGTGGCAGATAGTATACGCAAACGAAAAAAAAGAAAGGTAAAAAGGAATAAAGAAAGAGTACGACAAAATACAGATTAACTCTCAAATATCATGGCAGATGATTCTCAGGAATGGAAAATATGGTTAAGAGGAAGTAGTTCTTCACATTTAATGAAGATGGATCCACTCCAATGGACGGAGGAAAAAGAAAGGAAAGGGGGATTTCGGGATACTGTCTATTGATTGAGAAGAACGATGGAAGATCAATATCGCCAACAAGTAAAGCGACCTGGGTAAACAAAGCTTGGTTGAAAGTCCAAGAGTTCTTATGGATTGCTACAATAGGAAGGATTCTACTAAGAAAGGAGACTTTATGGGACCATCTCGTTGTACATTGTGCTGTGAAAAATATATCATCATTCCTTGTCAAGTGATATGGGCTCTACCAGAGACAATAGAGAAGAATCCTATCAGCCGGGTTTTCCCTAACGAATTCCAAATGGTTTTATATATTTGGAAAGCTATCCTAACAATGTTTAGGAGGGAATTTCGGTCAGAACAGAATTTTCGTGTTTTTCATTCCAAATGGTTCTATTTATCTGGAAAGCTATCCTAACAATGTTTAGGAGGGAATTTTGGTTAGAAGAGATTTTTCATATTTTTCAGCATGAATGTAACAAGAGAAGTAGGTTAAGCAAATCAGTGAGTCAATAAATAGGCTTTAAAGCCTTGTAAATGGACGAGAAAGCGAGATATCCCGAAAATGGAAAATAGAATTCTAGATAGCTAGCCAGATATTCAAATAGCTTTTAACATGACTTTCTAATGTATTGAGGAAATGAAGCCGGAGGATGTTCAAAATGCTCCACGAGAGGGCTGGGTAAAGCTCAACTTTGTTGAGATGGCTAGAGGTATCCCGAAGCATTCACAGCAGGTTGTATTTTATAGGCTATTATGGGAATTTTATAATGGTGGAAGTTCTAATAATTACTTGGAACAATAAGTGACGGTTGAAGGTTAAAAAATGGCAGGTGACAAACAGGTGCAATATTTACCGCTGAAAGGAGGAGATTCTATGCTATTACCTTTTTGATAGCTTGATGAAAGCAAATCGGACAGTGTTGGGATACTTTTATAGTGTAATTCAATAACGGAATTTTCAAAAAAAAAACTTTGTTCACGAGTGTAATTTCCATCGTTGTTATCACTTTGCGAATTATAATTTAAGGAAAAAAAATGTTTTACTTTATGATAACAAATAATAAAATGTATAAAAATATGAATTATTTAAAAAATATTAATTTAAATTAATAAAAAGTAATAAAAATGGTATTAGTTTAATCAAATAAATTTTTTAATTTTTGAAGAAGAGATTTAGGTTTGAATTTTGTCAAGTGATACTTGCACAGTAGTTAAGTTGTAATACCAATATGTGGTTGTGATGTAATACCCGTGGAACTTGTTTTAAATCCATATAATAATTAATTATTTTTTTAATAAGTTATATATGACTTTTATTGGTGGTCTCTTTCATAAGCTATGTGTGGTTTTTATTAGGAATCTTTTGACACGGTCATAGTGGTATTCTCACCAATGTCAGGTTTGGAGTTCATCTCAGAACCAACATGAGTGAATCGAGAGTCTACTCAAAAGATGAAGCTAGATACATACCAAAGAGTAGATAGGAAGACTACTCAACATCAAATAGGGAAAGAAGGTGCAAAGCTGATAGCAATGGGTAAGGTCAAGGATATTACCCACATTTTTAGTCCTTGTGCTTGATGAAGTGCATCACCTGGAATATTCGAGGGCTTAAGGTAGCTCGATAAAGCATAATGAAGTAAAACAAATAATTCAACAACATCATCCACATATGGTTTTTATTCAAGAAACAAAAGTGTCAACAAAAGAGATGCAGATTTTTGCCAAAAATATTTGGCCTGCATGTAGGGTTGAAGCTCTAAGCTCCCAAGGAGCTTTTGGAGGAGTGGATTTTCTTTGGGATCCAAAAGAGATAGTGATACACCAAACAATGGGAAGTTGGAGGATTTTGGCTTTACTAGCCTAGGTTAGATATATGTCTTAATGTATACTCTCCTATCAGTTTGGATGAAAAACGAAAACAATGGAGGAATGCAACTTATATTATTGGTCATTTTCCTAGAGCTTGACTACTTGTAGGCTATGATTTTAACCATAGTAGAGAAAATCGGAATTGGGTAGTAAATCGGTTGGGAAAAAATCGGCAAAAAATTGGAATCGGTAAAAAATCGGGGAAAAAATCGGCAAAAAAAAAAAACCGAAGAAAACAATTTTTATTTTTATTTTAATTTTTTTTCATGCATATTACAATGAATTAACATTATGCAAATCAAATATTGCAATAAAAGCAACAATTCAAGTCAAGACATCATACAAGGCTCAAGCTTTAAGTACACATGAAAGTGACAAAAGTTCACAAAACACATCTTGTATTGCTATAATATGAAAAGGTACAAATTACAAAATGTGTCAAGACTCAAAATGCCTCAATAGGCCCACTATCTATTGTCTTCCTTTGCCTCTTGTCCTAACATAAGCCCTAGTCTCTTTTTCTTTATGTGTGCTTGTAGATGCTTGTGTCCTTTCTCGTGCTAAGGCCTCTTCTTGGTCCCTTGCTGCCATCTCCTCCGCCAGGGTCTCATAGTTTTGCAATTCTTCCATGCTGAATAGAGGCTCTTGATGTACCTAGAAGTTCAAGTTCAACTAGATGAGGAAAGGGACAAAAAAAATACTATAAGATATGCTTTTAAACGAAGAGGAGAGGAAAAAAAGGTTCCACTGAGATTTGAACTACTACCTACTGCTTTTGTGCTTCTGCATCTGTGATCCATTCAGATGATGGATCAATGTCACTTAGGTTAATGGGCTGAATATTTGTTTTTTCAAAAGATTTTTGGTGGAGATGAAGGTTGTAGTGCACAAACACAAGATCATTTAACCTTTCTTGTGTAAGTCTGTTGCGCTTCTTGGAGTGTATGTGCTCAAACACACTCCAATTGCGCTCACAACCTGAAGAGCTACATGGTTGAGATAAGATTCTAACCACCATGTGCTGCAAATTGGGCGTAAAATCACCAAAGTCTTCCCACCATAAATCTAGAAACAAAAAAAAAAAAATTAATATTTCACATGTAACAGCTAAAAAGTTTAAATTTTAAAACAAAATCAGAAGACAATAAACAATAATTCGATGAGGTTTATGGTTTACCTAGCCTCATAAACTCAATAGCACCTTTGCATTGCTTAGATGGGAATTGGCGACCACGACATGCCTTATAATCTTGTATCTCGGCATGCGTTTTATTGCACAATTGTGGATTCCCAAAGAACATGCAGTCAATGCAATCTTGAAGGCCAATCTTGACCTCATAATTAGCACGGAATGTGGGCTCATAAAAGAATTTGGGGTTCAAATAGTAACCCGTTGCATGAAGAGGACCATGGAGTTGTGATGTCCATTTGTTGTCAATGATGGTCCAAATGACATCATATTTGGTGTGGTTATATTCATAAAATGCAGCAATGGCCTCTTTCGCTCTATCCATAGCCTCATATACAAAACCCATTGAAAATTGTTCTCTATCAACAAGACGAAGAATCTTCACCAATGACTCTGAGACCTGAAAAAAAAATAATAATTTTAAAGAAAAATATTTTACAACATAAATAAAATAAAACAAATAAATAAGCGTAGTCTTGTACCTTGATGGCCTCATCCATGGCCATCCAGAAGTCCTCAAAGAAACAAGTATAAATATTTTGCCCCTCAAATGATGTGCGGTATCTTGCAGCTGCTTCAGAATTCCACTCATCACTCACAAACATTTGTTTTAGTGACCCTCTTGCATCATAAATGCTCTGCAATGTCACAAAGTTTGTGGCGAAGCATACAATGTCAGGCTGCACTAGCTCCCTCCAATTGGTAAATCGCCTCATGAGGCTAAGGACCCATGAATGGTTGTAAATGAATTTTGTGATTGCCTTAGCCTTCCCTACAATCTCTGTCACCCAAGGTAATTTACCAATGTCCTTGAGGAGCAAATCAAGACAATGGGCTGCACATGGGGTCCAAAAAATGGTGGGGAATCTCTCCTCAAAAATCCTCTCGACTGCCTTATATGTTTATTGCGTTGTCTGTGATGATTTGGACAACATTCTCCTTCCCAACCTCCAAGACAACCTCCTCCAACAACCCTGCAAGCATTTCGGCACTCTTAACTTGTGTCGATGCATCTACGGACTTAAGGAATGCAGTTCCTTTTGCAGATGCAACCAAAAAATTAATTAGGGTTCTTCCCCTCCCATCTGTCCAACCATCAGACATGATAGTGCAACCCTTGGTTCTCCACATCTGACGTTGGTTGTCAAGCACAACATGAAATATAAAAAAAGAACATTTAGTCATGCACATTGCACATTGCATATTGATTTTATCATATTAATATATATTAAAAAAAATTAGTCATGCCATATATATATAAATTTAGTCAAGCACAATAACACAACCTGAATGTCATCCACAGATTCTTGAAGAAGAGGGCCCCTAAGGTCATCAAAATTTGGCACCTTAAATCCTGTGCCGTAACATGCAACGTAATCTATCATGCGCTTGCCACATTGAAGGGAATGTCAGAATAGTACCAAAAAGTGGCAATGGCTTTCCTCGCAGCACTGTGCTTCTCTTGGTTCCACGCAGCCATACCCTCAAGCATGGATTGTGTCCCTACCCCTGGTCCCACTAGCTCCTTGTGCAATTGAAGGACTCAAACTACTTTGTTGAAAGAGCCGCTTAAAACTGCCACGCCTACTAGTATGAGCACCTCGGGAGGGGGGGATGAAATGGCATTGCTAAAACTTCTTTTGTTACTAGCGTTTGCATTTGCTGCAGTGATCATGGCATTTACTTTGTTCTTAACATATTCTGGCACCTTAGTACATATTGCTATATTATTTCCTTCTAAGCATGCCAAATGATATTTGAGACGATAAACACCTCCATTATAACTATTGCGACAAAAATTGCATTAAAATATTGCTTTGATGGCCCTATTGGCGGTGCATACACCCATGCTGGATCCAATGGTTTCCTTTTTTATATGCCTGCACATGGAAACAAGTTAGTAACAAGAAAGTTACAATCACATGAAAAAAAGGAAAAAATAAACTAAACCCTAAACCAAAAGGCTAGGGTTTAGGCCAAGTCATCTCTATGGATAAACTGAGTAATAGCAGCAACAATAACAACAATAGAAGCAACAATGTCAATAGCAGCAGCAATGTTAATAGCAATAACAACAAATCTTTAGTGGCAGATTTCACAACTCCAAAACCAGCTTCATGAGAAGGACATAACCTGTGTCGGGGGTCAAGGTGGCGGGATAAGGGACAACGTCCCTTGCAGGGTCGAGGGGTAGCAATCGATTGCGCTCCTAAGATGCCTCGGCTACATTAGAGGGAAGCAAAAAAAAAAACCCTAAACGACAAAGGAGGAGAAAAAAAAACCTAAGCCCTAGCCTAATTTCAAAGGAGGAGAAAAAAAGAAAAAACCCTAAACGACAGAGGAGAAAAAAAACCTAAGCCCTAGCCTAATTTCAAACAACCCTAGTCTAATTTCAAAAAAAGAAAGAGTTTTAAAAAAATTATGACCTTGAATGAATCTTCTGGCTGGATTTTGTTGGTTGTCGGAATCCTTCACACCGCAATCGATCGCACTCCTAAGATGCCTCGGTGAAGTTGGTCGGGGTGGTAGCACAAGGGGAGGTGTTTTTTTTTGTTTGCAACTGCTTGGAAGAAAGAATGAAAAAAAAAAGCTACTTTTTCCTTTTTTCGGCCGCAGCCTCTAACCACGCGGCTACGACCGATTTTTTGAAAAAATTGCCGATTCCGTTATTTTGACGATTTTTTGAAAAAATCATCAAAAAATTGTCGGACTCGCGATAAGTTGCCAAGTCACTCGTTTTGCGAATGAATCGCGATTAACTCGCGATTTTTTGCGATTTTTTGCCGATTTTCGTAACTATGATTTTAACACCTTCCTCTCATCGGAAGAGAAGATAGGGGGAAATCACACTCTAGACAGTAGTATTGACCTTATGATGGAGCATATTAGATTTCTTCATGTGGTAGATATCAAACTAGACAATGGTATGATGACCTAGTCTAATAAAAGGCAGGACCCAACATGCATTCTTGAAAGACTAAATAGATTTCTATTATCAGAGGAGTTTTTGAGCAATGGATATATTCCAAGAGCATAAACATTGAATAATGCAGTATCAGATTATTGGCTGGTGTTGGTGGAAGTGCGGCAGACCAGACCCAGTCGTGCTCCTTTTAGATTCCAGCTAATGTGGTTTCGAGATAGTAGTTTCCGAGATAAGGTTCAGCAATGGTGGCAGGAGGGTAAACCTAAGCATGGTAGGAAGATGTACAGTTTTGTTAGGAGGCTTCAATACCTCAAGTCCAAATTGAGAACATAGAATTGGGAGGAGTTTGGTGATATAAAGGAAAAGAAACAACATATCTTAACCAAACTTGAGGACCTCAATGAGCAAATACGAACAAATGATACTATTGAGATCCGAAGCAAGGAGGAGGCTAGGCTTATTGCTCAGTTAAAGGAATGGGACAAAAGAGAAGAGATCCTGTGGGAACATAAATCTAGGATCCAATGGCTTTAGGAGGATGATCGGAACACTAGCTTCTTTCATAAATCTCTCCTAGCAAGGCAGTTGCACATTTTTATCTCTTCCCTGAAAACAATTGCAGGTGATTCAATATACACATGAGATGGGATGAAAGATATAGCAAGAGATTACTTTGCCCAACTCTTTAAGGCAGAACCACTGAATCAGGAGGCACAACAGGAAGTACTCCAAGAGATTCCTTCTCTCATCACAAAGGAAGATAATGTAACTTTGATTGCCCCAATTACTACCAAAGAACTACAAGTAGTTTTCAAGATGCGAAAAGGCAAAACTCCAAGCCAAGATGGATTCTCATAGAATTCTACCAAGAATTCTAGGATATCCTTCATGAAGAACTGTTGGAATTAGTAGAAGAGGCTATGATAGCCGAAGTGGTTCTCAAAGAGGTGAACAAGATGTATATAGTGTTGGTTCCAAAAACACAGGAGTTTGAACACATCTTTGACTACCAACCAATTGTCCTTTGTAGTGTTCTATATAAAATTATCACTAAGATCATGGAAGAAAGGGTCAAACCTCTTCTTCACAATTATTTCTTTGGAATAGGGTGATTCTGTGGAAGCAAGACAGATCTTGGATGAGATAGTCTTAGCTCAGGAGGCCATCCACTCTATGCAGGCTCAGAAAATATCCTTTGTGTTTATTAGGTTAGACCTATCCAAAGCATATGACAGAGTTGATTGGCACTTCCTCCTAAAGGTTATGAGATAATTTGGATGCTCGGGTGATTGGGTAGAATGGATCAAGGGATGTATTTCCTTGGTATCTTATTTAGTTCTAGTAAATGAAGCTCCTTCTCGCATCACAAAGGAAGATAATGTAACTTTGACTGCCCTAATTACTGCCAAAGAACTATAGGAGGTAGTTTTCAAGATACAAAAAGGTAAAAATCTAGGCCCAGAAGGATTTCCCATAGAATTCTACCAAGAATTTTGGGATATCCTTAAGGAAAAACTCTTGGAAGTAGTAGAAGAGGCTAGGATAGCCAAAGTGGTTCTCAAAGAGGTGAACAAGATATATATGGTGTTGGTTCTGAAAACACAGGATTTTGAGCACATCTCTTGCTACTGACCGATTGCCCTTTGTAGTGTTCTATATAAAATTGTCATTAAGATCATGGCAGAAAGGTTCAAACCTCTTCTTCACAAAATTATTTCTCTGGAACAGAGTGGTTTTGTGGAAGGAAGACAAATCTTGGATGTGATAGTCTTAGCTCAGGAGGCCATCCACTCTATGTAGGCTTAGAAAATACCCTTCATGGTTATTAGGTTAGACCTATCCAAAGCAAATGACAGAGTTAATTGGCACTTCCTCCTAAAGGTTATGAGACAATTTGAATGCTAGGGTGATTGGGTAGAATGGATCAAGGGATGTATTTCCTTGTATCTTATTCAGTTCTGGTAAATGGAGCTCCTACTTAACTATTTACACCTTCCAGAGGTATCAGGTTGGGAGACCCCTTATCCCCATACTTGTTCATCATATTGGCTGAATGTTTGGGTAGAACATTAGCTAAGGATAGGGACACTAGAGCTTTGGAGGGAGTAATAATAGCAACTAGAACTAAACCAATTACTCACGTACAATTTGTTGATGACTCTATAGTATTAGAAAAAGCAACAACAAGGAGGCCTCCAAATTTAAAATGGTTCTAGGATGGTTTACAAAAGTGTCTAGACAACTTATAAATAAAGAAAAGTCCAAGGTCATATTTTTCCATTGCTGACCTAGGCAAGAGATAATGTTGTTGGATAAATTGAGATACAAGAAGACATCTCTTCCAATCACCTACTTAGGAATTTCACTTATAGTTGGGAGGCAAAAAAATGAGGAATGGACTTGGCTGTTAGAGAGAGTGAGCCAAATTGGGAAAATGGACGAATAGGTGGCTTTCTACATGAGAACGGATGATCTTGATTAAAACAATCGTCAACCCCATACTTATTTATGTCTTCTCAGTGCTAGCTATCCCCAAGGTAGTTCTTAAAGAATTGGATCAAATCAGTTATAGATTCTTTGGAATGGAGTCAAGGAAGAACAACAATGTGATAATTTATGTTTATGGAAAACGGAGGGAGGACTAGAAATTAGATCAGTTGTCAAGAATAATAAGGCACTGACGACTAAGTTATATTGGAGATTGCTAAAATCCCCCGAGGAATTGTGGGCTCAAATTTTGAGGGCTAAATATGCAAAAAAAAAACCTCGACAGAGCTTATTCGATTTTCTCTTCCTAGAAGAGGATCTCCCATCTTAATGGGACTTAGAATAGGAGAGGATATGATAAAGGAAAGATTGTTCTAGATTATCCTTAATGGACAAAAGGCTAATTTTTGGATAAATTTGTGGGATGGTTATTATATTGTAATAACTTAATTCCCAACTTGGAGACCGTTGATGGAGAATCTTCATAGATACAATTGGGTTAAGGTAGCCAATCATTGTAAGCCTCAAAGCAGTAGTTGGGAGGTAGGAAGTCAATGGATCCCAATAGAGGAATGACTAGTTCAAATCCTAGAGGATCAGAGAAAAAAATCTATAGGACCATCTAGACGAGATCACTCTCGTGGTCTCAAGAGGAAGATACTAAGCCTCAAAGCAGTAGCTGGGAGGTAGGAAGTCAATGGATCCCAATAGAGGAATGACCAGTTCAAATCCTAGAGGATCAGAGAAAAAAATCTATAGGACCATCTAGACGAGATCACTCTCGTGGTCTCAAGAGGAAGATACTCTTGGTTGGGGCAGGAAAAATTAGAGTGAATATGCAGTTGCCTCTGGATACTTAGCCCTCTGTCAAAGTATCTCGAGCCTATTAAGTGATATATTCACACAACGATGGACATAAAACCTTTGGCCCAAATTTAGATTCTTTATTTGGCTTCTACTTCATAGAAGGGTGTTAACAGGGGAACAATTGATGAAAAGATGGATGCATGGGCCTTTCAGATGTGAGAGATGTTGGGAGAATGAGGAAACAATCTCTCACCTTTTTATAGAGTTCCCCATCATAATCAAACTGTGGAAACAAATGGCAGTTTTGTTAGGCATTCGTTGGTTTGAGATATCTTATATAGAACAACTTTGGAGGGAGTGGCCTAAACAGGAGGAAATGGACCAACCCCCTCGACAGATATTTTGGGTGGGGACGACTCTCCTGTGGAATTTGTGGAAGGAGAGACATCGTATCTTCAACCAGGAATATAGAGACAACCACTTTGTTTGGCAAAGGATCATATCCAATATGAGGGAGTCAATCCTTTATATGTTAAAAGAGCCCCAAAATCCTAATCAAAAGTGGATAAAGATAATATCTAGATTACAAGTGTCTCTAATGGTGGTCACATCAAAAAGGGTAACCCCAGATCATGCAAAAGTAATAGAACTGGGAATGGGAAACCTCCTCCAGAGGGACTAGGTAAGATTAATACGAATGGAGCATCAAGGGGAAATCTAGGAAGAGCGAGTATGGGGGGAATAGTCCGCCTTTCGGATGGTGCTCCTGCTTTTATCTTTGCAAAAAACCTAGGTATTTTATCCAATAACCTAACAAAAGGATATGCTATCTTAAGGGGATTATAGGAGGCTCTGAAGGTGGGGTGGAAGAGAATTTAAGTGGAATTAGACTCCCAAATTATGATTAACCATTTAAAAGGACTAGACAAGAAAATACAAATAACCTAACAATGCTTTGATTAACCATTTAAAAGGACTAAGCAAGCAAATAAAGATTAGAGAATATAGAGAATACTTGAGAAAATACAAATGACCTAACAACGCTTTGAGGTAGTGGAGTTTATACATATCTTTAGAGATTAAAGTAGGATGGTAGATGCTTTGGCTGATTGGGCTCTTGATCGAGGAGGCTTCACTTTCTATGGATATCCTCCTAGATGGTGGCCTCAGCGGACCAGGGAAGCTCTTTTTTCCATTCTTACCATTGATGATAGTATTGCTTGTATATAGATTTATATATCCTTGCTTTACATGGTTACTCTTTTTTTTTGTATAGATAGCTGTAGTAGATTAGATGTGAGGGAGAATAGTCCCACATCCTTTGTTAAAACTTGGCTTAAAAGCCTTCAATTTTGGAAAGGAAGGAGATGTAATATGATTTTCAACTAATTTAATTTTTTAATCCTTTTTACCAAAAAATAAAACAAAACATTACATTGTTCGTATTACATTGCTATTGGGTTAATTAAACCATACTCAACTTGCCTTTTTATCAAAGATATTTGTCATTCTCCTCAAACTGTTATGTTTTTGCAATCAACTCATCCAAGATATCGTCTTTTATTAAGGGATAAAATCTCACTCATCCAATTGCCTTCTAAAATTTAAATTTCGTCAAGATAAATTCAACACTGTAAATGGCTAAAATATTTGCGACTCAGTTTCTATTTCTATAAATATGTTGTCTATAACAACCTGTCAATTCCTTAATACCTCTTTTTTAGGGGTCTTATTCATGCTCCTAATATTCCAAGATATCATTTTTATCATCACTTTTTATTTGTGGTTTTAGCCCCACTTCTTGTTAGCACTCACGATATTTGTTCTTGTTTTTCCATATCAATATCCCTTTGAGTTTCTTTCTCTCTTTGCTTTTGCTTCTTAGGTCTTTCTCTTTTTTTAATTCCCACCAAAATTTTCATCTTCATTAATCTCTTTTATTTTTTCACAATGCTCATAATGAGACTTGTCATCTATAGGTTTGTCTTGCTTTGAAGGATTAGAAATGCAAAGAATAACCTCAAAAGCACTTTCTTCTTTATATTGCCCTAAAAACCCTAGAGAGCAAGAATGCTTCTCCATATAGCAATTACCTTATGCTTCCCTAAAAATTCTAAATTGCTATAGATTTCCTCCATCCTCTTTTCTTTATTATGCTGCTCTTAAAACCCTATAGTGCAAGGATTAACCTTTACACTACTTTCATTTCTATTGCCAAGAGAGTATTATATACTATTTTCCTCCACATCGTTTGCATCTTTAATTCCTTCTGAATTTGAACTTACACATTGTATTTTCTCATCCCTTGTATCCTTCTTTTTTCCCTCTTCGTTTAGAGTGGAATATCCTTGATCTAATCCAGCTTCTATTACAGTATAATTTCCTTGCTTCATATTTAAGTTTGTCTCATGACCAAAATTTCCTCTCTTTCTTCATCGTTGTCACTTTGTAGTCTTTTGCCATGTGTCTAGTTGCATAACAATTGCAGCATAAGAATGCAATCTTTTCATAATCCACTTGTTGATCCCATTTTCTTGCTTCTGATTTAATCTTAACGGATTGTGGCAAAGAATTTGAAATATCTATAGCGTATCCAAGTATATATAGCATGCTTTTGCTTCATAGTAGTTGGTCTCTCCTTTATGATTGTCCCAGGGCATTTCTAGTATTCTTTAAAACATCCTTATTAATAAGCTGATACGGAATTCAAAAAGTGTAACCCACTCTGGAAGTTTTTTAATAGTTTTTGTCTCAATAGAAATTTTTTTACCACATGGTCTTAAATAAAGGACATCTCTGCTCCTAAACCAGGTTTCACCACCCATTATTTTATATTTGTTTCTGAATTAGAAAATATGACGAGGAAAAAACCTTTAGGAAGAAACGTCATAGCATAATTTGAATTCAATCTCCTATTCCACTTGATCTAATTTTAAGTCTTTGAAAACCATGACCAAGATCCATGGAACTTTTATTAAACCTCTACTTTGAGAACCATGATATCATGCTTGTCACTTTTAATGTAACATTTGTTCCTTGAATCAAACTTGCTATATCTTTGTTTTTTATCTCCAACTTGGACATCCATGCTTTTAGGTAGAGCATCCTGACTTCCCATTAGGGCTTTCAAATATAACTTTCCTTCCATGCTAGCTAGTGGGGCTCGCTTCTAGCTCACATTCACTCCCGGCTATCGAAACCCTTATTATTTGCTATCGAGTCAATCAAACCATATTGAGATTGCCCTTTTATCACAAATATTCTTCATTTCGTTTTCTATCAAATATGTTCTTTATCTTCCTCAAACTGCTATGTTTTTGCAATTGGCTCCTTGACATCACATTAAGAGAAAATCTCACTTGTTCAGTTGCCTTTTGAAATTTGAAATTTACTAGGATGAGGATCAACACTATGATTGGCTAATTTATTTAATAGATTGCCTCCAACAATAGTTGATGAACATTAGTAATAATATTATTTTTTATTCAATCCCCACATCCATTTTGTTAATAACATTATCGATAATATTAATCCCTCTCAACTGAAATATATTGCCATCATTTTCCAATTATAATTTTGATCGTTGTAAGAAGTGCCCTACCCTTTGCATAGTTGTTAGTTGAAGTTCTATATGATTCTTAGTAAGTGAGAAGGATTCTACCTTCATTATTTAGAAGACACCACCTCCACCACATTTCCTTTGAAAGCACTATCAAAATTAATATTAATAATCCCAAGTTCTAGACATTTCCATTTTTTTATGGATTGAAGCAAATCCTTTGTGTCAACTCTATTGTTGTAGATGACACTTTCATATATATTCAAATCTTATAACCACGAGGCTAACACCTCTATTTCGCACTTGAGACTTTCTATGATGAGCACCATATTTGTAAACATTATGCAAGAGAGACAATAATATGTTTCCAAACTTGGGCATAATTTTGAGATTTACTTATAAAAATTATGTTATTCCTTTCAAGCCATAAACTACAATAATTAATAGCAAAGACCAATCCTTTATAAAAATCAAACATTTCATTACTTTTTAAATGTTGATGGAGTTGTCCAATATATTATTATATTTTTGAAAAAGCAGCCCCAAATGGTATAAGCAAAGGGACAATGAAGAAGCAAATGGTCTAATTTTTCTAGATCCTTCTCACATAAGGCACACCTAAAAGGTTCATGATATCCTCTTCTTTTTTACTCTCTCTTATAAGAATCTTTCTTTGAATTGCTGATCAAAGAAATGTCGAGGCCTTAGGGAGGGCCTCTAGTAACCAACCATTCTTCCAAGAGAAAACCATTAGGAGTAGGGAATTTTGATTGCTCTAAATCCTCATTTCCCAATTTGATCAAGTATCTACCATCTTTTGATAGATTCCAAACCAACTCATCTTTTTGTGTAAAAATAGGCATATAAAACTTTTTGAAGCTCATTTGTTGTTTATTTGAGTTCCTCTCCTTCACCTAGGTTACTGATAGAAATCCATGATTTGGAATTGTCCACATTAAAATAATATTTGACTTTTAGACCTTTACAAGCTAGACATGCTTGGGCTAATAGTTGCCATTTTGAATCAAAGGCAAGAGGATAAGGATTCAACCAAGTATCAGACCAAAAACTTACATAATTCCCCTCATTGATTGATTAGGTAATGTGTTTCTTGATCAATCACAAACTATCTGATATAAAGATCCATGTTGGTGATCCTTTAGGTAGGATTTGTTTCCTAAATAATTTCATTGCATCAAGAGAATCTAAAAATATTTTTGAAGTAAAATTTACACGCCCAACTCTTTCTTTGATCTTTGAATAATCTCTAGCCAAGTTTTTCCCGTAAGGCCAAACTTATAAGTATGTAATTTCACAAACCTACCCATCCAATATTCTTTCCTTTGCAAATCTCTTAAATCGTTTCCAAAGAAAATATTTTTGAATTTTATCAAAGTTGGATGCTATAACTATTGCCAATCTTGAAAGTAACATCTTATAAACAGGGATGGGTTGTAGTGTAGTCTTTATGAGTTGTATCCTTGCAGCCATGGTTAAGAACTTACCTTTCCAACCTGCAAAAAAATATTTCATTCCATTCAAACATGAGTCCCAAAGCTCATAGATCAATAACCCAATGACTTTTTGCTTCTAGCAATTGTGCATTCCATTTACTTTCCTGCCATATTGTGGCAATACCTTTGGAAGCTCCTGTGGAAGAAATTGCTAGACAATCCCACATCTTTCAAGTCTTTTTGAACGCATCCTTACATTCCTCACTACTTAATTTTGTTTCTTTTATTAAAATAAACTCAAGAGCATAACAATCTATTTATTTCCTAATAACTTCATTTTTAGTTGTCTTATTCATTCCCCTAATATTCCACAATACCATTTTCATCGTCATTTTTTATTTATATTAGTGGGCTTAGCCCCACTTCTTGTAAGCACCTCTTAAATTTATTTTTGCTTTCTTAAATAGATACCTCTTTGAGTTTTCTTTTTTCTTTGCTCTTGCTTTGAGGGCCTTCCTCTCCTTTTTTCATTCCCACCAATACTTTTATCTTCATCAATCTCTTCTATTTTTCCATATTGTTTATAATGAAACTTATCTTCTAAATATTTATGTTGCCCTAGAGAATCTGAAATGCAAGGAATAGCCTCACAAACACTTTCTTCTTTAAGTCGCTCTAAAAATCTTTAAGTGCAAGGATGATCCTTCATAGTAATTACTTTCTTATGCTGTCCTAGAATTCGTAAATTTTTATGGATATCCTCATATAGAGTTTTTTATTATATTGCTCTTGAAACCTTAAAGTGCAAGGGATACACTCTATACTACTTTCTTTTTTATTGGGAGAAGAGGATTGTATACTGCTTGAGGAAAATAAAGATGATTGACCTAGATTAAGCTTGACCTCTATCACCTCCTTTACTTTAAAATTTGCTTCTCCATCTTCCTTTGCACCTTTAACTCTTAAATTTTCACTTGCACATTGTACTTCCTCGTTCCTTTTATCATTTTTTTCTTCTAATGGTTGAATCAAGTAAATAATAAGGGCCTATTCTGTTTGATAATGCAGAGGGGCTTTCCTTGCCACTTTCCTGGGATTGTAAAATCCTTGATTTGACCTAGTTTCTACTATGATATGATCTTCTTGCTCCATATTGAAGCTTATCTCATGCCTTAAATTTTCTATCTATTGATCGATCATTTTCTCTTTCCACTCTCTTGCCATGTGTCTAGTCTCATGATATTTGCAACATCAGAATGCAATGGTGTCATAATCCACTTGTTGATCTCATTCTCTTGATTCAGACTTATTCCTAGTGGACTATAACAAAGGTCTTCAAATATCCATGAAAATATATATTTAGTTGTATACATGCCTTTCTCCTTCATGGTTGATCCATCCTAATTGAATTCCCCTAGAGTATTCTCGATATTCTTCAAAATCTCCTTATTGATAAGATGATATGTAAGTCTAGCCGGAAGACTTTTAATAGTCTATGTCTTCACAAAAATAATTTCCACTCCATAGTCTTAAATATAATGCTTCTCTCCCTCTAAACCATGAACCACCATTTTTTATTTTATCCCTAATTTTCAAACTTGAGAAGATGAGAAAAAATCCTTTCAAAAGAAAAATCTTGAAGTAATTTGAATTTAATCCCCACTTCCACTTTATCTAATTTTGAGTCTCCAAAATCTATTTAGTATCCATAGAACTTACATATCAACACTCTGTTTTGAAGAACTATTATATCATATTCGATAATCTCATCCTTGGTAATTACATGTGGTGTACTTTTTGCTACTTGGACATGGTTTGCCATATATTTGTTCTTCCTTTTATCCCAAGTAGAACATCATATTTCCAACTAGGGCAACTTTACTTTTAGTTAGGACTTTCAAAAACGACTTTCCTGCCATGCTACCTAGATTTTCTTCACAAAAATCCTTTAGTTCTTAAATTTTCCCTAAGATATGGAACAAAAAAAAATGACGCTTACTTTTTCCTCAGACTTTGCTTCCTACTTACACTTGCTTCTTGTTGCATCCACACCACTTGCTTGCTTTATAAAACAAGAAAAGGTGAGACTTGCTCTTCGTTCACACTCGAAGGGGATTCACCCATACAATTATTGATTTTTTTTTTCAATTGATTATATGGGATTGAAACAGCCCCACCCGTATTACATCATCACCACATAGTGGTATTACAACAAAGCTTGAATATTATTCATGCATCGCTTGACAAGATTTGAACCTTGGTCTCCTATTTAAATGTTGAGGAATCTAATTGGTTGTGCTAATGCCACTTGATCAAAATTATTGAAATTTTTTGTTTGAAACTTGTAAGTTTATTTTGTATATATTATATATATCTATATAATTTTTTTTTTCAATTGGTTATATGGGATTGAAACAAGCCCTACCCGTATTACATCATCACCACATAGTGGTATTATAACAAAGCTTGGATATTTTCCATGTATTGCTTGGTAAGGTTTGAACCTCGGTCTCCTCCTTAAATGTTGAGGAAATGGAAAATAATAATAATCATCATCATATTATATAAATAAAGTTTATTAAATAACTATAACACATTTATAATTTATATGTATAAAACATTATTTTTTTTTGGTAAGTTGTAGTTTTATATACAAAAAACGGGTTTTTTAAGAGGATCCCAAAACCTCAATACAAAAAGGGCCATAGCACCTTGCAGACAACCAGAAAGGTTGGAGGAACCCAGAAGAGAGAAATGAAGTAAGAACAAAAAACAGAGTAAAGAAGCCGTAGCATGAGAAGATCCATAATCAAGGGGAATACTGACACATAATCAAGGGGAGTATTGACACATTCTAACGCCTGCCAGTAACCAATGATGGGATCATCAATCGAGATCGTGCTGCGAATATGGGTCATGAGGCAAATATTGAGATGCCTCCTCGTGTCTTTGCTGACGTGGATGTCCCTGACCAACGTGGTGGTGATGCTGCCAGGTTGGCTTTCCATTTCCCTGTGGATATGTGCCCAACGGTGGACAGCTAGGAAGCTTGTACAAGGGCCCGAGACTGAAGTAGCCTTAGCCTCACCCATCTCTGACGTGGAACTGGGAGACATGTCACTCTTGAAAAATACACCTTGGCTTCTCGCAGTTGGCTGCATCCAAAATGTCATGGGGAAAATTTTGACGCCACACAGTCAACTGCCTGGGGGAGGCTCCCATGTTGGCCATGCAATCTGCAAGGGTGTTGGCCTCCCTGAACCTATGTTGGACCATCGAAGGGCCTCTGGATTGCAGGAGCTTTCTGGCCTCTATTATTGTGTTGCTAACCCTCCAAGATGGATTTTTAGAGTTGTTCAAGTAATTGATGACGTTCATGGAATCTCCTTCAATGAAGAGCCTTCTGGGATCCTCTGCGAGGAGGCAGAGGCCTCTCCATAGAGCTCTAGCTTCAGCTACATGATTGGTCTGGATGCCCAAAAATTTTGAGTAGGCAAGAATCAACTCATCATGATGGTCTCGAATGACACCCCCAACACCAGCAAGACCTGGGTTTCCTTTTGATGCCCCATCAAAATTGAGTTTGATCCATCCTTCCAGGGGGCTCCCAATGGATGTTGGCTCTAGGGTGAACAGGGATATGGGAGCAAGTTCCTTCGCCTTCGCAGGGGATGCTGAGGGTTTTAAAGATGGAGGATTCCATGGTAGACTGAGGAGCGGAGGGGCATGAAACAAGCTTAGCATTTTTTATGGTGAAAGCAATGGCTCTGGAGGCGACTGATAGAGGATCCTTGGAGGAGTCAATGAAAGCTCTGCTATTGCATTCGAGCCAAATATGCCAGAGGAAATGGTGAAGGCACACATCCCAGAGGAACCGGAGCTTGGAGTTGCGAAAGGGATTGGTCCACTGGGAAAAAAGGTCACTGATGAACTTGGGGTGGACCCATTGAATGTGAAAGGAATTCAGGATGTACCCAAGGATGGTGAAAGAAAAATCACAACTCAGGAACAAGTGATCAGTAGACTCCCAATCAGCCATACAAAGGTAGCACCTGTTGGGGACTGAGAAACCTCTTTTGTGCAAGTTTTCAATAGTAAGAGCTTTGTTTTGAATAGCAAGCCAAGAAAAGAAACTAACCTTAGGAATCAAGTTTTTCCTCCAGACCAGATTGAACGGAGTGAGCGGAATCTGAGAGGAGGTTTGGATGCTATAAGCTGATTTGACTGTGAAGATGCCATTGTCGGATCCTTTCCAAATAGGCCTGTCAGGACCTTCTCCGATGGGGATGGTAGCCGAGTTGAGGATTATGGATAGGGAGTTAGCAGCCTCATCTAGATTATTGCCATTGATCGATTTCCACCGAGGGTTTCTATTGGAGTGGGTGATAAAGTCAGCCACCCTACTCCCAATATTAGAATCCGTAAAAGGCTTGAGGCCCGCTATATCTGTATTATCAATCGGGGGTCATCCTGAACCCACCTATCATGCCAAAAATCGATGTTATCGCCATCACCCAGAATCCATCGTAAGCCTTTTTGGATCAAATGCCTAGTTTGAGTGATGGATTTCCAGAAGACCGATCCACTCAGAGGGATCCCCTCATCCAGGATTAGGTGATTAGCAAGATATTTCTTTTTGACAATCTGAATCCACTCAGCTGTGTCGTTGGTGAGGATCCTCCATGTATGTTTTGCCATCAACGCAATATTCATTTTGGAAGTTTTTTTGAAACCCAGGCCTCCTTGCTTCTTGCTTTTGCACACAATATCCCAAGCAACGAGCGGGATTCTAGTCTTCTCGTCACTTCCCGACCACAGGAACCTTTTTTGTAGTTGTTCGATCTTGCGGCACACTGCAATGGGGACTTTAAAAATAGACATGAAATAAATAGGGATGCCTTGGAGGTAAGCCATAGTGAGAGTGGCCTTGGCAGCCTGAGACAGGAGATTTCCTTTCCAAGTAGCTAACTTCTTCTGGATTCTCTCAATGACATTGTTCCACATGGACTCCTTGGGATTGCCAAAGAACAAGGGGAGGCCAAGGTAGGAAGATGGGAACGTGTCAATGGTGCACCCAAGGATCCGGGCTATCTTGGTTTGGTGGGCTACGGGAGTATTGATGAAGAAAACTTTGCTTTTAATGAAATTGACCTTTTTCCCAGCAACATTTTCGTAGAGGAGGAGGATGTGCTTGATGGATTTGGCCTGGAGGATAGAAGCTTGAGTGGATAAAATAGTGTCATCAACAAATTGCTGATGGGTGATAGGGCTGATGCCTGACGCAACCTGGATCCCAGAGATCCTCCGACTCCGGCAGGCAGCTTTAAGAGCTCTGCCCAAGGAGTCAGCCAGGATGATGAAGAGGATGGGAGAGAGCGGATCTCCCTGGCGGAGGCCTCTGGCACTCAAAAAAAACCAGCAGGGGACCCATTAACAAGGATAGAAAACCAAGAGGATGAAAAATAACTTTTGATGAGGTCGACCCAGGTCGGGTGGAAGCCAAACTTGAGGAGGATATCAAGGAGGAAATCCCAATTGACCCTATCGAAAGCTTTGTTCATATCGAGCTTGAGGAAGAAGGCAGGCTTCTTTGCGAGGGAGGCAGAGTGCAAGGTTTCATGAACAGTAATGATGCCATCCAGAATGTTCCTACCTTTGACTGAGCTACCTTGACTGGGGTCGATGATAAGAGGGAGGATCATCTTCATTCTATTCACCATAACTTTAGTGAGGACCTTGTAAAGGACGTTACACAGGCTGATGGGCCGGTAATCGGACATAGACCTGCAAGAGGAAGACTTGGGGATGAGGGCTATGAAGGTGGCATTAATCCCATGGGGGATGGACCGAGAGGTTTGGAATTCTCTGATGGCAGCACACACATCCGAACTGACAATATCCCAGAAAGCTTGGAAGAAGTGGGGGGAACCCATCCGAGCCAAGGGCCTTGTCTGGTTGCATGGAGAAGAGGGCTTCCTTGATCTCATCTTGGGTGAAAGGGTTGAGGAGCATGGAGTTAGACGACGAGGGAACGGAGAGGGGAATATTGGCCAGAAGATCAGTCTTAGCTTGGTCATCACACTCGGAAGGGCTGCCAAGAAGAGATTGAAAAAAGGAGATAGATTTAGACCTAATCTCGAAGATGTCCTTGGTGGTGGACCCATCGCTGCGAGAGATCTCACGGATTTTGTTCGTGCCTCTGTGTCTCAAGGTGGATGCATGAAAAAAACTGGTATTGGAGTCACCGTCTTTGATCCAGAGGGCTCTGGACTTTTGTCTCCAGAAAGTTTCCTCCCTAGCTAGAATGTTGTGGTACTCAACAAGGAGGTTCCGTTCTTCATCCCTGATGGTGCTGCTTTGATTTCCAGCTTCGATTTACCTTTCGATCGCTTGGAGATTCCCTGCGATAGCCTTCTTGCTTTCGAAGATGTTGCCAAAGACCTCCCTGTTCCAAACTTTGAGTTTCTCCTTGACCAGTTTGAGCTTTTGGGAAATTTGGAAGGAAGGGGACCCAGTGAAAGGCTGCTACCACCAGAGGGTGACTTGGTTTTTGAGGTCGGGGTGATGGAACCACATTGATTCAAAGCGGAAAGGGATCTTGAAAGAGGGAGGTTTGCCTGCTTCAAGGAGAAGAGGGCTGTGATCAGAGCCAATCTTGGGGAGGGCAAGGAGGGACGCATCCCCAAAGAATGGGATGGCCTCTTTAGAGATGAGGAACCTGTCAAGCTTCACCTGAATAAGACCACTTCCTATTCTTCTATTGCTCCAAGTGAAATTGGACCCTTTGAGCTGAACGTCAATGAGTTCATTGATATTTAGGAACTCGCTAAAGTCCTCCATGCTTTTGTTTATGATGTTGAGCCCTCCCCTCTTGTCTGAAGGGTACAAGGGGGTGTTGAAATCTCCAGCAATAACCCATGGGATAGTGCTGAAAGTGCTTCTCATTTGGCTGATCGTGTTCCACAAAGCTGCTCTTTCAAGGGGGGAATTCGGGGCGTAAACATTGGAAAGGATCCAGGAGGAGTTGTTGGTCTTACAATGAAAAAGGATGTTGATGATTTTTTTGGAAGACGACAAGAGTCTCCCTTCGACCTTCGATGGATCCCACAGGCACATGAGTCCTCCCGAGGATCCTTGAGCAGGGTTGTAGAGGACTTTTCCCCTGCTCCAGATTGTTTTGGCAGACTTGAGAGAGGAGGCGTCATCATTTTTAGTTTCTTGGAGAATGAAAATGGTAGGATTACACTCTTTCCTTAGGTTAGCAGTGAGGCGTTGTTTGGCTGCTCCATTTAGGCCTCTCACATTCCATGAGAGGATCTTCATTTAAATTTTTTTTGGGATTTTTTGCCTCCCTTCACCTGTTGAAGGGGAGGTTTGTTTCCTTTTGGTTCATCTTTCTGCAGATCTAGATTTTCAGAGAAAAGAGTTGATTGGGTCTCGTTAGCTATGTCTTCCTCTATCTCTTTTTTCCTTTGCTCGGTAGTGGAAGGTCTTCCTCTTTTTTTATCGCTGCCAAAGTCAATGGAGGATTTTTTGCTTCGGGTGTTTTTCGGGCTGAATCTTTCAGACTGAAAGTGGTTAGCCGAAGGGCTTCCCACATCTTCGATTAGGAGGTGGTTTGCCTCAAGAGGGGTATGGGATGGCCCGAATCTGGTTGGGGAGGGGATGGGGGAGAAAGAGGTCGGATTCCCAGAATCAACAATAGGAAATTCATCTTGAATAAGATTAGTAGTAACAATGGAAGAGAGAGGAGGTACCTGGACCTGATTGGGCTCCTCTGTAGGAGTGGCCATTTCTTTACCTTTGACTTCAGAGGGGGCTTCCTTTCCTTGCATTGAGACATATCGTTCCTCGCTCCCTTGAGGTGTCATGGCTGAAGATGCCTGACCAGGGTCTCTGGGGACATTCCTTGGGGGGAGGGTTTCAATTCTGCTCTTTCGGAGGACCCGCACTGCGTTTTGCACCCTTTTCGGGATCTTTAGAAGCTTGAGACTGTGCTTTTAGGGTGGGGCACTGGTTCCTTAGGTGTCCCTGGGAATGACAATGCACACAAAATGCAGGTTTGTTCTCGTATTCCAGGGGTTGGCACCTTCTGTAGGAGGATCCATATAGGAGGTTGACAAAGGTGGGAAGCTCAGAGTCCAGGTTGGCATTGATACATATGCGAGCATGGACCATCCGTGACCGGACTTTGGTGGATGAATCAACCACTACCAACTCACCGATGGTTCTGGAGATTCCTTTGAGAACATCCTCATGCCAAAACTGAAAGGGGAGGTTTGGCAGCCTAACCCAGATCGGGGTAACGTTGATATTTTGGGTTTCGAGATCAAAATATTCAGCCCATCTATGGAGGAAGAGGCTCCTTCTGCCTAGGAACCAAGGTCCTCCGGTGAGGATTCTGCATGCATCCTCTTGATTGTTCAGCCTGATGGCAAAAAACCCTGGATAGGGCTACGATCTCCATATTCCCACTTGTTCTCCATTTGGAATATGCCCACTTCCTGATGGTCTCCATGTCTGGGCAGCCTCCGATAAACTTGCCTACCAGAGAAAATTGTTCCATTTCTAGGTAGCTTGACATCAAACTTTTCGGTATCACCAGATCCGTGCCGTTGGGCACTAGATCCTGGGATGGGGGTTTGGTGTGGGGGCCTTGGTTGACCGTCTGGGCATAAGAGACAACCATGGGTTTGTCCGGATCGAAACCCTTCCCAAGGGTTTGACCAGCAAGCGGGTCCCCTTTGTCAGGAGGCTCCTTTTCTTGCAATGGGTAGGAGAAAACGCCATTGGACGGTTCCTTACCTAGAGCGCTTGCGACATATCATGCCTTGGATCCTCCGTTCTCTGAACTACCACGACCACCTTCACCTGAACGCCATCGCTCCGCTTCCTTGTTCCAGATTTACCAGCAATTCAGGGAAAAATCATATGTATAAAACATTATAACCAATTATACTCATCAGAATTAAACCTTGATAAGTTTTGTGGGAAATGTCACCTATATTTTATTTTTAAGAAAATTTAAAACTTATGTAGAAATCTTTCCAAAACATACGCTTAAATTATAAAAAATATGTTTGATTTTGAATGATTAAAATGCAAGTTGCAGGCTTAAATTTTGAACTTAACTTTTTTTAAATTAAATTACTTTTATTTAGCATACAAATTTAGATCACCTAAGATTCCCTTGTCAAACCTATTCTTCTAAAGCCTCAATTGGATGGCCTGACAACTTTGTGTTCATGTATTGCTTAATATCTTTGTTTTTTCAAAAGTTTTAATGGTTTCAACAACTTATATCCATCTATATTCTACTTCAAAAATTTTGTGGATGTACTCTATCTTTGCTTTTTCAGAATCACAGGTTTATGAGGCTCCAACATCTTAATCTCATTTCATATTATATTAACACGCAAGAAAAACGTTTTGGCTACATCCTTTTATGTTTGTTATAATAAAAGGTCAACCCCTCAGCTCTTTGCGGCTTGAACAGCTTATGGTGATCGATGTTCAAATCTAAAAGGTGATACTGATCCATGTTCATAGTTTTCTAAATGATCTTTTGTTCCAGTTCATTGCATTACTTGAGAGATACGTTGTCTGCTTTCAAATATTTTTGTTTTGAGATGCAATTCCATGCTAAGCACATTAGGAGGTGTCCTGTCTCTTGAACCTTAGCATTTAGATTATGCAAATATGCTTGTAAATTTCAACAAATAAAGGAATGCATTCGTTGAAATGAAAACATTGTGAATTGTGCTGTTGCTTTCTAAACTAAATATTAGCTTAAGCTGGTGCAAATAGTTTGTCTTACTTATCTAATGTGTGCTATATGCATGTGGTGAATATGCAGGTGAAAACTTCAGAACTGGAAAGGATAGATCCAAGAACAGTTGTTTCTGTTATTCTTGGAGGTGGTGCTGGGACCAGACTTTTCCCACTTACAAAGAGGAGGGCCAAACCAGCAGTAAGTTAAAATATCAGAGAATGCATCAGACTTCAAATTAGGAAGCAAATGAATAAGAAAACCGTGACCAATCTCAACTTTGACATTGCCTTCAGTTGAGCTTAAAGGGTAATCAAGGCTAGGTAGACGCTTGACAAATCTCAAATAATTTGCAGTTACAGCACTGGCCAAGATATTTGATTTGGAACACATATGATAATGATGGTTGCATTTCCGAAAAAAATCGTTGACAATAATTTCTCATCTCTCTGCGTATGTAGGTACCGCGGAGGTGGTCTGTCACAAATATTTGTAATTTTGATCATTTAGTGTAGAATGTTTTTTTTTTTTGAAAAAAATGAAAAACTTGTATTAATACAAAGAGCAATTACAAGCGGGAGAGAACACATCCCAACCAAGAACAACAAACAACACTACAAGAGAAGAGCACAAAGGCAACCCAGCACAACACAAAGCAAATAAGTCAACTGGGCGCGAACAAGCGCCATGTCGCGAAATCGCGACATGTCGCGAGATCGCGACAGTCAACCCCGGCTCCTCCACTGCGGTGCCAACAGTCGCGAAATCGCGACATGTCGCAAAATCGCGACGACAGCACCCACCAGCAACCCTTCGTCAAAATTGTCGCGATATCGCGACAGGAAGACCAGCTTGCACCAATACGCCAAACGCGAAATCGCGACAGAGAGCCTCCGAATCATCCAACCATCAAAAGTGTCGCGAAATCGCGACGAATTCTCCTTATGGCATCCAGATCGCAAAAGCGTCGCGATATCGCGACAGTTTTCTCCATTCCGCTGGTAAGCCAAAATTGTCGCGAAATCGCGACGAGATTTTCATACAGCAGCCATCGCCAAAAAATGTCGTGATATCGCGACAAAAAATCCACTTTGCACCACATCAGCAAAATGGACGCGATTTCGCGACGGGTTTTCCTTATGACACCAGAACGCCAAAAGTGTCGCGATATCGCGACGGTTTTTCCTTTCGGCGCCCAGTTCTCAAAACTGTCGCGATATCGCGGCGAATTTTCCTTTCGGCGCCCAGTTCTCAAAACTGTCGCGATATCGCGGCGAATTTTCCACTTTGCTCTCCATCTGCAAAAGTGTCGCGATATCGCGACAATTTTTCCAGTTAGCCCCAAATTGCCAAAACTGTCGCGAAATCGCGACAACTTAACCATGCGCCTTCCCCGAGGGCCGAGAGGGCGCGACATGTCGCGATATCGCGACAAAAACCCGCCAAAGGCCGAGAGGGCGCAACCTGTCGCGATATCGCGACAAAAACCCGCTAAAGGCCGAAAGGGCTTTTAGTGTAGAATGTTAGTGATATGATTAGCTATGGTTTTTCCTACTTGAGCAATATGATTAGTTATGGGTGATTTAGTAGTTTGTTCCCCCACGCATAATTTCTTGTATTTTTGCAATCTTGCGTTAGAAACCTGAGGATAAATGGCTTCCTTTAAAACCGTAGGATCATCATTGCAAGGTTTTTATTGGAGATCATTTTCAATATCTTCTACATATGAATGGACGAATCCATCTTTTGATGTGTTGTATTCTGATTTATTTATTGTTTTGTGTGCCCACACCTACGTTGCCAGAAACAAGAAACCCAAAAAAAATGTTACCATAAACATATCAATATATAACTAATCAAATTCACAAAGATTGCCATCTATAGTACACATCATATTGCACTATATTTGCATACCCACAAAGATCACTCACAAAGATACCCACAATAACTGTAATGAAGACAAACAAAGCAATCACAGTGGCCACAATACTAGCTTGTAATGGTTGCATTATAGTTGATATTGCTTAAAACATTGTAGAGACTTTGCGATGCAACAAAACTTTCAAGAAACGGGTTCCTTTGAAAAAATTGTTTGTATACATTAAAATTTTGAAACGATGTCCATGGTTCTAATATGGAAGCACACTAAGAGCTAGGAGAAATGCTAAAAATACGCCTTGGATCTGTCTTTAGAGTTCAGCTCTATATCCATATCATTTGACTTTGTGGCCTTGGAGTCCTCCATGTCTATTACATATTTGCTTTGCTATTGGGATTCTAAATTAAATGAAATTTTGAAGAACTTGCTGATGAAAATCTTTTTGTACCGAGTGGAAGAAACAAATTCATATTAACAAAGAACATCAATGTCCAATGGAAAGAATTTGTAATACAGAGTAGGTCAACATGGTCAGTATTGCGTTGCACAACACATGAATAATAAAGCTTAGGTTATTTGGATTCAAACAAAACAATGTTAACACACCTTTTTCTTTTATGCAAAAAGTGAATGGTCCAGTTAATATGCTTCCATTAATAGAATAAATCAAGTTCACAGCAACAGAAGAAGTTCTCCCCCACAGTATATGAGATGTCAGTCAGAAAGCAAAAAGTAACACATTTCCAAAGCAACAGGGAAGAAGTTCTCCCCCACAGTATGTGAGATGTCAGTCAGAAAGCAAAAAGTAAAACATTTCCAAAGTTGATGACTTTATAAGTACATCAAACACCACTTTCATTATCGGTGATGTGACCTGGGTTCAATCCCCATGGCGGATGTGTATAAGAAGTATTACTCAAAAAAAAAAAAGTATACATCAAACACCTGTTGAGTCTTATTGCTTTGTTAAAAGGTACTATTGTATTGAGAATTTTTTTGCAACTCTTGAATCAACCTCCGTGGTTCCTAGTTCAAACCAAAATGTCTATTATCTCTCCCTCTGGAAAACCGTCCCTTCCTTTTGTTAAGGTTTTAAAGATTAATTAATAATTACTAAAAAGGAGTTTCTTGAGGTACAAGTACCCCCCAAAGAGATAGGAAGGGTAAGTTACATGGTTTTGCTATGACAATAGCCAAAATTTGTTAAAAGATAACTCTAGTAATGTTCATGATATCTTCTGTTTTGTTTTGTGTTCTATTGACATTTGAGCCTTTAGAAGCCCTAGGCATAAAATAATTGTTTGTGATTAATAAAATTGGTAGTTAAACAAACTTCTTTCTTCCTGTGGATGATAAATTATAATAATTTAAAAGGAGTAAAGATTTAGGCAGTGATCTTTACCAACAGTTCTATCTTGCAGGTTCCTATTGGGGGTGCATACCGTTTGATTGATGTGCCGATGAGCAATTGCATCAATAGTGGAATCAAAAAAATTTACATTCTCACACAATATAATTCAGCTTCTCTCAATCGACACCTTGCACGGGCCTACAATTTTGGCAATGGCTTAAACTTTGGAGATGGTTTTGTTGAGGTAAAAAGTCATGCCCTGAAATAATGTTGTTTGATATTTCATATCTAATAAGAAAGGTATTGTGGAATCTGAATATTAGTGTATATCAGACACCAACTCATTGACACATGCCATCACCTGTTATGTGAATTACATCTTTGAATGAATGCTATATGATTCTTTTTAAGATTCTATTTGAAGGGCACTTAATATAAATATATTATACCATTCACATCTTGGAGTATAGTTTTGGGTACAGCCAATTTTCATTATTCCCTGTTTATAACATTACATTGACACAAGAACAAATTATTTTCCCTATCAGTCTATTAAGAAAAACAATATTGGTATGCATACACATATATCCATGAAGTTGCATATGATCAGTATTTGCATGTTGCATCTCTAGAATAAGCTGTGTGAACAATTGTTACGTAAAAGTAGATTAAAGAAAGTCAATAAGCAAACTCTATGTGTTTAATCACGAAATGCAGCTTTATGGTGCAGTGGAACTAAAAAGGTCACAGCAAAATTTTCTAATTATTTGCAACTAATTAGCCTGCAATGTCTACAATCTAGAATTGTCTTTTTTTTTTTTTGTTTTAAAAGATTGAAGTCAGTTGAGTGCATAGTAGACTGAAAATCAAGTTTCAGGTTGATCTTCCATTTTTGTATAACATAATTCTCATGCATATTACTTTTTCCTTCCAAATTAAACATTGTATACCCGCATATTTAACAAGTCATGCATAGAATAATAAGAAAATTTCTTCTTATGAGAATGAATAGATTTTTCAATCCTAGACATGTCTCAAAACCATTATTCATCTTGCAGGCAAGATTTACAAAGCAGTTTGTAAACTTGTTGGTAGGTCATTGGAAATTTGGAAACGACAGTTTCAATTTCAAGTCCTATGGAGTCATTCATCACATAAACATTAAGTGCTATACAAAAGGTCATGTTTTGTACTAAGGAAATGTTGGTTACAAATCCGCCATTAGGAAAGGATTTGGTAGGTTTGCGCCCTAGATCCGCCCAACAGCTTGAAAGGCCGGTAGGAAGAGATGCCTACCGTGCCAATCTCCGGAGAAGGCCGGCTCCTATACTACACTACTTTGGGGTTTAAGAATAGGGAACAGGAAAGAGATTGAAAATGCTAAAAGAAAAGCAAATAACTGATGATTTAAGTGGGAAGAACCAGCAACACGATCACTATCTAATACTTTGAAGTAACAACAATCAATATAAAACATGAAATATAAATTGACACTGCCCCCACTCCCCTATGTATCCTCTGGCAGAGCTCCAGGATTCACCTTCCTTCCTATGCCTAAATCCAGATTTCAGAATTACAGCAATCAGGAAAAGAGATGAATTTAGCAGAAACAATAACCACAGGCAGCATACAAGGGAACGAACGCAATGTTTCCTCTCCTATGTATCCTCCAGGAGAACTCCAGGGTTTTGTTCCCAATCACACACCTAAATCCAGGATTCAGAATTACAGTATGCAAATGAAAACAGAATAGCAGAAGTAATCACAGACGGCAGCATAAAAGAGAGAAATGAAGCCCAGAACAGAAGTTTTCAAGAAAATGTTTCCCCCCATTAAAATGGGCTCGATGGCCTTTTATAGCAAAACTTTTCCCCCATTACATTCATTTGAAATTCAAAATTCAGCTGTGACAGCTGTACATGGTGTCCCTCCGAATGTCAGCAGAGTACGTCATACTCGTGTCGGCAGATTTGAAGTACAACTTCGAGCAAAACGTACCGGGAATATTTATCATCATATGGAGGTGGTAGGTGAGGGAATTAATATCTTCGCTGAAGAGGCCATACCGAAAAAAGGGGAGAAACTTGGGCCAAATTTCATATGTCGAAATGCCTTCAAAATCAGCCTGAAATGTGGTTCGCAAAACCCTAGTCGGGAGGAGGTGGTTCGCAGTTGCTGCAGCCCGAACTCCCGTTTGACGACTTGCTTTGGCGAACTAGTTGAATGCCCTGCTGCGGTTCGCTGCGAAAAATGCTGAAAAGGTGGTTCGCAAACAGGTTCGGGCGAACCTGAGGGTAGCCGGGCGATGGTTCGTAGTGATGAAGAGACAAACCGGAGGTTCACTGCTGTTTTGGCCAACACGTGGCCGATAGGCATTTTGGCCGATATGTGTCTCTTGGCTGACATTGAGTTTTTGGCCGACATGGTTCGCCGCGTCCGGGGTCTGAACCTGGGGTTCACAGGCATTTCGGGCAAACTTGAGCATTTCGGCCGACATAGCTTTTTGGCTGACGTTCGGGTTCACGGCCGACATTGAAGTTCACAGCCGACGTTGAAGTTCATGACCGACATGGTTTGCTCCGCTTGTTGCCCGAGCCCGAGGTTCGCAGCAATTTCGAGCGAACTTCAGCTCATTTTGTCTTAGTCATTTTTCAGACGGCTCAGCCCAAACACTAGTTTGCTGTAAAATGAAGTCGAACTTGGGGTTCGCTTGGGGGTCTAAGTGAACTCGAGGCAACCTTTGCCTTAACATATTTTTGGTCCTCCAAAATAATCTTCCATTGCTGCATGACCTGTTTTTTGCCCCGAAGCTGATCTGAGGGGAGAGAAAGAGAGGAGAGAAGAATTCTGGGTATGAAAATAGTGCGGTTTTTTAAAATTTTACCCCTTAGGCAAAATGTGACAAAAGGAACTTGGGTTTATTTCTTTTCTCTAGATATTATTCTATGAAATTTTACTTTGCATCTTTTATTCTTCATTTTCAATTGTCAATATTGTTTAAAGTCATTTAATCCTTTGCAATTTTTATGGGTAAATTAGTAAGTTTATTTAGTGATACAATATGACTTAAAGTCATTTAATCCTTTGCAGGTTTCCTATGTACTATATGACCTGAGGTAATTGTTATTGGTTGGAAAATATTCAGGAGGATAAATCACAATCATTTCCCAATATTTGGACCTAATGTGTTTGTCTTTATACCTCTGGGATGTGATCATTTTCAGATGTCAGGTTGTGGTAGGGTCCTAGATGACTATGGGGTTAATCACCTTCTTGCACCCTATTCTTGTCAATGAAAAAAAAAGCATCCTTGGTATCGGTTAGTGATATTGCTCCCTTTCTGAAGCAGCTATCAGGGCACCTCCTTACTCTTTTTTTCATGAGAAGGATCTGTTGTTCTCCAGTGTACGGTATTAGCTAGTGCTTGCCAACAATATAGGCAGTTTAGGTAGACATTCATTACAAGCTTCTATCTTATTCTAGAGGATAATAAACCTAGAATAGTAGGAGAATTTCTATGAGATATTCCTTATGGCATTCCAGGAGTGCTCAACCAGGTCCCTTAGGTCCATGCCGCTCCTATGGAGATCATCCAATCTTGTGTTGGCCTTATCATGGTGATTAATGTTGCTGCTGATCCCTCTATCCTGCAATCTACTACAGATTAGGGCCACTTACTGCCTTCAGCCATGGTCTTCAAGTATTTTATCATATTTTTTGAAAATGTGTAATCTTAGTCTTTCACATGGCTATTTTTAATATCTTTATTATAGGCGTTATATGTTTTTTTGAAGAAGTGAGCAACAATTGTATTGATAATAGCCAAGTATATATATATTACAATACATAGGCTTAGAATAGCCTAGATAGAGTAGGCGTAGAATAACCTAGGTAGAGCTAATCACGCTAACAACTAACAAAATAATACTAACAAATAATATTCGTTAATAATTAGATATTAACGAATATCTAATCTAGGATAGGAGATTATTACCAAATGAAGTAATAATAGATTTACCATAGAATGGTAACTCTAACATCCCCCCTTATTACATTATTTGGGTAATAATATAACTACTAGCTATGCTAATATCCCCCCATACAACAATATTTGGGTAAAGTATATAACTGCCCCAATACAGTGAAAACGATGTTGATCTGCTAGTTCTTTGCTCTGTCACAGTGCTCTGGCTGCTCCTAAGCAAAAAATGGGTCATTCCCCGCTTTGTCTTCACGGCAACAAATGTCCTTATGGTAATCATATCATCCAACCGAATTTGCATGGGTAACCAGCCGCTGCAATCTCTAGGTGTAGTAGAATAGATCACTTCATACAAGGTTCATTCATTTACAATATGAATTTGCAAAAGATAAGGTAGCTAAGGTGTCGGACGCTGCCGAAAATGCACCCTTATAAGTTCCCCCCTTCTTGTTGCAAAACATAGTGTAATTAATTTATGAAGGAAGTGTGACTAAGGTGTCGGTCAAAGCCGAAAATGCACCCTTATAAGTCATCTTCCCTATTTACAAAAATTGTGAAGAAATAGAAATGGATATCCCCCCTTAATTGCAAAAAGTATGCAACTCAAGAGTGTTGTGAAGGATTTTACAAATATTGCCTCCTAGACAATTTTACATCACAAAAAGTCTCTCCTCTTGCTACAAGTACTTCAAACACCTAGATTTTGCTATTTATGAAGCCTAAAAGAGGTACAAGCACTCCTTATTGTAAGGTCTTCAAACAAAATACTTATGCTATTTATGAAGCCTAAAAAAAAGAGAGAGAAGATGATGTTTTTGCCTAAGGGACACATTTGTTTTCCCTCTACAAAACTTGTATTAGCAATTTAGCACTCCTTGTGCTATCTTTGAACCAGTCTTGGTTTTAAAATTTCAATGCATAAATTTAACTTAATTTAGTATAATTTAATTAATAAAAAAAAATTGATAGAAAAATCATCTAATTTGTTAAAAAAAAATGATTTTTATAGCAAATTAATTAATTTATTAATTTAAAAAACTAAAAAAAATTTAAAAAAATGCAAATTTTTTTTTTACCTTGGGCGCCTTGCAAAAAAGTCTGTTTTTGACGCCGCCGGGAGTCGAACTCCCGACCCCGCGGCCATATGCGCTCCGATTGGTGCTCCTACCAGTCGGGCTACGCCGCCCGACGGGAAGGGAAGGGATCTCCTTCCCTTTGTTTCCCATCTGCTTCGGGAAACCAAAAAAAAAATTTGGATTTTTTGACCCGGTCGGGAGTCGAACTCCCGACCCCACGGCAATAATAGCTCCGACTGGCGCTCCTGCCAGTCGGAATACGCTGCCCGACGAGAAGGGAAGGAATCGCCTTCCCTTTGTTTCCCGTCTGGGATGGGAAACCCAAAAAAAAAATTTCGCCGCGACGGGCGATATTCAAGTGGGTTAAAAAGGGAAATGCACCCCTTTTACTTCGATTGCCTTCGGGCAATCGGTGCTTACCCGCTTGTTTTGCTGCGCCAAGTGGCGCCTGGCTTGTCCGCCACGCGTCGCGTCCGGGTGGCGCGTGGCCAGTCCGCCACGTGTCCCCCGCTCGTCGGTCCAGGTGACACGTGTCCAGTCTGCCACGTGTCACCGTGTCATCGGCCTCGGGTTCCATGCCCGGGGTCTAGTTAGGTCTCAGGTCCAGTCGGCCTCGGGTTCCGTGCCTAGGGTCCGGTCAGTTCTCAGGTCCAGTCAGCTGTCTGCCACGTGGCTGTCCGCCACGTCAGCCCCTCAGGATCTGTGCCCGGGGTCACGTCTGGTCGCCACGTGTCGCGGTCTGATTTATTCCTCGGGATCTCTGTGCCCAAGCGCACGTGGTTGCCTTCAGGAATTTGTCCTCGGGATTTGTGCCCGAGAGTTTGCTTGTCGGATCCTGCGGAGGGCGCGCCTGCCCTCGCTGACCGGTCCAAACCGCTGGGAGCTGAGGTTTGTCAGACCTGAGGGCGCATTTGCCCTCGGGTTTCGATCCAGTCCTCGCCTGGGAGAGCGCGCTTGCCCTCCCGGCTGTGCGTTGGACCCACGGGGGCAGCAGTAGCTGCCGTCGGTGATCGGAGGGCGCTCCTGCCCTCACAGATCCCGGTGGCCGGATCTTTGTCGCCTGACAGGTCTGACAGCAGAACGCTGTCAGATCTATCGGTCCTGCGGGCCTCCTCCTGAGGCCTCCTCGTGGCGTGGGCCTGCGGGCCCGCCTAGGGATCCGTGCAGGTCTTGAGGGTCTCTTGGAAAGCGTGCCACGGAGTGCTGCGGGCCGTCTCCCCAATCGCCCGCTCTGATACCATGTAGAAGTGAGCAACAATTGTATTGATAATAGCCAAGTATATATATTACAATACATAGGCTTAGAATAGCCTAGATAGAGTAGGCGTAGAATAACCTAGGTAGAGCTAATCACGCTAACAACTAACAAAATAATACTAACAAATAATATTCGTTAATAATTAGATATTAACGAATATCTAATCTAGGATAGGAGATTATTACCAAATGAAGTAATAATAGATTTACCATAGAATGGTAACTCTAACAGGGCTTGCCTTTTAGGGTTCACTTCCCTAGGTAGATGATTTTGTTGTGTTGTGTTAGTTTTAGCTCGTAGTCTGTTTTTCGGAATTTAGAGCTTTTCTCTTTGCTCATCCATGCTATTTTTTTTGGTCGTACTTAATTACTTCTGCATTTGCAGACATGAATACAATTTCTTTCTTTTGTTCTTTCTTAGCGAAATAATGTAAGGCTTTCCATGAAATTCTGATACCTTGCTGATGTAATTCTCATGTTCATTGGTGTATTCTAATATGCATTCATTTTCAAAATTAAAAAGAGAATGACAGTTTTTACAAGTCTTGTATTTCAACGGAATTATTAATGCAAGCCTTGATTTCTTTTGAGATTTTAACTCTGTTAATTTGTATTATATGCTTGTTTTCTTCACTTCTACCTCTCAAATACATTTCCCTCAATTGATACAACCCACTGCAGTTAACTTTTTGGTACTTCAAGATAAAGTGGACTGTTACATGGGTTATGGTTTCGTCTTGGTCAACTCCATATCTGCTGTCTCTCTATCTATTTAGAATCAGGTTATTGTCTTCCTTGGAAGTACCAAATGTGTCCACTTAACCATATTAAGAAGACGATATAAAAACACTTACTGTACAGTTGCCTTGTCTGTCATTAGACTCACGATGGACACTTTTGCTTGTTGAAAGACTCTTAAGGAGGCCTTGCCATCTACTTGATATACTATGAAGATCAGAAGCATGTGGTACTTCATCTATGAGTTGATGCAGCATAGAAGAAGCCTCCATAATAGGGATCTGTTAATGTGTTCAGAATCATCTCATTATTTACTTCTTTCAACCTGTAGGAAGATATAAACCACAACTGACCTGATAATCAATTTTGTCACAGTTGAACTGTTTGCTGGAAGATTTCTGACATGCCACTAGAACACCTCAGCAACAACCATAGATTTATTTCAGCCTTGGACACTAGGAGTGTACAATGTTGATCTTGCTTGGCTTATTCTCTCACACTTAGCTTTGTTCCTTTGGATTTCCGTCCATGCATGAGGACCACAATGTTTTCAGAGCTATGTCAGCTTCCTCTTGTTTACTTCAATATCAAAATTTTCTTTTCAACTTTAATAATTTTTGTCGTTATTTGTTTTACGCTATCTACTACTTACAGTTCTATTAGAAATTTTGTAAATATTTTAGTGGCATCCATCTTTTGACATAAGTTACACTAATGCTTCTTTTTATGTAAGAAGTTTCAGATAAATTTCAGATTGCTTTATCCAGATTGGTAATTAATATGCAAACTAAATCTAGATTTTTGGGTCTCAATTGCCTGCAATTTATAACTTAGGTTTGCATTCTCTCTCTCTCTCTCTCTATATATATATATATATATATATATATATCACTTTGGAGAGAGAGAAATTTATTGCTAACAATAGAGTGAACAAGTCAAACAAAACAAGCAACAAGGAATGAACAACAATGACAATTCAGAAATAGAACCATCTCATTATGTGCAATCTAATAAGTACATTACCTACAACAGTATGTTTCTTGTACTCAATAGCATCACACAATGTTGATCTCATTAACAGTACCACTCTGTTACCATTTGTAGAATTGAATACAACACACTGCAATACAGTTTCAATACCACTTAGATAAACAAAATATACAATGTGATTAACTTAAAAATACAATTCGAGATACTACACACACAGCATGTATCCTGCATAGCAACTATCTGCAATACACCATACTCCGACAAACCATCAACAACACACTTCAGACAACAACATGCACACACTCTCAAATATAGACAGATTGATGGATGATAGATGATAGATGCCTTTTGAAAATGTAAAGGTCTACTTATGCTACTACTAAAGGGGAGGTAGTTGCCAACTTCCAAAACTTCCTCGTACCTAACCCTATCTACCCTTAAATGACACCTTAAATTACAAGACATCCGAATTACATGACACCTTACTTACATGACATCCGAATTATACGCACGCTAATAATTTTTGATAATCATTTCTTCAAACACTTAGCATGCACACATTTGCACATATATATCCATTATGCAAACATGTCAATTCATCTGCCTACATCTATGTCCTCTAGACTTGTTGATGTCCTCTATGACACATGAGTTGAACACCAGGGATAGAATCACTGAACACTGTATTGGAATATCCTGTCATTCTCCTTCCTCTTTCGCCTATTCCAAGTATCTTTTGTAACTAGCTTTAGTTCAAATTGGTGCCAACAATAAATTGTTCTCTGATTGCTCGCTTCACTTCATGTAATCGACTGCATTAGCAACATGACGGGCAACACCCATTGTCGCATTTGTCAGGGGTCAAGGGGGTTGGATCCCCCTTGTAACGTGAAGGGGTAGCATCACTTACGGGGTCAAAGGGTAGTGCAACCATTGAAACCCTCCCTGTCTAAACCGAAATTTTTTCCTTGTCTATATTTTGGTGGCCATAAGTCGACCCTATCAAACAACTTACCTTTAACTCCAAATGACCTCTTTCTGACTCTATGACCTTTCCCTATCTCATGACGACCTTGTCTTGGCCTTAGGCAATCCTATCTTAGTCTTTGACGGATATCCCTTAGCCTTAGATGACCTTGTCTTGGTCTCTAATGGACATCCCTTGGCCTCAGATGACCCTCCTCTTGGGTCAGAAGACCAACCTCCTAGGCCAAACAACCCACTTCTTGGCCTGAACGTCCCAACTCCTAGGTCAGATGACCCACCTCTTGGGCCAGATGACCCTAGGCTAGACAACCTACTTCCTCGTTCGTAAGGTCCAACTCTTGGACAGATGGTCCATCTCCTAGGTCAGACAACCTTGGGTTTGACGATCCACTTCCTAGCCTAGACGACCCAACTCTTTGGTCAGACAGCCAACCTGCTAGGCTGGACGACCCTAGGCTTGACAACCGTGCTCTATTAGATGACTATTACTTTCTAGAAAACCCACTATAGTCTTCAGACAACCTGTCCCAGCCTCCAGATGATCCACTACAGTCTTCAGACAACCCGTCCCAGCCTCTAAATGGCCCATTGTAGTCTTCAAATGTCCCGATTCAGTTGTCTCACTTGTTGTACGACATGTCTCTTCAGCTAAACGAGCCACTTCTTCAGTTAGATGATGTGCTTCTCATCCCGAATTGTCTATTTCTTGTCTTCGATGATGCGCTGCTTCTCCCAAGCAACCTTGTTGCCTTCTTTTGAATGACAAAACTGATGTTCCATATGGTGTTGTGTACAATTTTGTCTTTTCACCATACAACCTACTTCAATTGTTATATGACTTGTTTCAAGTTTAGACGACCTTTCCAGATGGCTACGGTGGGGCACAAATGGTCCCCTCCTCAAGCTTGATGGTCCAAGGGATGTCTAGGAGCCTCTTGCTCCTTCCAGATGCTAGGCGGTGGCCCTAACAATCCACTTCCCTGGATAGACAGCCTGTGGGTCGTTTGCTGTCGAGTCCTTTCCCCTAGATGATTGAGGAGACGCCCTATCAACCTCTTACCTTGATCGGGTTGTCCTAGACGTCCTGGGTCCCAACTTAGACAACTTAAGTCCTGATAGTTGGGGATTAGGTCCAAACGACCCAAGTCTAGATGGCTAGACAACCCTAGCAAACGGTTAGACGCTGAACATACTCCCTCTTCGCTATTGGCATCATTCACTTCTTTTTCTGCATCACTCACTTCATCGTCTGCATTAGCCACTTGTGCAACCGCTTCGTCTTGCACAACTTCAACTATCTTCTTGATCTCTACCTCCTCGATTGTAATAAATTTCACCTCCTCTTCTTCCTAGATAAGGTTGTGACTCTCCTCCAACTCTTCAAACGCTACACATCACTGGTTCATCTCAACTCGCAGCACATTGACATTCAAGTGCGAAGAGCCCCCACAAATGGCATTGCCAACATTGCACAATGTGTCTGTCCTCGATATCTTCTAGTTCTTTGGCAGTTGTCATAGATTGCATCACCAATGGCATCCCCCCTTTGTACAATCTTCCTTTGTGTTGCACATATATGTAGTGACGATTTCACATCTTTACATGCATTCTTCACATTTTTTTTTTTTTGAAGTTGGAAAAGTACATTTTTGAAAGGAATGCTAACCTTTTACATCAACAGATATGGCCAATCACTGTCCATTTCACCAAGAAGTATTTGCCACTGGCATAAAGCCTATACCAACAGTGTAACAACAAACACACTTCACTAACAACATCCAAAACTAGAAAAGCAGCACACACCATACATCTCTAAATATCATATACTCTATGCTTTCCTGGCAGCCTCTTCCTACTGATCCCCATTGTCGATTCCTGTGGCATTATCATTGACAACTAAATTATTTGTGTGCTGGGATATCACTCCCCCATTCCTTTCTGGCATCTACCATAACTCCTTCGTTAGCAAGACCATATGCTACCCTATTAGCTTCTCCATAAATATGACTGATAGACACATTCTCGAGTCTATCCAAAAGCGCTTGAGCTTCCATCATCATTAAGTCAATAGTCCAGGTGGCTGGTTGTCCTCCATTTAAGACGGTCACAATATTTTGTGTCTCCTTCAACTATGAGCTTATCTAGATTGTAATTGATAGCCAACGAAATTCCTACATAAGCTGCTCTTGCTTCAATAAATTGACTTGTCTGTTCACCCAGTGGTTCAACAAACGCTTTGATTACCTTACCCAGATGATTCTGAATCACCCCTCCAGCTCCCGCCAGCTTGGGATTACCTTTCGAGGCCCCATAAAAATTTATTTTGAACCATCCAATCGACGACGGTATCCACTTTGCATGAGTTCTGGGATGAACTCGAGGCAGTTGTAATTTCTCTCTGACTCCCCAACATTCCAATATCCGCCTTTCCTGCTCTGATTCCCATCCCTCCTTGAAGCGAGTAGTGTTAAAATTTTCCATCAGGAGACTTCTTGCTCGATTCCAAACCATTTCCCATTCCATCTTCAAGTCCTCAAAGTTTCTTTGGTTTCTTTCATTCCAAACTCTCCACCAGATATGTGGAAGGCTTAGAAGCCTCAACTTCCTGATTCTTTTGCCTTTAAAAGGAGGCTCCCATTGCAAGTTCAAGTCTGAGATAGTTCTAGGGAAAACCCACTGAACTTGGAATTCAATACAGAGCTGATCAAACAAGTTTTTGGTAAAGGAGCACTTAAGAAGTAGATGATCAATGCTTTCCTCCTCTCTTTCACACAAAACACATCTATTTGGCAAGGAGAAACCACGTTTTTTCAAATTATCTTGGGTCAGAATTTTATTATGCATAACCAGTTACTGAAAAATAGAAATCTTAGGGATGAGATCTTTGTCCTAGACCTTTACACTGGGCCACACTACCCCTACACCTTCAGCCAAGTTATAACCAATCTTCACCGAATAATCTCCACTCTTCTTTTTCATCCAAATAAATATATCATTCGGTCGCCAATGACTGAGGATGTAGGCATTAAGGCATCTATTAAGACTTTCCAAGTGTGGACGCAATTCCTCATTGATGTTCTCAGCATAAAGCCGCTTCGACCTCTTGATGCCATTTTCTTCTACCATATAATCTTGAACCAACAGTCCATAAATAGGAGTCAGGATTGTTCTTAAGTTTGCAAACTTTGGGATATCACAAAGGGGAGAGTTAAAAAGCCAAGTGTCCTGCCAAAATCTCACGTTAGCACCATCTCCAATCTGCCATCTACAGCCTTTTTGGACCAGAGGTCTTACCTGTTGAAGGCTATTCCAGAAACTAGACACCTTAGGGGGGTTGAGGTTTTCCAGGAAGGAGGAATTACGTAAATACTTAGCTTTTACAATTTTGACCTAGGGAGTGTCTTCTTCCTTCGCCAACTTCCAACCCAACTTTCCCATTAGAGCTTTGTTCATTTTGGGAAGAGTTCTCAATCCCAATACCCCAGATTGTTTAGAGGTACAGACTTTGTTCCAAGCAAGTAAAGATATCCTCTTCTTTTCCTCAACCCCAAACCACAGAAAAATCCTTTGGATCTGTTCAATATTTTTGCAGACCGATACTGGCATTTTAAAAATTGACATGAAGTAAATAGGTATACTTTGAAGGCAGGATTTCACAAGTTGGGCCTTTCCTGCCTGACTAAGAAGAGAGCCTTTCCAGGAAGACAGTTTCTTTGTAACACGTTCAATGATCGGATCCCACAAGGCTTTCTTCATACTCCCACGGAATAAAGGCATCCCTAGATAGGTTGTTGGAAAATCACCTATGCCACAGTTGAAGATTCTTGCTATTTGCAGTTGGAGAGCTTTGGAGGTATTTAGGAAAAAAAGCATGCTTTTATTAAAATTTACCTTTTGGCCTGCTGCAAGCTCAGAGAAATGCAAAATCATATTAATATGTCTTGCTTGTGGAAGAGATGATCTTGTCGATATTAGAGTATCATCCACAAACTGCTGATAAGAGACCGGTTCCAAAGTGGAAGTTGGCCTGATACCTTCTATGTCTCCTCTATCCGTGGCTGCTGTGAAGGCTCTGCCCATAGCTTCAGCTAAAATTATAAATAGATAAATAGATAAGGGGACAAGGGGTCCCCTTGTCTCAACCCCCTCTTCCTAGGAAAATAACCCATTGTAGACCTAGTAACTAATATAGAGATCATCACTATGGAGATGCAATTTTTCATCATAGAAATCCAATCCTCATGAAAACCAAAACGTTGGAGCACTTTGATCAGGAAATCCCAAGAAACTTTGTCATACGTTTTATTCATATCCAATTTAAGAAACATACCTTCCTTTTTTGATTTAGAGACAGAGTGCAGGATCTCATGGATCAAAATGATCCCATCAAGAATCTGTCGTCCCTGAACAAAACCCCTTTGGTGTTTGTCAATGACAAAAGGGAGAGCCATCTTCAGTCGGTTTGCAAGGACTTTGGACACAATTTTGTAGAGAGTATTACACAAGCTAATTGGGCGGTAATTTGTAAAAGATTTAGCACCTGCAATCTTCGGGATGAGGGCTAAGAACGTACAGTTCACATCGGAAGGAATCCTTTTAGAGGTTTGAAACTCCTTGACTACCAAGGTGACCTCATTGCCAATGATGTGCCAAAAATTGTGATAGAAGAGCGCCGAAAACCCATCTAGGCTAGGAGATTTGTCTCCCTTCATAGAAAAGACGGCCTCTTTAGTTTCCTCATCCATAAAGGGGCTGAGGAAATAGTCATTTATCCTGTTTGAAATCTTTAAGGGAATATGGCCTAACAACAAGTTCATCATCTCTTCATCCAACTCCGAATCCACTCCTAACATGTCTTGGAAAAATCGAACAGCTTCCCCTCTAATTTGGAAAGGATCCCTTGTAGAAGAACCATCAACAATCTTGATCTCCTGGATTTTATTAAAACTTTTGTGCTTGAGAGTTGAAACATGGAAAAACCTCGTATTCATGTCCCCTTCCTTTAACCACAAAACTCTTGATTTTTACCGCCAGAAAGCCTCCTCACATGGCAGAGTTTTGTGCCAATCAAATAGTGGATCCTTTTCTCTAGTTCGGACTTCCTTCGAATACTGCCCCAAACGCAAAGAGTTTTCTAACTCCATGAGCGGTTGTTGTAAAGCTGCCTTTTTAACCATAATGTCTCCAAACACCTCATTATTCCACAGTTTAAGTTCCGCTTAACAAGTCTCGGTTTCTTTGCTACTTGAGTCAATCTATCCCCAGAAAAATCTTGCTTCCACCAAGATTGAATCTTGCTCTCTAAATCAGAATGAAGGATCCACATCTTTTCAAACCGAAAAGGGGTAGCAAAGAGTCTTCTCTTGTCCGTTGTTTCCCAAACCAAAGGATTATGGTTTGAGCCAGTTTTTTGGAGGGCCGTGAGAGTAGTGTCCCCAAACAACACTAAGCTCTCCTGAGAAATCAACACCCTGTCCATTATGATCTGAATCAATTGACTCCCCAACCACCTATTAGTCCAGGTAAACTTTGCTTGTCTAAGCTCCAAGTCCATCAAAGCATTTGAATTTATAAAATCACCAAACTCAGTCATACTCTTTGAATATCCTTCAACGCCTCCCTTCTTATCATACGGATACAGAGGGGTATTGAAGTCCTTTGCAATGATCCATGGGATGCCTACAAAGACATGCCTAAGTTCACTCAATTCCCTCCATAACCTTGTCTTCTAGCCACAGTAGTGGGTGCATAGACATTTGTAATGATCCAGTGGGAATTATCCTCCTTCAAAAAGAAGTGGATAGCACAAAATCTGTCGTCTGAGATAATTTTTTGTCCTTCCAATTTCTTTGGGTCCCAAATACACATCATTCCTCCTGAGGAGCTCATTGAGGGTTAAGCAACAAGGTCCGCTCCTCTCCAAATCTCTCTAACCATTGCTAAGTTTGCTTCTACCATCTTTGTCTCTTGTAATAGCAAAATGTCTAGGTGATTATCTCTTTTCAACGTTTGTATTGATCTATGTCTTCTAGTCCCGTTGAGACCTCGTACATTCCATGACAAAACCTTCATTTTTTAGATTTAGCTGATTTCTTCCCTTCCCCGCCCAGATTGAGGACGGTTTGTGTTCCTCTGGCTATCTCTGCCGCTTTTTCCCTCTTCCTTACCTCCGTTTAAGGGGGTCTACCTACAGTGTGTTCCTTGCCAACATCTAGGGGAGTTCTCTTTGCTTGATTCCTAGTCACCCTTGAGGGCATCATCGGAACCTCCTCTAAATCGTAATCCTATCGTATTGGAGCTACAGGCTTCACCTCTGTCTTTTTCAGGATCTGCTTATCTTCCCTCAATGCTTTTCCAGCTTCATCTGCCTATCCCGATTTGTAAGAGTCGTGTCAATAGGGTTAACCTCTACATCCGCTTCTAGAGGTTTTACACTCTCTTTTTGAACCCCCTCATGGTTCACCCATTGTGTCTCCTCCACAAATACCACAACATTGGTTGGGTCTCACTTTTCGTCCTCTTCAGCTCCTCTCAAGCAAGCAAAAGAGTTAGGGTCTCCTCCACAAATACAAAACCAGAAAGCTCAATTTTGGGCCAAAAAATTGGCTAAGGCACAGCCAAAATGCTCAGTTTCGCTCGGCTTTGAGGTGACGCCAGGTTTCGCTCAAACTTCAAGGTGAGAACGGGATCGGCACAAGGCTTAAGGAGGCAAAGACCGAAGAAAAATCAGAGTCCCGCTAAGGCATCACTTGGAAGCTGAAGTTCGCTCTGCCTTGGAGCGAGAACGGGTTTCGGGCAGAGTTTAGGGCGAGGACGAGGATCGCTCAGACACCGAGCGAACCGCAGAAGGCATGCCAAAGTTCGGGCAGATTTTGAAGAAGACAGGGTTCGCCCGAGTTGAAGTGCGAGAACGAAGTTCGCCCGAACTTGGAGCGAGAATGGGATTCGGGCGGGGTTCGGAGCGAACGTCGGCCAAAAAGCGAATGTCAGCCATCCGACGAACTCGGCCAGAGCGAACGTTGGCAAGGAGCGAATGTCGGCCAGAGCGAACGTCGGCTAAAATGCGAATGTCGGCCAAACAATGCTCGAGTTCGCTCAAACCTCTAGCGATCCCCGATTTCGGGTCCCTTGCGCGGCGAACGTCGGCCAAAAACCTTAGCGTCGGCCAGAATCCCAATGTCGGCCAGAATCCCAACGCCGGCCATGACGTTCAAGTTCGCTCCAATTTTCTCCCAAACTCCGAAAAGCTTAAGATAGCTCTCGAACCAGCCTCGGCCAAAATCTCCATGTCGATCGAAATCTCCATATCGGCCAAAACGCTCCATGTCGGCCAAAACGCTCAAGTTCGTTCCCCAAATCCAGAAAACCTAGGTTCGGCCCCCAATTCTCTAGCGAACCTCGTCTTCGGGGCAATTTCCAGCGATCTGCAGCCCAACACATGAAAAATGCTTAAGTGAAGAAAGCCCCCCAATATCGCTCCCAAAAGCAGCGAATCCTGGAATCGCTTAGGTTTTCGAGCGAACAACAGCGAGGAAGGCAAGAAGGGTGGCTAAGGGGCGACTCGGCCCAAGTTCGCTCCAGGACCGAGCGAACCTCGGCCTCGCTCCGTTCTCCGAGCGAACTACAACATGAAGCATTTCCTAAGTTCGCTCCGAGAACGAGCAATCGTCAATGTCGCTCCAGCTGCAAAGCGAGGCGCAACAAAACACGAAAAAACCCTAAGGCGCCAAGGCCCCGATATCGCTCCATTTCCAGGCGACACCCGGTCTCGCTCCAAGTCTTCGGCGAACCCCAGCATCGCCCCGTCCTAGTGCGACCCTCAGCTTCGCTCCTCCCTCAGTGCGATTCTTAGTATCGCCCTCATTCTGCGGCGAACCCTAGCCTCCCAGTATTCCGAGCGAACCACAACCCGAGCAGGAAGTTAGTCAAGGTGGATGTGGTATCAGGTTCGCCAGAACGGCCAGCGAGCCCCGTTTTCGAGCGATTTCCAGCGATCAGCAGCAGGCGTCGGAGGTGTCAAAATTGACTAAGGCATGAAAGGGTCCTCCCAAGTTCGCTCCATTTTCGAGCGATTCCCAGAATCGCTCTTCCCCTCAAGCGACTCCTAGCTTCGCTCCGTTTCTGAGCGATTTTCAGCCGCGCTCCCCTTCTCGAGCGAATGTCGGCCAAAAAAACTCAATGTCGGCCAAAATCTCAATGTCGGCTAGAAATCCCAAGTTCGCCCAATTTTTCAGCGAACCCCAGGTTCGGCTCCTAGGCGTGGTGAACTTCAGTTTCGGCCTCCAATTCTGCGAACCTCGGCTTCGGGGTAAGCCTGCTCCAAAAAGTGCTAAGGCAAGTGGGCCTCAGGTTTGCCCAAATTCCCAACGAACCCCAGGTTCGGTTGCAGTATTCAGCGAACTTCAGCTTCAAGCCCTATTTCGGGCGAACTCCAGCAAGAGCGGTATTGAAACGCTAAGGCAACCATTGAAAGGGCACTCCGAAGGGCACACATCTCGAGGAAGGAAGGTAGGTGAGCATTCAAGACCCACCAAGACGACCATGTCAGGTCCCAAAGAGGCTACAAGGGCCAAGCTACACCAACCACATTAATGAAGCATGCTGCACCAGCTGCAAGGACCGTTCGGAGCCGTTCCAGACACGGGTGAGTCGTATTTCAGGTACACTGTTGGCTGACAAGGGTCAAATCCTAACTGCCTTGGCAATTTTGGGATCTGGGCATCAATGTAAATTGGGGGGAAAATTCTTTTACAAAAGGCAGTCCAATGCAATGTAATAGGGGGGGAACATATTGCTAGAGAGCTACTGTAATCAGACATTTGCATCAATACAAAGGATCCTTGGCTCTAACTCTTGCCTCTTTCTTGTATGCTGCCTTTTGCAAGTATTTTTGCAAAATATTCATTTATTTTTCTGATTGCTGTAATTCTGCATTCTAGATTAGAGCATTGGGCATTATGTGAATATTGAATTCTTACAGGAGGATACATAGGGAAGAATCGCAGTGTTAGTTTCTGTTACATGCTGTTTTTTGATTACTGTTAGTTTGAATATAGATGGGTGATTGTGCTGCTTGTTCTTCCCCACTGTTACTGCAATGCCATTTACATTTCTTTCTGTAATTTTTCAATCTCTTTCCAGTTCTCTTATCTAAAACCCCAATTAGAATAGAATAGGAGCCGGCCTTCTCCGGAGATTGGCACGGAAGGCATCTCTTCCTTCCGGCCTTTCAATCTGTTGGACGGGTCTAGGGCGCATAGATAGACCAAATCCCTTTCCTGGTGGCGGATCCGTAACCAACAGTTTTTTTGGCATGCCCAGTGGGACGAACAATCTCCATATTTTAAGGAAAGCCCGAGTTTGGTGAACCTCTGGCTTGCCTTCATTTGGAAAAATCACCTGGCGACTCTGACTGAGTTGAAGATCCAGATTTCTCGATCATAGGCGCCTTTTAAAGCTGAAAGAAGACACCCCGGAGGAATCAAGGTTTGGTGAGAAGCCTTGACCTCACAAGTAGAGAAAAGAATGTTCACTTGGCGACTTCGACTTAGTGGCGAGAACTGTGATCTCTGCAGACCACTACTATAATGTTAAAGATATGCTATCCCAGTTGGGATGATCCTGGCCCTCTGAGTCTCCAAAGTTGGCATGATATTCCCAAAGGTGCCCTAAAGACCCTAACAAAATACAATGGCACTGAGGGAATGGCCCGAGAGCACTTTGAAGATATAGTTGGTCTAGCGACCCTCCATGACATAGCCCACGAAGACGTCATGATCAGACATCTGGTTCTGTCTTTGGAAGGAAGGGCGTTGCAATGGTACAAAATACTCGGGCGTAAGAACATTTGTTCATGGTCGGACCTAGCGGGAGCACTCATCAACACATGTGATGGCTCTCAGGATCCCTTCCAACTCTTGATGCACCTCTCCACCATCACGAGAGCACCTTTGGAGAGCATCACAGAATTCAATGTCCGATATTGCAGGAGTTGGAGGAGAATTCCAGAGAAAATCCAGCCGACACCTGCCCAGGCCCACCTCTTCTATGTTTGGGCTTTCCACCCGAACATAAGCCTCCTACTGCAATCAGACGAACAGATATTCCCTCAAATATTTGAGGAAGCAGTGCAAGCGGAGCGATTTCTACTCCTTTCAGGAAATATACGTTGGGGAGAAACTCCATCACTTTCTCCGGTAGTTGCTGCTCCTGTCTATCCCGCGCTGTATTCACCATGGAAGATCTCTCAAACTGTGCAGAGACCTGGAATGCAGCTGTGTGGAGCTCAAGAGGCGGATCTCGTCCAAGGCCAACGATGGGAATATGCAAGCATGACCCAAACAATGAATAATATGGTTGCTTGCAGTTTCCATTAGGAAATGGGCCAAGAAGGGGAACAGAATCAAGTGGCAGATCCTGAGAGCAAAGAGGGCACATTTTTGCACCCTTTTTGTGTCCCAAGGCATAGCACGCAAGTATTTTAGCCAAAACCCAACAAGCATGCCTCATCAAGAGGCTTATCCTGAGGAGATCTTGGCAGAAGGCCTATCGCTGGAATAGTCCTGCTATCGCATCAAGGAGTTGGAGGAACCCGTCCTTAGGAGCCCGCAGTCAGTGGACCCTCTGAAGTGGGGGTATTGGCTCCAGCCATCACTATAACTAGTGCCCGAAGAAGGTTCTCATGTGGCAAACCTCTTTGCCATGTTATTCATCAACTATATGGGTACTGGCATGCAGGATAACTTGCCACGTTGCACCCTGTTCGCAACTTGGAAAACTTTGGGAGGCTAGCCGGACTTCAAGGATTGATTCAAGTACAATCAGATCTGGTCCGCGCACTGCAGATTCACCGGATAGGCACCCAAAGCTAGGTTTGCGGTGGCGGCATGCCAATCAATGTTCAAACTTTTGTGTAAATAATGTAAATAGGCCAGCTAGTAAGTAAAGTTCAGTTGTTTTTTTTTTTTAGTTTAGTTCGTGCATTTTTGTGCGCCAAAGAGGACCATGAGCGCCAAGAGGCAGAAGGGGAGAAGTTGGAAGAAGAGCCCCTAGTCAGCAATAGGCGGTCAGAGGAGAACAACGAGGATGACTCCGTTGCCCAATGGATAAAGGCCTGGGATCGATCTGCATTCAGACAAGCTAAATGCCCCGCGAGCCGCCAAGAATGTTGGCATTTTTGCCACATTAAATTTTTTGACAAAATTTTGTCTAAGTGTGGAGCTTCAAAGCGGCAAAGGGCATGTAGAAGTTAGTATCGCCCTCATTCTGCGGTGAACCCCAGCCTCGCCAGGATTCCGAGTGAACCACAACCCGAGCAGGAAGTTAGTCAAGGTGGATGTGGTATCAGGTTCGCCAGAACGGCCAGGGAGCCCCGTTTTCGAGAGACAGCGATCAGCAGCAGGCGTCAGAGGTGTCAAAATTGCTCTTCCCCTCAAGTGACTCCCAGCTTCGCTTCGTTTCTGAGCAATTCTCAGCCGCGTTCCCCTTCTCAAGCAAACGTCGGCCAAAAAAACTCAATGTCGGCCAGAAATCCCAAGTTTGCCCAAATTTTCAGCTTACCCCAGGTTCAGCTCCTAGGCACGGCGAACTTCAGTTTCAACCTCCAATTCTGCGAACCTCGGCTTCGGGGTAGGCCTACTCCAAAAAGTGCTAAGGCAATTAGGCCTCAGGTTTACCCAAATTCCCAACGAACCCCAGGTTCGGCTCCAGTCTTCAGCGAACTTCAGCTTCAGGCCCTATTTCGGGCGAACTCCAGCAAGAGCGGTTTTAAAACGCTAAGGCAGCCACTGAAGGGGCACTCCGGAGGGCACTCATCCCGAGGAAGGAAGGTAGGTGAGCATTCAAGACGCACCAGGACGACCATGTCAGGTCCCGGAGAGGCTCCAGGGGCCAAGCTACACCAACCGCATTAATGAAGCATGTTGCACCAGCTGCAAGGACCGTTCAGAGCCGTTCCAGACACAGGTGAGTCGTATTCCAGGTATAGTGTTAGCTGACAAGGGTCAAATCCCAACTGCCCTGGCAGTTTTGGGATCTGGGCATCAATGTAATTGGGGGGAAAATTCTTCTATAAAAGGCAGTCCAATGCAATGTAATAGGGGGGAACATATTGCTAGAGAGCTACTGTAATCAGACGTTTGCATCAATACAAAGGATCCTTGGCTCTAACTCTTGCCTTTTTCTTGTATGCTGCCTTCTGCAAGTATTTCTGCTAAATATTCATTTATTTTTCTGATTGCTGTAATTCTGCATTCTGGATTAGAGCATTGGGCATTAAGTGAATCTGGAATTCTTACAGGAGGATACATAGGGAAGAATCGCAGTGTTAGTTTCTGTTACATGCTTTGTTTTGATTGCTGTTAGTTTGAATATAGATGGGTGATTGTGCTGCTTGTTCTTCCCCACTGTTACTGCAATGCCATTTACATTTCTTTTTGTAATTTTTCAATCTCTTTCCAGTTCTCTTATCTAAACCCCCAATTAGAATAGAATAGGAGCCGACCTCTGAAAATTGGCATGGAAGGCATCTCTTCCTTCCGGCCTTTCAATCTGTTGGACGGGTCTAGGGCGCATAGATAGACCAAATCCCTTTCCTGGTGGCGGATCCGTAACCAACAGTGACTTGCTGTTGAAATTTAATTAAAAAGCAAGAAATCAAGCAAGGGAAGTTGAAGACCCTAAGGCTTGGGCCCTTCCAAGTAGTAGAAGTGATGGATAATGGTGCGGTTAAATTGCAGAAGTTGGACAAGACACCGTATCTTGAGACGGTCAATGGCTCAAAGTTAAAATCATACAAAGTGAAGGCACAAGTTAAAATGGTTGATTTCAAACCAATTGAGAAAGAGACCGTAGGAAGACTGGTTGAAGCACCGCAATAGCCTTCAGAGGAGAGCCAAGTAGGACTAATGAGGAAAAGGGTGCAATACAAGAAGATGAAGAAAATGGATCTTGGTTGGTTCTTTGGAATAGAAAATGGAGAGCAGCTCATCATCAAACAGGAAGAGTTGGAACCACATCCAACAGAACAAAGAAGATTGCGGGTGCACATAAGAGTCCTAGATACAGTTGAAGAACAAGAGCAGCGATTGGTACAAGCCATTGTCGTACATATATCTGTTGTCATATGAGGGTGATGTCGTATGTTGGAACGAAGAAGATTGCGGGTGTACATACGAGGAAGGTTTTCATATGAGGAGGGTGATGGAGTTGTTGATGTACAAGCCTTCACCAACATATATCTGTTGGGAGATTGCTGTTTGAGGGAATTGCAATTGTGCCATACAAGTGATTGTGTTGTACAAGTAATTGTGCAGTACAAGTAAAGTGTTGTACAAATATGAGAAAATTTGGAGTTGGATCAGCAATGGCTGCAGTCATAGTTGGCTCCTAGGATCTGTCATTCCAATTGTTCCTCTAACCATCGGAATACTCACCGCCGTGCTACAATGGTGTGTAAAAGTAAACTTGATCAATGAGGCACCGTGATATTAAAATGCTTATTTAGCTGGTTTTGAATACATAAACTGGATTCTTCTTGCAGCACATGATATTGCTACAGTAATTAGTCTAGAGATAGTTGTCCATTCAGAAGCATTATACCAATATGCCCAGCACCAATGTGCAGGTAGGTACTTTTGCATCCTTTCCAAAGTGGTCTTGTTCATTGTCACTGGTCCAAAATGTGGGGTTGGACTTGGGCTGCCATTTTATGAATGTACCCCATCTTTATTACCATATAACCTTAGTGTCATGTCCTTTAGATTATGATCCTCCTTATTGGTGTGTGGGGATTTGTACTTGTATCATGTTTTCACAAATGTACTCCATTACCATTACACCACAACTCTCTGCACATGTCTAGGTATTTTTTGAACTATATAAAAGCCCTATTTTACTCATCATGCGAGGATTCTTCCTATGTCCATTATGTCATTGTGGGTGGTAGAGGAACATTTTTGCAGACATTAGACAAATACATTTTGCTTTTCCCATAAAGCAAATATAAGTGCTTTCTCAGGTTTCTTGGTTTTGTGGAAACATTTTTGGCTGTTCAATGTTGATCCTACACGATTTTAGAAACTTATGTTGCTTTTCTGGTTTCTGATGGATTGGTTGTAACTATAAACCATTTGAATCCTTTTCATAACAGTGAACAAGATAAATGTTGATGCAAGGTTGCATGGTCTGCATTCTTTGATGGTACATCTAAAATAAAGATCAGAATTGATATCCATGCATTTTTCTTTCATAAAATGTAACTTCATATGAATTGGTAATTTTTCTCTGATTGTATTTATGTGGCATTTTGTTATTGGAACAAATTTGGAGCAAGATTTAAAATATAAATGTTGAATTAAATATAATAATCTAATGCAACATTTACTTTCACTTCAACAAGGCGTTAGCAGCTACTCAAAGACCTGGAGAAGCAGGAAAGAATTGGTTTCAGGGTACTGCAGATGCTGTTCGTCAATTTCATTGGCTCTTTGAGGTATTCACATAACTAATGTCTTTAACATCTTTTCCTTGCCAGGTTGTCAAAGTAAAGTTGGTTTTCAAGCTGATCAATATACAGTAACCTTTTTTTTAATTTCTTTTATTCTTCTAGGGCTTGAATTTTCGTCCAGCCCAACTTACTTCTATACTAATAAAGGCAAGGGAAAGATTATTTAGAATGGCAATTGATTTTAGAAGCCAACCCAAAATGAATATACAATAAGTTTTATAAAGCTTAAGAAAAAGAGCACTTTATTAGAAGTATTCTGAGTCTCCACTGTTTGCAAGCTTAGAATTACAACAATTGAACTCTCTAAATTTCTTGTGACCCACTTAAATTCATCAAACTCTACTCTATGAGTTCTGAAACTGATCTAACAGATAAGCTGTGTGACCTAGGAAATGCAAGGGAAGCAGGGATCGATATCAAGAAACAAATTCTAAGCTTACTGTAATAAATTTCCAAAATACTTGAATTTTAGGTTAAGCTTATAAAAGTAACAGATATCTCATTTCCACTAAAAGAGACTTAAAGAGAGAGACGACATCCATCTACAAATGAATACAGAATATGAACAGAACAAAAAAAAAAATATTTAGAGAGGCAGCCTGCAAAAGTAATGGTTTCTTTGAAGCGCTTTATTTTATTTATCTTATAAGCTGTTGTTTATATTCAGAAATTTTTGATCTGCAGCAGCTTTAGCTCTTTCTTTTCCTAAACCTCTTTTTATCTATCATTCTATCTTTCTTCAGCTTTCTTTCTATTTTCCATTGAACTTCCTTTTCAACCATGTGTTCATGTGTGCACCACTCAGTTAACTACTTGAGCAAACAAATAGTGGGTTGGCATTAGGTCAATTTTTCCAGAAAACGTTTGTGATTGCCCATTAAATTTTTCTTTGGTTTATACATTCGATCTTCCTAAGCTGCTTTTAGTATTATCGAGGATTTCTTGGTTATCAGCACATTCCATGATTATTTTGGTGATCCAAACTTTGAAAGAAAGAAACTAAAACACTTCCGAATTTACTCATAAAAGAAAACAAGAGTGGATCGGTTACACTCAATCAGGATTGATTGCAAATTTCAAGGAACTTGTACCTGTCTCATTGGAAGGCTAGGTCCAAGTAAAAGGAACTCGATCATAGACCTTGAACTAGCATGAAAAAATCAATACAATAGTTAAGTCAGTCAAAGCAGACACAAATCTGTTGAAGAAAGTTCGAGAGAGATCTGAATATTATTAGAAAACAGTAAGATATATATGCAAAAACAAATGTCCAGTAAGGATTGATCCATGTCACATGCATGGTCAAGGAGCCCCAGTGAAATACTAGAGAACAGGAATCCAGGCACCAAGAGTGCTATACTATCAAGGCCTAAATGTTCTTTCCATAGCAATTTCCTAAAGGAGGTGCATTACATAGATCTCTCAATCCAATAACATATCAAACAGTTATATTTTTCTTGTTTTCAAAAGTTTGCTCCTAAAGCCCAATTCATAGAAAATTTTTGGGCAATTGTTTTATATGGCCATGTTTTTTTTTTGCAGGATGCAAGAAGTAAGGATATTGAAGATGTCCTCATCCTGTCTGGGGATCACTTGTACCGTATGGATTACATGGATTTTGTTCAGGTTGCCTGGTTTATTAATTCTTAGCTTCTAGACATGCATCCTTCAGATGGCTATTTATGCACAATCTCTTAATTTTGCCATGAAGATTATTTATCTCTGTCAACTTTTATTTTTGTATGTTGAAATATTTGAGTTGGTTTTCTTTCTTCTAAAGATCAACGCATTTTGTTTTGATCTGCAGAACCATAGAAACAGTGGTGCAGATATAACCATTTCATGCATCCCCATGGATGACAGGTATATGTAGATTTCCAACTTATTCCATTTTCAGATTCAACATAAGAGGACCTTTATTAATTGTTGAAGTGTGGTTGATTACCCTATAGTTTATCAAGGAGAGGAGCACGTTAATAAGAATGAGTTACGGATGCTTACTGCTGGGTGGTTACTCTGTACTGGATAGTCTTGCTTGCAATTTATGGGACCCTAATTGCCTTTAAAAGTGATGATTGAGGCAGTAAATTTAAATACTATTCTAGAGTATCGCTTAGAACTTTATTTTAAGAGGTTCAGAATCTATCTTTCTATATATATAGGTTTCCTTTAAAAGTTTTAATGTATTTCTGGTTTTAAGGTCACTTGTTCAATGTCAGTCCTTAGAGGGAGTTTCCAAGGCAGTCATGTTCCATATTCCAAAATGCTTCCATGTCATAGTCCTTTGAAATCCTTGGAATTCAGTTATTGATCAGTAATATTTTGGTCAACATTTCCAGGTACAGCATATAGTTAGTTTAGTGAGTACTCTGATGCTTATTGACTGATATTGGCTTTCTGGAAATGGCAAGAAGGCAAAATATGTAGGATCTAAAGGATAGATTCTTATGTTAGCACAATATCCGTTATTTCTACATCTCTTCCAGCTGTGGTTTCTAGTGTGGCAGAAAGGCTGCAAGTTTATATCTTGGCAAGTCATAGAAGATAATGAAGGAAAATAGGATTCAACAATTCATGTGTTTGGGTAAAGCTTCTTGGGCATATTTATCAATATGGAAAATGATCATGCAAAACATAAATAGAAATCTATTCCTATATGAGCCTTAGTTCCAACACTTTGTCACATTTCATGCTACATGAAAGCTAACCATTTGAATTCTCTGCACGGGCTTGTGGGTATCTAGTCTAGTTGAATTCTTTGCATTTTGTTGGAAGTTGCATGCTCTGTATGTTGGAAATTTGAGGTATTTTATGTTGTCATTGATGTCACATGGATCACATTGAGTTTTGGTGGCCAAAGTATTTCATAAATAAGCATTTATGATATTTTGGAAAGCATGGATATATACAAGGTTTTTGTGAAAACCAAGGCAGGCAAAATAAAAGGTTTTATTTAAAACCATGGATGGCAGATTTGAAATGGGTTTTTCTTAAAACCCAGGTTGGCTTTTTGTTTTGTCGAAAAAGGTGCCCCGGTGATGGAGATATTTAATTTTAAATATTTAGTTTAAATTTTAATTATTTAAAATTAAAATTAAAGTCATCGCCATGCGCCATCAAAAGAAAATTAATAATTAAAGGTGCCGACGTATGTGAAATTAAAGGAAGGTTGCATATATATATGCAAAGGCTTTCGATTCAAAAGTCTAAGCATCGAATGAAGAGAACAAAAAGCGGAAGCCCCGAAATCCTTCGATGTGACAACGTGGTCCAACGGTGAGCTTGGGAAGCGTGGAGTTTTTGGTTGCGACAGGGCATGCATTCGATTCCACCTGGTTCGATTTTCGTAGAGTGTGGAAGAAGAGCATTTGGCGCACGTTTTTGGCATGAGCAAGGGCAGCGAAATATAGGGAGCATTTTTGCTCTCTGTCCTATGTGAGCAAATAGCTCACGTGGTCTTTGGCGCCGCGGTTGTGGTGTTGAGTGGGCAGTGACGAGGGTTCGATTCCCTCTAAGAGGCAAGTAAACGTTTTATTGAATATTTTTATTATTGCCTAATTTTGGAGGAATAAGGTGATGCTAAGGGAATAATGTTTGATTAAATTTTTATTTACTTGGAAGGCAAGATATAAGGGTTGAAATACACTTTTAGAAAAAGAGAAATTTCTGGTGTTTTCCTCTTTTAGAAGTATACCATATTATATATCGTTGGAAAGCTTATTTCGAGGGCTATTTGATTAACTTGATAAGATGGAGAAATAAGGTGTATGGAAAGAGATATTTCTGTTTTTGTAAAGGGGTTCAAAGTGAAGGTTGTTTTGTTCTTTTTCAAAGTGTGTTGAGTGTGGCAGATTTCCAAAGGGGTTTCTTCATCTTCATAAAAGGTATGGGCACATTCTCCTATTGTTTGTTTATGGTGGTTGATTTCTGAAATATCATTGGAAAGAAAAGGATTGATTGTGGTTTCCTTTTCGAAAGTGGTTGGTTGAATGCTTCAAGGTTTTCTAGTTTGAGAGTTGTGTTTAAACCTTCTTTTATGAGCATAATTGTTGAAGCCCATTGGTTATGCAAAGAACTTGAACTTGAGAAGAACATGAGTATCATTGTTATGTGAGATTTGTGGTTGAGCATTGTTGGAAACATTTGAGTTGGTTGATACATGCTTGGACTAGGGTTTGTGAGAAAGAGATGTCTTTTGTGATGATTGGTTGAGTTGAGTTGATTAAGCCTAGTCAAGTGATGTGTGAAGTGATTGTTCAAGTTCCATGAAACAAACTATTCTATAAATCTGATTTGAGTTGAAATTGAGATTAGAACATAATTGAGTCTCTAACAATTCTCCTTATGCTTCTATGAGATTGCCTTGAGTTGAGAAAGATATTGGATTTGAGTATAGAACATACTGAGTCTCTAACAATTCTCTTTATGCTTCTATGAGATTGATTTGAGTTGAGATCATTGTGGATCATAGTTGTCATCCTTTGAAGAGTGTATTACCATTCATTGTTGAGTTCATCTTTGAGCCTTGCCTTCATAAGATTTGTGGATGAGATTTGAGTACTACTTGAGTATGATTGATTGAGCCTTTGAGAAGGCTTTTGGGATAGATTTCTGGACAACTTTGTGGACAGTTTTTGGGACATATTTGGACAAGTTTTGTGTGAGCTTGTTGAGCAGATTTGGACAAGTTTTGTGTGAGCTTGTTGAGCATATTTTGACAAGTTCTGTGTGAGCTTGTTGAGCAGATCAGTGGATTGCCTACCTGAGCAGATCAGTGTGTTGCCTAGCTGAGCAGATCAGTGGATTGCCTACCTGAGCAGATCAGTGTGTTGCCTAGCTGAGCAGATCGGTGGATTGCCTACCTGAGCAGATCGGTGTATTGCTTAGCTTTGAGCAGATCAAAGTAATCATTGTATTGGATAAGGATCCTTATTTCTGTGTGAAATATTATAAGGAGATTATCTTGTGGAGTACCCCACATTGGGGGAACCACGTTAAATCTTGTGTCTCAATTGCGTGTGGTGACTTGTGCTCTTGCTTACTATTGCTATCTGAGTTATTAATGCACACTGTTATATTTGGTTATTGCAATTAAGGACATTAATTGATATTGGTTTGGAAAGAAAGTAAAAAGTGGGTGCTATATTGTTCACCCCTCTCTCTCAGTATAAGATTGTGTTCTTCACCGTACTGTTATGTTGCTTACAAGGTTTGTCCTCAAGCTATGTGCAATTGTTTTGTTCTTTCTTTCTACAAAGCAACTTTTAATGACTGTAGGAAAGTTAATGACGAAAAATTCCTTTAGGTAGTCCTTTGAGAAATTAACCCTCACACATGTTCCAAGAATTACAGATCAACTTAAAGATGGCCTTGCTTTCCTACAAGCTGATTTGGCATTTGGCAAAGAGATATTATCAAATGCTTATTTAATCCATCCCTTCTCAAATTTGAACCAAGTATTATATATTTGTTATCAAGTTAAATCAAACAATTTTTGATTTCATGCTGCTCGAAATTAACATGGAGGTGTAAACAACCATGGTGGTTTTAAGATCTGAAACAAGAAACACCATGGTGGATAACAGAAATCCAGTAACCAAGGAGAGGTTAAATTGTGAATCTAAACTTCTAAAAATAACATGAATAGTAAAGACAAGAATATCAACACTTGCACAATCGAGATACTTCTTTAAATGTGTGCCTTACCATGGAAGACAATAAGAGACCCCTTCAAGTAGAGCTTCTGAATTACACCTTCTTCCCATAGACATGATTGGTGGCTCATGGTATTGCTACCGCTCCCTCTAATGCCATGTGTGTCTCTCTTGCCACTTATGCTGGTTGTTAGGGCTTGGATGCATTATCATTCTGCTGCTCCTGAGAAAGGGTGTCTTGTCCTCCTATGTCCATGTCTGGACAGTGTTTTCTCCTTGTATTCACTCTCAACTACAATATTCCTTCAACATATTGGAACCTACAATGGCAGGTTTAGCACGTATGGTATAAAGCCTGTGTTCCTTGGCCACCAAAATCTCATTATTATGGTAGAGCTACTAATAGTACCACCAAGCCGTCTAGATTCAAAAGATTTAAATGTTCTACCTGGTGTTATATCATGATTATACATAATCCTACCAAGAAGACCTTCCTTGTCATCACATCAGGTCCCATGTGTCCTCTGGTCAATCCTTCATGCGCTTTCTTTAGCACATTACACACTTTTCCCTCCATCACATATTGGCGCAGTATCATGTCAGACCTCTTTTTGTACAACCACCCATTGATCAATTGGAATAGGGCTGACTTGAGTGCAATTATCCTCTGTTATGCTGCCAACTATTCCTTTGGCATGTCACTTGTTGACAAATACTTGCCAATGTGCTCACACCATGACAACATCACATCAATGCAAAATAGATGAGCATCAAGGAACTCATTTGGTACCCCTCTATTTTCCGGTTCTCCTGAACAGATCTTAGAGAGCTGGTTGAAAATCACATGCTTCCTCGTTGGCTTGACAACTACTTGAAATTCTTGGAGTGTGACGAGCCACCTACCAACTTGTCCATGTATAGTTGGCTTATTGATCAAGTATATCTATGTGTGATGATCAAAATATCAGGCAACGGGACTTGCCAACAACTAATGCCATAACTTCTGCACGACATATACCATCCCTAATCCCTCTTGCTCCATGGTGTTATAGTTCTTCTTCACATTGGACAATAGCCAATTTGCAAAATGTATGGGTTGACCAATAAATGTCCTGCAAATAAGCCAAAAAACAGTTAGAAGCTCTATTTTGCTTATGACCAAAGAGTAATGTCTAGGGTGATGTTGGAATTTGATAGAAAAATTCTGCCTCCTCAATGTAAACTTTCTACTTTGATACTTAGGAGTGTCGGTTTCCACCAATCATGCAATCCAAAATACATATTTTTATTCGATGCTTGCAAGAAATCAATGCACGACTTGTGTTTCTTCATTGTGTAGGATCTTTATCAAATATATTTGTTGTTGATGATATCAAATGTTCCTCTGCCATGTAGACTTGTTCCTAAATCTTGTCTTGATCAATATCTTCTATTGAGGTGAGATCAATTACCTCTCGTCTCTTCTTTGAGATATATTCGTCTATTTGATTAAGTCTTTGCTTGTGATGTATGATGTACTTCTGCTTCCTTTGATCTTCAGTGTGATGTGCTACCATGCATCCTATATTGATCATAGAATTGACTGGTTTCCAATACTTTTTGTGTTGTCATATCTTCTGTTTGAACTAGTTTCCATTTCAAGTTTTGATTGTCTCTTGATGGAGTGAGATCAATCATCTTCTGCTTCTTCTTGGCATTGTTCATCTGTAGAAGACGTTGTTTGTGGTAAGCAATGTATTCACGCTTTCTTTGGTGTGCTATTGATGGTTGAATCTTAAATGCCTGTTGCATTGATTCCTCATTTTCCTTGGTGTCTTTACCTTCAAAAAATTCTACTGATGATGAAGAATCACATTTTGAGTGTACATCTTCACTCTTAGGTCCTTGGTTCTTGATGTTCCTGGTTGCATTGTACCAATAGTAATTTGGATGATTTGAATGTATCCAATTTTCTTGACTTGTCATATGTTTGGATTCATACCAAACATTGTTGTGTTGCCTTAGCTTTGCTTGTGCGATGAACACATGTTCTTCTTCTTTTGGAACTTCTTCTCTTCCTTCATTGACTTGATTCTCTTCGGCTACATTACTTTAATGTGCCTTTCTCCAACTTTGATTTTGCTGTTTTGAAGATGACCTATCTTGATGTTGGTTCATCACTTATAAAAGGGATTCATTTTTGAATGGAATATGCCAACATTTCCTCATGGTGTCTGTTTCTACCACAATGTTCTCACATATTTTGCATGTGGAAGTGTTCCTTTGAGAATCATTTCTCTAATTTTGATATCTTTGAAAATTGTTTCTTTGTTGGAAGCATTGTGGAGGTCTCATGCCTCTTTTGAATGGTTGCTTCCCTCTTTGACTTGTAAGTAGTAACTATTCTTCTTCATCTGTTGTATGTGAGGCCTCTACTTTCTGAAGTAGGTTCACTAGCTTTTCAAAGCTTGGTGTTTGCTTAGTGATATTTAATGTAGTCACAAAAACATTGTACTTTGATGGGAGTGATCTCAAAATAATTGGAACTAACATTTCATTTGATACCTGAGTTCCCAATGCTTGCAATGATGCTTGCAACTCTGCTATTCTCTTATGAATGATTCCAAATTTTCTCCAATCTTCATCTTCAAACAATGGAGCTAGCTTTGAAGGAATAGAATCTGATTTTGATTATTGGTTTCAAATACTGTTTTCAGATTTACCCATGCATCCTTGGCTGTGGTCGAATCTTGAAGATATGTTTGGACCTTATCTGCAACTCCGAACATGATGATTGATCTTGCCTTTCTGTCTACCTTATTAAACTTTGTTTGATCTCCTCCTTCTGCAGTAGGACGGGTAGTGCTTCCATCTACTACTTGCCATCCTTCCTCAAACTCAATTTGTGTCTTGAGTTTGGTCTTCCAGGCAACATATTTGTTTCCTCCAACAATTGGGAATCTGACAATAAAAGCTTTGGTGCTTCACTAGCCATAGTAATATCTTACGAAATATGAATATTTTCCTTTAGCTTTTTCTTTTGAAAATGTATATATTAGCCTATACTTGGATTTCAATTGATGTTTTAATCTCAAGGCAATTGTTTCACCAAGAAATATGTAGGTGAAAAAACTTTTCTTCCCTCCTTAGAGCTCGGTTTACGGTAGAAGGGCTAAAGTAGTCAACTGTTTGAGGACGAACCTAATATAGGCAAGGAGATGGTGGATATGGCTGAAAACACACTAATGCAAAGGGAGGAGCAATACTAGAAATTTAGGAGAGAAAGGCTGCTAAACAAAAGATCAACCTAAAGAGTCAAGGTGGGGAGGATGTTGAGGAAACAACCACCAAAGATGACATAGACAACAACCTAAAGCAAGAAGGAAAGAGTGAAGATTTCATGATAGAAGTGCCTAATTTGAGTCATTCTCTAACTCATGGCGAGAAGATTAACAAACAATTGATACATTTTTTCAAGAAGGTGAGTGGACTGTTTGATACGATTTGAAGCAAGTTCTGAGTTGGTTGTGTTAGGAATTGGTGACTGACAACTAAGGATGGAAATGGAGTTGGAAAAATTCGTGAGTTGGGCCCAAGACAAAGAACGCATGAAGAAGTTTGTAGGGATCCATCAAATGCAACCATGGGAGCTTGGTGCTGGCAGTAGTAGTATCCTGTCAGTGTTGGAAGAGAAGAAACTACTAAAAGGAATTTCACTTTTATATTGACATCCACCTCGAGCCTATGTTGATGAAGGAAGCATGAAGCCATATCCTGAATTTCCAGGTGTCAAAATAGTGAAGTGTAGAAATAAATTTTAACATACTTAAACACAATTCCATTTTCATTTAAATAAATCTATAGATCTATCTTTTGCAGCAATCACCAATGACAACACATGCAATATACATACAATAGCAATAATAGATGATAAATGAATATGAGCAAATCTTATATTAAAAATTTCCTGTATAGTAAATTACGTATGGCATTCACCTTACATACACAATACCCGATCAAGCTCTCCTTCCATGCCAACCACAACCACACCAAGCACCGACCAGCCACCCAACAACATCCACATTCTTTGGTTAGCCGCACATGTTGGCCCTTACCATTGAATGAGGGAAGGGTCTTATTTATACAACTAAAAATTAGTTGCATCCTCCAACTACTTGACACCTCATCATTTTCTTAAATTACATTTGACATGCATTTGACTCACATTTACATTTCATTTTGTGTCACTTTATGACTTAATTGTACATAACTTAACATTACACATTATCATATGAAATATTACATTATGACTTTATAACATTATTAATTATATGTACGCACATTTCGTCAAACACTTTGCATACAAACTACAAAATAACACAAAATGCAAAACTTATTTACTAATTATGCAAACATATCAATTTGCTTGCCTACATCTATCCCCTCTAAACTTGTTGGCATCCTCGACGACACATGAGCTAAACAATAGGGATAGAAGCACCGAACAACGTACTAGAACTTCTTGTCACACTCCTTCCACTTTCTTCTATTCCAGACATCTTTTGTAACTTGCATAAATCTACTTCCTGCAACACATTCTTCGTTGATTGCTTGCTCCACTTTCTACAATCAACTGCATCATCAACATGACCAACATGACCAACATGACCAACATGATGGGCAACTCCCATTGCCACTTGTGTCAGGGGTAAAGGGGTAGTGCCCCTTGCGGGGTTGAGGGGCAACACCCTTTGCGCATACCTTAAAAATCTTCATTGTCTAAATGAAAATTTTCTCCTCGTCTACACTTTGGTAGCCTTTGCTTGACCCACTTAAACAACTTCCCCTCAACTCCAAATTACTTTTCTCTTGCTGCAATTGATTGCTTCTTGGTCTTTGTCGACTTTGCCTTAGCCTTTGACAACACTCCTTGTCAACACTGTTGTCAATTTTGCCACATTTTGTCTAAGGGGTAAAATTTTGAACTGTTGCTGCAATGTTTTTCCTGTTTTAATTCATTTTCTCCTCTAATCATAACTTCCTCCGGCGAGAATTCTTCTCTGGCACTATCATGGCGCTAAGGCGCGGTTGCAAACCCTGCTTCGCCCATTTTTCGGGCACAATCCAAGTTCTGAGCAGTTTTGCTCGAAAAAAATAGAAGTCAGTCTCAGTTTCGCCCAAAGAAGGGGCCAAACTTCGGTTTTGCTCAGCTTCGGGGCGAGGGACAGCTTCGAGTAGAAGGCCACCTTGGAGGTTGAATATTCTCTAAGGCAAATCAGCTCAACTTCGCCCAAGTTACCCTCAGGGAAAGCGAACCTCAGTTTCGGGGTCGTTTCCAGCGAAGTACCGGTGAAGGCACAATTTGGGGTTAATGAAAATTAGTTAAGGCAAACTCACCCCAGCTTCGCCCAGGAAGTCGTCGAGGACCAACTTCGGGCGTTGTCCCCAGTGAACCTCATTGCAAGCAAAGACGCGTTTTGGCAGATAAGGACTCTGCTTCGCCCAACCATCTAGCAAACCACAAGTTTGGGCCACCAGGAAGGCGAACCTTAGCATTCGAGGTTAATTACAGCGAAAGTTGCTAAGGCAACCAAGGGCTTAACTTCGCCCTGGGAGCTAGCGAGGCCTAGCTTTGGACCCCTATGGGAGCGAAGCACGACTTGGGGAGGGAAAAGCGTCTAAGATCGGTCAGCCTCAACCTCGCCCAACTGTTGGCGAAACTCAGCTTCGGTCCCCAAAGTAAGTGAACCTCAGCTTTGATCGAGCAACGTCTAAAGTAAAATCTATCTTAGCTTCGCCCCGATTTTCGGAGAACCTACACTTTGGGGGTTATCTTCAGTGAAGCAATTATCTACGGTGCACTTTGGGTGAGAAAGCTAAGGCAAAACCCAACTTCCCCTTACTCATCAAACTCTGTTTCGGGGCATCCCCTCAGTGAAGCCCGGCTTCGGACCCACCCAGGGCGAACTGCAGCAAGCAAGTCCATTTTCGGACTTGGAAAAAATTCCAAGCAAGAACCCTACTCCCCTAGCTTCGGCAGTTCTCCCATCTTCGAGCTCCAGTCCCAGCGAAGCTGAGCTTCGGGCTCAAATCAAGCGAACCTCAACCCCGATTTCCAGCGAACTCCAACAAAAGCGTTTTTAAACGCTAAGGCAACAACCAAAGGGGCACTCTAGCAAGGAAAGAAGGTAGGTGGGCATTTAAGGCGCATCCATGGCGCACGAGTTTGAGTCCCCAGCCTATCCCGTCAAGACGGCCCTGTCAGGTCCCGAAAAAGTTCTTGAAGGCAAGCTGCACCAACCGTATTAATGAGACATGCTCTCCCAAACTGCAGAATCCGTCCGGAGCCGCTGTAAACACGAGTGGGCCGAATTCCATAGATACTTTGTCCTCTGACAGGGGTCAAATCTCAGCTGCCCCAACATTTTTAGGGTTTTGGCATTAATGATTACGGGGTTGAATTCCCCTATAAAAGCCACTCAATGTAATGTAATAGAGGGGAACATTTTGCTAGAAAGCTGTTGTACTTTAATTCTGCATCAATATTAAGGCTCCTGGTTCTAGTTCTAGACTCATTTTTCTATATATGATGCCTTCTATTATTATGCATACTGTAAATTCTGCAATCTGGATTTAAGTGTGTGATAAAGGGCGAAATCTGGAATTATTGAAGGATACATATCAGAAAATGTTACAGTTTTAGTTTATGTTATATTCATGATATTGATTGCTGCTGATTTAAGTAGAAGTTAGTAATTGTGCTGCCTGTTCTTCCCCTTGGAACTATCTGGCCTGTGGCCATATTTCCTGTTTCTTTCAGTTATTTGTATTTCTTTCAGCACTTTCTCAATTTCTTTCCAGTTCTCTAATCTAAAACCCAGTGTAGCGTAGTAAAGGAGCCAGCCTTCTCTGGAGATTGGCACGGAAGGCATTCCTTCCTTCCGGCCTTTCAATGTGTTGGGCGGGTCTAGGGCGCATAGATAAACCAAACCCTTTCCCCGTGGCAGATTCGTAACCAACAGACACCACTTTGACACCACCTGTATGGCACTCCTCATCGGCACCACTTGTACGACAGTCCTCGTTGACACCACCTGTATGGCACTCCTCATCGGCACCACTTGTACGACACTTCTTGTCGACACCACTTGTACGACACTTCTTGTCGACACCACTTGTATGACACTCCTCATCGGCACCACTTGTACACACTCCTCATTGGCACTGTAGACAGGCATATTGAGATATCCTTAATTGTAGAACCAGTTTTGATATTATGTGTTTTATTGTAAATGCACGCAAAGTGTTTGACGAAACGCCCGTGCATATATTTTAATGTTGTAAAATGTAATTTAATATTGTACGTAAATAATAAAGTCATGTAAAGTCATATTAAATCATTAAGTCGGTTAAATAAGCTATTTCGTCCTGTAGTGCAAATGAAATGTAAATGCAAAGCAAATGCACATAAAATGTAATTTGAGGGTAGTTGCAAGGTAGTTGGAGAAAGTAACTACTTGGTGGGTGTATAAATAAACCCCCCCCTCATTCATTAGTGTTGCTCCAGATTGGTACGTGTGAGGATTGAAGTCTATGGGAAGAATGCAGTCTAGCATGATATGCAGGCATGAAGGATGTTCAGCCTAGGGTTGAATGGTGGATACCTAGAGGAGATATTGCAGGGCATTCATGCAGATTGATGGAAAAGTGCAGTCCAGTCCCGTGTACAGCCATGGTTTGTAGATTGTATTGATGAAACTGTAATGCTGTATCACGCATACCATTATTAATACAAACTGCTGTAATTACTGTTAACTGTTATTGCTGTATTTTCTGCCATTACTGCTGTTATTTAATGCTGTTGCAGAATCTCTGCGTATTATTATTGCTATACTACAATGCTTGCAGATCTGTAGATTACTTACGTGGAAAGGGAACTGTTGGGATATGTAAAAACCCTTTCTACAGACACCACTTGTATAACCATCATTTGTATGATAACAATCATTTGTACGGTAGGACTCACATACATAGCAGCTTTTGTTGGCATTCCTCGACAACACCACTAGTACAACACTCTTCGACGACACTCCTCATCGGCACTCCTCGACGACACTCCTTGTATGGCAATCTTTGTCGGCAAACTTCATACGACACTCTTTGTACAACTTCCTATATGGCAACTCGCCATACGACCTTGGCACTTCTACAATGTTTTCTTGCATAGCTTCAACTACTTGCTGGATTTCTGCCTCTTTGATTGAAATCAAATTTACCTCCTCAATTGCAATTAGGTTCATCAAGTTTACCTCAATTTCAATCGGGTTCATCGAGTTTACCTCCTCAATTACAATTTGGTTCAACTGCTTCGCTTCCTGGCTAGGGTTATGACTTCACTTGTGCTTCAAACTTTGTATGCATCATTGGTTCATCTCGACTTGCAGCACTTCGACATTCAAGTGCAAAATGCCCCCACAAATGGCATTTCTGACATTGTACAATGGGTCTGCCATCAATATCATACTGAATTCTACTTCTAGTTCTATGGCGATTGATACAGACCACATTAATAGTGGCATCCCCCCTTGGTACAATCTCCCATTGTGTTGTATATTCTTGTAGTGATGATCTTGCGCTCTTCGAGTCACACTCATCCTCGGAGTCATCATTCTTCTCTTCGGAGTCACTTCCTTCTTTGACTTCTCAACCCCAACACTTGAACGATGAACTACTCTCATGCCCAAAATCATCATTCTCACTATTAGAGTCACTCTCAACATCAAAGTCACTCGTCCATCGGAAAATGGTGATCTGACTCAACCCGTAGTTGGTGGGAACACACCCTGAGTGTCCAATCGGGATCTAAAGACTATGCATTGTGTGCTACTAAAGGTATTGTGGAGGAACTATTTTGCCTTCTTGAATCTGGAGGAAGTGCTCGTGGTAGAAAGATAACTTGGAGGAAAGAGGGGCAGCAAGAGAGATCCATGTGCATTTGGTGTATTGGAGACAAATCCTTTTGGATCTCGTGGAGCACCTTCTCCTTATTATTCTGAGAGGGGGGAGAACACCCAAGGAGTAAGGGGGGAGCCTGTCTATCTGTATCTGAATGCTGGCCAGGAGTGTAGAGAACTGAAAATACCTGCTCCTCTGGCGTCCCTGAGAACTCGGTGAGAGTTCTATCGAGGAGCGAAGGGCGAGGTAAGGGTATCGCCTGCAACCCACTGCGGTATCTCCTAAAGTCCGGATGCTATGAAGATAAGTGATAATTAAGAAGATGATCTCAAGATGGAGAGGAGAGGCCTCAAACATTGCCATAATAATAGAATGGGGGATTCTGCCCTTGCAACGAATGAATCATCGAAGAAAGAGTGTTTGTACTCGTTCAACACAGGACCATTCAGTCGGGCCAAGACTAGGACCCCAAACCACTGACCCATATATAATAGTTGGCTTGACCAAGGCGTCAAAGATCCTCATCTTCACAGTTATATCTTGGAAATGTGCTCTGAAGTAATTCTTCTTGAGCAAAGACAGAGCTGCATACCGCTTACATACCTGGGCCTGGGTGGTAAGTTTCAGACCAAAAGTGGGTCCAGTGAAGAGAACCCCCAAGTACGCATATGAGGTGGTGATATCAACCTCTTGACCTTGAAGAAAGAAGTGGAGATGGGATAGAGCCTCTTTGGTAGTATTGAACACCATAACCGTGGTCTTAAAAAGATTCATTGTCAACTGTCTCAAGTTAGAAAAAGCGGCAAGAGTGTCCAGATGACGTTAAAGCCCCTTAGGGAATGAAGCTAAAAGAACAACGTCATCAGCAAACGGGAGGATAGAAATCATCACATGGTGGAGAAGGCAACCATCCTTTGCGTGTGCGTTCTCTCGAATAAAAGACTCAAGCTCGTCAATGAAGATCCCAAAAAGTGTCGGGGAAAGGGGGCAACCTTGTTTCACTCCTACGTTGCTAAGAATACTGGCTAAAAGCCCTTGTGGAGAGTAAAACCGGCCCTTCATAGTCTCACACAATTGTGAAACTGCTGTCAAAAGCTTCCCAAAGATGCTAATTGACTAAAGTCTCTTAAGAAGTAAATGCCAAGGCACTATGTCGAAAGCTTTCCTGAAGTCTACAAAGCAACAATAGATCTTCGAGGACTTGGAACGCGGCTCCTCAATAATAGCTCTGAGCACTAGGATATGATCCGTGTTTTGGTGATTATGCCGAAAACTAACTTGGCCAATGGACCTATGACCCTCCTCCAAATTTCGGGAAAGAAGCACATCCAATGCTGTGGCATAGAGCTTTTCAAAGACATTCCCAATCATGATAGTCATGTAAATGTTGGGTTCATAGGGATCCCCTGCCTTATGGATGGGGTGAATGATATGTTGAGTCCCAGAGTCAAGGAAACCAAAACAGACAAAGAGATTGAAGAGATTAGTGAGGGGCCCAACAAGAGGGTCAATGCCTTGCTTCAAAAATTCCACCTGTAGCTTATCTAATTTGCTGCTTTGCTCGTACAAAGTTTCTGAATAGCTTGCTTAATAAGCCTATTAGAGAAGAGATGGCAAGATGAAGGAGGGGAAGTAAACGTAATAGGAGGCTGATTTGGGATGGTATGGAGGGATGAGGCGTGAGTGGTCCAAGAGGAAATACTGATCCCATGAGTGACCCAATCACTGGGGAGGATAAGGCGCCAGTAGGATTTAGGAGAACGGTGAAGGGAGTGAATAAGATCCAGTCTCTGCTGAGAGAGGAATAGATGTTTCTTCCTTTGGAGGAGCAACTTGTAGTCTTTGTGAGAGATGGCATTAAACTGGGAAGGATACCGATTGGCATGTTTCAACCTTTGGTGGGCAGACTTACATTCCTCATCGTACTATATGTGCATGGGGCAATGATCGGAGGGACAAGGGCGAGGAGGGGGGCAAATGGTTTGGGCACCCCACGGACCCTGAGATTGAGGGCTTTAGCATTGCGAATCCTTTCTTCTTCAAATTTAGCCTGGACAACAAGCTCAACTATAGGAGGGGGGTTCTTCTTCCCGGCTACAACCTGAACCCAAGATTGTTGGTCAGCTAATTTCTGGCTCTGTGCAGTTGATGCTTCCTTGAGATGTTCTTGTTCAGCCAAAAGGACAACCTGTTCATCTCGAATTTTTGAAATTTTAGAGTGAAAATTTGCAAAATCTTGAGGAGACTGTTCGGTGTATGTAGTCTGCAATTGAATAATAATGGCTTTCTGATCTTTGAAGCTTACTTTAGAGATCCGTGATAATGCGGCTGCCATCTTTCACTTGGTCTTGCAAAGAGAGTATGATGCTAGCCTGTGTATCCAATTGTTTTTGGAGGGAAGTTATCTGTTTAGAGAGACGTTGGTATGAAGTTGTTGCGTGAAAGCATTGGACAGATTTATGAGGAGAAGCTTGCGTCTCCTCAATCCCTCCTTCCTCAAGAATCCCCATAACACTAGGAGCACAGGGCTGCAAGGGTTGAGCGGGCTGCGTATGGGTGTAGGCAGGCTGTGCTAGGGCACGACCTTGGGAGCGCAGAACGAGGTTGCACAGGGACGTAGGCAGGCCATGCTAGGTCACGGTCGCACGAGGGCATGACCATGCTAGTGCAGAGCAAGGCCGCGTAGGGGCATAGGTAGGCCGCACTGGCCGTGCAAGGGCATGGCCATGCTAGGGCGCGATCGTGCTAGGGCCATGAGATTGCGCGAAAGTGCGGATGCACAGCCGTGCGGGCGCAAAGACGCCCCACGTTGTTGTGCAGACGCTCAACCGTGCAAGGCAGTGCAAAAGTGCGCGAGAGAAGAGAGGGACAAGGGGGGTGGGGGGAGGACTCGACTGCACGAATAAGAGCTTGGACATGGGAGGGAGAGGGGAGGGCGTCGTTGTGCGAATAGACGTCTGTGGACGTGGGAGGGAGAAAGGGGGGAGGCGGAGGATGCAGCCATGCGAGGATGCACACAGGCTCCGGAGGGAGGAGGAGGGCCTGGGAGGGAAGAGGAGAAGGGTGAGGATTATTTGTAAGTTTAGTTATACCTTCTATAAAGGGTGAAAGGACAACTTCGACAAGTGTAGCAGGATGCCAAAGTAGAGCTAGCAGTGTTGAGAATGCAGATTGAGAGCATGAGGAAAGTGCAGGAACAACAGGATCAATTGATTGGTTAGTTGAAACTAGAGTGTGTAGTGAGAGAAAAAACTCCTGAGATGGAGATGTAGGAGATTGCTCACCAAGATCAACTTATTGCTGAGCATGATGAACAACTGGTAGTAGCTACATGGATGGAAGTTGAAATAGCAAGAATGGAGATGGAGTTGAAGGCTAGGCTAGCTAAATTTGATTAGAAGTCACATCACTGCCTTCCAGTGGGCTTGTTATTAGGCCTATGTAAAAAGGTTGAAGGGAGAAATTGAAGCCTTGAAGCTATAGATCCAAAAGTTGGGAGGAGTACTCGTTTCGATGTCTCATCGAGCCCTCAAGAACATCACCAGTTGTTGATGAGGACGTAAACCAATCTATAAGGGAGGGTAGATGTAGACGCTAGTTCTGACTTACCACCTCAACACCAAAAATAGGAACAAGTGCATTGGAAGTCAAGTATGCACACGATAAAGTTTTGATGTAATAAGCTTCATGCAATAATTTGTAATGTTGATTTAAGTGTTAGTTAATATATGAATGAGTTATAAGTCGTTTAGTTGTCATGAAGTGTCATTTAGTTGCAAATGAAATAAAATGTAAATGGATGACAAATGTAATGTGTGAGGTGTCGGGTTGGTAGTTGGGAATAACTACCTTCCCACAAGTTTAAATAGACCCCCTCATTCATTTGAGTGGGTACACACAATAATCATTGTACACACATTGTATACATGCATAGAGTAGATGTTTTATGCAAAGAGGAGATGCTGGAGAGTGCATCTATACAGGCATAAGTGTAATACACAAATGTATCTTTGTTAATATCAATAACACCATTTAGCCATTGTCATTGTGTATATTTATTGCATGTGTTTGTATCTAAATGATATTGTTGTAGATAGATATTCCGAATTGTTTCCATTTAGATATTGTTTGCTGTAGACAATCTGTATTGGGCTGTCTAGATCTAACCCAGGTCGTTCCATACAAGACTGGGCCATCTGACTTGATAGGCAAGCCATCTAACTACTGTGTTGGGCCGTTTGGACTGCAGTTTGGGTTGTTTGACTATTGTGTTGTGTAGGGCCATTAGGAATATTGTTTTGTAGGCTGTTTGGACTGCATGTTAAGGGGTTGCTTGGTAAACCTTCTCTGTCATTCATTCATTGTTCCTCCAATTGCAGATTACCACTATAGTGCTACATATAGTTCTGAGATTACCATTCTAAGTAGACTTATCCTCAAATGAATGCTTGATGCCCCCCACAACAAAGATATGGTGAAGAAATGATGTGATTAGCCAACTTGTAGTCAGTCTTTCTTGTAATTTCTGATCTCCAAGAGTGATAGCCTCTTGAAAGCATAGAACCAAGCAAGTTTGGTTAGGATAAGGAAAGAAGAAATGAAATATTATTAATGTCCGCGGTGGGCCAAAATAAGACCCAAGGGACTATAAGAAGTACAATAATGACTGCCAACTAGTTGGCTAAAAGGCCCAACAAAGAAAAGAACTAAGAAAAATACATGATCAAACCCGACAAACGGGCCAAAGAGAAAGGGAAAAGAAAAGAAAAGGGAGAGCATAGGGGGGGAGGGCTGCAGTCCAACAGAGAGAAGTGCATGCCAAGAAGAACGGAGAGAGAGAAGGAGGGGGGAGGGAGCAGCCCAGGAGGGCAAGCTCCGAGAATCCCCCCAAAACTAATCTCTCCTAACAGTCGAGGTCGAAGTACCGGAGCTGAAGAAGTCCATGATATGTCTCTGCCCATTGCTAGTTCGGAACCCTGACAAACTGTTGGTGCACTGTCTAATGACCCTGCTTCTGTTCAAACTGGATGGTGTGGGGCGTTTCTGGTCGAAGTCACCTGGTCCGTTGGAGTTGGTGAAGTATGTTGTGATGAGTTGATGTTGAGGAGGGTGAGATCCATTTGGAGAAATTTAATGTTGTTGAAGCTGAGTTATCTCCCTAAGAAAGAGTGCGAGACAACGCTGGTCCGAGTATCTGAAGAAGGTAGAAACACATCGAGAGTTGTCCCTGAAAAGGCAATGGAACCTACCCCGGATCTCATAATAAATGGGACAACAAAAAATGAAGTGATGCAGTGTGTCAACTTCACCCAAGGAGCAAAAGAAGCAAATCTGCTCGTCCATCGGAAGATGGTGATCTGAATCAATCCGAAGTTGGTGAGAACACACCCTGAGTTGCCCAATAGTGATCCAAAGACTATGCATTGTGTGCTGCTGAAGGTATTGTGGAGGAACTATTCTGCCCTCCCTGTATCCGTAAGAAGTGCTCATGGTAGAAAGACAGACTTGGGGGGAAAGAGGGGGCAACAGGAGAGATCCATGTGCATCTGGTGTACTGGAGACTAACATCCTTCCGAATCTCGTGGAGCATCTTCTCCTTAGTAAGCCGAGAGGGGGGGAGAACCCCCAAAGAATAAGGGGGCAACCTGTCTATCTGTATCTGAATGCTGGCCAGGAGAGTAGAAACCTGAAAATACCAACTCCTCCGGACTCTTTGAGAACTCGGAGAGAGTTCCATCGAGGAGCGAAGGGCGAGGTAAGGGTATCGCCTGCAACCCTTAGGGGTATCTCCGAAAGTACGAATCCTGTGAAGATAACCGATAATCAGGAAGATAATCTCAAGCTGGAGAGGAGAAGCCGCAAAATCTGCCAGAATAATAGAACGAGGGACTGTTCCCTTGCAACGAATGAATCGTCGAAGAAAGAGTGTCTGCACTCGTTCAACCCGTGACCACTCAGTCGGGCCAAGACTAGGGCCCCAAACCACTGACCCATAAGTAATAGTTGGCTTGACCAAAGCGTCAAAGATCCTCATCTTCACAGGTATATCCTGAAAATGTGCTTTGAAGCAATTCCTCTCTAGCAAAGACAGAGCTGCATACCCCTTACACACCTGGGCGGCGGGTTTCATACCAAAAGTAGGACCAGTGAAAAGAACCCCCAAATACACATAAGAGGTGGTGATTTCGACCTCCTGGCCCTGGAAAAGGAAGTGGAGATGGGATAGAGCCTCTTTGGTAGTATTGAATACCATAACCTTGGTCTTAGAAAGATTCACCGTCAACTGTCTCGAGTCACAAAAAGCGGCAAGTGTGTCCAGATGACGCTGAAGCCCCTCAGGGGATGAGGCCAAAAGAACAACATCATCAGCAAAGAGGAGAATAGAAATCAACACATGGTGAAGAAGGCAACCATCCTTTGGGTGAGCGTTCTCCCTTATAAAAGTCTCAAGCTCGTCGATAAAGATCGCAAAAAGTGTCGGCGAAAGGGGGCATCCTTGTTTCACTCCTGTGGTGTTAAAAATATTGGCTTAAAGCCCTTGAGGGGAGCGAAACCGACCTTTCACAGTCTCATATAACCATGTAACCGCTGTCAAAAACTGCCCAGATATGCCAATTGATCGAAGCCTCTCAAGAAGTAAATGTCGAGGCACCGTGTCGAAAGCTTTCTTGAAGTCTACAAAGCAACAATAAACCTTCGAGGACCTGGAACGCGCCTCCTCAATAATAGCTCTGAGGACTAGAATGTGATTTGTGGTCTGATGATCTTGTCGAAAACCAGCTTGGCCAAGAGCCCTAAAACCCCCCTCCTCCAACCTTCGAGAGAGAAGCACATCCAATGTTGTGGTATAGAGCTTGGCAAAGATATGCCCAATCATGATAGTCCTGTAGTTATTGGGTTCATGTGGATCACCTGCCTTATGAATGGGGTGAATGATATGCTGAGTCCAGGACTCAGGAAACCCAGAACAAACAACAAGATTAAAGAGATCAGCAAGGGGCCCAACAAGAGGGTCAATACCATGCTTCAAAAATTCCGCCTGTAACCCATCCAAATCTGCTGCTTTGCTTGTACAGAGTTTCCAGATAGCCTGCCTGACAAGACCAGTAGAAAAGAGGTGGCACGAAGAGGGGGGGGAGGGAACAGAAATACGAGGCTGATTTGGGATGGTATAAAGGGAAGAGGCATGGATGGTCCAAGAGGAAAGATCGATCCCATGAGTAATCCGATCACGGGGGAGGAGAAGGCGCCAGAAAGATTTAGGAGATTCGTTGAAGGGAGTGGATAAGATCAAGTCGATGCCGAGAGAGGAAGAGACGCTTCTTCTTTCGAAGAAGCATCCTATAGTCTTTGTGAGAAATGTCATGGGGCTGGGAAGGATTTCGAATGGCATATTTCAACCTTCGGTGGGCAAACTTACATTCCTCATCATACCAGATGTTCATGGGGCAATGACCAGGGGGACGAGGACGAGGGGGAGGACGAATAGTGTGGGGATATGATTCCAAAGCAGCCTTCCAAATAGTTTGGACCAAGCAAGCAGAACGATCGGAAACATCGAAAAGAGAAGACACCTTGGGGAGAACATGACGCAATCGGTCCATGTAGGTAAAGGAATAATAATAGTCAAAGTCTATATTGACTCGAGGGACAGAAGGGGAGGGAGGATGGGGAGGAGTAACAGGAAGGGAAACAGTGGATAACGTAAGAGAAAGAACTGAATGATCGGTAAAGGGAGGAGGGTGATCAGAGACGTTGAATTGGGAAATGAATGAAATGAGGGTGGTAGAGGAAATAGCATAGTTGACGACACTGGCTCCACCACTATGAGGAAAGCAAGTAAACCCACTAGAATCTGGAAAACAAGATATACCATTGAGAAGAACTAGCTCGTTGGATTCACCCAACTCAATAAGATGCTTACCATAAGCAGTCACCTGTGTGTCGCTGGAGGTTCGAGCAAAACCAAGGTCCTCAAGATCCAATTGCCGAGTCTGCATCTCATCGGTTTTGAGGTCATGAAGAGAAACATTGCATAACTGTGGAGTACCATTGCAAGCCATACGTATCAATTTAGTCATTTGATGTCCATGAACTCATGGAACTTTAGTTGCATTCTCTTTTATTTAGACGCGTATCCTATAGAACCCGATTCATTTTTATCCTTGTGTACATAATGGAAGTAGGACTATTGATAGACCAGGTGACGGAGTTGGATTTACATGTGTAAACCATCTTGTAGTTATGTAGTCTTAAATTTCAATTTAAGAAGTAAAGTTGAGGTTGTCTCTCTTTACTATTAAAACTTTGATACAACGCATGTTTTCTAGCTTTTAATTCAAGTTCAATGGAGAAAATTATATGTTCAGTTATTTGTAGCATCCTAATCCGAAGTCATGACTCAAATTATAATAAGTCTTCTTCACTATTTTTGACAAAGCCATCAATGCCAACCCTTCCTAGATTAGATTTGGAAGAACTAATAAGTTTTATTGACTTGAAGGAATTCTGGGGCAGTGTTGTTTGCCAACCTGCCTCTTCTGTTCTTTAATAGATTATTTTTCATTAAATTTTATTCTTGGTGTAAAAGCAGTAATGCCTTTTTCTAGTGGACCTATTTTTACATTTAATCATATCATTGAAATAATTCTGCCCATCTTAAACTACGAGGTGATATTCTCATATCTGTGGAAGAATGCTATTAAATTTGTCTTTGTTTATTTTTGCAGCCGTGCATCTGACTTTGGGTTGATGAAGATTGATGATAAGGGTCAAATCCTCTTCTTTAGTGAGAAGCCAAAAGGGGCTGACTTGAAGGCCATGGTAATCAAAATTCAAAACTATTTATGCACTTGTAAATGGATTATATGTGGTTTTTACATTTTGTTTTTAATTTTGATGGATTCAATAAAGTGAATTTAATGCTATATTTCTGGAGATGCTTATGGAAGTGATTTGACTTTAAATTCAGGAAGTGGACACAACTGTTTTGGGTTTGTCACCTGAAGATGCTAAGAAAAAACCATATATTGCATCAATGGGTGTATATGTATTTAAAAAGGAGATCCTTTTGAATCTTCTCAGGTAAGAGATTAAAACTTTTGGTTCTATTTTGTTTGAAATTGTTGTTGAAACTAGCATTCAAACATCATGAAAAGCAGGATTTGGCATGTTTTGTACCAAAACTTATCATTAAACTTATTTCTCTTATGTTTATTGCTGTGCCAAACCTTCTAAGAGAACTTAGGATTTGTAGTTCAAAATTACCTTCATATTACATAACTTGAATTGTACCTGGAAACTAGAACTTTGTTGACTCACTATGATTAACATATATACAAAACATACATATTTTCTTAATGTTGGTTTCACTCATATCTCATTACTGCTGTTAAACAATTCTCATAAAATTTATAGGCCTCATAATATGATATTTTTTTTTAAATCTTATATGTTGTCATGAATTCTTCCTTCACATGCTTTTACCTTACAGATGCTCTACGAGTTTTATTTCACATTTTAAAGTTGCAACTTCCTGCAAGTTGTAAAAATGAATCATCATACAAATAAAACATAGTTTTCTCTCAAAGGATGATTACTGATGTTGACTATGTTGCATTGTATGTCAGAGCAAATTACAGTGAATAATATAAAGCATATAGGTTACTTGATGTCTGTACTAACAAGAGTATCATTAGCAGATGTTATCGTACATGAGGAGATGTCTTTCTTCTCAAATGATGGTAAACCCATTGGTATTTTTGTATGGTTTAAAATTATTCCTAGTACTGGAAGAAGTTCAGGTAGTAAAGTCGAATTGGAATCAGAAATCTTAGAAACTGAGGAAGAACAGAGTGGGATGGAGGCTTAACCCACTTTGGGGTGACCCTTAAGAACAAAGTAGGATCGAGGTCCATCAAAGTGAAGCAAATGAACAATAGTAAAGTGGCTGAGAGGCCATCCATGTAAAACACACACAAACTGAAATGGTATGAGTAGACCATGAAGGATGTCAGAGAAGAAGAAAAAGCAGTAGCTGGACAATCTAGACAAGCAGGAGCGTGTGCAAGGTTTTGAAAAAGCGTTTTTTTTCTTCCATAATTGTATGAAACAAACATAATTGGAAAGCTTGCAACTCGCGATAGATTGGAAAACGTCTCATCTTTTAGGAGCCCTATCTTCGTGAAGAGTTATCCGATTCATCTGATTCTTGGACCAATTTGTGTAGAATTTGAATAGCTTTAAAATGAGTGGACACATGCAACAATCCGAGCAATATTGAGAGAGATACGACCCTGTGAAGTCAACCATTAGCAAAAAGGGTAGTGACGATTTTTCAAGTCGCGAGAAACGAAATTGCAAAGTGCAAAGGATTAGGGTTTTTTCATAAAAAAACGTCTCATCTTTTATAAGCCATATCTTCGCAAAAAGTTATCCGATTCACCTGATTCTTGGACCAAATTGTGTAGAATTGGAATAGCTTTAAAATGAGTGGTCATATGCAAAAATCGGAGCAATATTGAGGGAGATACGACCCTGTGAAGTCAACCATTAGAAACAAGGGCAGTGACGATTTTTGCCAACTAGGCTTCGAACAATGGGAAGAGCAATGAAGGGCATTGACGATTTTTGCCAACTAGTTTCCTTCAGCGAGGAAGGAAACTAAATTCAGATTTGGTAAAGTGGACTGTGATAGTGCGATGTTTCGGAAATATTACTCTACTAAGATGCAAGGCATAGATAATAGAGGTGAAGTTTTGGCATTGTGAAGGCTGCTATAGGAAAATGTCAAGAAAGATGCTAAATTCTGGAGTAATTGTATTCATACAGAAATTTGAAAAGATCCAGAAAATGAAAATAAAAAATTCAGACATTTTATGTAAAATGATGTAGGTTTCTAGCTATAGCATCTCAATTGAGATGAGAAGTGTATCTATTTGTAAAATATCAAGCTCTAAAGAAGAGAGATGTAATTTGTCAAGGGTGTGGGACCCGAGTACAACCCCTTATTATCCAGCAAAAGAATAAATAAATTTGACACCCCAATTTTGGAGATTTTATCGACAACTTGGGAAAACTTAGCCCTGTTGGTTACGAATCTGCCATGAGGAAAGGATTTTGGGTTAATGCGCCCAGATTCGCCCACCAGCATGAAAGGCCGGAAGGAAGAGATGCCTTCCGAGCCAATCTCCGGAGAAGGCCGGCTCCTTTTGGGGGGGTTTATGTTCAAGCTAAGAGTACAGGAAAGAGATAAATGTACAGAAAGAATATACAAATATACTTGGAGTTGGTGGGGGGGAACTAACAGTACGGCAACCAGCAATCACCAATACTTACTGCATTACAAATATAAAGCATGACTGAGAACTGCAAAATCTATGTATACTTCCGATACCTAAGCAGTGTACGCACAGCTACAATGGTCCCCTAGCAAACATTCTCCCTACAAGGAGAACTAACAGCACGGCAACGCATCAATCACCAGATACGGACACTAACATGGGTAGAAAGCAACCTAGAGATATCAGAGCCAGGTATATGTGTCATGCAGAGATTTTAACCGCACAGCTACAATGGTCCCCTAGCAAACATTCTCCCTACAAGGAGAACTAACAGCACGGCAACGCATCAATCACCAGATACGGACAGCAACGTAACACACAACTGATGGAACTGCTACCACATCTATTATATGAAATTTAAAAGTACACAAACAATGCTAAAGGCCCCTGATCACCAAATGCTGAAATGAATCAACGAGCCATGACACAGGGAAGCGTAAAGCATAAACATAAAGAAATAAAAGCAGCAGAACAGAACCAGGCATACAAATTATATTTATAAGCAGAAGCACGGTTACATTGGTTCCCTAACAGACATTCCCCTTCCACCCTTTACAATGAATTCATGGTGGGTTTTTATAGCCCGAGTCCCTCCCGTTACATTAATGGGCACAAGGTCCCTATCAAACACAAGCTGACAAAAGCGGCGAAAGAGCTGCAAATGCTGACCTTTGTCGGACCGGACTGTACCCGCAGCATGGTCTTCCTGGAAGCTGGACAGCTACGTGGCAGTGTGTTGGGCAGAACTTCATCTCGGCAGGTATGCGGGTAGCTGGAGCAGGTAGAACCTCCAATCGGCTTTAAATGAGGTCACTGGCACAGGTAATGCAGCCCATGCTCGTCCTTTTGCTCGGCACGTCTCGGCTCGAATCCCGAAGTTGGACACTTGTCAGATGATGGATGATGCTGTTTGACACGTGTCAGCCTTGAAAGGCAGTCTGTCCAACCTCGCTTGGGATCGGAGCGTCTCGGGTTGCGCGGGCAGAAAACAGCGCAGTCGGGAAGGCCTTCATGCCTTAGATGTATTTCTGAGTTTGTTTCCCTACTGCGCACCTGTCAAGGGCGCATTCCGACTTCGCTGCGAAGTCGGACTGCGCACAGGTGAAAACTGGTGTCTGCCGCCGTACGGACTTTGCTCCAGCACTTGTCGTTCTTCTGTCAGCCTGCCAGTTGCAAGGTGCGCCCAGAAAGAGGGGCGAAGTCAGACTTCGCACCAAAACTGGGCGAAGTGCGTACTTCGCACCAAAACGGGCGAGTGCGAACTTCGCACCAACACTTAGCCATTTTTCAGGTAACTTGCTGGAAAGTTAAAAAATCAACTGGGGAGCTCCGAGAAAGGGGGGAAGAGAGAGAATGTGGGAAAGAAAAGGAAAGGGAGAGAAGGGGGAAGGAAAATAGAGGAAGAGGGAAAAAGAAGAGCAGCACTGTTACAAAATTGAAAACATTGCACCCCGTGCAAAATGTGACAACATTTCTGGCGGCTCGCGGGGTGTCGAGCTCGCCTCGGCGCAAAGAATCCATGCCTTCATCCATTGGGTGCAGAGGAACTTGCCTCCCCTGCCTTTTGCTGCTCTAGCTGTTCTCCTCGCGGCAACTGTTCTTCAGATTCATCTTTGTCAGTTGCCCCCTCAGAATCACCTTCCGAAGGCTCTCCAGTTCTTGCTTCTGCCTCGCAGATGCGAGTGTATGCGGCCTGGGCTTGGCCCCAGGCTTCTGCCTCGAATGGCCGGCGGTCAGCAACTTCTTCTAATGCTGCGTGGAAAGCAGCGACCGCGTGCAGGTCGATGGTGTGGTATCTTTTTTCTAGCTCCTGGAAGTAGGAGCTGATCTTACAATATTTGGACACCATCTGAGTGACCTGACTTTCCTGAATTGGCTCAGCCCAGCTATCAATTTCAGCTGTATTTGCTTCAAAGGACTGCCAATTCCTTTTCACCTGATCTAGGGTGAGAAGCTCGCCATTCTCAACAAAACCTGGACACCCTAGTTCTGAAAGAGCGCGAAAGGGAGCCATACAAATGTCTCTTTCATGTCCGAATGCGTCTAACATTCGTCTGGCAACTCTCACCTCTTCTAATTTTTTGAAATATTTATGCAAGGTTACCCTTGCATCTGCCCATTCTGCAGCGAATGAGGACACGGGAGAAAATTGGAGGCCATCGCGCTCGCGCTCCTGAAGATTTATCGCCAGGTCCAGCCATTGCTTCGCCTGACGTTCGGCCTCCTCTACCACAGGCTTTCCCTGGGCAGAAACTTCTTGAATTCTGGATGCGAAATCCAGAACTGCCATCGCCTTATAGGTGTGGGGCTTGCATCCCCGCAGCAAACCAGCTCGCATCTCCTTAACCTTCTTCTTCGAAAAGGCCGCCGCTTGAGATGCTCTCTCTGCAGATTGCGACTGCGCCTGTTTCAAAGACTCTTGGAGCTGAGAAATCTGCTCCAAGGCTGCCTGCTTTTCGGTTGCGGCTTGTTGCTGAGAAGCGGCCAGCTGGGCTTTGAGTTCATCTATTTCTTGCCGCGCCGCTTCCAGCTGCTCAGTGGACCTGGACAGGTCCTCTTCAAGCTGTCTCGTCTTATCCTGCAACCCGAAGAGCTCTTCCTGCTCCTCCAGACTCTTGACAAGGAGATTGTCAGCTCTACGAATGATTCCTTGAATCTCGTATCGCTTGTTGATGTCATCAAAGCTCTTCTCCTTTGTTTGGAGCTCGTAGTCCGCCCTGGTCATTTCCCGGAGAGGCTTCTTCACTTTTGGGATTATCTTCTCTGTAGTAAGCACTCTCCTCTCGAAATTGTACTTGGTGCGCTTCACCGGGGCGGCTATCTCTTCAGGTCTCCTCCGCTTCAGGTTCTGGAGGAAAGTGACAGAGTATTCTACGGCTCTCGTTGCCAGAGGCAAATCGTCTGTATTCTGGAGGTCGTCCATGAAGTCTGGTTCCTCCAGCCTAGGGTTCTGCTGAGACGTCTCTCCTGCGGGAATGGGATCAGGAGGAACCGGATGGACCTGGGAAGAATCGGCCGCTTCTGGGGGCGACCGGGAAATGGAGATGGGAGCGGCTGATACTGCAAGGGTTTGAAGCGGCTGAGACGGTGGATGTGACGGTGAATGGACGGCTTCAGCACTAACTTCAGGCGAAGGGTTTGGAGTTTGACTCAGAGATAGGGAAACGTTGGGGTTCTGAGCAAACTGATCAAAAGAATGGGGGCCGCTAGAAGGGTGTGGAGACGGGGAGGAGGATGCGGCCATGACTTGCTCGGATTGAGCGGGAGACGGAGTGGGAGTAGGACTGGATGAGACCAAAGAGACAGGGGCAGCAAACGTACCTGCGGGCTCCGCCTGAGCCGATGCTGGATGGATGTCTGCGCTTTTGGTTCCGGCGGGTGGCTTGGGACTGCCCAGAGAAACTGTCTCTGCGGCGGCAGGACGCGGCTGCGGTTCTGCGACTGGCTGCTGCACTATCAGGCTAGGTCGCCTGATCTTCTCCACTCTCTTCCTTTTCTTTTCTTCTGGAACAATGGTCGGATCGGGGGAAGGAGATGAAGCAGGTGCAGCAGGCGCTGATGCTCCCACGGTAAACTTGTACCGGGGTTTGACTTGCAGAAGGTCTGCCGCAACCGGTCTGCCCTCTGGCGGCGCTGGCGTCTTTTGTGCCTGAGGGATCACCTCGGGCGTTGCCTTGACTAATTTCTTCGCCTTCTCAGGCGCCGCCTTGGAAGCCACGGGCTGCATTGGATCGACCTGGATGTCTGCTGGGCCCGCGCTGGCAGTTGCCGAAGTGTACAACTGTTGGGAGGAAGACCCTCCTTTATAGTCCTCAAAGGGACCTCGGGGAACGTAACCTTGATATGCGAACGGCCGCCAGCTGTCATGATGCTGGTCATAGAGAACCGAAAAGTCGTCATCCACGGCCAGATTTCTCCTGGTGGATTTGTCGTGCTGCGTGCGGCATCTCATCTTCCAGCATTCGGTAATCTTCTCTTTTGGCCAGTTAAGGCCTGCTATCTTGGATAGGAACTTTCTGAACCCTGGAGATGAGAACTGGTGGTCCGGGTTTCGCTTGGGGTCATATGTCACCTCCTCGCAGTAAAAATCCTGCCAGGGAGGAGAAGCTTCCATTAATTCGATTTCCCAGTCAAGGTCCACATGGACCACATCGCATCTATCCTCGGTTATATCCGCCCGGGGGCAGAGATGTGCGAACTTTCCCCTTATTCCATACGGGTCATACTTCCAGCGCTGCGGCAACAGAACCAGGCCGATCCGGGAAAACTCTTGCTCTAGGTAGACATGCTGTCCTACCTCAAAAATCTCAACGTTTGCCCAGGAAAGAGGATATTGAAAAATCTGTCCTCTCTTCTTTCCTAGGCCGAACTCCTCAACATAGTCCATCTGACGGGCAACCTCCATCCCGAACAGATGCTCCGTGCACCAGTAGGGCAGCAAATGAGGTTTGCCCTTGAATCCGTAGATTCTGACCACAATTCCCTGCGTCAATCTGAAAACGTCCCCGAGCTTCTGATTCAGCAAAGCGCTCGTCATTTCTCTCGGGGGACGGGGGATTTCGCTTTCGCTGAAGACTGACATGACGAATCCCAGAAAGTTGAAGTTGAACTTGTAGTAGGACCCTTTCCGGTATAAGTCATCCGTCCAGTTATAGACGGGCAGTGGCTCTCCCTTCTCGTTGACCTTCTTCAGGTTCGGGATAGGCATCCGGGAGTGCAAATGGTACAAACAAAGCCAGGCTAGAACAGAACTGAAACGAAAATCGGTGGATTGCTTCTTCTGGATCTTGACTAGGCTGGAGTGGATGGCGTATGCCAGCCAGTCTGCCCAGTCGAAAAAGATGGGACGCTTTCCACTTCTCTGCGCCGCTGGTTCGTAGGATTCTCCACACAGGAGACATTCTGCCAGCGCTAGCTGGTACGGCTGTACCAGCTCATCGGAGTCGCAGCCGAGAATCCATGCCAAGATGGTATATAGATATTTGCTCTGAAATCCTGCCAAGGGCATGGGGCCGGTTGGCCACTGTCCAGCTGCAAGCGGGGCGTTCAGCTCTGAATTGAGGAAATCCCTCATCCTTTTCGTTTGCGTGAAACGTCCCGCCTGCTCGCCCAAATTTATCTTTCTGAGAATTGTGCTGGAGTCATACTCCAACCCCGGGGCGAAAGCTGGCTGGACAGTCTCCCTGCGCAGCGTGAACAAGGGTTTGCCGCTGGAGCTGCAAATTTGCCGGGTAACTGGTCTGTAGTGTCTGACAATGATGTCTACCAGTTCCGGGCATTGATGGACAGGAGGGCACAAGAATCTGAAAAGGTTGGATTTGTACGCCGCTCCGAAATGATGAGAGGGCGAAACTTTGTCAGCCCAGCTCTCCACATTTGTCCGCAGCTTAGTCAGGCTCATAGAAAACGAGCCGTCCACGTATCCCGCCAAGTAATTTAACGGAGGTGGTGGGGCTTGCCCACGCTGTACTTTTTTAGACCGGGACTTTGACTTTGGCTCTGGCGGTGTTTTACTTCTGAAAACACCCGGCTGTGGTAAATCCTTGTGCTCGCTCCCTTCGCTGGATTGCGCTGACACTGGCATCTTTCCTCTGTCCATCTCTCCGAATCAGCAATAATTACAAGTTCAGGGCGTCTGCAGAAGATTTCGCTGTCACAGGAATAATTTGCACAGTCTAAGGAATAATCTGTGCGATCTGGCATGTTTGAATGCATCTGACCCCCTTTTCTAGATAATGACAGCGCCATTAATGCCGCGCAGGAGGGGGTAGGTCGGCTGAGTTATGTTTCTTGGGTGGCTGCGCAGGAGAATGTTTGAAAAAAGTGTACTCCGGCAGACGTGCCATGTTCCTTTTATTGCACTTTTCCTTGAAGACTGTGCAATCATTAATTTTGTCTTGGACGCTGCGCCATGGCTGACGTCACTGCCGCAATCCGGGCACACTGCTCAAGAAAGGACCTTTGGTGCGGAAACCCACTTTAGAACGGTTACAATGCGCCTTGGGTCCAGCTTGGGACCTTCTTGAATATTTTATTTATTTTTTAAACCTTTGCCCAAACTGGCCCAGAAAACGAGGCGCAGTCGGACTTCGCCCGAAGTTGGGCGCGATCCGACTTCGCCCGAATTTCGGGCGAAGTTCGAACTTCGCGCGAAGTGCGCGTTGAACTGTTCCTTTTTTCTTTTCTTCTTTCTCGCCGCGCCCAAGGATTGAGCGCAGTCTGGGTCCTTTGCAACCTTCGGAGGAGGCGAACACTTAGCATTTTTACTGCTCCTTTAGACCGAACCGTACGAGCTGCGCAGCGCGACATTGAAGCAGGTTCGGACTTCGCCCGAAGTTTGGGCGAAGTACGAACTTCGCGCGAAGTTTGCACTTCGCGCGGAGGTTGTGCGCAGTGCATACTTCGCACGCAAGCCGGCCGAAGTCGGACTTCGCGTGCGAAGTCGGACTTCGCCCAAAGTTGGGCGCAGTCCGCTCTCCTTTGTGCTTTGCAGTTTTCCCTTCAAGCTTCGCACTTTGGCTGGCCCGAAGCCCGACTTCGCTGCGAAGTCGGGCTTCGGCCAACACTTAGCCATTTTTTTAGCCTTTTTTCTTTGCTTTGCTTCCTCCTTCCTTTGCACAGCCCGAACTTCGCCCCTCCTGAGGGGCGATGACAGACTTCGCTGCGAAGTCTGTCCTTCTCTCCCATGCCGTATTTTAAGCTCAAAAAATGAAAAATAACAATTAAAAGCTGAAAGCTGGAAACTGTACATGCCGGGAAATGGAAATGCATAAGGGAAATTTTTACAAAGAAGGGCCACTCGGGCACCTTCAGCAGCGGTAAATTTTCAAGTGGAACCCGTTGACAGGGATAGGCAGGAGCTGACCCTCCATATCCCGAAGTACGTAGGCATTAAACTGGTTCACCCGGGCAATCTGATAAGGGCCCTCCCAGAGGGCATCAAACTTCCCGTGATTACCCGGTTTTGCTTTATATGAGTCCCACTTCAGCACCAGGTCCCCGATTTCGAAAACTCGGGCAGTGGTGCCTTTGGCAAACCAGCCTTGAGTGGCTGCAATGTGATCAGTGAAGGCCTGGTATGCACTTTCTCTGTCTTCTTCCAACTGCAGGAGTTGGCACAGTCTGTCATCCACCGGGTCTCCGCTGCTCCTGTCTTCGTCCAACATCCATAGGGCAGGGATCTCGATGTGTGATGGCATGACAGCCTCTTTGCCATAGACGAGCGCATAGGGGGACGTTCTGATGGATTTCTTGAACGCAACTCTGTCCGCCCACAGCGCCCGGTTCAGGAGTAAGTGCCAAGTCCGCTTGTTTCTTTCAATGGTCCTCCGGATGATTTTCAGGAGGTTCTTGTTAGTAGACTCGGCAAGGCCATTCCCCTGCGGGTAGTAATTAGAAGACATCTTGTGATAGATGCCAAGTCTGCCAGTGTACTCCGTGAGTACAGCGCCTACGAATCCCGGACCGTTGTCTGTCACAATTGACTCTGGAACCCCGAAGCGGGTAATCAGGCTCTCAATGAACCTGATGACCGTCTCTTGGTCTGCGTTCTTGGTCGGGATTGCCTCTGCCCACCGTGTAAAATAGTCAGTAGCTGTAAGAATAAACTTGTGTCCGGCAGAGGAGTTAGGAGAAATCACCCCAATGAAGTCTAGACCCCATTGCTGGAACGGAGTCTCGGCCTGAATCGGTTGAAGGGGCAGGGGTGCTTTTCTGTTTCGGCCAGCAAACCTCTGGCATTGATCACACTTAGAGCAGACCGCATGAGCGTCTGCAAACAGAGTGGGCCAATAGTACCCAGCTCTTATTATTTTTAAGGCCGTTGGCCTTGAAGAATGGTGACCCCCAGGCATCCCGGAATGAAAATCTCCGAGGACCCTAGGCTGGTCTGATTTTCTGACGCACCGCAACAGGATGCCGTCGATGTTTTTGAAGTAAAGCCCCTCGGGGCGAAGAGTGTACTTAAGTGCACCTAGCCGAAATCTCCTTCGTTGTGAGGCGTTCAGGTGATCGGGACATCTTCCGGTGCAGAAGTATCTCACCAGTTCATCTGTCCAATCACTCCCCTCCGATAAGGAGTTGGCTAGGTAGATGCGTGTCGCTGTGTCCTCCCACTTACAGGCGGAGATGCCGGCTGCAGCGCTTCGGGCCAATTCCTGACACAAGGCTCGGCCTCTGATAAGCTTGGTGGGCCGCACTTCAATGTCAAACTCCTGGATCTTGGCAATCCATCCCGCTCTCTTGTGGCCCGGTTCTCCTTGTAAGATGAAGCTTCGAACATCCGGGTGAATCACAAAGACAGTGGTCTTGCTCTGGGAGACAAAATGCCTGAACTTCCGAAGGGACTTCATAACAGCATGAACCTGCCGCTCTATAAAATTGTACTTTTCTTCATGCGGCAGAATCACTTGGCTCAGGAACGCTATGGGGCGCTCCTCACCATCGTTTCCCTTCTGAGTTAGGACTGCAGCGTAACTTTCGGGTTCTCCCACTGCATACAGGATGAAGTCCTTGGAGTAGTCCGGGTTTGTCAACACCGGAGCTTGCGCAATTCGAGCCTTGATTTCCTCGAAGGCTTGCTCTCTCTCATCAGTCCATTCGTAAACCGTATCCTTTTTTAGCAGTTCGGCCATAGGCTTGATCACCTGTGCGAAGTCCGGAATGAACTTCCGCACGAAGTTAATCTGACCGAAGAAGGACTGCAGCCCTTTTTTATCAATGGGGGCTGGCAAGCGAACGAGGGCTTCTGCTCTGTCAGGGTCAATGGCGAGGCCTTCCTCGGAGATGACATGTCCCAGCAGCTTTCCTTCCTTTACCGCGAAGACAGACTTCTTCGGGTTTATAGAAATGCCGAATTCTCGACACCTCTCAAATATTTGCCGTAGGTGCGAAACATGATCTCCTCGTTGGTGAGAGAAAACAGTCATGTCATCAAGGTAGATGACAATAATCTTATTGAGCAGCTCTCGGAAGGCCAGGTCCATGGCCCTTTGGAATGTGGCACCAGCATTGGATAAGCCAAACGGCATGCGCTGATAGGCGAACGTCCCCCACTTGGTGGTAAACGCCGTCTTATGCTGGTCCTCGTCTTTGACCCAAATCTGGTTGTAGCCGGAAAATCCATCTAAAAGTGAAAATCTCTGGGCTCCAGCAACGATATGTAGAATCTGGTCGATTTGGGGAAGCGGATAGTGGTCCCTGAGGGAAGCCTGATTTAGGTTTCTGAAGTCGACACAGAGACGAATGTCGCCATTCTTTTTCCTCACGGGCACCAAATTCGCGACCCAGGATGAATGTTTGATGGGGTAGATGATCTTGGCCTCCAGCATCTTCAAGAGCTCGGTCTTCATCATGGCCTCAATCTTCGGATTCACGGCCCTCTGCTTCTGTCGGAATGGCTTGGCGCCATCCTCTAGCTCAATGGTATGCTGGATGACAGTTCTGTCATACCCCCTCAAATCCTCGTAGCACCAGGCCACGATGTCGGGGAACTCCTGGCACAGTGATCTGATCTGCCCAAGTTCCTCCGACGTGCAGTCTGTTCCGACCTTGATAGTTTTACCAGGTTCAAGTTCCAGGTCAGCATACTGCCTCGGGTCTACTTTGATTCTGTGAGATATTGCTCTGTCATTCTGATCAAAGAGACTCTCTAATGTAATCAGTCCTTTTGGGACATGATTATTCCGTAACTGTATTAACCCCTCATATTGCTCGTCATCAGGGTCTCTACCTTCGATTACACACACTTCGTTAACCAGGAATGTGACGATCTCCTCGTCACAACTGAACACCTGCCAGTGGGTGTCCTTATCAGGCACAGAAGGCCTGTAGATAGTACGAACCGGCTTCGGTTTCTGGACAACGTCTTCAGCCGGAACGTACCTGGCTCCAACAGACGCCAGAATATCTGCGTGTTTGTTTTTCTCACGCGATATTGCTTTGACATTCAATGAGTCGAATGACTCCATCAGGTCCCACACTCGGTTGCGGTACGCTCTAAGATAGTGCTGCTTGGATGCGCACTTCTCCGTAACTTGGTGACACACCAGCTCCGAATCTCCGAAAATCTGCAGGTGTTTGATTCCGAGCCTCTCCGCCTTTCGCAAACCCAGGCATAGGGCTTCGTATTCCGCTGAGTTGTTAGTGCAGCTCCAGGCCAATCTGTAGGTATAGTCTTTCTGGATTCCGGTTGGAGAAACCAGAAGTACCCCTGCACCGGCGCCATTTTTGCATCGCGCGCCATCAAAGAAAAGCTTCCACAGCTCATCGGGTGCAGGTCCTACTTCCTTCGCAGCTGACATGTCAAGCCTCTCGGGCTGTACAATGGAGTAACAGCCTTGCTCTGTCCCGATTACGGCATTGAAGTCCCGCAACGAGAACTCATCTTCAAGCTGTAGCACTTCGAAGGCTTGCTCAGTCAGCTCCACTGTCACCAGCTCCTCCTTTGACAACTGGACCATGCAGTCCATCTCTCCTCCGGGTATCTTGTCTACTAGGAAGGTGGAAGGCTTCTCATTAAAAATTTTCAGTCTCCTTCCTTTGAAGGGCACTTCCATGTGTGAGTAGTCTAGAGACAGGTACCCGCCCAACTTCGCAGTGAACTCCCGAGAGAGACACATGCCGAAGTAAGGTTCCAAGTCAACAACCACGACCTCTTGGATGACTACGATGTCGAGAGCCTTGTGCAGCCGGATAGGGATGTCCTTTATGACACCAACTGTCTTAACAGGGGTGCCGTCTAATTGCAGCACGCCTTGGCTGCTCCGTGTGTATTCCATCCCGATCTCATCGCAGACGGCCTTCGGCATCACAGTCGAGGAAGCACCAGAATCCACCATGCAGTTGTGAACTATGTGCCCTTGCATCCGTAAAGACAGATAAAAGGGTGGCGGTCTGTTCTTCCCAGTGGCTGAGACTGTCAAAGGTTGAACCAGGACAGCGGGCTGTATCTGCTTGCCGCTCTTCATGTTCTTCAGTGATTCTTGCAGCAGATCCACCTGACCTGGGAGCAGAAGAGCATCGTACATGCTGATTCTAGCAGGCGTTCTTTTCAACTCGTCTACAATGCTGTAGCCCGAGGTACTAGCTCCTTCTGCTTGTTTTGCCGGCTCATACTTCGTCCGGTACTGCTGGGTGGCCTCAACTCGTTGTCTCTTGGTCAGAGACGGGTACTTCAGCTTCTCCTGGGCTTGTTCTTTGGTTTCAGCTGGAGGCTGAGGTACGGGAGCTTTAGCCGGAGTTGGGGCCTTTGCTGGAGGTTTGGCTGGAACAGCGGCAGCCTTTGCCGGAGAAGGCTTGGCTGGAGCTTTATCTTTGGATGCCTTCTCCTGGGCTGTGTAGGGCCACAGCCGCTTGTACGGTGGCAGCCCTCCGGGCTGCGGTTTTTCTCTTCTCGCGTAAACTTGCAAAGGCTTGGCCGCATCCGCAGCCTTCTTTTCTTCCTTGGCGGGCGGCACTAGATTCTCTTCTGGGAGGGCAAAGTTGGCTTCGCCATCCAAGATCATGTACAGTTCATCATCCTCTATGGCGCTGCCGGCCAAGGTCTGGATGTAGTGCTGGTGCAGAGTGCAGTCTTCCTCCGAATGCGGGTCATTGCACGTAGTGCACCAGTTGACCTGGTCGGGAGGACCGAGCGGGTCTTCTATAGCAAGCATTTCTCGAAGGCGGATGCCTCTGCGGGCCGGTGTTCTGGGGCTTTGTCTTTCGTCAGCGCCGGTGGCGCATATGGCCTCCTAGGAGCGAGGTCCATCTGGGCCTGCTTCTTCTTCAGAGCGGTCATGTCATTGGACATGGCATGGTATCCTGAGGCCAAAGCCCGCACCTCCTGGAGAATCGTGTTCTGAATGCTACTGTCAGGAGGCGGCAACTGTGCCGGTGGAGGCAATGCGGCTAATGGAGGAGGGTTAGAATAAGGTGCGTACTGTGGGGGAGCAGGAAGTGCTGGAAAATGCGGAGCAGGAGGAGGCGGGTGAGGGTAATGCAATTGAGGCGGGCCGTAAGGAGTTACGACCGGCGCTGGATTCCACTGCTGCTGGGGTTGCTGCCCTGATGTGGACGGCGAACCACCGGAAGCGTAGAAGGATACTGGGATCTGGGGAAGTCGGGATGAATGGGTTCCTGCACCCTGGACGGGAGTCTGCCGATGGAAATAATGTCAGCTTCAGCTTGCTGGGCAGCCTCGTACAGCGCAGGAAACTCGTCAATTCTGGCGATCTTCAGCAGCAGGCATATGTCTGAGTTGAAGGATCTCAGATAGTAGTGAGCAGCCATGCCGGCTGAAGGCCGAAGTTCGCGAGGTACCCGTTTCCAGGATCTCGCAAACCTGATGTTAAAATCAGACACCTCCTCTTGAGGATGTCTCTGGATAGCTTGGAACTGATGCAGTAGAGAAGTAGGGTCAGCAGACTCGTTGCATCCTTTCACGAGCCTTCTGGCAAGCTGGGCCACCCCGTGATGGATCCCTCTGGCAGCGATCTCCACCAGTAGAGAAGCTTTCCCCTCAGGGAAAGGGCCAGCAGACGGGTCTTCACACTCTCATCGGTAATAGTATGCAATGCGGCCAGGGCAAGGATGTCCTGGATGTGCTCGTACGCCGTCTTACCGTAGCCGTCGTATGTGGGAATAGACTTTAAAGCAGCAGGGGGCACAGCTTGCTGTCCGACCAGGGCCAAGGGCCCCGTAGAGTCCACCGCCGGGAAGAGATCATCGTCATTTGGCTGTTGGGCAGCCATTTCTTCTTCTTCTTCTCCGCCGTCGGTTGTGTACTCAGTGTCGGTACTTTCCGAGGATGCAGGATCTTCTTCTTCCTCGGCCTCTTCTATTTCGTACTCAGCTCCGCCGATTTCAGCTTCGGCTTCTTCTTGGATCTCAGCCTCGGCTTCGTCGACACGAGCTCGCGGGTCAGCCAGCCTGGGAATCTCGCCTCGAGCGTTGATGTCCAGTTCGTAGAACTCAGGCGGGCTTCTCGGATCCCTTGCTTGCCACCTTCTTGTGTGCATGAAGGTGCTGGGACCGGTCTTTCGGACTCAGAGGATTTGTTCGTGCAGAGTCGCCAGGTGTTCAGATTTGGAACAGCAATGAAGCGAACACCGGTGCTTCAATTCTGTCGGGGGTGAGAAACTTCCTTGTCTCACCAGGTGCTCAGAAACCACTGTCAGCGCCAGGTGGAGACTGATCAGAAAATCTCTCTTCAAATGTGGGACCCGTGTCCCACCGGGCGTGCCAGAGAAACTGTTGGTTACGAATCTGCCATGAGGAAAGGATTTTGGGTTAATGCGCCCAGATTCGCCCACCAGCATGAAAGGCCGGAAGGAAGAGATGCCTTCCGAGCCAATCTCCGGAGAAGGCCGGCTCCTTTTGGGGGGTTTATGTTCAAGCTAAGAGTGCAGGAAAGAGATAAATGTACAGAAAGAATATACAAATATACTTGGAGTTGGTGGGGGGGAACTAACAGTACGGCAACCAACAATCACCAATACTTACTGCATTACAAATATAAAGCATGACTGAGAACTGCAAAATCTATGTATACTTCCGATACCTAAGCAGTGTACGCACGGCTACAATGGTCCCCTAGCAAACATTCTCCCTACAAGGAGAACTAACAGCACGGCAACACATCAATCACCTGCTACGGACACTAACATGGGTAGAAAGCAACCTAGAGATATCAGAGCCAGGTATATGTGTCATGCAGAGATTTTAACCGCACAGCTACAATGGTCCCCTAGCAAACATTCTCCCTACAAGGAGAACTAACAAGGACGACAACGCATCAATCACCAGATACGGATAGCAACGTAACACACAACTGATGGAACCGCTACCACATCTATTATATGAAATTTAAAAGTACACAAACAATGCTAAAGGCCCCTGATCACCAAATGCTGAAATGAATCAACGAGCCATGACACAGGGAAGCGTAAAGCATAAACATAAAGAAATAAAAGCAGCAGAACAGAACCAGGCATACAAATTATATTTATAAGCAGAAGCACGGTTACATTGGTTCCCTAACAGACATTCCCCTTCCACCCTTTACAATGAATTCATGGTGGGTTTTTATAGCCCGAGTCCCTCCCGTTACATTAATGGGCACAAGGTCCCAGTCAAACACAAGCTGACAAAAGCGGCGAAAGAGCTGCAAATGCTGACCTTTGTCGGACCGGACTGTACCCGCAGCATGGTCTTCCTGGAAGCTGGACAGCTACGTGGCAGTGTGTTGGGCAGAACTTCATCTCGGCAGGTATGCGGGTAGCTGGCACAGGTAATGCAGCCCATGCTCGTCCTTTTGCTCGGCACGTCTCGGCTCGAATCCCGAAGTTGGACACTTGTCAGATGATGGATGATGTTGTTTGACACGTGTCAGCCTTGAAAGGCAGTCTGTCCAACCTCGCTTGGGATCGGAGCGTCTCGGGTTGCGCGGGCAGAAAACAGCGCAGTCGGGAAGGCCTTCATGCCTTAGATGTATTTCTGAGTTTGTTTCCCTACTGCGCACCTGTCAAGGGCGCATTCCGACTTCGCTGCGAAGTCGGACTGCGCACAGGTGAAAACTGGTGTCTGCCGCCGTACGGACTTTGCTCCAGCACTTGTCGTTCTTCTGTCAGCCTGCCGGTCTGCCAGTTGCAAGGTGCGCCCAGAAAGAGGGGCGAAGTCGGACTTCGCACCAAAACTGGGCGAAGTGCGAACTTCGCACCAACACTTAGCCATTTTTCAGGTAACTTGCTGGAAAGTTAAAAAATCAACTGGGGAGCTCCGAGAAAGGGGGGAAGAGAGAGAATGTGGGAAAGAAAAGGAAAGGGAGAGAAGGGGGAAGGAAAATAGAGGAAGAGGGAAAAAGAAGAGCAGCACTGTTACAAAATTGAAAACATTGCACCCCGTGCAAAATGTGACAACAGGCCCCAAAAAAAAAACCAAAGAAATTTTATATACAAAAGGTTCAAAGCAATAGAGTCAAAACTTTAGAATGTGACCTTATAAAAACTGCTATCTGTCCCTGGCTTACTACCACACAAAATCTTCAATGCATTGTTTCCAAAAGAGAGTAAACTTGTAGCATGATTGTTATCCTTTGGTGAAGGAATATTCCAGTGACATTACCTTTAATGTGGGTTACAAGGACTTACTTTTTCTTTTCATGTCTTCCATATTTTTTTCCCTTTTTCGAAACATACTAAATTACAATCTTCCACCAGAGATGGGTGGAACATGTCACTGCATAAACTCGCATCCTTTGGTACAATTTCATCACTGGTACAGAAATAGTAGAAGCATATTACAAGCATGATACGAGAGATGGGGGGTACTCAAACTGCTATAGAAGATCCCCTTTCAAGAAAGGCGAGATTGTGAACAGAACAGCAGTTGTCGCTGGTCTAAGTCCATTTGTGCTGAGTGATCATCAATTACTGTGGATGAGTGAGCTTGTGGTCTATTTATGTACAGAGGAAAATGATCTAGGCTGTCCAATTCAATTTCAATTTCTTACAAGCCTTCTTAGCTTTCTGCTTTGCATAGTGTTCATTGTCGAGAACATTGCTTCCAGAATAATTTGTAGAAGTGCATTCTCCCTAGTATCAATTTATTTCCTATCTAGCAGCATTCCAATGAGAGAAGAATGAATAGGAAACATTAGGCCATATGCAGTTATAATATACTCATTAATGTCAAGCTACTTCCTACGGAGCTTCCTCTAACTTTTGACTGCTGGCAGCTTTCTTTGAGTGCTGTGGTTTCTTCTTGGAGTGCAAGTTTCCTTCAATCTTTTGTCCAATCTCCAATCAAATCTGTTGTCATCAACAAAGATGATGGTTTGGTATGCCGCTATTGACTTGACAACAATGCCAAAAATGTTGACATTGTCTTACAATCCATGTTGCCAATGATAATAGGATGGAGTTGAAGGGAATAACATGTTCACATTTACAGATTTGTTGGATTACAAGCATGCAGAGACAAGATTAGACATATCTATTTAAAAAATATGCAACATTTTATAGACTACATGTGGGAAGGTGGTTACTTTTGGAAGCAACTGTCTGCAACTTATAATAATGTAGTGGCTAATAATCATATATATTAAAAATATGCTCATGTCTCATACTTTGCTTTATTTATTTTGCATATGATGCATATAACAATATTATGACTGTGATCATATAGAAGTACCAAAGCTATATGTATTAGAAACTACCTCACAGAAGCAGCATGCATTCCTGTTGTGCATTGGATCAAGAGTTCAGAATAACAAATGACTATATGAGTGACATTCTCGTATTCATGGAATGCATGCTCAAACCCTCGGTTGGCTTCTGAAGGAAGCTTGCAGGTGCTCTGCTTTTTGTCTTGTGTTTTTCAACCCATATCAATAGGGGTTGTTATCAGAAGGTTTTGAGTCAAGTGTTTTTTTCTTTTTTCTTTTTGATCTTCTCTCTTCCTTTAAGATGCAGAATTCAGGTAACATCCAAGTTCTGTCTATTCCATTGTTCAATTTGTTCTAGTTTCCTTCTTGTTACATGAAAACATTGAGAAGCTTTCTCATAGATCTTTTTGTATATAATTTCATTTTGATCAAATATATTTTCTCAACATAAAAGGCATTCCCTGTTATTTCATTTTTATCATCCATTTGATTAGACTGTCTAAAGATGGTTAAGGGTCATGTTTTATGCATTGTAATTCTTTTCAAGTAAGGAGGAAATTTTGTTTGTATTGTGCAACCTTTCTAAGAGATCCTTAACTGATTGCTTTCTCCAGATGGCGTTTTCCTACTGCAAATGACTTTGGTTCAGAAATTATTCCTGCCTCAGCAAGAGAGTATGTTGTAAAGGTGCGATAGTGTAACTCTTTATTGGTCATGTGTGACATAGCATTCAAATTAACAATTGAAAATGAGTCATAACACTTTTGTTTAGAAAACATTATCTAAACAAGTGTCTGTCCTATCAGAATTTTATTTATTTATTTTTGGGGTTAATTTTAGACCTGGTGATGATTAATATTCTTTACATTTGGAGTGGAAACTGTCATCACATAATACCTTTAGGGGATTTTGATCAAGTTGTCTGGAAATTTCGAAGTTTGGTTTCATTGAAGGACTAACAGGCATAATGTTGATTTCAACAGGCATATTTATTTGACGATTACTGGGAAGACATTGGTACTATTAAATCATTCTTTGAGGCAAATCTTGCGCTCACTGCACAGGTAAGATCCTGAAACTTCAATTTGGATATTGAATATCTGCTTATGAGAGGGAGATTTGACAATGCATCTTTTCTTTAGGAACCTTAATTTGAGGACCTTGTCTACATCATCATATTAATGTCATTGATTTCCAAACATGATTTCTAAACATGATTGCAAGGATCTTATATTAATGCAACCCCAATCAAGAACTGTATGTATGCTGTGATAGCCCATGTGTTTGTGGAAGATCAAGGAGGTTATCTCAAATCAGCTTCTAGTTTTATTCGTGTTACCTAGTTAGAAGGTAATGTAGCTAATGAAAACATGTCTAACATTCTACCCCCTTGGTGTCATACTATATGCTTCATTATCATGGTGGCTTTAGATTTATGATCAGTCATATCAAGTTTATATATTAAGGAACTTTCATTTGCAAGTATCATCCATTTTTTCATCTAAAACAAAACAAGCTGGAGAAGTCATATATGTTGCACTGGATATGTATTTTCTGGTTGTGAAAGTAAATTTGTATATATGTTCACCCATCATTATGTTTGAGCTTGTTCTAATGTGTATGCTTTTTGTGAAGGGATGCATTGTCTGATACCAGAATGTTGGGTTTTAATGAGCATCCCTTTTTTCTTCTCTGTATATTTCCCTTGCATGTGGCACTTCCATTGTTGGACTCTGTATGTCCATAAGGCTTTGGTAGTACAAAATAATGTGTTTATATTTTTTATTGCTTTTTTTTAGTAAGTCAAATACAAAGCTATCTATCTGTTAAATAACAGCTATCTAATATATAAACAAACCTGAGATGCAGGAAACTGCAGCCTTGATCATTCTGCTACTATCAATGCAGAATGCTCCACTTAATAATACAGCATAGTTTTGCTTCACATATTCTGTTCCATATCGATCTTTTAGATGGCATACTTTTATAATTTATTGAGATCTTGTGTTTCTTAACTTTTGGAGGAAAGGAAAATTTTCTGTTAAGTACATCTTTTGTATGAGAAAGACCTCCAAAATGCAGAGAACTACCTTATTTTGCCCCTTTTGGACCCATTTACCCACTTCCTAAGTTAATGTGTCTGTTTTTAATTTATCATCCTACACCCTTTTTTGATCCCCCTAGGCCTTAGTATAATTTGGCTCTTTTTATTCCTATGCAAATTCTAATTTATAATCCCCAAATTCATGACATACCTAGGGAAGTTACCCTTAACTTGATAATGCTAAAAAACAGGGCTGTAACACCTAGCTGTATGGATTTTTTATGAACTGAGTTGCAACTACTTATAGCTTATGTCTTATTTCAAATCCTTACAATATATGCCCTTGTCTCATTAGCAATTCAGAGAATGAGCATAATTTTGGTGTCTTGATTTACGTTTCTACTGTTATAGAAACTTTTTTTTTTTATTGATCTCCTTCACGTTCAATTTTCTGGATAAATAAGATTTCATCAATTACATGCAATAATGGCTCTTTATGCACACATACATCCATGAATATAGAAATCAAAATTGTTAAGTGTTCCACAGAATCAGTTGATATACAGAGGAAAGGCTTGATTGTATTCTTAGGTTTTGGGGAAAGATTGTATTTTTTTATTTTTTGAAATTCTTCTGACTTTTCTCACTGTTTGACAATGCAGCCACCAAAATTCAGCTTCTATGATGTAAAGAAGCCTATATATACATCACCTCGGAACCTACCACCGAGCAAAATTGATCAGTCTAAGGTGGGATTTGTTGCAGACTGTCCTTTAAAACTTTAAATAGATACAGGACTACAAATAAGGAATGGATGGCACCAAAAATAAATTATAACTGTTGTTGTTGATGTTGAAGAAATTTTATACCCCATGAAGTTGCATCTATGAATTCATTAACTCATTGGACAAAATGCATCCAAAGTACAAGAACAAAGGTTTCTGATATATAACTGTTCTTTTGTATTATATTTGTAAATTGTATACTAATTTCAGTAATATATTCAATAGTTTATATTATATGATATCCTTTTTTTAGATTACAAATGATCAAAAAGTTCCCTTACTATATTCTTCTGTGTTTACAGATAGTGGAGTCTATCGTTTCTCATGGTTGCTTCTTGCAAGACTGTTCTATTGAGCACTCAATAATTGGTATCCGATCCCGGATATTGTCTGGAGTTTCTCTAAAGGTCCAGAGACTGCTTGCTTTTATTTGACTTAGGTTTAATAATTTGCAAATGAACTGAATCCTTCTTCATGGGGAGATGCTGGATCTCTTTTTAATCCCATCACTAAAATTAATTGAGAATGGTATCCCGTAACAACTATGCAATTTGATTGATAAGGAATGTTGAGATTTTCCCTCATTTGTATTGTGGAATAAGTTTTCTTTTTCTTGTCCTTGCAGGATACCGTGATGCTTGGTGCAGATTACTATGAAACAGATGCTGAAACAGTTTCACTTCTTGCTGAAGGAAGAGTTTCTGTAGGCATCGGCCAAAACACCAAAATCAGGCAGGAGGAGATTGTATTCTTGGTTTCTTATCCCTTTTGTGTTATTTCTAAGGAGTTCACTTCTAAATTATCTTTGTTTGTTGCTATTTGGCAGGAACTGTATTATTGATAAAAATGCACGAATTGGGAAAAATGTCACCATAGCTAATGCAGAGGTGTGATTATTTTTGGCTTTCGTATGCAGATAAAATATTTGTATCCACATAGAAATTTCTTCTGCTTCTGTTATTTCCCCTCCTTTCTTACTTAGTATAAATGGACCGTCTTAAGAAGCATACTGATAAATAAAGCATGCTGCCAGAATCTTGAGATATTAGCTCAGAATATAAGTATTCTTGAATGAAATTGACAAACTGGTTACAGAACCATGGTGCCTTCTAGTTGCCCTTATGTCAGTCACTGTATTGGATATATAGGTTGATCTAAATTTGCTCGTCTCAAAATGATGTTGAAATTCTGTAAAGAGAGAACATTTCGTCTGCTTGACAAGGATTGCCTCCATTGAATGTCGTCGTTATTTGGGCATTAAAAATCTAAAAATCTCCTTTATCTACAGTGGAGATTATAAGCTACATGTGTCATACTTGCAAGGGTAATGCTCTACATTAAGCAGTACTGCGAATAATCTGTGGATACCCATGTCTGGAAATCCTCCTGCTTGGATAGCCATATCTATGTATTAGATACAGATATGAATAATGTACTTCTCAAATACTATATCGAAACAAATACAAATACAGAAATACTGTATCTAGATGTATCCAATAACATGCCCCCATCTGCTTCATATCTAATACATCTAGATATGGCCTAGGTACATCCTGAGTTGTATCCATGACATGGGATTAAAAGAAGGATACACAATTTTAAAAAAATTATAATTTAAATTTAAAAAGCAATCGCAATCCTCTTGTTAATTAATAAAAATGTCCTATTTTAAGCTTATATTTGTGTAAACATTTTTTGTTATATGTTTTCTTCTTTTTATGTATATGCTTTGTATAATGTCATATCCAGCCGTATCCATATCAGGGGGTCTTGAAAATATGACATATTTGTATCCTATACCATATCTTTATTAAACAGCATATCCATTTCCATGCAACATAGCTTATAACTAGTAGAAAATAACAAGTGATTAAAAGGACATGCTATAGGATATGAAATATACAACATAGGAGACTAGTTAGACTCCTGTATCTTTGGAGAAGTTCATTTGGTGGGAATGCATGTGTGATACAAGTTAACATGATGTCAAGGAACATCTAAGTAGTGTTTGCATGGAGGTAGTCTATCCTTAGAGAAACTTTAAAGAAGGAAGAAAAACTGGAAACCAACATGAAGGATTTTGTCTACAGGTACTAGTCCAATCCATGTTTTGATAATTCTCATGCACACCTATGTTAAAAAGTTGTCACACATGTATAGAATGACGAAACAAAGGACAACTTGACTTTGATTGTACTTGCACATAAACTACCCAAGTAATTCAAATCCATTAGGTATAGGCTGGAGGAAGACCATCCTAGACTGATCTCAAGCTGACCATCCCTTGATGTTCACAATTGGGCATGATCAATTTCAAACTTAAACCAATACCATCCACTTAATCTAAAAATAACAAGTGTAAATGATCATGTCTCAATTTAATTCAAAGAGTATTTTAGTATCCTGGATGAGTTACTATAGTAGTTGACTACTACCATCGCTTCCCGAATGAGTTTTGTCACCCCAAACAGTATGGAAGATGTGAAGGGACTAGGTCAAGACTTCATATACGCTTTGCTTTGGGCATATCCCACTCCTCAGACTACTCTCAGCGGAGTGCCTTGCTTGTTTAGTGTCCCGCTTTGTGTCTATTTTTAGCAACAAAATAAGGATGATGTAATCACCTCATAATTATCATTGGTGGACATTGTATGTAGTCCATTTTGTGGTTATAGGTTCAAGCATAAATAAGATTTGAATTCTCATTGTAAAGGTCTTTTGGCCTTTGAAGCAATACAAGAGCTACTCTTCAGAGTAAGATTGTAATTGTCTCTGACCTTTTGTTTATAAATGTGTGGATCAAAGGCTTTGACCTTCTTTCCCTTGTTAGTCCTCTTTGGTTGATATTGCAAGTTATTCAAAGATCTTACAGGCTGTAGTTATTCGTTCACTATTGAAATTGCTAGTCACATCAAAGCTGAACCTTGTTATGCTTGGGCCGTATTTTTACATTTCCCTTCTCTTTCACCTTTTTCTTTTATACAAGTAGATCAGATTTATTTTCTGCAATTTAGATTAGTTTCTTTCATTGTTTTTCAGCTTAGTTAGAAGGGAACCATACCAAGATCCAAAGGTGGGGGAGTTAGAAACCTCCCCATCCATTTGGTGAACTGGCAATCACAGGTGAAAATCACACTTCCAAATTTCCGTGTTCAACAGTTTTGGCATACGCGGTGGGACAAATCTGATTCACCCCACAAAGAAACATCCACCGCACGAGTTCAATAGTTTTGGCATGCATGGTGGGACACACAAGTACGATTTCAATACGAAATCGATCTTACCCCACTTGCACATAATTTTGCTAATCTACACATATACTTCATATCCTTTCAGATCTATGAAAAAGGTTGTGTTACACTAACATACATAAAACCCACAAATCTTTTGCATTAAAATTGACAAGTTGTTTTTCATTTCAGATCTCATGCTTCTTAATTTTTATGCAAATGGCGACTCTATTTTTGATCTAGAATCTTGCCTAACGAGTTGTGAAATCTTGCTTTTATGAAAAAAACACCAAGCACTCCTCAAACGCCTTGCTCCTAAGTGACTTCGCTTCGAAAGCGCCCCATTTTCCAAGCGCCTTGCTTGTGGAGCATTTGCCTACCCCATCAAACACACTTGCTCATCGCTTTTCAATGCAAATTTCGAGGTCCTCTCTTTGGCTCCGTTTATGAATGCAAGATCCAAATCACATTTAACAAGGAAAGGGAACAATCATGTCATACAACTCACTTACCAGAAGAACTTGAAGAAGACAAGTATGACCATTTGTGTGCATGACTCAAAATCACCCCTCAAAGGAACCATAGATCAAGGATGTTAATTTATATTAGGAGGAAGAAGAAATGTTAGTCTTGGATATGATATTTGCAAAACCTATTTTATAGGAGCAAAATCCCAATTCTGTTGTGGAACAAGTGTGGCCTTATCCTCAAATAGGACAAACAAGTGGGTCACAAAACTCACTAGATACGAAGGCAGTCAAAACCCCTCAACTTGGTCTTCCTCCTGGCCTTTTGGGCATGCCTACCATAAGTGGGCTGCAACATCAAGTAGTTCCACCGAGTTAGCAAACCCCAATGTCTTAATAGATGACACAAGGGTTGTAGGCTGCACCTAATTAGCTGCCCAATCCCCAAAATTTTCAATTCCAATGTCATAGGCAGCAGATCATTCAACAAGCATTACAACAATCTCAATACCCTTGGCTATTGCAAGGTCAACAAACACGGGTTGGGCAGAATCAAGCCCTCAGGGGTAGATACATCATATGCCTCAAATCTCTCAAGGACCCATGACCCGACACTTGAAACAGGGGACTGTTGCATAATATCCACAGGGTGCACAAAACCCGCAACAACAAATTGCACAAAATCTATCGCAAGACGTTGTGTGGAACCTACAACAATCGGTGGCCCAAAACTTGCCATCACAATTGTCTTAGAATATGTAGCAACAAGTTGTGCAGAATTTGCAACAAGAGATGGATCAAAACATACGACCAAATCCATTAACATAGCTTCAGCAGACGTTTCCAAACCCTATGAAAGCAACGACAGATCTTGGTACCAATAAGTACGAAGGTCCAAAATGGGTAAGGTAAATTTTAGCAAGGACCAAGAAAAGATTATAAGCTATGGTGAATATTGGGACACGGTGTTGAAGGCACCAACATTCGAAATTTTTGTATAATATAAGGTTGTCTTCACATGGATGTACAAGAACTTGCAATGGATTTTGTTGGAGTTGTGCATGCATCAAATTCCCTAGAGTGCAACTTGTGAGGAGAAGGCCATATAGGATGAATTTAAAGTACACGGCCTTGGTGAATGCAGAAATTAAGATTTTGAATGTAGTCGTAGTTTTTAAAGTGATTATTAGTGAATGGGTATCCCTCATCATGATTAGTTGGCCCAAAAATTGCCATCACAAGTGCCTTAGTGCCTTAGAATATGTAGCGACAAGTTGTGTAGAATCTGCAACAACTAATGGCTTAGAACATACAACCAAATCCATTAGCAATGAAAGATTTTGATACCATTAAGTACAAAGGTCCAAAAATTGTACGGTAAATCTTGGCAAGGACCAAGAAAAGATAATAAGTTGTGAAAATTGGGACACAATGTTGAAGGCAACAACATTTGAAATTTTCATACAGTATAAGGATGTCTTCACATGGATGTACAAGGACTTGCAAGGGATTTGGTTGGAGTTGTGTGTGCATCAAATTGCTTTGGTCTCTAGAGTGCAACTTGTAAGGAGAAGGCCATATAGGATGAATCTAAAGTACATGGGATTGATGAATGCAAAAATTTAGAAGATGTTGGATACTGGCATTTGAATAGGTAGTTCCGGTAGTTTTGTCACATCATCGTGGAAGTAGGTTTGATAACTACCAGGGCCAAAAGTATAAATAGACCCCCTACAATTCAATTTGTATCCATTGCATTGAGAAGCAAGTCCATGTACGAAGGAGAGATGCCAAACTATTACAGCCAAGGTTCCATGGGGACGCGTCCCCCCATCCCCCACGTCCTCAGCACGGGGGGACGACACAGTACTTTGAAAACCCCCTCTTGAGCTCATAATCATTCAACCAACGGAAAGATTACCAACATTACCAGAGTTATAAGCATTATCAGTCATGCTCACAGAATATGTGTAGCATTAATTTATTAAATTTTAATGGCATAAATGAGATGTTTTACACATTAAATGGTCCATGGAGTAGTTTCAGAAATGAATCCATGCAGGTGAGGATCCCACGCTTGTCAACTTTTATATACACTCTACCGTGAGGATGGAAATCCTGATAAGGAAACATGTTTTGCTGCTTCTTCATATTGCAGCATGAAGCATTCTATGTCCTGTGTCTGTGGCAATTTTTTCATTGAACTAGCCAAGATTGCATATATGTTCCTAGCAATAGATCAATGTATTTTTTCTCATGTTCTCAATATAAAACACTATCAACAGGAAGTGACTACAGTTTTAATTTTTTTAATTCTTGAAATGCATCATACTTAACATCCCAAAAGCAAGAATATTACAACATGTGAGTAAAACCATTACAAGGGAGTACTCTCCTTTCAAAAAGTAAGGAAAGCATCTGAATATTAGCACTAATAGCTAACCATTCATCTCTTCTATTACAGTCCCAATTTTAGGAATCTTAACTTTTATGCATAAATCCACAATGAAGAGAGGCAGCAAACACGGTATGTGTGTGAAAGCCAAATTCAAAATCATTTTAAGAAAGAAAAAAAAATGTGACAAAGCCAACTGAAAATTAGGGATAACAAATCAAGCAGTACTGCCTTTACCCAAAAGTCATATGTAAATAAAATGAAATAGTGACTAATTTCAGACTGATCCAATGCAACAAACAAAGCAAATTAATCGAAAAACTGAAGGCCAAGTCTGACTGCACAAAGAAATGAAGTTGAGAAAATATTTGAAAAAAATAAATATACTGCACATAATTTAACCTCCCCCACCCTTAAACCAAACTCATGAGATAGGCAGGTGACATTATCTTTCATTTCCCTTAATGTCAACTTCATGCAACTTGAGCATTGATCTAAGCTTGATGAGTTTGGCTTTTGGTAGGGGTTTGGAAAAAGCATTAGCAATTTGATCATTTGTTCTACAGAACTCTGTAGAACTATGTCTTTCTAAATCAACTCTTAGATGTAATGACAATGGACTTCAATATGCTTTATTCTATTGTGTGCAACTAGATTGTATGCTAGGTTAATATGGTTCAATTATCACAAGAAATAGTTGTTAGTTTTGTTGTGCAAAGCCAAGCTCTTGAATTTGGTATTAGATCCAAACTTTATAGATGCAACCAGTATTCACCTTCTATAATGGAGAGTGCTACTACATTTTGTTTCTTGCAAGACCACATAGTTGGTCCTCCTATGAGGATGCACAAGTACCCTAAAGTATTGCAATCACTTGCATCTATGGCATAATCCAAATTGTGTAGACTCTCAGCTCCAAGGTGCCTCCCATCGGCAAGATGATACCTAGGTCATAGGTTCCATTGATATATCACAAAATCTTCTTTGTGGGTTGCATGTGACTATTAGCATTGAGACTATTAGTATTTTTGCAACTATTTTTCTGTTTCATTTTGACATTTGTTGTAAAATTTAATTTTTAAATTATTCTAACTTCTAAGAATCTAATGGCTTCTAAGTTCTAAATATTTTTGTAACTTGTTGTAGACTATTTTTATTGTAAACTATTAGTATTTAGTATTTTTCATTTTTGTTGTGTGTAGAATCTATAGATTATTCTAAATTTCTAAAAAATTTCATACTATTATACCAACCGTCCCCCAACCGTCCCCTAAAACCGGCTTGTCGTCCCCCACCATCCCCCCGTCCTCGAGGCTCGTGGAACCTTGATTACAGCGTAAGGCTGGGCGTAACATTGTTGCAGTCACAGACTGTAATTGTACATGATTCCATTGATAATGCAAACTCATTCACTTGTGCCAATTGTGTCTCCATTGATGCTAGTGTTATGTTATGTCGTAAATGTTGTAGGTAGGATTGCTTAGACGGAGACCATAAGCATGCCACCTTCGGGAAAGCAAGTTAAGTTGCAGGAGCCAACATCGTCATAGATTGAGTATTGCCGACATATTGTCAAAGTTTTCTAAACCAAGCTGCCAACATCAGTAGGGCCGATAGGTTAACAACCATCAGGTGCAGTGTTGTCATGCCAACATGCTAACTACTGTCATGAGTAGTGTCATCATGAGCAGTGCCGTCATGCTGTCAAGCCATCTTCCGTCATGTTGAACGTCGTCTTTGAAGATGCCGTCAGGACTGAAGCCGTCATAGGAAGTTGTCGTTTGAAGCTGGGCCGACATGTCAATTGCCGTCACTTCACTGTCGTCTAAGCTGCACTACAGTCATTGAATTCATGCCATCACAGATGTATTCCTCTCGGAAACATTGTCATTTCTCCTTCCATTAACTATCATTCCCTCATCTCGGGAATCCTCATTGCTGTCTACATTTGGCGTCGTTGCCTAGATCAAGTTTGGGTTGATAAGAAGTGAGCGTGACAAACAAAGAGGTGAATGACAGATTCAAGGTTGCAAGGACGATGACGACAAAATCAAACACAAACTACAGAGCAACCAGTGAGGAGAAGTGCAAGACTGGCTAATCAAGGAGTACAAAGTAGAGACGAGTTTACACAACTAGAAGTGGAGAGGGTGTGGAACCCCTTGGACGACAAGAGTTCAAGAGCCGAAAGAGAAAGGTGGCAAACATTGTTGTTGACAATAGAGAATGAGGTGCAAGATCAAATAGTCGAGGAGAATATTAACATAACGGAAGAGGCTAACATAGCAAGAGCACAAGCAAATGAAGAGCGGATGGTAACACTTGAGCCAACGAAGAGGAGTTTGCCAACAGGTGTAGAAGATGGGAGTTTGGCACTAGAGAAACCACTCGTGGACACTTGGGGAAGAAGACCAAAACCGCATATCGTTTACTTGTGAAGGAGGTAGCGAAGCATTAACGCATGAGAATTCAGACGAAGAGTATTTGGAAGAGAGGCACCAAAACAAGAAGTCGAGCCACCAACGATCAGAAGAAAGTGGGATAGAATTCCACAAGAACCATCATCAGGTGATGAAGAGGTCGAACAGGACCCAATAGCAAACATCGCAAATAGAGTAGGGAAGCAAAAATGCCCACCCTTTACTAGAGAGGGAAAAGTAGATGCAATAAGGCATATTGGTACTTGCACCACCATATGGAAAGCAGATGGAGTAACACAACCTGCTAAATGGTTGCAATTATTTCCTGCTACACTGTGAGGAATGGCAATTGACTGGTACTTGAGAGAAAGTACACAACCCTTTGGACAATGGGAAGCTATGCAACAAGAATTTATAAATGAATTTTGACTGTTGCAAGATGACATTGAAATAATAACTGAAATTTATGCTACAAAGCAAAACCCTGAAATTTATGCTACAGAGTTTCATGGAGTTTTTTGGATAAAGTTTTGGCTGCCTTTGTTTTTTGTAGACAGTGGAGAAGATGGGTAGGGAGTTGCTACAAGTCTGCAAGGTACTCTGTTTTGATCGAAAACAAACCAGCAGGTTTTTTTAGCAGTAGTAGAGGTCTTAGACAAGGTGGCCCCCTCTCTCCTTTCATTTTCATTATTATGGCTGAAACGTTCGGAAGCTACCTCAATGTTGCCAAGGCTTTAGGCCGGTTAGGGGGCCTCAAACCAGCTCATAATATTGAGGGCATTACTCATTTACAGTTTGTGGATGATACCATTTTACTTAGTAATCCTGCTGTGACGAAGGCAGTTGAAATTAAAAGAATCTTGGACCTCTATGAGCGTACCTCTCACCAAAATATCAATTTGGACAAGAGCAAGGTATTCATTAACACCGAAGTTGCTCTCCAGAGAAGGGTGGCTAGAGAGATAGGGTGTCCTGTGTCAACCCTACCTTCTTCTTACCTTGGAATGCCTATGTTCTTGGGAACTTGCAAGGCACCTCTTTGGAATGGTTTTCTTGATAGGTTTCAATCCAGGCTTGCAGGGTGGAAAGGTAATCTCTTGTCTGAAGCGGGTAAAGTGTTGTTGATTAAGAGTGTTTTGCAGGCTGTCCCCATTTATCTACTCTCCCTTTTTAAGATCCCTGCTAAAGTTCTCAAAATTATAGAAGGTATTCAAAAACAGTTTTTATGGTCTGGATCTGAAGAGAGGAGGAGAATTCCTCTTGTAGCTTGGGAAAAAACCTGCCATCACAAGAATCAGGGTGGTCTTGGTCTGAGGAGACTCAGCCTAGTTAATAGTGCTATGGCAGGCCAAGGTTGGATGGAGAATACTAAGAGATGGTCAGACTTTGTGGGCTAGGATTCTTAAAGAGAAATATCTTGACAACCAGGAGGATATGAAATTTCTCATAATTCAGGACCCTGTCGCGGTTCTTCTCTGTGGAACCACCTAGTGGAGTCTAGGGAGGCCTTGTGGAAGGGTGTGAAATGGCGTGTTGGAGATGGGGCCTCTATAAGCTTCTGGGAGGATGTCTGGTTAGATGACAACCCTTTAGCCAATAATGGTTTTTTCTCTAATTTGAAAGAGGAACTAGAAGATAGATATGGTAGAAAGGTTTGTGGCTACATGAATTTAGTGGATATCCGGTTGAGTTGGAAAGAGTTAGAGGCAGTCCCAGAGAATGTGGAGGCTTTAAACCTCCTTCAAGCTAAACTAAAGGCTTATTACTTAGGTGTGGTTAGGCATAGAGACTCGGTGGTTTGGGGCAGAACTGAGAATGGAGAAATCAGCGTGAAGACAACCTATGATCTTTTGGATCCTGTTGAAGATAGCGGTTTCCCTTGGAATAGAATTTGGGGTAAAAAAGCTCTTCCTAAATTGGAGATTTTTCTTTGGGAAGTAGTCCAAAATAAGATCCTAACGGTGGATAATCTCAAGAAGAGAGGTTTTCAGTTTCCTAATAGGTGTTGTTTATGCGAAAAGGTAGAAGAATCAGTGGAGCACATCTTCTTGGAATGTCCCTACGCTCTAAACATTTTCCAGAAGCTCATCAACAGGATGGGCATCTCTTGGGTGATGCCTTTTAATATGGTTTTGTGGTTACAGTAGTGGGAGAAGCCCTTTTGTAGTCCTCATCTTAATGTAATTTGGAACCTTATTCCGTTTCATTTTGTGTGGGGAGTATGGTTAGAGAGGAACAGGAGAATTTTTAGAAGGAAAAAAGGTCAGTAGTGAAAAGTTTGGAAAGTATCACCCAATTTTTAGAGGAGAATGCTAAATCAGTCAAGTACCCTATCAAACCAGAGAAGTTTGAAGAGACTATGATTGCTAAGGCATGGAATCTGGAACCCATTAGTGGTGGAGAGACAAATGCTCAGGCTAGAAATAATGTAAAATGGCAACCACCCCGAGATGAATGGTTGAAGTTAAATTTTGATGGGGCCTCCAAAGGCAACCCAGGTAAGGCAGGAGCGGGGAGCTATTTTGAGGGACAATAAGGGTAGATTGGTGGGGGCAGCCTGCAAGTTTTTGGGTATTACTACTAGCCATAAAGCTGAAGTTAATGCTTTACATCTTGGTGTAGAGCTAGCTAAGGATTTAGGTGCTAAAAAAGTTATCATTGAAGGAGAATCCTTGAATATTATCAATGTTTTGAAGAAAGAGGGAGAAGCTAATTGACAAATTGATTACATTGTGCAGGATATTAGAGAGATTGTAAAGAATTTTGAAGAAGTTGATTTTGTTCATGTTTATAGAGAAGGTAATAAACCAGCAGACTGGCTGGCGAACTTTGGTGCCATTAAAGAAGAGGATAGGAGCATCAAGACTTAGAAAAGCTTGAGAGGGAGGACTGCATCTAATTGGGGTCCTCGGTGGATTTTGCCTATCTTGCATACAAGGGATTTTTTTGGCTACTTGCACTTGGTAGCTGCGTAACTAATGGGCTGATCTTTGGCAAGAGATTTGTTTTGTGATGTAAAAGGGTTCGGGCCCTTTCAAAATCCCGTTTTACCCTAATCAAAAAAAAAAAAAAAACCCTAACGAAGATGTCAAAAACTATAATAGAAGATTGAAATAGTTAGCTGATAAAATGCAGATGCCACCAGCCGATGGATTAGTAAAAATATGGTTTATCGATGGGCTACTACCTAAATATAGGAAGAAGATGAAGGTTGTACCATCTTCCACATACGCAGAAGCCCTGGAGAAAGCAAAGAACTTCGAGAGTGAAGCAAAGCAAACAACGACTGGAATTGTGGGGCATCCTAGAAATGAAGAATCAAATAGCGATACCGATGACAAAGTACAAAGTGCTATCTATTCATTTAGAAAGGAGTTGGACAAAATAATAAAAAGGAGTGAAAGGAGAAGCATAGAAATATTGAAAAGACATTTGGTGCTCGGATTGTAAGACAGGACACACGAACGTCAATTGCCCTAAAAACACGTATTGTAATATATGTGATATAGTAGGACATCCAGTCTCGGATTGTCCATTTAACTTGAAGGGAGCAAGACACCAAACCATGACGGTGTAGCAGGAAGAACAAGTGAATACTTCAAGAAATGGACAAGGCGCAACGAGTGGCGGATATAGAAATAACCATCGAGGAGGAAGGCAAGGAGGTCAAAGTCGACTTTAGTATGATTCAAATGGAAGACCAATCATACAATGCCAAAATTGTCAAGAATGGGGACATTTTGCGAAAAGCTGCCCCAAACCACAAACTGGAGGGAATTCAAATGGAAACAATACCACTCACATGTGTAGGTGGTGTGGATCGGGTAACCAGAAAGAAGCAAATTTTCCAAATAAAGCAAGTACTAGTGGAACGCAAAATGTTAATTTAATTGACATTGGTGAAGTGATCCGAAAGATGGAGTAGTACCCAAACCCTGCCAAAGAAAAGGAGCAATGGAAGGAAGCCTATGATATGGTGAAGGAGGAGCTTGAGAAGGACAAGCAAGAGAAATTGCTCCAGGAGAAACCTTTAAAACGACTGAGGTAATTTTAAACAAATAGTTGTCAATGGAACGTTTGGCAACACAAGTACTAAGCATGACCATGGAAGTAAAAGTGTCCAATTTGCTTGGTGCAATACTAGAATTATATGCCACAGTAGGCGAAATGATGAAGACAAAGAAAGCAGAGGAAGTACGGGAAGTTGCCAACATCAAGCAAGAACAATTTATCGACCCCACAATATTGATGATTGAAGTTGGGAAGAAACTAGGTTCGGTCCACATGGAAATATTGGAACATAAGCAAACCCGAGTAATTTTAGATGGAGGGTTGAGCGTCAACGTGATGTCGGAGAAGACATGGAAAAGCATTGGGGCACCATCATTATGGTCTCCAAATTTCAGGCTGTATGGAGCTGATCAGTATGGAATAGAAACGAGAGGTGTACTGACAAATCAAAGGGTACGAATAGCGGAACAAGACTTCACCTTGGATTTTGTGATAATAGCAATGCAAAAACCTGCTTACGATGCATTGCTCGGACGTGGATGGCTATAGATGGTGAAATTAAATCATAATTGGGAGAAAGAGCACCTTACATTTAAGAAAGGGCAGCATAAGTACATGATAAACCTCAAAAATCAATTTGTAAGTCAGGATATTGCAACCTCGGATGAATCAGGAAATTCATCATCAAACGGTGAAACAAGATATGAACCTGACGAAGGAGTGTTGCAGTTGGAGGATTGCACAGAAGATGAATTGGACGATGACAAAGGATGAAGTATTTACACCACAGTGCTTATGCATACATGCAAAAGACGAAAACCAAGATGAAGAGAAGAAGGAACTAGAAGAGGGCCAAAGCAGTTAGAAAAAATCAGCAATAAAGGACCAAGAAAATGAAAAGTGGACTTTTTCGAAGAATTTTGTAGAGTACACTATGGGTGATGCGGTGTTTGAATATAAACCAACCCATCCCATTGACATACTCAAGGAGGTTGAAGAACTAGTTGGTAAAATATGAAGGGTGCAGGTAAACCTTGGCGAGGATGGAGAAGCAAAGACGATCAAATGTGGAGATGATTGGGATCCTGTACTAAAAGCAACAACTTTTAAAATCTTTATGAAGTACAAGGATGTGTTTGCATGGACCTATAAGGACTTGAAGGGGATACCACTAGAACTATGCGTACACAAGATTCCTTTGATTGAGGGTGTGCAGCCAGTCAGAAGATGCCCATACAGGATGAACCCAAAGTACGCAACTCTGGTGAATGTTAAGATCGAGAAAATGATGGAGGCTGGCATCTTCGAAATTATGACAAGTGAATGGGTGTCACCAATAATGATCACCTTAAAAAGAGAAGCAAACAAAATTCAGATTTGTGTAGATTTCCGGAGCTTGAATGCTGTAACGATAAAAGACCCCTTTCCGATCCCATTCATAGACTCCATATTGGAAGAAGTAGCCGGGCAGGAAATCTATTCATTTTTGGATGGATTTTCAGATTATAATCTAATTAGTATTGCAGAAGTCAATAAGTTGAAGACTACCTTCTTAGTAGAAAATGACATAGGCATACAATCGAATGCCATTTGGATTATGTAACTCACCTGCTACTTTCTAGAGGATCATCTTATACATCTTTGATAAAATGTCCATAGGAAACTTCAAAGCTTTTCTTGATGATTGGTCCCTATATGGTAGGACAATTGAGCATTTAAAGGCATTGGACGAATGTATGGGGTTGTGCCAAAAAGCTCAAATAGCACTAAACCTAGGAAAATGCATATTGTTGGTGCCTTACGGGAAGTTACTGGGACATTGTGTGTCAAGAAGGCCTGAAGCTGAATGCAAACAAGATACGGTAATTGCTGATGGAAGAATCCCATGATATAAACTCCGTGGAAATGTTGTTAGAATTGGGGGGATACTATAGAAGGTTCATAAGAAACTACGCACAGATTGCCTACCCGTTAGATGCTGTCACACGTAAGAGTGTTCCTTTCAAGTGGGCGAAGGAGCACTAAGAGGCTTTTGAAGGAATCAAGACACATTTGGTGAAGGCACCCATTTTGGTATATTTAGATTGGAAAAAAGAATTCCATGTTCATGTGGATACATCAAACTTTGCGATTGGATGTGCCTTAGCCCAAGAAGGACAGTTTGGGTTGGATCAGCCCATCTACTTTACAAGTTAGTTGTTGTCTAAGGCGGAGAAGAACTATAGCACCATAGAACGAGAAGCATTGGGAATGGTCTATGTGGTACAAAAGTTCTGACACTATCTGCTAGCTAACCCATTTGCCTTCTACATAGGTCACTAGATATTGCTATATTTGATCAACAAACCGACAATATATAGACGAGTGAGCATGTGGTTCATCACATTGCAGGGATTTGTGTTTCAAGTGGTAGTAAGACCAGGCAAGAAACACGTAATAGCGGACCAAATTTCAAGGATTCACCTTGAAGAAATTGCACAAGGAGGAATACACGATGAATTCCCAGACATAGTTGTTTATGATAAGTACGGTATTTGCATGGTATGAACATATAGGGGAATATTTGTCGACAAGAGAGCTGCCAAAGGAGATGACGACAGCAGAACAAAAGATTATTACAAAAGCGACAACATTTTCACTAATTGCAGGCTTGTTGTACAAGATGGGAGAAGACCACATTTTGAGGTGGTGTGTCATGAAGGATGAAGTTGCTAAAACATTAAAAGAGGCACACGAGGGATTAGATGGAGGTCATATGGGGCCCGATGCAACAACAAGAAAAGTGTTGTTAGTAGGATTGTGCTGGCCCACCCTCTATCACGATGCCACAAACTATGTGAAGGCATGTGATACGTGTCAAAGAATGGGGAAGCCGTTAAAGCAGGACTTCATGTCGTTACACCGTTCCGAGCCTTAGGAATTTTTTGAATGATGGGGATTGGATTTCATGGGGCCACTTCGAACAAGCTGGAAGAGGAAGTTTCGATACATTATGGTGACTACTGAGTATTTGACAAAATGGGTAGAAGCAAGGTCTCTATAGGATAATTTGCAAGAAGCATTGCTCGCTTCTTATATGAACAAGTTATCACAAGGTCTAGGATTCCCTTGTAGTTGACAAGTGATAGGGGGTGTCATTTCATCAATGTAATCATTCAAAACATGATCTTCCATTCTTGGTCCAGTCAATACTATCCTAGAGCGAATGGACAAGTAGAGGCCAAAAACAAGGTCCTGGTTTCCATAATGTACAAACTATATGGCATAGAAGGCGCCGATTGGGAAGAACAATTGCTAGCAGTCTTGTGGGCATACAGGACAACCTTCAAGCCAACAACGAACCATACATCCTTCTAGTTAATGTATGGGTTGGAAGTGGTAGTGCCAATTGAATTCCTAGTACCTAGTTTGTGGGGAGCAGTGGAAAACCGCTTAATCGACAATGAGAGCCTAGAAGAAAGGCTTACAATACTAGTACAACTGGGAGAGAAAAGGGTGATGGCACAGTGGGCAACGAAGATTGCCCAACGACATCGAAAATTTTGGCATGATAAGCACTTACAGAAGATGGATGTAGATATGGGTGAGTGCTTTCCCGAGACAAATGAGAGGAGTTTAGGAAGGAAAGGATTGACAAACTTGACTGTAAGACATGATATCAAATTACATTGTTTAGTCCTAGACAGATAGACTATTGTAGACGTCTAATCGTGACGAGTAACCAATCTAGACGAGTACTATCAGACGTGTACTATCTCAGACGGGTTGTGGGTTAGGCGTTTACGGTCTATATGGGTAGGTGTAGATGGGTAGAACCCTAGACAGGATCCCTTGGATGTGTAGCTCCAGTCAGACGAGTAGTCACAGGCCTAGACGGGTTGAGTGCCATTCGAGTAACGCATAGGTTTAGACGGGTGGTACAACGGACAGGGTCTAGACGGATAGGCCTAGATGTCTGACAAGTAGGCCTAGACGGGTTCTATAACTTGTGTTATTCATTCCCGCTCTCTCCTTCCTGCAACTCTGCATGACACAAAAACACAACACCAGTCTGCTCGACCTTCTCCATGGCATACATCGATTAGATACTTGTAACAGAAGACAATGCAAACACATAGAAACCTGCACAACGCTGGAACAAATTTGTTGCTGTATTCATTCCTCAATGATAGATCGTGAACAGTATATACAAAAAATGAATAGGGGGTGTTTATAAGGCAAGCCTGGAGGTTACTGCAACCGACCAGACTCAACCGTCCCAACTGGCTTAACTACCAGTCTTAGATTGATTAATAAGTCTTAACTAATAATGAAAACTGCATTTGTCATTTTGTGCCTACGTTATTAATTAATCCGTATTACATTGTGACGGCTGATTTTACATTACAAAATCATTACATTTATCAAAATTGATTATCACTTTGTAGACATTTTGTCAAATAGTTCGGGATGTCATTTCTTCTTCGAACTGCTGTCTACATCTATCCTCCTCTTTGAAGAAGTCGATGTCCTCAGCGTCTTTCTGCGTTGTCCTATAGAGGGTCTCAGCATCTTTGGGTTCTGAAGCCTGAAGTGCTTCTTCCAGTTCTTGTATCCAGAGCCTGAAAGATTCGCGTTCATCACGAAATCGCTTGGCATAAGTAAAATACTTGGCCCATTCCACTCCCATATTATTGGCCCGAGTCTCCGTCTCCTGAAGTTTAGACAGCTCCAATTCGTGCTGAATGAAAATGTCCATTTGCTGTGTTGTCAAGGTTGAGGAAGGTGGTTTCCTCTGTGCCAGTTTTGCCTTAAGAATTGCTTCACGCTGCTGGTATTGAAGCAATTCATTGCGCAACGCCTCTCGTTCCTTTTGCCAAGCCTAATCACTATGGGTTTTTTGGGCCACTCACTTTGCATTCTGTTTCACCAACAATTCCTTAGCCTCTTTGTAATGCAACATGTCTGCCTCGATGTCTATGATCATCAGTTCTTTATCCCTGAGTTGATTGCTAAGGTCTAACAATTGCTGTTGTTTCTCTCAGATATGCTTCAAAGCGTGTTCCAAATGGGTGACCTCGTCTGCCAAGCGGTGATCTTTTTCCTGTAATTTTGCCTTTGTCAATTGTAGACTTTTATCCAAGGCCCGAATTGCATAGGCTTCGGTGTTGATAAACCCGGACTACTCCAAGGACTTCATCCTGTACGCGGTGGGAGAACCCGAGAGTTACGCCGCAGTCCTGACCCAAAAGGGAGACGATGGCGAGGAGCGCCCCATAGCATTCCTGAGCCAAGTGATTCAGCCGCATGAAGAAAAGTACAACTTTATAGAGCGGCAGGTTCACGCAGTCATGAAATCTCTCCGGAAGTTCAGGCACTTTGTCTCCTAGAGCCAAACCACTGTCTTTGTGATACATCTGGACGTCCGAAGCTTCATCATACAAGGAGAGCCGGGTCACAAGAGAGCAGGATGGATTACTAAAATCCAGGAGTTCGACATTGAAGTACGACCAACCAAGCTTATCAGAGGCCAAGCCTTGTGCCAGGAGCTGGCCCGAAGCGCAGCAGCCCAGATATCCGCCTGTAAGTGGGAGGATCCAGCAACAAACACCAACCTAGCCAACTCCTTACCCGAGGAGTGCGACTGGACAGATGACCTGGTGAAATATTTTTGCACCGGAAGATGTCCAGACCACCTGAATGCCTCACAAAGAAGGAGGTTTCGGCTAGGTGCACTGAAATACACTCTTCGCCCCGAGGGGCTGTACTTTAAGAACATTGACGACATCCTGTTGCGGTGTGTCAGGAAAACAGACCAATCCCGGATCCTCGGAGAATTTCACTCCGGGATGCTTGGGGGTCACCATTCTGCAAGGCCTATGGCCTTGAAAATAATCAGAGCTGGGTACTATTGGCACACTCTCTTTACAGACGCGCATGCGGTCTGTACGAAATGTGATCAATGCCAGAGATTTGCTGGCAGAAATAGAAAAGCACCCCTGCCCCTTCAACCGATCCAAGCCGAGACTCCGTTTCAGCAATGGGGTCTAGACTTTATTGGGGTTATTACGCCGAACTCTGCAGCAGGGCACAAGTTCATTCTTACCGCCACCGACTACTTCACGTGGTGGGCAGAGGCGATCCCCACAAAGAATGTGGACCAAGAGACGGTCATCAGGTTCCTCGAGAGCCTCATTACCCGCTTCGGTGTCCCTGAGTCGATAGTAACGGACAATGGTCCGAGGTTAGCAGGCGCTGTACTCATGGAGTACACCGGCAAATATGGCATTTATCACAAAATGTCTTCCAATTACTACCCGCAGGGGAACGGTCTCTCCGAGTCCACCAACAAGAATCTGCTGAAAATCATCAGGAGAACAGTAGAGAAAAACAAGAGGACTTGGCACCTACTCCTGGATCGGGCACTGTGGGCAAATAGGATATCCTTCAAGAAGTCCATTAAGACGTCCCCCTATGCGCTCGTATACGGCAAAGAAGCAGTATTGCCAACCCACATCGAAATTCCCGCTCTCTGGATGCTTGATGAAGAGAGAGGCAGCGGGGATCCGGTGGATGACAGACTTTGCCAACTGCTGCAGTTAGAGGAAGACAGAGAAAAAGCATACCAGGCCTTCAACAAACATGCTGAAGCAACACAAGGCTGGTTCGCAAAAGGTACCACTACCCGAATTTTCAAAGTCGAGGACCTGGTGCTGAAGTGGGACTCATTGAAGGCGAAGCCGGGTAACCACGGCAAATTTGATGCCCTATGGGAGGGCCCCTATCAGATTGCTCGAGTAAATCAGTTTAACGCATTTGTGCTCCGGGACATGGAGGGACAGCTTCTCCCCATTCCCGTCAATGGGTTCCACCTCAAAATTTACCGCCACTGAAGGCGCCCAAATGGGCCCTTCCTTGTACAGATTTCCCTTCTGCATTTTTTAAAGTTTTCAGGATGTATATATTTCAGCATTCAGTTTGTTTAAGTTTTCTTAAAGCCCAAGTAAAACCAAGGCAAAACCCCGACTTCGCAGCGAAGTCGGGTAGCGCTCCTTGAACGGTGCGAAGTTCGGAAGAAGGCAGCTGAAAAGAGGAGCTAAAATGACTAAGTATGGGTGCGCAACCCGACTTCGCAGCGAAGTCGGGCTGCGCCCCCTCCAAAGGGCGCAGTTGGGTAACAGACGGCAAGAAAATACCAAGTGTCGACTGCACCCCCTCCAAAGGGTGCGTTTTGGACCAACGATTAATGGGGTGCGCTTTTCGAAAATAAGCCCATACGCAGCCGCCAAAAATAATGCCTCCAACTCCAAGTTAACTGCCCTAACGCCCTCCCTCACGCCATTAATGTTGTAGTCATTTTCTACAAAAGGGACCCTGGCGCAACCAGAAAATTCAAATCGTTCAAGCTGATTCCCTGACTGCAAGGAATAAAGCTGACAAACTCAAAAGCCGTAATTCCTGCCTCTTGCCGTTTCAGAAAGATGGACAAGGGGAAAGTGCCCGTACAAGCGCAATCCAGTGACGAAGGGCGCGAAGCTGAGGAATCTCCAGAGTCAAGCGGCTCATGAGAGCAAATCGCCATCGGACCAGAAAAAGAAGAGCCGAACGAAGAGACGCGTGGTTGGGCAAATTCCGCCGCCACCTGTTAACCACCTGGCTGGATACAAAGATGGCTCCTCCATCAGCCTCTCCAAACTGCGGCTGAACATTGGGAAATGGGTAGACCGGGTTTCGCCCTCACACCACCTCGGAGCTGCATACAAATCGAACCTATACTGGTTCTTATGTCCTCCTGTTCATCGGTGCCCAGAGCTGGTTGAGGTGATTGTACAATATTACAAACTAGCTGCACGACAAGTCTGCGACAACAAAGGAAAGGTGTTGTTCACGCTTTTCCGGGAAAGCGTCCAGCCAGCGTTCACCCCAGGGTTGCTGTACGACCCCAGCACAATTGTCAGAAGAATAACCCTAGATGAGCAGATGGGGCAATTTACGCAGATGAAGAAGATGAGGGAATTCCTTGACTCAGAGTTGAAGACTCCGCTGGCGCCCGGACAGTGGCCAATTGGCCCCATACCCCTGGACAAATTTGAGAATAAATATATTTACGTCATCCTGGCGTGGGTCCTGGGCTGCGACTCTGACAAAGTAGTACGGCCGTACCAGTTGGCGCTAGGCGAATGTCTCTTGCACGGAGAATTTTATGACTCTACAGCGCAGAAGAGTGGAAAGCGCCCAATTTTCTTCGACTGGGCGGACTGGTTGGCGTACGCTATACACTCAAGTCTAGTCAAAATGAAACAGAAGCGATCAACGGATTTCCGGTTCTGTTCCTTCCTCGCATGGTTGTGCCTATATTACATGCACTACCGGATGAACGTCCCTGAATTGAAGAAAACAAACGAAAAAGGAGAGCCACTGCCCGTGTACGAATGGACTGACGTTCTGTACAGAAAAGGCTCGTTCTATGAGTTTAATCTCAAATTTCTGTGCCAGGTCATGGGGTTGTTCAACCGCAAAGCATCTCGCCCGCCGGAGGTCATGACAAAATACCTGTTGAAGAAAGAGTACGGGGACACCTTCCGACTGACTCAGGGCATCATAGTAAGAATCTACGGATTCAAAGGGAAGCCGTTCCTGCTGCCTTACTTCGGCACTGATCACCAGTTCGGGATGGAAATTGCGCGGCAGATGGACTACGTTGAAGAAGAATTCGGCCAGGGCAAGAAGAAAGGCCACATCTTTCAGTATCCCTTCACCTGGGCGGATACTGAAGTATACGAAATCGGGCAGCACATCTACCTCGAGTGGGAACTCATTGACATGGGCCTGATAATGCTGCCGCAGCGATGGAAATATGACCTAGATGGGGTCAGGGGCAAGTTCACGCACATCTGCCCCAGAGCAGAGATCATGCAGGAAAGAAGAAACAGAACTGGCGCAGACCTAGAGTGGCATATCAAGCAGATGCAATCATGGCCTCCATGGCATGAATTCTACTGCGAAGAGGTAGCGTACGATCCAGAGCGGAACCCGGATCACCGGTTGGAATCCGCGGGTTTCAAAAGATTCCTAGCCAAGGTGGCTCCGCTCAGCTGGCCACAGGACAAAGTCATCGAGTGCTGGAAGATGAGGTGTCGCACACAGCACGATAAATCCAACCGGAGGAATCTGGCCGTTGATGATGAATTTTCGGCCCTATATGACCAACATGCTGACACGTGGCAACCCTTCGAATTTCGAAATTGCGTTCCCCTAGGCGCAAGAAAAAGGTATATAAGAAGGTCTTCATCCCAGCAACCGTCAACTCGGCGACTTCCAGTGCGACTCCGGCAAGTAGTCAAGTGGGCCCAATGCAGCCGACAGCTTCTGAGACAGTGCCCGAAAAGGCGCAAAATTCAAGGAGATCAACTCCTGAGGTGGCCTCCCAAGCGGAAAAAGCGCCCGCTCTGCCAGTTAGCAAATCGGTCGCGGCAGACATTCTTCGAGCTAGACCCCGGTACAAATTTACCATGGGAACATCGCTATCTGCCACCCCAATCACATCTCGCAAACCACCCGCTGCGCCAGAAGAGAAAAAGAGAAGAAGAAGTGAAAGGGCCACACGGCCTAAGGAACCGGCGCCGCAGACAGCCACAACGCCGACCGAGCAGGCTGCGCCAGAAGTTGTATCACTGGAGAGCCTCGGAGCAAAAGCTGAAACCTGGATTGAAGGCGTTCCTCGAACAGTAGCTCAGGCGGAGCCCGCAGGTACGTCTACTTCCCCACTTCCCCCAGTCTCCATCAGCCTTGCCAAAGCCCCACCTCCCATCTCATCAGGGCAAGCCGTAGTCACGTCTCCCTCTTCCTAAACTACCCAGCCCTCCGGTGGCCCACATTCCTTTGACCATTTTTCTCAGGATCCCAACGCCTTCCAATCACTGAGTCAAACCCTAGAACCCTCTCCTGCAGCCAGTGCTGAAGTTGCTCCTTCGTCGCTGCGTTCCTCACCCCAGTCGTCCAAAACCCTACCAGCACCACCCACTCAGCCGCCCATTTCCCCTAGGACCCGGTCGCCCTCAAAAGTGGCCACTCCTTCTGGAATACCTCCCGCGTCACTGTTTGCGGGAAAAATGCCGCGGCAAAATCCAATGCTGGAGGATCTGGATTTCATGGGCGAACTACAGAACGCCGATGACATGCCTTTGGCAGTAAGCGCTTCAGGATGCTCTGACTCCTTTCTCCAGGGCGTGAAACGAAGAAGAGCCGAAGAGATAGCTGGCCCGGTAAAGCGCACAAAGTTCGACCTAGACAGGCGAGTGCTAACAACCGAGAAATTGGTCCCGAAAGTAAAGAATCCTCTCCGGGAGATGACCGAGGCAGATTACGAGCTTCAAAGGAAGGAGAAAAGCTTTGACGACATCAACGAGGAATACGAAATTTGTGGTATTCGTCGTAGGACAGACAATCTCCTCGTCAAACATCTTGAGACCCAGGAAGCGTTGTTCCAGATGCAAAATAACACAAGGCAGCTTGAGGAGGACCTAGCTAGGGCTACTGCGCAGCTGGGATCAGCGCAGCAAGAGATAGATGAGCTTAAGGCCCAGCTGGCCGCCTCTCAACAGGAGGCCACAGCGCAGAAACAGACAGTCGAGTTGCAGTCAGAAGAGAAAAGAGTTGCGCTGGAGCAGGTTTCGCAGCTCCAAGATTCGCTGAAACAGGCGCAGTCTGAGCTTGCAGAAAAAGCATCACAAGTGGCAAGAAGAAAGGCCACATCTTTCAGTATCCCTTCACCTGGGCGGATACTGAAGTATACGAAATCGGGCTGCACGTCTACCTCGAGTGGGAAATCATTGACATGGGCCTGATAATGCTGCCGCAGCGATGGAAATATGACCTAGATGGGGTCAGGGGCAAGTTCACGCACATCTGCCCTTGAGCGGAGATCATGCAGGAAAGAAGAAACAGAACTGGCGCAGACCTAGAGTGGCATATCAAGCAGATGCAATCATGGCCTCCATGGCATGAATTCTACTGCGAAGAGGTAGCGTACGATCCAGAGCGGAACCCGGATCACCGGTTGGAATCCGCGGGTTTCAAAAGATTCCTAGCCAAGGTGGCTCCGCTCGGCTGGCCACGGGACAAAGTCATCGAGTCTTGGAAGATGAGGTGTCGCACACAGCACGATAAATCCAACCGGAGGAATCTGGCCGTTGATGATGAATTTTCGGCCCTATATGACCAACATGCTGACACGTGGCAACCCTTCGAATTTCGAAATTGCGTTCCCCTAGGTGCAAGAAAAAGGTATATAAGAAGGTCTTCATCCCTGCAACCGTCAACTCCGGCGACTTCCAGCGCGACTCCGGCAAGTAGTCAAGTGGGCCCAATGCAGCCAGCAGCTTCTGAGACAGTGCCTGAAAAGGCACAAAATTCAGGGAGATCAACTCCTGAGGTGGCCTCCCAAGCGGAAAAAGCGCCCGCTCTGCCAGTTAACAAATCGATCGCGGCAGGCATTCTTCTAGCTAGACCCCGGTACAAATTTGCCGTGGGAACATCGCTGTCTGTCGCCCCAATCACATCTCCTTCTCGCAAACCACCCGCTGCGCCAGAAGAGAAAAAGAGAAGTGAAAGGGCCACACGGCCTAAGGAACCAGCGCCGCAGACAGCCACAGCGTCGACCGAGCAGGCTGCGCCAGAAGTTCTCACTGGACAGCCCCGGAGCAAAAGCTGAAACCTGGACTAAAGGCGTTCCTCGAACAGCGACTCAGGCGGAGCCCGCAGGTACGTCTACTTCCCCACTTCCCTCAGTCTCCATCAGCCTTGCCAAAGCCCCATCTCCCATCTCATCAGGGCAAGCCGTAGCCGCGTCTCCCTCTTCCCAAACTACCCAGCCCTCTGGCGGCCCACATTCCTTTGACCAGTTTGCTCAGGATCCCAACGCCTTCCAATCACTGAGTCAAACCCTAGAACCCTCTCCCGCAGCCAGTGCTGAAGTTGCTCCTTCGTCGCTGCGTTCCTCACCCCAGTCGTCCAAAACCCTACCAGCACCACCCACTCAGCCGCCCGTTTCCCCTAGGCCCGGTCGCCCTCAAAAGTGGCCACTCCTTCTGGAATACCTCCCGCGTCACTGTTTGCAGGAAAAATGCCGTGGCAAAATCCAATGCTGGAGGATCTGGATTTCATGGGCGAACTACAGAACGCCGATGACATGCCTTTGGCAGTAAGCGCTTCAGGATGCTCTGACTCCTTTCTCCAGGGCGTGAAACGAAGAAGAGCCGAAGAGATAGCTGGCCCGGTAAAGCGCACAAAGTTTGACCTAGACAGGAGAGTGCTAACAACCAAGAAATTGGTCTCGAAAGTAAAGAATCCTCTCCAGGAGATGACCGAGGCAGATTACGAGCTTCAAAGGAAGGAGAAAAGCTTTGACGACATCAACGAGGAATACGAAATTCGTGGTATTCGTCGTAGGACAGACAATCTCCTTGTCAAACATCTTGAGACCCAGGAAGCGTTGTTCTAGATGCAAAATAACACAAGGCAGCTTGAGGAGGACCTAGCTAGGGTTACTGCGCAGCTGGGATCAGCGCAGCAAGAGATAGATGAGCTTAAGGCCCAGCTGGTCGCCTCTCAGTAGGAGGCCACAACGCAGAAACAGATAGTCGAGTTGCTGTCAGAAGAGAAAAGAGTTGCGCTGGAGCAGGTTTCGCAGCTCCAAGATTCGCTGAAACAGGCGCAGTCCGAGCTTGCAGAAAAAGCATCACAAGCGGCAAGAAGAAAGGCCACATCTTTCAGTATCCCTTCACCTGGGCGGATACTGAAGTATACGAAATCGGGCAGCACGTCTACCTCGAGTGGGAACTCATTGACATGGGCCTTATACTGCCACAGCGATGGAAATATGACCCAGATGGGGTCAGGGGCAAGTTCACGCACATCTGCCCCTGAGCGAAGATCATGCAGGAAAGAAGAAACAGAACTGGCGCAGACCTAGAGTGGCATATCAGCGGATGCAATCATGGCCTCCATGGCATGAATTCTACTGCGAAGAGGTAGCGTACGATCCAGAGCGGAACCCGGATCACCGGTTGGAATCCGCGGGTTTCAAAAGATTCCTAGCCAAGGTGGCTCCGCTTAGCTGGCCACAGGACAAAGTCATCGAGTGCTGGAAGATGAGGTGTCACACACAGCACGATAAATTCAACCAGAGGAATCTGGCCGTTGATGATGAATTTTTGGCCCTATATGACCAACATGCTGACACGTGGCAACCCTTCGAATTTCAAAATTGCGTTCCCCTAGGTGCAAGAAAAAGGTATATAAGGTCTTCATCCCAGCAACCGTCAACTCCGGCGACTTCCAGCGCGACTTCGGCAAGTAGTCAAGTGGGCCCAATGCAACCAGCAGCTTCTGAGATAGTGCCTGAAAAGGCACAAAATTCAAGGAGATCGACTCCTGAGGTGGCCTCCCAAGCGGAAAAAGCGCCCGCTCTGCCAGTTAGCAAATCGGTCGCGGCAGGCATTCTTCTAGCTAGACCCCGGTACAAATTTACCATGGGAACATCGCTGTCTGCCGCCCCAATCACATCTCCTTCTTGCGAACCACCTGCTGCGCCAGAAGAGAAAAAGAGAAGAAGAAGTGAAAGGGCCACACGGCCTAAGGAACCGGCGCCGCAGACAGCCACAATGCCGACCGAGCAGGCTGCGCCAGAAGTTGTCTCACTGGAGAGCCTCGGAGCAAAAGCTGAAACCTGGACTGAAGGCGTTCCTCGAACAGTAGCTCAGGCGGAGCCCGCAGGTACGTCTACTTCCCCACTTCCCCCAGTCTCCATCAGCCTTGCCAAAGCCCCACCTCCCATCTCATCAGGGCAAGCCGTAGCCACGTCTCCCTCTTCCTAAACTACCCAGCCCTCCGGCGGCCCACATTCCTTTGACCAGTTTGCTCAGGATCCCAACGCCTTCCAATCACTGAGTCAAACCCTAGAACCTTCTCCTGCAGCCAGTGCTGAAGTTGCTCCTTCGTCGCCGCGTTCCTCACCCCAGTCGTCCAAAACCCTACCAGCACCACCCACTCAGCCGCCCATTTCCCCTAGGACCCGGTCGCCCTCAAAAGTGGCCACTCCTTCTGGAATACCTCCCGCGTCACTGTTTGCAAGAAAAATGCTGCGGCAAAATCCAATGCTGGAGGATCTGGATTTCATGGGCGAACTACAGAACGCCGATGACATGCCTTTGGCAGTAAGCGCTTCAGGATGCTCTGACTCCTTTCTCCAGGGCGTGAAACGAAGAAGAGCCGAAGAGATAGCTGCCCCGGTAAAGCGCACAAAGTTCGACCTAGACAGGAGAGTGCTACCAACCGAGAAATTGATCCCGAAAGTAAAGAAGCCTCTCCGGGAGATGACCGAGGCAGACTACGAGCTTCAAAGGAAGGAGAAAAGCTTTGACGACATCAACGAGGAATACGAAATTCGTGGTATTCGTGTTAGGACAGACAATCTCCTCGTCAAACATCTTGAGACCTAGGAAGCGCTGTTCCAGATGCAGAATAACACAAGGCAGCTTGAGGAGGACCTAGCTAGGGCTACTGCGCAGCTGGGATCAGCGCAGCAAGAGATAGATGAGCTTAAGGCCCAGCTGGCCGCCTCTCAGCAGGAGGCCACAGCACAGAAACAGACAGCCGAGTAGCTGTCAGAAGAGAAAAGAGTTGCGCTGGAGCAGGTTTCGCAGCTCCAAGATTCGCTGAAACAGGCGCAGTCGCAGCTTGCAGAGAAAGCATCACAAGCGGCGGTCTTTTCAAAGAGCAAGGCCAAGGAGATGCGGGCTAGTCTGCTACAAGGTTGCAAGCCCAACCTTGTTAAGTCCTTGTCAGTTCTGGACTACGTGTCCAGGATTGAAGAAGTATCTGCCCAGGGAAAGCCTGTGGTAGAGGAAGCCGAACACCAGGCGAGGCAATGGCTGGACCTGGCTATAAAACTTGAGGAGTTTGAGCACAAAGGCTTCCAAATTGCCCCTATGTCCCAACTTGCCTCAGAGTGGGCAGATGCAAGGGTAACCTTGCATATTTATTTTGACAAGACAGAGAGGATTAGAACTGCCAAGAAGGCGCTGGATGCCCTAGAACATGAAAGGAACATTCTCTTGGCCCCCTTTCACACTCTGTCCGAACACGGGTGCCCGAGCTACGTCAAAGATGGCGAGTTTCTGACCCTTGAACAGGTTAAGCAGAATTGGCTGTCCTTCGAAACAGATACGAGCAGAAATTGATAGCTGGACGAGCCAATTCAAGAAGCTCAGGTCACCCAGATGGTGTCGAAATACTGTAAAATCAACTCCTCCCTAAAGGAGTTGGGAAAAAGATATAACACCATCGACCTGCATCCGGTCGCTGCATTCCACGCAGCACTAAGTGAGATCAACGACCTCGCGCCCTTCCAAGCAGCAGTCTGGGACCAAGCCAAGGTTGCATACCAACACATCAGCGAGTGGGAGGCTGACAGTGGAGAACATTCAGGTTCAGAAGGAGAGACTGAGGAAGCAACTGCCGGAAGTGATCTCGAAGAAGAACAGGTTGCCGGAATGAAGCGGTCAGAGCAGCAGAAGGCAGGGGAAGGAAGTTCCTCTGCATCCAATGGATGAAGGCATGGTTCTTTGCGTCGAGGCGAGCTCGACACCCCGCGAGCCGCCAGGAATGTTGCCACATTTGGCACGGGGTGCCATGTTTTCAGTTTTGTAAGTGACCTGCTCTTTTCCTTCCTTCCCCTCTTCCCCTTTCTTCATTTCTCTCTTTCTCCCTCTTCTTTGCAGTCTTATTCCTCCCTCTTCCCCTTAAACTTCCCCCAGCAAAGTTTCCAGCAAGTGTTCCCTAAAAATGGTTAAGTGTCAGGGTGCATCCCGACACTGCAACGAAGTCGCAGTGCGCCCTCCAGATGGAGCGCAGTAGGAACAGTGCGAAGTGTGACAAAACAAGAAAATGAGCGAAAAATGATTAAGTGCTGGGGCGCAACCCGACTTCGCAGCGAAGTCGGGGTGCGCCCTTCTTCCTAGGCGCACTAGGGAAGCAGTGCGGCAGATAATCAGCTAAGTGTTGGGGCGCCTCCCCAACTGCGCTGTTTTTCATCTGCGCAATCCGAAAACGCTCTGATCCCGGGCGAAGTTGGATAAACTGCCTTTCAAGGCAGCATGTGTCACCCATCAACATCTGACAAGTGTCCAACTTAGAGATTCAAGCTGAGACATGACCCGGAAAAGGGCAAAGCATGGGCTGCACTATCTACGCCGGCTGCTATCATTTAAGGCTGACAAGAAGTTCCATCCGCCACAACTACCCGCACTCCTGCTGACCAAGGGTTTGACCCGACACACCGCCACATGGCTGTACACCTTTCAGGGAAACCATGCCGCAAGTACAGTCCTACCCGATAGAAGTCAGCATCAGCAGCTCTTCAATCGCTTGTGTCAGCCAATGTTTAGTCTGGGACTTTGTGCCCAAGAATGTAATCAGGGGAAACTTGAGGCTATAAATAGCCATGTAATTCATTGTAAAAAGGGAAAGGGGAATATATTGCTAGGGAACAATTGTAGCTGTGCGTTTGCCTCTAATACAAGCATACACTTGGCTCGGCTTATTGTCTTTTATTTTGTATGCTGCCTCTCCTTGTCATTTCTGCCTCATGTTTCTTGTATCATTGCTTACTGTTGTACTGAACTCCGGACTCTGGTATTTGATGATCAAGTATTCCTGGAATGCATAGATAGAGGATACATAGGATTAATGATAGTTGTAGTTTCAATGTGTGCTTTGTAAAGGAATGTTGTTAGTAGCAGTGATTGATTCGTTGCCGTGCTGCTTATTCCCCCCACCCAACTCCAATCACATTTGGATTCTCTTTCCGCACTTTTATCTCTTTCCCTGCACTCTTATCTTACACTAAAAACCCCACAAGAAGCCGGCCTTCTCCGGAGATTGGCACGGAAGGCATTCCTTCCTTCCGGCCTTTCAATCTAGTGGGCGAATCTGGGCGCAATAACAACAAATCCTTTCCTCATGGCAGATTCGTAACCAACAGGATCTCTATCCACTGAAGACTCCTGTCCTCACTGCCCTGGCTAATGGATCTCTATCCATTGGAGACTGTCGTCCTCTATACTCTGTCACCTTCAAAGCTCTGTCTCAAATCTGCACTAAACACAGTCCTTTGGTCTAGGACAAATCTGCTCAATCTCTGTCTCTGGTCTAGCACAAACCTATCCTCAAATCTACACCAATACTTTGTCCTCAATCTCTGCCCTTTGATCAGCACTAAACACAGTCCTTCGGTCTAGCACAAATCTGCCCAATCTATGTGTCTGGTCTAGCACAAACCTATCCTCAAATGTGCACCAATACTCTGTCCTCAATCTCTGTCCTCTGATCTGCACTAAACATAGTCCTTCGATCTAGCACAAATTTGTCCTCAATCTTTGTCCTCAAGCCTTAACACAAAGCTTGAATCAATCTCAAATCAACTCTGCTAGATTTTCCCCAAACCTTAACTTAAGGTTTGAACAAATCAATCAATCAACTCTGCTCACAAGTCTTCTCAAAGACTTGTCTCAATTCTACCTTGTAAGCTTCCACAAAAGCTTACACTAATCTGTCCACAAGTTCTAGAACTTGTCCAAATTTGCTCAACAAGTCCTCACTAGAACTTGTCCAAATCTGCTCAACAAGTCCTCACTAGAACTTGTCCAAATCTGCTCAATAAGTCCTCACTAGAACTTATCCAATTCTGCTCTCAATCTGTATTGTAAGCTTCCACAAAAGCTCACACAAATCTGTCCACAAGTCTTCTCAAAGACTTGCCTCAAATCTGCTCAACAAGTCCACACTAAAACTTGTCCAATCTCATAGAAACATAAAGAGAATTGTTAGAGACTCAATATGCTTCACATTCATCACAATGCTCAATCACTTTCAATCACTCTTTTAGAAACATATAGAGAATTGTTAGAGACTCAATATTCTTCACATTCACCTCAATGCTCAATCACTTTCAATCACTCTTTTAGGAACATACAGAGAATTGTTAGACTCAATATGCTTCACACTCACAAACTCTCAATCACTTTCAATCTCTCTTTTATCACAGTAACATATAGAGAATTGTTAGAGACTCAATATGTTTCACACTCATCAACACTCGACCTCTTTCTCAAAACAATTCAGAACATAGAACTTGAACACATTCACTTGACTAAGCTCAATCAACTCTACTCAACCAATCACTCAATGAAATAATCCTTGCTCACAAACCCTAGTCCAAGCATATGAACACTCACTCAAATGTTTCCAACAATGCTTATAAACCAATCTCACATAACAATGATACTCATGATCTTTGCAAACCCTAGTTCAAGTTCTTCACTCAACCATTCACTTCAACAACAATGCTTATAAACCAATCTCACATAACAATGATACTCATGTTCTTTGCAAACCCTAGTTCAAGATCTTCACTCAACTTGATCACTTCAACAACAATGCTTATAAACCAATCTCACATAACAATGATACTCATGTTCTTTGCAAACCCTAGTTCAAGATCTTCACTCAACTTAATCACTTCAACAACAATGCTTATAAAACAATCTTCACAATAGCTCAACAACTCAATAAGGAAACCTAATCAAGTCCTTTTCACTCCAAAGTTGTTTTTCAGAAAACCAACCAATCAACTCAATCAAGGAAGAATGTGCCCATACCTTTTTTCTTGATGAGAAGTAGACCACACAAATCTGCCACAATCATAAACACTTCTTTGCCAAACTCAATGAGGTTAGATGTCAAAATATTACTCCAATACTCTCTCAAAAATATTCCTTGGACACAAAAATAATCAATGCTCAAATATACCTTATTTCTCCCTTTTAAAATTAACACTCGTCAAACCATACATAAAGACAATTACTTGGATACGCGTTATCAACTCCAACTTAAAATAATATCCAACACCACAAAAATCACAACCAATCTTTCTAAAACACCTTTATTTCTTTTGCAAACCCTAAAACAAATACTATCAAAAATTTATTTTGCAATATCCTTATAACTCCTTAAAACCTCATATACCACATGAAATATGCAAAAATTAATTTTTAATACCTCAACAACCTTCTCCGAAAAATCCGGCGCTCAAACTTTAATGCATACCTTATTATTCCTTAAAAGGGTTTCAGCGTGGTTCGATCCGCCATCTCCCCAAGCGCCAAGTGCCTTAGCGCTTTGGAGCCCACCGCATGGGCTAGAGGCACCCACGTGAAGGAAGTCAACCTTCCTTCCCTTTCTACCTTATCCGTTGCGCTTTCCAGCAAAACCAAAACGATCCTCCGCGAGGATTTGAACCTACGCTTGTCGCTGCCCTAATGACTTGCCACTGCCGCGGTTGCCAACTGTGCTACCAACAGTTGGTGACCAAGGCTCCCTCCTTGGTTGATGATATGTTCTCGCCTTCCCTTAGCACTTTAAAAAATTAAAAACCTTTGCTGCACACTCGATTCGCATATAGTTCGCATAGCATGGGATATCATTCGAAAAGCATTGGGGGTTATGGTAAGGTGGGTAATCCCCCTTTTATACACATGATAAATGTTCTTCCCACGTCGGCGCTTAGAAATTCGATTTCAAATTTCAAATTAATTTTAATAACCCTCCTTAGGTTAGTTAAAAATTAATATAAATTAATCTTATAATTAATATCAAAATTAATTAATAATTAATTTAAATAACTTTAAGTTAAGTAAATTAAATTATAAATTAATTTATAATAAAAATTATATTAATTAATTTATAATTAATTTAAAACTTCCCTTTATAATATTATAAAAAATATTATAATATTATTCACTTGGGCTTTTTGCACTTTAAACCATATCTGACGTCTTGAAACCGGGTCTTGATAAATTGAAACTTGAAAACCTAAAACTGATGCTGCCCGTTGAAACTGCCACTGACTGGTGCGGAAATCTTGACATCAATGACCACTCACTCTTGACTTCAATGACAACTTATCCACTCAAAATGTCCAACATAAACGTTTTAGCATGGGGCGATGTTGTGGATAAATTTTCTGCTTAAGTCTGGTTTCTGCAAGTTCGCTCCACTCTGCGCATATGGTGACATTTTCCGGCAACTTAGACAATTTTCAGAGCATGCTTCCCTTTCGAGTGCAATGCAGGGACACTTTCGCTCCACTGGTGGAGCGAAAGTGTTTTCGCTCCCAATTGTGGAGCAAAAGTTCCTAATGAAGGAGGGGGAAGAAAATGACTAAGTTTTGGCTAAGGCACAAAATACTTTCACTCCACAGGTGGAGTGAAAGTCCTTTCTTAAAAACCGCAAAAATCAGTGCAAAGGAAGTCAAAGTCATGGTCAAAGTTGTTGTCGCTCCACTAGTGGAGCGAAAGTCCCTGTCGCTCCACCAGTGGAGCGAAAGTCAAGTAAAGTGCAATGATAGGCAAATATGAAGCCAAGGGTGCAAAGGAAGTCAAAGTCTTGGTCAAACTCCCTGTCGCTCCACCAGTGGAGCGAAACTCTCTGTCGCGAGCGAAGCTCAAGGAAAAGGCACATTCGTCTTAAGTGTAAGGCCAAGGGTGCTTTCGCTCAAGTTAACCACCTCTACTTCCTGGCAATGGCTGTAACTTTCCTCTAACTCTTCAAACTCTTGAGGAATCATTGGTTCATCTTGCTCTGCAATTCTTTGACAATCACGTGCAAAATGCCCCCACAATTGGCATTGCCAACATTGCACAATAGGTCTTCCTTTACTATCATTTTGAATTCTCCGTCTGCAAGTTCTCTGTCGGTTATTATAAACTGGTTCATTAGTGGTATCTCTTTGTTGTACCATCCCCTTTGGTGTTGCATATACCGGTAGTGGTGAACTTGCACTCTTTGAGTCATACTCATCCTTAGAGTCATTAGTCATCTCTTAGGAGTCACTTCCTTCCTTGACGTCTCGACCCCAACATTGTCGCGATGAACTACTCTCCTTTGCAAAATCCTCACTCACAATGTCTGAATCATAATCACTGCCATCCTCAGAATCACTTTTATTGGGATAAGGCCAATACTTCAATGTTTTTGCATCACTTTCCCAAATCAAGGCATATTTCAAAGCCTCTTCGTATGATGTTGGAGGGAAACTTGTCATCTTCTCCTTGTATGCAAGAAGTCCATTTATGAACCATCTTCTCCTTAATGCGTCTAATTGGTCATTTTCAAAATGGTCAAATAACCCACTCATCTTTCTATTATAGGAACGAACAGACTCGTTCTCACCTTGTTTTAGGCAGTAGATTTCAGTAATGACTTCATCGTCATTGTCAAACAACCGAAATTCGTGCACAAAAGCATCTCGCAACTCTTCCCATGTCTTGTACTTGTCTGCAGGGAATTTCATGTACCAAGCCATTGCAAATCCACAAAACGTTGCAGGAAACCTTTTCCTCCGATCTGCTACCTTCGTTTGGCCAATCGATGTCCACATCATGCAACAGATTCTCCAATGCCTTACTGGGTCTTCTCTTGATTCACCATGAAATAGTGGACACTTACATGGTATGCCCAAATTGGTCTTTGGTTTCACAGGTTGACTTAATCTCGACGGTGATCCTTGGCATATTGCTTCCTTATGCGAAGCCTGACGCGCCTCACCTTGCAATTGCTCTTCTGGTGTACTCTTATGCATACCTTGAAACATTCCAGCCTGCAGTTGCTCCGATGTCGGACTCCTGTCTCGCTCCCATTTTGCGCACTGTTAGATATGTCATTGTTCTTTTGCACCGATGTCGAACTCGTGTCATGCAACACAACGTGCAATTGCTTCAACACTAAACAATCTGCATCAGCATGTAACTTCTTACTGACTCACTCGTTTTGTTCCGTCGTCTTCCAAATGACTGACTGGTCTACCTATGGTGCTGTAAGTCGGATCGTTGATTGGGCTTCTGCCACCATTCAGATATCTAATCACTCTTTTCCCATTCATCTCACTGATGTTCAGACAAGTTCCACCAGTTCTACAGACGTCTAGATTGGTTCTGCAGACATCTGGACTGGTGCAGACGTCTAGACTGGTTCTGCAGACATCTGGACTGGTGCAGACGTCTGGATTGTTGCAGACGTCTGGACTGGCTCTGCCGACCTCTTCCAGATGGGTTTGCGTGTCTCTAGCTGAAATTATTGCGTTCTTGACTGTAATTCCTGCGTCCGCAACTACTTGATCTGAAAAATATTCATCTTTATTTTTGCATCTTGTCTGCACGTCTGTTACACACGTTTCACTAGATGGTCCTTCATGTGCATCAACAAAAAAATCTGGTGCGTCTTCTCCTACGTCTTTGGCTGCATTCCAGATTTCTCGTTGCTCATCTGCCCACGGGTTTTGCTTCTTGGAACTCCATGTCACCAAAGTGGACCCAAATTCGTACAGGCAATGGCACCAGAATGTAGAAATGAATTTTGACATGCTTACACACAATTCCATTGCTACTTAAATGGTTTTACAGATCTGCAATCATTGTAGTATAGTATAGAGGAAACAACAACAATAATAATAACAGCAGCAATGACAGAAATACAACAATAGCAGCAACAATGGTAGATACAATAATTACAGCAGTTTTATATTAATAATGGCATGTATGATACAACATTACAGTTTCAGCATTACAGTACAGCCTGCAAACCCTAGGCTGATTATCCTTCATGGCTGCATACAACAATGGACTGCATCAATCCTCTTGCATTGCTCTCCTTACTGCCTGCACATCCTCTATGGGTGAACAACCGTGCATGAACATTCTGAATGAATGAGGGGGGGTTTATTTATACACCCAAAAGTAGTTATGTTCTCCAACTACCTCATAACTTCCCTCAAATTACATTTCATGTGCATTTGCTTTTGCATTACATGACATTTCCACTACAGGACGAAATAGCTTATAATTCTAATTTGGCCGACATAATTGAATTACATGACTTTATTCTTACGTACAATATTAAATTGCACTTTACAACATTATTAAATATATGCACACACATTTCATCAAACACTTTGTGTACATTTACAAAATAACACATAATAGCAAAACTGATCCAGCAAATAAGGATGTATCAATTTGCCTGTCTACAGCTCTCCTCCTTTCGTTCAATTGTTCGCATGCAACTCCTCTACCGTATATAAATTTCAATTTGGGTGGGAGGGTAGTTACAATTGCTCCCTTGGCTGCCATGCCAACTCTTTGCATGCGCTTTTTTACTTTTTGCTCTTTTTTTTTTTCATTTAACTGTATATATTTACATGCGCCTGTTTGGTGATGTGTCAAGGTCATCGTATAAATCATATGGTGATGCAAACTTGCATTTGTATGATGTCCCTTATCGATATGTCATTTTGTCATTCAGGTGGTTCTTCTGCTACATAGGTTGTATGATCCTCCTTGACATCTTCCATCACACAATTCCTCGTCATACAATCCTCTTGTGCATTTTCCAACATATGATTCGTATGATCCCCTTACTTGTACGATTGTTTTGTTTTGGGTTTGTACGGTGGCTTGTCGTATGACTATCACCATCTTGTTTTGTGTGATTCTTTGTCATACAATCCACCTAATCCTCTTGACTTGTATGATGGCCTGTCGTACAACCTTCTTCCTATGTTTGACTTGTACGACGTCTTGTCGTACAGTCCCTTTTCTAATCCTGATTTGTATGATACTCTATCATATAGTCTTTTTGTGTCCTACGACCATCCTTTGTTTTGCTTCTTGCCTCCCTTTGTTCATTTGTACGATAGTCTGTCGTACAATCTTCTTCATTTGTTCAACTTCTGCTTGGATTTTCTTGAGCTAAGTTTGCTTCCAAATTTGGCAACCGAGTTCGTCTTCTAACTCCATGAACTCACTAGACTCGTGCTTGCCTTACGCAGACTTGCCCCCTTTCATTTCCTTGCCAATTTCTTCCACGGCCACATATTCATGCCATGGCTCTTCCTCTATTCATTGGACGAATCTCTCTAACTTGGGGCAGCCCTCTCCCAACTCTTGGTTGTCCGAGATCCATCCAATTCCTTGGTTGTCGTGGACGACTTCTTCGGTTTGAACATGGTCCTCAAGGTGGTCCAAATGGTCCAACTTGAAGTTCACGTCCAACTTGATTGTTTCTTGTTGGATCAACAAATGGTCCTTATAACTCATTACACTGATCTAATAGCCTAAGGGTAGCAGGAGGGAAATTTCTTCCCCATGAGCCACTGGGAGGGAGACCAATCAAATTCCTCCCTTGGCCAAGTTGCCTTATGCCCCCATAGAGACTTGGTTTCCTCCCAAAGACGCCTAAGCTACCTTCTTGTTATTGTTCTTGTTGTTCATTTGACTCCCTCTTTTGATTGTTTGGGGACAATTCTCTCTCTAGTAACTATGCCCTACTCAATCTTTCTCTATTTTGTGTACTTGGCAATAATTACCTTAAGCTCCTCAATCTTCGATCTTCCTGTAGCAACCTTCTAGTCCATCTATCTTCCTCCAAACGTCTTTGTACTGCAGATTGTGTTAGTTCTTCTCTATACTACATTGAGAAGTCAGTATCAGTACTTGAATTGTTCCCCTCACCTTCTATTTCTAGGGTCCATCCAAGCGCTTCTTTCATGCATCTCTATAGCCTTCTAAGTTCGCTCCTTTGCCTCCTCAATTGTCTGTTTGCATCTAGTTACTCTTGTACCTTAGGATGAATTTGTGGTTCTTGATATCTTCTCAAGAAGTTAGTACTACTCCTTGAACTGCTGCTCTTTCTCTAAATTGGGGGAATGCCATCACTGCTTGAGTCTATCACTTGGAGCTTCCTCAATAACAAATTTCTCTACACAATATTTTGGTAACTTCTTCCCTATTTAGCTGATATTCCACTATATTAACAAGTTCCTGTTGGGCCTTTTTTCTTGTCTTGTGGCTTGTTCAGCTCCTTGCTGTTCAATTTCTTGTCATCGTACAACTGCTTGTTCATCAATTCTTTGTATAGTATTATCCAACTCCGGGATGATTTGCTCTCTCATTATTGCGTTGTTCCTACATTGGGTCTCATACTCTTCTTGTAGATGTTGCGTTTGTTCCTGCATTCTTTGTTGTATGAGCCTAACTCTCGCTAATGGGCTATATCTGGCCAACTCCTCATTCGTAACTCCTCCTTCCTCGGTAGTTGGTATCTCTTGATCATATATCTTTGTTCTATCTGGATACTGTACATATAGCTGTATGCTTCGTTGTTCGTTTGGGCGTTGTGCTAATTCCTGTTGTTCTAAGGACGTACTTCCTTTAGTGTTTGTTGTGTGGTTCCTTCTTGAACTATTGAGTTTACTATTGTCAATTCCTTGTTCTAAACTTATCCTACATCCTTAGAAACAGGCACATCTTGCTCATATTCTTTTGTTATATCTGAAATTTGGACATGTACTCGTAATCTTCTTTCCTGGGGATGGCGTGCTAGCTCTTGCTGTTCTATAACTGGCTGTGCTTCCTTCCCTTCTGCAAACAACCTTCTCATCCCTATCTCATCTTCATCCTGTTGATGACTTTGATTGCTCCGGTTTGATTCTCCCTATTGACGGAGCTCTTCTTGTTGTCTTCTTCTCCTTTCTATTTCTTCCATAGAAATAAATAGGCATTGAGCTTTTACTTTATAAGGCTTCAGTTTCGACCCATTAATGGTTTCAGAGACTATTGTCCTATCCAAATTTTGCAATTTTACTACACCATTTTTTATCATTTCTACAACTTTAAAAGGGACCAAGCATAGTGTTTGCAGCTTTCTTGGCTTGATTTCTCTCTTTCCATTATATTTTAGAACCAAGTCACCCTGTTTCAATTCCAACTTCCTAAGGTGCTTGTCATGCCACAACTTCCTTCTTCGCTAGGCTGCTTCTATTGCCCATTGCGCTATAACTCTCTTTTTGTCTAGTCGAATTAATGCCACAACCCTTTCTTGATCTCCTAGCTGGTTTTCCATCGCTACCCTCAAACTGGGTATCAAGAATTCTATTGGCACTACTACCTCCTGGCCATACATCAACTGGAATGGTGTATGATTTGTTGTGGGCTTAAAAGTTGTCCTATATGCCCATAGGACTGATGGCAACTTTTCCTCCCAATCAGCTCCTTCAATTCCATAGGTTTTGTAAAGGGTGGATACCAAGATCTTGTTCGTTGCCTCCGCTTGCCCTGCTTGCCCATTTTCTCTAGGGTAATACGGACTTGACAATGAATGCAAAATCTTGAATTCCATTGTTAGCTTCTTGATAACTTCGTTTACAAAGTGACCGCCTCTATCACTTGTCAATTGTAGTGGAATCCCAAATCTTGTAATTACTTGCTCATACAAGAATCGAGCTATAATCTTTGCTGAATTATCTGGTAGTGCCCTTGCCTCTACTCACGTTTTTAGGTATTTAGTTGCTACTACGATATATCAACACTTCCTCCTTTGACTTGTCCTCAAGGGACCCACAAAATCCAAGCCCCATCTCTCAAATAATTCCTGAGGTTGGGATGGGTGTAATGGCATGAAGTCTCGATGTAATGGCTTACCAACTCTTAGACACGTATCACATGCTTGCACATACTCCTTTGCATCGTGATAGAGGATGGGTCACCATAGCCCTGCCAGAAGCACCTTACTTGCGGTTGCACCTGGTCCCATATGCCCTTCGACCAGTCCTTTGTGAGCTTCTTTTAGCGTTACCCTTCCTCTTCCATTACACATTTTCTGTGTATTCCATTTGGTCCCAACTTATATAGTAATCTTGCTATTATTTGGAAAGGTGTTGACTTCATGATCACCTTCCTCTTCTCTGTTGTCGGCATCTTCGTGGGGAATTTCCCTGTGGATAAATATTCTCCTATTAACTTATACCATGATGGTATAATGCTTATTGTAAATAATTGAGCATCAAGAAACTTGTCTAACACTCTTGCTCCTACAGGTGCTCTTGAGATAATCCTTGATAATTGATTCGCTATCACGTGCTTCTTCCCAGGTCTGACCACTACCCAAAACACAAATTCCTATAATTGACGAGCCACCTACTAACTTGTTCGTGTATAACCGGTTTATTGATTAAATACAACAAAGCTTGATGATCAATTTAGAAGGCGAATGGGTTGGCAAATAAATAGTGCCAATAATTCTACACTGCATATACCCTTGATAGTAATCGGCTTGCAAAATAAATAGGCTGATCTAGCCTAAATTGTTCTTCTTGGGCCAATGCGTATCCAATCATAAAGTTGGACATGTCTATGTGGACATGAAATTCCTTATCTGGATCTAGAAATATTAGGATGGGACTGCACAAGCTTTGCCTTCAACTTGTCGAAGGCTTTTTGATGTTCCTTCATCCACTTGAAGGGAACATTCTTCTTTGTTAATGAGTCCAACGGGTAGGACACATGGGCAAAATTCCTAATAAACCTCTTGTAGTATCCTATAGATCCCAAGAAGGTCTTAAATGAATTCACATCATGTAGTTCTTCAATATTTACAATGACGTGAATTTTATTAGGATTTGTCTTCAACCCTTCTTTACAGACTATGTCCTAACAACTTGCCATATGTCATCATCAGGTGACATTTTGTCGGGTTCAAAGCTAACTTGGCATTCCTGCATAACATTTTGCATTCCTCTAATGCTGGCAAGTGCTTGTCTACTTTTCCCTATATCGACCAATCATCCAAGAAGGCTTTGAACTATACTATCACCATGTGGTCGAATATATACAAAATTATTCTCTGAAATATGGTTGGGGCATTACACAACCCAAATGCCATCCTATTGTAAGCATAAATGGCATTCTCTATGAGAAATTTTGCCTTTAGCTTATCCTCTTTTGCAATGCTGACCTAATTGTAGCTGGAAAACTTATCCAGAAATGAGTAAATGTCGTGTTCAACTACCTCCTCCGAAATGGAATTAGTGAAGGGAATCGAGAGGGGATCGTTTGTGGTTATTGCATTAAGACTCCACAAGTCTATGCATATGCAGATTCTATTTGTCTCTTTCTTCAAAGTAATCACGATTGGTGACACGCACTTGCTCACCGCAACTTTGAAGATTATGCTGACATCCAACATCTTCTCAATTTTCACAATCCCCAAAGCTGCATACTTTGGGTTCATTTTGTACAGCCTCCTTCTTACTGGTAAGGCACCTGGGATCAATTGAATCCTATGAACACAAAACTCTAGAGGTATCCCTTTTAAGTCTTTGTACGTCCATGCGACGACATCCTTATACTGTAGGAAAATTTTGTAAGTTGTTGCTTTTAACACTAGGTCCTAATCATCTCCAAAATGGATTATCTTACGATCTTCCTCCGTTCCCAAATTCACTTCTTTTGCCACATTTTTTGGGTGTGCTGGTTTTGCACCAATTTCAGCATCACCAATTGTGTATTCTGCAAAATTCTTGGGAAAAGTCCATTTCTCTTCATCCCCATCAATTTTCTTGATGATCTTAGCTTTTTCATCATGGGTTTCTTGAGTCTCCTCTGTCTGAATGCAGAGGCAGGTGGGCTGAAATATTTCATACTCCTCCATTTGCCAATGGAGAAGTCCACTATCTAATCAGTTTTCATCCTCACTACACTCTTCTAGGTACAACATTCCTTTGTCATTTGGCTCGTATTGATTATCTTCTTTTGAAGAACTTCCTGACTCATCTGTTGTGGCCAAATATTCACTGACCATTTGGTTCTTCAAATTAATCATATACTTATGCTGTCCTTTCTTAAATGTCAATTGGTCCTTTTACCAATTGTGATTCACCTTGGCCATCCTCTCCCTAGCTATGCATCATATGTTGGTTTTTGCATTGTGATCACAACAAAATCCATGATGAATTCTTGTTATGCAATCTTTACTTTTGAGCCGTCGAGACTTCTTTCATCTCAATCTTGTATTGGTCCACGTCGTATAGCTTGAAACCCGATGACCATAGAAATGGAGTCTTTTCATTTCTTTTTCGAGAGCACATTTACATTCGATTCACCATCAACAACTTGTGTCAACTTATGATTAAGTATCTCAATATGAATTAATGCTGGCTTTTTCCCAACATCGATCATTAATACTATTGGATCAATAAAGTGATCCTTCTTCTTGACTTCCTCCTTTGGCTGGCTCTGCACCTTCATCACTCTTTGTGGCTGTAGTTCTCCTATAACTGCATGCAACGACGGTATGGCACCAAGCAAACTTGCCACTTTCACTTCTACTGTTGTATTCAACACTTGTGTTGACACCTCCTCTGAGCCCAATGGCTTCTTTAGCTTCCTTTGCTCTGCCAATTGTTCTTGCTTAGCTTTCTCAACTTCTTCTATCACCTTTTGTGCCTCTTGCCATCTTTCCTTTTCTATGGCAGGTTTAGGATGCTCATCCTTTTTCTCCTGACTTCTTGTAACGACAAGTACATTATTCTTCGTTGGCTTGTTTTCAGTAGGAGGCTCTTTTATGTCGAGAAAATTGACATTCTACGAGTTACTTGTACTCGCCTTTTCTGGGCAATTTGCTTCCTTATTGATTGTCTGGACCGCACCATCGACACATGTGTGATACATTATTTCTTGTTGTTCCTCCTATTTGAGGGGCAGGGCAATTCTTGGTAAAATGCCCCCATTCTTTGTAATTGTGACATTGTATGATCGATCTACCATACGAATCATATTGTAATCAACTCTGGCCTCCTTGTCGATTGTCCTAGTATTGCCTACCTCCTCAACAATTATTCCTATAGCCGCCATTGGTTGCACCTTGTCCATTCCTTGGAGTGTTCTGTTTTTCTTCTTCCTCTTGCATCGTCATAGTCTGGTGCCTTGCTCCTTTCAAATTGAATGGACAATCGGTAACCGGATGTCCCAATACATCGCATATATTGCAATATGCATTCTTTGGACAATTCACATTGGTGTGTCCTTCAGACTTATAGTCTGAGACTCTGAACACCATATGTCTTTTTTGTCCTTCTTTACTTCGCCTTTGACTTCTTTGATCATCTTATTAAACTCTTTATTTATAGATTGGATAGCATTTTATACCTTGTCCTTGGTATCATTATCCAAGTCTTCACTCATGGCATGGCCTACAATCCCAACCGCTGTTTGCTTTGCCTTACTCTCAAAGTTTCTCGCCCTCTCTTTTGCTTCTGCGTATGTTGAGCAGGGTACAATCTTTATCTTTTTCCTATACTTAGGCAACAATCCATCTATAAACCATATCTTAACCATACCATCGGTTGGTTTCAACTCCATTTTATTTTTGAGATGTTTTAATCTTCTACTGTAGGTTTTGATATGCTCATCTTTCTTTTGTTTCATGGAGTATATTTCTGTGATGATCTCTGTATAATATCTCAAAGGTCGGAATTCTTGTTTGAATTCCTCTATCATAGTCTACCATGTAGCAAAAGGTGGTGTGCCTTCTTTTTTCAAGTACCAATCTATTGCAATACCTCACAATGTAGCTGGAAATAATTGCAACCATTCATCGGGATGTCTTACCTCGTTTGCCTTCCAAATGGTGGTGCAAGTGCCTATGTGCCTTGTTGGGTCTTCTTTCCCTTCTCTTGTGAAGGGTGGGCATTTTTGCTTGCCCGCTCTATTTGCAACGTGTGCCATTAAGTGGTTCTCCACTTCCTTGTCACTTGATGATGACTCTGATGATATTTCAGCCCAATGCCTTTCTGTTGTTGGTGGTTCTACTTGCTATTCTTTTGTTGGTGCTTCAGTCCTAGGCACTTCATCTCCTTGTAGTATCTCTTGACCTTCAATTCCTTCTTCAAATAGTCTCCTTCCAAATTCCAATGCCTCCTCACTTTGCTACCTTCTTCACGAGTAGACGAGATGTGGTTCCATAATACTTTTCTAAGCACTCATGTGCAATTGCTTTGGTGCCTAACTCCCGTCTTCTGCACCCCTTGGCAAACTCCTTCCTGCTTGCTTAGGTGTCACCATCCATGCCTCGTTTCCTTGTGCACTTTCTATGTTGGCATCTTATGCAAATGTTTTCTTCGACTATTTGATGTTGCTCTCCTTGCACCTCGTCTTCTATGATCAACAACAACGTTTTCCACCTTTCACTTTCTTACTCTTTAGTATTGGTTCCTCTATTTTTCTTGATTGCAGTACTGAATTATTCACGTTCCTTCGTTGAGTGATCCTCATGCTCCTTCTTACGGGCGCTTGATCCTCTCTGCAGTCTCGTCTCCTGCATCCTCGCAGAATTGAATTTGTCATATACCTTTCTTCCCTTCACGCGTATCTCTCTTCTCAGTTGGACCTTGCTCGTTCCGACAACAACACGATGCCAAATGTAGCACAAGTGGCGGTATTCCTAGTGATGGGGTGGTGACAGGTTCAGGATCTAAATGTCGTTACAATCATGAGACTGAAAATACCATTGTACAACATAGCTTAAGCTTGTACGATCTCGACTGAACGATGACCCACTCTGTCATACAACTCCACTAGTCGTACAATGCACTCTATCATACGATCCTTCCTGTTGTACAACACAACATTTGTAAGATTTAGCCTTTTATACGATCTCTCTTTCGTACAAGTCAATACCTTGGTAGGATTTGTCTATTGTACGATACAATATAAGGCCAACAACAATCTTCTCGGCAGTCGTATAATGATGACTTTGTATGATATCACACACAAAGTCACACTTAGCCAACAAATCCAATGTGGGCAACACTCCTCTGTGTTCCCTCGTATGACTCAACCATTGTACGGTATGCAATCGTACAACCTGCAATTGTGTATGGTTGCCAATTTCTTGTTGTTGCAATCAATCGTACGGTCAACTACAACCCTACTAAAACCTACAATTGCTATAATCCTATTACAATGCAATGCCAACTACCCGATTCACCACAACAATATTTTATATACTTTGCATTACCAAATGGGATACAACAGATAACAACCTAACAATCACATACACGTGCATTAATTGTATTGCTGCAAACAGCAAAGAGCTTATGCAATTACAATGGCTTCTATGGCCAAGTATAACAATGACATTTTAAATAGTAGCAATCTCATCATGCTCACAATCTGCTTCTAGCACCAACCAGACTTCAATAGCAATCCACCAACATCAATAGGTTGCTCTCTCTTGGGATCAATATCAATCAAAATGAATGAGGAAGTCTTATGAAGCCTAGCCTAGGCCATTCCAAGCGGTTCCCAGGACAACACGTCATTTACAACCTCCTCCCTCGATCATGCCTTAATTAATTTCACTTTTCTAAAGTTCTAAGTCACTTTTATTAAACTAAATTTCATGCTCATTTTGCCTAATTTCAGCTAATTCCATTTAATTTGCACTTTTATTTACATTTGACTTCATTTCACATGCATTTTGTCAAACAAAATTGTCAACAAAACTTATCAAAATTGCAAACAACTTTTTATGCAACTTTTCATTTCTTCTTCTTCTGCGAAGCAAATTTGCCGCTCAGCAGTTATGTAAACAACCGCTTTTACTTAGCAGTATTTTTTTCTTTGAATAAGAGCATCCAACTTAGTTTGTTCTGCTCGTGCTCTCATGAGTAACGTTCTATTTATATTTAGAATGATGCCTTCATTGTCATTGATTTGTCTTCTTCTTGAGTAACTTCGACCATCAATCAATCTTCTTTCAATGATGCCTCCTGTGATGGATCTTTCCACTACAATTCTTTCTCACGTTTTCAGTCTATTTTGTTACTTAGAACAGAAGGGTTCGTGTTTTCATTGTTTTGAATTTGTTGCACTTTCATGTATATTCCACTCTTTTGTTGAAACAAAATTTCTTCAATAATTTGATTTGCTTGCAATCCAATGCTTCTTCTCTTTGCCTTTAGTGAACTCCTTGCAATTTTGGAAAGGTTTCAATAACATTTTAATGTTTCAAAATATGTTTGCAGCTGCTTGGCAGGAATTTTATCCTTCACCTTTGGCCTTGGAGGTTTTCTCTATTCTTTGTGAGCTCTCAATGCTCTTTGATTCAGCTGCTTGAAAATTTCTTGCAATTCTTTATGAAGCTTCAATGGCTTCCTTTCTTGTAATTTTTAAGGAGCTTCTATGCTTCCTTTATGCCTTTAAAATGACAATTCTTCAGGGGAAACTTAGGATCCTTCTTCCTTTTTGCTAACTTGACCATGTTGTTACTTGCAGGCTTTTGCCTTTTTGGTCTTTGGTAGGGGTTATTCACCCTAAGACCTATTATTCACCATGGAATTTTGCTTCACGGAGATGATTACCTCTTTTTTTTATCAAGTTTTCTTTAATCAATCTTCAATAGGGTTGTTTTACCCTTGAAACTACTTTTCTTAGATAGAGTGCTCTTTTGTCTTCTCTGTGTCGAAGCTAGAGGAGGATCAAAAGGAGAGTTTTTCTTCCTTCTACCTGCTCTGATACCACATGTTAGGATTCAATTCTTTGATGATGTATTATGAAAATGAAAGGTATTTAAATACAATGGTTGCCCAAATAAGTCATAACATCCTTCAACTAATTCTACAACTACTTATCCCTTAGTGAACCTCACAAACCATATGTTGAGTATTTACTCAATTTACATACACATCATTCATGATGTAATAACTCCTAACACTTCTTGCCATTTCTCCTTCTTTGCAGGGTTTTCCCAATGCATGTTTATCCTTTTGTGCTTGTTCTTGGTCTACTTGAGGCTCTTTTGTGTCAATAAAATAGTCATCTTGTGAGTTGCTCATGCTCACATTCTTTGGATAGTTTGCCTCCTTGTGGTTGCCAAGTCCTCACCATCTATACTATTGTTCCCAGTTCCTCCTATTGGAGGATTCGTACAATTGTGTGCGAAGCGTCCCCACTCTTGACATCTTCTACATTGAATGATTGGCCTTCCATCAAAATTAAATTGCAATCATCCTTCTCCACCTACTGTTCGATTCCTTTCTTGCAGTTGTTTTCTCCCTTGACAGTTGTTTTGATATTCGCCACTTGTTGCACCTTGTCCAATTTTTGAAGTGTTGGATTTTTCCTCTTTTTTCTCCTTTTGCACCATTGTCCAGTGCCTTGCATTTTGAAAGGGCAATCTGTAACAGCATGACTTGTAGTCTCAAAAATATTGCAATATGGTTTCTTTGGATAATGACATTGGTGTGACCTTCTGATTTACAATTAGAACACCAAATATCATTCTTCTCTTTCTTCTTTTTGGCCTTTCCGTCATTTATCACTCACTCTAGGTCCTTTCACGTGGCTTTTATGGTAGCACTAAGATCATCACAATCACTATTAGAATCATCCCACTCATGGCTCGTACTTCCTCCTCTGACTATTGCCCTCTTCATTTCACTCTCTAGGTTCAGTGCTCAATCGAATGCTTCTTGGTATGTGGTTCACGAAACCACCTTCATTTTCTTCTTGTACCTTGGCAATAGTCCATCTAAGAACCATTGCTTTTGCAACCCATCTATCGACTTAGCCTCCATCTTGTTGATGAGAGTTCCTTTAGACGATGACTATATGACTTGACGTTTTCGTCCTTTTTTTTGTTTTGTTGAATATATTTTCCAATGACCTTTGTATCATCACAAAGCAATCTAAACTCCTTATTGAATTCATTCTTCAACTCGGCCCAATCCATGAAGGGTTCATCTCTCTTTAAATGCCAATCAATTGCTACTCCACACAACATTGTTGGGAGCAATCTTAGCCATGTATCTTGGTCAGTAACTCCATTCGCATTCCATATTGTGTCATGTTTCGATATGGCGTTCAGGATCCTCTCTTTCATGTCTAGTAAATTTGGGACACTTTTGCTTGCCCGTAGCTGTAGCAATATGTCCATTTGGGGTGGTTTTTCGTTGATCTCATCTCCACTTAATGAACCTTTTGTTGACAATCGATCATCTACAAACAATCTTTGCCCGCTTGTCAGTGCGCTTACACTCTGCGATCTCTTTTGCGAATACACAAGCATCAGTTTTGGTATCTCAAGCACACTCTCCCACAGTTGCCCTTGTGTTTGACTCCCATCCTCTGGATATCTAGGCATTCACCCCCACACATGTGCTAGAGTCACTAGTTGTTTCACCTTGTCTTGTGCACAATCCATGTTGGCGCTTGCTTCACCACTTGCACGAACATTGTCTTCAATTGGATCTTCATCTCCACTCAATGAACCTTTTGTTGACAACTGATTGTTTATAAACAATCTTCGGCCGCTTCCTAGTGTGCTTACACGCAACAATCTCATTTGCAAATACACAAGAATCAGTTTTGGTCTTTTAAGCACACTCTCCCACAACTATCCTTGTGCTTGACTCTCATCCTCCCTTGCACATGTGCTGGAGTCACAAGTTGTTCCACCTCATCTTGTGCACAATCCATGTTGGCGCTTGCTTCACCACTTATGTGAACATTGTCCTCAACTAGATATTTGTTTGCGCATTGCGCCTCCACTTGCATGTCATCATCCGTCAAAAACAATGTTTGCCACCTTTCACATCCTTTGTTGGAACTTCCCTTCTCTTGAGGGTTCCACACTCGCTCTACCTCTGGCACACGTATCTCCTCACTAGCAAGCCCTGTCAACACTTCGTCGCCAATATGCTAATATGTTTTGCTGGCATGCAGTTGCTTGCCTCCAACATTCAAGTCTTCCACGTGCTCCACATGTTCACTCTCTCCTTACTCTTGTTGTGTGATCCTCAAGCTTCATCTTATCGACTTCTCACTTGTCCTTCCACATCTATGTTGCCCACGTCCTTGTGTCAAGTCATTTGTAATTCACCTTCTCATGTCTCCAAGATCCATACAGTCACTGATTCGAACTTCAGATAGCAACGATGCCAAATGTGGCATGGCAGTGGTATTCCATAGTTGAAGGAACAAAAAAGGAATGATAGAGTAAATCAGAAACACAATTCATCAACATGCAATCAAATAAACACTCACGGCCTTGTATCTCACTCCAAATGATGTGCATGCATAGTTTACTTATCCTTGTCAGCCTTGCACAACATAACAAGTTAGACAACCTTGTTTGTAATTCAAACGACCTTGGCTTTGCATGGGACGGCATGGGTCAACATTCCAGATGGCCCAATTTGTATGTTTATAGAAATAGAATAAAGTGAAAACAGTTTGGATAATCTGTCTACAACAATGACAATCACTTGCAATCACATGCAAAATGCTTACATATTCTACACAATAATGTCTAAATGGAATTATTATTATCAGCAAGGATACATGTCTGGTATACAATGCAAATAGCATGAAACTCCTCTATTCTACGTACTCTTCTTTGTATGTCTTTGTGCATACCCCTTTGAATGAATGAGGAGTCCTATTTATATGTTTGGGAGGTAGTTACTTCCTTAACTATCTATCCGACACTGTAGGTAGGGAAATTGACATGTTTGCATAATCAATGAATAAGTGTGTTGAAAGTCAAGTACACATATATTAAGATTTTTGATATATTTGTTGTTATAATGCCGCGATGTAATATTGTATGTGACAATGTGTAATGTTGAGTGAAGTATTAGTAATGTACGTATATGTCATAAAGTCAGTCATGAAATGAAATGTAAATGTAAGTCAAATGCATGTCAAATGTAATTTAAGAAAATGATGAGGTGTTGGGTAGTTAGTAAGTTGGAGGATGCAACTACCTCCTTAGTTGTATAAATAAAACCCTCCCTCATTTATGTGTTGTTGGCATGGAAGGAAAGGTTGGTATGGTACATGGGTATCAAGGTTGGCATGGTATTGTTGTATCAGGCCATTTGAAAGTTGTTGCAAGCCATCTGAATGTTGTTGTAGACCTTTTGAGATGCTGTGCTAGGCCGTCTGAATGTTGTGCCGGACCATCTGAACTGCTATGTTGGGCAGTCAGATATATGTTGTGTGCATAGTATATGCATTGTAATTGTAAGTTATTCACATTGTATATTTTGTTCATTTAAGTGGTAATGGAATTATGTTGCAATATGTTGTATTCCATTTCTACATTCTAGCATTGTTGCTTGTTCAAAGTTGGGTCATCCATTTCTACATTCTGGCACCGTTGCCTATTCGAAGTTGAGCAATCCATTTCTACATTTTGGCATCATTGCCTGTTCGAACTTCGGTTATCCATTTCTACAGACACATCATCTCTTGCATATATCTTACATTACATTTCATTTTGTTCTTTACTACATGACTTATTATTTATTCATACATTCCTTTAAAACACTTTATTGTACGTCACAAAACTACTACATTCAAAATTGCATTGTGCACATACTTGAATTCACGTTATACATTATGTACGAGGTGCTGCATGAGATGGCACCACGTCTAAACTAGAGCCTACAATGCATACTTACAGATATAATGGGGCAGGTGGGCAGTTATGCAAACATGCCAAATCATTTTCCTACAAGGAGACGTCGTACCTTCGATGGCCACTCTTGTGCTAGTTGAAACTTTGATGCTTGAAGATTCTTTGATTGATTGTGCAGGCCCTCTAGATGGGTTTGTTTTGAGTTTGTGCTTGGGCTGCCAATTCTTTTTTCTAAATCAGATGTTTCAGCTTTGATTTCCTCTTTTCTCTCAACTAACTTGATCCATCTTGGCAACCCCACTTTGCCTGTGGCTCAATCCCTTAACCCTTGGTCTCCATCAGAGTTGGCCCAATGGTCTTCATAATATGGTTTGTGCTTGAATCAGATATCACATCGATTGGGTTATGAGGCCTTTATCGCTCCTTTCCTATTGGAATTTGTTCTTTCTTTTGTTGCTTTGAAAGAGAAGGCTTGGATTTCTGCCTTGAGGTTGTTGATGTCTCTAGTGGGTTTGCATGTATATTCTCGAGCTGTGAAAGGAAATTTGGCTGGTCCTTTCAAGTGCTTACCAGTGCACTTCTTGTAGAAGTGAAGCACTAGCCTACAGAATTCCATCAGGTCCAAGTCATCAATGGGTCTTATGGGGAGGGACAATGACTTACTCTCTTGCCCATACACTTTGATATATGAGAATGTATTTTCGTATACATACAAATCAGCATAATGGTGAATAGCTTTCATGGCTACATCTAAGAATATAGCATCCTGGTCTCCTGTCAATTCTTCCATTGTTGACCAAAGAAAATGATCATGAATGAATGCCCCATTACAATGCCAATTTTGGGCATAGAACATGGGGTAACACTAGGACACTAGAAACCCTTTTCTGATTTTTCTTTTTGATGCCAAGATGACTAGCATTAGGGTGGAGAAAGTACCCTATTCCCAAAATGGAGGGTATATCCATGGGTTCACATATTTCACTGTGTATGATCTCCAAAGGTTGTGCAGAACGCTACGATGCTTCTCTAGAATACATCCCTTGCATGTGCCACTGAAAGGGTAAATATGAGGAAGTGCAATGGCCATTTGATGATGACTCATGTATCTTAGTGATCTAATTTTAAAATGTCCAAGCCTGTGGTGAAACCTCAATAAAATTTAAAACAAGCATGAAGACATAAAATGTCTTTGTAGTGAGCACTTGTGAGAGTTGAGTTAGCAGCTCTTCACTAAATAATTCTGCCTAGACAATTGGTTTCTTGTCTATGATTGTGAGCTTGAGAAAATTAAACATCCATGGTTCGAGATATCTAGTTGCCTTCCCACTAGTCTGGCTAAGGAGGACAATGGAATCACTGACTTGTTCAAGAATTTTGTTTTCTAGAATTTGAGAATGGCTTGCAAGTTTTTTGGTTTTCTCTTGACCAAACAATTTTTCCTTGTGTATTTGAGGAACTCTTGCTTCCTTTCTTGTCATAATTTTTAGGCTTGCAACTTATTCAGGGACACTGCATCATCCGCAGAAGATTCCAAATTGAAAAATGAAGATATCACATAGGGTTTGGTGTTGGCAAAAAGCTTTTGTTATTGGGAGAAAAAATATTTCCTGTTGAAGGGTCCAAACATTGTGTGCATTATAACACTAACTCTGGGCAAGAGAAGGTGTCCTCAAATATTGAAATGTTAAGGATTTCAGAGTTCAATTTTTTGTATCTGCATCTAGAGGGACATCTGTCACTAGTGTTTTATGACTATCCATGGGCATTACAGTGTTAGTTATTTCAGAAAGTTCAGGGTGAATTCTCATGGTCTCACGAGGAGTATATTTCCTTTGATGGAGATGAGGATACTAATAATCTGGATGTGCTTGTGACCATGTGCATTTGTTCGCATACACATCCACACATCAAGAAGAATAGTGCCCTTAGTCATACAGGCCTCAAATAGTTTGAGTTAAGTGTATGTGTGGGATGCAGGATGCGGAGTTGTAGATGACATTTGGCATATGACATGCAGAAGTCTGCGGATTCGAGATGGAAGAAGTCTGCGGGGCAAGAAGAGTCTCGTGGACTGCAAAGTTGCAATCAGCAATTGACCACTTACAAATTACATGACAAGGAAGAACTTGTGGCCCACTGGATAAATGGAGTCCACAAATGAGACTTTTGGTGAAGTGGCCTATTGTGGGATGCGGAATGCCAAAGACGGCCTTGGTTATATCTATTGTCTTCTCCGCGTCCTATGAGATGCGATATTTCCACAGAGTCACTTAGTCATGTTGAATATGCAAGAACTGGAAGTGGAGGTACTGTGACTATAGTCCACAAAAGATAGGACTGTAGATTGCAGACTATGATATGTGAGATGGATTTAGGCTAAATGAAGGTTGGTAAGTTAATTGTTGCAGAGATCTCACAACCCACAAGGAAACGAATCCGTGAGGGCATGGTTCAAGGGTTTGGCAAAATTGAGGAAGTAGGAGGAAAGGTCGACACACATTTATGCATGCTAGTACAAGACAACGAATCATTCCAATGATGGGAGGAGAAGTCCACAAGCTTGGTTTAAGTTGTTAATTGGACAAGGGGAGATAAAAGCAGACTGGGAAATTCCAGGACCGAAATTGACCACTTATATTGAAATCTTACCTTTGATCCAAAGAGGGAGTAAATCAGAGCAGACATGCATGCACTATGATTATTAGTGGAGTTTTCTATAAAATGTGAAGTTTTTTATACATATTTATATTTATATTTACTTGAGACATTTAATTAAATAAAAATACTTAATTTCTATTTTTTTTGTTAATTTTGTTTAGATCTCTTTGTTAATTATTTTTAAAATCCTTGTTGAACTCCAACATGACCACCTGGTAACTTAGATGATAAGCTGTTAAAAAGTATTTATATTTTCTTTTAAGTTGCTATATAATGAATGGAAGCCTTAAGAGGAAAAGAATCATCTTTAAGGATGGCATCTGTTTCTTGCACATACTTGAAAGATCATTCTCAGTTGTCTTAACTGCATTGCCACTAAGGCCTTATCTTTTCTTCTTTTGCAGTAATTAGCAATCATTTGTAGCAAAATCTTTTTCACCCATCAAAATCTCTTACACACATTTACTATTCATTCATAAAGTAATTTCAGGGCAACAACTTCCAAAATTTATGTAATGGAAACAACTGCTTTCAGCTTAGGACTTTTGCCATTCTCAACCAAACATCTTTTGTAGTAATGTTTTCAAAATACCTCATCTCAAGAAATGCTATTTCCTTGAAGGATTGATTCTCATCATCATTTTTACGGTTGTCTTCATCTCCATTATTTAATATTAGGAAATATCTTCATCTCCAAACATCTTCCGTGTCATTGAAAATATCTTTTCTTTGCTTGATAAACCATTATTTAGAACTATTAAAGCAATCTAGATTTTATTTCTAGTGCATATAGATGAGTTAGGTGTTGTCCAACTTTATTTTTTAAATGGGAAGGGAATATGAAAACATCATCAAGAGTATATAAGAATAATGTAACTCCATACTGCTCAACATAATAATAACAACAATGTAATACCATTTTACTCAATATATTTGCCTATTATGGTGCCTCCATTTCAATCATCTTGACCTACATAGCATATTATATTATCCTGCAATCTTTGAAGTAATCCCAAGGTGTGGATATCACTGGAAGACAAAGCCAAAGCCCAGAACTCACAAAGAATAGACAAAGACAAAGGCACTAGAAAGACAACAAACACTTTTAAGTTACCCAAATGATAATGATCATCCCATGAACATGAGTTAGTACCCTTCTGATACGTTTTTTCATATACTAGTTGGCATTTTAATTGTAAATGTTTGTGTATTTTAAAAATGTAATGGATTCAAAGTGTATTTGGAGTATGTGCAAAGAAATTACAAAATACATTAGGAGGCATACTATTACTGAATGTTCTTTCCCGGACTTTTAAATATATGTGTATGTTGATTTTTTCTCAAAGACAATGCATTTGTGGTTATTTTTCTTTGATCTTTTTGGAGAGGGAGATGTGACTGCAAATCAAGATACTAGTGGTGATATAACTTGTTATCTGTGTTGTCTAAACATCCTTACAGAATGTACAAGAGGCTGACAGGACTGCAGATGGCTTTTATATTCGTTCCGGAATCACCGTTGTCCTAAAAAATTCAACAATCAAGGATGAGACTGTCATATGAAAAGAAGATACCAACAAAAAGTTACAAAGTTCTGCTATCTATGTAATCTTAGCATGGTTTTAAATCATTCTAAAATGAATGAGTTCAAGAGATTGGCCTGCTGTTTGTAAAATCACAACTGAAAATGTCTTTTTGTTTTCATTTGTTCCAATGTATAAGGAAGAGAACTAGAACTGAATAAGCTGAGAAATGGTGTAAATGTCTTTTTGAGCATATATGGCAAATAAAATCTCATTCTTTTATTTGTTTATTTTATTTTCTTCATTTTTTCATAGCCAACAATCAAACTGTCTCTGTGATTAGTAACATTGTTAGAATTAATTTTTATTGACTTAAAAATTTTCATCCTTTTGATGAGATATTGTTTTTAGAACAATTACAACAAAATTTTGTTTTTTAGGATAATATCTTGTGCAGCAATATTCTTCCATAAAGCTCAAGCCATCACATGATTTTGTGAGACTATTCTAAAGAAAAGTGAAATCTTGTTCACCTTCGAATATCTAATATTTGGTCACCATCTTCATTCTGTTTACAATGTACATCCTAAAAATATTGTTATTATTGTTATTATTATTATTAAATAAGTGATGTGTGGCTTCCACTTGGGGCCACTCATGTCAAAATATCAAAACACTAAATTTGTTGTCAGATCAATAGACCATATCTAGCTTAGCTTGCCTTTCTATCAAAAACAGTGTTCCTCTTTCTTAGACTGCCATGTTTCATTAAGAGATAAAATAACCCTTAATCATTTACTTTCAAAATTTTGAATTTTGCCAAGATGAAGATCAACACCAAGATTGGTTGAATTGTCACTATAGATTAATGTTAGTGCTTGGAAGTTGGATCCACTGGAGCTCCTTTCTATCTTGGTTGTACCTTGACTTCTAGCTCTCTTTTTTTTCATTACTTTTAGTATGTTAGGGTTTATCCATTTTGGGCAATCTTAAGGGCTGTAATTTTATCCCATACAATTGCTTCACTTTAGAGTAGTTTACACTAGATTCTTGTAAGAAGTGACCTGGCCTCTGCATGGCTGTTAGTGGAAGTTCCATATGATTCCAAGTGAGGAGAATTTTGCCTTCATTATTCCAAAAAACACCACCCCTGCTAGGTTTTCATGAATTTCCTTAGCAAAATTGACTTTAATGAATCTAGCTTATGGACATTTTTCAATTTACCATTAATCGACATAGATCCTTTGTGTTAGCTCCATTGTTGTATATGACCCTTGTATGTATATTCAATTCTTGAAACCAAGTTACTAATAGAAATCCATGATTTGGAATTTTTGCTAATAGCAATATTATATTTACCTTTAAACCTCTATAAACTAAACATGCTTGAACCAATGATTTTAATTTTAATTTTTTTTTTTTAATTTACATGGTGGAATCGGTAGCTGCCACGAATCCGGGCAGGCTATCCAGCTTTTATGGCCGCCACAGTATTTTGCACTGTCCACCCCAAAAGCCGCCACACAGATCTTCGCGCAATCCGCCCCTATAACCACCATGCCACAATCATTTTAAACATTTTACGCCGCTGAAAGCACCAAGAAAGGGACAAGCGTTCAGTCCGGCGAGGCCCGAGATTTGAACCTTGGACCTCCGCCCCCTTATGGGGTTTGGATGAACCAATTGGTCTACACCTCGGACCCAATGATTTTAATTTTTGGATAGAAAATAATAGGATAAATTTTCAATCAGGCATCAAAATAAAATTTTGTGGAATTCCTCTCTTTGACTAACCACCTAATATGTATCTTGATCAATTGCAAACTCTTGTTCATTGAACTCCTTGGTGTATTATTGGATTGATTGGTCTCTATTATATTGTAGTTTTTGGAAACACATGTACTCATCCTCGTAGTGATGCAAGGGGTAGAAATAATCATGCACCAACTTCACAAATGTTGTCCAGATTTTGATGGTCATTTTATCGGTTTCAAAAACCAGTCGGTAGAAAATTGTGCCTTTAGATGCTATATAGCCATGTGTCCAACTCTTCAACATTTATCTTGCTTGAGAAGATTGGAATGACGATGTTGGTCTAGACATTGAACAAGTTGTGCCTCTAAAAATGTACAAGTTTAGTAGATGTGGACAAAGTTTCAATATTGATCATGAGATCCCACTAGGGCATCTCAAATGAGCTTCTTCACATCCTACATTTTGATCTCCTTTGGTGATGACTTTTCCATATTTTGACATTTCTCTATGAATGTGGGATTCTTAAGGGTACTCAAACATGGAGCTTGATGAGATGCCTTTCTTTTGAAACCATGGATGTGTATGTGTGGGCATCTAGCGATAAAAGGTACATAAGGTTTTATTCTTAACAAGATTCGTAAGGTACATAAGAAGATATGCTGAGATGAAAGAAATCACATGAATGTTAAACTAATCTAATACCACCTAATTGTGCCATGGGGCCCAAGAAATCTTTCTGATATGAATGCAACATTATATATAGATAATGCAAACATAAATAAACTATAGAATAGTACAAAGTGCTTAGTACATGAGGTGCATGCCACAAGGTGCAAAGCACTTGTGTTAATGTAGTAAAAGAAATACAAAAGCTTAGGCACTACAAGGATAACTTAGGTTTGTAGCGTGGGAAAGATGGGAATGAAGAATAGAAAATGGATATCAAGATGACAAACAAAAGAATGGAAGAAGTTGAAGTAGAAGTAGCTTAAGATGATCCTACTCTTTATACAAAATGTAACTAAGTTACAAAGTAATTGTGATGTAAAACGGTTCAACTTCTCAACTAATCAAAAAATAATTTCAATGGTAGTTACAAAATTGTTTGTTTTGCTTTCTTTGCAACTATGACAGATTGTGAAGTGCAAAGTGGAAAGACTAGACATGCAAATGTGTCCCTTATGCATCGGGAAAGACACTCTTTGTGCATTTTGCATTTTGACAACGACATGTTGGTGCCACAAGTCTATCTATCTATGTGTGTTGACATCAATGAAATTGACACCAAGGCAAGGCTAGTGCCATTATGGTAATGACGTGAAAGGGTGGGTTGGTGTTGTTAGGAAGTTTGACATTGTATGAAAGAATATTCACTTATTTGGTGAGAATTCTGCATGGGCACCAAAGCCTTTGAGCTAGAAATATTATGGTGTCATAATTCTTGGAGACCTAAGCAACCCCTACTTTGCTCAAATTACCATTGACAATCTCAAAAGTGACATCATATATAGAGATTGATTAAAGTGTAATCTTGATGAGTTGTAGGCTTCCAACCATGGTTAAGAACCTTCCTTTCCAACCTACCAAACATGATTTCATTCTATCCAAAATTGAGTCTGAAGGGTCTTTTTTCATTTATTAGACAAAGGAATACACTTTGTTGATATCTAAGTTTACAAGCATACCTTGTTTTTTCCTCCTAGAATAAAGAGGATGTACGGCCTCTTCTACAATGATTATACCATCAAGAATTTGTCTACCATAAACAAAACCACCTTGTTTCTTTGAGATAACACAATCTAGAATGCTTTTCAATCTAGTTGCCATAATTTTTGAAAGTATCTTATAAATTTTATTACAAAGACTTGTTGAACAAAAATGATCAAAATATTTTGTCTCAATTTTCTTGGGAATTAATGCAATAAAGATGGCATTGATCTCACTTATTATACCCTTATTTTTTCCAAGGTTCGTCAACCATAGCCAATATATTTCTTATCAATAAATCTCAAAACTTTTGAAAGAAAATTGCAGTCTTTTTGTGATAATTGATTTAATATTTTTGAAAAGCTTACTTTGAGTCTCTTTATCTAACTTTTGATAGTCTCTTTGAAATACTTTTTAACTCTTCCTTTTGTAATATGTTATGGTAATTAGAAAGTAATTATTTTTCTTGCATGTAAGTATGATGGTCCATCCCATTGATATTTAATTTCTTCTTTGAGTTCAAATATGTTACCAAAAAATTTGGCACTCTAAATATGCACTTGTCCCTCTAGATATCTAATATTTTGAACAAACATGTACAAAGAAGAACTTCCAAACCTTGCTTCATCCCACCATAAGAGAAATATTTAGAATAAATTAAATTCTTGGAGCCACATAGACTAAAATTAAAATGGCTTTCAATGACCATTTTCCATAGATCACAGTTTCAAAAGAATAGCTTTATGTTTTACTTGTTCACAATAACATGTTTGAAGAGATTGTATAAGATAACAAAAATCTATACAATCCTTATATTATATGGATTTTTCCACTATGTCTATTATCCTATGTGTATTGAAAGTTTGAAGGAATAGCATCTGAAAGGCCATTTAAATTTGAATCATCTTTGAATTTGACATAAATAAGTTGAGTTTCTTCCCATATACATCCCAAAATTATAGTTGGAACATATACATTTATGACTCCAACTTTGATATTTTCATCTTTTATGTAAAAAGGACAACCCTACTACTTCTTGCTTTTAGCAATTGTCCATTCCATTTGCATTTGTACCATATTGTTGAAATACCTATTGAAGCTCCTATAGTAGAAATTGTTTGGCAATCCTCCATCTTCCAAATCTTTTTTAATGCATCTTTACATTCATCACTAATATTTATTTCTTGTATTAAAAACTGAAGACTATAACAACCAATTAATTGCACAATATTTCCTTTTTTATGGGTTTTATTAGACCCTTAACATTCCAAAATACCATTTTCATCATCAATTGTTATTCTTATTTTTGGGCTTAGCCCTACTTCTTATTAATATATGGTATTTATTTTTAGTTTCCCACACCGATATCCTTATGAGTTTCCTTTTCTCTTTATTCTTTCTTTGAGGGTCTTTCTCTCCTTTTTCCATTTCCACCAACACTTTCATCCTCATCAATCCCTTTTCTTTTTCTTGACTATTCATAATGTGACTAGTCATCTATAGGTTTATAGTTTTAGAGAACCTAAAGTCAAGGAATATCTTGGAAAACACATTCTTCTCTATGTTTTCCTAGAAGACAAGAACCACCATCCATAGTACTTATTTTCTTATGTTGCCCTAAAAATCCTAAATTGTAATGGATATTCTCCATGGTCCTTTCTTTATTATGTTGCTTTTGAAACCCTAAAGTACAAGGGGTAAACTCTATAGTATTTCATTTTGATTGTAAACAGATGATTTTCCACTCCTATGTTTTAAAATTTATCTTTACATCTTCCTTTGCACCTTTAATTATTTTGAATTTGAACTTGCATATTGTAATTCTTCATCCTTTGTATCCTTCTTTGTTTTTTCTAATGGTTGTTTCAAGTGAATAATGAAGCTCTTCACCATTTGATGATGCATATGAGATTTGTTTGCCACTTTTTTGGCAATGAAAAACCCTTGAGCTAAGCTAATTTCTACTATGACACAATCTTGTTTCTTCATCTTGAATTTTGTCACATGACCAAATATATTCATCTCTTATTGGATCATTTTCACTTCGCAATCTCTTGCCATGCAATGTTTTCATAATCCACTTGTTGATCACATTCTCTTAATTCAAATATGATGTTAATGATTTTTGGCAAAAACATTTAAAAATATCTAGGGGAACATATACCTAGTTATACACATATTTTTTCTCCTTAGTAGTTGATCCCTCATGGATGAACTGTCAAAGAGTACTACTAATATACTTCAAAATCTCCTCATTCTTAAGCTTATATAGAAGTCCAAGAAGGCGAACTCTACATTGTAATCATTTCAATAGTCTTTGTTTTCATAGAAAATTCTCCCTATGGTCTAAAATATAGGCCATCTCTCCCCAAACATGGGCCACCACCATTATTTTATCCCTAAATTCTAAATTGGAGAAGATGATAAAAAGTTCTTTTGGAAGGAAAGTCATGAATTAATTTGAATTAATCCCCACTTCAATTTAATTCACTTTTGAATATATAAAGAAAAAACTCTTTTTAAAACTTGCATATTAACCCCCTCTTTTTAAGAACCATTATATCATTCTTGATCATCTCATCCTTCATAATCACTTATGGTGAAACAGTTTCTAGAAAGAAATGAATTACCATTGATTTTAACTTCCTTTTGTCCTCAACTAGTGTATCCTTAATTCCAATTGCAACTAGATCATCCTTACTTTTAGTTAGGACTTCCATTTTTCTCATAAAGATCCTTTATTTTAAAAATCTCTCTGAAGAAATGGAACAAGAAGATGCGAGGCTCACTCCTTGCTTGCATTGGCTCTTATAATAATAATAATAATAGAATAACTACTATTTTTAGATGGTCCTTATGTTACACTTGAAAACAACGAATACATTTTTTTTGACTATTTATAATAATCGATGGCTTTGCTGATGTCAATATTTATAATTGATTTATCAAATGGTATGATCTCAAATGGTTAAATACCTCAACATTTAAGGAGAATTCTAGGTTTGAATCTTGCAAGGTGATAAATGCATAATTGCCAAAAATATTGTTACAATGTCATATGTGGTCATGATGTAATACAAGTAGGACTAGTTTCAATCCCACATAACAAATTACAAAATACATTGATAATTGATTTATTTTCCATCACTCATGCTTGTTAATAAGATGATATCATATGCATAATATGCTTACACTTGATCCTAAGTCCATGCATTGTTATAAGTTCCACCCTTACCTCTAATTGTTTGTAGGGCTCTTCAAGGTGCCTACCCAAGGGATTAGAACCTTAGCTTAAGATGTGAAACTCCTTAGCTTAACACCACATATTCCAAAATTACTTCTTAATCTGAATGAGGGACATGGAGAGACCCTTATTAATTATCTCCCCTTAAGGGACATTCTTCTACTCCAAGACATGTATTTACACAAAAGGCATCTTAGGCATGGCCTTGGCCAGGATATATATTGTCTACTTTGTTGATGGTACATAGATTAGATCAAGCATTGACATAGTGCATCTATATTTTGATGTATTTAGTGCATTGATGAAACATTGGATTATGAACAAGCTTAATGGAGCTTCAACTGTCACAAAGAAGTGTGATTGAAAATTGGTGTGGAATTTCTAATTGCTCCAAAACCATGAGCACCCATCAAAGGTGTTTAGTTGCCTCATTAGTAGTATGCTATTCAACTTTCATAAAAAAATGAGATATAGTGGACTACCATCTACAACACCAAGAGGTTGATGGAGAACCAATATAAAAAATACACTCTATAGTGGAGCATTGCTAGTCCAAATCATTGACCCAAGCATTGCTTAAGCCCATACAAATACTTTTTTAGCCTATACACCAAGGGCATCAACCATTAATCTCAAAACCAAGAGGTCATCTCATATAAATGTCTTCCTGAAGCTCTCCATAAAGAAGTCCACTCTTCACATCCATTTGATGTGCCTCACATCCATAATAAAAAATACTAAGGAGAATCATATAAATAGAGTTCATCCATGCAGCAAGGGAAAAGGTCTTTGAATGGCCAAATTCCTTCTACGAGAATCCATTAGCAACAAGGCATGCCTTATACTTATCCACCTAACCATAAAAAGTGTATTTGGTCTAACAGACCTATTTAAAGCCAATAATGTTACTCTCTTTAGGAAAAGGAGCAAGCTCCCATGTCTAGTTCGTCAATGACGATGCATACTTGATAATCATAACATCTTATCACTCTAGACCACCCTTGGCCTGAGCATAAGTGATGGGTCTCCAAAAATATTAGTTCAGAAAACTAAGGCCCAAGATGGGATGTTTTGATGGTTCTCCTAAGAAAGAATGGGTTGAGCATGCTAAAGGATAGTTTGGGCCCAGTTGGTCATTAGATGATTCATGGAATATTGTGGCACATCTTACAAAGAAGTAGCATTCAAAGCAAGTACTAGAGTATCAATCCCAAGCTCACCATCCATATCAACATCCACCACTATCATACAAGGCCTAGAAAGATCGAGATCATCTAGTATAGGATCCAAAACTAGAGTAAGTGCTAGAGAAGGGTCTGGAAAAAGAAAAGTCATATCAATTAATCCTACTAATGAACTCATGATGGGAGAGAAGAAGATAGAACAACTAGAAACAAACCAATAAGAATCTTAGGGAGATAAAAAGAACCATTAGAGTAGCCTCAAGAGGGAAATCATTGACCAAAAAAATAAGAAGAGGTTCAAAAAGAGCAATATAAAGAGCCTAATCAAAGATCATATCTCTTAAAATAAGGATATTCTATTTCATGGGATCATAAAAGCAATAAGCCTTGGCGGTGTCAGAAAACCATATCAGAATACAATGATATCTCTTATCATACATCTTGCTCTATGTATCTTTAGGATTAGGATCCCATGTAGTGGATTCAAAGATATAGATCTTAGAGACATCAAGCTTTTTGTGTGTCAGTATGTCAAGAAGAGTCATACCCTAAATGACCCAAGTCAGAATTTGATTGATGTGAGATTCACAAGCCACTACTTTTCCCTAAAACTTGGGTTCCATCTACTTGGCATGAAACATGCATATAACGATATCCATGATAATCCTATTTTTTCTCAACCACTCCATTTTGCTCTAAGGTATAATGAACAATTATCTAAAGATAAATGCCATGAAGATTTAAAAAATTGTCAAAGGCATGAGTAACATACTCATCTCTATCATAAGTCCTCAAACACTTGATCTTCCTCTCAAATTGATTCTCCACAAGAGCCTTGAATTCCTTGAACTTACTAAAGGCTTCATTTTTGGTGTGAATGATGTACAACTAAACAAACCTAGAGAAAATAATCAGTAAAGGTGAAAAATAAATTATTCTTGGATAAAAATGGATCCCCTACATGCCCACAAATATTATTATAAATGATCTTCAAGAATTTTGTGGTATGCCTCTCTATCCCTTTACAAAAGGACTCTCAATGATGCTTCCCCTATATACACCTATAACAAACACCACTAGGTGGAGAGATAGGAGGGAGATCAACAACCAACTATTGTTGAACCATCTACCTCAAGGATCCATAGCCAATGCGTCCAAGCGTGTGGTACCATCACTTGCCAAATTCATCTATGCTTACCACCATAGCCATAAAGTAATTTTTCCTGGAGGAAGAAGAGGAAGGCTACTCATTAGGCTTGTACATCTAATCAATCTAAACACAATATCTTGAGGTCACTATATTAAAGCCATTATTAATGTTCTTTATCATTGATACAAAACAATATGGAAAAAAAAAATATATAATTGTAAATCAAAAGTTGAGTAATTTTATTTCTCATTTGTGAATATAAATATTACATTAAATAGACATGCCTTTTACAATATACCTTTTTATAAATTTATATTAATAATTAATTAATAACTAATACTTAATTGAAATTTTAATTTAATTGATATTTTAATCAAATTTCCTTATCATTCCTCCCAATAATAGGAGCATTGGTCCCCAATGCATCTAGAAGAGAGGGAAAATTCCTAGACATTTGGGAATAAGACACCCAATGCACCTGATGTGAAACTCTGATACCAACTGATATAGAACAATATGAGCAAAAAGATATATAATTGTAAATCAAAAGGTGAGTAATTTTGTTGTTTATTTATAAATATAAATATTACAATGAATAGGCATGATCTTTTTTTTAATTTAGCAAAAAATCCCTTTCAAGGCCGCCTTGGTTTGAGAAACCATGACTAGGGCGTTCGACACTGTCAAAATCACCTGAGAGTCGTGCCCAACCCTGATCGCACCAGCATAATCAAATGGATTTTGGGTACCCAATGTGCGTTTGGTAGGGAATAGACATGATTTGAATAGACATGCATTTTACTATATAATTTTTTATAATGTTATATTAATTATTAATTAAATGATTGTTTAATTTAATTAATATTTTAATTGAATTTCCTCATCAATCACCCATCTATGTGACTAAAAACCAACTTTTTTATTTAGTTTGAGTGATGAACCTATCCTAACACAACTATGTACTTGTCTAGTGTTGGTGTATGTTTGCACCATGGGTGCCTAGTGGCATGGGCCCATTATGATGTAACCTTCACTTTTACTACAATTAAGAGATAGTAGCTCAATCCTCTCTTTCATATGGTCTAACCCTTGAGCATTAGTATTAGGATAATTAAGAGTCTATATAAAGACGTGTTTGGAGTAGAGGACATCATATTTTCTCATTTTCTATCAGAGCTTTACTTTCGAGGATGCCCCTCGAAGAGGCCTATGATATCTATACTACTTCATTAAAATAAGTTTGTTAATATTTTGTCTAGTTAATTTGGTGAGAAATTTTGTTATTTTATTCCATGGTCATTTAGTTTGTGAGCATTTCCATTAATTCTTGCATTGGTACACCGTACTTTAGTTATGCTTATTTTTATATTAATGTTATTAGTGATTTATATCAGAGCTCTTTCTAGGGTCATGTTCCATAGTAGCAACAATAGTTCTTGTACTTCTATCCATTTTTCTATTTTGCAAATTTTTACTCTATTCATTTTCCATTAAAGTACATTTCTAAAAGAACACATTTTTATTTTTATTTTTAGTGGAGTAGATTAGAAATCATGTGCTATGGGTTTTAAAATATCATGGAGGAGCTATCATTATTGGCTAAGTTAGATTTCCCATAAAACATCTAGTGAAGTGAGAGGTACTCAGAACCCAATACTTAGGCCTTAGATAGCACTCATATATGATTGTGAGCTCCCACATACCCTTGGGTATATAGAGAGACACCTAGGAATAGGAGACACTCTCACCCATAGGAAAATATTGGTTGTTTGAGTTTTATGGTGCGCCAATAAGAAGTTAGCCTTGTCAAGTTACTCTTATAGTACCATAAAAAGTGGATAGTGCAACTATAGGTACAATGAAATCCTTTATAGTTAGAGCTCTAAAATAATAGGCCAACCACTAATTATGAATGAGATTGTATATCATAGATTCTATGAAATCACACCTTGACTTAGGTTGTCCCTATTGAAACATTGTTTTAGTCGTTTCCTATTAAAAAAAAACTCAAATTTGAGCAATACTATAGAAGAGGCTACACCTATCATATTATGTTAGTGCACAAAATACCTAGTCTCGTAGTGTAAAGAATATCCAATTTGATAGCACCAAGAATATCTAGTGTGATAGTATAAAGAATATCCAGTCTAATAATGTAGATAATATCTAGTGTGATGGTGCAAATACTATACAATCTAACAGTTAGAGCAATTAATTGTCAGTAGTCCATTAATGGAGTAGTCAGTAATTTGCAAATAAAAGAATAACAAAAAAGCCAAAACTTTCTATTTTGCAAGATAGCCCATTGAGATCCCCTCTGCTAGCTAATCATTTTGAGAATGCCCAGGCTAGACTTTCTAAAATTTGATGGTGATGACCCAAATAGTTGGTTGTATCAGACCAAACAATATTTTTCTCATGTCACTCCCCATAATCAAAAGCTTGCAATTACATCCTTCAACATAGAATAAGAATCAATTTATAGTATCAATGGTTAGATACTATGCACCCAAGGATCACATGGCCTAAATTTAAGTGTAAAATACTCACTTGTTTTGGACATAGTGAATATGAATATTTTATAAGAGCCCTCATCATATTAAATTATACATTCGTACATGACTATTAGACAATTTGAAAAGTTGGTAAATTGCTTTAAGAGATTGAGCATTGAGTTTTTTCTAAGTTGTTTCATTAGTATATTAAAGAAAGATATTTATGTTAAGGTGAAAATGTTCAATCCAAATAGCATGATGGTAATTGTAAGATTGACTAGGCTTGTGGAGGATAAGTTCATAGGACCAAGGTATACATTTAAACTAACACATGATCAAACCTCGTTTCTATCCTAGACATCATCAATCTTAAAAAATAAGCAACCATAGGTTAAATTTCTCATCCATGAAGAAATGGAGGTACATCAGGCATAAGGTTTATATTACAACTAAAATGATAAATATTCTCTATGCCACAATTATGTACAATAAAAACTATATTTATTGGATGTTGGTAGATTTTCCATCAGGAAACCACATGATCAAGGGGAGGATCAAATAGAAATAAATCAACTTGAAGATTCCAAATCGATAGAGGAACCACCACCTAAAATTTTAGTACATACATTAACTAGGATTTCTACTCCCCAAACCATGAAGGTGGTGGGATATTTCAAAGGCGAGTGACCTATCATCCTAATTGATTATGGTATTATTTACAACTTTATTTATCCTTGGGTAGCTAACCAAGCATCCTATTAGATTTATTCTTGCAATTTATTTGAACTCATGGTTTACAATGATAGTACCCTATTGTTTAAGGAAAAATACCAAAATATAAAGGTGATGATGAGAGACTAAAACCTTATGGTAGACATGTTTTCCCTTCCTTTGAGGGGTTATGAAATTGTATTGGGAACTCAATGGATTCACACCCTGGCCTGATAGTATAAGATTATTCTAAGCTATGAATGCAATTCATAAAACATGGGAAGCAATACACTCTCTAAGGCATGACCACAGATCCTATGCAACTCATCAACTCACATTGTATGGAAAAAGTTCTAAATAAATCATCTCAAGGGGTAGTGGCACAATTTTTTGCACTATAAGACTCACATATTGATATTGTTTAATCAACTAAACTATAGAAAATTATGGATAAGCACGCCCCTATATTTGTAGAACCATAATGGTTACCACCATGGAACTTTGATAATCATGACATCAAGCTTGTTCTAGGAAGCTTACCACTAAACATTAGTTTCTAATGATACTTTTATATGTAGAAGACTAAAATTTAGAAGATGGTATAGGAGTTATTAGCAACAAGAGTCATTTTTCTAAGTGTTCTTAGAATATGGTATAGGAGTTGTTAGAAGCCCATGTTCTTTCCCATTACTTTTGGTTCATAAGAAAAATAGGTATTGGTGGTTATATGTGGATTTTGATGCACTCAACAAAATTACCATTAATGACAAATTTTCCATTCTTGTCATTGATTAGTTATTGGATGAAATCCATGGTGCTTATTTCTTCTCAACGTTGAATCTTTGTTCAAGTTATCATCAAATCAGATTGTAGGAAGAAGATCTTCTAAAGACAACATTCTACACTCATGAAGGCCATTATGAATTCCTTGTCATTTCATTTGATCTTACAAATGTGTCATCCACCTTTTAGAGTCTCATGAATATAATATTTCATCCATTTATGCATTAATTTATTTATCTTTTTTGATGATATTCTAGTCTTTAGTTATACATGGGTAGAATATTGATAATATTTAGATCAAACACTAACTCTAAGCCAATAATAAACTATCTACCAAATAATCCAAATATTCTTTTGGGATGTAGGAAGTGGAATACCTAGGTTATATACTTTTATGGGAATGGTCAAGGTTGATCCTAATAAGATTGTAATAATACAAGAATAGTCCAAACCATAGACTTTTAAAATTCCTTAGGGTTTCATAGATCTCATTGGTTATTACCAACTAATTATCTATGATCATGGAATATTGCATCTTCTTTTACTGCTCTATTGCAAAAGAACTCATTTATTTGGTCAAAACATATCAAACATACTTTTCTACTACTCAAGTAGGCTATGCTCTCTACTCTAATCCTTGCTATGCCTAATTTCTCTAGGTCATTTGTTGTTGAAAGTGATGCGTCAAGAAGTGGAATTGGTGTAGTGCTTATGCAAGAAGGGCTACCATTGGTCTTCATTAGTAAGACACTATTAGGTGAAAATCTAGGAAAGCTAACTTATGAGAAGGAGATGATGGGGATTCTACATACTATAAATCAATGGAGGCCTTATCTTACTGGGTAGCATTTTCCATCAAAATGGACCACCAAAAGCTTAAGTAATTTTATGAGCAATGTGTATCTATGCCTGCACAAAAATATTGGGTTAAAAAACTATTGGGATATAATTATTAGATCATTTATTTGAAGGGCAAGTAAAATATAGTCGTTGATGCACTATATTGCCAATACAAGTATAAAGGTATGATATGTGCCACCTCTACTTCACTTACTTGATGGACCCACCAATTTCAAGGAGAAGTAACCCAATATCCCACCTTGCAATCAATAATTCAACAACTTCAAACTAATTTTGACCCTCACCTAGGAAACTCATGGGATGGAAAATATTTGCAATACTAGGATTTCCTTGTTCTCCTATAAATTTTTCATTCCTCGAGTCCATATTATAGGAAATACATACTTATTTGATTGCAGTACATTTAGGCTTAAAAATGTATGAACAGGTTAAACATACTTTTTTGGGTAGGCATGAAAAAAGACATCTAGACCTTTGTTATAGAATGTGACACTTGTTAGTGCATTAAGGGTGCACCTATTCATACATCAGACATACTTTAGTCTCTTCTTATTTTAGAGATCATTTGGATAGATATTTCTATAGATTTTATTAAAGTGCTCTCAAAGTCTAGAGGCAAAACTATCATTCTTGTGGTGGTGGATTGTCTCTCTAAGTATGCTTATTTCTACCCTCTAGCCCTCCCTTATAAGGCCTCGATAATTTCCCAAACTATTTATTATATGCATTTGTGACCCTACATTCACTAGTCATATGTGGCAAGAACTATTCAAGCTACATGAAACACAATTCAAGATAAGCTTGACATACCATCCACAAAGTGATGGGAAAACTAAAATTGTCAACAAGTGCTTAGATATTTATTTATGTTGCTTTGCATCAAAAAAACCAACTCATCGGGTCAAATGGCTTCCTTTGGATGAATGGTGGTATAATACTTCCTATCACTCCTCACCAATATGATAATGTATGTAGTATATGGACAACCGCCATCGACACTCCTATCATACATTGTGGATAGTTCTAGGATTCAAGTAGCAGATTCCACTTTTATACAGCATGCACAACTAATCCAAAATTTCAAAGATAATTTGGTCATGGTGTAGAACCATATGCAACAAAAAGCATATAAACACTATTTTGAGCATAGTTTTAACATTGGGGACATGGTTTTCCTATGTCTATAGCCCTATAAGTAGTCATCATAACAAATCCATGATCATTAAAATATAACACCAAAATTCTAATGGACCATAAAGTACTCTAGCAGGTTTGCCTAATGGCCTACAAGTTAGAATGACCATCTTATTCTACCATAAATCCAATTTTCTATTGCGTATATTTAAATAAGGTCCTTGGTAATCGTATATAGGTCTAGTCCACACTATCTCAATTGGATGAGTAAGGATCAATCATATTAGAACCTAAAGATATTCTAGATTGATGTTCACACACACTTTGTAATCACACTCTTATAGATGTTCTAGTTTAACGATATGGATTGCAGCCAAAAGATTATACCTAGGAGCCACTTTGTCAACTACAATAGTAGTTTTCATACTTCAATCTTTGAGGACAAAACTTCTTGAAATGGTAGGGCATGTTAGGACCTTATTCGAACACAACTATGTACTTGTCTAGTGTTGGTGTATGTTTACACCATTGGAACTTAGTGATATGTTCCCATTATGATGTAACCTTTACTTTTATTATAATTTAGATTTAGTAGCTTGGGTCCCCTCTTTCATGTGGTCCAAACCCTTGAGCATTATAGTTAGGGTAAATAAGAGTCTATATAAGGATATGGGTTTGGAATAGAAGGCATTTCATATTTTTCTTATTTTATATCAAAACTATGCTTCCAAGGAGGATGCCCCTTGAAGAGGCTTACATATCCATTTTACTTGATTAGTACAAGTTTTTTATTGTTTACACCTAGTTATTTTTGTTAGAACTTCTATTATTTTTATTTTCATGGTCATTTAGTTTGAGAGCATTGATTCCTACATTGCTACTTTGGTTATGCTTATTTTTATGAAGATACCTAATGTGTGATAAACAAAAATAAGATTGACGCCCACACCCAAAACATGAAGAAATTTATCAAATGAGGAAGAACCAACTATTACCACACCACATTGGGATACCTACAAAGAGGATTCATCACCATTAACCACATGCTCTCTAGGATGTTTTCCACCATAGTCATGCTTAGTCATGTATTATATTAGCCTTGAATATACAATCCACTATTCATAAAGGTGGATATCTAATATGCTGAGTGGGTAGCTACATGTGCCTATGAGGTCTCACCATCAATGGTCATCCTCACCTTGGTAAAATAAGAAAGTAGTGTCAACGCTTCCTTTTTGGCTACCTCTACATGATTTTTAATTTGCAAGGAAAAAAATCTATCTTATGCCCTTTCTTCTTATAAAAAGGCCAAATTAAATTCTTAAGGATTTTCTTGGTTTTTTTCTTTTCTTGTTTTGGTTTCTTTTTCATGTTTGGTTTATCCACTTCCTTTGCATAAAATTGAATGCTGAGAGAATGATTCTTACTTCATTGTCATAGAGCATAGTGATGAAGGAGGTATTTGAACACATGATCAAAAGAGAAATTAGGATTCTTGTGAAAATACACTTGAATCATCTCAGGCACAATGTAGATTGTCTCATAACCATTATTGAACACCATGTTGATAACATTAAGTTCTAATTTTCTATTAGTATCTCTCCTAGTAATACAAATGTATTCTTATAGTCTCTTGAACCAATTAATATACTCATCAATAGTTTCAAAAGTATCCATGTCCAAAGTACCAAGCTATACCTTCAGACTATTGATATGAGTATATTTAATGTGGTCATACATATACTATAAATAGTTAGGTATTCTCTTTGGATATGTGATGTTTTTGTTGTGATTTTCATAGATGTTTTTAACATATAGGGAAATTACACCATGGAATTCCTTGTTCTTGTTTTTATACAATTGCTTTCTCTCCTCATAACTAGTATCCTTAGGGTCATTCACATATTCTAGGAGTTCTCTTTTACATCAAAGCTTCAATCATGATAATCCAAGTGGTATAGTTTGGTCCATTAAGTAAAGGGTACATGTTAATCCATTATGTCCATAAAAAACAATATCTTGCATATGGTGGTAATGAGAAATAATGTTGTTGATGAAAAGAGATTTAAAACACGCAATTTGAAAAAAATGAGTTCAAAATGATTTTGTATGAAAAATTTATGCTTATTGGAACTTTTGCCCAAAAATCACAAAAATACCACTAAAACCTTTCAAACCATTTAAATTTTAAAATGCACCTCCAATAAATCATGATTTATGACAATATCACTATTTGGACAGTAAAAAGGGTTCCAAGCAAAGCATTTACTGGATAACCAACTAGGTGGAATTTTAGCAAGTGTCATTGGACTAGACAAGGGATGCCACTTGGATGCTGACTATTTAGACCATTGGGAAAGGTATCAATGCACAAGGAACTACCACTTATCACTTAAATTTTATAGGAATCGTAATTTCTATGCTAAGTCTATTTTTTTCTATGTATGTGCCTAGTCAAATAAGAAATTATTTGTGAGATATATTTGAATGATTAGATTTTATTATTTTTAGACAAAATTATGGTTGTTTTCCTATAGCACACTACATTGGCCAATAGACACACCACACCACAACTCATCAAGATAAAATTCTTAGGTAGGGTTTCACAACCCATAATTCCTTCCTTATCGAGAGAGAGGTATATATATTAAATACTTGTTATGGATTTATGCTTCCTTTACCAACCCTGGGTAATTGACCAATGTCCTAAATTATTATGGTCAAACTATCCCTCTCTTACACAAGATGATCTAATGTACTATCTGTCTCATATCCATGATGAGCTAGCTTAAGCCATCCATCTCATATTCAATGATAAACTAGATTAAACTATTTGTCTCATCTCAATGATGAGCTAGCCTAAACTATTTGTCTCATATAAATGATGAGCTATCTTAAACTATCTATCTCATTTCAATGATGAGCTAGCTTAAGCTATCTATCTCATATCAATGATGAGCTATCATAAGATATTCATATCATCCCAACGATGAGCTAGCTTAAGCTATCTATCTCATCTCAATTATGAGCTAGCTTAAGCTATCTATATCATCTCAATTATGATCTAGCTTAAGCTATCTATATCATCTCAATTATGAGATAGCTTAAGCTATCTATCTCATCTCAACGATGAGATATCTTAAGCTATCTATCTCATCTCAATGATGAGCTAACTTAAGTTGCCTGTCTCATCCCAAGGGTTAGCTAACTTAAGCTATATATATCATCTTAGTGATGAGCTAACTCAAGCTATCTGTATCACCATATTTATACTTCCAATCCGAATGTAATTTGGTATGTGTCAATCCTTACACAATTAAGATATATCAATAAAGTTATTCAAACCATGAATTGCCCACACTCTTTCCTACTCATAACTAGTCAGTCATTTTCTTTCTTTAGTACACCATAAAACAACATGTTTTTCAATGGCAACTTCTAGTATGAGCATAATTCAAGGATAGATATCTATCACACAATTACATAACACATCATATATCTTGGGAAAACCTTGCGGGAAAAACCCAACCTTAAATATCCTTGATCTATTTATTGAAAATAAATTTCATAATACAATCATTAGAGGAACCCTTTGGTTCATTTTTCCATATCATTATTACAATTTAAGGGCACATAAGGACCCCATAATCCCTATGTTCCAAAACTCAAGGAACATCTTCCTTCAAGAGTTTAATGTAATCGAGCATCAACCATAGAACTGCGCATACAACAACCCATTAGAGAGGATCCCATAATACCTTCTAATGAACCTCATGCATACATGGAGGAACCTTCTCTTATTCCTACAAGAATTGAGATATGATATTCACTATGGCAACTCAAGTCCATTCCATTACAATGAAACCTAGTATCCACTATCATATTTCAATTATACTCCATTAAAGCGAGACATAGTAACCACTACTATATTTCAAGTCTATGAAACTTAATATCCTCTACCACAAGAAATATATTTCTTTTAAACAACTAAATTTCAATATATGTTTCCTCAATACATTATAAAGACCATCATCTAAGTATCTCCACAATACATTAGAAATACCATTATCTAAGTATTATCACAACACATTAGAAATACAATTATCTAAGTATTTCCACAACACATTAGAAATACATTTATCTAAGTATTTCCACAACACATTAGAAAGAACATTATCTAAGTATATCCACAATACTTTAGAAAGAGCATTATCTAAGTATTTCCACAATACATTAGAAAGACCATTATCTAAGTATTTCCGCAATACATTAGAAAGACTATTATCTAAGTATTTCCATAATACATTAGTATTTCCACAACACATTAGAAAGGCCATTACCAAAGTATTTCCACAATACATTAGAAAGATCATTATCTAAATATTTCCATAATACATTAGTATTTCCACAACACATTAGAAATACCATTATCTAAGTATTTCCACAATACATTAGAAATACCATTATCTAAGTATTTCCACAATACATTAGAAAGACCATTATCTAAGTATTTACACAATACATTAGAAATACCAATATCTAAGTATTTTTATATTATATTATTTCATTACTTGAATTAATAAGCTAATATTTGGTATAGCCTTTCTTTTAATTCTTTCCAAATCAAGCCCATTGATATAAAAGGTTATCAGTTTTTATGTCCCTGATCACCTAGGAGCAGTGATCCACAAAAGCGTCAACCAAGGTTTAACAAACCAAGCAAGCAAACTATGATAAGTGCGAGGGCATGATTATATCCAACGGTATCAACCAAGGTTCAAGCAAACTATGAGAAGTGGCAAGGCATAATTGGATCCAACGTCATCAATAAGCTAAACATTATTGTCCAGCTGAGTGCCTATGAGCTTGGATATTTAGCCATGTGTGCCTAGGAATTGATAAACAACCCCTTCATCCTCCCCATATTGTATGTGGTATTTTGACCATCCACTATAATACTAAAATGTTTGGAGACACAATGACACTCTCATAGGAAGTCACTAGTTGGCGGTAACCTAGACAACCATGGCTCAATCCAATATCCAACAAGCAACTAGGCTACTACCAAGTGGCATGGTATGGCACCCACCATCTGGTGCATCAGGGATAAGTGACGAACAAGTGCCTAGCCTAAGTGCTTGGATACTAGCATATTCACGTCTTTGGTATTTTAAATGGCTAGAACATTCTCTACTTCTTATGGGTGGGACTAAGTCGAGGGGAGGTCCAAAAGGTCTTCCCTTCCTTGCACCATCACAAGCATGGTTCTACCATGCAAAAGTGAAGCAACGATGTCTTGAAAGAGGTGGTTCAAATTAATTTAAGATAATCCAAAGGTAAACCTTAGGATATCTCGAAAATAAAGTGACAATGGACTATGCTAGACAAAGGAGAACAAAGGGTGTTTTTAAAATAAATAAACACACTATGATGGGCGACTACTATGAGTCCTTCCAACAATAATTTAACACTAATTCAAGCATGAAAATACCAAGGGTTTAAAACCTTTGATGCAGGTACTCTTAGACTGAAATTAGAGCTTACATTAGTTAATGTTTTAGACACCAACCACAGTAAAATGGAACATCTCATCATAGATGTAAACCACAAATTCTAAGCCCTAAAACAAACCAAAATATAAGGAGAGTTCTATAATATAGGTTCATTAGCTAAAAAAATACTGAATTGCCTATAGCTTGCTACTAAACAAGTTCAAGGAAAAAATAAGGAGTAACAAAGTAATAAAATTACCATGCAGCCATGATACATGAGGGATTGATTTGAATCTCATTTAAAGAAAAAAATGACATTCATTCCAAGGGAAAAAAAGCAAGAAGTACATAAACTAAAATGAAGGTTTCCAAGATCCCACCTGGTGTAAGTTTGAAGCTAAAAATGAAGACTCCCTTCTCTTCAGATCTCCTCCAACTCCTTCTGGTTCTCCTCTATTCAATACTCCCTCTTTTTTGAATATGGATCCCTTCCTCTTATTCCCCTCCCATCCTCCTCTTACCTCCACATAACCTGCACCAAAAACAAAAATTGTAGAGACATCAAGGCTCCCTTATCCAAGTTGGCAAGGGCATACTTGTCATTAAGGCCAACCTCCTTGCTCAGTCTCCGTTGACAAGAGACCATCAATTTCATGCCCAATATAGCCATATTTTTCATGATTTCAAAAATGCTTGCCCTTTAAAGAAAGTTAAAGGAGTTTTATGCAAATATAAAAAACTAAACAAATCATGTCCCTAACCAAATTAAATGCAACCATCATATGCATAAAAATAATTATTAAATTAACTTCCCTTGTTAATAAAACCAAAGCAATATTAAATCAAATATTAAATTGCTAGTTTAATATCATAATGGTTAGTCACTTCAATCATAACCATTTTATGCATTTAAACAATATTAAGCTATTTCTTAGCAAATCAATTTAATATCAAGACAAATATTAAATCATTAGTTTGATATTGTAATGGTTAATTATTTAAATCTAACCATTATTCTCATAAGGCAATATTAAACTTTTTCTTTGTTAAACCATTAAAGATGATATTCGAGCTATCATCAATTTGATACCTTGACATTGTCCACCTGCAACCACAGTTAGCCCTATGAAACCACACCAAGTTAGTAGCATCGTAACCATGAATAAAACTAAATGCCATGATTTTTCTTTTCCAAACCATGTTAACAAAAAATAAATACAACACCATATCTATACGGCGTAAGCATTGTTTCAACAACTTTGCAAGACAATAACATAAACTATGCTAGTTACTTGAAAATAATAAAGCATGCACACGTTATCATTTTAAAGAGGTTCTACCAATATGGGTATTACATAGGGACTTAAACCTAGGTTGAAGGCTGTACTTAGCCTCCATATTCTCCCCTTTAGCCAATAGACCAATGAGTTGCTTATACTCTCAAGAAACATGCAAAAAACTTAATATGAATAAGCTAAGAATGCATTGGAAAAATGCCCTCATAAACATGTGTCAAGTGAGCAACCTCATGATAAATTCAATAAAAATCAATACAAGGATTTTGAACCCATAACCTTGTGGGTGCCAAAGCCTCAAATCCCATACAATCACTAAGTTAACAACAAGGGCATCAACATGTCCTACCAGTGTATACCAACTAGATGGATGGGTTTTAGTTGAATGGGGGCACTTGCAACCACACATCCCCATGCAAAGAAATTGATTTGACCTCCACATGGCCAACAAAATAAAGATCTCCTCATGATTCAAGCATACATTTTCTATAGTGAGTCATCTTCACAAGTTACAAAAGGATCGTTCCATAGGGATATTATTGGGGTTGTCATGGATATTATTTTTCATACTGTTTATTGGCCAATCAAACCTTACACTATCCATTTTGCTACACAAATGGCAATAGTCCTTAGAATATTCTTAATTTTAAATTTTAAATTCTAAATTTTGGAGGCAAAGAACAAATTTTATGGACACCAGAAGGTCCATTATGGTGAAACGACAGAAAGTGTTAATTTGGGACCCCTCAAATTTTGTATCCAAGAATATTGTCGATTTGTCCATATATATCATGGTTTTTCCTACATGACCTTTTTTAGAATGAAATTGATCAAGCCATCCTCCTCACTAATGCAACATAAAAATTGTCAAACCATATTTACAAATTTTTCAAAGTGGCTTGGTGGTATTTTCCATGTATGGAAGTCTACCCATGACTAATCTAGATTCTAGGAGTTGTCAAAGAATGTTTATATTCTTTGTTTTTCCTTTGAAAATCAAACTACCCTCTTATCTATGTTGAATTGACACAAAAAAAATTGAAGTAGAAAAGAAAATGAATATTTTGAAAAAAATATAAAAGACAAGTGAGGGTTTCAAACATCCTCAAAAAATTTAATCCAACACCTAAGGCATCCATCAAGTCAAAAAATTAACTAGGTTGATGTTAAGAGGGGAAAGAGGAACGAAACCTATCAATCAATATTTTCCTTAGACAATAAATTTGTTGTGACATAGTGATATCCTTGCGATCCAAATCCACTTGGGATTTTGGCATACAATCCAAATAGCACTATTGACAACATATAAAACTTCCACAATTACCTCCAAGATAACACATTGATTCTAGAATTTCTATAGAAGTAATGGAGATTCACATTTATTTTAATATAATGTTGAATTTAACAATACTTTCCAAAAGTAATTATAATTAATAAATTACTTAGAATAAATGAAAAACTCATAGAAAGACATAATGCAATATGAAGGGTGCCCATAAATACCAAATTAATATTATATGGTTGGTCTTAAGGGATATAAATATCCAATTACATGTGATATTAGGTCAATGTTAAATAATTGATCTTAAGGTTTATTATTAAAATATTACAATAAATCCACCTATACAAGGTGTACATGGTCCATAGGGCTATACAAGAAATTTAGTATAAAAGTCAACTATGGCCTCAAGTGAAGCTTAACACCCTATATTCCAATAAAGGTTTACTCATGAATATGTAATCTTTCTTTTAATTATTATATGGAATTGAAATAGGCTCCACTTGGATGATAGTTATTTCAACAAATCATCTTATCATGGTATTATTTTCAACCAAAAAATGAAAAGATATTGAAATGGATTCACCCATATTACATCTATTTTAACGAATCACTATATCATGATATGAGAGTGTCCTAGACCATCCTATGGAGAGAGTGTTGAATATAATGCCAAGATTTGAATATAATTCTTGCTTATATAATTGTAACCCATTTACCATTTCTTCACAAGCCATAAATATATTAATCTATGATCTTATTGGTTCAATAAAATATATTAATTTAAAAGTATTTATTATAGTATTATTTATAATATTTTCATTAAAATATTATTATTATTTTGGATTCTATAAAAATGCTATAGGTAAGGAACAAGAGGAATGGAATTATTGATAATAACTTTTTTAAAATATTCAAATTACAATTAATACTCAACCCATAGTGTTAAGCTACATATGTTGTGCATGGGTTGACTATAATGGTTTATAGTGAAGAATTCATCTCAAATGCCCAACCATAACTCAATGAATAAAATCTAGATTAGTCTTTAACTTATCATATATAATTTTATTAATAGTTTATTGTTATAATGATTGCCCAAATTTTTATTTGTCATGATTATAAGGAATCCCTCTTAGTTCTCACCTTTTCATAATGAATGATATAATATGCTTGTTATTTTTAACCCAATGAATAAACACCACTTTATACTTATGCTAATATAGTATATTGATTCACCAATTTATTTTTGAGCATGAGGTTGGGATTGAAGAGTTTTAGATTGTAAACCAAGGTTCAAATCACATAGGTGAACCTTAATAGTTTTTCGATGTAGTTTGGAGCAAGCAATATATAATGAAGTGTTCCATGCCCTAAACCAACATTCCAAACCTATTGGTGAGCCTTAATATTTATTTCTATCAAGTTTATGGCAATTGGTGGGGAGCAATAAGTTTCACACGATACACTAGTGTTCCAATTCCATGTTTTAACCTTAACAATTTAAGGAGTGAGTGCAATTAGGAGGTGAATGCGAGCATGAGCTAAAAGTGAGTACAATCGAAAAATAAATACAAGCAAGGAGTAAATGTGAGCAAAGATCAAGTCTCACCTTCATAATTCTTGCTTCAAATCTTTGAAAATTTGAAATAATGAAGACTTCTCATAAGGAAAAGCTAGATAGAAAAGAAAAAATCATTTTTGAAAGCCTTAATTAGAAGTAAGGATGCCTTAGTTGGAAAACAAAGAAAGAAAAATATAGCGATCCTATAAAAAACATAGTAATCTCTATCTAGGAAGTATATGCTTCATTACAAGTGATTATCAAGGATGAGATTGAGATTGATATAATGGTTATTAAAAGTAGATGGTTAATATATAAATAAAATGGATATTAACCAACATATATGGAGATTCAAAGGTAGATTAAGTGGAAGTGAGGATTAAGTTCACATTGAGATTCAAAAGTGGATTAAATAAAAATTAGAATTAATTTCACACTATTTGATAACTTTAGTTCTATTAAGATTCTTTATTTAATTCAATTGTCATGGATAAAATAATGGGTACATACCTATGGTTTAAGGGCGAGATGGATTACATTTAAAACTATGGAGTGAGAATTTTTATATAGAGACAAAAACCCTTAAAAGGATTCTATAATGGTTATTAAAAGTACAGGGTTAATATATAAATAAAATGGATATTGACCTAGAGATACGAAAGTGGATTAAGTGGAAGTGAGGATTAAGTTCACATTGAGATTCAAAAGTGGATTAAATTAAAGTAAGAACTAAGTTCACACTTTTCCACAACTTCACTTTTTATAGGATTCTTTCTCTAATTTAAATGTCAAGGATAAAATAATGGGTGGAGACCCATGGTTTAAGGGAGAGATGGATTGTATTTAAAACCATGGAGTGATAATTTTTCTATAGAGACAAAAACCCTTTAAAGGATTCTATAAGGTTCATTTTTTTTAGAATTCTATATCAATTTATTAATAGAGAATTTTTAAGGAATATTAACATTATTCTGGGGAATTTCATAAAATAAGGACCAACTATTGAGGAGAAAAAATATGTTATATACACCTTGATACTTGTTGCCATGGATATTTAAAAACCCTCACCAAAATCCATCAAGACTATATATAAATTAAAAAAAAAATGGGATTAATAAGTGGATTATGAAAGCATCACATTTTTATGTCATATTGTAAAATAAGAATGATCATAAAAGAGATGAGAAGTTTTGGTCATGATACAAACTCATGATATTGTAGTAGAAATTTGACTAGATCAACTATCTTGCATTTTCAAAAATATGGTAAAGATATACTTTGCCCCATTAAATGAAAAAGGCCTTCATGACTCATTCAAATCAAACATTGAAGAAACTAAGGATGTAAGGGATGAGGAATTAGAAGAAACAAAGAAGGATGTAAGGGTTGACTGATTATAATGGAAAAATTCAAATTCAAAAGGAAATAAAGTTATGAAGGAAGATGTGGAGACAAATTTTAAACAAAGAAGGTGGAAAAAATTAAGTCAAATCCAAGTAAATCATCTACTTTTTCCTCAAGAAATAATAACCTTTTTCTTGTAATAAAAATATAGTATATAATTTGTCCCTTGTACTTTAGGGTTTTAAGGGCAACATTATAAATAAATTTCGGTGTATGATGCCCATTATAACTTAGGGATTTTAGGTTAGCATAAAAAAAGAGTGCATTTTCAAATCTATCCCTTACACTTTAGGTTCTCTTGGTTAACAAAAACCAATAGATGATAAGTAAACTTCTAAATAGTTTGGAAAAATAGAAGATATTTATGAGAATTAAAGGGTTAGTAGGAATTTAATAGGATAGGAAGATCTTAAAAATAAAAAATAAAGAGAAAAAACATAGAGGGATATTGGTTTGGGATGATGGAGATGAATATCACAAGTGCTAACAAGAAGTGGTGCTAAGCCCATAAATAAGAATAAAAAGTTATGATGAAGATGAAATCTTAGAATATTTATGAATGATAAAGCCTTAAAAAAGAGTTATCAAGGAATTAATAGCATGTTATAGCCCTACATTTTTTAGTATGGAAAACAAAAATACAAAGCGAGGAATGTAAGGATGCATTAAAAAGATTTGGTTACACCATAAAATTGATCTTTGTCTTGGTAAAATTTTAAAACATAATTACCCGAGGAAGATACTATCTTTCAATAAAAATGATGTCAAGTAGTTGATAGATAACACATTATGAGGGAGATGGGAAGATCAAGATTTTTTACATGTCAATAATTTTGGCTAGCCTAATCGGACTAATTGGTTAATTTCTTTATGAAATTATATTTTTCTATCCACTTGCATTGATTAGACTTATCATGTTAGGGATTAGATTTCATATCTACAAAAATTTATGTATAAAATTAATCTAATCCACAAAAGGTTTTATAAAATATAATAGATTGAAGGTTACTTAGAAATATGTTTTAATATTTGCTTGTTTCAACTTCATATCTAATAATTTTGTATTGTTATTTATGGGATTAGTTGCATTATCCTTTAGATCTACTTGAATTCATAAATTTTTATGCAATGGTGACTATGATTTTGAATGAACCCAATAATTTTTCTTAGACCTAGATAATTATTCAAATTCTTGAACAAATTTGCATTATTCATTTTATAGATCCCTTTTAATTTTTGCTGCAAAATTTGTAATTTTAACTCAAAAATCAGTTATGAATTAAAGTTTGATTCACTCCTTAAGCATAAATGACTAGAAATTCATTAAGTTTCCAAAGGAATGAACCACATCAATATTAAAGATTTGTTTCATTTAAAGCTTTATTTTCACTAAGAAATTACACTACACCATCATTTATGCAATTCCCTACTTGAGACAGGATGTGACTTGAAAGTGAACATTTTTCCAAAACTTTTAAAATTTTAATTGTGTTCTAAGATGTAATTTACTCTCCTATTAGAAATATGATTGACTTGTAACATCCCAATTTTTATCCTACTTTGTGTTTGCATTATATAGCTTAAGATTTTGATTTCATAGAGGTAATTATGAAATAAAAATAGATAAAGTATGCTTGGCTAAACTAGGAGAATTTGTTGCTAAATATAAATTGTCAATGGCATTTAAGGTATTTACTTGAATATTTATTTGTCTCCTTAGTTAGTTGAGAAATTAATTGCTAAGATTTGTTTAATTGGTTAATTAAGATCTTTAATTTGTGTTAATCTTGGTTAGTGGATAGCATTAAAGAAGCATTAAATCTAGTGCTATTTTATCCCTAGATTAGTTACAAGTTAATTGTGATTAATTAAGTTAATTAATTAGTTACTTATAAATGAAGAAAATATTAGTTGAAGAATTGGTATGTGTTGGGTTGTGATTAGACCACCTCATTTTAAAAGTCAAACTAACTCCAATTTCGAGACAACATTTATGATGGGCTTATCTTTAACAATTTTTAATAATAAAATAATGGTTATGGGGGCAGGGTGAGCTCCATTATAAATAGAGGCATTTGGGAAGGCATGGACATAACAATTTTTGTGAAGTGAGATCAGGGAGTATGCTCTCCAATAGAAATTGGATCAAAAACCAAAAGTCTCACATTTTTCGCAGATTGGTTTTGGAAATCTAAAGGTTCCTAAGGAGTATGCTTTCCAGGTTTTACTCGGATCAAAAACTAGAAGGGCCTCATGATTTAACTTAGCTTTCCTTGCCCCTTTAATTTTTTTGAATAAAAAAAAAGAAGTCATGTGGGAAAAAGAACTGGGGATCTTGCTAAAGCTTGGGACAAAGGAAGTCATCGAAAGATCCAGGTCAAGATTATGAATTCCAGATACCCTATAGATAATAAGTATGCTTGATTAAGGAATGAAGAGATAATATAGAAGTAGCCTTACTGTTGTAAGGGATAAAGGGTTTAATGGAATATACAAAAAATCTTAGATAATATAGAAGTAGCCTTACTGTTGTAAGGGATAAAGGGTTTAATGGAGTATACAGAAAAGCTTTGAGTATAAGTTTGTTGTTGTTCTACAATTTATGAGGATTCTTGTCTGAAAATATGGTTTGCATTAGCTTTATGTAAAAATGTTCTTCTAAATAAATTTAGGGGCTTCAAGTTTAACGGACCATTTTATAAATAAACTTATGAAATTGAATATGAATTGATGTGAGCTTGTATAGGTAATGTGGAAGCTTACATATAGTAAGCACATGGGCTAAGTCTAGGTTTAATTCTTAAAAAAAAATAAAGAAGAGTGACTCTTAAGTGTGTTAGAAATAGAGTGGTATCAATTTTTATATATAAGAAGGTTCCACGATCTTGAGTGTAGGTTTACCTTTGGTAAGAATGCTCAAATCCCATTATAGGACTCTCATGCCCTATGTAGTACGTTATGGAAAACCATGTCATAAATCGAGTGATATGGTTACGGGATGAGGGATAAGAATCACTCTATTTGTATATATGAAGGTCATTGGTGATGTTTTGATTTGTTTGCCATCTAGAGGGGGTGTGTCGTAATAATAAAAAAACATAGACGTTTTGGCCGGTTCCTTCGTTAGAAATTTCTTGAACTATGTCTTTCGAATGGGATGCAATGCATCCTCTGGACAAACGTTGAAACCCTGGTCTTGTTTGGCAAGTGCAAGGGAATTCTAATTCAACTTGGGCTAGGTTTTAGAGAGAGAGAGAGAGAGTTTACACGATGCAGATCGTATGCAGTCGTTGTCCTATAAAAGCCTAAAATGACATTGATTTTTGGTAAATTACAACTTTAAATTAATGGGCAGCTTTAATATTTAATAAACATGTACAAATTTAATGTTTAATAAACATGAACAACTTTAATGTTTAATAAACATGTACAACTTTAATTTAATGAATAGCTTTAATTTTTAATAAACATGTAAAACTATTACTAGAAGTTTAATAAACTGGGATTTGTTATTAAATAAAAAAAAGAAGTTTAAGTTTACCCAAGGAAAATTTATATGGGTAGCTTGTCCATTTATGGTATCAAGTTTTGAAATTTTCGTGAGTCTATGAATATCTCTAGTCATGAACAATATTAATATGACATAAAACTGTTTGGTGAAATCTAATGCTACATATATATGTATATGTCACAATATAAGAAGTTATTTCTAGGTTGAAACTTAGAGTGACTTACATTAAAGGGAATGACCCTTTTTGAAAATATGTGGTAAACATAGTTTGGTCTACTCTTAGAGAGTTTGATTGATTATGATGGATGTTTTTGGCCAAATCTAGCAAAGATGCTAGTAGTGGATTCTTTTGACATTGTGATTTTATGTTATGAACAATATTGTTTAAATGTTAATTCTAGGTGCTTACGTCTCTTGAGTCTTGGTAAAAAAAATGTATAATGGCACAAGTCATTGTACTGTGATTCCAATACATTGTACAAATAGAATCATGTTTACACAATCATGCATGCTAAATTAAAAAACAAAATACTATGATGGCATAGTCTAATATGGGATAAAGGGTAACTGGGTTGCATTTCTCGAGAACATATGGGGGTTCTCCATAGCCATGTCAATGAAAGTAGTTAGTATATATTTAAGAGCATATTTTTTGTGTGATGAAATATGGGATGAAAGGAATAGTAAAAGTTCATTCTTAGGAAAGTACGAGATTTCTTACTCTTGAATTGTGTTGGATGCTTGGTTTCTGAAATACTATATGCATTCTATGGATTACTATTGCATGGCATTTTGTAGCTAGATATGCATATTTAAAATTTGGATTGTCTTGATCCTGAGTAACCTATCACTTAGTACTGGTTGGACTGTGACAACTATTTGTGAAGAACTTGATGAACCTGAAAGAGAGTTGAAGACCAGAAGAAATTGTTATTGTATTCAACTCAATGAGGCTTTTGTTTGTAACATTAAGAGATTTTTGAAAAATAAATGATGTAATATCTTGTAGGAATTTATGATTCATTGAAAAGTATTTCATAATGTAATTTATGAATAGTTGATTGTATAGGTTGTAATCAGTGTAAATATCTTTGAAGTATTATGTCTTGAAAACAATTTTTTTACCTGATCTAATATATATTACTTGAATTCTCAAGTGGTTGCTTTGAGTATGAATGGTTAAATTGGATATTTATATTTATTTAATTATAGATGTAGAAACACAGGATGAGCATAAACATATCAAATATTATACAAATGAGAGATCTAAATAGTTAATAGTCAATGAGATAAAGTGGTAGACAACATATGTCTACGAGAATCGATTGGATGATTCCATTAAAAAAACCATATGAGGTATGGTTGGTTGGTTAAGCACTGCACCTAAAAATATTATATCATTGGAAAACAATGAGTAGTCATCAAGGCATACACTTAAATTTAGGTTGAAAGATACCTATGGTTGAAACTAGTTTAACATGGAGTTAAACTTAAAAATGGAATGAGCGTTTTGGTTGAAACAGACTGGAAAATTCTTGCTAATAATTATGGGAAACTGGCCACTCCTATACACATGGATAAACTCTGATCAAGTTGATTCTTGTGCGGTGCATAACATTAGAAACTTAGGTTGAAGAACACAAGCTTATACTGAGGGGGGGGGTGAACAGTATAGCACCCACTTTTTTCTTTCTTTCCAAACCAATATCAATTAGTGTCCTCAATTGCAATAACCAAATATAGCAGTGTGCATTAATAACAGAGATAGCAATAGTAAGCAAGTACACAAATCATCACACACAATTGAGACACAAGATTTAACGTGGTTCTCCTAATGTGGGTAGTCCACAAGATATTCTACTTATAATATTTCACAAATAAATGGGGATCCTTATCCCAATACAAATGATTACTTTGATCTGATCAAAGCTAGGTTTTCCTGATATTCTCATGTGGGCTCCACTGATTTGTTCAACTAGGCTCTCCACTGATCTGCTCTGCTAGGCTATCCATTGATCTACTTAGCTAGGCTATCCATTGATCTGCTCAGCTAGGCTATCCATTGATCTGCTCAGCTAGGCTATCCACTGATCTACTCAGCTAGGCAACTGGTGTTGATGTGTTTTCTATTTTTATCATATCTCTCTCACTACTCACAAATCTGCCTCAATGCCTTCTCACAAGGATCAAACAATCCTTCTCAAATGATGTTCCAAATATGTCCTCAAAGCCTTCACAAAAGGCTCAAAAAATCCTGCTCAAATGTTGTCCCAAATCTATTCTCAAAGCCTTCACAAAAGGCTCAAAAAATCCTTCTCAAATGCTATCCCAAATCTGTTCTCAAAGCCTTCACAAAAGGCTCAAACAATCTTGCTCAAATGTTGTCCCAAATCTGTCCAAAAATCTATCCTAAAAGACTTCTCAAAGGCTCAACCAATCATGCAAAAAAGTTGTCTCAAATATATCTAAAAATTCTATCCCAAAATCCTTCTCAAAGGCTCAACCAATCATGCACAAAAGTTGTCTCAAATATGTCCAAAACTTTTGTCCCAAAAGCCTTCCCAAAGGTTCAACCAATGACTCTCAAGTAGCACTCAAATCTCAACCACAAATCAACAAAGTCAAGGCTCAATGATGAACTCAACAATGGATAACAAATGAATGATGACAATACTCAACAATGTGCTCAACAATGAATGGCAAATGTACTCTTCAATGGATGACAACAATGATCCACAATGATCTCAACAATGTATGACAAATAATCTCTCAAATGGATGACAAAAATGCTCAAAAATATACTCTCAAATGGATGACAACAATGCTCAATAATGTACTCTCAAATGGATGACAACAATGCTCAATAATGTACTCTCAAATGGATAATAACAATGCTCAACAATGTACTCTCAAATGTATGGCAAATGAGCTCTCTAATGAAAACCTCTCCAAGCAATAACAATGAGGACTTCAACCAACCAAGGACAATCTCCACAAGTGATAGCAATAGGTTCTCAATAATATCTTCCTCATGCAATGTCAATAAGCTCTCAATAAACAAGCACAACTCCCTCAAGCAAAGAGCTCTCAAATAGCCAACAATGATCTCCTCAAATGAAAGACAAATAGATCCACAAGTGACTAGCAAATGATCTCCTCAATGGTCTCAAATAGTGGCAATGTACATGTAGACACCCAAATGTTGAACACTGCTATACCTACGTACTTGTAGATCCTTCTGGTCACTTGTAGGTTTACATAGGCCATCCTATGTACCCCTAGGCTATTGTAGACCATCGTAGACTATTGTAGATCCTCCTATACATGCGTAGATTTTTGTAGTCATGCGTAGTCATACGTAGATGACCTTAGTCATGTGTAGTCATGCATAAATCACCATAGATTTTCATAGCATCGTGTAGACTCCCATATACTACTCCATAGGCTCTTAGGTCCTAAACCTGCATAAGCCTTCCAAATTACATTTGATGCATTGGAATATCATTCGACAACCAATTTGCACTCAATTGAGGCCCCCACAGGGTATTAGTTGACCAAAATAATTAATAAGTCAATACCCAAATTCTAATTTAATGTTGACTTCACTTAAGTCACCTTTTTAGGGTAAATTTGATTAAAAGAACCTTTAATCTTGATTAGCACTAATTACATCCTCCCACATGTGTGAAATTAGGGTTTGTTGATATATTTCTTTAATCATGTCTTAAATCGGCTTAAGCACCTCCTAATCAGGATTAGCCATATTCCATCCTCACACATGTGTGAGGATGAGATATTTCTCATAAGGAATGTGATGTTGCCACATTGCATTTCTTAACCTAACCCTAGTTAGAATCAAACCTAGGTTTAGTCTATCTAACCTGCCTTGTACCTTGCATTTTCCTATAAATAATGGGTCCCAAACCCCTAATTAAGTCTGATTCACAAATTCAACAAAGCACAATTACTCTACTGAAATGGAAAGCCAATATTGAACAGTCAATTTTCGACGCACACAATCAGATTTCAATGATACACAGAGGCACCCCAGTTGCCTAGGAGTCGACCCACCGAAAGTATTTTGCAAAAGAAGTACCACAGCTCAGATCACCCCTTGCCCTGTGAATACGATCTTAGTTTGCCCCCTAGGTGGCAAATTGGGTCTACAAGCCCTAAATCACTCCATATTTGGGTGGTAAGTTTCATTTTATCATATTATTACTTTATGTACAGTTTATAGCATGTTTTATTATGATTTTATAATCATTTCATCTTCATAATCATGGGGCCTGACTAAGGCAAGCCCCCCATCATACTAACACCCTTTTGTAGGTTAATCATAGGTTATGCAACAAATTTGAAGAGGGAAAGCAGCATCAAATCAAAAGCAACATGAAGGTGGCCCACATATAAAGAAGCCCACCTACATTGAGGGACATCAGAAGAAGGCATCAAACCTATAGTGTATTCATGAAAGGAAAAAGGGGAATTTTCCCTATTTGTAACCCATATCAAATTTATCATGAATAAAGCATATATTTATGAATGAATTGTGTTATTACTTGTTGTTAGATCAAATGTCAACTTCTGGTCATTTCATTCTGGCACACCCGATGGGACACCCACAACGAATAGTGATAGATTCATTTTCTTTGTAAATCTGACATTATACTCTATTTTTGTGTCTTGCAGGTACCAAATATATTTTCCACAGAGACCTCCAAAGCCCTAGGAACCATCCTAGGCCATCAGATTTCTGATTTGAAGCCTCTAAACCTAATTTGCCCCCACCCCGCGAACCAGTCCTAATTCACCCCTTGGGTCGTGATTTGGGTCAAATTCGCCCCTCGGGTCATGATTTGAGCACAAAAGCCTCAAAAACCCCCAAATTAGCTGGGGTGATATTTTTAGGGGCCAAGAAAACCCCCCTTAGAATCATAATGCAGGTATGATCACCTTTTCTGCCTATGTTGCAATTTTTGGAAACAAAAATTTCACTAACTAGTTAAATAATCATTGCTAGACATAGTTTTGTTTTCATTACAAATTTGTCAAATATTTAGGGTTTCTAAAATTTTTAGGACCTGCAACTTTACAACGAGTGTATAAAATGTATTTCTCAAATAAATTTGTATTTGTCTTTTATTTTTGCATATGGCATAAGCCTAAGTTGTTCTTCCTTCGTTCATAGCTTCCATTGCTAAAAGGAACTTTACATTCTAAAGTAAAATCAGGGTTTCTAATCGCCTCTTACATTTTTGAAAGAATTTTGCATTCTGAAAGTTCAAGTTAGGGTTTCATAATCCCCTAGTTTCCAAACACATTTGGATTGCATGTTTCTATTTTTTGCAAAGTAGATTAGTTTGCTTCACAAAGACATTTAGGATAGACCATTTCTTTACAAAGAATACAACTATCTAATCATTTGGTTTTGAAAAGGCATTAGGATTAGTTTTCTTTTGAAAAGGCAATTAGTTAGTTTCTTACCTTACAAACACCGTTAGCAAAACGTAAACCCACACACACTCACATGGTACTTAAACAAGTGGTGATATTGGAATTCATCCCCAATCCATCGCTCGAGACTGGTGTGGATCGAGTTGCACTCTCCATCAACTCACCCCCTTAGACACCTAGTAGCCATACGAGTGGTTTTTTGGATTTCATCACCAAAAAATCCCCCACTTTTGCAACTAGGCCCTAGATTTCATCACCAGCGGTTACTTACGGAGTGGGATAGGATTAGATGCCTTAGTCCACAAGGCTAATATAATTTGTGGATACAGTAACTATCACTATTGACTAAGCCCGATCGAGGGTGAAGTGAACACATGGGGTTGTTGACCATGCCTAGCACGTTGTAGACATTACCACCTATTTTTGTGAGAGGATATTGTGAACTCACTTTAGCATAGTGAGTTCCACCCCTTTAGGACATCATTTTACTGCACCTTCCATACAGGTCACCATTCGCACGTTGCAATACCATTCTATCCTATGCATCTTTGGGTGTTGCATGAGGTTTGATATTGATGACATTTCCAACTTGCTAGAGTATTAACTCCATTACCTGTAATTATACATAGGGAGTATCAACATTACAACACATAAAACAAACAAAAAACTTTTACTTTCTTAGCATTTAGAATTGATTCTGGTCTACCATTTTTGCATGATCACAGACCGATCTCAACACATTGCACTATATATTGTTTTGCTACACACAACATGTCACTTACTTCACACTTACATTAGACATAGTTGAGTCTACATCACACAGGGTTTATTCTTAAAAACCCCTTTTACACATGCTACTATGCCTGTGGTCACCCGTAGTAAAGCGCGTGAGCAATCATGCTCTATGGAGGAATGGCCTCCCCCTTCCTCTAGTCATTCCGCTCTTACTCCTTTGATCATTAAGGATAGGATCATAGATACATCTAATTCACACATAGAATTCGATGTACAATTCACACACATGATGCCTCATGAGGAGATGTCAACTTTGAGTGAAATCCTCGCTACTTCACTCACAGAAGATTACCCACTCCTTGCAGTCCCATCCTCACCTAATCCATCGACCATGTTCTGTGACCATCTAATATACACAGCACCAGGACAATCTCCTCCATCCTTCAATATAGATGAGGAGGTCATGCCTACTTCACCCACATTTGCACATCCCTTCTTCCAAAATCTATCTCAATCCTTGTTTGAGAATGATTCCTCCCTTCTAAACCGTACCCATCTTGAGGTCGCATCATTTACCCCTACCATAGGAATGGTGTCCGACCCATCCTCCTCCACTATAGGAAGCTAGAAGCCATCCTTCCAAACTGCATAATAAATCCCTACCCAGTAGGAACCACAAGCATTTCCTCAAACCGTATACCTGTACTCCTCACAAGAGTAACAACCACCCTCTTTACAAGAGTCGTTATTCACCATATTTGAGGGTACCTCCCAGCAACTTCTTCAAGAGCAAGATACGCAAACTCAAGTGGGAGTGTACACCTACACTTTACCTCAATCCAAGCTCCTACCTTGGCAGCTCATCCCACATTTGAAGGGTATGACACCCAACACTTGGAGCCACCTTTACCTACGATGACCTTTAGGATACCACCACCTATTCCTTTTTAGGCTCCCACTACCCATCTCCATCCTACCTATGGATCGACAGTGACAACTTATCCACATACTCAACAAAATTATTCCACATAGTTTAGCTTCCCTACTTCCTACCCTCCAAGGTAGAGATAGATCCCATATTTTGATACCTCATCTTGACCACCCCTAGCACAAATAACACCAACACCTACACTACCACCAGCTACACCTAGCTTCTTTATGCCTCCTCCAATTTGGTCATCACCACCCACAATCCAACCAATACATCAGGCTCCAAACCAATAAGTACCCGTGCCACAACCACATGTTGCCCAATCATAGTACTATTATCCTCAACAAAAACCTACCCCACAACCTAGTGTGCCCATAGACACGACATCACATGTCGCCCAGTATTTGCTTTATCATGATCAGGTGCAATAGTATTCCCCACAATATTATGAACAATAATACTAATATCCACCACATCCAGAGGGTCAGCCTACCATAGCCCAACCCTTAAATCCTATGACACCCAAGATTCAAATATTGCGAGATGAAGTCAAAATGTTGAACCTATGCACCTCTAGCTACGGGCCATAAAAGCATTTCTATGATGAGTTGTGCAACAAGCCAGTTCATCCATAATTCCCTATCCCTCCTTATCCCTATCTCTTCAAAATACCAAAATTTGACAAGTATATAGGTAAGGAAGATACTAGAGAACATGTGAGCAACTATCACTCGTCCTACTACCAACTTCATAGTAGTAACCCCATTATGTTGCGTACCTTCTCCTTGTACCTCACTGGGCCAACATTGGATTGGTACAACATGCTACCATTCCATAGCCTGTATACCTTTGAGCAGCTGGCCAATTCCTTCTTAGAGCACTTTTCCATCAACATCAAGAAAAATACCACATTTTCTAATGTCTATGCCTTACAATAGGCAGACGATGAACCCATTACTGATTTTGTTGCTATATGGAGAGATATTATCCACGATCTCACCCATAGCCTCCCCACCTCGGAGCTTGTGACACTTTTTTTCAAGAGTTGCCACAAACACATTTCCACATCCCTCCAACTTCACTAAAGTCATACTTTTGAAGATGCTATTGTTAGTATCACAATGACACTGAGAGGGGGGGGTGAATCAGTGTAGCTCTTAAAAACCTAAATCTTCAACTCTTAATGCAGAAACAATGAAAAATTAAAACCTAATAAAGCAAATATAACAAAGAGCATCACACAACACAAGATGTACCGAGGTTCACCAGTTTTGGCTACTCAAAAATAGACTGTTTGGACTTCCATCCAAATACAGCCTTTGTAAAGCAACAACTTTATAATCAATTTACCAGCACCCATTGGAAGGAGCACCAACCCATGATTTATCTACACCAATAGAAAGGAGCACCAACCCCTAATTTATTTGCACCAACAGAAAGGAGCACCAACCCCTGATTTATCTGCACCAACAGAAAGGAGCACCAACCCCTGATTTACCAGCACCAACTGGAAGGAGCACCAACCCCTGATGCCAAGCACCAACTTGGACTTCTATTCTGAAACTAGAAGATTGACATTAAGATGCCTTCGCTTATACAAGACCCTGACTGGTCTATTGCTAACCCAACCTCTCTCGCTATTCACCAAATCACCACACACACTTAAGGCACTACTTACTGCACTTTTACGACCCTCTTATAGCCCTCTTGCTATGCTTCTTACTGCATTCTTACGGCTCTCATGACTCTGCTTAAAACTCTCTTGTGAAACTCTTCCAACCCTTATTTTTGTAGCACTTTCCCTCTCTTTAGCAGCACTGTAATTCTCCATGCAGACCTCCTTTTATAACAAAGTTTTGACTTTTCTTTGTAACTGCACCTATAACTATCGTACCGACTTCAGTTATCTCTTCTTATTTTAGCTGCATGATTTTCTTCTACTACGACCCTTGTAACTGCACCTGTAACTATCGTACCAACTTCAGTTAACTCTTCTTATTTTAGCTACATGATTTTCTTCTGCTATGACCCTTGTAACTACACCTGTAACTGTCATACCGACTTTAGTTAACTCTTCTTATTTTAGCTACATGATTTTCTTCTATAACTGCACCTATAACTATCGTACCGACTTCAGTTAACTGTCACATATCTTATTTCGACTGGGTTCTCTTCTTAGCTCGCGCCAAAGCGACCTATCATGAAATCGTGACACTTCTACCTCTTTGTCCTCTTCTTGGAGTTTTCCTGCAAAAACACATGTCACGATATCACGACACTTTTGCCTCCTTGCTACTCTTCTTGGCTTGTACCTGCGAAAACACAACATGTCATGATATCGTGACACTTTCGCCTCTGTACTCTTCCTCTTTACTTTTGTTGTGATATCGCGACACTTCTACCTTCTTACTTTCTCTCTCCTCCTTTAGTCACGAAAATGCGACATGTCGTGAAATCGTGACACTTTCTCTCCTTTGCTCTTTCTCTTGCCTTCGGTTCGTGAAAACCCGACATGTCACGATATCGCGACATTTTTTCTCCTTAGCTCTTTCTCTTGCCTTTGGGTCGTGAAAACCTGACATGTCATGATATCGTGACACTTTTTCTCTCGGACTCTCTCTTACAATATGTCGTGAAATCGTGACACTTTTTCTTTCGGACAATCTCTCCTACAATATATCGCAAAATCGTGACACTTTTTTGTCCGTACAATCTCTCTTGCAATATGTCACGAAATCGCGACACTTTTTCGTCCGTACAAACTTCCTTGCAATATGTCACGAAATCGCGACACTTTTTCTTTCGGACTCTCTCTCCTACAATATGTTGTGAAATCGTGACACTTTTTATTTTGTACAATCTCTCTTGTAATATGTTGCAAAATCATGACACTTTTTTGTCCGTACAACCTTCCTTGCAATATGTCGTGAAATCGTGACACTTTTTCGTTTGTACAACCTTCCTTGCAATATGTCGTGAAATCATGACAGTTTTTCTACTTGCCTTTCTCTCTTCCAACATGTCGCGAAATTGTGACAGTTTTGCTTGCTTGCGCTTTCTCTCCGAACATGTCACAAAATCATGATATTTTTGCTTGCTTGCGCTTTCTCTCCGAACATGTCGTGAAATCATGACAGTTTTGCTTGCTTGCACTTTCTCTCCGAACATGTCATGAAATCGAGACAGTTTTGCTTGCTTGCGCTTTCTCTTCGAACATGTCGTGAAATCGCGATAGTTTTTCTTTCTTCTCAACATGTCGCAATATTGCGATAGTTTTTCTTTCTTTCCAACATGTCACGATATCACGATAGTTTTTATTTCTTGCCAACATGTCGTGATATCACGACAGTTTTTTGTTCTTGCTCAACATGTCGCGATATCACGACAGTTTTCTTCCTTGTGATTTTCTTTTGATTTTTAGCATATGGGCCACTTCGATATTCTTAGACAACCTATAGCAACTTCACTCAAACATCAAAAACATCCTCATAAGCATTTAACAACACTGTACATACTCTAAGTAACCTCTAAACTCCTGTTCACTGCATCATTGAACTCCTGTCAACTGCATCAACCGATCTGTCTGACTATGTTGACAACAAAGACAATACTATTGTTGCACCTTGCTCAACAATCTCCCCCTTTGGAATTGTTGGCAACACACATGCAATTTCCTGTAATTCTTCTCCTCCTTTGACAATAATACCAAAGGGTTGCTGTAGACTCCCCTTAAGTCCATGCACAACATTCTCAGGCACAAATTATTACAGTTAGCAAAAATTACAAACATGAGCAAAAATATAATCAAATATATAAATGCTCCCCTTGAGAATGTGATCCCGATAGCTAGTCAATTCTTGGGAAACGTGACCACTCCCAATTTATTGTTGGAATAAAAATCCAACTTAACCTCACTTTTTGCAACTTTCTCCTGCGTACAACACGCTGTCACTGCAATATATTTTGCCTCTGCTATGGATAAGGAAACTGACTCTTGTTTCTTACTGTTCCACGCAACCTACCTATCTCCAAGATAGAATGCACCTCCACTGGTATTCTTTCTGTCATAAAGTCTTCTTGGATAAGAACTCTAATCTCTGCTCATCATATTAGAATTCTTGTTGTACCTTGCTTTTACTTATTTAGTATAGTATGATCAAAACTCAACTTTTAGCTGTGCAAAAGTTACTCCCAAATTAAAAATTATTGAATCTCCAGGTAGCCTACGTGTAATTTCTTCAACATTTTGACTGCCATATCTTCCGTGACTGACGACTTTGCCTCACATCAGTTGTGCAGCTCAATGTCTCTGGTTTCTAACGACTACCATGAATGTTTTCATCATCTGCACAGGTATTGACAGTGGACCATTACATCTAGCATTGGAACCTCAATCTACGCGTAGTCATCAACTCTTGATATTTTGCTTCTTGCCAGGGCATATGTCAGGGCTACTCAATGTCTTAGGTGAACATTCTTCACATGATTCCAGGGAGCATTTCTCCTTGTTGTGATCAAGGGAATCCTTAAGCAATATCTTTCATTTCTCAAATAATGCAAGACTTTCTTAGGTGCATAGGCATCTTGTCCTCCTTGGCACTTTACCACCTGGGCGCTATTCTCTCAATGTCTCTGCCTTGCATGTGCCAATTGGCACTCTTGACCAACTGGGTGCTAGTGCCACTATTTGCTTTGAATCTGGCATCTATTTGATAACTGCTACTTCTTTAGAGAAAATTAATGCTTTCTTATACCAAATGATGTGTTGTATTTTTGGTTAAGAAACGCATGCCTTCCTACTCACAACACGGATTCTATTTTATCTGCAGATTGGGAATTTTACAGGCTTCAAAACTAGCACCTGCCAGCTTATGCTTCCATGAAATGTCGACCTGTGCTGCATGTTCTATCTCAGATAACGCCTATTAGCTACTGCATCAAAAACCTAGCTGTTCATCATGTTGTTTTGCTGAAGCACATTAGTTTGACACTATCTCCACAAACATCTACATGAACTAAAACACATTTTGACAACTATACGACAACTCCCCGACTACTTTCCTTTCATCCTCAGATAACAAAACAAATACATAGGAGCATTAAAATAAAACTTTAAGATTGCTCCCCCTGAGGATGTGCTACCTGGAGCTACTTAGTGCAATAGAGGAGTAATCTCCTTCAGTCCAAGGAGACATAATTTCCTCTCTTCTTTATTTCTCCAAGATTTCTTGAACTTGGGCTTGAGTTTTTCAACTACATCCCTATTTTGAACCTTTTCGTGAACTTGAACATTTCTCTTGGGTGGTTGTCTCTTGTGCATCCTTTATGGATGATTATTTTCCTTTCTTTGATGCACATGATTTCTTCCCTGTCTGTGTTGCATTCTTTGCGTCTGATGAAATCTACTGTCTTGCCTTAGATTAGATACAAAAGTTCTTGGCCAAAACCTTGGTATGTGCCCATGACCATTACATTTAAAACATTGCACATGGTGTTCATCCGGAATAACATATGTATTTCTACCAGCATAACTCTTTGATCTTTTATTCAATCCATAATAAATTGCCTTGTGACCATAATGGTTGCATCTAAAACAGTAGCCATTAAAAGCATTATTATGAGTAGAGTGAGAGTGATAGAACCTCTTTTTTTGTGGTTGCTTTGCTGTAGATATCATTTGATATTTTCTTCTTTTTGAAGATTCAGCTTCAGAATTGTCTTGCTTCGATCCTTCAACAGTGAACTTCTTCTTCTCTGCATATTTGGAAGATGAAGGTTGTTCATATTTACATCCAAGACCAAGATTAGACATGGGGCTTCTTTGTTGCCTTATCATTTCATCTAGCAACTCTGTGCTCTTCTCAAATTTGATATTTGTATTGGCCTCTTCTAGTTGTTTCTTCAATACAACAATCTCCTCTTCTTGTTTGCAGCAAAAAATCTCTTTCTCATTGATCTGTGACCTGAGATTTTCTTCAATCCTTTTGGACTCTTCTACTTGCAGCTTTAGATCACTAAAAACTTTGTTAGATTCCTCTTCACATTTGCTACATACATCACCTTTATCATCTAGGTGTGACTTCAAGGCTTCTATTTTCTTGGATTTATGAATTTGTAAGAAGAGATCTTCAATATTATCCCCATATTCTTCCAACTTCTTGGACAGTCTTTTGTTATTTTTCATTTCTATACCCAACTCTTCAAGTGCAGCGATCAACTCACCTTCTAGATATACTTCACCCTTAATGTTTTCATCACATACTTCAGAATTCACTCCTTCTATCTTTTCTATTTTTTCTTCGAGTGCCATGAAAAGAGCTTCACCTGTTTCCTTTTCAGAATCCTCACCGTAGCTGTCTTCTGATGAACTGACATTCTTGGAGATGAAACTTTTCTTCCTAAAGTTGTCGTTTTTGAAATTTGGTTTTTTCTTCCAGTCACTTCTTTCTTGGTGCGATCCTTCATCACTTTCGTCCTTCTCATTAAGTGGACATTTAGCTGCAACATGCCCAATGCCTCCACACTTGAAACACTTAAATGGTAGCTTTCATCTGTATTTTCATTTTCCCCTTATTAGTTTCCAAACAAATTTTGCTTCCATTTCATATGATGTCTCTTCTTCCTCGGATTCTTGTTTTGCTTTTATATTTTTATGTTATTTAAAAGCAACTTCTCTGTCTGTGGGTTTAGTTTTTCCTATTCTCATCTCATATGCATTCAAAGAACCATGCATCTCATCCACACTAAAAGTATTTAGATCTTTGGCTTCTTCTATTGCTGAAACTTTAGAATCAAATCTTTGGGGAAGAGATCTTAGTACCTTTTTCATGACGACAACATCTTTCATTTCCTCATCGAGTCCTCTAATTGTATTAATGATTCCATTAACTCTCAGCATGTATGCCTCTATGTTCTCATCGTCATTCATATTTAATGCTTCGAACTGAGCTTGATGCGTTTGTAACTTGGCCTCCTTGATCTTGCCATCTCCTTCATGAATGCTCCTTAGTTTGTCCCACATGTCTTTTGCCATTTTACAACTCATAATATTTATCAGTTCACTGTCCACTAAATCGCACATGATAGCATTCTTTGCTTTAGAGTTATTCTCAAATAGTTTCTTATCGGTAGCATCGGTTGGAGGAGTGGTGGGTATTGTGTATCCACTGTCTACTGAATCCAAAATGTCATATCCCAAAGCACAAAGATATGTCTGCATCCTGAGTTTCCAAAATGTGTAATTTGTTCTGTCTAAAAATGGTGCTTTGTTTGATGAGAAGCCTTCACCACCTACCATTGCGTACTAATCCAAGATCACCCTAGCTGGTTAAGATTTATTTGGGAACTTGGCTCTGATACCAATTGTTAGTCTCATAATGACACTGAGAGGGGGGGTGAATCAGTGTAGCTCTTAAAAACCTAAATATTCAACTCTTAATGTAGAAACAATGAAAACTTAAAACCTAATAAAGCAAATATAACAAAGAGCATCACACAACACAAGATGTATCGAGGTTCACCAGTTTTGGCTACTCCTCAAAAATAGACTGTTTGGACTCCCATCCAAATATAGCCTTTGCAAAGCAACAACTTTACAATCAATTTACCAGCACCCACTAGAAGGAGCACCAACCCCTAATTTATTTGCACCAACATAAAGGAGCACCAACCCCTAATTTATCTACACCAACAAAAATGAGCACCAACACCTAATTTATTTGCACCAATAGAAAGGAGCACCAACCCCTGATTTACCAGCACCAACTGGAAGGAGCACCAACTAGAAGGAGCACCAACTAGAAGGAGCACCAACCCCTGATGCCAAGCACCAACTTGGACTTCTATTCTGAAACTAGAAGATTGACATTAAGATGCCTTCGCTTATACAAGACCTTGACTGGTTTATTGCTAACCCAACCTCTCTCGCTATTCACCAAATCACCACACACACTTAAGGCACTGCTTATTGCACTTTTACGACCCTCTTACAGCCCTCTTGTTGTGCTTCTTACTGCATTCTTATGGCTCTCACGGCTCTACTTAATGCTCTCTTACGACACTCTTCCAACCCTTATTTTTGTAGCACTTTCCCTCTCTTTAGCATCACTGTAATTCTCTACGTAGACCTCCTTTTATAACAAAGTTCTAACTTTTCTTTGTAACTACACCTGTAACTATCGTATCGACTTTAGTTATCTCTTCTTATTTTAGTTGTATGATTTTTTTTTGCTATGGCCCTTGTAACTGCACTTGTAACTGTCATACCGACTTTAGTTAACTCTTTTTATTTTAGCTGCATGATTTTCTTTTGCTACAGCCCTTGTAACTGCACCTATAACTATTGTACCAACTTCAGTTAACTCTTCTTATTTTAGCTACATGATTTTCTTCTGTAACTGCACCTGTAACTATCGTATCGACTTCAATTAACTATCACATATCTTATTTTGACTGGGTTCTCTTCTTAGCTTGTGCCAAAGTGACCTGTTGCAAAATTGTGACACTTCTACCTCTTTGTCCTCTTCTCGAGTTTGCCCATGAAAACACATGTCGTGATATCGTGACACTTTCGCCTCCTTGCTACTCTTCTTGGCTTGTACCTATGAAAACACATGTCACGATATCACGACACTTTCGCCTCCGTACTCTTCCTCTTTACTTTTGTCATGATATTGTGACACTTCTGCCTTATTACTTTCTCTCTCCTCCTTTAGTCGCAAAAATGCGACATGTTGCAAAATCGCGACACTTTCTCTCCTTTGCTCTTTCTCGTGCCTTCGGTTCGTGAAAACCCGACATGTTGCGATATCGCGACACTTTTTCTCCTTAACTCTTTCTCTTGCCTTCGGGTCATGAAAACCCAACATGTCATGATATCACGACACTTTTTCTCTCGAACTCTCTCTGTTGCAATATGTCATGAAATCGTGACACTTTTTCTTTCGGACAATCTCTCCTGCAATATGTCACGAAATCGTGACACTTTTTCATCCGTACAATCTCTCTTGCAATATGTCGTGAAATCGCGACACTTTTTCTTCTGTACAAACTTCCTTGTAATATGTCACGAAATTGCGACACTTTTTCTTTCAGATTCTCTCTCCTACAATATGTCATGAAATCACGACACTTTTTCTTTTGGACAATCTCTCCTACAATATGTCTTTAAATCGTGACACTTTTTCATCTGTACAACCTTCCTTGCAATATGTCGTGAAATTGCGACACTTTTTCATCCGTACAACCTTCCTTGCAATATGTCATGAAATCATGACACTTTTTTGTCTGTACAACCTTCCTTGCAATATGTCGCGAAATCATGACACTTTTTCTACTTGCCTTTCTCTCTTCCAACATGTTGCGAAATCGCGATAGTTTTGCTTGCTTGCGCTTTCTCTCCGAACATGTTGCAAAATCGTAACAGTTTTGCTTGCTTGTGCTTTCTCTCCGAACATGTCATGAAATCACGACAATTTTGCTTGCTTGCGCTTTCTCTCCAAACATGTTGTGAAATCATGACAGTTTTGTTTGCTTGCACTTTCTCTCCGAACATGTCACGAAATCATGACAGTTTTTCTTTCTTCTCAGCATGTTGTGATATCGTGATAGTTTTTCTTTCTTGCCAACATGTCACGATATTGTGACAGTTTTTCTTTCTTGCCAACATGTCGCGATATCGTGACAATTTTTTGTTCTTGCTCAACATGTCGTGATATTGTGACAGTTTTCTTCCTTGTGATTTTCTTTTGATTTTTAGCATATGGGCCACTTCGGTCTTCTTAGACAACCTGTAGCAACTTCACCCAAACATCAAAAACATCCTCATAAGCATTTAAAAGCACTGTACATACTCTGAGTAACCTTTGAACTCCTATCCACTGCATCACTGAACTCTTGTCCACTGCATCAACCGATCTGTATGACTGTGTTGACAACAATGACAATATTGTTGTTGCACCTTGCTCAACAGACTATCTCGCAAGCAAAAGTGATCAAAGATATTAAGGTCCAATCTGGGAAGATTAAGTTGAGAGCCAAATCCAACTATAACTCCAAATTTCACTTCAATATACCCACATCGAATCAACCTTACCCACGACCACAACAAACCAACCAGGTTGCAGCTGCTACCCTAACACTAGTACCGACTCCTCCATCCTACACACCGCAATCACAAGCACCCCAAGCTAATGCTCCTATACCACCTCATCCACAATTATACCATTGCATACACCCATAGGGTCCACCGCATAACTTTACACCCTTATCTGAACCATTACCAGTCCTATTACATAGATTATACGAGGGCAACCATCTCGTTCTACTCGAGATCCATCCATTGGATCCAAATTCACCTAAGCCTCATGACTATAACAAGCAAATATTCTATCCCTTTCATGGGCAGCATGGTCATAATATCGATTTATATCACTCCTTTCGGGGGTAAGTTCAAGACCTAATCGATAGGGGCACTATTCAGGCAGCAAACCTGCTAGCCCTATAGAACCAAAACCTAGGAATTTTCCAAAACCCTCTATCGGATCACAGAGGACCCAATCCCACTAGACCTCCAAACAATACTCCAATTCCACCTCACCAAGTCAACAATGTCCAGCATGATCCTCCATCACGTGGAGTAGTAGGCATGATAAACCTTACTACAAGGAACCAACGGTACCCATTGCACCAGACAACACCTATTGTTTCTCCTCCTATCTAGTTTACGTCCCTACAAAAACCCCAAATGCCTAATACTGTACCACCATCACCTCAAAATGTGATTTCCATCCATGGTAGTCTAACCTATCAACTATGCAATGCCTCGATGTGGCTATCCATATTCGATCTCCTACAATAGTCTCAACCCCATCGTGAGGTGTTGAATGACATCCTATGTTCCATTGACTTAGAGACACATGACACAAATGCTTTTGTCAATTTTGTAGGGAACATCCCACGATGCCTTCAACCTTCAATTAGTTTCCATGACCATAAGATAATGAAACTCGTTGGTGAAGGAGCCTACCCTCCCCTCCACATACAAGCTAATATCAATGATATTACCTACAAGTAGGTACTCATTGACACAGGCTCATCCATAAGCATCATATCCACAATAACCCTACATCACCTACACCTCCCTCTAGCACATTTTGCTACACCTTCCCTAGACCTACATGCTTTCTATGGTTCCATGAGACCTACCGTAGGATCCATATTTCTACCCATTTGCGTAGGCATCCGTACGATCCCCATCCTCTTTCACATCATCCAAGGAGAAATGCAATACAATATTATCCTCGGTCGCCCTTAGATTAGAGACATGTAATGTGTCCCATCTACATTGCACCATTGCCTTAAGTGCGTCCACAATGGACTTTTTCACTGTGTCCCAGCCGATGGAGACCTATTTAAGTTTTGTAATGTCATAGACCTTCCCCCTACATCTTAATTCTCATCCTCCCAACTATTATTGGTATCCTATCACCAGTCAATAGGATCATCGGTATCCTCCCCAATTTCCACCACAAAATCCTAGTGTTCATCAAAAACACAAGCCTCAATATCTGCACTATTAGCATCATCTTCTGGGGGACCTAAAATTGATACCATGCCTTTCTCACTGTCGTTATTATGGCCTCCATAATCCTCTCAACCTCTACCATTTCAATTTCCATCCATGGGGTATCAACCACCATTGCCACCCATCACAAAACCAATTAAATTACTTCCTCCACCCTTGAATATGGAAGCCCCTATCCTTCCTACACCATAGACACCACCTCTTCCATTCATACTGAAACCTAAGACATTCATGTCTCCACGCATCCCAGCACCCACACCGATGCCATCCCCTACATAGAATAAAGAACTTGTTCAAGACAAAATGACCAAACATCATGAACTCAAAAAACCAAAACCCAGCTCAGATGAACCTCCACACCCTTCAGTTACCACCATTAGGGAATCCTAAATTTCTCCTTCCTCATCTTATTTGGATATGCCACCCCAATCTCCAGAGTGTGCCACACCACGTATATTCATCTTCATGATAAAAATGGCCTAGGAGATTATAAATTACGTGATGCTTGCATATGTGACACCCCTATCCAATCTAACCAAGATTTTGGCCATCTCTAAACCTTGGTGTTGACTATCAGAACTATCATACAGTTAGGAAGTCCCAAAAACGACACCAACTTTGTGTATGCGGGAGTAGAATATTTGATCCCCTCACCAACTTCTTCACAACCACAATCTAGCTTTGGTGATGCAATTACACACCTAACCAACCCTCAATTTGCATTGCACTACCTACAATATTTTAATTGGCATGGGTTTGGGTTAGGTCGTTATGAGCAATGGCTACATACACCTATTAACCCTCGTGTTCAATCACCTATCAAAAAAATCGTCCTAGGTTATTGCCCAACCGCTGTCTATACATTAGAATATGAGATCCAAGATCTCTCTTTACATCCTCCTCCATGCCCAACACACACCTTTTAAGAGTACATTGATATGGACATGCTAGACGATACGCCTTCGCCCACATCAACCATCACCATCCCCTATGATTTCTTGCAAGAATCTCCTACACCCGCTACGTCCTTGTTCTGTGATATGAATATATTGGAAAAACACTTTGCTACCTTATCCATGGCTACACCACCAATAGAGCCAGACACACTTTTTCCTGATCCACCACCGATAGAGCTGGATCTAGTTCTGCCTGACCCACCATCGGTACGCTTGCTTGTATTCTTTCCTATACACAAATAGCTACAGAGAGCAGCTTTTCATCCGTGTTCACCACTAGTCATCCTACGACCTCCCTTGAGTCTCTTAAGATGCGCACAACCTATACAACCTCCCTCACTAGACTCTACCCCACCTACTTCACCTACAACATTGATTAACATGGTTTAAGTAGACTTATGCTCTCCCCTCCGCTACAACCACTAGCAAATTCAAGACGATACCCGAAATCTAAACTTTATCAATCTCACACACATCTCACACATACCAACACCTGAAGACTTTCTTCTCTCTCCTCACATATTACAGGCAAAAAATTCTCCTTCCTCATCCACGTCATCCCAAACCCCTTAGGTCCATAACATGGGCATTTACATAGATGATGAGTACGAGTTTAGTGAGGCCATTGATGACTTCAATATCATTCCTATCCCTGAACAATTGCGTGATGGATCTCGTATGCTCATCAAGGAGACTATCGATGTAGACATTGGTGATGATCTAGAAAATCCACACATCCTCAAATTAGCTGCTAGCCTCTCACCCGAGGAGCACATCACCTTCATGAACTTCATGTGCAAGTATAAAAAAGTGTTTGCATGGTCTTACAAAGACATGTCGGGACTTGAACCTGTCGTAGTAGTGCATAATATTATACTATATCCCAATGCTAAACCAGTAATACAGAAGCTATGATGCATGCATCCAATTATCACATTGATAGTAAAATCTGAGCTCCAAAAGCTCCTAGACATTGATTTCATAGTACCCATCGACTATCCCAAGTGGGTATCCAGCATGGTTCATGTCCCCAAACCATTCGGTGATGTTCGTGTTTGCACAAATTTTTGTGACCTAAACAAAACTTGTCCCAAATACAACTTCCCTTTACTGAACATTGACTCCCTCTTTGACTCCATACCATGTCATGAAATTATTTCTCTCATGGATGGATTTTCTAGATATAATCAAATTAGGATCAACCTAGCCGATCAACACAAAACTTCCTTCACAACACCCTGGGGGACCTTTTGCTATAAGGTCATGCCCTTTGGCCTTAAAAACACTAGGGTAACCTATCAATGAGCCATGAACTACATATTTCATAATCTAATGCACAAAAATGTGGAAGACTATGTAGATGACCTTATATCCAAATCAAAGAAATGTGTTGACCATATCGAAGATCTCTGTTAGATTTTTGATCGACTAGTAGAACACAACGTGCGCCTCAATCCAAAAAAGTGCGTCTTTAGTGTTAATCTGGACTCTTCTTCCTTTGAAAGGAATTTCCAAGTGAGAATAATCCAAAGAAAGATAACCTCCCAGCTTGGCAGTAAACTCCCTCGACAAACACATACTAAAATATGGTTCCAAATCGACCACAACTATCTCCTGAATTACTGTAATCTGAGGCATATTATGTAAAACAATAGGGATGTCCTTGATTACACCCACTATTTTCATGGGAGTCTTGTCCAACTACAAGAAACTGGGGCTACTTCTTGTATACTCCATTCCCATGACTTCACAAACCGCCTTTGGCATGATAGTTGTTGCAGCTCCAGAGTTAATCATGCAGTTGTGCAGTATCCAACCCTCCATTCTGAGTGACAAATAAAATGGGGGTGGTCTATTTTTTCCAGTGGCTGAAGTAGTTAATGTATGAGCAAAAATCATCTGGGTAGGATTCTTCTCACTATCTTTCATATACTTCAATGATTCTTATAACATATCAACTTGCCCAGGTAATTTTAAAGTATCATAGAGACTAACCTTGGCTGGAATCTTCTTCAATTCTTCGACAATATTGTATGCAGATGCACCAGAATACCTCTTTTCATTAGTGTCTTCATATTTACTCCAATATTGCTGAGTGGATTCTACCCTCAGTATTTTAGTCAAAGATGGGTACTTGAGCTTTTCTCTGGCTTGGTCCTCTGTTTCAGCTCTTGCCTTCAAAGATGAGGCTTTTTCTTGTAATCTTTCCTTTGCTCGTGGTGGCAAAATATATTTCAATAGAACAGGTGAATCTAGCTTTGGCGCTGAAATAGGATCTTTCACTTGTACTTGTCTTCTTTCATTTTGCATCTTTGGATCAGTCGATACCCTTAATGGTTCCATCTCTGCTGGATCTATAGTGACTGGCTTCTTCCTAGTTCTCGTGAGAATTGAGACTTGTTCTTCAGCTGGAACCATAAAATTATGATCCACCTTAGAAATCATATTAACTTGTCCTCCAGAAGAGCTTGCGGCCAAGGTTTGAACATAGTTCAGATGAACCATACAAGTGTCTTCGCCATGTGGATCATTACATGTAGAGCACCAATATGTTCTTTTTGTAGGGCCGACTTCCTCATTTGTCAACACAGTCAGGTTCTTTTCAGGCACCTTACTTGTTGAGGCCGCTTGTTCTCTAGTGATTGGCGGAGGTTGAAATCTCCTAGGTTGGAAATATCTCTTATTTTGCTTTCTTTCAAGAACTATGATTTTATTTCCCATCGCTCTTATATCTAAATTAGCTAATTGTACTTCTTGTAATAGGATTGCGAAAGGATCAAGATTTGAGGGCGCAAGAGGTGCCAGTAGAGGTAGAGGTGCTGGCGGTGCAGGCAATGCTGGGAATGAAGTGGGAGCTGGTAATTGCGAAATGATTGGTGTAGGCAACTGTGGAATAGTTGGAGCAGGGAACTAGAATAGGTGCGATCTGAGGTGCACTTGAGCTCCATGATGGAATAGGATACATGGAAGGCATAGGCTGTGAAAATGAACTAGAATACAAATACTTAGGAAGATCAAGTAAGATGGGCATTGTTACCTTTGGAGGAAGTCTACCTATGGAAATCAAGTCAGCTTTTGCCTTTTATGCTTGTTCGAACAGTTCTAGAAATGTAGTCACATTGGACTGTTGGACAGCCAGGCCGATGTCTATGTTGAAGGCTTTGAGGTAATAGAATGCAGCGAGCTCATGAGCAAGCCGAAGACCATCAGGAATTCTCTTCCAGCTTTTGGTAAACCTGACATTGAAGTCAGCAATCTCCTCTTGTGGGTGCATTTGGATCACATTAAATTGATGCAACAAGGAGTATGGATTAGCTTGTTCATGAAAGTTCTTGACTAACAGTTCTCCTAATTGATCCCATGATGCAATGATGCCTGGTTGCAACGTTCGGTACCAATACAACAATTTTCCTCTCAGTGATAATACCAATAATTTTACCATCACGTCTTCGTCGGTTATGTCATGGATAGCCGCCAAAGAGGCTACATCATTAATATGTTCATAGGCAGTTTTACCAGTACCATCATAGGTCAGCAAAGCTTTCAAAGCAGCTTGAGGTACTTGATTTTGTGTCGGTAAATTCAAGGCTCCCGAATCATTCCATGCTGAGAACTTCCTTGGTGGAGGATGCTAGGCCATTTGGACTGGTGCATATGGTTGTAGAGGTGGAAAACTAGTAGTAGTACTAGATGAATTTGAAGGAACAAAGAACACACCAACAATTTGTGAGGATGTTGTAGAGGATATAAGTGGTGGGGAGACCAACTTAGGGTGTTCACTTAGTCTTTTATTGTCAAGTTCAAAAAACTCAACGAGATTTTTAGATTTTTTGGCCTTCGATCTTGTGATCATGAAGTACAACTTTCACTATATCCACATTCAGAGGCTTCTGGGTAGTGCTGAGTCACCAAATGTTCTAATTATACAACATGAAGGCGAACATCAAACCTTAATACTATTGGAAGTGGAAATTTTAGTGTCCCACCGAGCGTGCCAAAAATTATTGGTCACAAATCTGCCACAGGAAAGGATTTGTATGTATATGTGCCCTAGACTTGGCCAACATTAAAAGGCCGAGAGAAAGAGAAGTCTCCCGAGCCAATCTCCAGAGAGGGCTGGCTCCCAAACTAATCTAAACTAGTTTTGAAGATAAAGATGCAGGAAAGAAATGAGAAAAATAGAAAGAAAGGGAAATAACAAGAAAGAGATGGAAATATGGCCACAGGCCAAAGTGTATAATCTGGGGCAGACTAATAGCAAGAATTCCACCAAATTTTATGATAGCATCTAATAAAGGGAAAGCAACAAAATTGAACTCACACCTTTGTGGAGATAACCTTCAGATCGCATTTCAAACTCTACTCACCAGCCAGCAATGTTCGAATTTAGGATGCAGAATTCAAGACTTAACAGCAAGAACATGAGCATAAACAAAAATGACTTTAAAATAGAAGGAAACCATACACAGAAGAATGCTTGCAAATCTCAAAAGTTGAGTCTCTTCTATTGATGTAGAGAACTTAGAAAGTTTTCTTGCAAAATGTCTAACCTTATTTGCTTTAGATATACATGAATATTTATAGAGGTCTTCCCTCTCTCTTTTACATCACAGCATTTAAAACATACAACAGATTCAAAGAGGTGATCCACAAAATCTGCACTTGAAAGGAGAAACAATCCCCCTTAATCTGCCTCGAAGAAATCACACATTAAATGACCATTATTAGGGCAAGCCAAAAATTGTCAGGAGATCACAAACAAAACTTTTAATGTTGGAGGCCTCTTCAATTTTGGTGGCATCAAAACTGTCTCAGGTTCTTCTATCTTGCGCACATTGGTAATCAGCAACATTTAATCTTTGAGCCTCTTTGACCACGATCTCACAATTCGTTTAAGAGCCTTTACTAGATCCTTATCTTCTCTTCACATTCTCCTATGCAATCCTGAAGGAAAATGCAAATAGCACTGTATCGGGCCTTTGTTATTGTCTTGGTCGCGAAAATGTGACAGGTCATGAAAATGCGACATGTCACGAAATCGTGAAACTTTTACCTTGCTGCCTTCTCTCTCCACCACCAGTCATGAAAATGCAACATGTCGCGATATCGCGACATCTTCTTTGTTTTGGCTTTTGTCCTCAACATGTTGCGAAATCATGACATTTTCCTTCGCCTGCCTCCTTCGCTACTCCAAGTCACGAAAACTTCACCATGTCGCAAAATCGTGACATCTTCTCTCTTCTGTGTCCTTTTCATCTGTATACCCGCAAAACTGCAACATGTCACAAAATCATGACATATTTCTCTTCCATGGCCTTCATCTTCCTGCAAGGAGTGAAAATGGGACATGTCGTGAAATCGCGATAGTCCGTACTTAGCATTGTCTTTTAAGCTCCTTCATCGCGAAAACACGACATGTCGCGATATCGTGACAATTCTCCGCACTTGGTCCTTCCTGTCAAACATGTCACAAAATCGTGACATGGCTCTATCCTCTCCTTATTTCTGCCTTTGCCTCACGAAAATGGAACATGTCGTGAAATCGTGACATGTTTCTCCATTTGGCTTTATCTCCATAATATGTCACGAAATCATGACATTTTCTGTCTTCCTTTACTTTGATGCTTTTAGGCCATGAAAATTCAACATGTTGTGAAATTACGACATTCCGTACAATTTGGCTGTCTCCTTGCTTCCTCCTCGCAAAAATGTGACATGTCGCGATATCGCGACAATTCTCCACACTTGGTCCTTTTGCCCTAGTATGTCGTGATATCGCGACATTTTCCTCCTGTTTAGCTTCATCCACAAAAATGTTGTGAAATCGCGACATCTTTCATGTCTTGTGTTTATCTTTTAGCTCTTCTGCGATAACACGATATCACGCCAGTCCGTACCGTTTACGCCTTCCTCATTTTTCTATCGTGATATTGCAACATTTGTCATGGACATTGCCCTCTGCTGCTTTATGTCATGATATCATGACATTTTCTATTGTTTTGATCTATGGCCACCACAAGTCACGAAAATGCGACATGTCACGATATCGCAACAACTTTCATTTGAATGCTCCCAAACTGCAACAAGTCGCGAAACACCAACATGTTGCGATATCGCGACAATTTGGCTTCTCTGCTTCTGTTGACTGTTTTGACCGCAAAAACGCGACAGGTCATGAAAATGCGACATGTCGCGATATCGCGACACTTTCTTGACTTAGATCTTTTCTGCATTTGGCATCGCAAAATTGCGACAGGTCGCAAAAATGCGACATGTCTCGATATCGTGACAGTTTCACTTTTGCACAAACTTGGTTATTTTACATGAACAGCAACAACAAAAATAATGTGGCAAAAATGCCAACACATAGTGCTCACAAAAATCCATATCAATCTGCTTTAATCCTGGCAATAATTTCCTTGAGTGGAGAATCTGCATTCCTTTCTCACTCATGTGCCCAAGCCTATGATGCCACAAAGTTGTATCCACTCCTGTAGAGGCTAAATAAATAGAAATATCAGTATAACCAGTACATACATACAACATACTTGACTTCTTTTCTTTTGCTAATATCAATGATCCTTTAGCAACCTTCGGTGAATCTACTAAGAATGTAACTGTACATCCTTCACTGTACAACTACCCTATGGAAATTAAATTCCTTCTCAAATCAAGAATATGCCTTACCTATTTCAACAACCATTGGTTTCCATTCAATAATTTTATTTGTATCTTACCCTTTCCAATGATTTTACATGGTTGATCATCCCCAAATAAACCTATCCAAAATCACCTTGAACATAATCTAGAAAATATTTCCTATGGGGTGTGGCATGATATGAAGCCCCTGATTCTAGCACCCAACAATCATTAAAATTATCTTTAAAAGGATTAAAGCATCTTGCAATATATCACCTACAATGTTTACTTCCTAATTATCCTATTTTTCATCTCCCTATTTTTCTTTTCGAGACCAACAATCTCTTTTTAGGTGTCCTTTCTTCCCACAATGCCAACATTCCAACTACTTTTCTTTGGATTTGGATATGCCCTTCTTTGATTTTCCATGTTTCCCTGGGTTCTTTTCTCTCTCCTTCTATCTCCCCCTATTTTCTACACTCAAAGCATTATCTGATGTCTCACCTGTGATTTTCCTTCGTATTTCCTCACTTAGAATAACACCAATAACATCATCAAACTTTAAAGTATTTGAACCAGAGATAAAATTACTCACAACCATGACCAAGCCATTCCAACTTTCTGGTAATGAGCACAAGATCAAAAGAGCCCTAACCTCATCATCAAAATTTATGTCTACATAGGTTAACTGATTTGTAACCATGTTAAACTCATTCAAATGATCAGTAATAGACCCACATTATGACATCTGCATATTAAATAAAATCTTCATAATAAATACCTTATTTGAAGTTGAGGGTTTTCATATAGTTTGACCAACACATTCATTAAATCCTTTGTTGTCTTTTCCTTTGGAATATTGAAGACCATTGATGATGCCAGGCATAGCCGTTTTGTTCCTAGTATATTTTTATCTAGAACTTCCTATTCTTCATATGATGTCTTCATCGACATCTTTACTTTTCCACCTAATGATAGGTAAAGATCCTTTTTATATAGATAATCTTCCATTTGCATCTTCCATAACTAGAAATTTTGGTCATTAAACTTCTCAATCCTGAACCTGTCTTCTTCTGCCATTGCTCCCACTTGAATCAGGAAACCTTCCTGTCAAGTCAACCTTGCTCTGATATCATTTGTTAGGAATATAAAATCGTGAGAAATAAAAAATACAAAATTATTATGCATAAAATAAAGCACACAATAGACACACAAAGAATATAACCAGGATTTATTATTTTGTCCAACAAATGTTGAAGGGATACAACCTACAGCAAATTCGTTGTACTTCCTCTTCGATTTCACAATTATAGTCTCCCTTCTTTCTCCCTTATTTTTGATGCTATACAACATCCTCTTATAAAACGAGGGTTACAATTTTAGAGCAAATCATTAAGGCCCCAAAATAAAAATAAAAAAATTACTATTTTTAAAAAATTATATTTTCTATCGTAATTTGCCATTTTTAATAATACTATTTTTGAAAAATGATTTTTCGTCAAAAAAAATTACATTTTTAGTAATTACTATTTTTGGCAAATTATTTTTTTATCAAAAAATTTCCGTTTTTAGTAATTACTATTTTTGAAAAATTATTTTTTGTTATTTTTTGTCAAAAAATTTCTAAAAATAGTAATTCACAAAAAAAATCGGATTGACATGCAATTTGACATACAACTACATAACACCCATATCCTTTCGTAGAGTGGGTCTAAACGTGGCTAAAATAGGACCTCAAAATTAGAATCAGGTTCCACAACCAACACTTATGTCACCAAGGAGAACAACCTACCTTATGACTCTAGTTAGCCCACCATAATACACTTACCAAGAGAGATAACCCTCAAGGCTTGTATGATGATTTACTCAAGGGATCATTTGTTATGACTTCATCCTAACATTATTTTTGTAATTCTCATATGATTATGTAATGACCCCCTTCCAACGTGGGGACCCATTATAATGTTATTTTTAATACTTTGTAATGGTATGTGGCAAGTAAGGCACCTAAACAAGTGGGGCCATTTCATGTAAATGTTATCAAGAATGTAATTGATGTTTAGTAGAAGATTCTAGCTTGAGTGGTGTTTTGCATATAAGCCAACTCTTGAGCATTAGGTTAGGGTTGCATGAAGTGTATCTTTAAAGGACATGGATCCATGAATGAATGTATATTTTTACAAATTAATGAAAGTATTGAAGGAGGTTGCCCCCTCGAAGAGGCCCATGATTCTGTTGTTGTGAGAATGTTTTAATTTCACATTTACTTTCTTTATTGCAATATATTGTTATTTCATGAATCTCTATTTTAATTAAAGTATTTGTATGAATGAGCTTATTTTTACTACTAGGTTCCTAACAAGTGGTATCAAAGCACTTTCCAAGGTTGATTTTTATTGTGATTGTGATAATTATTGTCCTTCCATTACGATTGTTAGGTATGGTTTTTTGCGTTTAGTTTTTTTTGTGTCCTTTATCTAAAAAAATAGCAAAAACATAATCCTTTTTTTTGTAATAGTTTATTAGGTTAGAAACCCTATGTCAGGGATTTAAAAATATCATGGAGGAGCTATCATTATTGGCTAATCTAGATTGCTCATAAAGAATCTAGTGAAATGAGGTGTGATCAGGATCTAATCCCTAGGCTTCAAACGACACCCATATATAGAATTGAGCTCCCATGTATCTTCAGGTATATCAGGAGATCACCTAGGATTAAGAGAAACCTTTAGCCCTAGAAATTTTTTTTGCCTTGTATTATCTATAGTACACCAAATATAGCATCTAAAAAGATCATCCTCTTGTACTATTAGAGAGGTAGGTAGTGTGATCAAAGGTATGCATGGAATCCTCCTTGAGTAGTTACTTAAAATATTGGTCCAATTACTATCGTTCATCACTATGGTTTAACAAAGGGCCTATGGGTATTACATACACCTTGGCTTAGCATACCCTGGTTCTATTAAAATTTTGAACTACAAAACATTTCCTATTCTATTGAATTTTTAACTTACAACCAAAAATCATCCCACGAAAATTGAGTATACAGAGAAGACTTCCATATCACAAAAATATTATTTGAAACAGATGAAAGAATTGAACATAATAAAAATAATCCAAATAGTTTAGCAAAGTTAGTAATAGTTGGGTGTCACTTTAGTCTAAGAATAGGAATAGTCAAGTGAGAGTTGTCAATTGTTAGTTGTCAGTAACCATTGTCTATGGCAGTCAAAATTTATAGTAGGCAAAGAATTATTATTGATAGAGTTAGAACAAACAATTGTCGGTACAGTGAACCATAGTGTCAATGACCAAATAATATCAATAATAGATAATGCAATGATAGTGTCAATAACCAATAGTGTAGGGTTAGTGTCATAAATTTTGGTGACAAAAAAATCTATATTTTGAACCAAGCCTCAAAGAGGAAAATCGACAACACCAACAACCTCAACAAAAAAACAATAAAAAAAATTGGGGGTATCCAAAACTAGTGTTATGGTATATAGCTCATTGCAATCGTGTTGTCGAGTTGATCATTTTGATGTATCATATCCAAGCACTTTTTTTTGGTTCCTTACTAAAAATAGTAACTCCTAAAATCATACTTATATTTTTAGTAAGTCAGTAGTAGTAGTCCACATCACACCAAAATGGATGGTGGCACTTGTGGACACCAAAAGGAGGTAGAACAAGCTAATTATTTGGAGCAAATAAGTTACACACTTAATATTCTTGTCACTATGATTCAAAATGTGTAGGATGACATTCAACATTTGAGAAGTTATTTTAGCTCCAAAGCCAACTTTGAAGAACACTTTGTAGAGGTTGATGCACTACTTAAGGATGGTCCAAAGGTATTTAAGTGTCATCACATTGAACACCTCGATTGTAGAAAAGGACTCCATAGGGACAGGGAATGCTCTTATACTCTTTTTGACCAAGATGCTCCCTTTAATATAGCTAAATTATACTTTCCTAAGTTCAATAGAAAGGATTTAGATGGGTGGTTATGTCATGCAGATCAATATTTCAAACTTCACAATATCCCCAAATATTTATGGATCACTATGTCATCTTTCAACTTTGAATCCAAAGCTTTACACTGGTATCAATGGTTACACCACACAATTATCAACCCTTCTTAGAAAGTTTTTGAGTCCTAACTACTCACTCATTTTGGCCCTAGTGAGTATGAGGATTTCATAGGAGCATTAACCAAACTGAGATAAACCTTTATAATTCATGACTACCAAACCTAATTTGAGAAACTGGCTAACAGGACCAAGGGATTAAATGAAGAATTTTTTGAGCTATTTTATCACTGGCTTAAAGGATGATCTAAATGCTAAGATCAAGATGTTCAAATCATAAAATATGATGTAGACCATAAGCTTGGCCTGATTGGCCAAAGAAAAATCTTCAACTCAAAGGAGGACACCTAAATTTCCATAGGCCAAACGCTTTGTTCCTTCCAATATCATATCCAATATTGAACATAAATCTACCCCCTACAAGTGCTTGACCATCAAAGATATGGATGCTTGATGTGCCCAAGGTTTATGTTATAATTGTAATAAAAAATATACATGAGGACATAAGTGCATCCAAAATAAGTTATTATTGATTGATGTAGAGGATTCAATAAGCAATGAACAACTTGAGGATGAAGCAAAAATATTAGAGGAACCACCTCAAGATGAGGGTGACACACAAGAAGAGACACAACTCAAAATTTGTGTTCATGCCCTTGTGGAAATTACTACCCATAGACAATGAAAGTATTAGGTTTTTTCAAAGGCCAATGTTACAATCCTCATTGATTTAGAAAGCACACACAATGTTATTGATCCTTGAGTCACCAAGAAAGCTAATTGTTACATACATACATGTATCACCTTTGACGTTATGGTGGCAAATGGCAGAACTTGCCTTGTAAATTCAAATGCCATAATATTAAGTTGAGGCTATGGTATTATGAGCTTAAAATATATATGTTTGCTCTTCAACTAAGGAATGTGATAGTATGCTTGAAGCTCAATAGTTAGGTACTTTGGAAACCATTGTCTAGAATTTTATAGAGTTATGGATGTGGTTTTCACAAAATGGTAGGTCCTACACTCTTCATAGCTTACAAGCAGAATCTCCTAGGATTATTAGTTCAATTTGTATGAAGAAGCTATTAAAAAAAATTCTCATGGGGTAATTGCTTATATATTTGACATACAACCACGCCCTTCAACCAAGGATAAACTTCCAGTTGATTTGCAACTCATTCTAACCAAGCATGATGTAGTCTTTATGAAATCAATAGAATTACTACCCCATCATTCCCATGATCATACAATTCCATTGGTACCTAGTAGTGTGCCACCTAACAATAGACCTTACCACTACACCCATGCACTTAAATAAAAATTTGATAAATTAGTACAAGAATTATTAAAATCTAGTCATTTAGCCTAGTAACAACCCTTATTCTTTTCTAGTCCTATTGGTTTGCAAGAAATATGGGTCCAAGTTGTGTATAGATTTTGGTAAGCTCGATAAGCTCACTATTAAGGATAAATTTCCTATTCCTGTGGTAGATGAATTATTGGATGAGTTGCATGGTGCTATGGTTTCTCCAAGTTAGATCTTCACTTGGGTTACCATTAGATATGACTCAAGGAGGTATATATTCCCAAAAAAATCCACTATCATGAGGGCCATTATGTATTTTTGGTGATACCAAATGGCCTGATAAATGCACATTCCACATTTTAGAGCCTCATGAACAACATTTTTTGCCCATTCCTTCGTAAATTCATTTTAGCTTTCTTTGATGATATTTTTGTTTATAGTTTCTCTTGGGAAGAGCACCTCATCCATGTGGATTAGAATTTGTATCTTTTGTCTCAACATCAACTTTATGCTAAGAGGTACAAGTGTTTTTTTGGGTTGTCCAAAGTAGAGTATTTGGGACACATTATCACCAAGGATGGAGTTAAATTTAACCTTAAAAATATTCAAGCAGTTCAATATTGGTTGAATCCTCACACTCTTAAGGGCCTTCATAGATATTTGGGGCTTATAGGCAATTACCATAAATTTATCCGTAATTATGGTAAAATCATTGCTCCTTTAACGACCATGTTAAAAAAAATCTTTTACCTGAATAGACCCAACTGAGCAAGCTTTCCTTAATCTAAAGCATGCTATGAAAACCACTCTAGTCTTAGCAATGCCTAATTTCTCCAAACTATTTTTAAAGTGATGCTTTAGGTAATGGTATTGGAGTCATGTTGATGCAGGAAGGATGCCCCTTGGCCTTTACTAGTAAAGCGCTTTCAACCCAAAATTTGAGCAAATCAACTTATGCAAAGGAGATGCTTGTCATTATGCATGTGGTTATTCACTGGTGACCCTATATCATTGGGCATCATTTTTCCATTAAAAAAAATCACCAAAGTCTCAAGTACTTCTTGGAGTAGTGGGTCACTACCCTAGCACAACAAAAGTGGATCTCTAAACTCATGGGATATGATTATGATATTACCTATAAAAAGGTAAGGAAATATTAATATCAAACACACTCTCTTACTGATTTGAGGTTTAAAGTATGTTGTGTGTCATCTCTTTACCCATACCTCAATGGATATATTCTCTTCGATAGGACATGTTAAAGACTCAAGATGGAAAACTTTGATTGCCACACTTTAAACAATACCTACTTTGTATCTAGGATACACTTTGAATTGATAAGATTTATGATATCTCCAATGCCTTGTTATTCCCCATACTTCTTAACTCTAGGAACTCATCTTGAAGGAGATGCATGCTTCATCCATTGTAGGCTATTTTAGGTTCCTCAAGACCTATGAAAGGATTAAAATTACTTTTTTTTGGAAGGGCATGAAGAAGGACATTCAAAATTTTATGGCAATATGTGACATATGCTAGTGAATGAAAGGAGAAACAATGCTTTCTCTAGGAACTCTTCAGCCCTTACCTATTATTGAACAAGTTTGGACAGATATTTCCATGGTATTTATTGAATGATTACCTGATTTCATAAGTAAATCAATGATTTTTGTGGTAGTGGATCATCTCACAAAGTATGCTCATTTTTGTTCCCTCTCCCATCCTTACATGGCCTGAGCAGTCACCCAAATTTTCATCGATTCTATTTTTTTCCTTCATGGCACGCCTGCATCCATTGTGTCCAATTGAGACCCTACCTTCACTAGTAATTTTTGGCAAGAATTGTTTAATTTGTAGGGAAATCAACTCAAAATGAGTTCAACTTATCATCCATAAACAAATGGTCAAATAGAGATTGTCAACAAATGTTTGTAGATCTACCTTTATTGATTTACCTCCTATCATCCTATATAATGGGTGAAGTGACTTCTCTTGGCCTAGTGGTGGTATAACACTTCCTATAATACTATGAACAAGATCACCTCTTTTAAAGTAGTTTATGGATAACCTCCATCAACACCCTCTTCCTACATTTCAAGTAGCTCCAAGGTCCATACAATTAACACTACACTCAACCAACATGTCAAAGTCCTCTATGAAGTGAATATGAATTTGGAAGTGGCCCAAAAATAGATGCAACAACAAGTTGATCAACACTATTATAAGCATAATTAATTTGGTGATATGGTATTCCTCTACTTACAACCATATAAACAATCATCATTCCAGCTTCACATGTGCCAAAAACTAGTCACAAAATACTATGGACCCTACCAAGTCTTACAATGGATTGGTGCAATGGCCTACAAATTGGCCCTACCATATACATCCAAGCTCCACTATGTCTTTCATGTATCTTCTCTCAAGAGGTTATGGGAAATAAAGTACACGTTTAATCTTCTTTACCAAAACTATATGAAGAAGGTTCTATCTTGCTCGAGCCAAAACAATTGTTGGACCATAGAATATGCACTCTTTACAATTAGGTAATAACTAAGATTCTTGTTTAGTGGCATGGTCTACAACTAGAAGATGCTACGTGGGATTTTCTTCAATAGCTACAACATTAGTTTTCTTATCTATAGCTTTGAGGAAAAATATTTTTGAAGGGGAAGGGCATCTTAGGACCCCATCGCAACATTATTTTTGTAATTCTCATATTGTTATGTAATGAAGCACTTCTAACATGGGGACCCCTTTATAATGTTATTTTGTAATGCTTTGTAATGGTATGTGGTAAGTAAGGTGCCTAGACAAGTGAGGCCATTTCATGTAACCATTAGCAATAATATAACCGATGTTTGGTTGAAGATTCTAGATCGAGTGGTGTTTTGCATGTAAGCCAACTCTTGAGCATTAGGTTAGGATTGCATGAAGTGTATCTTTAAAATACATGAACCATCAACAAATGTATCATTTTATAAAATAATGAAACTATTGAAGGAGGTTTACCACTCGAAGAGGCCCGCAATTCTATGTTGTGAGATTGTTTTAATTCCACATTTACTTTTTGTATTGCAATATAATGTTATTTCTTGAATCTTTATTTTAATTATAGTATTTGTGTGATTGAGTTTATTTTTACTAGTAGTTTCATAACATCATTATCCTTCTCCCAGTAGGACGAACAATTTATCATGTTCTTGTTATATTTATTTAGTATGATTTACTCTATGCAAACAAATTAAGTGGTCTTAATTATAATTTGGTATATATTAATTTTATTAAAGGTAAGGCTTAGGTCAAAAGGGTTTTAGATTTGCATGATGGTTTACATCAAGTTCACCAAATATGTGTGGTGATAAAGAGAACATAGATAACTAGCCTCCAACTTTCCCTAAGGGTTGGCCCACACTCAGATATCTCTACTACACCCTTATTGTTTTGCATGCTTGAGATTTTATCTTTGGTAAGGATTTTTTGGGTTCACCAAGGGATTTTTTAGATTACCCTAAATCTAGTTTCATGTGTTCAAATTCTTCAAACACCTATGTTCTATTTTAGTGTCTAGTATATAAAATAAAGATGATTTAATTGAAATAATTATGGGAAAGACAAGATGCTAGCCTATGTGCTATTTTGATTTCTTGCAATATCTATAAGAGCTAAGATAAATATTTTTGTAAAATTGAAAAATCTATATTTTTCTTTCAAACAAAGGTACAAATAGGAATGCAACATACAAGAACTAGCCTAATGCAAGACTATATACAATCATGTTTTAAATGCCTAAATAACAAAGGAGATAAAGAAATAAAGCAATGAACTAAATAAAAGATTCTTTTGATTTTTCATTTTTATGTGTGATAAAAAATAAAATAGTAGAATATACAGTTAATAGACAACAAAATAGACGATGCTACTAAATAAAAAATAGAGGACAAATATGTTACTTACCTGGGCTGATGGTTGTTGTGAATCTGTCATCTATATATGGATCCACTACTTAAGGAATCCACTTCCTATAGACTTTTCAACCGATGAATCTTCTCAACCTATAAAACAAACAAAATAAATGGATGATCAAGATTTAGGGGCCTACCAAACAATGGAAAATGGTAGACTTCCTAGTTTTCATAATCAACCCCCTATTGCATATGCATATAGTCAAATTTTGACCTAAAAGTTGGATGCAACAATGCCTATGATGAATTTTCCACCTGAAACTTTTGTACTTAGTAGATTCTTTCTTGTAATAGAAATAAAGTGATAAAGGACATAAAAGCATATGTGGAAGCTCCAAATAGTGATAGGGAGTTGTTTGGGGGTGGTTGTACAATAAGAGATGTTGATTTGCTTAAAAATCCTAGGCCAAATGTATAAATGGTGAATCCACCACCTGAACATAGTATAGATGACAACTTCATTTTTGTAGTAGGAACAAAAGGTTAGAGTTATAAAAAAAGGTGTATAGATACTAAATAATAGATACAAGAGGATGATAGGGGTTAATAGGCAAAGAGGACTACCTTTTGGATCAAGGTTCCAAGGCTAAGATAGCTAGGAACAAACTCACCACCTAAATAGGGTAAAAGTAGTAAATTTTCTTTGGATAAATAAAAAAAATAAGGTAGATAAATATTATCTACAAGCCATTACTAGGGAGGTCCAAAGAACCCTAATGGAAGTATGTTACATTACAAGTATCCTGAAATAACATGCAAAACAAACTAAATGATTGATGGTGCAAAGGATTTATTAGATTGTAAAAGAAAAGCAGAAGGATGCATGCATAAACAAAGGACTTAAGAACAAAAATGATCATAAATATAAACTTGAATGAGAAGACAAAAGGTAATACAACCAAATCCATAGTTTTTTGGTGTCTCTTCTCTCTCCCACCAACTGCTTGAAGATGAATGACCTTAGGAGCATGAAAGCAACAAAATTTGTAGTAGAGTTTTGATGTCTAAAAACTATCCCCTCTTAGATAAAATCCTTAACAAGTTTTCATAGCATTTTAATACCCAAGATAGTTCATTCATGCCAAAAGCTATCCCAAGGGGACAATTTATAGAAAAATACCTACTTAAGAGTTTTCTTTGGGGATGAGGTGTCCAATTAGGATAAGTTAGGATGGCTAATTTGGGTCTATCACCTACCTTGATTGGTAGTCATTTTGTTGATTGGAAGGTGGAGGAAGGCAAAACAAAGTTAGATACCACTCTAACTATCAATTTCTTATGATGGAAAATGTGAATCTAGGATCAAATTATGTCTAGTTGGTAGCGAACATTGGCTACATGCTTGAAGTAAATTTGCTAGCTACAAATATTCCACCAATGGATTTTTTAGCCAATTTTTTTTTTCTTTTGACCATTGCATGTCATATCTGATAAGGAAGGAAAAAATTGAGTGAAAACAAGAGGTGGTGTGAAATTTCCAGCTGAGGTGGTGGATTCGATGGTTGAAAAAATTGATATTGGATGGTGAATTCACTAACAATTAATTTTGGTTGTAAATCTAGGGTTGAGGCAAACACCACTGTTGAATTCATCATTCTATGTATTTATATAAAAATTGGTCTTGTTAAATGGTCTAATTTTAGCTATCTATAGGCACCCATACCAAGGGATATAGGGAATACATCCTCAAGGTGTTGCGCCTTAGAGGTCCAAATTTTGAATCCCACCAATTCATATTTTTGGATAAAACTGATGATGTAAGTGTCCTAATATATGATATTAGAAAATTTGATGTGGCACTATGCAAAGATGATGTGGTACACTTCAATGATGTAACACTTGATTGCAAATTTGATTTGTTCTCATATTCATTTTATTTTTCTAATTTTTCTTTCATAACATAAAATTTTACATTTATGTGTTATTCATTCTAAATTACCCAATATAATTTAGATAAATCTACATAGAAAAGAATATTGGAGGGGCAAGCTTGTGGAATTGCAAACTCATTATTTTGGACTTAGGATAGATGGAGATTATTCAAAGATCAAGAAAAGAGTTGGGCAAAAATATTACTTCAAAAATATATATTTTTTATCAGTTAAAAGTAGTAGATATATTAAAAATGGGTTTTAATAGGGACCCAAAACCTGAATACAAAAGGCAATACCTACCTGCATGAGCACCAACCAAAAAAAGGAAACAACATAGAAACAAAACTTGAGGTAATCCTCAACCGGCCAAGAGCAAAAAACAAAAAAAAAGTAAGGCTAACCTCATACAACACAAAGAAAGGGAATACAGAAAGCCTAGAGTGTTGAGAATAAGGAAAAACCAATATATACAGAACAAAAATGACACCCAACAATCATTTCGTAGAAACTAGCTTTACAATGATATCATATAGGTTAGCATTGAAAAGGTTCACTTCAGCATCCTTACCCTTAGTAGGGGAATCCTTATTCATGACCTACTTATTCCTCTATTTAGCATCAGGTACATTAACATCCTTATCAGAGAAAGACCTCTGGAAAAAATAGAGACTCAAGGCATTGCACAAATTGACAAGTTGAGCAATATTATTTGAAGTTGATTTGATAATATACTCCTGCAAACAAATATTTGGGTCATCCTTGGTATCTTCATCAGAGTCGATGATCAAGGACTCTTGTTGTTTGGCCTTGTTCTTCAGTCGCACAGAGGCACAGAGCGGTTTTAGGTTCTCTTGATGTAATGAATTTATTTAGGCAATGAATGTTATCCAAAGGATTACCAATATGGAACTTCCAAGCAAATAATTTGCAATTGATCAAGAAATATATTAGATGACATGTTAATAAGGAAGATTATGCAAATTTTTGGTTTGATGCTTGTTTGAAGCCTTATCCTCTTATTTTTAAATAGAAAGCATTGGCATAGGGATATATAGCTTGTAAAGATATAAAGGTAAATTATATTTATGTGAGAAATAACTTGAGATCATGGATTTCTATTTGTAATATGGTTGAAAAATAGGAACTCAAACAAATAGTTAATTAGCTTTAAAAGAATGCTTCAAGAACTTTATTTACGTGTTTTTACATGAAAGGATGAGTTGGTTTGGAATTTCTCAAAAAATGGTGGATACATGGTCATGTTGGGATATGAGGATTAAGAGCAATTAGAATTTCCTACTTTTCAAGAGTTTTCTTGGAAGAATATTTGGTCACTAGAGACACTCTCTAAGGCCTCAACATTCCTTTGGTTAGAAGTACAAATTAGGATTATTATAGGAAAGAGTCTACAAAGAAGAGGAGATCATGAAAATTTTAGATGTGGCTTGTGTGAGAATTATTTTGAAGCATCTAACCACTTACTTCTTATTTTTTCCTTTGTTCACACCACTTGGGGCTACTTTTTAAAAAATATAAGAATATATTGGATAGATCCATCAACATTGAAAGAGTAAATGGAATGTTGGATTAATTGTTTCAAAGTTAACATATTATGTATACCATGGAGGATTCGTCCTTCTATTATTTAGTGGAATTTGGCTTGAAATAAATAATAAAATATTTAAAAAATAAATATCAAAATCATGTGCAAGTTTATAACTATACTACTAGAAGTCTCAAGTGCTGAAAAGAGGTGCTTTCCACTTGGTTCTAAGATTTGAACATACATGGAAGGGTTATCTATGACAATGGTATTAAGAAAAATGATTTGATTTTTATTTATGGTAAAATAAAAATATCTAGAAATTGGGTTTATAAAAATTAATTTTGATGGTGCTTTTAAAGAAAAATCTAGGAAAAGCTAGTGTTTTTCAAAAGAATGAAGACAGTATTCTCCTCACTTAGTCAAAATAATATGGAACTTCAACTAGCAACTATGGAGAGTTATAGCACTTCTTATAGGGATTAAAATTGGAATTGAAAAAATGGAAATATATTTAGAAAACTTCTTATAACAATTAAAATTATGGGGGGAAGAGAGAAGAGAACAAGGAGTTTGGAGAGCAAGCATGCATTGGATTAGCTAGAAAAGAATTATTCTGAGTTGACAAAATTTATAGGTAGACTTGTTTTGAATACCTTTTAGTTCTTTGGGTGATGTTGAGTAGCTTTTGGTGCATGTTATGTGTATATATTTTAGTGAAAACAAAATATCACTTCGCTTAAAGAGAAAAATACATGAAATGGTATTCTTTAATATGCAAATATTCCCCATTGAGGGTAGTGAATGCAAGCATAGCAGTGCTAGGGAAACAAAGTAAAAATATTTTAAAAATGCCATAGCTATGTTAGGGCAATGAAGGTGAGTGCAGTAGTGCTAGGATAGAAAAGTAAAAATATTTTTACAATGCCACAACAGTGCTAGGGCAATGAAGGTGAGTGCAGCAATGTTAGGGTAGCAAAGTAAAAATATTTTAACTTTATCATAGTAGTGTTAGGGCAGTGAAGGTGAGTGCAACAATGTTAGGATAGTGAAGTAAAAATATTTTAATAGTGTTGTAGCAGTGCTAGGGGAATGAATGCAAGTGTAGCAGTGCTAGGGAAGTGAAGTAAATAAATTTTAATAGAAGCAGTTCTAAGGAAATGAATTAAAAATTATTTAATAGTGCCATAGTAGTGCTAGGGCAATGAAGACGAGTGCATAATTTCTAGGGCAGTGAAGTAAAAATATTTTAACAGTGTCACAATAGTGCTAGGGCAGCGAAGGTTAGTATAGCAGTGCTAGGACAATGAAGTAAAAATATTTTTTATTTGGTATTTTAAAATGGTTTTACAATTTGGAAAATTGGTTTCTTATTTTTTTATGGAGAATGAAGAGGAATGTTTGAACTTCTCAGAGTACCCCTTTGAGGGGCAATGCATATTTTTAACTCCAAGGACCAAGGGTCCCATTTTTGGATAATATCTAGAAGTTGAGAATTGGGGATCCTTGGGTTTTTTGAGTGACCAGAATAATACTACAGGTTATCAAAATTTAGTGGACAAAGGAGATTCTATGTTAAAAGGATTTAATAAAATTAGTTGTCCTATTGATTGCTCAATCTCATATATCTTAGAACACACTACTCAAGTGATGGGTCTAATGAATGAGCAAGCATTTCATTGCGGGGAAGAAAAACTTGAGCAGGCTCCAAATAATCCAAACTCACTTTGTCTAATAGAGTTTCCTTTGTTTAGTTCTAGTTTTATTGGTAAAAGCCTTGATTTAGAGGCCCTAAGTGAAGTGGGTTAAAACTCACAATCAACATGGTCTACAATTCTAGTTACTAAAGTGCATAAGGCACATAAAGTGGTTAAAAAGAAAAGGTTGAAGATCGGAATGATACTTGGGGAAGACTTGAAAAATGGAACAAGTTTTGGAGTTTTTAGGGAAGGTCCTTATTGGAAATTTTCATGGATGTCAAATAGCCAATAATACACTAAATGAGTGGTTGCAGAAGGTATGGGTCCCAATCTTAAGATATGGGTCAATTTTTCATTTACTTGCCAGAGGATGGATAGGTCACCTTTTTGATCTGAGGAATATGCACATAATATTTTGGGAGGTCGTTGGTATTAGGGGTCTTCTTTTTTGTCTTTGAAGGCTTGGACAACTTACTCTGATCCTAGGACTAAATTTTTTAGGAGAATCCAAATCTAGGTAAAACTTCCAGGCTTACCAATGGAGTTATGGTTAGAAAGATATTTGAAATAAATTGGAGATGCATTAGGTAAAACCTTGGATATAGATATTTCTTTAAAATCTAGCATTTTTTGGTCTATAACTTAGGTTTTGGTTGAGATGGAATCAATGAAGGCTTACCGGACTGTATGGAGATAGTTGAGGGGAATACAATTCATACTCAAATCTTGTATTATCTGAAGATTCCTTTTAGATGTGTTTGTTGTCATGTTTATGGACATATTTCTAAGGAATGTTATTAAGCTTTCACATAGAAAGTATGGAGGAGAAAACAAATGAGTAGTGGTGATTTCAAGTTAGCTAACAACAATCAAGAGATCCTATTTTTTAGAGCTCAATAGTACTTCTTTATTTGGCACAAACAAGCAAAAATAATTTTGTTGAACCTATAACCAAAAATCCAAAGGAGGAAGAAATTTTGGGCCTAGCTTTGTTTCCATTTCACTTTTCACAAGTTGTTATAGAGGGAGACCAAGTTATAAAGAAAACTATGAAAGGATTGGAACCCGGTACTATTAAGTTTGTTAGTTAGATATCTAAACCTTATGACAATTATTATCCAATACATGAGAATAATATAGACATAGGTAATAAAGAAATTTGTACACTTCCTTATAAATTTTTGAAGAGAAGTCCCAGGGACAAGGAATTTTCTAAGATTTTGGATAATGGGCCAACAACATCAAAAATATTGAATATGATTGTGATCCAAATATTTATACTATTGGAGAAAGTCTTTGTGACCTATCAGGTGAATCTTCTAGTGAGGTATCTATTTTAGGGGATGGTTTGGAGATAGGTTCCTCTTGTAGATATTTGTTATGTTCTAGGAAAAGGGAATTCGAGTTGAAAATTTGTGCAATTATTGAAAGGTTAGGGTTAGGTTTAGACCATATAAAGGAATATTTCACTACTTCAGTAGGTAGGAAATATTTTTTGTTTCATGCATAGGAGAAGGCTTTGAGAGCAATTCAGCAAGGTAAATAAAAATATATCAATTGGGTCCTTAGAGTGGGATAAAATCCCTCTAAGATGTTTAAATAATCTTGTTATCCCTTAATATCTAAGGTCTTGATAGTCCCTCTAAAATACTTGCCTTATATAGGCTGGTGGAAATTCATGATTTGGATGTTATCCTTCTATAATAAACCATGGGGGCAGGTACAAAAGTTATTGAAGGATTAAGTAAATGAAGAACACAAACTTATACTGAGAGGGGGGTGAACAGTATAAGACCAATTTTTACTCTTCTTTCCCAAACAATATTATGAAATATATCAATGGTAAATCAACAACAGTAATCAAAGCAATGCATAAATCACCACACACAATAGAGACACTAATTGAACGTGGTTCACCCAATGTGGGCTACTCCATGGAGAAAAATATTTCACTAAATTTTTCTCAAAAAATATCTTGGGAATCCTTTCCCTATTACAATGTTTATGGACCTCTGTCCAAAGGAGACACCAATCCCCTAATCTAGTTCATGGATCTCTATCCACAGGAGACATCGATCCCCTCAACTGGTTTATGGATATCTATCCACTGGAGAACTTATCTACTCTAGATGGTGATACTTTAGAATACTACTGCCTCTATTGCATTGGCTTGTGTATCTCTACCCATAGAAGACTTTATCCTCACTTAGAATATCTTTGTCCTCATTACCTTGGCTAATTGATCTCTATCCACTAGATACTATTGTCCTCTTATTTATCACCTCCAAATCTTGCTCTTAGCTCTATCTCAAATCTGCACTAAACATAGTCCTTCAATCTAGCACAAATATTCTCAATATCTATCTCTAATCTATAATAAATACAGTCCTTTGGTCTAGCACAAATATGCTTAATATATGTCTTTGATCTGTACTAAATACAATCCTTTGGTCTAGCACAAATCTACTCAATATCTATCTCTGATCTGGCACAAACATGTCCTCAAATCTGCACCAAAATTTATCCTCAAATATATCCTCAAGCCTTAACACAAAGATTGAATCAATCACAAATCAACTCTACTAGATCTGCCCCAAACCTTAACTCAAGGTTTGAACAAATCAATCAATCAACTCTGATCATAATTCGTCTCAAAGACTTATCCCAAATTAGTCCAATAAGTCCTCTCAAGAACTTGTCCAATATGCTCACCAAGTCTTCACCAAGACTTACTTCAAATATGCTCAACAAGTCCTCACTAGAACTTGTCCAATATGCTCAACAAGTCTTCACCAAGACTTGCTTCAAATCTACTCAACAAGTCTTCACCAAGAATTGCTTTAAATCTGCTCAACAAGTCCTCACTAGAACTTGTCCAATCTTCTCAATAAGTCTTCACCAAGACTTACCTCAAATCTACTTTGTAAGCTTCCTCAAAATATTACTCAACTCAACTCAATCTATCACAAAAAACCTCTTCTGCACATAATAAGCTTCACACATTTAATCTCATAGAAACATATAAAGAATTGTTAGAGATTCAATATGTTTCACACACAATTAATCTCAATCTCTCTCTTGTTTTTACCATAGAAACATATAGAGAATTTTTAGAAACTCAATATGTTTCACTCACAACAATTCTCAATCACTTTCAATCTTTTCTTCAACTCAATATAGAAATAAAAAATAATTTTTTCACAAAACTTGAACTATCACTTCAACACTTCAATCAACTAAGCTCAATCAACTCCTCACAACCAAACACTCAATGAAATTTTATTCAACAATGCTTATCAAATAAAATTCACATAACAATGATACTCATGATATTTCATAAGCCATAATCATGCACATAAAGGCTCACTCAATATTTCCAACAATGCTTATCAAACAAGGTTTCTAGCATCAACCTTCATCCCAGAAAAATCTTCATCAATCAATATTGGATATCTTAAAACCAAACTCAACAATGCTTATCAAACAATCCTTTTCACTCTAACTTAGCATTCACAACATCCAATCCAACAATATTTTTCTCACAAGGAATATGTACCCATACCTTTTATTTTGATGGAGATATGTCTTCAAAACCTGTCTTAATCACACTCAAATTTTCTTTGCAAACACTTGGGTTAGGTAGCCACAACCTATCTCAAGATCTCCACAAAATAATTTTCTCAAAAATTATTTTCCATACAAAATATCAAATCCTTTTGTACACCTTATAATCTCCAAACTCACAATATCTAACTCAACAATTTCATTAAAAAAACATGCACAACAATCTCCCTTATACACCTTATAATCTCCAAACTCATAATATTTAACTCAATAATTTCACCATAACAAAACACTTAACAATTTCCCTTGCACACCTTATAATCTCCACACTTTATAAAACAAGTTTCAATCACCAAAAATCAAAATAAAATATTTTAATTTTTTCTTTACCTTATAACTCCCCCAAGCACTTAGCACTCACAACAATCTCAAAATAATTTTAATTTTCAACACCTTGGAGAATAAAATTGAATAGCATACCTTTAATTTGTTCTGCGCACTAAAAAACTGTCTTCGATGAATTCGACCACGTGACCTTACACTCCCCAACATCCTAGCTCCAAGCTAGGCCACCAAGTGGGTTGTGTGCCCACATGAGACACACAGTGCATGCTGTCCCAAAAAGTCACCTCACAAAAATGCTGAGCAAGTCAAACAAAGGCCTCTTCCTCTAAAACATCAATTGTGTGGATCGAATCGCGGTCTTCTCCTTTCCAACCTTTGCACTTTTGCTAATTGTCGCCTACGCTACCATCATCGATGGGATGTCAAATCACTTTGTTGCCTTTATTGCCTTGTTTCCCTCCAAGCTCTTCGAAATGCAAATCATCTTCTTCCTAGGGTGCAACGCTTTTATTTTCTCTTATATCTCACATTTGAAGGTGTAAAATCGACTTTAGGAAATGGAATTCATTTCCTATATAAATGCACATTATCTTTTGATTTCTCACATCAGCCCATTTCGAATTTAAAAATTTGAATTTAGTTTTTAAATATTAAATTTAAAAACCTTTGCCTCCATTATTAATTTAAATTAAGATTTTAATCAAAGATTAAAATATTTTAATTTAAATTAAACCTTTTGTAAATTGGTCATGGGTATTTTTAATTTGAACTTCGTTTTTCTTCACCTTGTTATTTGGCTCAAAATATTATAATAATACAATATTATTATTTAATTTAAACTTGCTTCTCCTTCCTCGGGTCTTCATCATTTGGGCCATTTTTAGGCATATAATATTAAAAATAAATATTATATTCTATTCCTTTCCAAGACCTTCTTGTGTTTGTAAAAACCACTTGATGTCCTTAATCACGATGAAATTAAACCAATATTCTTGACATCAATGACAACAAAACTACTCAAAATTTTTAACAATCTCCCCCTTTGTCATTGATGGCAACCCCTTTATTTTTACCATTCCTTTTTCATTTTTAAAATTTGCTTTCTCTGAGAAATTTCTCCCCATGACTGATTGCTCTCCCCCTAACTCAAATCTCTCCCCCTTTGTCATCAATGGCAAAGGGTCACCTTTGGGGCTCAGGGCTAATAATGAGACTCTTAGCTTAGCCCCTCCCCCACCTCGTCTTGAGGTGATTAATTATGGGATGGGAGTATTTCTACTCACAACATTTTTCCACTTTCTTCCTCAACTGATCCTTTTGATTCCTCTAACTATTTCTATTTCTACTTGTTTTTGGGATTTTTGCTCTACACCATTTTGTTGTATGTCCATCATTATTGTACTTATAAAACTTAATGTTTTTATTCCTTAAAGGTGAAAATATCTTGGGGTTTCTCTTGGTGAAGCCATATCCATTCCTATCATGAACCCTATAATTTACTACCTTGTGACCAAACTGATTACAAGAGTAGCAATACCCTTGAAAAAGTTGCATGTTTTTGAAATTTCCATATTCCTGTCTTTCATGTGTCCTTCATTGTGTAGCCTTGTGCCGAAATCTATGACATGAGAAGCATTTTCCATTGAAACTACTTTGCCTTTAACCCGTTGGTCTCTTAGTTCATTTTACCCTGTGTTGGTTCTCGTTCCATCTATTCTTCATTTGTGCATTGTTCCTTTTCCTGTTGAATTTTCTATTATCCAACTAATCCTCAAAATTCTCACTCTCTCTTACACTCTCTTCTTCTGAAGCTTCTTCTTCTTCGGAGCTTGAGATTGACTCCTCTCCTTGTTTTCTTTGTACATGTTCAAAATCTAAACCTGTCTTGTTTGATGTAGGTTTTTGTGTCTTGATAATATTATCCAATTTCTTTGAGCTTATCCCAAACCTATGTAATTTGTCCTTAGACTCTTTTACTTCCTTCATTAGTGAATCTACCTCATGCTCTAACTTTTCACATTCTAAAATCTTTGCTTCTAACTTCTCTTTGAATCTCCTTGTCTTAGCTATTGAGTTAGTTAGATCCTTTATAAGGTTTTCTTTCTCTTCATCACATTCTTGAAATTTAATATTGAGTTTTAAATTTTGCTTTCTTACCTCCCTTAATGCATCAAGGATATGAATAAGCTCACCCTTAAGATCAAATTATCCTTTCTCTGATTATTCCTCTATTTTTTTGCCTTTGGGATGATCTTCATTCCTTTCTGATTTACCTTCAATAGGATCATATCCTTCTTCTTCTATTACCAAGAGTAAACTTTCTTCTAGTCCTTCAAGTGTATCTTCATATTCATCATCACTAAAACTGAACCCATTCCTTGTACAACTATCTTCAAAATGACCAAAGTTACCACATCTAAAACACTTGAGAATCATTGGTGACCTTTTTCTAATTACTTATTTTTCTTTTTTTAGAAATAGTACTTCATATTTATCATTATCTAAGGAACTTTCATCATTATCACTTGAGCTCTTACCTACCTTGTCTACATAGAGAATATTTGTATGCCTTTGGAATAATCTCTTTCCTTTCTTGCCTTGTCCATCCCTACTTTTCTTTTGGTACCTGTGTTTTCTTGTTTCCCTGTTCTTATGATCATATTTTTCTTCATAATTTTTATTTCCAGCCTCTAGAAAATTAGATGCATAGTGACCATATTTTCTATAATTGAAACATCTAACTGATTTTGTACCTTTATATTTTCTTGAGTCCTTGTTCCTTTTGCCATAATTTTGCTTCTTCATCACTAGATGACTCATTGCTTGAATATGACTTCTCACCCTTTGTCTTCTTAGTAACTTTAAAGGTTGCTTCCTTCTAGGGAATAGGTTCATATTTTATTCTCATCTCAAAAGCTATGAGAATTCCATGTAATTCATCTCTTTCCAAAATTTCAATATATTTTACCTCTTCTATAGCTGAAATATTTTCACTAAATATTTTTGGAAGTGACCTTAAAATCTTATCACAAATATATGTTTCCTCAAATTTAAGCCCAATTCCTTGCATGGAGTTAACAACCTCATCCACACGAAGTAGATATACCACAATGTTTTCCTCATCCTTCATCTTTACATATTTAAATTCTCTCTTAAAATTTTGTAACTTTACCGTTTTGACCTTTTTATCTCCTTCATATATGCCTTGCAACTTATCCCAAATTTCCCTTGCTGATGTGCAATGCATAACCTTTAAAAATTTTATTTCATGTAAACCTCTTAAAATTCCATTCATTGCTCATGACTTGTGATGATGTAGAAGCTTACCATATTTATCTGTAGGTGGAGTTTTTGGTGGTGTGTATCCATTTTCAACTGCTTCCCATATTTCATTTCCAAGTGCCATTAGATGAAACTTCATCCTTATGCTCCATAGTGCATAATTGTTCCCATCGAAAAATGGTACTAAATTCCCTGAAGATCTAGTTTTAGAATCCATATGTATTCTTGTAAGCTTTTCCTTCAATCTGTTAAAATCTTTCAAAGGAACCCGCTTTGATACCAATTGAAGAACACAAGCTTATACTAAGATGGGGGTGAACAATATAAGACCACTTTTTACTTTTCTTTCCCAAATAATATTATGCAATATATCAATGCAATATCAACAGCAGTAATCAAATCAATGTACAAATCACCACACACAATACAGACACCAATTTAACGTGGTTCACCTAATGTGGGCTACTCCACGAAGAAAATATTTCACTAAAATTTTCTCAACAAATATCATGTGAATTCTTTCCCTATTATAATTTTTATGGACCTCTATCCAAAGAAGACACCAATTCCCTAATCCAGTTCATGTATCTCTATCCATAGGAGACACCAATCCCCTCAATCTGGTTTGTGGATCTCTATCCATAGGAGAACTCCTCTACTCTGGCTAGTGATCCTCTAGAAGACTACTACCTCCACTACACTGGTTTGTAGATATTTATCCATAGAAGACTATGTCCTCACTCAGAATATCTCTATCCTCACTTCCCTGACTAATGGATATCTATCCACTGGAGACTACTATCCTCTGCTTTGTCACCTCCAAATGTTGTTTTAGTTCTATCTCAAATTTGCACTAAACATAGTATTTCAGTCTAGCACAAATTTGCTCAATATTTGTCTCTAATCTGCACTAAACATAGCCCTTCGATCTAGCACAAATCTACTCAATATTTGTCTCTGATCTGGCATAAACCTATCCTCAAATTTGCACCAAACTCTATCCTCAAATCTATCCTCAAGCCTTAACACAAATCTTGACTCAATCACAATTCAACTCTACTAGATCTGACCTAAAACTTAACTCAAGGGTTGAACAAATCAATCAATCAACTCTACTCATAAGTCTTCTCAAATACTTACCCCAAATTTTTCCAACAAGTCCTCTCAAGAACTTGTTCAATCTACTCACCAAGTCTTTGAAGATTTATACCCAGACTTATTCTAGAATAATAATGTAAAAATAAATAACTCAGAAGAAAATAACAACTCACATAATACATACACACAAAATATAAGAGATTTATCCTGGTTCACCCGATATGGGCTACGTCCAGCAAACAAGATCCACACCTCCTTTTCTATTATTATTCACTTTATCCATAATGGGACATTACAATAAATATAAAGAAAAATATTATAACCCTAAACCACAATGTGGTATTAGAATATCATGGGTATAATACCATGGGCTAAAACCACCCATACCCACCAATCACGAGAATCCCTCCAACACCTCTAAAAATAGCTTTGATAATATCTCCAAAAAAAAGACCGTCGAAGTAGGGGCTTGTCTTACAGTTTTTCCTTTACAAAGGATGAGACATATCCAACATTCTCCCACTTGTTGAATACTTTGCAAAAAGGCTGTAATAAATATTAGTTTCAACATCCAGTCTTACCAGACCCATTTCAATTGTACAAAACATGATATTTTCTGTGCTAACTACCTTGTTTAAAGCATCTGCAATATTTTCTTTGGTATCCACTTTTTCCAGTAACACTTTCTTTTGTTCAATTATGTCCCTACTGAAGTGGTACTTTGTATCAATGTGCTTTATTCTTGAATGGTAAGCAGGGTTATTTACCAGAAATATAGCACTTTGGCTATCACAATTTATCTTCATAGCTCCTTGAAAGAACCCAATTTTAGCACATAGTATTTGTATCCAACTACTTCCTTACTTGCATTAGTGGTTGCCATGTACTCAACTGTAATGGTTGAAAGAGCAACAATAGTTTACCTTTTGCTTATCCAACTAATAGCCCCTCCAAACAAGTTGAATACATATGCACTAGTAGATCTTCTATTATCAAGATATCTAGCCCAATCTGCATCAACAAAACCTTCTATATCCAAGTATTTACTTTTGTTTCCTGTACCTTCATAACAGATTGAAAAATTAGATGTACCACACAAATTCTAAAAACCCTTTTTACAGCAGTCTAATGCTCTTCACCAGGCTTAGACATATATCTTCTCAAAACTCCAACTACATAGGCAATATCTTCTCTAGTACACACCATGGCATACACTAAACTCCCTAAGCATTTGCATAAGGAACATGAGATATTTCTTCTACCTCTTATTCTATTTTTGGATATTTTTTAGCAAAAAAAAAATCACCCAACAGAATAGGTACCTTCACTAGTTTGCAATCTTGCATACTGAATCTCTTAAATATTGTCTCAACATGCCTTTTTTGATTCAGCTACAACTTTTTGTTTGAACGATCTCTATTTATTTACATACCTAAAATAAAATTTGCAGGGCCAAGATCTTTCATGTCAAATTGTGATGCTAACTAATACTTCACTTCCCTAATAATTTCCTTACTTATTCCAATTAGTAACATATCATCAACATACAAAACTATAATGACAAGTTCATTACCAATTTGCTTTGAGTATACACAATGATCAGCATTGCTACAAATAAAATCAAGTCCTAAAACATAAGTATCAAATTTTTGATACCACATTCTAGGTGACTGTTTCAGTCCATACAGAGATTTCTTTAACTTACATACAAAATCCTCCTTTCCTTCAGCTATAAATCCTTCAAGTTGTCTCTTATAGATTTCTTCCTCCAAATCTTCACGAAGGAATACAATATTTACATCCATTTGATCTATTTCAAGATCAAATGTAGCAACCATAGATAAAAGAAATCTTATTGAGGTTAGATTTGCAATAGGAGAAAATACTTCACCATAATCAATTCCCTCTACTTGAGAATAGCCTTTAGCAACCATGCAAGCTTTATATTTCTCCACTTTACCTTCAACATTTTGCTTCTTCTTGAAAATCCATTTACAACCTATTTATTTTCTTCCACCAGGTAATTTTACTAGATCCCATGTCTTGTTCTTTTCTAGGGCCATCATTTTTCATTCATGACCTCTTCCCAAAGATTTACGTCTTTAGAATTAACTTCTCTAACTGTTCTAGGATCTTCATCAGTAACAGGTACAACAAAGAAATAAGGAAAAGCAAATGGACTATACCATTTAGGTTGTCTTCTTTCTCGTGTTGATCTCCTTACCACAGGTTTATGAACCTCTGGTTCATCCTCTTTTGATGAGTGGGATTATTCTTCCATGAGATCAAATTGTACATTTTTAGGTTCTTCTTCTGTTCCTTCCTGTGATCACTTTTCATTTCTCTAAACACCAGATATCTACTATAAACTGTACTTTTATTTTCTCAATTCCAAAGTTTATATCCTTTATCACAATATTTATAACCAATAAAGATACATTTCATAGCCTTATTATCAAGCTTACTTCTTTTCTCCTTTGGAATATGTATGTATGCATAGCCAAAAACTCTAAGATGTGAAAGAGAGGGTTTCTTACCAAACCATGCTTCAAATCGAGTTTATTCCAGCAATGTTGATGTAGAATATTGATTACGCAAGTAACATGTCACATTCACTGCCTTTGCCCATAATTCCTATGCTAGACCAACACCACTGAGCATACTTCTAGCCTTTTCCATTAGTAATATGTTCAACCTATCAGCAACTCCATTTTTTTGATGTGTATATGGAGTAGTCTTCTGTCTTGCAATACCACATTGCTTATAAAAATACTCAAATTTATTTGAACAATATTCTCCTCCATTATTAAACCTCAACACCTTAGTATTTTTCCCAGTTTGATTTTCAAAAAGTGCTTTAAATTCTCTAAACTTATCAAACACTTCAGATTTACTTTTAAGAAAATAAATCCATGCATATCTTGAAAAGTCATCAATGAAAGAAGCACAGTATTGTTATTGTCCAAGGTATGGAATAGGAAAATGACCAAAGATATCAATGTGAATCAGATCTAATATCCCTTTTGATCTTGCAGCACCAAATGGGAAACTTACACAATTCTGCTTGCCATAAATACAATGTTTACAGAAATTAAAAAAAAATATTGAGCAATTAGGGATACCTTGAACCATACCTTTTGTGTACAGGGTGCATAATCCCTTTTCTCCAATGTATCCCATTCTTTTATGCTAAAGCATTGAACTTTTATCTGATTTAGCCTCAAGAATAGTCGAGCTATTACACTCATTTATTATAGTACTTCCCAATAGCTTATACAAGGTTCCAATACGAACTCCTCTTGCTAACACCATAGATATATGAACCATTTTGCATGAATCCTTACTAAAAATGATGTTCACTACTACATCAGCCATTTTGCTTACAAAAATTAAATTTCTAGTAAGGTCGAGAATATGCATCACACTTGGGAGGGTTTTAACCCTACCATCCTAAAATAGTATATTCACTCTTCCACGACCAATGATTTTAAGTGGTGAATCATCTCCCAAAAGTACCTCCCCTCCATCATATCTTTCATATTCACTTAACCACACCCTATGAGGAGTCATATGAAAAGAGGCACCAGTATCGATCAACCAATCTTTACTATCTGAAAGTGTGGAGCAAGATGCCAAATATACATCCCCTCCTTCATCAGTAGATTTATTTATCTTCGTGGAAGTGGATTCATCAGATCTCTTTTCAAAATCAACATTATTTGATCTACAATCCTTCTTCATGTATCAAAGCTTACCACATTTCCAATAGTCTTCACCAAGATTTACTTCAAATCTACTCAACAAGTCCTCACTAGAACTTGTCCAATCTTCTCAAAAATTCTTCACCAAGACTTACTTCAAATATACTCAATAAGTCCTCACTAGAACTTGTCCAATATGCTCAACAAGTCTTCACCAATACTTGCTTCAAATATGCTCAACAAGTCCTCACTAAAACTTGTCTAATATGCTCAACAAGTCCTCACTAGAACTTGTCTAATATGCTCAACAAGTCTTCACCAAGACTTACGTTAAACTTGCTTTGTAAGCTTCCTCAAAATCTTATTCAACTCAACTCAATCTATCATATAAAATCTCTTCAATCACATAATAAGCTTCACACAAATTCTTGTTTAATATCACATAAATATATAGAGAATTGTTAAAGACTCAACGTGTTTCACACTCACAATAATGCTCGATCACTTTCAATCTCTCTCTTGTTTTTATGACAAAAACATATAGAGAATTGTTAGAGACTCAATATGTTTCACTCATAACAATTCTCAATCACTTTCGATCTCTTTTTCAACTCAATCCAAAAATAAAGAACAATTTGTTTCACAAAACTTGAACTATCACTTGAACACTTCAATCAACTAAGCTCAATCAACTCCTCACAACCAAACACTCAATGAAAGTTTATTCAACAATGTTTATCAAATGAACTTCGCATAACAATGATACTCATGATCTTTCACAAGCCCTAATCATGCACATGAAGGCTCACTCAATATTTCCAATCATTCTTATCAAACAAGGTTTATAGCATCAACCTTCATTCTAGAAAAACCTTCATCAATCAATATTGGATATCTCAAAACCAAACTCAACAATGCTTATCAAACAATCCTTTTCACTCCAACTTAGCATTTACAAAATCCAATCCAATAATATTTGTCTCATAAGGAACATGTACCCATACATTTTATTTTGATGGAGATACGTCTTAAAAAACCATCTTAATCACACTCAAATTTTCTTTGCAAACACTTGGGTTAGGTAGCCACAACCTATCTCAAGATCTCCACAAAATAATTTTCTCAAAAATTATTTTCCATACAAAATATCAAATCCTTTTGTACACCTTATAATCTCCAAACTCACAATATCTAACTCAACAATTTCATTAAAACAACATGCACAACAATCTCCCTTATACACCTTATAATATCCAAACTCACAATATTTAACTCAATAATTTCACCATAAAAAAATACTTAACAATTTCCCTTGCACACCTTATAATCTCCACAATTTATAAAACAAGTTTCAATCACCAAATAATCAAAAATAAAATATTTTCATTTTTTCTTTATCTTATAACTCCCCCAAGTACTTAGCATTCACGACAATCTCAAAATAATTTTAATTTTCAACACCTTGGAGAATAAAATTGAATAGCATACCTTTAATTTGTTTTTCCCACTAAAAAATTATCTTCGGAGAATTCGACCACGTGATCTTGCACTCCCCAACACCCTAGCTCCAAGCTAGGCCACCAAGTGGGCTACGTGCCCACATGAGACACACGACGCACATTGTCCCAAAAAGCCACCTCACGAAAATGTCGAGCAAGTCAAACGAAGACCTCTTCCTCTAAAACATCAATCACGTGGATCAAACCACGATCTCCTCCTTACCAACCTTAGCACTTTTGCCAACTTCAACCTGCGCTACCGTCATCTGTGGGATGTCAAATCACTTCATTGCCTTTATTGCCTCATTTTCCTCCAAGCTTTTCAAAATGCAAAGTGTCTTCTTCCTAGCGTGTTGCGCTTTTATTTTCTCTTCTATCTCACATTCAAAGGTGTAAAATTGACTTTAGGAAATGGAATTCATTTTCTATATAAATGCACATTATATTTTGATTTCTCACGTTGGCCCATTTCGAATTTAGTTTTTAAATATTAAATTTAAAAACCTTTTCTTCCATTATTAATTTAAATTATAATTTTAATCAAAGATTAAAATATTTTAGTTTAAATTAAACCTTTTGTAAATTGCTCACGGGTCTTTTCAATTTGAACTTTGTTCTTCACCTTGTTATTTGGCCTGAAATATTATAATAATATAATATTATTATTTAATTTAAACTTGCTTCTCCTTCCTTGGGTATTCATCCTTTGGGCCCTTTTTAGGCATATAATATTAAAAATAAATATTATATCCTATTCCTTTCCAATACCTTCTTGCTTTTGGAAAAACCACTTGGTGTCCTTAATGACGATGAAATTAAACCAATATTCTTTTGACATCAATGACAACAAAACTATTCAAAATTTCCAATAGTAAATTTCTTAGGGACTTGGAGTTCTTAGCTCTAAATGCTACTAGAAATTCAAGGGGTGTTTTGACTGGATGGAAGAACTCAGTATCCTGAATTAATTCTTCTTTTATGGTTTCAGGCTTGTGGAGAGAACTTTTTTTAAAGACTTGGGTTTGAGGTTATCAGTTATTAATTTTTATGGTCCCTATGAAGATAGGCAGGTCTTCTAGGATGATTTTTTCTCCCAAAGGTGTGTTAGGGATAAAAGAGTTATCATTGGTGGGTACTTTAATTTTATTATGAATAGAAGTGAGGTCCAAGGAGAATCTGCAAGACTTGATAGACTTGTAGATTACGTCAAGCATAATATTGAAGAAGCTAGTTTAATTGATTTGGAACCAATAAAATTAATTCCTACATGGAGAAATAATAGAATTGGGGAATTTGGGATTCCAAAGAGGTTGGATATATTTTTTATCTCAAAGATATTATACAATGAAATAGATAGAAAAAGGTCATGGGTTGAGACTGGAGATGGCTCAGATTATTCTCCCATTTTTTTTAATTAGAAATTCGAGGCAAAACTTGCCAACCCTTTTAAGCTCAATCCAATTTGGTTGGAGAAAGAAGATTTTCAATAACTGATTAAAAATGAATGGATTGGTTATGACCAAAGTTCCAAGTCATCAACAAGTTTTCAAATTGTTGCTGCTCTAAAAAAAATTAAAAGGAGTTGTGTCATATTGGATTGCAGTTAAAAAAGAGAGTACGTATAGAGATATTAAGTTGGTGGAGAAGGAAATTTTAGAAATTCATAAAAAGAATGAGGCTGATTTTTCTAAAGAGGAGGAGAAAACAAGATTGGTTGAACTAGATATTAAGAAGAACAAATTTTTGGAGTGGAGGGAAGTTGAATGGAGAATGAAAAGTAGAGTTGTATGGTTAAAAAAGGGGATGAAAATACTAAGTTTTTCATAATTTTTCTAATCATAGGAAGAAGGTTAACACTATCTAGGAGATGCATAATGAAGAAGGGTTCCTTGTTAGGAGTTTTTATGAGTTAGCAAATTTGGGAGTAAAATATTTTTATTCTATCTATAAAGAACCTGATAGAGTCAATATTGGAAAAAAATTTAATTTAACTACTTTCTTCCCCAATTTTGTGATAGAGGAGGACAACCAATTACTTATGAAGGATGTCACAAAAGAAGAACTAAAATTTGTCTTTACTTCTTTCAAAAATGATAAAATTTCAGGGCCTAATAGATGGCCTCTAGAGTTTTTCCTAGTTTTCTATGATTTGGTTGAGGAAGATATTCTTATATTAATGGAGGAAATTAGGTTGAGTGGTCAGGTTTTAGGGGATTTTAACTCCACTTTTTAGCATTGGTTCCCAAAAATGAGAAACCTAAAATTTTTGATGAATTTACATCTATTTCATTGTGTAATTGTATCTATAAAATCATTGCTAAGATTTTTTTTTTTTTTTTTTTTTGTGGAAAACATCCCAAAAGGGATGCCACTTTCGAGTAAGACCCAAGGAGGCAGGGGTATCCATCATTGCTAATATTTTGGTTGTTACATTGAATAATATTTTATCTGAAGTTATTTCCTAGGATTAGTTTGGGTTTTTAGTAGGTAGACAAATTTTTGAAGCCATAGGAGCTGCACAAGAGGGCCTTCACTCTATTAAAACCAAAATTCTTCCTGCAATGGTCCTTAAACTAGATCTATCTAAAGCTTGTGATAGAATAGTTGGTTGTATCTTAGATTGATGCTCTTACATGTGGGTTTTAGCTATTTGGTAGTAAAGTGGATTATGAGATGTATTTATTTTGTATCTTTTGTTGTTCTTATCAATGGATCAACTTCCAAATTCTTTAGACCCTTGAGAGAATTGAGACATGGATGTCCTTTATCTCCTTTACTTTTGTGTTGGTTGTTGAAGGATTGAGTAGAGTTATTTTGGATGCAAATAGGGTAGGATACTTGTCAGGGATCAAAATGGGGGTCCTTTATTTATTTCATTTATTATTTGTTGATGATGTATTGTTGTTCGTAATGGTCATTTAAGGCAAGCTAGAAAGTTGAAGGAAATCTTGGACACTTACAGTATTGCTACTGACATGGAGATAAATTTTCAAAAATCCTCTATTTTCTTTAATGGTCTAGAGCAAGAGACTAAACAAGATCTAATCAAAAAAAATTCTTTTAATATATTATATTTCTAGGAAGGCTTTAAGTATCTAGGGTTTGTATTGAAGCCAAATACTTACAGGAAGAGAGATTGGGGATGGCTTTTAGAGAAGATTGAATTTAGGATTAACCACTGGTGTAATAGATGGTTGTCTATTTATGGGATATTAAAACTTGTAAAGTAGGTTTTTAAGGTAATTTATGTGTTTTGGCACTCCTTGGCCTTCATTACCAAACGAGTTCTAGAGAAAATAAGAAAACTTTACTTCAAATTTATTTTTGCTTGGATGCAAGGAACATGAAGGCATTCCTTTAGAAAAGTGACTGGATGCAAGGAACATGAAGGCATTCCTTTAGTTAAGTGGTAGAGTATTACTAGGCCAAATGAGGAAGGTGGATGGGGCCTTAAAAATATTCATAATTTTGGTTCTTCTTTGGCAGCAAAAAGCTTATGGAGGATTTTTACTAGAGAAGGATTATGGAAGAATATTATTGAACAAAAGTATATTTGTCCAGGAATATTTATAGATTTTATCAGAATTCCACAAAAAAGCATTAGAAATATTTTCATTCAATAGAAGGCACTAGTACAGGCCTTTACTATGATTGGAAAATATTTGGCTTGGAAAGTGAGCAACATGAACAAGTTAGGGTCAATTCTATTTTGGGTTGTGGCGAAAACATTTTGTTGTCGGAAGCTATGATAATTTCTTTGCAAGATAAGAGTATTACTTTCTTCAACATGTGCGGAAATAAAATTCTTTATCTTTGGACCCAAGGTTGGAAGCAAGCTCAGGTCTTAGGTTTTTTTATGAGCAAGTTGTTTTGTGGGAGGCTTATACTAATAGTCTTAGTAATAGTCATATCAAGCTAAGAGTTGAACCAAATACTATTGCTTGGGCATACAACAAATCTGGGGGTCAATATACGGCTAGAATTGGTTACAAAGCAAGTTTTGATCCTCATCCTCAAGGGTCTACTTGGTGATGGAAGCAGATTTGGAAATTATCTGCCCCAAAAAAGATAATTATTTTCATGTGGTTGGCTTTAAGAAATAAGTCTTTGACTTGGGAAGTTTTACAGAGGAGAAGCATACAAGGTCCAAGTATTTGTATGTTGTGTCGATCAGAGGAGGACAACATCACACATTTGTTAATAAAATACTCTTTTCTCAACAGGTTTGGTTAGAATCTGAATAGATAACTGGAGTACAAAATATTTAGAAAGGAGAAACAGTGGAGGTATGCTTAAGATAGTGGTTTTTGAAAAATAGTTGAAATAGTTTCTTTCTTTACCATGTCTTATATGTTGGGGTATATGGTTGGCTCAGAATGCAGCTTTTTTTTAAGGGACATTAATTCCTTCATTTCATGTTATATTTTAGGTGAGGACTTTTGTCTCAATCAAAAAATGGCCTAACATACATAAGAAACCTCGAAAAGTAGACAATTTGTTCATTGAAATGTTTTAGCCATAGGATTTTTTTGATGGGGCTAGTTAGAGACAGTCATATTTTAGTACTGTAGGTGGTATTCTATACTTCTCAAATACCCAATATAGCAAATTTAAAGTAGGTCTTGGTATAGGTTCCAATAAATTTGTTGATTTTCAAGCATCGATATTGCTAATAAAGTGTGTTGTGGAGATAAATATGAAAAAATTATAATTTTTGAAGATTCCACTCTAGTCATCAATTGGATGAATAGATCTACTCAATTAAAAAATAATCTGCTTAGACCAGTGGGAGATGAACTACTGAAGGTGATTTCTCTTTTTGAAAATTTCTCTTTTACACATGTTTATAGGGAATTAAATCAAGAAGCAGATAGGTTATGAAAAGAAGGTCAACAGGTTCCAGAAGGTTTCTTGCAAATGGAAGAGAACAAGGATGGAGTTTCTTCTTTCACCCACATATCATTTCCCTAGTTTATATGCTAGCTCTAGGTTTTTTTACTGTGGGCCTATTTTATTTGATTAGAACTTTATGGTGGTTTCTAACTATTTCTTTTCTATTCTACTGGTTTCTTTTTAACTAGTTTCTATCCAGGGTTTGGTCATGGAGGTTGTTTGGATGATTAAGTGTTGATATATAAGGATATTTATCATTATTATCCCCATGCTATTTCGAAGATAGGATTTTTTCCTCTCTGATATGCATGATTGTAATTATATCTCAAATCCTAGTAATCTACTTTTATCAGGTTTTTGTTTATGCTAAGGCACCTGAGAAGTGTAATTTTATTTTGCTCTTGAAATAAAATTACGATTTTTTTCTTGTAAAAAAATAATTAAAATTATAAAATGGAATATATTTCAATCGAGGCATTCACAAATTATCATTAATTCTATCAACAAAAATGGATGTGGATATTGGATAAAAATAACATTATTGTTGATGTTCATCAACTATTGTTGGAGGAAATCTCTTGGAAATGTGAGCATTTTTATAGAGAAGAAAATTGGGTAGCAAATAATATATATATATATATATATATATATATATATATATATATATATATGATGAAAAAAGCAAATTTATAGTAATTTAAGATAACAACCTTTACAAAAAAAAAGTGGGTGGATTAGCACACCCCATGGGAAATCAAAATAACCCTCATTGACAAGGGTCAGTAAACAAAGCCACCAACAAAACACAAGTTTACCAATCATGATCATTGATGATCATTACATCAAAGAAAGAATATCATATGGAGTAATGTATCGTGGCATGTTGTGATGAAGAATATATTTGATAAAAAAACAAATAAAAAAAAAAAAATTGATAAAAGGGAATGCTAGAAATGGTTTAATTAGCCTAACATCAAATGTAATATTTGGTACTTTTATGGGAGTGACCCTCAACACAAGCCATACATAACTTATTGAAAAATCACCATAACTACCATATAATACTTAGAAAGAGTGTGTCATTTAATTCTTGTAGGTGCTATGATAATACTATTTGTACATAGTACTAGGATAATGTGGTTTTTTGAAATATTCTAGTAACCTAGTTATAATGTAAACTACAAGTAAAATCTATGAACTGTGAAACCTTTATTTTTTTTATAGTTAAATGATTCTTATTAGTGTAATATCTATTATGTCATGCACAAATAACTAATAAGTTATATTTATTTTTTTTAAATATGATGGCTTGAGCAACTTATAATAATTAACATTTAGTTATGATTGCTTACTAGATAGATGGTTTATTACAAATAAAGTTGATGGGATCAATCTAAAATAACAAAAAGTTTTTTCTTTTATGATTATGTTATGGCCCTCATGCATTGTTTCTAAAAAAAAAAATTAATGGGTTATGTGGGATTGAAATGGGGCTCATAGTGATATTACAACACATTTACAGTTATACATGTATCACAACTTTTTCTACTTTTTTTTCTTACAAGTCAGTGAATTAAATTAATTAAACTATGTTATTTATTTTAAATGTTAAGGTTCAACCATAAAATTTAATATGTAAAAAATTCACCAAGTTAATTGTTCTAAACCTCTACTTTTAAAATCTTAAATAAAAGGTACTATTCTATTTTATTATCATACTTGTACTCAATACCAAAAACACATGATTAAGAAGTACAAGTAGGAAATATACAAGTGAATAAAATGTAGGGATTGACTATTTTTTGTCATATTTTAAAAATTTAATGTTGATCCAATAGTGACAAGGATTAGAACATTCTAATACTTATGAGGTCTAGAAGTAGAAAATTCAATGACTAAAAATAAAAGCATTCCTAGGCAACTCTTCTTATAGGAATACTTTTATTTTTAGTCCTTAACTTTTCTACTTCTAGACCTCATAAGTTGACATTGCTTGTTCATCTCGTCAGGTTGGAGGGTGGGATGATGTTCAACCAGTTTCACATGGGCTAGTTGTTGGTTAAAGTGATGCAGGTACTGAAAGCCTTAATCATGATGTAGAGAGGTGGATTCCCATCCCATAATCACTAGCAGTTTATGTAGGACAACATGCCAAGGTAAATTACTCTATATGATATGCTTTCTTTGATGTAATGATCATCAATGAACAAGATAGGTAAACTTGTTTTTTGTTGGCACGTTTGTTTCCTAACCCTTGTCAATGAGGGTTAGTTTGATTCACCACGGGGTTTGTTAACCCACCCATATTTTTATTGTAAAGGCTTTTATCTTAATTTAATATAAATTTGTTTTTTTTCATAAAAAAATAAATAAAAGCATTCAAATATGAAGATCCAAAAATAACATAAAAATGAATATAAGAGTGACAAAATTAATGTAAAATATGATATGCTTGATATATACTTTTATAGATTACAATAATAATGAAGGTGAGGCATCAAAGAAATTACATATACCAGGTTTCTAGAAAAACTAGATAAATGTCTTCATACTTTCTAAATTTTTAGAGTGGTATTTCAATTGAGAAAATGTAGAATATATACCATATGATTATAAGAATTATGAAAAGGATAAGAAAATCGGATACATTCATAGTCTTTTTTTACTATCAAGCAGGGTTTAAATTTTGGGGCTACTCTCTATAACCCCTATTCCAATTTATTGTTGTTTAACCCGATGTGAAGTGGGCCATTGATCGCTTGGTATTAATACTTCCATCGTCAGGTTACGCACACTCAATGAATTTAGGTTAGAATACTACCTTTAAAAATAGGTATGCCCCCAAGGTTTGAACCTAGATCTCTTCTTGGTAAACACCAAAACTTACCAATCCACCTAACCCTTGGGGATGAAAAGTATACATTATCATATCATAGTAAGTAACTTAATAAACTATATCTATACTTATAATGTTTATATATTAGATTTTAAAATGTAAACAAATATTGTTATATAAGTTTTTTTATTTTTATTTTGGACAATTGTTATAGAAATACATTAATTGTAAATATAATAAGATATAAATCTATTGCATTCATTCATGAAAATTTTAAGTCTTAAATTATTATTAAAATAAATATTCATAGCCTCAAATGGTATAGAATTATAATATTATATTTCACATAGTTACATGCAAACAACATCCAAATATGTAATCAAAATATAACACATTTAAATATTTGATAAGGTATGAGAGCTGAAGTAATCAAATTGAAGAAGACAAACAAAAGAAAAAGCTACGGTGAAAGAGGAAGAGAAGTAGCAATAGCATCCCCAAAGGAGAAAGTGGAGTGATGAGAACCATTGAATAAATTTTATGTGGTAGAAGCAAGGTCCCACACATGAGAGAAGAAATATTAAGATTTGATGCAAAAATAATAAGTGAACCTCGTAAGCAGTAATCTACTCTATTATACCTAATGGTTGTAGTGATTGATTATTCATGCAATCCAGTAGGATGAGAAGCCTACCATAAGGATACTTATAGTTGATTCATGAAATCAAATCCACATTAAATAAGAAAATAAAGTCACCAACACAATGTTAAAAAATATGTGAATGTGAATGCATAGTAGTGTAGGTGTATGTTAATAGCAAGTTGAAGAGAGATTGTTCTTTAAATTTTTAAAAATTGGAACATTAAGCATTAAGGGGAAGAATATTGGAAAATAATTAATGTTTGATGTGGAAAAAAACATGCAAAAATCTTGAAAAAATAACAAAAGCAATTGTAAATATAGAAAGGCAATTGAAAAATAGAAAAGTGCATGCAAACATAAAAATAAACATTAGTTGTAAGGAGTGAGAGCATGAGAGAGGAAAAGGAGGATTTTTTGGGTTGGCTCTATTTGGAGAGGCTTTCTCCTTCCTGGGTTTCATAGCACTGGTTTTCTTGCCTTGGTCCCCGTTAGACTGGAGCCTACCAAAATCGGGGTGATTCTAGCCCATTTTTCTTTGGCCTTCGGTTTGTCTCCACACAGGGCTTTTGCTCTTTATTTTGCATTCAGGGGTTCTTTTGGCGGTTTGTTCTTGGCCCTTTCTTGGTAGGGAAGACTCCAATTTTTTATTTTTTCCTCCATTTTCTTATTTTGTCTTTAGCTTGTCTTTGTTGGTATCCTCTCTTGGGATTTCGACAAGATTGTCGTTGCTTCTTCTATATTTGGGGTTTCCTTTCTGCCCCATCTCTTATTCAACCTTTATTTTATCTCTATTGGTTTTCCTCTCCCAATTTTCTAACAATATTGTTGTTGCTTCTTCTATGTTTGGGGTTTCCTTTCTACCCCCTCTCTTATTTGACCTTCATTTTTTCTTCGCTAGTTTTTCCCTCCTAGGATTCTAGCAAGACTACTATTGCTTCTTTTGTGTTTTTTTCTCCTTTCCCATGAAGTCCCTTCTAGGATTATTATGGTGCTCAGTTTTCTTGCTCCATTTCTTTTAGATTTTATGGACATGTTTGCCTTAATAGTATCTAGAAGGGCCCTTTTCTTCCTTCGATGGTGTGCAGATGTGTTTTCCTCTTGGGAGAGCATCCTATGGTTGCATGCTTCATCAGAGTGCTTGTCCTACTAGTGGCCAAGAGCCCCATATCTTTCTTCGATGGTGTGTGACTACTTTTCCCTCTTGGGAGAGCATCCTCTAGTCATGTACTTCATTGGAGTGTTTTTCCAACCATGGGCTAGGAGGGCCCCTTGTCTTCCTTTAGTGGTGTGCAACTTCTTCCCCCTCTTGGGAGAACATCTTATGGTCATATGTTTCCTCAAAAAACTTATCTTACCAATGGCCAAGAGGGCCCCCTATCTTCTTTCAGTGGTGTGCAGTTGTTGTCCCTTCCTAGTTATCTTATGGATGAGTGTAATCCTCGAATATCTTGTCTTACTAGGGACCAAGAGGGCCCCCTATCTTCCATCAGTGGCATATGCTTACCTTCCCTTCCTATGAGAGCATCCTATGGTCATGTGCAACATTGATTCCTAGAAAAATATCTTCTAGCTCTAGTTGAATGTTGTTGGGTCTATTATGATCTCAGGGTGCTTATATACCTTTGGGTTTGGAGGAGTTTTTCTTGAACGATCGATCTTGGGGATGCCCCCTCGGGGAGGGAGAAAATTTTTGAATTTCAATTTTTTTGTTTGAATGGGATTCTCCTGCTTAGGTGAGATTTTTCAAATTTGAATTTCTTGTTTGAGTGACAAGACAACAATATGGGAGATAAACAATCTCAATTTTAAGTGGATATTATATTTGTATCATATAATAACATAGAAAAAAATTATTTGAACGTATCATAATAATAATAAGCATTTTAATTTTTTTTAATAAATATTTTAATTAATTATAAGATTATATGTAAGTTTTGTTTTCTTTAATATTAATTTTTTTATTAACATATCATAAATTACATTTTATATTTTTTAACATGTTATAACAATTATATGTTTAATTCATAATATTTATATTTCTTAATGTTTGACCGAGTATTTTATTTATTTATTTATTAAATTTATATTTCTTGTTTCTTGACTAGTAAAAAGATAGTTAAATTATATATATGATCGATAAGAGGAGTTTTGAAAGGTTCTCGTAACATTTTACAAAAATTTCTAGTTAGGAATAGTTCTCCCAACCATCAAAAAAAAAAGGCACCTTCTTCAGAAATAATAAGAGACAAAAATAGACAGAGAAGCCCTTGCAAGAGCAAAAGAGGAAGCCTTAATAGATAATAAAAGAAGCCCTCACATGGGCTACATGAAATGGAAAATAAACCACAAGATATTATAACCAGTATTTGTACTCCTTAAAAGGGCATCTGCTCATGTGGTTGGGGGAGGCAATAGTTAGCTCCAGTGTGTCATCTACCAAGTGATAAAAAACCATAGGTGGTAATCAGTGAATGTGATGTGATTACAATATCTCCACATATGGCTTGTAAAGACAATCTCCATGTTGAACCACAAGCTCCATGTACCTTGAGCATTCATTATATCAAGGCAAAGCCACTTATGAGAATAGATGGTAGAAATAAAATATATGAACTTAGAAAAATCCCACAGACCAATGAAATCTTCGAACATGAATTTTGGAAATTTTATCCAATTAGAGGTGAAATCCTTGGATTGATACACCTATGAAGTCTTAATTGGAACATATTTTGGCATGGGAGAAAAATTTCACCATTTGTTCAAAGAAAATAAATTGGGCAAGAAAGTGATCCACAACATGGAGAAGATGCATCTAACCAAGAAACCCGAACTCTAAGAGAGCTCATAAAAAGAAAACACGCATGGGATTGTCATCAACCAAGGGTGGGGGAGAACTTTCATTCCAAATGGTAAATTTAGGCAAATCAACACCCAAGTTAGCTAGAGCATTAGCAACTTGGTTTCCTTCCCTAAAGACATGTTGAATGGTGACATTAGAGGAAGAGCTCAAAAAAACTTTACCTCAAAGATTAAGTTAGAAATATTCCAAGATGCTAACTGGGTTCCTAGAAGGCTTCTAACAATGTTCATGGAGTCACTTTAAACAATAAGGTTAGGGCAGTTTAGGTTGGATAAAAGAGATAGACCTTGGAAGAGAGCTCGAGCTTTAGCAAAAATGATTAGTTTTGACTATGAGATTTTTTGCAAAGGCCAACAAAATATTCCCTAAATAATCTCTGAAGATATCACCTGCACCAGCTGATCCTAGGTTGCCTTTGGTTGCACCATAAAAATTGTACTTGATCCATCCCAAAGGTGAAGGAGACAACTTGACAAGCAATCGATCAACCATAGAAGTGGGAGGGGAAATATTATAAGATGGGAGAGAAAATATTATAAATGGGGAGAACTCAAACCTGGATATTTGGAATGGAGAGAATTTTGTCCTAAACAACAAGCCAAAAGAAAAAATAGACTTTGGGAATAAGGTGTTTGTTCCAAATGATATTTTAAGGAAACCATGGTTGTCCTAGATTTTTAGAAAGGAAGTATGCAGAATTGACAGAGAAAAGTCCGTTCTCATTGGGTGCCCACAGGAGCTTGTCTTAAATCGAACAACTAGGAATAACACAAAGATGTAAAATATTAGATAAAACAAGTTTAGCTCTTTTTTGGTCCTCATTCAGATCATCGTGAGGAAGGTTTTTCCAGTGCATCTTGTTAAATTCAATAAAATTACAAACCTATGTATCAAATAACATATCAGTCACTGGTACTCCCAAAAACATTTGGGAGATCTTCAAGGTAATTTTGAAGAGGTTTGTTACACAACCACTTGTACTCCCAAAAATTTATCTTCTAGTCATTGTTGAGTTTCCAATGGATTATTTTTTTGATGATCTCCCTCAAATACAAGATGGAATTCCAAGTGGTAGAACCTTGAATAGGTGAAGGATCATCCAAAAAAATTGGTTGATGCTAGAGGTATTTAGCCTTGATGATATCAATCCATAGTGACTTTTTATTTTGAAGGATCTTCTATCCTTTATTGGCAATGAGAGCTAGGTTCATCTGTCTAACCTTCCTGATATCGATACCACCATATTATTTCTTTGATATGACATGGTCCCATGAAACTAAATAGAATATCTATTTGTGTTCTGAGCCTGACCAAATAAATTTCCTCTGGATTTGTTCAATCTTGTTACAAACTTCAATCAAAATGTGAAATATGGAAAAAAAGAAAATATGGATGCTCTGGAGAGTGGTTTTGACTAAGGTGGCCTTTCTCGCCTAACTAAGGAGCCCTCCTTTACATCCTTCCAATTTTTTGTGAATTCTCTCAATGAGTGGAAACCAAAGAGATTTTTTGGCAAAACCAACAAAAAGTGGAAAACCAAGGTAGGTAGCAAGAAGGTCAAAAATGGTACAAACAAGAATATTAGCTATGTTGGTTTATCATTTGGGGGTGTATTGATAAAATACAATTTACTTTTGGAAAATTTGACTTTTTTGCAGGCAACAAACTCAAAGGAGAGAAGAATGGACTTGATAATTTTGGCTTAGGGAACAAAGGCATGAATGGCCAGAATAGTGTGACCCACAAAATGTTGGTGGGATATGGGCATGAGAGATAAATCAGGTTTAATGCCAAATATTTCTTCTTTGGAATAGGAAGACCATAGATTTCTCCTTAGGGCATCTTCCATAACGATAAATAGAAAATGGGATAAAGGGTCACCATGTCTTATACCTTTGGTGCTTTGGAAATAACCAGTAGTAGAGCCATTAACTAAGATAGAGAATTTGGCTCCATAGATACATGCTTTGGCTAGGTTGATCCAATCAATATGGAAATTAAATCTAGACAAGATAGAAAAGAGAAAACTCCAAGACATTCTATCAAAAACCTTTTTCATGTCCAATTTGAGAAAAATGCCAGATTTACCACTTTTAGAAACTAAATGTATAAGCTCATGGATTGTAATTATGTTGTCAATAATTAGCCTCCCTAGAATAGAACTACCTTGATAGGAATAGATGATGAAATTGAGAATAGATTTCAACCTTATGGCAATCACTTTGATGAGTATTTTATAAAGACATTACACAATCTTATTGGGCAGAAATCAGATAAATATTTGGTATTATTGGACTTAAGGATGAGGGCCAAAAAGGTGGATTTTATATTTTTAGAAATATTCTTAGTCTATTCCATTTTTTGGATAGCTGAAATTATTTCAAGCCCCACAATGTCCCAATATTTCAAAAATAAAATTGGTGGAAAACCATCTGGACCTAGAGCCTTCCCACCTTGCATTGAAAAATTGCATTACAAATTTCCTCAGTGAAAATGGTTTAATAAAATAATTGTTATGATCCTGGGATACCAACCCAGGGATGTTTTTTAGGAGGTTCTTTAATGTTTACATATTATGCTCTGGACTAGGTCCAACTAGATCTTCAAATAAATCTACTGCTTCATATCTAATATCTATAATTTTTAAAATAACAGTCCCATCAGCTCTAGTGAGTTCCCTGATATTGTTAGAGCCCATGTGCCTCATTGTGGTGGCATGGAAAATTTTAGTATTAGAGTCTCCCTCTTTCAATGAGGTAACTCTAGACTTCTGCTTCCAAAAAACATCTTCACTTTAAAGAATATTGTGGTATTCAGATAGAAGCTTCCTTTCAACCTCGATAATATTTGTGTCCAATTCTTCTTGTTGGCCAAGAAGCTCAATGTTTGTGATATGGTATTGGATATTCTATTTTTTGGAAAAAATATTACCAAATATGTCTCTATTCCACTTATTGAGTTGTGCTTCCACAAACTAGATCTTATTTTTGACTTGAGAGGTTAGGGACCCAAAAAAATAGGAAGACCACCAATTTGCAATGTGTACCTTGAGATTTGGATCTTGAAGCCACATAGCCTCAAATCTAAAAGGGGATAAAAATGAGGAGATTTGGAATGAACAATCAAGGAGAAGGGGGTTGTGATCAGATCCTATTCGAGGAATAGAATAAAGGACATCTCCAAAGAGATAGATTTTGTTAATGGATATTAGGAATCTATTAAGATTTATTTGAATAAGTTGGTCACCCTTTCTATGATTGCTCCAGGTGAATTTTGGACCTTTGATTTGGATGTCCATGAGTTCATTATCATCCAAAAAAGAAGCAAAACCTTCATAGGAATTAACTATTATTTCAAAGCCTCCTTTCTAATCAATGGAGAATAAGGGAGAATTAAAATCTCCAGCCAGTATTAAAACCTCATTGGAAAAAACCTCTCATATGACTAAGATTGTTCTAGAGATAAAATCTCCCAGAAGGGAAGATTGGAGCATAAATATTTGATAAAACTCATCTGCAATGGTAATCCTTACTGAATAATAGGATGTTCATGTAGTTTTTTATCATATAGGAGTCTGCCTTCAACAATATTTGGATCCCACAAAAATAATAGCCCTCTAGAGGCTCTATTGGTAGGGCTTATGAGGAATTCACAATTTTTCCATATGTATTTGGAAATACGTGAAGCATTTTGGGTATCCAGTTTGGATTCTTGCAAGAAGAAAATGGTTGGTTTTAGTTCTTTTCTCATGGAATTAACCAAATGTTATTTGTTGTTTCCATTGAGACCTCTCACATTCCATGAGATGATCTTCATTTGGAAATTCTAGAAGAAGACCTTTTCCCTCTTCCTTGTGAAGAGGGGAATTTGGATTGGGTATCATTTTCAAGTGGATCTAAAAGAAGTTTAGCTTGGAGGAGAGACTTAAAGTGAGTTGAGTTCCATTAGCAATATCCTTAGAACATTCTCTATTTTTGATGATCGAAGAGGAAGGATGATATTGTTTCTTCTCTAAACCAACATTAGCATGGAGCCTTTTTTTATTTTTTGTGAAGGGGGGCTCAAGGAAAAAATATTGTTGGAAATATTTTAACATGGGGAATGGCCAAGAAGGCCTTTAGGGGAAGGAGGGCTCTATGGAGGAGGGATTTGAAGATTAGTATTCTCAATAGAAGGAATAACCTCATAAAGAGACAAAGAAGAATCAGGATTAGAAACGGAAGCCAGAGGGCATACCTTAGAGGATGATATATCGACTTGATCTAGGAAAACATCATGGAGAGCTTGATCTACAAAGGATGGTGTATTCAGAGAATTATCCAGCAAAATTTGAACAACGAATGGTAAATCTTGGACTAAATCATTCACAACCTCCCTTGATGAATCTTGAGAAGGAATATCTTGATTTGAAATAGCTTCAGTACTAGAAGGAGGGGACCTGAATCCCACCAAAGAAAAATATTTAGATCAATTGTGGGAACACCGTTGCTACTGGAACATTTCTTCTAAAGGTTTTTTGGTGGAAGGTACCTTAGAAACCTTAGACATCCAACATTGAGAGTTGAGGTGACCTTGCTTGAAGCACTTGGAATAGAAGGTTGGCTTATTCTCATATTCAATTATATGAGTCATAGAGATCTTATCTAAAATCAACTCAATGGAAGAAGGAAGAGAGGAATCAAGATTTGCATTGACACACATGTGGGCATGGACCATGCGGGTCTTGGCTTTGGTATTTGGATCAAGACCAATGAACTCACCAATGTCCTAGGTAATCCTCCGTAAAATTTCCTTATTCCAAAAATGGAGAGGAAGACCCTGAAGGTAAACCTAGATCGGAGCTAGGTTGATATTTTGGATCTTTGGGTCGAAATCCATGCTCTATTTCCTAAGAAAAATCCCTCTTCGATCATAGAACCATGGTCCACCTGATAGGATTCTACTAGAATCAATGGGGTTATTTAAATAGATGAGAAAACCCCCCCTAGGAAATGAAACTAGGTCCATGGATCCTTAAGGGCATCAATAGGTAATGGCCCATTTACGGATTGAATCCATGTCAAGGCGAGGCCCTAAAAATTTTCCCACAAGAGAATGAGAATCATGATCCATGAGGGAGGATAAAAACTTTGATGGAATTCGAAGGGCATCTTGATAAGGGTGCATATCAACCTTGGAATGAGGGGGAGGTCTAGAAGAAACTGCATTTTTAAAAGGGGCTGCAAAGGAACAAGAAGAGGAAATATGCTTGGATCTATTTTTACCTTGTGACATGTCAAAAACTAAAGTTATATTTCTCCCTCCACCTTGCTCTGAGGGATCCTCACCTCCATCATGGATCATAGGTTTGCTCTAGATACACACACCCTGTGTTTCATCACCATCACCATCGCTTGCACTCGCCATCACACTATGATTCTTGTCCTATAATACAAAAAATATATAATAATTTTTTTCTACAAAACCCTCTCACATCGTTGCTAAAAAATTTCACAGAAACTCTCCAAAGCCACTACTTAGTTTTTTTTTTTGTCAAACCCTTCCAGAAAAGCCTTTGATGTTGTTACTCATATTTTTCCATAGAAACCCTCTTACGCTATTTTACAAAATTTTCCACAAAACTCTTGAATGTTGTTGCTTATATTTTTCCACAAAAGCCCTCTAATTCTACTACTTAAATTTTTTCCACGAAAATCCTCTTATGTTGCTTTCCATTTTTTTCCACAAAACCCTTTTATGTCACTTCTTAGATTTTTATTTATATTAGCTATTTATTATTTCAAAAATTTCCACAAAAAAATCTCTTATATCGCTACTCAATTTTTCCTACAAAACCCTTTGATGTTGTTTCTCAGATTTTTCCACAGAAACCCTCTTACACTACTATTCAGTTTTTTCCACAAAGCCCTTGAATGTTGTTGCTCAGATGTTTTCCACAGAAACCCTCTGATGTTGTTGCTCAAATTTTTCCATGAAAATCCTCTTACATCGTTGCTCAATTTTTTCCGCATAATACTCTTACGCTACTGCTTAGTTTTTTCTAAAAAAACCTTTGATTTTGTTCCTCAGATTTTTTACACAGAAACCCTCTAACGTTGTTGCTCAAACATTTTCCATGGAAATCCTTTTATGCCAATTTTTTCCATAAAATCCTCGGATGCTACAGCTTGGATGTTTTCCATAGAAACCCTCTAATGTTGCTACTCAATTTTTTCTACAGAAATCCTCTTACACCACTACTCAATTTTTTCCACAAAACCCTTAGATGCCACTACTCAGATGTTTTCCATAGAAACCCTCTAACACTGTTGCTCAAATTTTTTCTACGAAAATCCTCTTACGCTATTGCTCAATTTTTGAGAAAACTTGTGGATGTTGTTGCTTAAATATTTTCTACAAAAACTCCATAATTAAATTATATTTCATTATATCCCTTATGTGTGTTTCACACTATCCCTTATGTATGCACTTGTGTGATTGAAAAATGACATATATTTATAACTATTTAATTTAATTGGAGTGCAAGCTGCAGGTGATAAATCACTGGTCCTTGTTTGAGGAACCATCATATGCGTGAGACAAATGACTGTTCACCAATGAAGTGAACATATGTTATTGTTCATAATTTCCCAAGGATATATCATATATAGAATCGTGAATTTTTAAAGAATTAAGTGTAATTGGCTGAAGGATTGGAACATTATTCAAATTCAAGGAATAATGTCGTACAATATTGCTTTTTCAAAAAAATATTACTTTCGAATTTATAAAATAGAAAAACTTTAAAGCTTTGGAAGGGATAACTAGGGCATTGGTTGAGTTGACAAATTACTTTTTAATTGTTATAAAATCGAAGACAGGTTGCTACCCCATGAAGGCCCAATGGGGATGTATCCATATCCTCTTTTAGCTAGAAAGAGTTTATTTATAGATATATTTAAGGAAAAATGTCCAACAAAGATTGAAGAAGCAAAAATGCACTAAAAATGCTCTTTATAGTTGGAAAAAATATTGACATCTCAAAAATGGGTATTTGGCCCGATCTTGCCCAAAGAATATGATCACAAAAATAGGGAATCCATTGGGAATGTTGAATCTCCCTTAGGAGGGTAAGTCTATAGTCAATAAAGAAGAAACCAGTATATCTTAAGGAGGATAAGCATAGGGAGATGGTTTTGAACAACCCAAAATAAGGAGAAGGCAAAAGAAAAAATATGGTAAAGAGCAAACCCAACCCAAACCCTCAAATAGGTATGATATATTCAAGACACTATTAGAGAAATAAGAAGAAAAACTCATGGCAGGAGTGGATAGAAATAATGAAAACAATAATAGCCATGTTCAAGCCCCTATTTTGGCTCCTATCCTAGAGCAAGTAATAGGGTGCAATGAGTTGCCACAATCAAATATTGTAGGGAAATTGATAGTGCATATCCAGGAGCAACAAATCATAAATGATGTCATCATGGGTGTGGTAGAAAAAATAGAAAAAAATCAACTATAGGAATAAGCTAGGTGGAGAAGAGATCAAATAATATTAGCTCTCAAGAAGTGGGTAGAAAATCAAATAAAAAATTCATAGCATCTCAAGGAGATAAACTGATTATTGGGGGATTGGTAAGGCTAATAGACTATTATTGGTCTCAAGGTAACCAATGATTATAAAATCATGGAATATTAGGGGTTTAAATAGTATAACTCATCAATATGTTCTTCGAAGACTCTTAGAGGAAAGTAAAACAGATTTTTTCGCTTATCCATGAGATAAAAATCTCATTGGATCTCATATATAAATAGTAAATAGACTCTGGAGGGGTGCTACTCATATAAAAGTGGCTACCCAAGGGGCCTAAGGAAGGATAGTTACCTTTTGGAACTCTCTTGAATGGATGGCAATAGAACATACAACTTAGAGGAGTGTTCTTACATCACATTTTAGGAATAATGTGACATTTGAGCAGGTTTTAATAATAAATTTCTATGGGGCTCAAAACCTAGATGGTCATATTCATCAATGGAAAGATATGCATAATATGAGTCTCATGGGATGAGTTAGAATGGATTGTTGCTAAGGATTTTAATGCTAAATTATCATCCAAATATCAAGAAGGGGGAACCCTAATTTTGGATCCAGTAGATCAACTTATGATTGCCTAGGTCCATGCATTACACTTGGTGGATATTAAATGTCCTAGAACTAAATATACTTGGACTAATAAGAGGAGGGAGCCACATAGTCGGAAGGTGAATTTAGACCTTTTTTATTTTATATGAGGCATTTTTGAAATGGAATCTAAAATTTCAAATATTGGAGAGTCCAATTTTGAACCACTTTTCCATTATGTTGGAAAGGGGATCAAGCTAGGGCAACACTACAAACCATTTAGATTTGAAAACTTTTTGTTACAAAAGGATGATATTATAATTAATTGTTTGTTATATTATGAGTTCATGAGCACCTTTTTAGGAGACTTGATTGTATTATTCTATTATTATCCATAGATCAATTAATTAACTTCTCTTGGATCTCTTGTATTTGTTGGCAATTTTGGGTTTGAGATTCTAACTTCTTGTCTATGAGTTGTCATTGATGTCAAAAGGAACTGGAATTAATGTCAAGAGGATTTATTGGCTTCAAAGGTTGAATATTCCAAAGAATATTTTCTAGAAGATTTCAGAGATTCCATGTGGCAGATGAAAAGGTTTTTATCAAAACCATGGCAGGTTTAAGGGTTTTTATTAAAACCAGGTGGATGCATTAAGGGTTTTTCTCAAAACCACTCTCATCTTAATGCAAAGGTTGGAGACACTTATTAATTAAATAACTTAATTAATAAAACATTTTAAAGGTTTTTTAATTAATTATTTATTTGATTTAGTGATTAAATTATTTTAATAATTTAATGGGTTCTCCACCTAAGGTCTAAGGTCTAAAAGACCTTTGATTACTTTTTAAATAATAAAAAGGGTTTCATAAACCCTAAAGTTGTTTCGAAGGTGCCAAAATAATATTAATTCAAAAAGTTTGAATTATCCTCCCGTCGACATCGTGCATAGCATGGAAGTTTGGCTATATAAGCCATAACCTATAGTCCAAAGCAATGGTGTGAAAGAAATTTGAATTGCACAAAAGTTGGGAAGTAAAAGCTACGGCTATCATTTTTTTGCCACGTTTATCCACCGCCAAAGGGTTAAGGAGAAGGAGACTCTTGCTAGCCTTCAAGCTAGCATCGTTGGCCTAGTGGCAATGACTGTTCTGTGAAGGCGCTTGAAGGGAGGTCAAGCATTCGACTCCCGTCGTGGACTGTGAGAAGAGTTTTTGCGCCTCCAATTTTTTTGAAGGCACTATTGACCCGCGGTTTTTGGAAGCATTTTTTTTGGTAAGGTTTTTTAAATAAAATTTGCATTTTGTTAAAGAAGAAGTGGTTGGGAAGATTTATTTAAAATTATTTTTAAGGTTAAATGCTTCTTTGGAGATATAAGGTTGATAGTGTGTGGTTGAGATTTTTGGCTTGATTGTTGAGTGAGATTTGCTTAGAAGCTATTATTCCTTGAGCATGGTTTAATTAATTTGGAGAAATAAGGTGTAAAAGGATATATTGTTTGTATGCTTTATATTTTTTGGTAGTTGACTTCTAAGGATTGGAGTCATAAGGTGTTTTATGGAATAAATATTTTTGTGGTTACTTGTATGTTCTAACCCTAACTTGGTGGAAAAGTTAAGGGTGGTGTTGGTAACAGGTTGAATAACTATTCTCTTATTCCTCAAACAAAGGTATGGGCAACTTCTTCCATGTATATTGTTGATGGTGTATTTTCTGAAATTGAGTTTGGAGTGAAAAGGTTGTCTACTAGGTATTCTTGTTGGTGTAAATCCCATTTTTTGAATATTGAAGATTGTTTATGCATTAAAATCATTGATGAGTTTTTTTGGGTGAATGCATAATTCTGGTTGAGGAAGAGGAAACATTTTTGCACTAGGGTTTATGTTAGTAAGTCTTGCTACTTGCATTGAGTTGGTGAAACCCTTAGTTGGTTGTTTTGAGATTGATGGTTGAGTTGCTTCCATAGAGGTTGTTTTGATCAAGTTAATGCTTTACTTGATACATGATTTGGGCTTACTCCATTGAGATTGATTTGAGCAAGTTATTCTTTGCATTGGTGATTTATGTTGGTGGCTATTTTGTTCAAATACCTTTGGAGGGAAAAGGATGTCTACTAGTTTCCTTTTCATGTAGTGATTGTTTGAATGCTTTAAGGTTAATGTTGAGTTGAATGATGTTGGTTAAACCTTGTCTATAAGCATTGTTGTTAAAGCCCTAATTGGTTGAGAAAAGATATTGGTTGTGGAAAGAACATGAGTATCATTGTTATATGAGATATTGCATGGTTGGAAATTGTTGGGTTGTGTTTCATGTTCTTGAGAAAAGCATACTACATCTATCTTATTCTTTTGATATTGATATTGGGAGTTAAGTATAGAACATATTGAGTCTCTAACAATTCTCTTTATGTTTCTATGAGATTTGAGATTGAGATTGGGAGTTAAGTATAGAATATATTGAGTCTCTAACAATTCTTTTTATGCTTCTATGAGGTTGATGAATCACATTGGGTCTCTAACAATTCTCTTTGTGGGTTCATGCTAAGCAAGTTTTTCTTGATGAACTCGTGAGCTGATTTGGACAGGTTCTAGTGAAGACTTGTGAGCTGATTTGGACAGGTTCTAGTGAGGACTTGTGAGCTAATTTGGATAGGTTCTAGTGAGGACTTGTGAGCTGATTTGGATAGGTTCTAGTGAGGACTTGTGAGCTGATTTGGACAGGTTCTAGTGAGGACTTGTGAGCTGATTTGGACAAGTTCTAGGGAGGACTTGTGAGCTAATTTGGATAGGTCCTAGCAGAGGACTTGAGGATAGAGTTGAAGTGGTTCTTTGAGAAGAACCTGAGGACAGTTTTGACAAGTCTTTGAGAAGGCTTGTGTGCGGCAGATATTGATTTGTTCAAGCTTTATGAGTTGAGCTTGGGACAGATCTAACAGAGTGAGGAAGACTTGTGCTGGATCTACTGACTGTGTTTAGTATAGGTTGATGAGTTGTTGTGGAGGTGATCAGTGAGGATAGAGGTCTCTTGAGGCTGAGCATTAAGGATAGGAGGTCTTCTATGGAAAGGAGTTCCACGTGCTAGTAGAATAAGAGGTAGGTGATCTTCTGAAGTATAATTTCTAGAGCTGAGGGGAAGGATTCTCCTTTGGGAAAAGGCTCATAAATACTTGAGTAGGGGAATGTTTCTCCTTTGGGCTGAGGCTCATAAACATTGTAATTGGGAAGGATTCCCAAAGAACTTTGAGAAATATTTTTAGAGAAAAGTTTTGTGGATGTAGCCCATGTTGGGTGAACCACGTTAAAATTGGTGTCTCATTATGTGTTGCTTTATGCATTGCTTTGATATTTCTATTTGTTCATTGCTTTGCGAAGTTGAAGTTAAATAGAGAAAGTAAAAATAGGTCTTATACTGTTCACCCCCCCTCTCAGTATAAGCTTGTGTTCTTCAATTGGTATTAGAGCGGGTTCCTTCGAAAAGTTTAACAGCTTGAAGGAAAATATTGTAAAGAACACAATGGAATCTACAAGTGGTAATGCAGCACCTATTCTTGATGGGGTAGATTTTGGGCTTTGGAGTGCTAGGATGAAGGTTCATCTTATGGCTCTTGGAAATGAAGTTTGGGAAGTTATTGAGGATGAGTATACCATTCCTGAGCATGGTCCTTCTACTAAGGAAGAGAGGCTCCTACATCATAGCAATTCAAAGGCAATGAATGCAATCCTGAAGGGTTTACAGAAGGCAGATCTTACCAAGGTGATTCACTGCAAGACAGCTAGTGAAATGTGGAAACAGTTGAAGGTGGTTCATACAGGTGATGCAAATGTTTGAAAGGCCAAGTTGAGACACTTCAAAGGTATGTTTGAACAACTCAAGATGAATTATGAAGAAAATATTAGTGACTATATGCTTCGTATGGATGAGATTGTTAACTCTATGAAGGAACTAGGTCTTGAGCTTGCTGAAAATGATATTTGTGATAAGATTTTGAGGTCTCTTCCAATTAGATTTAGTGAAAATATTTATGCTATTGAGGAATCTAACGATTTGGATAAGTTGAAAAAGGATGAGCTTCATAGTATACTTGCAGCATTTGAGTTGAGAACTCAAGTGAAGGTTGATGTTAAGAAGGAGGCGGCTTTCAAGGCTACCAAGAAATCCAAGGGTAAAGAGCTTCAAGATAGTGATGAGTCTTCTAGTGATGAAGAGGCATATTACAGCAAGAAGGGCAAGTTCTCAAGAAAGCACAAAGGTATGAAATATGTCAAGTGTTTCAATTGTGGAAATTTTGGTCATTATGCTACTAATTGTACTGCTACCAAGGATGAAAGTGATGAAGATAAATAGGATTATAAGAGCAAGGATTCTAAAAGGCACGGGCATCAAAGGAAGAATAAATATGAGCAAAGCAATCAAGGAAAGAGGTACTCTCACAAACACAATAAAATTTTCTACCTAGACAAGGCAAGTAAGTGTTCTAGTAGTGATAGTGAAAGTTCTTCAAGTGATGTTGGAAATGAGATGTTGTTCCTAACAAAAAAAGAAGAAGAAAAGAAACATAGATTTGTCCTTATGAAATGTTTTAGATGTGAAAATTTTGGACATCTTGAGGATGATTGCACAAATGATGGATTGATTTCTAGTTATACTATGTATGAGGATGCTTCAAAAAATTGTAAGGAAGATCTTTGTATGGCTTTAGAAAAGGGTAGCATCTCTAGTGATAAGAAATCTGAAAAAGTCATTGATGTTCAAAAGGCAAACAAATAGATGAAGTTATAGAGGATGGTGAAGTAGATCTTGAAGCTGAACTTGTTAGTGCTCTTAGTGCTTTGAAAAATGAAAGAAAGAAGAATTCTAGACTCAATGATAAATTAGATGAATTTTGTATTGAGAGAGATGAGCTTATATAAAGTCTTGACTTCTCTATAGCTGAGACACAGAAACTTAAGGATAAGTTAGAGTCTAAGGTTCTTGAGTGTAGAGAGTTGGAACAGAAAGTGGCTTCCTTAAAAGAGGAAACTAAAGAGTACAAGGAGAAGCTTTACAGGTTTGAAGATAGCACCAAAAAGGTAAAGTCAATCATCAAAGATCAAAGAAGGACAACAGATAAAACAGGTCTTGGTTTTGGTAAGAAACACATGGAACAGGTTGGCGACTCTGCTGGGGAATCTAGTAAGAGATTTCAAAATGAAGAGACTTCTGATGAGGAAAGTACTTCAAAAAAAGATTCCTTGAGTGATAGATGCATAGAATCAGAAAATAGGAATCAGAAAAAGGGGAGAAAGTTTATAGGACCTAAGAGGTCAAATCAAGGAAAGTTTAATGGCAGATGTTTTGCTTGTCACAAGTTTGGTCACATGGCTTCACATTGCATGACTCAAGTGAGGAGGTAAATTACAGATTCAGAGGTGGTAATTTCTTTCAAGGGTATTGCTACTCTTGTAGATAGTTTGGGCACAAGGTTGTTTATTGCAAGGCTAATAACAGGAACAGGGTTGGTTAGAACAGATGGAGTCAAAGATCAGGTATGCCTCAAAGAAATAACATTGTTAGTTTTTATAAGTGCAACAATGAAGGTCACATAGCTAGATAGTGTAGAGCTAAAATTCCAAGGTACGGGAACAGGAACATGGGTATGAACAGGCACAAGAATCAAGACATGGATAAGAACAGGAATGATAACAAGAACAACAACAATGACATGAACAGGAACAGGAATATGGACAAGGAGAACAAGAGAAGACATGGTAAGGCAGCTATAGACACTGATGAAGATCAGTGCCTAATGGGAGTTTTACTCCCACCCCAAAATTAATCACCTCAACAGGAGGTGGGGGAGGGACTAATCTAAGAGGCTCATTCTTAGTCCCAAGCCCCAAAGGTGACCCTTTGCCATTGATGACAAAGGGGGAGAGATATGAGTAAGGGGGAGAGCCTCAAGTCAGGGGGAGCTGATTTCTATACAGTAGTTTTGAGTTTTAGTGTTGTTGAGAAGCATGGTTTGCCATCAATGACAAAGGGAGAGATTGTTGGCAATTTTGGGTTTGAGATCCTAGCTTCTTGTCTATGAGTTATCATTGATGTCAAAAGGAACTGGAATTAATGTCAAGAGGATTTATTGGCTTCAAAGGTTGAAGATTCCAAAGAATATTTTCTAGAAGATTTCGGAGAGATTCCATGTGGCAGATGAAAAGGTTTTTATCAAAACCATGGCAAGTTTAAGGGTTTTTATTAAAACCAGGTGGATGCATTAAGGGTTTTTCTCAAAACCACTCTCAGCTTAATGCAAAGGCTGGAGACACTTATTAATTAAATAACTTAATTAATAAAACCTTTTTAAGGTTTTTTAATTAATTATTTATTTGATTTAGTGATTAAATTATTTTAATAATTTAATGGGTTCTCCACCTAAGGTCTAAGGTCTAAAATACCTTTGATTATTTTTTAAATAATAAAAAGGGTTTCATAAACCCTAAAGTTGTTTCGAAGGTGCCAAAATAATATTAATTTGAAAAGTTCGAATTATCCTCCCGTCGACGTCATGCATAGCATGGAAGTTTGGCTATATAAGCCATAACCTATAGTCCAAAGCAATGGTGTGAAATAAATTTGAATTGCACAAAAGTTGGGAAGTAAAAGCTACGGCTATCATTTTTTTGCCACGTTTATCCGCCGCCAAAGGGTTAAGGAGAAGGAGACTCTTGCTAGCCTTCAAGCTAGCATCGTTGGCCTAGTGGCAATGACTGTTCTATGAAGGCGCTTGAAGGGAGGTCAAGCGTTCGACTCCCGTCGTGGACTGTGAGAAGAGTTTTTGCGCTCCAATTTTTTTTGGAGGCACTGTTGACCCGCGATTTTTAGAAGCATTTCTTTTGGTAAGGTTTTTTAAATAAAATCTGCATTTTTTTAAAGAAGAAGTGGTTGGGAAAATTTATTTAAAATTATTTTTAAGGTTAAATGCTTCTTTGGAGATATAAGGTTGATAGTGTGTGGTTGAGATTTTTGGCTTGATTGTTGAGTGAGATTTGCTTAGAAGCTATTATTCCTTGAGCATGGTTTAATTAATTTGGAGAAATAAGGTGTAAAAGGATATATTGTTTGTATGCTTTATATTTTTTGGTAGTTGACTTCTAAGGATTGGAGTCATAAGGTGTTTTATGGAATAAATATTTTTGTGGTTACTTTTATGTTCTAACCCTAACTTGGTGGCAAAGTTAAGGGTGGTGTTGGTAACAGGTTGAAGAACTATTCTCTTCTTCCTCAAACAAAGGTATGGGCAACTTCTTCCATGTATATTTTTGATGGTGTATTTTCTAAAATTGAGTTTGGAGTGAAAAGGTTGTCTACTAGGTATTATTTTTGGTGTAAATCCCATTTTCTGGATATTGAAGATTGTTTATGCATTAAAATCATTGATGAGTTTTTTGGGTGAATGCATAATTCTGGTTGAGGAAGAGGAAGCATTTTTGCACTAGGGTTTATGTTAGTAAGTCTTGCTACTTGCATTGAGTTGGTGAAACCCTTAGTTGGCTATTTTGAGATTTATGGTTGAGTTGCTTCCATAGAGGTTGTTTTGATCAAGTTAATGCTTTACATGATACATGATTTGGGCTTACTCCATTGAGATTGATTTGAGCAAGTTATTCTTTGCATTGGTGATTTATGTTGGTGGCTGTTTTGTTCAAATACCTTTGGAGGGAAAAGGATGTCTACTAGTTTCCTTTTCATGTAGTGATTGGTTGAATGCTTCAAGGTTAATGTTAAGTTGAATGATGTTGGTTAAACCTTGTCTATAAGCATTGTTTTTAAAACCCTAATTGGTTGAGAAAATATATTGGTTGTGGAAAGAACATGAGTATCATTGTTATATGAGATATTGCATGGTTGGCAATTTTTGGGTTGTGTTTCATGTTCTTGAGAAAATCATACTACATCTATCTTATTCTTTTGAGATTGATATTGGGAGTTAAGTATAGAACATATTGAGTCTCTAACAATTCTCTTTATGTTTCTATGAGATTTGATATTGAGATTGGGAGTTAAGTATAGAACATATTGAGTCTTTAAAAATTCTTTTTATGCTTCTATGAGGTTGATGAATCACATTGGGTCTCTAACAATTCTCTGTGTGGGTTCATGCTAAGCAAGTTTTTCTTGATGAACTTGTGAGCTGATTTGGACAAGTTCTAGTGAGGACTTGTGAGCTAATTTGGACAGGTTCTAGTGAAGACTTGTGAGCTAATTTGGACAGGTTCTAGTGAGGACTTGTGAGCTAATTTGGACAGGTTCTAGTGAGGACTTGTGAGCTGATTTGGACAAGTTCTAGTGAGGACTTGTGAGCTGATTTGGACAGGTTCTAGTGAGGACTTGTGAGCTGATTTGGATAGGTTCTAGTGAGGACTTGTGAGCTGATTTGGACAAGTTCTAGGGAGGACTTGTGAGCTGATTTGGATAGGTCCTAGCAAAGTACTTGAGGATAGAGTTGAAGTGGTTCTTTGAGAAGAACCTGAGGACAATTTTGACAAGTCTTTGAGAAGGCTTGTGTGCGGCAGAGATTGATTTGTTCAAGCTTTATGAGTTGAGCTTAGGACAGATATGACAGAATGAGGAAGACTTGTTCTGGACCGACTGACTGTGTTTAGTACAAGTTTATGAGTTGCTGTGGAGGTGATCAGTGAGGACAGAGGTCTCTTGAGGCTGAGCATTGAGGACAAGAGGTCTTCTGTGGAAATGAGTTCTACGTGCTAGCAGAATAAGAGGCAGGTGATCTTCTGAAGTATCATTTCTAGAGCTGAGGGGAAGGATTCTCCTTTGGGCAGAGGCTCATAAATACTTGAGTATGGGAAGGTTTCTCCTTTGGGCTGAGGCTCATAAACATTGTAATTGTGAAGGATTCCCAAAGAACTTTGAGAAAGCTTTTTAGAGAAAATTTTTGTGGATGTAGCCCATGTTGGGTGAACCACGTTAAAATTGGTGTCTCATCGTGTGTATGCATTGCTTTGATATTGCTATTTTTTCATTGCTTTGCGAAGTTGAAGTTAAATAGAGAAAGTAAAAAGAGGTCTTATACTGTTCACCCCCCTCTCAGTATAAGCTTGTGTTCTTTAGTATTATTAATGAATTACTCCTCATCATGTCCAACCCTTTATTAATTGGTTAGAGATTATTATGTATTCATTAGTGAGATAATTAGTATCTATTAGTTATGTTCATTTACATTCATTCTATTATGATTCTTAATTTACTTTAATGGATAATTTATTCATTTCATTCATTCCTAAATATATTGTAAATTCTAATATTAATCACTTCTATATGGCACTTACATATATAAGAGGGGATGTGTATGTATGTGGATGGATAATAGGATTGAAAAGGGCCTAAAATCTATTACATCATGACCATATAATATAATTATAATAGCTTTATTTTTATGCATATGTCTCTAGTCAAGATTTAAACATGGGTCACCTCCTTGAAATTCAAGGAATCTAACCAGTGAAGCTAATGTCATTTGATGATATGTTAAGATTCACTCATAAGATCTGAACCTTAGTTTAAGATGTGAAAATATTCAATGCCAACTAAATGTTCTAAAATGCATGATCAAATATTATGGTTCAGCCATAGTATTGGAACCTTTGTTGGTGGTATGAATTCTTTAATTCCAACCAATTTCTTCAAATCTCTTGGGCACCAAATGTTAAGGTTCACCCACAAGATTTGATTCTTGGTTTCCATTATAAAACTATTTACATACAACTAATTGATCTAAATATCATGGTCCATAATGTTAAGTTTCATCCATGGGATTTGAACCTTGGTGTATGGTCTAAAATTGTTCACTTTCATCCAATTGTCCTAAACTCCATAGAAGGCACATATATTTTTTGAATGATCTCAAAAATTAAAATAATGTTAAGCTAACTCCATTATGTGTTAAGTTAAAATAATAGTTTGTATCCCTTTAAGAATTATGAGAGCAAAATATTATTTTAATGATAGGTTGTTAGTTGTACATATTTATTAATATATATAAACATAATGGTATATTGTTAGTAATTAAATTATTTAAAGTGGACAATAAAATGAGTTTTTATATTAAGAATAGTATTCTTCATGGTTTTTTTTGCTTCCTTTGATAATTTGAATGATCATTAGGATGTTTTTCCCTCAATAATTTAATATAGATGGGATAATAAGTGTGTTTGATAATCTCATATGGAAGAATAATTTAAGAAGTCTTTCATATCTAATAATTATCTTTAAGAAAAGTATACAATCTCTTCAAACATATTTTCCTTTTTAGTGGGACCCAATCAAAAACTCATTATTTTAAGATATGATATACTTAAGAATAGTCATCCTAAATAATTTGGTTTAATCTAAGTGCCTTCATGTCCCTAGTTATTCAATATTCTTATGTTTTGGTGGCATGAAGTAATGTTTAAAATATTACGTGTGTACAATATCATTTAAAATAAGAAAAATCGAGAGCAAGAGATGAATACTTACATTATTGAACTCTTTGGTAACATTAAAATAAATAAGTAAATTAAATCCAAAATTAGTAATTTACAAAAGGTGGTTGGTAATCAATCAAATGAACAAATATTTTATGTGCCAAAAAAAGATAACTATTACACATTGTGAAGGAAAAGTTATATTAGGCCAAAAATCCAAGGAGATACGGATTAAGAAAGGTGATAGAAATACTTGGATTTCACTGGATAAAAAATATTTCAACTCTAGATGAAATAATTATTGAACAAGAAGAAGAGAAGATTAGGAAAGAAGTAATCAACTACTTCAAATATATTTTATTAAATATTTGGATAGGATACAAAGGCTCAAGGTTAACTTTTTCAAACATTTCATTCATTATCATAGAAATCTATAATGTAGGCTTGATGAAATAGATGTTCATGGAAGAGCAAAAGAGCTATTTTTTCTTTTCACCTTGGCAAGACAATGCATCCCAAATATAATATTCTTTCAAATATTTGGAAATATGTTGTCCATGGTTGATGAATATCGGGGAAGCAAAAGTGAAGTTAGTGTTACCTTTATTGCATTGGTTCCTACGAAAGGTGAGAAAATATTTTGATATTTTTTATCTCATATGCCTTTGTAATTAATTTAAAAAATAATTTTATAAATTATAAAAATAGATTGAACAATATTCTAGAATTTTTATCGTAGAAAAAAAATGTGGTTTTATTCATGATAATCAAATACTTGACGGCACAATCATTGTATAATATGTTGAACATTCTCTTCAAACCATAAAAAAACAAAGGATGCTTATAAATAAGGTATGATGGCATTGGAGAATATTACATTATTTGGTACATGCTAATATACCCCCATGGTACCTTTATGGTACAAATGTAAATATGTAATAGATTAGGGTTTGTATTTATATTTTAGATGAGTGATTTATATTTCACAAGTGTCTTGTATTAGGAGTGCATGTAGGAGAGTAAGATTCATGTAGAAGTGTGCAAGTTTCAAGTATACATGTAAGAAGAGAGTGAATATTATAGTATACAAGTGGCAAGATGAGAAGCCAAAGGTCAAGAATAGGAAAGGTTGCAACTCCTGGATATGTGAGGAGTGCAACAGTCATGTCTTGAAGAGTTGTATTCATATGTCTATATTATGGAGAGAAAGATCCATACAATGTAAGTGGAAAAATGGTATGTAGCGATCACCATAACAAGCATTCATAATATAGCTTGTATACATATTTTGAGCAATATTATTGTAAGTATTTTTTATGATTGTACGAATTATTTTTTCCATTTACATTTATATTTGATATTATAGTGAATGTTATTATATTTATATTGGCTATTTTATATATTTGATTTCTCATATATGAAATTCTACTCTTTATTATTGATATTTCGACCTAAGATATTATGGTTTAATTATGTTGGGATCTATGATATTTTGAGATAGTTAGGATTAAAAGCCAACAAATATAATTCTATATGAAATTCTAAAAAACAATGGTTTCAATCAAGTTTGGTGTGAATGGATTAGATATTCTTATAACACTAAATATATTCTACTTTGATCATGTTGGAATTCATAATAATTTCTAGAAATGATTGGAATCAAATACATTACCTAGAAAAGGAACAACTTAGAAAGAACACAAAGTGATGTGAAAGGTATTTGTAGACACCACAATAAATTTAATAAAAATAATAATGACACTCCAATTGATAATGAAATTATTGGTCTCAAGGGATATGAATACCCAAATTCAAGTGACCTTTAAGTCAAGGTTAAATAATATACCTTCTGGTATAATAATAAAATTTACAATACACACCTATATAAGGTTTGCAAAATCCCAAAGGGCTATATACATTGAAAAATATATAAAACTTGGTCATGGTCTCAAGTGAAGCTTAATATCACATATTCTAACATCCCCCTTAAGCTTAATGTAGAGATAAAAATAAACTCTTACCAATCATACCCCCTTAAGGGGAACTCTCCTACTCTAAGATAGACCCACAGTTATACAAAAGATACCTTAGACATGGATTTGATTATAATATTCAATGTGTTATCTACTAAAAACACATATATTGGATAAGTTATCCCTTGAGCATTAATCCATAGCACATAGTTCATCTAAACCTCAATATGCTTGGTCTATTGAGGGAACACTAGATTGCAAATAATATTAATAGAAATTTAATTATTATAGTGATGAGTGAAAAAAATATTGGAAAATCTCCACTTGCTCAATAATGAGTATCCATCGAGGCATTTGGTGTTCTCCTTGGTAGTATATTATATAGATTTAGTAGAAGACTAACTATAGTGGAATATAATCTACAACACCAAGAGATTGGTCTAGAACCATGATAAAAGACAAACCTAATAATAGAACACTACTAGTCCAAATCACCATCCTAATATACATTAAAAACCCATCAAAATTATAGGTGTTTCAACTAAATATTATATAACCATTTGTTATGTACCTATGACATGCCAAAGGATCCACTTTGTCATTGTCTAGTGACTCCAATAGGGTTTTTACATACCCGTAAAACAATAAATAACAAAAAATGCAACACTTTCTCGGGTGTGGATAAGATATATAAGGCCCTCAATAAACAATAGCTATAAATTAGTATTCACCAAATAACTAGTGCAATCTATTCATAACTTCAAACCAAAAGAAAAATGATTCAGAATAGATTTGCAATACTCCATTTAAAATGGTTGTAGAAGATTCAAAAAATGCTTAGGCTATGAAATAGTGATCCTAAATGGTTACTAATAAATCTATATTCTCAAAAATTAGTATGGAATATCCATATTAGTAACAACAAATATTTTTTAAAGTTGTAACTTTATGTTCTAGACCAAGTATGTTGAACTTCCTATGATGAGGAGGTTATAAACATACAACATAATCACTAAATTTTGATCATCTTGATGCTTGATATAGACATCATGTTGTACCTCATAGTTCTTGAATCTATAACTCATTAAAAATAAATGGATCTTCTCATACCAACATTGAGGATCCCAATAGCATACAAGGACCTCTTCAGCTAAAATATCAAACAAGTGAGACTATCAAGCTCAAACCCAACTATTTGTTGCATAGATATATTATCATGAACCTCACCATGAAGAAAGGATATTTCTATATCCATCTATTGTACCTCCTAACCATATAAATTACTTATAGAAATAATCATCCAAATATAATTCATCCTAGAAATTGGGATAAAGTTGTTTGAGTAGTGAATTCCCTCCTTTTGATAGAACCTTTAGAAATAAAAAATATTTTATGCTTCTTCACCTAAAAATTAGAGGTATACTTGGTCTTATAGACCCATCTATATACAACTATATTCTTTAATTTTGGAAAATAAATAATATCTCATGCCTAATTCTTCATCAATGATTCATAATCAACAAGTATAGAATACTCTCACTCTAAACATCCCTTCTCCTAAGAATAAGTTATAAGGTCTCAAGAATCATTAACTCTCAACATAAATATCTCAATATGGAGCCTTACAATAATCCTGCTAAGAATATATGCCAATAATTCTTGAAGAGGGTTTAAACCCATTTGTAATATAGAGGATATATGAAATTTTTGGCACATCCTATGGAGAAGTAGAATCAAAAGACTAAAAATAAACATCCAATCCAAACTCACCATAAATATCAACATATGGCACTATGAAATAAGGAATAGGAGGATCAATCTCATCCATTTGAGAATATAATATTATAGGTGTTGAAGGATAATCTAAAGAAGAAAAATATAATTTATAGATTTCAATAGATGAAAGTAGAATAACTAGGGTATTTCCAATGAAAATATCTTAGCAAATATCAAAAAACACTATTGGAGTTTCCATAGAAGAGTGCTTGGTCAAAATAATAGGAATATGGCTAGAAGATATAGTTTTAAGTACGTACTCAAATATCATATATCTTAAAATGAGAATATCCATATGATAGAATCATACAAGAAATAAGTAGTAAAGGTATTAGAATACACTACAACATTACAACGATGACTCTTTGTGTCCATATTTTATCATGAATATTTACAAATATGGGATCATGTAGTGAATCCAAAAATATTAGAGTGATACACATCAATATTTTCACTTTTCAATATCTCAATAGGAGTCGTACTCTAAATGACTCAAGTTAGAATCTGATTGATGATATATGCTACATAAGTCACTTATTTACCCCAAAACTTGGGACTCATCTACATGGCATACAAGTTATAATGAATATAGGTTATAATGAATAATCCTTTAAAAAGAAATACCATGAAGACTTAAAAATTCAACAAAGGAATGGCTCGCATGCTCACCTTCTTAGTTTATCCTGAAACACTTGATCTTATTCTTAAGTTAATTATACATAAGACCCTTAAATTCCTTGAACTTCATAAAATATTAATCTTTGGTCCAAATTATGTACAACTATTCATACCTAGAGTAATCATTAGTGCAAGTAAAAATGTATTTATTCTTAGAAAGATATGGTACCCCCTCAATCCATAAATTTTATTATGAATGAGATCCAAGAGTTGTGTAGCATGACTTTGGATAGGACTCTCAATGATGCTTCTCCAAAGACACCCTCACAAATTCTACTAGGTAAGAGATAGGAGGAATACCAAAAACAAACTAATGTCAACTCATGTACCTCAAAGGATCCATAACCAAAATACTTGAGTTTTTAATATAATTACCTATTAATATCATCTACCTATGTCACCATAATCATAAATTTTTACTTTCTAAATGATGAAGGAAAACAAATTGTATGATCATTAATATTATGCATTTGATTCGAATCATCACAAGATCTTGAGATAACTATCTTGAAGCCATCATAAGTATATTTAATCACCTATCTATCTGGAAAATATTCTACCTTTATATTTTTTTAAGAGATGTGATAGATAGACAAAAGATGCAGTACCATACTAAGAATATTAGGAATCTCATCAAATGAAGAATCAATTGTTACCTCATCATATATAGCAACCCATAAGGATAAAATGTCCTTAATAATAAAAATCTCTCTATAATATTGTGTTGTAGTCTTGCAATATGTGGCAATGTTAAGTCATATGTCAAGTTTCCCCAAAATACTCAACCCACTCTTTAGATAGGTGGATGTCCAATATGTTAAATGAACATCTACATGTTCTTATTAGGCCTCACCATCATTATCATCGTCAACCTAAATATATAAAAAATTAGTATCAACACCCCACTTTTTGGCTACCTTTTCAAGGTTACTTATATTTGATTGACAAAATCATACCTTGTATTCTTTATTCTTACAAAATGTGCAAATAGGATTCTTGAAAAGATTCTTATTTTCTTCTCCCTTTGTTTTGTACTTCTTAAGAACTTATATTTTAACCACTTTTTTAACAAGATCTTGAATAGTGAGAGAATGACTCTTATACCTTTGTCACTGATCCTAATGTTAAAAAGGTACTTGAACACATCAACAAGACAAGGATGATATCCCTTCGAAAACTACACATACAATAACAATCATCTCATAAGTTTCTAATATATTGTTGAACACAATATTGAAAGATCAATGGTCTTGTTTCTATTATCATATCCTTTGGTAATGCATGTCTTCTTTTAACTTCTTAAACATATTGATGTACTCAAATATGACATAAAAGTTTTCCATGTTGAAGGTAGTAAGATTTGCCTCTAATATACTAGTGTAAAGGTAATGTAATAGCACATGTACTGGAACTTATCTAGTATCTTCTAAGGAAGAAGTATTTTTGACATGCATACTATAGGAATATGAAGAGGAACCACACCTAGATAACCCTCCTTATTCTTAAATATATACTTTCCCTTATCAAAATTATTGTTAAGAGGGACCACATTTACATATTTGAGTAGGTCCTTGCTTTGAAGTAGAGCTTTAATCTTGATTTCTATGTAGCATAATTTGGCCCATTGAGCAAGGACACATGCTAATCCATGGAATCCATGACAAAATATAGTCTCTTGCATGTATTTTTTAATAGAATTAATATTACCAACCTAAAGAGTTCAAAAAGTAGTATGATTTTCAAATAGTAAGCTTAAAAAAATCATATGCAAAAGTTATGGACCTAAAAAGTGTATCCCAAAAATCACCCAAAAAGCCACCAAGATATTTCAAAAAAATCAAAATTTTAATTTTAACTTCAATAAATGAGAGAGTGTCAATGTGTTATTGATTAGACAATGAAAGGGATACCATTAGGATACTGACTATGTAAGCCACTATATAGGGTATCAATAAACTATAATCAGCCACATGTTACATTCTAAATCCAAGAAAAAACACCTAACCATATTTATTACTAACTATGTGAGGATAGGTACATAATATTTAATGAGGATAAATTTTGATAGGGGGATCCCAATTCTATATGTAGAATTTGGGTTATGTTGCCACATTATCACCACATTGATTGACCTTACCACATTGGCTATCTCATTGTTTTCATTCCACTCATAAACATATTCATGATATTTTATCTAAGTATCTTTGGTGTGCTAAGCCTTAGACCCTCCTACCCTATCCAAGGAGACATAACTTCTTTGGAATCAAGATGGTCTTCCTCACATAAGCCTTTCACACAATGTGCTCATGAGAATTATTTTCAAAAGATAGAGAAAGTGTTTCAAACCCATCACAAAGTGTGTTTAAAGTATCAATGCAAGGTTTCCTAACCAACATACCATGGATTACAATGAAGATAAAAATGGAGAGAAGGATAAACCATTGTACCATGCTAGTAATTATGAGTACACGTCCTCCCAAATGCTTTTCTCCCTACCATGACTCAAACGATAGAACTCTTGATTCCCATGCCTTACATTGGCTTGGACGCATCCATGGGAATGCCTCACATACCATCAATAAATAGTTCCAACACCTCCAAGAGTATGTATTCTTTTTTCCCTCCAAAATTATTTATTTTTCTCTCTACAAGTAAAAATATTTGGAAAAATATTTTGCTTAAAATTCAAATTTTTGAATTATTGTAGCTAAGGAGGAAAAAATCTTTAACATAAAAAACGAGATACCTAGAGGAAATAATGCAAAAAGTTTCAAAATAGGACATCTTAATTTATCACAGTGAATAAAAAAAACTAACTAGTCATCCATATTATAGTTTTTCCTAAGAATCTCTTTTCTAGAATGCAACTAATCAAGTTATCATCTCTTGTCGATGTAGTAGTAAATTTGTCAAACCATTTTAACAACTTTGTCAGTTAGCTCAAAGGTCCTTTCTATACATAGATGTTTGGCAGTGATGTTTTTGGTATACAAGGATAGTCAAAAATTGATTGACCTCTTATTTTTCATTTGAGTATGATACAAAATTTCCTCTTATTTGTGTTGCATCGACAATATTAAATTTAAAATAAAAAAGAAAGCAATTTTTTTTAAAATATATAAAAGGTAACTAGGTATTTTAAGAACCCTCAAAAGATTCAAACTTGTAATTAGGTCATCCATTTGGTCAAAGAAAATAACAAGTAATATTTAATGTCATAAGAGGAAGAACCTATTAAAAATATTTTTCCAAGGGCAATTAAAAAATATTGCAACATAGTGAGACCGTTGTGATCTGATTTTACTTATAGTTTTTGTCAAACCCTAAAAAAAATCTATTGGCATTACACAAGCTTTTTCAATTTACTTTGAAAGACATTGTTGCCTGAAACAACCATAGAAGAGAAAAAATCTAAAATAAAGAAATCAAGTAATGGAAATTAATACCTAGTATGATTCCATGTTTGATTATATAATACACTCTAGAAAATAATGGCACCAATACATTACTTAGAAAAGGAATAACTCGTTGAAAGAACACAAAATTATATAAAAGTGGTACATAGGCACCATAGTCATCTCACCAAAAGAAAAAAATAATATAGTTGGTCTCAAGGGGTATAAATACCAAATACAAGTGATGTTTAGGTCAAGGTTAAATAACCAACCTTTAGGATTATTAAAAATTTACAATAAAACCACCTATACATGGTGTCCAAACTCAAAAGGCTATAAAATGAATTTTATACAAGAATTGGTCATGGTCTCAATGAACGTTAACAACACATATTGCAATAGATAAATGAATAACTTCATTAGATACTTTAAATAATTTTATGGTCCCTACTAAGGTGACCCCTATTCTTGTTGTCCCTTCAGTATCCTTGTTAAGGCTTTGGTTAGAACTTTCTCAAAGGAAAAATAGAAGGCATTCATACTGCTATAAATGACCCTATTGAATCTCATATCCAAATTGTTAAAGACACTTTTCTATTAGACCATACTTTATTTAAGGAGGCCATGGAATTTAATTAATTCGAATCATCCTATGAAAAATTTGCTCGATGATAATATGATAAAATTTAAAATAATTTTTTATCAACATGGCTCTTGATTTAAAATGGATTATTATGGATATTCTAAGGTATAATGTTATAATATTATCATCGACATATTTATGTACTCCCTTGTTGGACAAAAGAATAATAAAGATCTTTGGGACCTAATTTTGGATAGAATAAAGTCGTGTATGCTTGTATGGAAAGGTAAGTTTCTAACCATAACTAGAAAATTTCAACTAATAAAGGTACATTAAAATTTATATCTATACAAATGATTTCATTTTCAAGTTTACTATCAAGTATAGCATTTGAATTTCATAAAATTCAAAGATATTTTCCTTGGAAAAGCATAAGGGGAAATTTATATTTTTTCTTTTTGAATATGGTAGGTTTGTAAAGGAAAGAATATTATAGCAAAAAGCTTGTGAAATTATAAGAATATTAATTTAGCATTAGTGACCAAACATGGATGGATATTATTCAAATTTCAATAAAATACTTTAAAAATATATATTAGTCGAAATATATATGTTTTAAAGATACAATAAAATCATTGACAAAGGAATGCTAGACTAGATATTTGACAATATAAAATTTCATACCAAAGAGGTTGCAATTAATATAATTTTTTAATTCAGTTTGGTTAAAGACATACACTTATTTTTATCTAAAATGGAAACCATTGGCTTAAGCATGTTTCGCTTGTAGAGGCTCAAAAGTAAATTATTATATTTATGTGAGAAACAATTTTATCTTGGACTTCTCTCAGCTATTGGCTCAAGGGAGAGGACCTTAAACAAGTAGTGATTGAAATTCAAAGAATTCCTTTAAGATTTATATCTATCAATTTTTTTGTAAAAATATTTGTTGGTTTGGAGTTAACCAAAATATGGTGGATACTCTATCAATTTGGGATGCGAGGCCTTAGAGAAATCAGAATCCACTAGGTTTAAGGTTTTTGTTAGAAGAGTGTTTGATCACTTAAGTCCTCCATAAGTACTTGATATTCAAAACAAAACTTTTATAGGTGATAATTCATAAAGAAGAGGATGTAATAGATATTTTCGGTGTGCCTTATGTAAGGAGGTAGAAACTTTATATATTTTATTGTTTCTTTTCTTCAATCATTTCAAGATGTAATTTTAGAAAATAAGAATCTCCAAAAATAGTGTTGGATTTGTAAGGCTTACTACCACAAAATATCACAGGAACCAGTATAAAATAGCCACAATATTAAAGGTCAAAATTTAAATAATGAAGAGTAGAATAATATATGACAAAATTAATATGTATATCAAGGCCTATACAATATTAAAAATAACATTCACTTATATAATCAAATATGAATGTATATAGCCCAAATCATTCATGTACTATGCATGAATAACACTTACAATATTAATTGCTCAAAATTTATATACAAGCTTTATTCATTTCTCTTCCTCTTACAATCAGATAATAGAATTACTATTGGATTTTATTTGATTCTTATGGAGCATTATCTCCATACTATAGCCATAGTAATGTGACTCTTCAATAACTTGGCTATTGCTCTCCATATGACAAGTCCCATGACCTTTGGCTTATCATCTTTCCACTTGCATACTAGAACTCCTCACTTTCTTCTTACATGCACACTTGATTATATGACACTTGCACACATCTACATAACTCTTAATCTAAGATACTTGTGCACATTCTTACATACAAAATATGTGTGCACACACTTGCACTCTAACTTACATGAAACTTGTGTATTTCTTGCACATTGCACTCTTACATGATACTTGTGCATTTTTTGCATATTTACACTTACATACAAGGGGAATATAAATCACACATATAAACTATAGACTCAACCCTAATATATTACATATTTACAATTGTACCATATGGGTACACTAGCATGTATAAAATAATGTAATATTCGTCAACACCCCCTTGTATAACATTATTTGGTAATTGAAGACTTTCGTCTTCAATATTGGTCTTTGTCTTTGTCTTCAATCTTCAAGTGACCTTGAAATGTTCATGAACCTCTATTTGAGATTTGTCTTCAGTCTACCTCTTTCAAGTCTTTATCAAAATCTTTAGTATATGATTCTTCTTTGGTTTTAGATCCATATTTTTTGTTAGCCTTCCTTGTGTGATTTCCTCTATTTTTTTTATTTCCTCTTCTCTTCTTCATCTTTAATTGTGATGTACCTGATGATGTGCCTTCTAAATATTGAGTTAGTAAATCATCACAATAATACATTCTTGATTTCAATGATTCCTCATTGAAGCTAACATAAGATTCATTCAAGTTGTAAGTGTCATTATTGTCTTATTCGTTTCCTTGAAATATCTCAAAGATGAGTAATGGAAAATACATCATTAAGCATTCTTTTGAGGAAAGTATAATGTTGTTTTATGAATTCCACCACGTTCTAAAAAAAATCATGAAGATAACTTATAAGTATTGTGAACGTTTCATCTTTTGCATTCTTTATATATAAAGATAACAAAAAAAAAAAATTCAAAGCGAAAAACCTCTTGTGGGGCCACCTTGGTCTGAGAGACCACGAATAGGGGGTTCTACACTGTCAAAGTCACCCTAGAATCGCACTCGACCTTGCCCGCACCAACATTATCAATTGGATTTTGGATACCCAATTCAGCTTTTTGGTAGGGTGGAGATTTGAACCTGGGACCTCTCTTGGAGGATTTCCCTCTCCTCTCCAACTCACCTACAACACTTGGGTATATAAAGATAAATTTTCATTTAAAACATTTGTCATTTAATTTTTTCCATCAAAATCATCTATTAAATTTTGAGAATAAAACTTTAGCTTGTTCACCATTTCTTCACTATATTCACTAAATGCATTCCTAATAGTTTATTTCATGATATGAATCAATTCTATTATATATTTCCTTCAAAGTTAAAAAAAAAACTTATATATCCCAAGTTCAAATGAATTAAATATGAAATTTGTAAATTTTAAATTTTATAATCCTTTGATGTAGAAATCCTTTTAACTCCCTAATAAACAAAATTGCAAAATTTTAAATTTTCAAAAAAATAAAGTTTTGAAAGTTTTTCAAAAAATTTTAAAATACTTTAAAAAGTTTCAAACTCTTCAAAAATATTTTCAATTTTACTTCAAAACTAAAAAAAAATTTACTCCTTATAACTCCTTCACTTTCTAGGAACTTTTAAATATCTTTAAAAACCTTAAATAAACCTTATTACTCCAAATTTCAAATAATCTAATCTTCCAAAAATTAAAGTGCATAAACATTATAACTCCAAATTAGAAAAATAATCAAACTTATTTCATTCCCAATAATATGCACTTAATTTGTAACATCTATTTATTAGCTGAGAGTACATCAACAAGATAAATCGACTTAGCTCCTCGTCCAATACCTCAATTTTATTGCAATGTCAGGTGAAATATATGTAATGGTATTTAATGTTCTTTATTCTTTCATTGCCCTAACTTCATTTTAATTTTTTTTTGTTACTTGGTTCACATTCTGCGTCTCTTGAAATGAATAATTTTTTTCTCTTGGTAGTGACCTCGATCGTCTTGGCTTCAAGTGGCTCATTTGCTATTGTAACTTCCTTAGCGGATAGAACTCCAATGACTTTCTTTTTTTCCTCATATGGACTAGTTTCTATTTGATTTTAGGCTTCTTTATCCTTTATAGAATAGTGATATGTTGTCTAGCTTGTTGTACGTTAACTGTGAATTGACTTACATGCTAATGAGAGCAGTTTATTTAGTTTGCATAACATATTTTATGGTTTTCTTGATAGCAATATGTTTTTTGGTTTGTTTTTTTATGGAAAAATGTTTTTTGGCTTTCTTTGTGATGAGAAAATATTCTTCAACTTGTTTTGCTCCCTAGTGACATGCCCTTAGAACTCTATGAGTGCCTACTGTTCTTCTCCAGTGGCTTATGTGCTTCTCCCTTAATGGCTTATGTGCTTATCCCTTAGTGTCATGTATGGTTCCTTGTACACTTCCTTCTAGAACCTTATGAGCTTCTATCTTAGCACCTTATATCCTTCCTTTTAGCGCTTATTGAATACGTACTATAGTGCCTTATGAGTGCTTTTTGTAGTGTTTTACAAGCTCTTTGTGAATGCTTTGTTGTAGCACCTTATGAGATATTTATAAATACTTTACATTTGCACCTTACAAGTGCATGTTGATCCATATTTAACACCTTATAATAGCTTGTTATTATGTATAGACCCTTATAAGCACTTTGTTGTTCTATATAGCATTTTGCTTGCTACATATAGCTATAATATTGTGAACTCATATTGTAATATTTTTGCACACTTTATCTTTCAAATATTGGCCTCTATAGAATGGCCTATGATGATCTATTATCCATAGAAGCTAATATTTCTTCTCTATATTTGAATGAAACTATGCTACTTCTCAATCTTCTATGGTAGTTGTAATACTCCTATGTCTATTCAAAAACCTTCAATATATTAGGTTGCATATAAGAACCCAATATGATTATCCTTATTACTAGAGAACCCAATATCAATGTCAAGGTGATTTTGAATATCCTTTAATGACAAAATTTCTCCTGAGTTGGTTCTTATTCAATATTCAATAGTGACTCTCCTCTTTCTCTATGGAATCCAAAAATATGATTAGGGTGACTTTGTATGTCCTCGAATTTCCAACTATATCTTGAGTTGGTTTATAATAAATGTACAAATTTTCTTCTAAGTTGGCTCTTCCTATCAATATAGTTGAGTCCTAGTCTTCATTGCTTTTTTTTCAACCAAGTGGAAAGAACTTAACACTCAAATCAAGGTGACTATCCTTGTCCCCTCAATCTTCTACTCAATCAACCCTTTAAAAATTAGATTCCAAGTCTACATTGCCTTCAAAGTGGATAGACTCTAGACTAACTTTATCAAAAGAGGATAAATTTATTTAATAATGGTGTATTAATTAACTCTATCAAAAATGGATAGAGTCAAGTGGTAGCTCTGATACCATTGTTAGATTTTTTACCTTACTACCACAAAATATCATAGGTCCCAATATAAAATAGACACAATATTAAAGGTAAAAATATCAATAATGAAGAGTAGAATAATATATGAGCAAATTAATATGTATATCAAGGCCAATATAATACTAAAAATAAAATTCACTTATATAATCAAATATGAATGTAAATGGCCTAAATCATTCATGTACTATGCATGAAAAAAACTTACAATATTAATTGCTCAAATTTTGTATACAAGTCTCTTCCTCTTACAATCAGATAATAGAATTACTATTAGATTTTATTTGGTTCTCTTGGATGATTATCTCCAAAATATAGCCATAGTAATGTGACTCTTCAAGTACTTAACTATTGCTCTCCATATGACATCCCATGACCTTTGGCTTATCATATTTCCACTTGCATACTAGACTCTTCACTTTCTTCTTACATGCACACTTGATTCTATGACACTTGCACACATCTACATAAATTTTAATCTAAGACACTTGTGCACTTTCCTACATACAAGACACTTGTGCACACACTTGCACTCTAACTTATATGATACTTATGCATTTCTTGCACATTGCACTCTTACATGAAACTTGTGCATTTCTTGCATATTTACACTTACATAAAAGGGGAATATAAATCACACATCTAAACTATAGACTCAATCCTAATCTATTGTACCATTGGGTACATTAACATGTACCATATAATTTAATATTCCTTAACAAGAATTAATCAAATGTTGGATAGTTTACTTTAGTGCTAAAGCACTAAGTATTTTGCAGAGGATTTATCCTTTCATTAATTTTTACAATTTTTAGCAAAGAAGGAATAACATAATTTTTTTAAATATTAAAATTATACCCAACTTTAGATCCATATTATTTCCTCTACTATAGAATGTTTACAAGAATCATCAGAATCACAAGAAATATGAAGTATGAAAAAACATATGTTAGTTGATTGGTTATTTAGTTTGAATATTTAAGTAAAAATAACATGCAACAATGTAGTAAGCACAAAATATCTATATTGACTCATGCTAAAATAGAAATATTTAAAATTTGGGTTTATCAATATTAATTTTGATGGGACTTCTAAACAAAATCTTAGAAAACTAATGGAGGTGATTTTTTATAATAATTAAGACAAAATGAGACTTCATATTAGAGAAATTGTAATAATAAAAAAATATTAGATGATTAGAGAATAGGAAGATTCTATGTGTTTTAGGTTTGATTTGGTTGAACCTTATAAACTTATTTTTTATCCAAAATGGAAATCATTGGTTGAGGTTTGTTTGACTTGTAGATATTCAAAAAGTAAAAAACTAGAGTGATGTGAGCAACAATTATATCTAGAATTTCTATTAGCAATCAGGATGAGAGAGAGGACATTAGGCAAGTATTGTGTGATATCCAAAAAATGCTTTATGAGTTCTATTTTCATTTTTTAGAAACAATGATATGCTAGTTTAGAATCTATTAAAATTTATTGGATACTCTATCAAATTAGGACATAGTATAGCTAGTGAGTGCTCAAAGATGATTTGGGAAGCAAACTTCAACAAAGTAACAGGTCATTTTAGGGTGGAAAAGACATTGGCAGTACTTCTATTGGGCCAAAATGAAGAATGATGTTGAGAGGTACATCAATTCATGTAATCCCTACGTTATTGTCAAACCAACCAAGAAGAAGCAGGGACTGTATAAAATATTACCAATGTCGTCCAAGCCTTGGGAATCTATCTCCTTGGATTTCCTCTCAGTTACATCTATACATGTTAATGATTATATATTTTTAGTAGTTGATCAAATTTCAAAAATGGCTATCATGATTCCTTATGAGAAATCCCTTTCAACTAAGTAGACCACTAAGACTTATTTTAGTCATGTGTAACTCAACTTTGGATTTTCAAATTCCCTTTCATCTAATAGGTATAGTAGATTTTTTAGCATTTTTTGGTCCACCCCCTAGAGAATCATGAACACCTAGTTGACAATGTCCATAGCCTTCCACCCTCAAACTAATGGTTAGATAAAATTCATGAATCACTTGACTATACATCTTTGAATGTATAATTACAAGCATCCATGCACATGAAATAAAAGCCTCCCCTACATGTAGCATGGGTACAACTAATCTTTGCATTGCTCTACAAACATAGCCTATATCATGTATATTTTGGGTTTTGTAACAACCCACCAACTCGACCCAAGGGAAAGAGATATTCTTTTTACAAGGATTAACTCATAAAGAAGACCCGATGTATTTCATCAGTATTAAATCATAACCACATTTTGATTTTATTGTCACTACAGATGACACTCAAGTGGACAAGAGTGGTCAACTTATTGTACTTTTGGGGTTCACTTTTCTAAACCTCACCATTTAGAAAAGATATCATCAATGGTCCCTCCAATTTTCCTATACCCTCATCGGTATAGGACAACTTGACCATGGCATAGGGATTATCCTTTAAGGTCCATAACACTTAAAGGGGGATATCTATTCCCTAACCCTATATAATTTCATCTATGTAGGATTAATCTAGTATGATGCCTTAGTGATTAGTTAGCTTCACCTCATCGTGAGCTAACTAAGACCATTACCACTCACCTAGTAATGATCATGGTCACTCTTGCCTCACCGCAAGGTGCCACCACTATATTATCTTGCGAATGATATGGTGGATTGTCCCATACCAATTAACCATTAATCTTCCTAAGCCTCATTGCTAGGAATATGTCCAAGCCTCACTGTTTAGGACTTGTCCAAGCCTCGCTGCTTGGACTACCCAAAAGCCTTACCGCTTTGGGCCACCTAAGCCTCACTGTTAAGGGTTATAATTCACAAATACCTAGTTATTACCTCACCCCAAATCATCTAGTAATTGGGTTCATCTAGGCTCAAGGGATTACTAATATGGCTCTAATCATGCCCAAAAACCCCTTCCCAAAATCCAAGAGCTTTAACATTAATAAACATCTCTCCAAAAGGAACTAAAGTGTTATAACCATATTATAACATAGTGCTAAAGACTAGGAATTAAAGAAATACTTCTTCATACATAATGCCATAATTTAGCATTTCCTTTATTTAAAATGAAAGGAGAAAAACAACTAAAGGAATCATCACCATAATCCATCAATTAGATTCTATCAATTCCCATTAATAACATATATTTTCCATTATTGCTAATAACTATATTTTTCCAAGAAATTATCATAAAAGAGTAATTTTTAACTACTTTATCATTCTTGAACAATAAATAAAATTACATAATATCCTTTTCGTCATTAAAGCATAATTTCATATAATATGCTTTCCAAGAATTTCTCATAATATTAATTTTCAACATATATATAAATGGTCCTGATTTGGTCTTCTATTTAAATATCTTCCACTTGTTGGTTCTTCTCCAATGAACTTGAAGTAAATTTAGGTACCAAGATAGCTCTTGAAAGCATATGCAAGCTTAACATGCACTATGCAAGAAAACATCCCACCATGCAAGAGCATACAAAATGTAAGCAATACCATGCATAAACATTGAGAGAATCCCACACTTCTCTCAAAAATAAATTCCTCATCTATATTTTAGAAAACTTATTCTCGAATAACTTCTCATATTATCCTTAAATATATATATATACACCATACCATACTCCATCTCTTCAAATCAAATTAAACCCTTATTTTATTTTAATTACTATTGACTACTAAAACTCAATATTACCAAGAGAAGACTTTATTATCAATTAATAGTTTCATTTCATCATAACTTAATTAAAAAATATTATTTAATAATATAAAAGCCTTAATAAACAGGATTAGACATTTTTCGTAGGACTGCCCAAACTGCCGAACTCGTTTTGGCCATATCTCACTCATCCGGACTCGGATTGAGCTAAAATTTTGAGGGTAGATGCCTGAAAAACCCTAGAACGTCTCCACCAATTTTCATATCATTTGGAGCAACACAGATCCTAGCGCATCCCTATGTGTGAACGATATATTTGGCAAGCGGCTATGCGAGGGTTTCATCTCGGGTTGAGTGCAAGCAGCTCCAGAGGTTGGTTTTTAGGGCCTTCGGGCCCTAGCGGCCAATATTTTTGTGGTTTATGCTCAATATTTTAGCAGGAAATGTTGCAGGGGATACAATATGGGTTAGAAATTTGTCTTTCAATAGATCATACTATGAACTTGAGTGACAACGGCTTCCAATTTGCTGCACAAAAGAAAAGTGAAAACCATACCTTTCCACGACGTCTAGGGCAAGGATTAAAGAGATCACGAAACAAGTTTCAAGCAGTTGATCAAAAAATGGCTCATATCTCAAGTGAATCTGGTGCTAAGGTGCACCCACAAAATAATTCTACTGTGAAAACCCCTGTCAAGGGTAAGAATTTCGAAGACTCAGTCCCAAAAATGAATTTTAGGGATGCCCTTCATGGTGGACAGCCTCAGCCCAATGCTAATATCAATATTAGGGCTTCCCATAAACCTCTAAGAATGCCTAAGATTGATCCCAGGAAAATGGAGTCAGGATGTCTTAAAGCAACTGATGGAACTCCTATTGTTAAGCTTGATATGGGTAACATTCAGACCGGCATTGAAGATTTGGAAAAAAGAGGACTAATTTTTCGGTTCGTGGGTTTTCGTCCGAGTCTATCTGCTTTCAAAGTCTGGGCTGCAAAAAGCTGGAAAACTAAAGGTGAGTTACAAATCTCTATTTATCCAAATGGTTATTTTCTTGTTTTATTTGCTAATAATGAAGATAGAGAGAAAACTTTTCAAGGGGGTCCTTGGTTTTTTGGAAGGGCAGGGCTTTTCATGAAGCCCTCGGCATACTAAATTTAAAGCCGAAGAAGATATGCCTTCTATAGCTCCCGTGTGGGTTAGACTCTTTGGCCTCCCTATTGAATTTTGGAATCCTACTATTTTTTCTTCAATTGGAAACTCTTTAGGAACTTTTATGATGACTCGTTGATTGTACTCAAAATTTTGAACATATTATTTATGCTCGGATTTGTGTTTTAATGGATTTTGACAAACCCCTACCTAAAAATATCACATTACAATTTGGGGAAGACACTTGGGAGCAAGTAGTGGACTATGAGAACATTCCTTTTCGTTGTAGAATTTGCCATGAATATGGTCATTTGGCCAGTGCTTGCCCAAATAAAATTCCTGATCAAAAGAAAGAAGATATAAACTCAAGCAGGTTTCCAAATACCTAAGAAGAAGAACACTCAAAAAAACCAGTTATGAAGGATCAATCAAAGTCATCTGCTAATATGTTTGAAATCCTTTCCACAAATGATGTCCCAAGTGAGGAAGAGGAAATAATGGAAACTGAAATCTTAGAAACACAATTTAAATATGAAGGGAAGAACTCGGAGACAAACCAACAAATCAAAGGTTTTCAACAGAAAAAAAAGGAGAAAATTTACACAAGAAAAACAATATTTCAAATGTCAAAACTTCAAATAATGCAGGTCCCAATATAGACTCCGTTGAACCATCTAGTAAAATTTTGGTTGTGTACGAGCATTCTTCAAGGTTAGAAGCCATCTCAGATTCAATTGGAATAAGTCAAGAAACAGGGAAAAAAAATTGAAGATGGATTCTAATCAAAAAGTAGGTCGCAAGACCAATCAATATCATATGGTAAAAGAAGGTGAAAAGCTTGTAGAGGAAGGTAAGATTAATGCCCTTCCCAACTTTTTTAGCCCTGGTATTAATGAAGATCATCACTTGGAATATTAGAGGACTCAAAGGGAGTCTTTCAAAACAAAATGAAATTAGAAGAATGATTCAGATAAATCATCCACATCTTGTTTTCCTTCAAGAAACAAAGATGTCAATGGAGGATATGGACTTAATTGCCAAGTAAAATTTGGCCACCTGAAAAGTGGTTTCCCTTAGCTCCCAAGGGACTTCGGGTGGCATTGCTTGTCTTTGGGACCCAAAAGAGGTAGTTATTCACCATATGGTTGGCAGTTGGGGTTTGTTGGCTATAGCTATTCAAAGTAGACATTCCAACCAGATTATGCTCTGCATTACTATTTATGCTCCGACTTCTTTGGAGGAAAAAAGAAGACAAGTGGAAGGATATTACTCATATTATCTCTCATTTTCCTAAAGCTTGGATCTTGATCGGAGGAGATTTCAATACCATCCTCTCTCTGGATGAGAAAAGGGGGGGAAATAGAAATTTGGACAAAAGCACTCACCTCATGAGCGAATATATTGCAAACCTCCATCTTGTGGATATCCAACCAGATAATGGCCTTATGACTTGGTCTAACAGAAGGCAAGGCTTAGCTTGTATAATGGAGAGATTGGATAGGTTTTTGCTCTCTAAAAATTTCTTAATCCATGGTCACATTCCTAAAGTGAAGACTCTTAATAATGTTGGTTCGGATCATTGGCCACCATGGTGGAAATGTGGAAAACCAATGTGAGTTTCTCTCCTTTTCATTTTCAATTAATGTGGCTTAGAGACATTTCCTTCAGACCTCATGTGCAACAATGGTGGAAGGAAGGTAAACCTAGGCATGGGACTAAGATGTTCTATTTTGCCAAAATACCGCAATACATTAAATCCAAAATCAAGACTTGGAACTGGAAAGAGTTTGGGGATGTTCATAAAAAAAACATGAAGTTATTGCTCATCTTGAAAATTTGAATAAGAAAATCCGTTTAGATGGCCTCACAGAGAAGAGAAGTGCAGATGAAATTAAACTCACAACTCAGTTAGAGGAATGGGAAAAAAGAGAAGAAATCTTATGGAAGCAAAAATCTAGAATTCAATGGCTCAAAGAAGGAGATCGAAACACAAATTTCTTCCACAAATCTCTTCTAGCTCGAAGATCTCACAACTTTATTTCTTCCTTAAAATCAGATTCTGGAGATGTTGTTTATACTTGGGATGGCATGAACTCTATTGTTGTTGATTACTTTTCCAATATTTTTGCTGCTACTCCTCTTGACTCAGCTTCTCAACATAATGTTCTTCAAGCAATCCCTTCTCTTATCACTTCTGAGGAGAACTCTATTTTGACTGCTCCTGTTACTATCAATGAGCTTCAACAAGTAGTTTTTAAAATGCAAAAAGGGAAAACCCCAGGTCCTGATGGTTTTCCTATTGAGTTCTACCAAGAGTTCTGGGATATCCTTCATGTTGATTTATTAGAGGTGGTGGAAGAAGCCAGGAAAGCCAAAGAAATTTTGAAGGTTATCAATAAAACTTATATTACTCTTGTTCCAAAAGCTCAAGAGGTTGATCATATCTCAGCTTTTAGACCTATTGCTTTATGTAATGTTCTTCTCAAAATCATTACTAAAATCATGGCAGAAAGGTTGAAGCCTCTTTTGCATAAGATTATTTCCCTAGAGCAAGGGGGTTATGTGGAAGGACGTCAAATAGTAGATGAGATAGTTCTTGCTCAAGAAGCCATCCATTCCATGGATATGCAAAATTCTCCTTCCATGTTCATTCGGTTAGACTTATCCAAAGCTTATGACAGAGTGGATTGGCACTTCCTTATCAAAGTTTTGAGGCAATTTGGTTTCTCTAAGGATTGGATGGATTGGATTATGGGATGTATCTCTTTAGTTTCCTACTTAGTTCTTATCAATGGTAGGCCTTCTCAGTCTTTCCTAGCTTCCAGAGGTATTAGGCAAGGTGACCCGCTATCCCCTTATTTATTCATCATTCTTGCTGAATGCTTGGGTAGGACTATAACCAAAAAGAGGGAAAACAAAACCCTTGAGGGAGTTACCATTGCTCATGGAGCTAGACCTATCTCTCATCTTCAATTTGTGGATGACTCTACTCTTTTAGGTAAAGCTACAGTTAAGGAAGCTTCTAATATTAAGCAAATCATTAGCTATTTTTCTAAGGCTACTCGGGAGTTGATCAATGAAGACAAATCTAAAGTTATTTTCTTTCACTGCTCGCTAGACAGGAATCCATGGTCTTGGATAAATTAAGATATAAGAAGACCTCTCTTCCAATCACTTATTTAGGTATTCCCATAAATATTCAAAGGCAGAAAAATAAATATTGGAATTGGTTGTTGGACAAAGTCAAGAAGAAAATTGGAAAGTGGACCAACAAGTGGCTTTCTTCTGGGGGTAGAATCACCTTGGTAAAATCAGTCCTTCAAGCTATTCCTATTTATGTTTCTTCCATTTTGAATATCCCAAAGGTTGTTCTTCGAGAATTGGATCAAATCAGTCATCGTTTCCTTTGGAGTGGTACTAAGGAGAAAAGAAAATGGGCCTTGGTGAAATGGGATACTTTATGTCTTCCTAAGAGTGAAGGGGGGTTAGGATTCCGGTCTTCAATTAATAACAACAAAGCTTTAGCTGCTAAATTATATTGGAGGATGTTGCATAACCCCAATGCTCTTTGGGCCAATAATCTCCGTGCTAAATATGCTGAGAACAAAAGTCCTGAAGACCTTGTTCGCTATCAACTTCCTACCAAAGGTTCTCCCATTTTAGCAGTTCTTAAGACTGGTGAGGATTTGATAAAGAAAAAATTATTTTGGATCATTCATAATGGTCAACATGCAAATTTTTGGACAGATTCTTGGGATGGTCACAAGCCTTTGATAACTCAGTTTCCCGATTGGAGGCCTTGGATGGAGGAGCTTCACCGAGCTAATTGGATAAAGGTGGCTAATTACTGTCGGTACCATACCGGTAATTCAAAGGTTGGTAGATATTGGATCCCTATTGAGGACTGGCCTATTCAAATCCCAGAAAGGCAAAGACAAGATATCCAAGGCATCCTTCATATGAGATCCCTCTCTTGGTCCCATGAAAAAGATTGTTTTGGATGGAACAACACTACTAAGGGTGAGTATTCAGTTGCTCAAGGTTATTTGACCTTATGCCATAATAATCCCAACCATTCTTCTGACATATTTTCTCGATTGTGGGCTCAAAAGCTCTGGCCTAAGGTGAGGTTCTTTAATTGGCTTTTATTGCATCGTAGGGTGCTTACCGGTGAGCAACTTATGAAGCGTGGTTTTCATGGCCCTTTTAGATGTGAAATGTGTGAAGAGAATGTAGAAAATATCAACCATATTTTTATTGAGTGTACTTTAGCCTCTGAGCTATGGAGGAGAATGGCCACTTTACTTGGCTTACAGTGGTCCAATTTTTTTACTTTTGAACAACTTTGGAGGGATTGGCCTAATCAAGAGGGTGTTGATCATTTTATTAGGCAGCTTAGTTTGGATGGGTTCTACCATTCTTCTTTGGAATATTTGGAATGAAAGGAACAACCAAATTTTTAATCAAGATAGGAAGGATATTCACTATATTTGGCAAAATACCATAGCCAACTTAGTTGAATCAGTCCATCAACTCCTTAATCACCCCCAAAACTCCCACCAAAGATGGGATCAAGTGATGCAAAGATTGAAGATTAAACCTTCTAAGGGCAACCAACTTAAAGGGAATGTGAGTATTAGTAAGATGGATAGGACTAGAAATTGGCAACCTCCTCCTAAGGATTTTGGAAAAGTCAATACCGATGGAGCCTCTAGAGGGAACCCTGGAAAAGCCAGTGTGGGAGGAATTGGTAGACTTTCAGATGGCTCCCTGGTTTTTACTTTTGCTGAGAATTTGGGTATTCTTTCCAATAACCTTGCTGAGGGGTATGGTATCCTCAGAGGTCTTCAGGAGGCTACTAAGGTTGGATGGGAAAAGGTGTTAGTTGAGTCTGACTCTCAACTTATGATTAATCTCTTGAAGACTCCTTCTAAGAATCATAAGGTGGATTGGAGAATAAAAAGAATTATTGAGAAGATTCAATTAATCCAGATGGGATTTTTGAAAGTTGATTACAATCATGTGGTTAGAGATCAAAACAAGAGTGTTGATGCTTTAGCTAATTGGGCTTTGGACAAAGGTGATCTTACTTGTTATGGCCACCCTCCTATATGGTGGGCTTCTCAAATTAGGGAAGCTCTTCTTTCTATCATTTCTTTGGATGGCTCCAGCTTCTGAAGGTACCTAGTTTCTTCTTGTTTTTTTTTTTTGCTTCTCTTTGGTTCATTCAGTTTTTTTTTAGTTCCCTAGCTCATTCTATTCTTTATTTTGTTTCCTCTGTTGATTCTTGCCTTAATAGTCTTCTGGTCTAGATAGGTCATTGTTTTGTTCATTTTTTTTCTTTTTTCTTTTTTGTTTTTTTTGTTTAGTTTTTTAAGGTGGGTGGGTTCTTTTGTTTTGTTTTGTTTTTGTGTTCTTTGTGTTGTTTTTTGTTGTTCTTGTGTTTTTGTTGTTTTGTTTTTTTTTTTTATGTTTTTTGTTATTGTTCTTGTGTTTTTTTCGTTCTTGTTCTTGGGTTTCTCTTTGTTTGTGTTATTTCGTGTTTTTATGTGTGAGTGTTTTCTATGTATTTTGTTTTTGTTTATTGTCTGTTGTTGGTTGTTTTTTATTTTTATTTTTATTTTATTTTTTTAATTTTTTAGGTTTTGGTTGTGTTTATTTTTCATGTTTTTTTGGGTTATGTCTTTGTAGTGTTCTGTTGTTTTTGTCTTGTTTGTGTTTTGTTATGTGGTTCTTGTGTTTTTCTATGTGGTTTGTGTTGTGGTTTCTTTTATCTTATTGTGCGTGTTTGGTTGTGCTTTTGTTTTTGACACACTCAAGGAGCATGTTTTTTATTTTATTTTATTATTTTTGTTGTTATTTACTTATTTTTAAATTGGTTTTGTGTGTTTGTTTGCTCCTTGAGTATGTCAAAGGTGGTAGGCCAGGTCCGAGTCCTGGGCATTTTTGGCGGAATGGATACCCCTGCCTCCTTGGGTCTTACCCGAAAGTGGCATCCCTTTTGGGATGTTTTCCACAAATAAAAAAAAAAGCCTTAATAAACATTTAAACTAATCTTTTCAATCCAAAAAGGTAGAAACTTCAATATTAACTTAATAGTCCAACTCCATGCCTATGAATAATATTTATTTGAATAACACCTACATTACTTAATCCATTTAATAAAACAAATTTCAAAATATCTTAATGGCTATAAAATATTTACGTAGCCATTAATATAAACTCTTAAAAGGTTTAATAAGCCTTCACCCAAAATGTAAAATTAACACCCTTAATCTAGCAAGTATATTGCATTGATACAAAACAACGTATATGACATAAACAAACATAGCCAAGCATTAATTCCAAAGGAAAAACTAATTGCATAGCCAAGAAAACAAAAATGTTTCTAGAAATCTCAATGATGATGGCAAAGGAAAGATATGCATTAATTGATAACCCTATCTACAGCTTGAATGCAGATCTAGATGGTTGTTTTAATTAGAACTAAGCTATAATTGGCTCGGATATAAAAATAATACTTACCTCCCTCTTAAACCTTAAAACAAGATAAAACCAGATGAAAAGAGGAAAAGTTTACGTTGAAAAACAACCAGGTGATAGAAATCAATTTGTAGTCATAGCAAAAAATAATAAAGTGGTATTCTATGGAATAAGAAACCTTGACATAAATAATTAATTTAAAAAATTAAAGAGTTCACCCCCTCTACGATAGCAAAGACATCAATATAGCCTTAGAAAAAAAACAAAAGCCAAGCTCTCAAAATACTACAATGGCTTACAAAGCAACGGTCCTTCCATAGTGTAGATTAAAGATACAACGCCAAATAAAAGATAAAGAATTCACGATAAAAAGTAATGTAGAACACAGTTGTACAAAACAAACGATTTTTATTAATCAGTGGAGTTTAAAAACTCCTTTTGAGTACAACAGGGCCTGTAACCCTTTTCGTGATACAAAAATTACAGTTTGTGCTAGGGTTCTCCGAAACCCTAGCTGGCACAATGGGGTGGCATTTTTCGAAGACGTATCCTTAATCCCAACAGAATGAGTGGGCTTCGTTGTATCCTGTAGCTCGGACCACTCCAGCTTAAACAACTGCTATCAACACACCAGATCTGCCATTAAAATCCTGCACACATTAACACTATCAAGGAGTTAGAAATTAATAAGAGGGCTCCACTATGTGAGCCCTCAAAAACAATCTAAAACCCTAGAAATGAAATAAATAGAATGCAGAATCTAGCGGCGGATTAATACATAAAAATATTACTTGCTTTAGAATCTATACCTCTTTTTCTATTAACGCGGCGAGACCAGGCGGCACCTGGAAATAATGTGGCTATCAAATCGGTTACGGAAGGTGCCCTGGTGCACTCGCTGAACGCCCACGTGCTTCTGGATTGGGGTTGCAGACGCCGGTCTGCGTCTGTGACTGCGGGTAAACGCCCGCGGGTACTTGCGACAAGAATGGGGGATTCTGCAGAATGCTGCAGAAGGGATGGCGGCGAAGTTGGCGACGGATGCGGCAATGGATGCGACAAAAAGGGACGGCGATGGATGGGTAGGTTTAGCTGAAGAAGAGATAGATAGCGATAGATAACAAAAGAGAGATAGTCAAAGAGATAGCAAAGATAGCAAATATAGGAGAAGAAGATAGGGTTTGAGCCATCAAAGTGACTCAATTTATAATCCACTCTTAGGGCACACTTTAGGGTTTAACGACACTTTGAATGTGTGGCTAAGATTAAAGTGGATCCAAGGGTAGAGAATAAATCTAGGTTGTGAAACGGATTAAGATGGATGGACGGATGAGATTAAATGAAGGATGGACGGCTTAGATTAAATCACTTAAACTATATTTATATATATATTAAAATATATTAAATTATTAAAATATATATATAAATAATAATTTAAATAAATTTGGGGATGAAAAATGGCGGGAAAGGTGAAATTGGGCCAAATAATGGCGGGAAGGTGTGGATTTGGGCCAAATAATGGCGGGAAGATGTGGATTTGGGCCAAATAATGGCGGGAAGGATGGATAACTGACGCGTGGCTGACAGGAAGGTATAGATGACTTACAAGTGGCTGGATTTTGGTGTCTACACATAGGATAATAACATAGGCTATGGTTTTGACCAATAATTATGGTTATGAGAAACAATCAAGAAAAAAGAACAATTTTCAACTACATAATTAGCAGGAAAATACATTAAACAAGGCTCTATTTTGAAAAGAAAGCCACTAGGTTTTTATGTTGAGCTCCTTCATTCAATAGAATAATATTACACATAAAAAAGAACTCTACAACTCGTTCATTACCTATAAAGTAATAATCGTCTTAGCTAGGCCTCTTAGATATTAAAATAATACTCCTATCCTTCCCAAAAGCATGAGCAAAACATAGCAAAAACTATTAACGTGTAATTACGTATGCAAATACAAAAATACAATGACCTCAAAAACATAAAAAGTAATTTTCCATTCAAAAGAAACCAGAAGAAGAATCACCTCTACAACAACAAATTTTAGAATCTCTTCTCTTCTTCACCAATCCTCTCGTTCTAGATCTTTTTTAGTTAGCCCCCAAAACTTTGCAATGTAGAATTCATATATCTCTCGAAGAACAAGGGAGATCAAAAAGTGGAAACGGTTTCTTCATGTATGCATGTTATACTTGTAGGTTAACGCTTTCAAGATTTAACTTTGAAAAGGTTTTCAAGTTGTCAACTTTTCCAACATTTCCATTATTCCAAAAATAACATCTTTCCAACATTACTAAAATATGAACTTAATTCATATTAAATATACTCCTTAAAGTAATGTTATAAATTTACTAATGCTCTAGCATTAATAATTAAATCACTTATTCTTCTAAATAATCTACTTCTTTCTAAAGCTACTAATAATATAAAAAAAAAAATTATTTAATTACTCATCTAATTAATTTAATTAATATTGAATGTTAATATTAATCATTAACATCAATATTTAATATTTTACTAAAATTATTAATACAAATAATTCCACACTCTAGAATACATACAACAACACAAGGGCTCTTGCTAAGTCATCCTTGTCCAACTAAGATGCAATCAAAATATGCACAAACAATATTTTTCCTTAAGTAGGAGGCTTTACAATAACTACAATGTTATCACCCACCTACTAAGGATGACTCTTTTGCTTTAATAGCAACCTCCTTGTCCAAAGATGCATTTTAATCAAACATACACATGCATCTATATGAAGGATTTTATCCTTATGGTTGTTTATGATAATTCATCCTTTATTTTTTGTTCTCTCAACTTTGGTGGTTATCCCATACCAATCCACCTGTGAGAGTACCTGGTCCTACAACCATAAATTTCATCAGTAGTACCATATTCCATAAGTAATATAATCAAATTTTAAAATCATAAAGTGCAACTATCAACACATCTTGATAATATAAAATAAGATTATGCATTTGATATCCACACATTAATACATAAATCAAGCATCAAGAAAAAAGTATGCTAGGGTGGACGATTATAGTTCCAACCCTAGGCACCCACTAATATAGCTATTCCTATGCAACCTATTGAGTACTCACCTCATGGATAAAATAAATTAGAAAAAATAGAATGGTTTATAAAATAGATTCAATACATCCAACAATAACTCCTTGACATCTTGAAAAAGATAAATTATAAATGCAAGCAATGTTATGATCAACATTAGGTCCCACATAAATTCAATATTGTAGATAAGGTATGGTTACATCTTCAAAAAGAGAGACTTGTAGGACTGATAGGGATCCATGTAATAAATAACGACCTTCTAGATAAGGTATATTGTGCACATGGATGCACATGTAATTAAATGTTAGATAAGGCATATTAAATACCTTCTTATCCTTGTATGTCTATGGTATTCGTTAAAACATGGTTATGTATTAGGTATTTTATACCTATAAATATGCATGTTTATCAATGGAAATATCAATTTCGATTTTGATTTGGATATTTGTATCAGTTTTGTATCATAGCCATCTAAATAAATAATGATAGGGATCCATGTAATAAATAATTGCCTTCTAGATAATGCATGTTGTGCATAATATACCTTATCTAAAAGGTTATTTATTACATGGATCCCTGTCAAGGACCCCATAGGAATATTAGACCTCTTTAAGATAGACCATACACCATCACCAATAAGGTGGAAAAAAATACCTTTGAGTTTAATCTTTCATCTTATCTTGGTTTACATCCAAACTCTAATGATGAACTTCTTATCTCTTGTCATCCACTTCTATTGGACACTTCCACGATAGAAAAATAATTAGGCATTGAATAACTCAATTTTGATAGTTTAACACTAGTGGAGGACGATGAAATTGTTGACACATGAACCAAGATCACTAGAAGGTAATCCATTCATATTTAAAAAGTGGTCAAGGTAGGATAATTTTGTCCCCAAGGGGAATGGCTCACAAGAAATTAGATAAAAAATGCTTTCAACACCTAATGATATGTGATTCATTGCTTTCCAAAGGAATGGATGATCCAAGCATGTGACCAATTTGGTTTATGGATTTATGCTTTAGAATGTTTAGAATTCTACTTTTTATCTTAATGACACTATTAGAGGCATAACTTTGTGCACTATATTGATCCATTCAATAAGCATTAAAAATATTAGAGAGAACTACAATTTTAGAAAGCATTGCTAACAACATTATGGAAAAATTCTCTAGAGGCCCTCAAAAGTACAAAACAAAATACTTACTAAAAATAGTAATTTTCTATTTTTAGATTTTTATAGCCAAAATGCATCTCTAGATATATTGACACATCAAAGGAAGAGAAAACATAAAAGGAAAAGTAATATTTATATAATTTTTATTTAATATGCACTTTGTAACTCATTGAAGATGAATCACCACATTTCTATATGGTAAACCTTGTAACCTTAGTTATCAAATTCGTCGAATTTTACCTATAAAATTCGAAATTCGTTGAATTCAAAACTGTGAAGAATAAATTCGACGAATAAACCCTAAATTTGATTAAAAAATAATGAACATAAATAAAATATAAAAAACCTATAATAAACAAGGTCACAAAACTAGCGGTGAAAACGTGGATTTCATGGCTACGTTTAAGCAGGATGCGATGAAGGATCCAGGTGTGGCGTTCCAAGCCTCCGACCTTGTCATTTTTTGAATAGTCATAGAGACAAGGGATTAGACTAGAATTACAATGGCTCCTTGATGCAGGAGCATCCAAGGGCAGCAAAGCAATCTTGCATCAACAAAAATGTTCTAAGTGTTTTGGCAAAGAAAAAAAATAAGGTGTCGCGATATCGCGACAGAAAAAGTGTCGCGATATCGCGACATGTCGTGTTTTCGCGACTCAGGAAGGAGAGAGAAAGAGCGGAGGAAAATATGTCGCAATATCGTGACATAAAAAGTGTCACGATATCGCGACCGAAACAGAGAAGAGAACGAGCGGAGGAAAAGATGTCGCGATATCACGACATAAAAAGTGTCGCGATATCACGACCGAAACAGGAAAGAGAAGGCAGCTAGCGAAGATGTCATGATTTCATGACATGTCACGATTTCGTGGCCCAAATAGGAAAGAGAAGGCAGCTAGCGAAGATGTCACGATTTCATGACATGTCGCGATTTCGCGGCCCAAATAGGAAAGAGAAGGCAGCTAGCGAAGATGTCACGATTTCGCGACATGTGATTTCGTGACCCAAATAGGAAAGAGGAAGCAGCAAGCAAGGATGTCGCGATTTCATGACATGTCATGATTTCATGACTCGAAGAGGAGAGAGAGAGCGAGGAAGCAAAAGTGTCGCGATATCGCGACATGTCGCATTTTCACGATGAAAAGGCAGAGAAGGAGCCAGAGACAGAAAAGTGTCACGATATCGCGACATGTCGCATTTTCGCGACGAAAATGCAGAGAAGGAGCCGGAGACAAAAAAGTGTCGTGATATCGTGACATGTCGCATTTTCGCGACGAAAGACAAAGAAAGCGGTCGAGACAGAAAAGCGTCGCGATATCGCGACATGTCACATTTTCGCGATGAAAGACAGAGAAAGAGCCAAAGGCGAAAAAATGTCGCGATATCATGACATGTCGTATTTTTGTGCCCGAAAGACAAGCCGAAGATGAAGAGTCGAAAAGGGAGACGTTTCGAATACCTGGACGACAAAGCGACATGGGAAGGCGAAACGAAAGGTTCTGGAAGAGGAAACGAAGGGCCACCAGCTGGAAATGGAGCGTCACCTGAGAACCTTTAAAAAGGAGAGCAAAGGCATGCACAGGGGCTGGAAAATTTTGAGAATGATAACCTATTTCTGTATTTTTAGAGTTTCAAAATTTTGTAAAAGCGCAACTCTTCTGTGACTTCTATAATATTCTATGTAACTGTAAATCTCTGTTGTATTTTGAATAAAATAAAGTTGTTTTTCTTCTCTATGAGTTTGGTTTCCCATCAAGTGGTATCAGAGCTAGAAGTTCCTGAGTGTGCAAACAGAGCGTCGAACATGAGGTAGTTTGCACCAGGATCTGTGGAAGGGTTCTGAGAAGAGAGAGTGAGGGTCCTTGAGCATGTGAGCGGATCGTCAAAAGTGAGGCGGCTACACCAGGACCATTTGAGATTTGCGAGAGAAGTGAGCAGAATGCCTCCAAAAAGAAATCGTGGTCACGGGAGAAATGTGGCACAGGATGAAGATTTTAGAGCGTTGCAGAGGCAAGTGCAAGCCCTGCAGGAAGAGTTGCGAAAAAGGGTCAAACCAAAGGGAGAAGACCAGAGTGACGATGAAGCCTGGGAAACTGAGGGTCCATCAGATGATGAAGAAGCATTGGATCCTTCTAAAGCTAGATTATTGAAAGCTCTATCTCAGGTCGGGAAGAGACCGAAGTTTGATGTCTCTACATATTCTGGGAATCTCAACCCAGAAGAGTTGATTGACTGGATCAACGATATGGAGGAATACTTTGAGTATGAGGAGATTGCAAATCCTGATAGGATCAAATTTGCAAAAACAAAATTGAAAGCCATGCTAGTTTATGGTGGAAATGAGTACAACTTGAAAGAAATAAAAATGGAAAGGAGAAAATAACCAGATGGGACCGAATGGTGGAGAAACTGAAGAGACAATTTATTCTTGCAGATTACGAGTTGGACCTGTTAAGGAGGATGCAGAGTCTGAGGCAGTCAGGCAAGTCTGTCCAAGAATACACAAAAGAATTCTACAAGATCTCCATCAGAACTAGCCATTCAAGGGCTAATAAGGAGAAAGTAGCCAAATACATCAACGGGTTGAGAATGAACATTCAAGAAGAACTCAACTTGATCAGAATAGCCACCATAGAAGATGCATACCAGTTGGCCTTGAAGGTAGAAGAGAAACTGAACAGAAGATTCGAAGGCAAACAGAGAGGAAGGGATCGTGGTGGAAGAACCGATGGAGGAAATTACCGAGACCAGAAGAAGACTGGTGAAACAAGCAAACCCCAGGAACAGAAAAAGGAGAATACCTACCACCCACGTGATCAAAAAAATGGCTACCAGAGAGGAAGAGGTAGACCTGGATGTGGGTATGAAATATGGGTATTCCGTGGAACCTATTTCCAGTGTGGAGAAGAGGGACATCGGTCATCCGAGTGTCCTCAACACCAAGAGAGGACGGACAAGAGACCTGAGGGTCATGCCAGAGCTGTTGTGGCAGATGAAGGTGCAAAGTCAGAACACTCTGAAGAAGTAGAAGGAGGAGAAGTGCTGATGACAAGAAGGGCACTATTGAATGACGAGAAAGAACCAGAACAGAGGAAGAGTCTGTTCCGCACAAGGTGCAAATGTGCAAGGAAGGTCTGCAATGTTATCATTGATAATGGTAGCACAGACAACTTAGTTTCAGAAGAGATGGTTACTAAGTTGAAATTGGGGAAGAAGAAGCACCCGCATCCATATCGGATTGCATGGTTGCAAAAAAGCCACAGAACGCTTGTCAGTGAACAATGTTTGGTCAAATTTCACATTAGGAATTACCAAGATGAGGTCTTGTGTGATGTTTTGCTGATGGATGCTTGCCATTTGCTATTGGGAAGACCATGGCAATTTGACAGACGTGCAGTGCATGATGGGCATGCAAATACGTACTCTCTGACAAAGGATGGAGTACATCACAAATTGAAGCCACTAAAAGAAGTGGATGAGAAAGTCTGCAATAGTGCCAGAATCTGCTTGGTGGATGGCGGACAGTTTTTGGATGGCTTGAAGAGGGATTCGATATGTTATGCATTAATCCCTACTATTAAGAAAGAACAGTACACAGATGTTCCAGCAGAGGTCGAATGCCTGTTAGAAGAATTTCTAGACATTATATTAGACAATGTGCCTAAGGGTTTACCACCGATGAGGAATATCAGTCACCATATTGATTTGGTACCTGGATCTAGTTTACCCAACAAGGTAGCCCACAGAATGACTCTTGTGGAAAGTGAGGAGCTGAGCAGGCAAGTCCATGAGTTGTTGAAAAAGGGACTGATTTGAGAAATCTTGAGTCCATGTGCGGTACCTACAGTACTAGAACCAAATAAGGATGGAGAGTGGAGGATGTGTACAGACTCCCGAGCTATCAACAAGATCATCATCAAATACAGATTTCCATTGCCAAGGATGGACGATATTATGGACTGTTTGAGTGGAGCCAAGTACTTCACCAAGATTGACTTGAAGAGTGGCTACCATCAGATTCGGATCAGAGAAGGAGATGAGTGGAAAACTGCTTTCAAAACCAGAGAAGGTTTGTATGAGTGGTTGGTCATGCCATTTGGACTAACCAATGCACCAAGCACATTCATGCGGTTGATGAATGAAGTGCTAAAGGAGTTTTTAGGCAAGTTTGTTATTATCTATTTGGATGACATTTTGATATTCAGCAGAACCCTGGAAGAGCACCTGATGCATATCAGGAGGGTTTTTGAGAAGCTGAGGGAAGAACAGTTGTTGATCAACTTGAAGAAGTGCAATTTTGTGAAGAAGGAGTTGGTATACCTAGGATTTTTCATCTCAGTTGAAGGTCTAAAAATGGACCCATAAAAGGTGAGGGCTATCATTGAATGGCCTACTCCAAGAAGCACTTTTGAAGTGAGATCATTTCATGGTCTAGCCAATTTTTACAGGAAATTCATCAAAAAATTTAGTAGTATTTGTGCACCCCTTACGAAAACAATGAGAGGGGATAGGAAAGACTTTAAGTGGACCCTAGGAGCAGACAAGAGCTTTGATATGTTGAATAAGGTCACTAAACAACCTGTTTTAGCACTTCCATATTTTAACAAGGTATTTCAGGTGGACTATGATGCCAGTGGCAGTGCCATAGGAGCTGTGCTAAGTCAAGAAGGCAAGCCTGTTGCTTACTTCAGTTAGAAACTCAATGAGGCTAGGAAGAAGTATTCAGTGTATGACCAAGAGTTCTATGCTATAGTTCGGGCCCTAAAAAAGTGGAGACATTATTTGCTGCCAAAAGAGTTTGTGTTATATACTGATCATCAGGCCTTACAGTATATATAAATAGCCAGGGAAAACTAAACTAGAGGCACTTGAAGTGGGTTGAGTTTCTGCAGAGTTATTCCTTTGTGTTGAAGCACAGGAGTGGAAATTCCAATAGAGTTGCAGATGCCTTGAGTAGAAGGTAGATTTTACTGACATAAATGAAGGTGGAAGTGTTGGGATTTGATGAATTGAAGGGTTTGTACCCTGAAGATCCCGATTTTGCAGAAGCCTGGAAGGCTTGCTTGGCACCAGTTACCTTGGACAGAACCAAGTGGTTGGATTTTCTTATCCAATATGGAATGTTGTTCAGAGGAAACCAATTATGCATTCCAAGAAGTTCCATGAGGGAAAACCTAGTCAAAGAAAAACACAGTGGAGGATTGGCTAGGCACTTTGGTCGAGATAAGACCATTGCCCTTGTGAGCGAGAATTATTATTGGCCGCAACTGCAGCAAGATGTGCAAAAATTTGTGCAGAGCTATAGAGTCTGTCAGATGGCGAAAGGTGTGAGACAGAACATCGAATTATATCAACCGTTACCTATACCAGAGAAACCATGGGAAGATGTCAGCATGGATTTCGTTCTTGGTCTACCAAGGACGCAGAGGGGAAATGATTCCATATTTGTGGTAGTTGAGAAGTTTTCAAATATGGCACATTTTATCCCTTGTTAGAAAACTAATGATGCAGTTCATATTACAGGTTTGTTTTTCAAAGAGGTGGTACGACTACATGGTCTACCGAAGAGTATCGTTTTCAACAGAGATACCAAGTTTGTTGGGTATTTCTCGAGAACCCTGTGGAAGAAACTAAAGACAGATTTGAAATTCAGTTCAACATACCACCCATAGACAGATGGGCAAACAGAGGTGGTAAACAGAAGTTTGGGTAACCTATTGAGGTGCTTGATAGGAGATAAGCCCAAAGGATGGGATCTGATTTTTCCGCAGGCGGAGTTTGCATATAACAATTCTATCAATAGGAGTACCAAAAAATCTCCATTTTAGATAATATATGGAAGCAGTCCAAGAAATGTTTCTGAGTTAAGGAAGTTGAATACAAGGGAAAAGTGCAGTGCCGAGGTTGAGGATTTTGTAGAGCATCTGAAGAACCTACATGAAGAAGTGAAGAAGCATATTTCTAAAATGAATATGCAATATAAGACGAAGGCAGACCAGAAGCGACGGTTTAAGGAATTCAAAGTGGGAGATGAAGTGATGGTCCATCTGAGAAAGGAAAGATTTCCTGCTAAAACCTATAACAAGCTAAAGATGAAGAAGTTTGGACCGTGCAAAATCATGGCAAAATGGGATTCAGGCAATGCCTATGAAGTAGAATTACCAAGTGGGCTTAACATATCACCTGTCTTTAACATTTCAGATTTGGTGAAATACCATGAGGGGGATAGTAGTGAGACACCAAGCACAGAGTTGTGGAGTATTCCAGCGTCTACTCCAACCACAGATGAGATTGAGGAAATACTGGACACTCGAGAAGGCAGAAGTACCAGAAACAGACAGTATTTTGAATATTTGGTCAAGTGGAAGGGCATACCGGTAGAAGATGCAACTTGGTTGTCTAAAACGGAGGTTGACCGCCTGGGTCTCCCTCTAACAGTTCAGAAGTGAGGATCACTTCTCAATCTACCCCGGATGTCTGATGCAGGAGCATCCAAGGGCAGCAGAGCAATCTTGCATCAACAAAAATGTTCTAAGTGTTTTGGCAAAGAAAAAAAATAAGGTGTCGCGATATCGCGACATGTCATGTTTTTGTGACTTAGGAAGGAGAGAGAAAGAGCGGAGGAAAAGATGTCACGATATCGCAACATAAAAAGTGTCGCGATATTGAGACCGAAACAGAGAAGAGAACGAGCGGAGGAAAATATGTCGTGATATTGCAACATAAAAAGTGTCACGATATTGTCACAATTTCGCGACATGTCACGATTTCGCGGCCCAAACAGAAAAGAGAAGGCAGCTAGCGAAGATGTCACGATTTCACGATATGTCACGATTTCGTGACCCAAACAAGAAAGAGGAAGCAGCAAGCAAGGATTTCGTGATTTCGCTACATGTCACAATTTCATGACTCGAAGAGGAGAGAGAGCGAGGAAGCAGAAGTGTCGCGATATCACGACATGTCGCATTTTCACGACGAAAAGGCAGAGAAGGAGCCAGAGATAGAAAAGTGTCACGATATCGCGACATGTGCATTTTCACGACGAAAATGCAGAGAAGGAGCCAGAGACAGAAAAGCATTGCGATATCGCGACATGTCGCATTTTCACGACGAAAGACAGAGAAAGCGGCCGAGACAGAAAAGCATTGCGATATCATGACATGTCGCATTTTCACGACGAAAGACAGAGAAAGAGCCAAAGGCAAAAAAATGTCGCGATATCATGACATGTCATATTTTCACACCCGAAAGACGAGCCGAAGACGAAGAGTCGAAAAGGGAGACGTTTCGAATACTTGGACGACAAAGCAACACGGGAAGGTGAAACAAAAGGTTCTGGAAGAGGAAAGGAAGGGCCACCAGCTGGAAATGGAGCGTCACCTGAGAACCTTTAAAAAGAGAAGAAAAAAAAGCCCACAGGGGGGAAAAAAAAAGAAAAGAAACCTATTTTTGTATTTTCAGAGTTTCAAAATTTTGTAAAAGCGCAACTCTTCTGCGACTTTTGTAATATTCTGTGTAACTGTAAATCCCTGCTGTATTTTGAATAAAATAAAGCTGTTTTTCTTCTCTGTGAGTTTGGTTTCCCATCACTCCTTTCCTCATGTGACCTTTTCTTGATTTTTGTTTTCAAATCCTTGTGCAGCTTATCTCCTTCAATCCGTGTAAAGATTCTGCCAAATGTAGCACAAGCATGGCCATTCTCGTGACTGGCATTTTTATTTTGCTTTGATTGTATGTAGCACAAGCATGACTTCATTTTTATTTTGCTTTTATTAATAATTCCAACGAATATATTATAGGGTAAAACCTTTTCCAAACCCCAATAAAAGGGTAATTATGTTTGTGCTATGTAAGAGGACACCATGGTGAGCTTATAGAAATTGCTTTTTAATCTATAAGTTAAGAGAATGGATAGTAATGATAGTGTTGTGTTAATATGTGTGATAAGTGAATTTTTTATTATAATTCATAAAAAACTTGTAATTTATTTTAAACATTTGAAAATCTTCTCATTTATTAAAAAATTACTATGTTTAGATAAAGTTATAAAAATATTTATATTTTTAAAAATATTTTAAAGTATATATTTAAAATATATATTAAAATTAAATATTATAATTTTGTATTTTTGATTTTTAAATTTTATATAAAAATAAAAAATAAAATTATTTTAAAAAATATATGTACATTTATAATAATCGAATTTTATGTCGAATTTTATTTCAAATTTTTAAACATGTCGAATTTTTTTCGAACTTCAAAAGTGTCGAACTCAAATACGAACTCGAACTTGATAACTAAGCTTGTAACTTACATAAGTTGAACCGCAAAATTTCCATATGGATGACCTTCCATATTCAATATGGTGGATGTTTAGCACACCAATTCTTGTATAAAGAGAGATGCACCCATGAATGTAAATATCATGAGTAATGGATGTAAAGTTATAGCCTCACATCTCTTCTCAAAGATTGCTTGTGTTGTTCTCTATTTTTTAGCAATAAAATTATCATGCTATTTTGCTTATATAGTTTTGTGTCCTTGTTTGTTATACTCTGTTATCTTTTAACTAAATTATTTCATGATCATTCTTAAATCAAACTTACGAGCTTTGGATCAGTCAAAATTTTGAGTTTTGAATCATTTTGACTAGCTAGGTGCCCTAGTTTTGGGATTGATTTTTTCTTTTTTTAAGAACCTTATTTGTCTTTTACAATTTAAAAATATATATATATATTTCTTTTTAAGTATCAATTTTTGTATCTAGTAGTAATAGAAATTAAAGAAAAACTACTTAGTTATCATGAAAGAAAAATAAAGAGGTTGAATATCTTCAACAAACCCTTGGTGCTAGAGAAGTTAATGGTAAGCTTTATGCATTGTAAAGACCTACGAGCCACTTGAAAAAGTTGCTAACTTATTTTGGTAAATTTAATTTTTATATAGAAATGAGGGGATGTCCTAATCGGTTGCATTTGATAAAATATTGTGTAGGAAAATTATATTATATACAAATAGACCATTATTATTTGCAAAAAATTTGGAGTATCGCATTTCAACAATTTTTTCCAATTTTCCTACAAGTACTATCTTTCATGCCTTGAAAGTTTTGTTAATTTCCCTTCAAAAATGAAAAATTTAAATTTGAAAAAGGATCAGAATATTCCCTAGAGAGCATGAAAAAAAAACATGCATATGCACATGTGTGACAACATGACCCATGTTAGTGTCACTTGCATAATGATCAAGGAAAATAATTTGCAAGGGGGATAAGCTTAAGAAGGTACAACACCTATTATGATATTGAACAGACCTTTGCCTTAGTGGCTAGTGAAGGTATTCATAAAGCACTTGAATTAGAAGGTCACAATTACATGTAGGATGTTGTGCTATAGTAGGATAGTTATGGATCAACATGTACCCTTGTTGAATAGTCCAAACTATAATACCAAAAAATTAAGATTGAAGCTTTGCTCTAGAGTAATGGATTACTCAAATATTTGAATTAGAAAACTAATGTTATTGATTGTATAAGAAGGATGAGGCTCTTAATGTTATAGCTTTTCATGTTGATAAGATCTATGATACCCATGTTAGCAACACCACAAATCCCAAGGAGTTGCTTGATAAGTCTTATGGATTTTGTGATTGCATTCATTCTACATAGATTAATAGATTTGAGGGTGATATTACTACTTTGACTATGGACTCTTTTGTTACTATTTATGAGTATATTAGTCATTTGAAGAAATTGCAAGAAGATATCTAGACTACAAGAGGAATACCTAACGTAATAAATAAAACTCAAGAAGTTATAGATAAGGAGAAGAATTTCAAACTACTTAATATAGTCTTCATTAATATTTTAGAAACATATGATATGGTTGTTATTATATTTGATATGCTTTGAGTCTACTTCCCTACTTCTTTTGCACTATCCATTGATGAGGTATTCAAGTCAGGGCTATGCATAGTGGCGAATATTCACCAAATGAGCAAAAATTAGGGTTTTCAAATTGGAAATTGGCGAATATGAGGCCCCTCAATGTCAGCCTATTTGTCTAAAATTTTTAGGACCAATTTTTTCTTAGGGTCAATTTGCCACAATATATATCCAAACATAGGCATATTTGTACTCGTTGAAAATATCTTTTCAAGCCTGATCTAATGGTGGTGTTTTTAGAAAGTTATAAGATGATTTAATAGGTCAAAAGTGGCCCCAAATATGACCTTACATTTTAGGGATTCAAATATCCTAAATTTTTTGTGTGAAGATGCTCGATTTGATTTTCTTAGGATTATCCATGATTCACCTTGATTTTGATTAGGATTCACCATTTTTTTACAAATACATTTTGATTCCAACCCCTTCTGTATAACCCTGATTCAAGTACTTCCTACATCATCATACTAAAATCCAAATGTGTAAGGGTAATTTTTTCATAAATCTAACCCATCTAAAAGAAGCTATTACAATGTTGGAGTTTATTACATTATTTGGTTCTTGTAAATAGTTTATAAATATGTGGTGTGAAAAAAATTCTTGTTAATATGAGTCATTTATATTTTTTCATTATTAGGAGTTAATAAAATATATTTCTCTTATGAGAAATATGAAGAGTCATATCTCCTAGAAGCTTGAGGAGTCTAAGGAGACGAATAGTTAGATGATTTGAAATGTAAAGAGTTGCTATAAAGGTTATATGTAGAGAAATCATATTATATGTGTGTGTTGTAAGAGTTTTAGTACTTCATTGGTATTGGACACCGAAGTTTGTAGTTTGTGAGAATATAGCAATTTTACTTGAATACTTGTGTATATCATTTATTGAGAGAATTTTAATATTGATGTTGATTTTAGTATGAGAATAAGATTATATGGTATCATACAAAATCTCAAAGTGACAAGAATCCAACATAGAATGAAAAGAGTCCCAAGAAACCCTTTAAAAATATAGCATGTGAGTACTACAAGAAAGGACATAAAGTAGAATTTTGCTAGATTTGTATCAAGAAGCTTGAGGAAGCAAAGAAAAAGGAGGGTGCTAATGCCACTCACTTATATGCATAAGGTGAAGATATATTTTATGGAAAGATATTACAGGCACATGTAGCTATTCATTTAACATATTGGACATCCACTTCTTCTAATGAGGGGTTTTTAGATTCATGGGCAATAAGATAGATGACAAAGGATAAAAATATCCTACAAGGGTGCAACGAATCATATTTAAGGGAGTGTGTTATTATTGTATATGACTCTTCTTTGAAGGTTGCAATATATGGAGAGGTTAGTATTGAATCTTCATTTTTAGGTACTTCATATTCCTAGTGTTTTCGCTAATCTATTGTGTATGTATCACATTACTCATGCGAATAAAAAAGTGGATTTATAGATTGATTTCTAGGTAATTAAGGATATATAAAATGGATTTAAAATTGTTGCTTCTAATTATCATCAATATTTAGACAAAGTATATAAGCTAGGATAAATACTGACTCCTTCCATATACTCCTAGATAAAAAGAATTTGTGGCTATGGTTGCACATGTAGATGATGGGAATTAAAGAAGGCACCTTGGGCTTGGGCATCTTGGTTATGGATCCTTGAGACATATGAGTTCTCATTAGATGGCCATTGGACTTTTGCGCATCTCCTCTAAGTGGTGCATGTAAGGGATGTATTTTTGGGAAGCATCATAGGGAAACTTTTCCAAAATCGATTGCAAGATAGGCTACTCATCTGTTAGTCATCATACATAGTGATGTTTGTGGATCGATTAGGTACACCATCATAGGTACTTTTTTTTTATCAATGAATTCTCTAGATATGTATGGTTGTGTACTATTCACACTAAAGATGTGGTCTTTGAGATATTCAAAACATTCAAGGCTCTTGTAGAAAATTAGTAGGATAGGAGAATCAAATATCTAAGGTCATATGAGGAAGGTGAATACATGAGTAATGTCTTTTATGGTTTTTTACTCTTCATGGGATATTATATTAGAGGATTATTCACTATACTCTTAAGCATAATGGTATGGAATAAGAACTAGGTAATCATAGAGATGGAATAATATATAATTTATGCTAAGGGTATGAAGCATAAAGTCTAGGGGGAGGTCATCACTTGTGCAACATACATCATCAACAACATTCCTATTAAAGTTGTTTAAAATATGGTATCTCTTTAGAGGTTGATAGCAAATAAGCTTATATATTTGTGGGGTATTTTGATATCTTAAAGGCATATTACCTTTATGGCCCTTAGAGACATTGGATTCTAATTTGAGAAATGTATTTTATTATGAGGTTCTTTTAGGTGCTCCCGCTAGTCCATCACCTAAATATTTTGGAAGAAGACTCTTTTGACCCTTCGACTAATTTAGACTCAACCATTTTTTAGAGAATTTTGTAGGCTTTATTCCTATTAGAGCATCTTCATCTTTGATTGGATATCCATTATAGATTTGATCCTTTCATGGGTAGCATCACCTATAGCACCTTCACTTTCAAAATAAGGGTATATTGAGGAAGACAAATTAGTTTAGAGTGTTTCAACTTTAAATGATGATGTGAGTAGTGATTTTTAATTTGATTCTTTATTGTTGGCTTCTAATGGTGTTTTACCACGAATTGCACATGATTCTTCCTTAGTTCATCCAATACCCAAGTGGGTTAAGATGCTTATGAAGGATGCTTAACCTATTCTATATTTAGATTGACACAAAAAGTCTCCTTCTTAAGCATTGCTCTTGAAGGTTGCTCATTGTCAAGATCATCTTATATATTCTCAAAGAAAGAGCCAACTAGAGTTTGAATATATTATGCTTGTAAAGTATGAGGCCTTGACAAAGAACAATATGGGAGCTTGTTCCTTTTTTAGAAGAGAAGAATAATATTATATCTAAATAGATCTACAAGACTAAGTACACTTTTTATAGTCAAGTGGAGAAGCACAAGTCATCCCTTGTTTCTTAGGGATTCTCTCAATAGGAAGCAGTTTCTTATTTTAAGATATTTTCTCTAGTTGCTAGGATGGATTTTGATAGGATGATTCTCTTTATAGTATCCTTATTTGTTGGAAGGTACATTAGATGTATGTGTGTAACATCCCCTCTGGGTGAGACTAACTTGGTTGTTTAATTCATGTACAGATGTGTTAATACATGATTCTATTAAGATGGGATGATAAGTTATACTTTGTTTTCTAAATTTAGATTATACTGTTTTTTTAGAATATGGTATCGTTGATGAATTTTATGGTTGTAAGACCAGGTACTTTCTCAAGTGGTTGATAGAAGAAAATCCACCAAAACTTAGAGAAAAAGGAAAATGATGAATGAAATTCCCATCAATGACTTAAGGGTAAAAAAAACCTTCATATAAATGCATTGCATGTGTGTGTATGTTTAAGCTGAATTGTAGGTGTTTGTGTGTGTTATTAAAAATGCACCATCAAGTAAGAAGGTTGCTATTAAGTAAAAGAGTTATTCTTAATAGGTGGATGATAACGTTACAATTATTACAATTATCCTAGTAAAAAAAATATTAGTGATGCATAGTATTGTTTTGCATTTAAATTCGGACAAGGATAAAAATCCTTCATATTAATTGATTAAATAGTGGTTAAAATAAATATTAGTTGTCAATTAAATTAATAAAAAATAATAATAAAATAAAATAAATTTAATCGTTAATAGTATATTAAAATGAGAATGATATCTTAAAAAGAAGGCATATTTTATTTAATATAGTTTATTGGCAACTTCAAAATCTCACATATACCACCATATACCACCAAGCTGACCAAGAGGATAGGAAGCTAAGTGGTACCTACTCGTCTTTGGTTTTCCTATAATTACCTTATAAATATTTATGAGCTACTGAGATGGGGTGTGGGAAAAAGAAGATCAAGAAAGGAGGAGATTGGGAAGCAACAGGAAGATACTATAGGGAAGAGATTAAAGTAGAAAGAAAGAGCCATATGAATAAAGTTAGTCTCTTCCCTGTATTTGATTGGAATATCATTTCTCAAAAACAGTAACCTCTACTTAATTAACTTCGAATTAATGATTAAAACCTTCCTGGATTTAGTTCTGGCCGAGGTGCAGGAAGCCTTAGAAAATATTTTATAGAAGAGAAAATGAACTTTTGTTTCCATTCCAAATTTGGAGAATAATTTAAAAATTTATTTAATAAAATTATTTCTGCTTACTTTGGAATAAAGAAATAGCAGACTCTAAATTCAGTTATTGTATCTTCTCTTCAATATTAAATTCAGTTACTGTATTTTCTCTTCAATATCATTTCTCTTCTATACACCATAACGGCCAATATTATTTTTAAATTAAAATTTATTAATTTGGTGCTTTTACACTTGCAAAATATAACTGTACATCAAAACTTGGGCGAACTTCGTTTATAGATGCATTACATTTTACCTTTGATTTAATAACCTCTTACTCAAACAGCTATTGAGTTCATTTTAGCAACATCTTTGGAAATCTCCTTAGAACCATAACTTGAAGGCTATTCTGTCTCATAGGCTTTGTCTCTTTATGATTTTAATTATTATGTTCCAATTCGAGTAGCAAATAATAATTTTTTGGTTGAATATAATAACAATTTTATGGTTGAATATTGGACATCCCGAATAATGAGTTTCAAAGTATACTTTTATCCTTTTTGAACATAATTAAAAGTATGTCTACTTAATAAGGGCAGAGAAGAGCTTTCCATTCTAGGAAAGAAGAGTAACAAATGAAGTGTCATTATTTTTATTAACGTGCCTGAGAGATATCCGCTAGCTTAGTCATTGCAAAGTTTGGTTATAATCTTCCATTTGGAAATCTTGGGCAATGGATTTGAGCTAAGCCTCAATTGCATTAAATAATATAAGGTTTTGTTTTTTTAACGAATGATTAAATATAATTTGTTCCTAGCTGAAAAACTAAAAGGTTTTTGGTGTTGTGTTTGTTAGGTGGGAAAAAAAAAATTAATTTTAAGATAGCTAAAATTAAGCTTTTTTTTAAATGTTAAATAAAAAAATAAAAATAAAAAAGTTAATTTTAAGACTGGCTAAAATTAAGCTTCTTTCAATGTTTTTTTATTTTTTCATAAATCAAATCATGCTTCGTGAATTGTCAGACCATATCAGGTATTGATTAACTGCTAATTCGTTGTAATTTTGTTGATTTGTGAATTTATCATTGGGTATGACTTGGCCTTCTTTGTGTAAATTGCATTGATTGTCATAATTTTGCATATCAAGGCATGTTGATTGAATGGTTTGAAGATTGTAAAATAAAATGAGGCATCTATTTTCTATCAAACCCTAATTCAACATCACTTGGAAAAATGCAACATGTAACCCTTGGTACTTATGCTTTGACCTTTATGCCTGCTCAGATAATGTAGTAAAACAAACAAATTTCCTTATCCTTTTTATGCATGTGCCACATAGAACTTTGAGTTTCAAAGTCTACCATGAATTTTATATTTTAAGCCTACCCATTTCTCATTTCGAATCTTAAAAACTCATCCTGGAGCATTTTGTATTTTCCTATCATTTTGTCAAATAATTTCTTATTTCGAAGATGTTCTTATTCCGAAGATCTGAAATTTTCCACTCTAAAATAAAAATAACTTTTACGCAAGCATGCAATTAGATTTGTGTCTTATTTCATGGAGCTACCACTTTCAATTATTTGTATTTTCCTGTCCTTCAAAAACTTGTAATTTTGTAGAACAATAGGGAATCTCCTTGTTTCCTTTGGACAGTTTGGATGTTTTTAGATTTGCCAAACCCTATGAATATTTTTATGCTAACCAATTATTTAAACACACTACATACTAAATACTTGCTATGATAAAAAAAAAGCAAGAAACACATACCTGATTTGAAAAATTATCATACACTTTACCGTTGGTTGCTTTTACTGATTACTAGCTGATTTTTCTAAAATTAAAGAAAAACAAGCGTAGCTGGTAAATTTTTTATAGTAGTGGAATAGAAATGGGTGGATCAAATCAAGGCAGTGCATACCACAAATAATGGTTTTTATGCAAGCCAATTCTCCAAAAAGTTTTTCACTACAGAAATATTCATTTTTTTTCTCATCATTTTTTTCATCTCTTTTTTTCAAGATTCAAGAAATATGATCATTTGAAATATTTATCAGAAGAGGAATCCTCTTCTATCATATGTAAGTTTATCTGTTGGAAATATCGAGCAAATTCTACCTTTTTTAGTTGTTTATGGTACAACTGTAAACAATGTACATTCACCACTAATGTCCTCTTTGAATCATCAACTGAAGAAATTTTTACAACTTCATTCTCAAACTCCTCTGGTTCATCCTTGCTGCTCTTGATGTAATAATCATGCCACATTCTCCATTGTTGTTGAATGAACTCTGTTTTGTGAAGTACCTCCAACCAAAGTTCATCTAATGTACTCAATTGCAAAAATTGTTTTTTTTATACCTGCAACAACTCAATATCAATTTCTAAAGATGTATGAAGTGTTAGTAAATCATGAGGATGTTGTATCAATTTATCAAACAATTTTACTTCCTTGTGATTAGTCAGCCAACTATTGATGTTTAATGGTTGTTTTGGCTACATTTCAATTTGTGTCATACTAGGATGTATTGAACTGATTCTTGGAAAATGATGCATTAATGAATTAAGAGAGCAATGGTGTGGTGGAAAGGAATGAAAAATATGTGTATCTTTATCAAAAACAATTCTTGAAGAAATTAACTTTGATAAATAAAAATGAGAAGTTGAGAAAAAATGATGTCATCCATGTGGTAAATGAGGAAAACTATTTTGTATTGGAATGGGTGACAAATTTTAAGAATTCTATTTTTAATCATTCCATAATAATTGCTTAATAGTATTTGGTTCATCTGTAAAATCTGAATTTTGAACATTTTCATCAAAAAAAAAATTCTTAGCAAATCTCTTGGAAATCCTTCCCTATTACAATATTTATGGACCTCTATCCAAAGGAGATACCAATCCCCTAATCAAGTTCATGGATCTATATCCACAGGAGAACACTTTCTTCTCTACTGGTTTGTGGATCTTTATTCATAGAACTCCTTATCTTCTGCTCTTACTGGTGATCTTCTAGAAGACTACTACCTCCACTACTCTGGCTTGTGTATCTCTCTCCATTGAAGACCTTTATTCTCACTCAGAAGACCTTTATCCTCACTACCCTGGCTAATGGATCTCTATCCATTGGAGACTACAATCCTCTGGCCTTAAGTGAGGATTGAGTTAATTATAGGATGTTTGTTTTAGCATGCATGTAATTGATTTCCTTATCTATGTAATACCTCCGGTAGAGATGATTGTATTTTGTTTATGAAAAGTGCATAGAATTTGTATCTCCTTAGAGAGCAGTAAGTTTAGTGTAGAGCTTGATGCAAGGGTGTTTGTATGTTGAATTACTTTTAAAGTAGTTGTGTGGAGATGCTAGTGTTTTGAAGAGGAATTTGCAGCTAGTTTTGTTGCTGGATTTTTCTCTTCATAGATTGTATTAGTGCTAATACAAAGGACTAGTGTTTCTTGGTGGATGTAACTCACACTGGGTGAACCACGTTATATGTTGTATTTTATCTTGTCTTGCATGTTTATGTTCTTCTTTTGTAATGGTTAATAGTTTTTGTTGTTACAATGTATCTTGTCTTGCATGTTTATGTTCTTCTGTAATTAGTTAATAGTTTTTGTTGTTACAATGTTAACTTTAAAAGTAATCATATTGCATGTTAATGTTCTTCTTCTGTAATTGGTTAATAGTTTTTGTTGTTACAATGTTAACTTTAAAAGTAATCATATCAGGTTAGATTCTTCAATATTTTAAAGAAGAAACTTAAATTTGAATCTTGTATTATCGAAACTTTATTATAATACCACTATGTAAAAATAATAAAATCATTTCAATCACATATAAAACTTTAAAAAAACTCTAAAAAGCAACCAGACTCAGCAATGAGTTGTTAATACAATGCAGATTTCCAACATACACAAAGGTTTCCCCTTTTGCTTGTGTTTGCCACTATGTAGGATCAGTATATGGACAGAAGAAAAGGGAAAGAGAGCAAAGGGACAAGCAGGTTTTGGGCCCAAGCACTCAGCTATTGATCACTGTATCATACTCAAACACATAGTGGAAAAAATATGGGACAAAAAAGAGGAGGCTTTCTATTGTTTTGTAGACTTCAAAAAGGCATTTGACACAGTACCAAGGAAAAAATTATGGAGCACAATGGAAGAGCTAGAGGTTCCAATTCACTACAGGCAGGCAGTTCACAGATTATATGAGCATGTAAAAGCTAGAATCATAACACCTGAAGGGTTATCTGAATGTTTTGGTAGTGACATAGGTGTCAAACAAGGTTGCCCTCTATCTCCTACCTTATTTGGGTTGTACATTGACAAGCTAGAAGAATGGATAAACAAATTTAGGGGAGAGGGTGTGCACTTAGCCAAATATGTGGTAAAACTCATCATGTATGCAGACAATGTAATTCTTGTGGCCAAAACAGCCAAAGATCTAGGAGATCACCTTCGAGCTCTAGAACTCTTTTGTAAGGAAGTTGGGATGCAGTAAACACAAGCAAAACAAAAATCATGATTTTTTCAAGAAAAAAGAAGCAACGGCTCAAATTTCAGTTTGCAGGAGAACCACTTGAGGTAGTAGTAGAATACAAATACCTGGGCATAGACTTTCATGACAAACTCAATTGGAATACATGTAGGATGAAAAGAACTCAAAGTGGTTGGAGAGCATTGTATGCACTTCAAAATAGGTGTAGGAATGTCGAGTTGTGGGACTGGAAGACCACCAGGGTTTTATTTGGCCTACTTGTTACACCGGTTTTGTTGTATGGTTGCGAGGTGTGGGCTAGTGGCACAACAAAGGCAAAATGGAGGCAAATAGAAAGAATTCAAAAATATCTAATCACAAATTTTCTCAAAATTAAGACCACAACCCCTTATGAAATTATTCTAGCTGAAACTGGAATGTTTCCTTCATAAGCAATTGCTATGACCAAGTTGTTATGTTACTTGAAAAAAACAAAAAACATGAAAAACGACAGATGGCCAAAGGCAACTAAGGACGAAGAGTTGCATAGGCGGAAGAACACATGGATGAAACAAAATCATAAATGGATGAAACGTTGGGAAATCAACATAAATGAATGCCCAAATTTCAACAAAGACATCAAAAGCTATGTGAATGAAATTTTAGGTTTTGAATGAAATTTTAGAAGTGGAATGTGGAAAAATGCAAGCAGGAAAAGACAATATTATATTGCAAAGTTTAACCCAACATATGATCACAAGGAAAAAGCATATATAGGCGCTAAAATCAAGTGGAAGGAAAAAATCCTCATTGCTCAGATAAGGACTAGCTCTCATAGGCTTAGATGTGAAACAGGAAGATGGACAACACCCAAAGAACAATGGGAAGAAAGGATATGTACTTTATGCAGCACAGGGTCAGTAGAGACAGAGGAACACTTCATCTATAAGTTCCCAAGTTTTTCAAATATTCGTGGCAAATACAAAGAAACACTAGGAAATGGGTCTATCACAGAGTTATTTGTAGACAGTAAAATAAAAAAAAGTTGGGGAATTGCTAACCCAAATCAACAGGAGAAGGAACAACCTTCTCAAAGATATTAAATATCATATGATATAATTTGAGCAGTTGTACTTCCATATTTGAGGTCCCATAGACCATATTTGGGTCTCACGGATGTAATTAAAATCTTTCATTCATTCATATAGTAATCATTCGTTGCTTTTAAATAAAATAACAATTGGTAGACGTTCTCTTGTAGTTGTTTTAAAAGGATCTATAATTAATGTTTTGTAAAGCAATAAATCAAAGATTCCAAAATTGAAATTCACTTCTATTGATTATCGTGCTTATGGTAGTATTATTGAATGAATTTTGGTGTTTTTTTGTTGTTGGGTTGGTGTATATTTAGGATGTTTAGGTCAGATTATTACTTTTACACAAATAAACATACTTCCAAAGTTTGAACTTAGGTCTATTGGTTTAAAAGGATTTGAACTTACTTTGAATAATAAACCGAAATGGCAAATGTGTATAAGAAGTATTTACTTAAAAATAAATAATAAACCAAAGACTCCAAAATTAAAATTAATTTTTATTGAATGACGTGTTTGCTACATATGGTAGTAGTATAGTAGTATTGAATGTCGTGTGTGTTGCATAAGGTAGTATTAGTTGTTGCATAAGGTAGTATTAATACATGTTGGTTAACATTGAAATCTGGTATTGTGGCTGGCATGCACTCAATAGACTTAGACCAAACTACTATATTTGTACAAACAAGCATGCTCTCAAAGTTAGAACCTAGATCTCTTCTTGGTAAGCCTCACATTTTATCAATCCACCTAACCCATAGGATTCTAAGTTCTCTATGCTCTTCCTCATGCTAGGTTAAATAACAACAAATAACAACCAGGTGGAATAAATGTTGTTGGAGACAATCCAATATTTAAGCCTGCTTAGTTGTAAAAAAACTATAAATGTAACGAACTTCCCTATAAAGCAAAAAAAACTAAATATTGATGTCTAGTAATTTTACATTAAAGTTGTCTGTATCCCTGGATATCTCTCAAGTCCATTCGTGTGAAGAAAATTCTTGAAAAAGGCAAGAAAAGAAAGACTCGGGACCATTTTTGTTTTTAATATTATATTTATATCTTTTAAATCATGTATTTGATATTCGAGTTGTATATTATTTAATCGTCAACACTATTTTGTGCTTTTTTATCAAAAATGTATTTGAGTTCTTATGAGTAATTTGCAAAGAATATTTAAATTTATAAGTTAGTGTAAGTCTTTATATTTGTTTAGTTAATCAGCTTGTAAATGTAAAGTTACCTTTGTATGTAGAATGGATAGAAAAATGATTGTGTTATTTTATGATTTGGAAATCTCCTTGAATGGAAGTTTAAACTTTTTAATATAATATGATTTATCAATTACTTGGAATTTTTTTAGAGACAATTATATTATAATATTTTATTTTCTTTCTAGTAATGTTAAAGATGGAATTTAAATAAATTCAACACTTTTAAAATATGTTTATAATAAATATGATAGAATTAAATAGATGAAAGTAATGATTACGAAGTTCTCGAATATAACTATTGTAGTTCTTATAATTTAGTGTTATATGTTTTTAATCTTTAGCAATGTTGAACTGAATTTAATGAAGCTTAAACATGATCTCTCTTTTTTTAGAAGATGTTTATATTGTTGGGATTCTTGAGTTGGAAGGGGGGTTATTTAGACATATCTTAAACTCTTTTAGAAAACCTTAGAATCAAGATTACCTAATCCTAGTTGAATTGCAGGAGGCAATCAACACCTTAAAACCAAATACCCAACCTTGGTTGAATTGTGAGAGGCAATCAACACCTTAAAATCTAGACACCCAATCCTCGCTAAATTGCAGGAGGCAGTCACTAGGTAAATGTGAATGGAAAATTTTGGCAAGCGAGGTTGGGGTAGAGGTGAGGTGGGATGGTATAGTACATTCCATTGGAACATTCATAAAGTAGTATAGTGGTGGCTCCTTGCACGTAGTTGTGAATGGTGAAACTTGGTGGGAGGCATAGGAAAACTCCATGGTAGGTTGGTGTGGGATAATCTATCGTAATATTCATAACTTTGGCAAGTGTGGCCATGATTATTATCAGGGAGTGGCAATGATCTTAGTCGATTTTATGGAATATGGAAATCAACTAATCACTAAGGAATTATGCCATAAAAATCCTATATTTTATCTCAATGGTGAGTTGGTATAAGACAACCGACTACATCGTTCACAACATATCGGTAAGAGTAAGCATGATCATTATCAGGAAGTGGTAATGGTCTCGATTGATTCCATGGAAGATGGAAATTAATAAATTATTAATATGTTACACCATAAAAATCTTACATAATGATAACATATTGGGATTGCAGAAAAGGTTTCCCCATTTAAGTGTTATGGATCTTAAAGGATAACCCCTACGCCATGGTTAAATTATCTCATGCAAGGCTAATGTCTATGGGAAAGGTGGGGGGACCACTAATAGCATCTTTTCTAGCGGGAGGTTAGAAAAGTGAATCCTATAAGTTTTTATAGGAATTTGGCCACTCCTTTCAACTTGAGGATCATTTGCAATGACTAGGAACTCAAAAGTGGTTATGCCTTATACTGATAAACATATTGTATCGTCTCTTAAAAAATCCCTCTCCCTTGGGTCGTGTTTGGTCAAGTTGTTACAATGTGAAGAGTGACTTACTACATGATGAGATTCATAAGGAGCTTTATATATAGCATCAAATTGGTTTGGATATTGAGGGGCCCTAATTCTATACCTTTATCAATTGAATAGGTCCTTCTATGGAGTTATGTAGGAACCTCATGCTTGATACGAGATGATTCGCTCTTTTTCTTAGTTGTGGAGTTATGTAGGAACTTTCTTAGTGATGTGAAGCCAAACATGATGTTTACATCAAACATTAGGATAAGGAGACTTTAGTGATAATTCTCTATGTTGATGATCTTCTCATTAAAGGTAGATCTCTTGCCTTAATTTAGAACATGAAGTCATAACTTTATTCTATATTTTAGATGATATATATGGGGATTTTGCACTAATTTTTGGGATTTGAATTGATCTGATAGATTCTAGCATCACCTTTTGAAATCCCAAATATTCTTTCAATCTTCTTTAACATTTTAAGATGAAGGATGACCAATCTACTTAGAATTCTTTTGCTTCAATATTGATGCTTCAGGTTGATTGTACAACTCCTTTGGTGGATTCTACTCTATATTGGTCTCTCATTAGATGATATCTTTATCTTAAACATGACATGATAGAGCCTATTTTATTAGCTATTATTCCAAGTATATGCAGAACCCCTAAGAGAGTCAATAGACCATGGTAAAGAAGATTCTTAGGTATATCATAGGGATTTATCAAGTGGATATTCATTACTTGGTTTACTTATGATTTTGATAAGATTTTCATATAATTACTTGGATGAGAGATAGTCCATCATAGGCTTTGTGTTTTATTTATAATTTGACCCTATTTCTTAGTTTTCCAAACACCATTCCACCATATCTCAATATTCTATGGAAGTTAAATATAGTGTTGTCAATGAGGTAGCTATGCATCTTCTATGGATGCTCATTATTTTGGAGGATATTGTCATTCCTTAGATATTTCTAGTCACCTTTGATGTGATAATCAAAGCACCATCTATCTTATTCACAGTATAGTATTTCATCATGGTTTAAGCACATAGAGATATAAAAGAATTTTATGAAATGGTTTCATGCATGTGGGATGCTTGATCTTATTTTTATGTCTTCAATGAAATAGGCAATAAATATCTTGATCAAGTCCATGTCTCAAGTTTCTTGTGTGTACATACAACAGCTACTTGTTATGGGAGAGTGTCCATTAATGAGGATGTCAAATAAGGGTGTCTCTTCATGTTCCACATTCAACATAAGGAGGATATTGGAATATGTAGTAGTTAATATTTTCTTGAGGCCATGGATGGCTTTTATATTGTATTATACATATAAGCCCTTTAGGCCTTTTTAAACCTTGAAAAATATATTTTTGTAATATTTTTTTATTTTAATCCTAAAGGTTGGTTACTTTACCTAAAGGTAACTTGTATTTGGGTATTAATACCCCATAATACCAACCATTTTATTATTAGTTGGAGTGTAACTCTTTTCTTTGATAGTGAGATTATTTTATGTCTACAACATATACTATGTGTATTACTTTATGTGTTTTTCTTTTTAAGCAATAATGAGTGATATGTCAACTCTATTTGCTTTTATAAACTATTGAGAAATCTAACAAAATCGTGGTTTAAAATGTGAAACTCTTTACTACCAACTAAATGTTCTAAATTTTAAGGATAAATATTAAGGTTAATCCATAAAATTAGTACCTTTGTTAATGGTATGAAATTCTTCCATTTCGACCAATTTACTCAAATATCATGGGCACAAAATGTTAAGGTTCACCCATCAAATATGAATCTTGATTTATGTTATGAAACTCTTCACATCCAACCAATTGCCCTAAATCCCATGAGACAAATGTTAAGGTTCAACCATGGGATTTAAACCTTGGTCCATGATGTGAAGTTTTTCACTTTCAACCAATTTTCCTAAACCACATGAATGAAACTTATATATTTTTAACCTCAAAATTTTAAATAAAAATTTATACCCCTTTGATAACTATGAGATAAAAATTATTTTTTAATGTTAGGTCGTTAGTTAAATATCCTATAGATAGTATTCTAATTTACAAAATATTCAATCTTAATACATATTTATTTAATACATAGACAAAATAGTACATTGTTAATAACTCATTTATTTGAGACAGACATTAAAAAAATTATATATTAAGAATAATATTCTTCATAGATCATTTGAATAGTCATGGGGATGGTGTTCCTTCAAGCTTTCAATATATAGGGGATAATAAGTAAATTCAACCATCTCATAATAGGCTATAAGAAAAGATTGTAATCTCTTCAAATAATTTTATTTGTAAGTGGGAACTTATTAGAAACTCATTATTTTAAGATGTTATCTACTCAACAATGGTCATCCAAAACAATTTATTTAATCTATGTGGCTTCAAGATCTTGATTCCTTCAAGATTCTTATGTTTAGGTGGGATGAAATATTTGAAGGGTAGGGTATATATAAGATTATTCAAAAGAAGAAATATATAGAGTAACAAATGAAAATCTACATTAATAAATCCTTTGTTAACATTTTTTTAAATAAATGGGTAAATTAAATCTAAATTAATAATTGACAAAATGTGGTTGGAAATCAATGGAATGAACAAAGATTTATGTGGATGAAAATTAATTATTACATATTTTGAAAGTAAGAGTTATAATAGACCAAAAATACAAGTAGATATGGATTAAGAAAGGTGACAAAAAATACCAGTATTTTCATTTTGCTACCAAAGAAATGTTTACCTTTTATTGAATAATAAATATTTCAACTCTCATTGAAAGAATTAGTGAAGAAGAACAAGATATTAGGAAGGAAACAATAAATTATTTCAAATATATTCTATTAAAATTTGGATAGGATATAGAGACTCCTAGTCATTTTTTGCAAACATCCCATTCGTTATCATATAAAGTTGGAATGAAAGATTAATGGAAAAGAGCAGCTGAGAGCAACAAGAGCAGATTTTTTCCTTTCATCTTGATGAGGCAATATATCCCCAATGTAATTTTCATTAAAAGAAATTGTGATATGTCGAAGAATAGATTATCGATCATGTTTGATGAATAAAGGAAAAAAGACTATAATAAGTGAAATCAATGTTACGTTTATTGCTTTGGTTCCTAAGAAATATGAGAAAATATTTCAATATTTTTCATCACATAAGCCTTTGTAATATGATTTAGAAGATAAATTTATAAATCATAGAAAATATATTGAACAATAATTTGTATTTTGTCATCTTAGAAGAAAAATGTGGTTTCTTCATGACAATCAAATACTTGATGGTATAATCGTTATATAATAGGTTGCACATTCTCTTTAGTACATGAAATATAAGTATGTTTATATAAGGTATAATAGGGTTTATTATATTTTATATGAAATTATAAAAACTAATTGGTTTCAAACAAAGTTGGTGCGAATGGATTAGATGCTCTTACAAAACTCGAAACTATTCTATTTTGATCATATTGAATTTCACAATTGTTGGTATTTTTGTCACACTGAATTTTATTGTAAAAATTCCAAAAGAATGATTTTACCCGTGGAATTAAAGAGCAAGTGTTTTGCCATCTAGGGAAAAATCAAATGGTTTTCTAGTGTTTTAAAATTTGAACGCTAGATGACGTTTGTTGGGAAAGTATGTGTTCGAATGCATGCCTTTTGGTGGTCAAAGTCAATTTCGCTAGCGAAATTCAATACAAAGGAGTTCACCAATGAAAAATATAAGTTAAGAAGATTTCACCCAACTTCATGCACTTCTTATGGTCAAAGTCAATTTTTTCCCAAGAAAAGGGCAAAATTCATTTTCGCTCTTCTTTTGGGCAAATTGCTATTTTAAGATGATTTTAGAGCAAAAGTGATGAATGGGCATCGTTCAAGAAAAAGTTATGTTGATAAAAGTTAAATTCACAATGGAACAAGTGCCTGCTAAAGTAATTTCACCCCTCTCCAAGAAAACTTTATGATTTCACCCCATTTGGAGCGAAAGCATTGATTTCACCCAGTTTGGAGCAAAAGTGTGGAAAAAGCATCCTCATCTACAAGTCAAAATCAATTTCACCCCAGATAAGGGGTGAAATTCATTTTCGCCCTCCTTGGCAGTGAAATTAATCATTTTTGCCCCAGTTCTTGGAAAATGTCATTTTTACTTGACTTTTTGGAGAAACTCCCCCTGGACAAAGAAACAAAGCAAGGGAACCTCATTTTCAAGAAAAATTAACCTGATTGAAGGCGAAAGTCCATTTTCAGGTGAATGTCTGGTGAATGTGCATTTTCAGGTGAATGTTTGGCGAAAGTCCATTTTCAGGTGAATGTCTGGCAAATGTCTGGCGAAATTCTATTTCAGGCGAATGTCTAGCGAATGTCTCACAAAAGTCTATTTTGGGTGAATGTCTAGTGAATGTCTGGCAAAAGTTCATTTTCAGGTGAATTTCTGGTGAATGTCTATTTTCGAGTGAATGTCTAGCAAATGTCTATTTTTTGGGTGAATGTCCATTTTTAGGTGAATGTTTGGTGAATGTCCATTTTTAGGTGAATGTCTGGTGAAAGTCTATTTTCGGGTGAATGTCTGGTGAAAGTCCATTTTCAAGTAAATGTCTGGCAAATGTCTAGAGAAAGTCTATTTTTGGGCAAATATTTGGCGAATGTCTAGCAAATATATGTCAAAAGTCCATTTTTGGGTGAATTTTTTGCGAATGTCTGGCGAAAGTTCATTTTCGGGTGAATGTCTAGCAAAATTTCATTTTCAGGCGAATGTCTAGCGAAAGTCCATTTTCTAGCGAATGTCTGGCGAAAATCCATTTTCAAGTATTTTTTTTATGTAAATCAATTTCGGGTAGTTTCTTTAGTGAAGTTTCTTTTTGAAGGCATCGTCATTGCACATTATTTTTGGGAAGGATAAAAGGTTGGTGAATTTTAATTCATTAGAGCAACAAAAGCAATATTTCCATAATTCCTGTTGAAGGGTTGCCAACATTAAATGTTGCACTCCTAATTATGATATGATCACCTTCATTTTCAAGGCACCGTCCCTAATTTTTCTCCTTTTCCAAAAAAAGTTAATTTTCATTGGATCTTCCTAGCAAAGATAAAGTTCAAGGCATAATACAACGAAGCAGCAACCAAGAATTAATGCTTGACCTCCTTATTTTTGTGCGATGTTGTTGTGTTTCAATGCATCGACTTCTGAGATGATTTTCCATCGTCCATTCCTGCTAATTTCCAAAGTACTCTCCATGAAAATGGGATCGCCACTACCTAAAGAATGCACTAATATGTGTATCATAGTTTCTAAGGAGGGAATTCCTCTTGTTGGTCTTTGATTAGCCAACATTTTATTTTTATTTGCATTTAATTACAAAGGCAAAATCCTCTATAAATACTAAGCATTTTGATGTTAAAGGGAGGATAGACATTATACTGAAAAACTCTGAGTTTAAATTTCTGCCTTAATCGAAATATGTTGAACTCTGGTTCCTGGAGTAGTCTTTGCGTGTATGGTTTCTACCTATTATTTTTGTTAAGGTCATATCTTGGTTATATAATTTAAATTTTACATCTGAATTTGATTGTTGATGAAGACTGAATGTTGAAATACTAATTGGAGGTTATCTTTGCAATCTATGATCGGTTTCTATGTTATTATTTTAGTTAAATATTGGTAAAACTTGATGTGGTTGCATAGCTATTAGTTTATCTCCATCTTACATTTTTTTCTCATAGCCACATTTCTCATTCCTTAATATCACTTTCCATCTCTTTTTGTTATCGTAAGCTTATACCAATTGTTATATTAGTACGGGAACCAGCCCTCTCTAGAGATTAGCCCGAAGGACATGTCTTTCATTCGACCTTTCAATGTTGGTCTAGTCTAGGGTGCACATGTATTATGTACTTAGGTAGATTCGTGATCAACAATTTTTAGCATGTTAGATGGGATGAACAGTCTTTGTATTTTAAGGAAGCCTGAGTTTGATGAATCTTTGGCTTACCTTCATTTGGTAAAATCACTTGGCAATTTTGTTGAGCTAAATATCCATATCTTATGACCAATGGAATCCTTTTATTTTGAAATAAGATACCTTGAAGGAATCAAGGTTTGGTGAGCAGCCTTGACCTCACAAGAAGATAAATAATGTTCACTTGGTGATTCTAACTCAGCAGTAAAGATCATGATCTCTGAGGACCACTGCTATAATGGCACAGGTATGCTATCTCAACTGGAATGATCCTGGCCCTTTGAATCTCCAAAGTTGGCATGATATTCCCAAAAATACCCTGAAGACCCTAACAAAATACAATGGCACTGATAGAATTTTTTGAGAGCACCTTGAAGATGTTGTTGCTCTAACAATAATCCATGGCATAAGCCATGAAGATGTCATGATCAAACTTTTGTTCCTATCTCTGGAACGAAAGGTGCTACAATGGTACAAACTGCTTGGGTGTAAGAGCATCTACTCATGGGCAGACTTGGCAGGAGCACTAGTCGACACATTTGATGGCTCTCAGGATCCCTTTCAACTCTTGATGCACCTCTCCACCATCACGAGAGCACCTCTAGAGAGCATCATAGACTTCAATGTTTGATTTTGGAGGAGTTGGAGGAGAATTCCAAGTAATATCCAACCAACACTCAGACAAGCCCACCTCTAATATATTCAAGCTTTCCATCCGAACATAAACCTCCTCCTATAGCAATCTGAGGAACAAATATTCCCTTAAGTTTTTCAAGAAGCAGAACAAGCAGAGTGACTCCTGCTTCAATTAGAAAAAATACAGTGAATAGAAATTACATTTGTATTACTCTCTCCAGTAGTTGTTGCTCCTATCTATCTCGCATAGTATTCACAATTGCAGATCCCTCAAACTATGCAGAGACCTGAAATACAGTTGTGTAGAGCATAAGAGGTGGATCTCATCCAAGGCCAATGAAGGGAATATGCAAGCACTGCTCCACCAATTAACAATATGGTTGGTTGCAGTTTCCATCATAATATGGACCAAGAAGGGGAACAGGCTCAAGTGGTAGATTTTTAGTACGAAGAGAGTACACATCCTTTTTGTATTTCAGGGTATAGTGCGCAAGTATTTAGCCAAAACCCAATAAGTATACCTCATCAGTAGGTTGATCCTAAGGAGATCCTAACAAAAGGGCTATCACTAGAAAAATCCTATTGTCACATTAAAGAGTTAGAGGAACCCATACTCAAGAGCTCACATTGAGTGGACTCTCTAAAGTGGTGGCATTGGCTCTAGCCATCACTGCAACCAATACTCGAAGAAGGCTCCCATGTGGTAAATCTCTTCACCACATTATTCATTAATTGTATGAGTACTGGCATGCATGATAACCTACCACGTTGCATCTTGTTCGCAACCTAGAAAACTTTGGTAAGAGGCTAGCCGAACTTCAAATATTAACTGAACAATCATATCTGGTTCGAACACTGCAAATTCATTGGATAAGTACCCAAAGACAGGTTTGTGGTGGTGGCATGCCAATTGTGTCATAAAATTTTGTGTAAATAGAGCAAATAGGTCAGTTGATAAATAAAGTGTCAAGGGCACTAAATGGTGTGATCATGCAAAAAAATCTAACATTGTAACCACCCACATAATTGGCTCAAATGGTGTCAGAGCCCGTAGGTACATATTTTATCTTATTTATCATGAGCATTTGGTGACCGTTTCTATTCATTCTATAGTACCTCCTTCCACTTTGCTTTCATTCGTTTTACCCACCACTTCTGTTCCCCTCCCTGTTCCACAGTCATCAGTCACCAATGCTCCTTTTGCCATTCCCATTTCTTCCATTCCTTCATATTTTAATTTTTTGGCCTCTATCCCTAACTCATTTTCTATTCCATTATCATTTACCTTATCTTCCATCCCCATTAATCCCATCATTGTTGTAAGTACACCAACTCCGTCAAGGGTGAGCGTAACTATGGCCCCGTCCATTTTTTATCCTTTCATTGAGCCAAACCCTTAGCAGCCTTTATTCCCTTTTTTCTCATTTTTTGGATTACAGGAGTCATTGGCATTAGAGATCGAAGTCTATCCAAAACACCCTAAAGTGAAGAAAATCAACCGAGCTCAATGAAGTTCCTCACATTGAGTGAAAAATATAAACAAGCAGTCGAACAATACCAAGCAGCGTAGGAAGAAGCTAATGCAAGCAGTAAATGATTTGATCTAGAAGGTGGTTATGACTCTGTTGCCCAATGGATAAAGTCCCTGGGGTCGATTGCATCTAGACGAGTTGAATACCCCGTAAGCCGCCAAAAGTGTTGGTATTTTTGTCACACTAAATTTAATTCTAAAAATTCTAAAATAATAATTTCGCTCATGGAATTAAAGAACAAGTATTTTTCTAGCAAGGGAAAAATAAATGGTTTTCTAGCGTTTTAAAAGTTAAACGTTGGATGATGTCTGTTGGAAAAGTATGTGTTTGAATGCATGCCTTTTGGTGGTCAAAGTCAATTTCACCAGTGAAATTTAGTACAGAAGAGTTCACCGATGAAAAAGATAATAAGATTTCACCCTTCATGCACTTCTTATGGTCAAAGTCAATTTTTCCCTAGAAAGAGGACAAAATTCATTTTCACCCTTCTTTTGGGTGAATTACTATTTTAAGATGATTTCAGAGCAAAAGTGATGAATGGGCATCATTCAAGCAAAATTTGCACTAATCAAAGTTAAATTTGCATTGGAACAAGTGCCTGCTAAAGTAATTTCACTCCTATCCAAGCAAACTTTATGATTTTACCCCATTTAGAGCGAAAGTATTGATTTCACCCAATGGAGCAAACGTGCAGAAAAAACATCCTCATCCACAAGTCAAAGTCAATTTCACCCTAGATACTGGGTGAAATTTATTTTCGCCCTCCTTGGCAGCGAAATTAATCATTTTCGCCCCAATTCCTGGCAAACATCATTTTTACTTCACTTTCTGGTAAAATTCCCCCTGGACAAAGAAATAAAGCAAGGGAGCCTCATTTTTGGGTGAAATTAACCAGCTTGAAGGCGAAAGTCCATTTTCAGGTGAATGTCTAGTGAAAGTCCATTTTCAGGTGAATGTCTAGTGAAAGTCCATTTTTCAGGTGAATATCTAGTGAAAGCCTATTTTTGGGAAAATGTCTGGCGAAAGTCTATTTCGGGCGAATGTCTAGCGAAAGTCCATTTTTAGGTGAATATCTGGCAAACGTCTATTTTCGGATGAATGTCTGGTGAATGTCTGGTGAATGTCCATTTTTGAACAAATATCTGGTGAATATCTAGTGAAAGTCCATTTTCGGGTGAATGTCTGGCAAAAGTCCATTTCAGGCAAATGTCTAGCGAATATCAATTTTTTGGTGAATGTCTAGTGAATGTTTGGGAAAAGTCCATTTTCAGACAAATGTCTGGCAAAAGTCCATTTTCAGGCAAATTTTTGGTGAAAGTCTATTTTCTAGCAAATGTCTGGTGAAAATCCATTTTCAAGCATTTTTTTGACGAAAATCAATTTTGGGCAGTTTCTTCAGCAAAGTTCCTTTTTGAAGGCGTCATTATTGCAGATCATATTTGGGAAGGATAAAAGGTTGGTGAATTTTTATTTGTTGAGGCAACAAAATTAGTATTTCCAAACTTCTTGCTGAAGGGTTGCCAACATTAAATGTTGCACTCCTAATTATGATATGATCACCTTCATTTTCAAGGCACCATCCACTGATTTCGCTCATTTTCCAAACGAAGTTAATTTTCATTGGGTCTTCTTGGCAAAGATAAATCTCCAAGGTGTAATACAATGAAGTGGCAACCAAGATTTAATGCTCGACCTCCTAATTTTTGCACGATGTTTTTGTGTTTCAATGCATCGACTTCTAAGATGATTTTCCATCATCCATTCTTGCTAATTTCCAAAGCGCTCTCCATGAAAATGGGATCGTCGCTACCTGAAGAATACGTTGATTTGTGTATCACAGTTATCAAGGAGGGAATTGCTCTTGCTAGTCTTTGATTAGCCAGCATTTTGTTCTTATTTGCATTTAATTACAAAGGTGAAATCCTCTATAAATACTAAGCATTTTGATGTTAAAGGGAGGATAGACATTCTGCTGAAAAAACTCTTTGAGTTTAAATTTCTACCTTAATTGAAAGATGTTGAACTCTAGTTCTTGGAGTAGTCTTTGTGTGTATGCTTTTTGCCTATTATTTTTGTTAAGTTCATATCTTGGTTAGATAAATTAAATTTTGCATCTAAATTTGATTGTTGATAAAGAGTGAATGTTGAAATACTAACTGGAGGTTATCTTTGCAAGCTATGATCGGTTTCTATGTTATTCTTTCTGATAAAACTTGATGTGGTTTCTTAGCTGTTAGTTTATCCTCATCTTACGTTTCTAGCTCATAGCCACATTTTCCATTTCTTTCTATCAATTCCCATATATTTTTGTTACCCTAAGCTTATACCAATTGTTAGATTAGTACGTGAACCAACCCTCTCTGGATATTGATCCGAGGACGTCTCTTTCCTTTGGCCTTTTAATATTGGTCGGGTTTAGGGCGCACATGTATTATGTACTTAGGCAGATTCGTGACTAACAACAATATGTTCTAAAAATTAATGGAATTAACACATTATCAACAAAAGGAAAAACTAAAAAAGAACACAAAGTGGTATAAAAGGTATCCATAGACACCAAAATAATCTTACTAAAAAGAAAATAATAGTACTCCAATAGATATTGAAATAGTTAGTCCCAAGGGGTACAAATACCCAAATACAAGTGATATTTAGGTTAGGGTTAAAGAATTGAACTTAAGTTTTTAATACAATATTATAATAAACCCATATATACAAGGTGTACAAAGACCTAAATGAATATGCATTTAATTACATATAAAATTCAGCATCTCCTCAAGTTAAGTATAACACCACATATTTAAACATCCCCATTAAGCTAAATGGGGGACACAAAGATATGCTTATCAGTCATCCCCCTTAAGGGGCACTCTCCTACTCTCATATAAAAGATGCCTTGGGCATGGCCTTGGTTAGAATATCCAATGTCTCCTATACGAACAATACATATACTAGACCAAGCATCCCATGATCATGAAGCCATCAAACATAGTGCATCTAGACCTTAATATTCCTCTATTGATGGAAGATTAAATTATAAAAAACGTAATAGAACTTTGATTGTCACAATAAAGAGTAATTAAAAATTTGTTAGAAAATACCTACTTTCTAAAAATAATGAGCATCCATCCAAGATGTTCAATATCCTTATTGGTGGCGAAATATTAAGCTTTCAAAAAGGATTGAAATATAGTGGGCTATCATCTTCAACATGAAGAGAGCAATTTAGGACTAAAATAAAAGATAAAATTGATAATGGATCATTTTTCATCCAAGTTACTAGCACAATCTACATTAGAAAACCCATAAAAATTACATGTTCCAATTGAATAGTGAATACCCATATTTTATGTACCTCTAATGTACCAAAGGATCCACTTATTCATTGTCTAATGAATCTTGTGGGGTGCCTGCATATACTTAGATTAATAATTAAAATTAAATTCAATGTCTAATTGAGTGTGGATAAGATAGACAAGGCCCCTAACAAGTGATCAATATAAACTAGCATCAACCAAAGGATTAATGCAATCTATATTCATAAGTTCAAACTAAAACCAAAATTAATTTGAATATGTTTGCAATCCTCCATTTGAGACCATTTTAGAAGATCTAGATATGTTTGGGATATGAAATAATAATCCTAAATGATTACTAATTAGTATAAATTCAAAAATTAGTATGGAAGATCCAAATTCGTCATCTCAAAGGTGTTATGAAGCTATAACTTCATCATCTTGACCAAATATGTTGAACTATCTATGATTTTAAGATCCTCAACATTCAATATAATCAGCAATGTCTAATCATCTTGATACTTGATATAGATATTATATTTTATCTCATAGTTTCTAAATCCATAACTAAGAATTTAGAGGAATGGGTCTCTCATACCATGCTTATGAATATTGCGTAAGCCCATACAATAACACTTTTTTAGTTAAAATATCAAAGGAGTGAGACCATTAAACTCAAAACCTTGTGACTTCCACATATAGCTCTCATTATGAATCTCATCTTGAAGAAAGTAACTTTGCATTTCATCTAATGTAACTCCTTACCATATATATTAGTTATAGAAAAATCATCCAAATAAATTCCATCATAGGAAATTAGGGCAAAGGTCCCCCAGTAGTCAATTCCTTCCTTCTGAGAGAAATGCTTAGCAATAAGGAATACCTTGTGCTTCTCCACTTAACCATTATAGGTATACTTTATTTTTTAGATATATTATAGATTATAATATTTTTTAATTTTGGATGAGTAAGAATTTCTCATGTTTGCTTCTACATAAATGACTCATACTCATCAAGAATAGCATCCTCCCATTCTAAACATCCCTTGGCCTAGGAATAAGTGAGGGATCTCTAGAATCATCAACCCTCAATATGAAGGTTCAAGAGGAATCCTTCTAAATACACTCCTAAGATAATTGTTTAAGCATACTTAAGGATATTTTGAACCCATTTGGAGTTTGGATGATCCATACAAGATTGTGGCTCATCTTGTAGACAAGTAGCCTAAACTAATGCATCCAATTCAAATTCATTATCCACCTCAAAATCTAACACTATCACACAAGATATAGGATGATCAATCTCATCCATTTGAGGATCTACTATTATAGGTCTTAAAGAAGAATCCAAAGGATAATTCAACTTAGAGGACCCAATAGAAGAAATTGGAATAACTAGAATAGTGTCAATAAGAATATATTAGGGAACATTAGAAATGACCAGATGAGTTGGGATAAAATAGTCCTTGGACAAAGAATAGGAAGAGGGTTAGAAGAGGCAGTTGGAAGTATGTATTCAAGGATCACATATCTTCAAATAATATCCTAATTTTAGGACCATACAAGCAATAAGCCTTAAAGGTATCAAAATACTTCACAAAAGTACAATAATGACTCTTCATGTCCATATTTCTTTATGTCTTTGATAATATGGATTCATGCAATGGATTCAAATACATGAAAATGAGACACATCAAGCTTATCACTAAACAAATTTTCAAGAGAAGTCATACTTGGAATGACTTGAGTTAGAGTATGGTTGATGATATATGCAACTCAAGTCACTACTTTTCCCTGAAACATGGGCTCCATCTCCTTGGCATACAACATGCATCTAGTCATATCCAAAATAACTTTATTATTTCTCTCAGCCATCCTATTCTATTCTAGGATATAATGAATAGTCCTTTAAAAAGCAATACTCACATACTCACCTCCTAAATATGAACTTAAACACTTGATATTCCTCTCAAATTAGTAGTTCTTAAACTTTCCAAAAGCTTTGTATTTGGTATGAATGATGTACAACCAAACATACCTAGAGCAATCATCAGTATAAGTGGGAATATATTTATTCATGGAAATAGATGGCATCCCCTTGGGTCCATAAATATCATTGTGCATAAGCTCCAAGAGTTGGAGCATGACTAATAGTCTATTTTGGAAAGTATTCTCAATTATTCTTACCAAAATACACCCCTTATAAATTTTTCTAAGGGGGGAGATAGGAGGAATACCAATAACCAATTGGTGTTGACATATATACCTCAAGGATCCATATCCAATATGCTCAAGTTTATAATATTATTTCCCATATATATTATCTACTTATGCCACCATAGCCATAAAATCTCACTTACTAGAGAAATAAGGGGAAGAATTTGGATGATAATTAAGCTTATAGTTCTTATTGGACTCATTACAAGATCCTGAGGTAACTATTTACAAGCCATCATCAATATCCTTAATCATCCATTGATTACCCAAAACTCCACATTCTTATTCATATGAGAAATGCGATAGATAAAATATTAGATCCTATTATAGGAATATGAAGAACATCATAAAATTAAGAAGAACCAATTATTACCTCACCATATTTGGCCAATTTTAAGGAGATATCATCCAAAATAACTATTTCTCTATAGAATATTGTGTAGTGTATTCATAAGATAGGTGCCAATGCTTAGTCATGTGTTGAGTTATCCCTAAACCTACAATCCACTCTTTAGAAGGGGTGAATGTCCAATAGGTTGAATTAGCGTCTACGTATTCCATAAATATAGGAAAGAGTAACATCAACACCCCATATTTTGTCCACCTCTTGAAGCTTCGTTATATATAGTTAAAAAAACTCTACCTTATGTCCTTCCTTCTTACAAAAAGTGCAAACAAGCTTCTTGAATAAATTATTAGTATTCTTCCCCCCTTGTTTTGGATTTTTAATAACTTTTTATAACTATTTTTTTCATGAGCTTGAATAGTAATATAATGATACTTACGCCTCTATTACCAAGCTTGATGGTGAAGAAGGTACTTTAACACATTATCAAGATAAGAAGAATATTTATTCAAAAGGTAATCTCAAAGCTTCTCTAACACAATAGCCATCATCTCATAGGTTTCTAAAATATTATTGAATATGATAGCTGATAAAATCCATGATCTTGTTTCCATTATCACCTCCTTTGCCAATTCATGTCTTCTTCCAACTTGTTAAACCAACTAATGTACTCATCTATGGTCTCAAATTTCTTCATGTTCAAGGTAGCAATCTTTACTTCCCATATAATAAGTTGTGTAGAGTCAGTATAATCACACATTCTAGAACTTATCCAATAGCTCCTAAGGGTTTGAGGTGTTTTTGACATGTATATCATAGCTCTTGTCAACATGAAGAACAATCAAACCAAAAGTAGCTTATTTATTATTCTCAAATGGTTACTTTCTCTAATTTGAATCAATGTCTAGTGGGACCTCATTAACATATTTTAATAGTACTTTGCTTTGGAGTAGACCCTCAATCTTGATCTTCCACATGACAAAGTTTGTTTCATTGATCAAGGACACATATTGATCCATAAAATCCCTATAAAAATATAGTCACTTGCATGAATTTTTAACTAGAAATAATATTATCAATTCAAAGAGTTTAAAAAGTCATGTTATTTTTAAAAATTGCTCCAAATGGTTCTATATGCAAAAGATGTGGCATATAAAATTTTGACCTAAATATTACACTAAATCCACCAAAACCTTTTAAAAAATAAAAATATAATTATAGCTTCAACAAATAATAGATTTCCATATGTTTCTAACTAAGGAATTGAAGGGGTGTTATTGGAACACTAATTGTGCAAGCCACTAAATAATGTATCAACAAACTAGAATCTTCCAAATGTTACCTTTTACATCCAATAAAAAATACCTATTCACCAAATCTATTGTCTAAAATACAAGGTAAGAGGAACTACATTTGATGAGTTGTCAAATATTATTTGATAGATACCAATTTTACATGTAACACTTGGGTTATGTTTCCACATCATTGTCACATCAACTGACCTTACCACATTGGCTATATGATTGTACTCTTCCACTCAAAAATGCATCCATGTGATTTGACCCAAGATCTCTAGGGTGTTAATCCCTAGTGCCTCCTCCTCTAGCCAAGGGACCACATGAGTGATTTGTGGTTAATACACTCTTCCTCACATATAAATTTTCTATAATATGCTCATGAGATAAGAAAATTCACTCATTTTTTATTTATAATTTTTGATGAAGTAAGGCCAATCATAATGTTTACATCAAATATTAACATGAGGGTACCTTAATGATTTTTCTTTATATTGATGATCTTCTCATTACCAACAACTCTCTTACCTTAATTTAGAATATGAAGTCATGACTTCATTCCATTTTTTAGATGACATATTTAAGGCTCCTATACTAATTTTTGAGATTCAAACTGATCATATAGATTTTGGCATTGCAATTTCGTAACCCAAGTATACATTTGATCTTATTTAGTATTCTATGATGGAGGATTGAAATTCTTCAGACTCCTTTTGCCTTAGATCTAAATCTTTTATATGATTGTACTTATTTGATGGATGCTACTTTGTATCAATCTCTTATGGGTGGACTTATTTATCTTATTCACACGACTTAATATAACTTATGTTGTTAGCTATTGTTCTAGGTATAAGTGAGCCCTTCAAGAGAGTCACTAGACCATGGTGTTGATTTAGTTGGTGATTTAAATTAGCGATAGTCCACCATAATATTATGTTCTATCTAGGTTTTGACCTTATTTCTTGGTGTTCCAAATACCTATCCACCATATCTCAGTCTTCTATGAAAACTAAATACTATGTTACCAATGAGGTAATTAAGTATCTTCATTGGATGCTCATTATTTTGGAGGATATTGATATTCCTCAAAGTTTTCCAATCACTCTTCAATGTGATAATTAGAGCACCATCTATTTTATTTGTAATCTAGTGTTTCATTAGAAAACCAAGCACATTGAGCTTTGGATGCAATTTGTAATGTGGCTTCATGCAATGGGATCCTTGATCTAGTTTTTGTACCTTTAATAGAGGAAGCAACAAATATCCTAACCAAGGTCATGCCAAAGGTGAATTTTGTGTACATGTTGGAGCTATTTGGTGTAGGAAAGTGTCCCTTTAGAGGAATGACAAATAAGGTATCTCTTTGTGTCCTCCTTTTAGCCTAAGGGGAGATGTTGGAATATATGGTGATTAAGCTTCATTGGAGGTCATGGTCAACTTTTGTATTGAACTGTACATATAAACCCTTTAGGATCTTGTAAAACTTGAAAAGGATATTTTTGTAATATTTTATTATTTTAATTTTAAAGGTTGATTACTCAACCTTGACTTAAAGGTAACTTGTATTTGGGTATAAATGCCCAATCATACCAACCATTTCATTATTAGTTGGAGAATAATTCTATTATTTTATAGTGAGAATGTTTGGTGTCCATGGACACCCCTATATATTGTGTGTATTGCTTTGTGTGTATTTATTTTCAAGCAATACTAGGTAATGTGTGTATTTATTTTTAAGCAATACTAGGTAATATGTTAATTCCATTCATTTTTGGAAATTGTTGTGAAATTTAACATATGAGGATTTGGAAGATAATGTAAATGGTAAAGTCAACAATATGGTTAAGAAAGAAGACTAATATACCCCATATTTTTTAATAACCATAGTAACCATAGCTCTATACAAAGGAAAAATTCTAACTTTCCTCCTTGTATATAGTATGAATGAGAGACACTTCATTGGAGAATGCATTATTTCATATAGAATATCCTTAAGGGCTAGTAAATATGATATCACAAAAAAAATATTGATATGATTTTATGTATATTTATAAAAATGTGTCAGGGTTTGCTTGCAAGAAAACCTAGTTTCGTCATGTTGCAGGGGGGGCCGGGTTAGGGCGAGGCGGCGCTTGGACGGGTTGGCTGCTATGGTGGACGTCTGCTGCACCGGCGGGCTTCGATGTGGGGTGGCTGCTAGGCGGGGTGGTTCTTGTTCTGGCTGGCGACTGTGCGGTTGGGGGTGCTGTGCTGGCTGTCTTCTTTGGCCGCTGCGCGGAGTGCTTCTACGAGTGCTGGTAGCTATTCATCATTGGTCCTTGTTTAGGCTGGACCCCGGGCGGGTTGCTGGCATGCGGGATGGCCCCTGGTCGGGGTGGTCCCCGTGCGGGCTGGCTCCTGGGGGGGCTAGTCCCTGGACTGGGTGGATCCTGTGCGCTTGGGCCCCGTTGCGGGGTGGTTCTTGTCCCTCTTCCCCTTCCCCTGCCCCCCTCCTCGGGCACTCTCTTGCCCTGCTTTTCCAGATCTCGTGTTTGCTCAGGGTTCCCGTTGCTTGGTTTGCTTTTGCTTGGCAGGGTCTGCGGTTTCTGGGCCCGAGTTCCTTGGTTCGGCGGGTTTTCAGCTTGCCCAGGGGCGGCTGCTGAAAGAGGGTTGGTTCTGGTTTCCTGGTTGCCACTTGGGGATCTTCATGTGCTCTTTCTTGGCCTCGGGGGGGGCCTATTCCCGCATATGAGGCCCTTCCTCAGTTGCTCCAGGTTGCCTTTGCCTTCGGGATCTCCATGTAGATCTGGGGTTTGTCTGGTCTTGAGGTGGACCCTCGGTTTCTGTAGTCTGCCCTTTGGGCCCTGGGGGGGCCAAACCTGCAGCTATGTCTCCTTGGCTTCTGTCTCCTCCAGGCATGGATGGGGCTGGTTGTTCTCTTGCTGGTCATTTCAGTGGTCTTCCGCTACTTTCGTCTTGGCCAAGGTTCCCTTTCCAGCCCCGGGCGCTCGTGGGACAACTTCCCTGTCCCTCCCTTGTTTTTTGCTTCCCAGTTTCGGGCCTCCTGTTGGACAGGGGTTTGTTCCTTTGGCAGATTTCTCGCTGAGCAGGATCCTTCTCTTCCAGCTACTGCTGGTTTCCTTGCTGAGCGGGTTGTTCTGCTCCTACTGCTTTTTCCCGCGGGGCGGGTTTTCCAATCCTGCTGGTTTTCCCGCCGAGCGGGATTTTTCAATTATGCCGGTTTAGGGTTTGCTCCTTTTCCTACTAGTTGGGATTTTTCAAATAATTTTGTTTTTTCCCTGAGATGGGATTTTAGGGTTTATTGTTTTTTCCCGCTAAGACAGGATTTGTCAACTTCTTCCCTTTTTCGGATTTTCTCACTGGGTGCGATATGTCCTAGGGTTTGTTTTTGAACCTAGGTTTGAACTTTTGACCTATTGTAAAAATGTTTTGGGATCCTTTCAAAACCTGTTAAAAAAAGGAAAAAAAAAAAAAAAGGGCCCCGGACTCCGGCCCTGGGATTAGATTCAGGCGGTGGTACTTCCTTTAGCTTCGGATTTTTCTGTAAATAAGGTTTTGGTTCCCTTCTCAAAAAACCCGCTGTAAATATAATGCTACTTATCAAAAAAAAAAAAATCATATTATTGCTTAATCTAGAGCGTAGGTAGTTTTGATTAATGTTTAAGTAGATATAAGTCTTGTATGGACCAATTTTCCCAAAGTTATGGATATCAATAAAATAATCATCAAAAACATTCAAATAAGGTCCTCTATCTATAATTAGAAAAGTGGAAGTATTTAGTCATGAAATTGATATGTTTACAGAGTATTAGGAGTAGCCATAATATATATCCTTCGAAATAATTATTGATAATAGAAAGTGGAAAGTCAACCTAGTCAACTAGTAATTATAGATATTAGAGACTTAACTATGAAAATTTACAGGTAAACATCTTGGAATATTTTATTGATTTGTGTTTCGATCTAAATAAACTTTAATATCTAAAAAAATATTAGAATAAGATAGAGTTGATGAAGGTCTGAGGTGTAGATCAATTGTGCGAAAAACCCTATAAGGGGGACGAACGCCCAAGGTTCAAATCTTGAGCCTCATCATATCGAACGCTTGTTCGCTTTCCTAGTGCTTTCAATGGTGTAAAAGGTTTGAAATGAATGTGTCATGGTGGTTATAGGGATGGACTACATGAAGTACTATGTGGTGGATTTTAGGGCGAACAGAGAGAAATACCATGGCAGCAACTAAGGCAGACAACATTCTTGGATCATCATGGCGGCTACCGATTCCACCATATAAATAAAATATATATATATATAGAGAGAGAGAGAGAGATAGAGTTTATGGATAGAAAATATTATACATAAATAGAGAGAAAGTCCTCAATCGGACCTTGATGCAAAAGGGTTATCATAAAGATCTATAAGTTTAATGGTTCAATGATGTGAATTACTTTACATTATTATATGTATAGGATTAGAGGCTAATATAATGTCAAATGGCATCTACATGTTACTAGGGTGATTTAATATGGAGAAATATCATTATCATTTATATATGAAACATGACCATGCATACCTTTATTGGGGTGGTGAATGGAGAGAACACTGATATTTTGAAGTCTTTAATTCATGTTGTTGTGAAAGGTATAATTTGGATGGAAGAGAAACTTTATATCCTTGATTAAATGACCATGATATTTGTGGATTATATTGACTTGTGGTTTGTTAAGAGATATGTAAACTTTGAAAAAGATAATAAAAAGTCATTTTTCATTAAGCAATTCTAAGTTATACATATGTGAAAAATCTCGGTGATAAAGAGGACTTGGATAACATCTATAACTTTATTTTAAAGATGATTATATTTACTTGAGTATAAAGGAAACATTATGTTGTACCAATGCATTAAGTGACTCTATTTCTTCTCGTTCTACAACAATCCAATCATAGTCAATGACATATTAGTGGGTAAAATGAAATTATAAGGGTTTCTAAAGAATTTTTTTAGGGATACTTGTGGTTTTTAAGGTAACCTTAAACTTCTCTTCATTAATACTAAATGAACTTTACTTATAAATGAATTAGGAGAATCGATTGGAGACAACTAAAATTATTTCCTTGGTTTGACTTTATAAAGAATATAAATGTATGTGATTGATTAAATAAATAATAAAAACTAGCAGTTTTACCTCTTGTTATGAAGTTGATTTCCACTAGATGTTACACTTCTTTCTAAGGAAGCTTATCAACTTGGAAATAGATTTTCACCATCTTAAATTATAGGTTTTAGAACGATAAAAATAAATATGTTGTATTCATTTTCAATCAAAAGTATGACACAAGATAACATATTTGACTTAGTAAACAACACTAGATATAGTTGGGATTGCTAATAGAATTATGGGATTATTAGATTTATCAAACCTTAGTTTATTAGGTATAGTATTTATAGCAAAAGATTTAAAAAGAGATAACCATGTGGGATCAATTGAATGCATTTTTTTCTTACTTTCTCTTTACATAACCCAAATGTTAAGCCTAAGTAGATGTTGTACAACATAAGGAAAAAAAATGTGGAGATAGTTTTGAAGTGAAAAGAGAGATTCAATAAAGATACAGGATGATTTTACGAGGATATAAAGGGATTAATTATTACATTTTAATTCTTTGATAAATAAAAATGATGTAAATCCCCACCAAAAATTCTTTTGCCAATCAATTAAAGCTTTCCCATAAGACTCTCAAGCTCAAGCATTTACTTTTCTAGTGCTAAAAAAAGGTCAAAATAGTTAAATAGGATAGGACCTTACCATTAGATAAATAACCATAGAAACTATGAAAGGTCTAACCCAAATTGATCAGAGGTGGTCCCTTCATGATATTTTGCCAAAAATACTACATACTTGTTTCATATATTTACTCACTTTAAATTGAGTATTTGTTTCCTTTATTTCTTTTGCTATGATTGGAAATCTTATACCCTTATGACCTTTAAGATTAAATTTTCATATTAGATAGGTTTAAATATTCATATGATGAGTTCCAAAAGAGTTGATATAACTTAAATGGACCTAGTGAGACTATAAGAATAATGAATTGTGCAAACTTGACAAGGATAAAGAAGATGATGAATTTATATGACTTTAATTTTAAACATCTAAATAAGATAGGAAAGTAAATGAGACTGGGCTTATTCATTTTCAAGATCAAATATAATGCACCATTTAAGACCAAATATTATCAAAGAGGGAAAAGTAAAGAAAGCATTTATAGGACTCATGAGTGACTGCTACGTATTACATGGATATTTTAGGATAATTTTAATATTTACTTCCTAAAACTCAATCAAAAGTGGACTCTATCTATATTTAGAAAAAATATAGTAACTTGAAATTAAATGATGAATCTATTTAGAAGTAATCATTTAAGATTAATTTCAAACTACCAAACTAAACTTAATAAAAATGTCAATAGGATGTTTGTAACATAGCTTACTTTATCTATTTAGAAATTATAATGGGTTTATCCCATAGTGGTATCCATTAACAAGGATAAAAGGTCGAGAATATTTATCAACTAATAAAACTTGGAATGATGATATTTTTATAGATATCTTCTCAACATATTGAAATTCACAAAATTTTTCATAAACAAAAAAAATCAATCCATCCACTCAAATCTTATACAAAAAGTGTAAAAAATGATGTAAGAGAAATACATAGTGGGCACCCATAAGTACCATAAATAATCACCATATTATCTATAGACAAGAATTGCAACACTTCAATTGTTAAATGATGAACTGATGGGGGTATTTATGCCAATACCAAAAACCTAACTTAAATTAGTAAGTTTTAGGAACCTTCTAGTTAAAATAAGCACATCCACATAAATATGGCAATAAAAGTAATAATTCATGAAAGAAAAAATATTGCAATACAAAATGGAAACGTAAAAATATAGATTAATCTCACAAAGTCACAATACAAAATCAATGGCCTCTTTGGGGGAATGAAAAAAAATAATGCCCCGATAAGCAAATTTCAGAAAAATAGTAATTAAAGAATCAAAGGAAAAACAAAGAAGAAGAACACATTATACAAGAATTTATCCTAGGAAACCCTTTCGAGAAAATCCCTAGAAAGAATATTTCCTTATTGTATAAACTTGACCATCTTCAATACAATAATATCCTTTCACTTACTTTTCGCTTGCGATTACATTTCTTTCAAATTCATTACCAAACCCTCATGCAAGTGTTGCTTTATATACCAACAACACAATAAGGGGTTTTACAATACCATGGGCACAAAATCATGGGCCAACATTACATTAACCCAAAAACACCCATATGGGTTTAAAAATACATTAAACCCCCAAAAAATCTCTAGGGGCTAACGCCCTCGTACCCTTGCTCAGGGCCCGACCCAACCTCGAACCCTAAAGAGGAAATATTTACAGAGTATAAAGTCCTTTCAGATTTAAACCCTCCTAAATAACATGGAAAATATTCAACATAATTTTAATATTCTCCCACTTGTTGAATACATTACATAGGGACTAATATCTGCCATTATCAACTATCAAGAGCAACCATGCCCATAGATCTTCTACACCAAGAAAATTTTTGAGCAGGTTCAACCATTTTTAACGAATCAACAATATTCTTCTTTGTATCAAATTTATCTAATATCACTTGGTTATCTTCAACGATATCTTTGACAAAATGGTACTTGATATCAATATGTTTTGACCGATCATGAAAACCATGATTGTTTGCCAAAAATATTGCACTTTGATTGTCACTGTCAATTATCACAGCCTTCTGCTTTTGCAAACTATTGAACACAACCTTTGTAGCCACACTACTTATTTACAAGCATGATTTGTTGCAATGTACTCTACTTCTGTAGTGGATAAAGCAACAATTGATTGATTTTTACTCATCCAACTTACTGCCCCTCCAAACAACTTGAACACATAAGCACTCGTGGATCTTCTCTTGTCAATATCTCCAGCCCATTCAACATCCACAAACCCTTGTAGATTTACAACATCATTATCTCCAAATTTTCCTTTATAATAAATAGCATAATTTGCAGTTCCATGCAAGTATCTTAAGATCCTCTTCAAATCAGTCCAATGTTCCTTTCCTAGATTGGACATATATTTGCTAACTACTCCCACTACATGTGCAATATCAGGTCTAGTATAGACCATTGCATACATCAAACTACCCACAATACTAGCATAAGGAACATGATGTATTTCTTCAATTTCCTCATCTGTTTTAGGATATTGTTCAACAGATGTCTTTTGACCAACCGTATATGGAGTACATATTGGTTTACAATCATGCATCCTAAACCTCTGTAGTATCAAATCAATATATTTTCTTTGATTTAACCATAACTTTCTATTTGCATGATGTCTTATTATTTCCATACCCAAAATAAATTTTGCAGCACCCAAATCTTTCATGTTAAATTCAGAATATAATTGGGATTTTAGTAACTTTATCATCTCCTTATTGTTACCAATTAACATGTCATTCACATACAATACAATGATAACAAAATTTTTACCTTCCTTTTTGAAATATACACATGGATCTACTTTACTTTTTCCAATACCAAGTGTCAAAATAAACCTGTCAAATTTTTGGTTCCACATCCTTGGAGATTGCTTCAACCCGTAAAGAGACTTCTTCATCTTGCATACCAAGTCCTCCTTACCTTTTACCCTGAAGCATTCTGGTTGTGACATATATATGTCTTCATCAAGTTCACCATGTAGAAAAGTTGTCTTTACATCCGTTTGTTCTATTTCAAAATCAAAAGTAGTACAAATATCCAACATAACTCTAATTGATGTTAGTTTAGCCATAGGATAAAAAATATCACCAAATTCAATTCCTCAACTTGAGAAAATCCTTTTGCTACCAGGAAATATTTGTACTTCTCCAACTTTTCTTCTACATTGTACTTCTTGAATAACCACTTACAACCAACAAGTTTTTTGCCAAGGGGTAATTTCACCAAGTCCCATGTCTTATTTTTATTTAGATACTCCATGTATTCTTCCATAGCCATTTTCCAAGAATTATTCTCACTTGATTGAAGGCCTCCTTTACAATATTGGGTTCTTCATCAGTAACTAATAAATTAAATGCAGAACAAAAATTTGAAGGGCTATACCTTTCTAGGAGTCTTCTCACCCAATTTGATCTCCTCAAAATTGGAGTTCCATGTTTTGCATCTTCATCTTCATCCTCACCTTCTTCCTCTAAATATTCATCTTTATACTCTCTTTGTAGTTCAGGTTTTTCCTCCTATTCTAATTTTACCTTAACTATTTTTGGTTATTTTCTTGGTTGCATTTCCTATTTTGGAATCCCTTTTGTTTCTCTAAATATCACATTACAACTGTAAGTAATATTTTGTATTTTTGGATCCCATAACTTATATCCTTTCACACCAGTACTATAACCTAGAAATATGTATTTCTTAGATTTATAGTCTAGCTTAGTCCTTTTCTCTTTTGGGACATACATATAAGCTTCACAACCAAAAACTCTTATATGACTAAGAGAGGGTTTCTTACCAGTCCACACTTCATGTGGAGTTTTATCCACCAAAGTTGAGGTAGGAGATCTATTAATGAGGTAGCAAGTAGTTAACACGGCTTCTGCCCAAAATTTATTTTCTAACCCTACACTGCTTAGCATGCTTCTGGTCTTATCCATCAATGTTATGTTCATACATTATGCAACTCCATTCTTTTGTGGAGTATATGAAGTTGTTATGTACCTTTCTATTCCATAGTCCTTGTAAAACTGTTCAAATTCATTAGAGCAATAATCACCGCCATTATCACTTCTCAAAACCTTTATCTGTTTCTCTATTTGATTTTCAACAAGAGACTTGAACTCTTTAAATTTATTGAAAACATCATATATGTATCGTAAAAAGTATACCCAGGTCTTCCTTGAGAAATCATCTATAAATGTAACAAAATATATGGATTTACCTAATGATGGTACTTTTGTAGGTCAAAACACATCACTCTGAACTAGATGCAAAATTCCTTCAAATATTGTAGCACAACTAGGAAACTTAACTCTAGTTTGTTTTCCAAAAACATAGTGCTCACAAAAATTAAAATTTAATGGGCAATTATTCCTTCAACCGTACCTTTCATTTTTATTTGAAGACCTTTATCACCAGTGTACCCCATGCATTGATGCCACAACATTGTCTTCACTTCAAGAATACTTGGATATTCTTCTATCATATTAATTTTCTATACAACTGAAGAGTTATTGCAATAAATACTTACAGTGCTAGCCTCAAGTTTGAACAAAGTTCCTATACAAATCCCCCTTGTCAACACTAATTATCCATGAACCATCTTGCAGCTATCCTTATTGAATTCCACTGTCACACCTACATCATTCATCTTACTAATAACTATCAAATTCCTTGCCAAACCTAAAATATGCAGCACACCAAGAAGGATTTTAACTCTTCCATATTTTAACCTTAATTTGGCTCTTCCTTGACCTATTATTTTTTGTGTCGAATTGTCTCCCAAGAAGACTTCACCTCTATTTATCTTTTCATATTCACAAAACCCCTCCCTATGAGGATTCAGATGAAAAGAATCACCTGAGTCAATCAACCATGAGTTATGGTGTTCACTTGAGCGTGCTGCAGCTACGAATAGGTCCCCTAAATCTTTATTTGTGGTATTCATTTCTACAAACGTTCCTTCATCAGCATTTTTAGATCTACAGTATCTTTTATAATGCCTTGTTTTACCACACTTCCAGCATTTCCTTTTTTCAGGAACAACATATTTTTCCCTAGATTTTGATTTTCTTTATCTTGATTTCTTTTCGCTTCTTTATTGAGAACGATATCTCACAACCAAGGCATCATTCTGATGATAATCCTCAAAATATTTTTATCTCATTTACTCAAATAGCAATGATCCTATTATATCTTCTACTTTGAATATAAAATTAGTATTTGATATAGCTATAACTAGGTTATCCCAGGAGTCAGTTAATGAACAATGTAAAGTAATACATTTTTCCTCTTCATCCATTTTTACATCTACAAAGTTTAATTGAATTACCACAGTTTTAAAATCATTTAGATGTTCAGACATAGAGTCACCATCATTCATCCAAAGAGAATATAGCTTCTTTCAAAGAAAGAGTTTATTTACCAGCGACTTTGTCTGATATAGTGCTCCCAACTTTTTCCATAACAACTTTGTTGTGGCCTCTGTTGATACATTCAACAATAATAAATTAGATAAGCACAATTTGATAGAGCTCCTTACCTTCCTATCGATATTTAACCATTACTCATTTGTCATTCATTTTCGTTTTACTCCCAAGACTACGATCCACTAATCTTTATCCACCAACAAATCCTCCATCTTGAGTTTCCATAACTCAAAATTCTATCCATTAATTTTTTTGATCTCTACCCATGTGCTTCCCATCATTTTTCCTTCACCTAGATTCTTTCGCACACTACTCCCACTCAAGAATCAATTTATCCCAAGTTTGAAACCCTTATTCCTCGAACAAAGTTAAAACCTAGCTCTAATACCAAATGAAGAGAAATAATACCTTGATAAACAAATTTCAAAAAAATAGTAATTTTAGAATCAAAGGAAAAATAGAGAAGAATAACACATTACACAAGAATTTATCTTGGGAAACCCTTTCAGGAAAATCCCCAGCAAGAATATTTTCTTATTGTAAACTTGAGCGTCTTCAATACAATAATATCCTTTCGCTTGCAATTACATTTCTTGCCAATTCATTATAAAACCCTGATGCAATTGTTACTTTATATACCAAAAACACAAGAAGAGGTTTTACAATACCATGGGCACAAAACCATGTGTCGATATTAAATTAACCCAAAACATCCATATGGATTAAAAATAGATTAAACCCCAAAAAACATTCCCCAAGGACTAACACCCTCAGACCCCCAAACAATATTTTTTACCTCCATACCCCTGCTTGGGACCTAGCCTGGCCCAAACCCTGACAAGGAAATGTTTACATAGTGTAAAGTTCTTTTATATTTAACCCCTCCATAATAACATGGAAAATATTCAACATAATTCCAACAGGGGAAACCTCCTAACAAAACTTTGATTCAATATGCAAAAAGATACATCCATCTATGCCCCTCACATTTTTAAAGACTCTTCATAACCCTAAACCTAATGCTCAAGGGTTGGCTTACATGCAAAATGCCACCTGAGCTAGAATCTTCTACCAAACAAAATAGTTACATTCTTTATAACAGTTACATTAAATGGTGCCACTTGTCTAGGTGCCTCTAGTGCCACAAACTATTACAAAACATTACATAATATCATTAGGATGGGGTCCCCACGTTAGAAAGGGGGTTATTACATAATAGTGTTAGGATGGGGTCCTAACATGCCCTTCCCCTTCAAAAAGCTTTGTCCTCAAAGCTAAAGATGAGGAAATTAGTTGTTGGAGGGACTCCCATGTGGCATCTTCAGGTTGTAATCCTTACCATTGAACAAGAACATCAATGATGACACGGTGGCGAAGGGTGCATGATCTCCTATCCAAAATTCGTTCAAGCTCGAGAATGATGGATCCTTCTTCATCCAACTCTGGTAATGTGGATTGTACCTGTACCTTGTTGCCAACAACCTTCTTCAGGGAGGAGACATGAAAGATTGGATGGATCCTGGAAGTGGCTGGAAGGGCCAATTTGTAGGTTGTTGAACCGATCTATTGTAACACCTGGTAGGGACCATAGTATTTGGCTGCAAGTTTTTGGCATCCATGGAGCTGGAGAGATGACTATTTGTAGGGCTGCAGGTAGAGAAAAACCATGTCCTCCACTTTGAAGTTGTGCTCAAAATGGTGTTGATCAGCTTGTTGATGCATACGATTCTGGGCTAATTCAAGATTTACCTTAAGTTGTTGGAGGATGGCAGCATGTTGGCTGAGAGTGGAATCGACAACTTGAACCTTGGAGCTTCTTGGAATGTAGGAGGAGGGTGTTGGTGGAGGAAGACCATATATTGCTTCAAATGGGGTAACCTTGGTAGTGGTATGATATGAAGTATTATACCACCATTCAGCCAGAGGGAGCCATTTAGCCCATTGTGTAGGATGTTCTGATGCAAAGCAATGGAGGTATGTTTCCAAGCACTTGTTAACAATTTTAGTTTGGCCATCAATCTGAGGGTGATAGGCCAAACTCATTTTGAGTTGAGTGCCCTGCAACTTAAATAGTTCCTACCAAAAGTGACTGGTAAAAGTAGGGTCCCTATCTGACACAATAGATTTGGGCATTCCATGAAGGCGAAAGATGGAGTCTAAAAATATTTGGGCAACTATAGAGGTTGTGTAGGGATGGGATAAGGAACAAAAATGAGCATACTTTGTGAGATGATCCACTACCACTAGAATAACTGATTTTCCTCCTAATTTGGGTAACCCTTCAATGAAATCCATAGAAATATCTGCCCACACTTGTTCTAGAATTGGCAAGGGTTGAAGGGTTCTAGGGGAACACATAGTTTCACCTTTCATTCTTTGGCACCTATCACATTCTACCACAAAATTTTGAATATCCCTTTTCATTCCCTTCCAAAAGAAAGTATGCTTGGTCCTTTCATAGGTTTTTAGAAACTCGAGAATATCCAACCATTGGTGATGCATGCATTTCCTACAAGATGAGTTCTCGCATTTGTGAATTTTGGGGAATGACAAGTCGGTCATGATATCTCAAGTCTTGACCATCCCAAATGTATCCAGGGCATGAGTTGGGCTCTACTTGGAGTTTGTTGATCAAAGTTTGCAAACTAGAATCCTTGGTCATTTCTTCTCTGAGATGATTGATCCATTGAGGAAGTGGTGTAGATATAGCATTTAACATTCCTTGATCTTCATATTATCAAGATAGTGCATCGACCACTACATTCTCCTTTCCTTTTTTATAGGTGATTTCATAATCATAGCCCAACAATTTAGATACCCATCTTTGTTGTTTAGGTGTGGCTACCCTTTGTTCCAAGAAGTACTTAAGACTTTGATGGTCGATTTTGATTGAAAAGTGACGCCCAATGAGATATGGCCTCCAATGATTAACAACATGTAAAATGGCTAGCATCTCCTTTTCATAAGTAGATTTGCCCAAATTCTAGCTTGAAAGTGCTCTACTAGTGAAGGCCAATGGTCTTCCTTCTTGCATCAAAACTACCCCAATTCCATTGCCAGAAGCATCACTTTCAATTACAAAAGGTTTAGAAAAATCAGGCATTGCTAACACTAGGGTGGTTGTCATAGCTTGCTTTAATTCCTTGAAAGCTTTCTCTATTGGTTCTGACCAAATAAAGGAATTCTTTCTCAACATGGTTGTTAAAGGAGCCGTTATCTTTCCATAATTCTGCACAAATTTATGGTAATATCCAGTGAGTCCCAAAAATCCTCGAAGTCCCTTTAGGGTTTGAGGCTTTGGCCATTCTTGAACAACCTAAATATTTTTAGGATCTACTTTAACTCCTTTGGTGACAATGTGACCCAAATATTCTACTTCTTGCAACCCAAAAGAACACTTTGACCTCTTGGCATAAAGTTGATTCTCAGACAAAAGTTGTAGGGTCTGATCCAAATGTTGGAGATGCTCCTCCCAAGAGTGACTATAAATCAAAATATCATCAAAGAAGACTAGAATAAATTTGTGAAGGAAGGGCCAAAAAATGGAGTTCATCAAACTCTGAAAAGTGGAAGGTGCATTGGTCAAACCAAATGGCATAACCAAGAATTCATAGTGCCCTTCATGAGTCCTAAAAGTAATTTTAGGAATGTCATCATCCTTGATTCGAATCTGATGGTATCCCGACCACAAATCCAATTTTGAGAAATATTGGGCACCATGCAACTCATCTAACAACTCATCAATTACTAGAATGGGAAATTTATCTTTAATAGTTATTTTATTGAGTTCTCTAAAATCCACACACAAATGCCAAGACCCATCCTTTTTTTGTACCAACAACACTAGAGAAGAATAGGGACTAATGTTAGGGTGAATAACCCCTACAACAAGAAGTTCTTACACCATATTCTCAATTTTTTATTTCTAAGACATATGGATACCTATAAGGGTGAACATTTGGAGGAAGACTACCTAGAATAAGTTGAATTGCATGGTCATGAGTATGATGAGGGGGTAGTCCTTTGGGTTCCTCAAAGACTATGGCATATTTTTGCAATAAAAGTTGTAATTCCTCCTGATGGTCCTTGTCCCCATCATCTGGAGCTTGTATAGAAAATAGTTGGGCCACAACTCCATGGGATGAATTTTTCAATAGTTTCTCCATCCTATGAGATGAAACAAGTTGAGTAGCCCCAACCTTCATGCCCCGTAAGGTGTACTCGGTTCCTTATTAGCTGAATTTCATCCATAGCTCAAAAAAATCCCATAATACTAGGCCCAACATCCTCAGCCACTGTGCTCCCAAAACAACATCACACCCACCTAGGGGTAAGGCAAACATATCCACCTTAAGATTATATTCCCCTATTTGTATCTTGACATTTTGACACTTTCCTTTACAAGGAAAAGTTCCTCCATTGGCAATCATGACTTCAAAGGAGTTACAAGTATTAATATAACAATTCCCCTATTTTGCCACCCTTGGGTCAATAAAGTTATGTGTGCTCCCAGAGTCAATAAGAATTATTACTCATTGTCCTTTGAAGTGTCCTATCACCTTCATGGTTTGGGGAGTTGATATACTTGCTAAGGCATGCACTAAAATTTTTGGTTGGGATTCTTTTAGGGCTTCTAGTTGTTCTATGTGTTCCTCTTCCTGATGATCCTCTTCCACCTCTAAATATTTTATGGTTGTTGTCTCATCCACATCAAGCAAATACAATTTTTGGTGCACACATTTATGTCCTAGGGAATACTTCTCATCATAATTATAACATAGCCCTTGGGCTCTTCTAGCGTCCATCTCTTCTCATGTCAAATTTTTGATGGTAGGAGATTTGTTGGGAGGATTTGATGTTGGCTTGGATGAAAAAGGTGGTCGAGATGGAGAGAATTTGGAGGTGCATCCTTGAGCCTTAAATTTTTCTTCTACCAATCTAGCCAATGCTATTGCCTGCTGTAATGTTTGTGGCCTTAACATTTTAACTTCAGCTTTAATGTCATCCTTCAAACCACTCACAAAACAACTTTGGAAGAATTTAAGACTCAAGCCAATGGTATGATTGGCCAATTTTTCAAATTGAGCTTGATAGTCTCGAATAGTTGAAGTTTGTTTGAGTTTAGAAAGGGCTCTTATAAAATCTTCATACTCACTAGGACCAAATCGAGTGAGTAGTTGTTGCTCAAATTCAAGCCAAGTAAGCTCGATGTTTGCTTTTTTGAGCCATTAAAACCATTGTAGGGCATCTGATTCAAGATTGAAAGAGGTAATTGTGAGATGCATATTGAGGAACATTATGAAGACTAAAATATTGTTATGCTTGACACAACCATCCCTCTAGATCCTTTCCATCAAACTTTGGAAAGTCTAATTTGGGCAATTTAAATCCATTATTATTGTGGGCTTCCCATTCTTGATTGTTGGGTCCTTCACCCTTATGGTCATAAGAACCAAATCGACCATATGTGTGGGTGTTACTAGTTAAACGACCTTCCAAGTCTATAATTTTTCCATTTAATTCCTCCTTCATCTCCTTCTATTCCCTTATCACATAGGCCAAGGAGTCATGTAAAGATTTGAGTTCATCCCTTAACTAATTTAAACCATCCCTTAACTGACCTCCCAAATGCTCCCCCCATGAAGTTACTTGAGCAACAATTTTTTGATCCATTTCTTGTGCCTTTTGTTGTTCCCTAGTGCCTGTAGCCATACTCTATGATTTTTGACCTTCTAAGGATACTTACTAAAAATAGGAATACTATTTTGATAGTTACTATTTTTAGTAATGATCCCAAAAAGTGTTTGGGTGCTATATATCAAAATAATCACCTTAAAAAGACGTTCAAAATGGGCTAGGTCTCTAAATGATGTTTTGTGGCACCCCAAACTTTTTTTTAAGGGAGTGTTGTCTTCAAGTGTCATCTATTTTTCTCCTAGAGTCTTGGTTCACTCAAAAAATTGACTTTTATCCGAAAACCCCTTAGCAAGCACCCTATAATGTTCATTACTGACAACTATTATATCTAACTATATAACTCATTATTTCTAATGACTATCTTGGAAGACTCTATTACTGATAATTGCCCTAACTGTTATGATTCCAAACTATAACTAACAACTACATGGTCAGACTCTGTCTTGACTATTATTGACTATGGCCTTGGCTGAAATGATACTTGACTATTATTGACAACCCTGTCTTGATTATTACTTTCACCATAATTTCTTTCGTTTATTTTAGTATAGTCAATTCTGTGATAGTGTAGTCTCTTCAGTATGCTCAATTTCTGTGGTAGGGTTTTTGGGTTCAAGTTTAACATTCAATAGAAATAGGGTACTCTAGGCCAAGGTGTATGCATTATCCATAGCCCTCTATTATACCATAACGACGAACGATAATGCTTAGACCAATATTTTAGGCCACTACTCAAGGAGGATTCCACGCATACCCTTGAGCGCACTACCCACCTCTCTGACAATACAGGAGGGTGATCTTCTCGAGTGTTGTGCTTGGTGCACTATGGATAGATACATGATCGAAAAGCTTCCTAGGGCTAAAGGTTTCTCCTAATCCTAGGGGGTCTCTCAATATACCCGAAGATACATGGGAGCTCAAGTTCATATACAGGTGTTGTCTGAGGCCTGGGTATTGGAGTCTGATCGCCCCTCACTTCACTAGACACTTTATAGGCAATCTAGCTTAGCCAATAACAATAGCTCCTCCATGATATTTTAAAACCCCCGACATAGGGTTTCTAACCTATTAAACTAAAACAAAGAAAAAAATGGCTTAAAATTTTTTTAATAGGATAATAAGCAAAAAAATGAAAACACGAAAAATTTATACCTAACAAGTCAAAATGGTAGGGTAGGAATTGTTGCAATCGCAGTGGAACACGACCCTGGAAAGTGCTCTGATACCACTTGTTAGGAACCTTCTAATTAAAATAAGCACATCCACATAAATATTGCAATAAAAGTAGTAATTCATGAAAGAACAAAATATTGCAATACAAAATGGAAATGCAAAAATATATATTAATCTCACAAAATCACAATACAAAATCATTGGCCTCTTCGAGGGGGCAACCTCCTAAACAAAACTTTGATTCAATATGCAAAAAGATACATCCATCTATGCCCCTTACATTTTTAAAGACTCTTCATAACCCTAAACCTAATGCTCAAGGGTTGGCTTACATGCAAAATGCCACCCAAGCTAGAATCTTCTACCAAACAAAATAATTACATTCTTTATAACAGTTACATTAAATGGCGCCACTTGTCTAGGCGCCTCTAGTGCCACAAACTATTACAAAACATTACATAATATCATTAGGATGGGGTCCCCACATTAGAAAGGGGGTTATTACATAATAGTGTTAGGATGGGGTCCTAACAATAAGTTTCACCAAAGTTGACTTAACAAAAGGGCTTTAGGGTAATTACAAGTTATAAGATGGGTTTAACCTTGAAAAGGTTAATCGTGACCCATAGGGATTACATAATAAAATATTACAATAAATGAAATACATTATACAATGAATTCCCTTAGGCCTATCCAATATTACATCATAAAATATCAACCTTGGCTATGAATTAGATTACACTTTCAACACCCAATCATAATATGGATTGAGGTGTCAAGGAGAGAAGAAATTAGTGGCAATAATATCTCCCCCATAATGGATGCTCTAGTAGGCCTTTGCACTTGAGATAGACTTTTTTGAATCCCCCCATCTGAAATATATTACAACAATTCTTTTTGCACAAGTCTCCTTAGGCTAGACCATAGCCGTCACTGCCACTATTAGATACTCCCTCATACATCCAAAAATTACTTTCACTAATACATCAAATAAAGAAGAGAAATCAAGAAAACCACCACCTATGAAGATCAACTACTTCAATCTTCCATTGTCATATAAGGTGTGACTTGAAGGCATGGTCTTTTCTTTTACAACATACAGTGCCTTGTTTGAAGACTTCCACTTGCTCTTGGACCAACAAATTTCCATCACCAAAAGATGTGCATGAACTTGCTTAAAATAAGAGCTATAACAAGCTTACAAGAGTACCTAGTTAATATGAATGATTATATCGCCATGAATAAACTGGATCAAATACCCAAAGGAGGAATAGGGATTGATTAAAGCACGTTCTGAATCCTTTTCTTATAACCCTCCAACAGACTCAAAACTTATTGCAACTATCACAAATCCAAATGTATCTCCTAAAAAATTAGGTCAAATATTGTAATTGCATAGAATATGATAAATCTACCCTTTCAAAATAGGACAGTGGGGATTAAGGACTATTCTACACAATTCATCCCCTAATATTAGAACTAGTCAATGAACTAATATCATTAATGTGTAGAGCTCAAAAAATCATATAATTTTTTTTTAATAGGGATCAAAATGCTTCCATATGCAAAAATTATGCCCTTCAAAATTTTTCTAAAGTAGCCCTAAAAAGTAAAAATATTAAAGCCTCAAATCTTAGGAAGACAATGTCCAAATGCACCCCACCATGTGTCACATATTCATTCATTGGTTTTTGACACAATCATCACTACCTGGATGCCACCAAGTTGTCTTGTCGAGGATTACAATAATTGTCCTATCCTAATAAGTCGAAGACATATATAGTTAAAAATAGATTTATGTGGCACACAAGGGTACCATAGCCACCATGTTGAAAAGGGACTAATCTTTTTCTTTGAGACTTCCATAAGGCCAGATTCAAATCTAGGTTGCCTAGGAGGTAAGCCACTCGTGCTAACCACCATGGCAGTCTTTGCTTTGAGCAAAGAATGGCATTTCACCTCTCTGAAACAATATCTCTGCTACCAATAAAAATAAAATTATACCATAGGGATTTGAATGCATGCCCTCTTATTTCCAAGAACCATCTATCGGCTAGAGAAGACAATTTGACTATTGTGCTAAGGTTGACAACACCTTTAAGAAGTTTATTTATTGAGCCAAGTTAGACTACAAAAATGAGTGAGCATGTGATTTAAACATGACGCCTCCTTGTAAGTAATCCACAAACACATATCAACTGGCAAATCAACCATCCTCGTCGATAGGTTGAAGAGATAACAAGAGAATTTTTAATTGGATTTTTGTTTTCCAAAAAATATATATATTATTTCCCAATTCGAACTTACAACCTCTTTTCTCCTATGCCTTAGTGCACACCATGCTAATTGGGATAGCACCTTCTATGAACAGAATCAAGCATACTCGAGAATTATTATTTCCCTTGCAAAGCAATGCAAAAACAACAAAAGCAAGGTACGTGCATAAAAATTCAAATATTTGAATTCAAAAACTAACATCAATACTCGTTTTTAAACATTGTAGCATTTATGAAAGGAAGGATACTAGTGCATAGAAAAATCCAACCAATCAAACCTTTCAAAATAATGAAGAGATGAATCCTCCAAAAAAATGAATCATGAATGAGAAAGCATGGAAGAAAAAACCTTCTTTATTTCTTATGTCAAAAAACACTTATGAATAAGAGTTTGCCCTAAAACTCAAAAGAGGAATTGGAGGCTCCAAGTGAAGTTTTTGTGTGACCAAGCAATGTTGCTTCATACTTGCTCTGATACCATGTTAGATTTCACAATAGTTTCCATAAAAGAACAAAAGCAAACTATCCACTCAAATATTATACAAAAACCATAAAAAAGGAAGAAAGAGAAAGATATAGTGTGCACCTATAGACACCATAAATGATCATTATATTATATGTAGATAAGAATCACAACACTCCAATTATTAAATGGAGTGAGGAAGGTATCTATAACAATACAAAAATTTCAAATTACATCAATAAGTTTAACCTAAGCCGACAACAAGCTAATTACAAGTTATAAGGCAAGTTTAACCTTAACAAGGTTAATCGCATCCCATAGGGCTTACATAATAATATATTACAATTAATTAAATACATTGTTTAATGAACGCCTTTATGCCTATCAAATATTACATCATATAATGTTGGCCTTGGCCATGAATCAAATTACACTTTCAACACAACATCCTCTACTAGGCTGGTGTTAGGAGTTATAAATTAAGTGGTGTATAGCTTCATCGACAAGTTCTCTATATATCACCAAGTATAGGTTTAATAGTAAAATAAGGCAAAGATAATATTGATTATAAAATGAGGTTATTTTTTATATAATTTGGTGGAATTTGTTTTGAAGAATAAATTTTTTTATTTTTCTCTTACATAATCATGGAAGCCTCTATGGATTTCTTACAAGTATATTTAGTCAATGGATAGTATATAAAATTTTGATTTTGAAAGATCATGTCCAAGCATTATGGAAGGATTTTAAAAGATGTCAACTATCTAAATAGCATAAGATTTCCAATTATGTTATACTGCAAATTACATATTGTTTATATTTGTTGTAATCTATGGATTTCTTACAAGTATATTTAGTCAATGGATAGTATATAAAATTTTGAAAGACCATGTCCAAGCATTATGGAAGGTGTTTAAAAGATGTCAACTATCTAAATAGCATAAGATTCCCAATTATGTTATACTACAAATTACATATTGTTTATATTTGTTGTAATCTATGAATATCTTACAAGTATATTTAGTCAATGGATAGTATATAAAATTTTGAAAGACCATGTCCAAGCATTATTGAAGATGTCAACTATCTAAATAGCATAAGATTCTCAATTATGTTATACTACAAATTACATATTGTTTATATTTTTTGTAATCATTACATTTGACATGGTAATTATATTGTCCATTTTTCAATACAAATATGAGTTTAAGATATTAAATACTTCACATTAAAAATTAGTGCTACACAATCATGAATTAAAACATATTTACAATCGGAATACTAAAATTTTATTCTTGAGATTTATATTTATTATTAATGCTATAAATATATCAAAGAAAACACCAAAATAATTGTAATTGATGTTTGCCTTTCTATTGTAACATATGACAAATAAATATATGTTCTTTCTTACTAATATTGTGAACTTAAATCCATGAATTAAGAAGGTATTGTTCCTATAATCATAATATTTATACCCATTACAATGAACAAAGCTATAATCGTTGGAAACAAAAAATATATACTTTATAGACGTTGCTTTGAGTTGTATAAATATGAATAAAATTATAAGAATAGCATAGGTCTCATATTGCAAATGCTCAATTACTAAGCTTTGAAAATTAGGAATCCACTAACTAAATAACACTAGTCCTTGGTAACATATTGACCAATCACTAAAAATATTAGTCTTCAAACATCATAATTATTATCCTTATAAAACCTATATTAGGAGCATTCTAACAAGTCACCATTGGAGGCATTTGTAATAGATGTAAAAACCAAGTAAGCATTTATAATAACCCTATAGTAAGAATGAAACCTTGCTTGCTAAAATAATTAGATCCATGTTATATATCATTTTCCAATAACCTTATACACCCAACAAGAATCCATGCATTTTAATGAGAAGGATAAGATATCTTAGATTAAAATGCCAAGTACCTCCACTAATACTTCTTAGTATTGCATGATTTAGTAAGGCCTTGGACATATTTAAAATACATATCACAATCAAAGTTCTGCATAATATTTTATCATGTTCTAATCTAGTAGAAAATAATATTTCAATTAACTTAAACTAAGACAAAAGTATACATTTAAACACAAGTTTACTAAGCAATGTTTATATTTAAATAGGTCCATTATAATAGTTATAATTTATTAAAAACTTAATAGAAATATGAAAAACATTTTATGATGTGCAAGTAAGATGTTCAAATTTAATAAAATCCTCACTCTAAATTTCATTTTAATTATTTTGGTAATGCTTTAATAATTGCATATAAAAATCTTATATTTTATATAACTAAAAAAATTGATCCAAAATATTTAAGGAATGTTATGATCTTACAACCTTGAACTTATGATACACCTCTCAAGTGATAATATAACACTTTTAAGAAGATCTTCAATACTATTACATGACAATCTAAAATTTATAGGTAAATGATACAACGTATGATACATAAATACTAGTAGTTTTCAAGAGTAGATCCTATCATCTATGTGTTTTCTAAAAAGAGGGAAAAAATAGTGACTTTAATAGGTCATGGCCTTCAAGAATGGCACAATGCAATTTTTTATTCTGAATAAATTGACACAAATATGTTCTCTCATAGGTTATAACAATAATGCATAGGAATTTTTCTTTGAAATTATATGTATTCTTTTAAAATTATAACACAACCTTATGTCATTGTATTTTTAAAAAGTATATGAGAGCAATGTTTCCATAGATTATAGGTTACGTTTGGGTGATGGTAAATCCTTGCTTAAATTTTTTGTTTTAAAATAGAGCTTATAATATTTATACTATTAATTCCATATCCATTTAATACTCAATGAAGGGCATCTACGAAGTTAGGAAAACATTAATGGTTTAACATGTTACACCTTGTGATGATTTTACATACACATACACATATCAATCAATGTTGTTAGAACCTTATCCATTGTATTCCTCTTTGGTCAAGGGAGACAAGATATGATGTGAACTAGATGGACTATTGCTCGCCTTCATGCTTTTCATCTAAGATAATCATCAATCTTATATCAAAGCCAATAAATCGTTCTAGAAATTCAAAATGGAGTAATAAAATGGAGATTAAAAATCAAATGGCATTAGCTCAATTGGTTATATTCCTTAACTTAAGGAGAGCCAAGTTCAAATTTTTTCAAGCAATACATGCATAATTGTCAAACTATTACAATACCACTATGTGATCATGATGTACTACACGTGGGGTTGTTTCAATCCCACAACCAAATAAAAAATAAATAAAGATTAAAAGTAGGCACACGATTAGTGAAGAGGAAGGACAATAAGAATAAACTTAGAAGACACTAAATCAAAGCCCTTCTAATATGAAGAGAAGACAACAAAATTTTGAAGAGAATTGACAAGGGACGAAAACATGTAGTATAACGTGATATCCCGTTTCAATCCCATATAACTCATTGAAGAAAAAAAGTAGGACAATGCAAAAGCATGTTCCAAAAAAATGAGAATGAAAAATAAGGATTATAGATCCAAAAAGGATAAGAGAAACTAATGGAGAAAAATACAATGCTTATATGTATCCACTAAGGAAACAAAGTAAAATATGGATATGTAGAAATAGCACGTACAACTCATAAGACCGTTAAAATAAAAAGGAAGCAAAAACAACACAAAACATGATCTTGGTAACCTCATCAAAAAAATACAAAATCCTTCCAATAACCTCATCAATCCTTCTAAATATGGAGATAGATATAACATGAATTAAAATTATTATAAAAAAGATGCAAGGGAGTAAAAATCGAAACTAAATTTGGTTCTCAAAATAAAATGGATAGATGTTATCCAAAGAGAATACCCCTAATAAGAAGATATTAAGGTGATAAGCTAAATTGTCACATCGATCAAACACCTTAATAAATTTCTAAGGCGATAAACTAGACTATCACATCCATCAAATACCTATTTGCCATTAAGGCATATCCCACCTTACTCCAAAGATAATTCAAGGGTCCTACTCTCTCCTGGAAAGTTAATGCGATAAGATATTAAATTGGTTGATAAGAGGGAATTCAATTATTCAAAAAAATTAGTAAACATGGTAATAAAATCAGATATTGAAATAAAATCACATATTATTAGTGATAAGCTAGACTATCACATCCAACAAACACCTATTTACCATTAAGGCATATCCTAACTTACTCCAAAGATAATCCAAAGGCCCTACTCCCCTTGAAAGTTGTTCAATGCAATAAGATATTAAATGGGTTGACAAGCGGGAATTCAATTATTCAAAAAAAAAAAATAAAACATGGTAAAATCAGATATTAAGGTGATAAGCTAGACTATAGATCCATCAAACACCTATTTGCCACTAAGGCATATCTTACCTTGCTCCAAAAATAATTCAAGGGCCCTACTCCTTCCTTGAAAGTTGTTCAATAAAATAAGATATTAAATGGGTTGATGAGGAAATTCAATTATTCAAAAAATAAAAAATAAACATAGTAATAAAATCAGATATGAACAATACATAAAAAAATATCAACTAGAGTATCATAGTTATAATGATAGTTTCGTATATGAAATGTCATGTTTACAATACTTATCCAAGAATACATTGATGGGATTCCATTGATATTATCAATGTGGGTTAAAATGTCATGACAATGTAAATGGCTGAGTCAACGATATCGATGAGAAAGACGAAGCTACCCATCTCTTATAAGCATAGCAAACATAGCTATATATAAAGAAAATATCCCACCTTTCCTCTTTGTATATATTATGCAGGAGAGGCACCACAAATGAAGAATACATTATTTTGTATGTAAGATCCTTGAGGTTTAAAAATACAAACCACCAATGCAAATTAATATGATTTTATCTAAATTTTAAAAAAATTGCCAATTAGATTGAATGAAGTTCATACTGTCCATGAAGTGAACAAATGTATATTACATAATGTATGTCTTGACAAAACCTCTACTAAAACACATTACATATGCAACACTTGTTCCTCGATGAAGTTGAACATAATATAATTTAAAAAATAAATAAATTAAAATTAAAATTATCGCAATGCCATGCTTACAAATAGGGCAGTATAGAATTTTCAACTTAAAAAAAGTAACTAAAGACGCAAAGATGAATTGAACGTGTCACTTAAAAATGAGCCACAATTTCTATCTGGACTCGTTAACATTCAAGAAAAAGCTTTAATCTAGGCAAACAATTATATCTTTACACGATTTACAATTGAAAATTACTTTTGTTCATCTACAAAGAGGGATGTTGCACAATGATCTCCAATGATCTCCTTTTAACCAATGTCTGAAATATATGTATCACTATGCTTATTAATTAGGCTGATTCACGATTATTATTAAATTATAAATAATATAAGGTCCAACTCCTGAATTAAATGCATAATTCAGTCATCTAAATTCAAAAAAATTACTTCCTGCTCCATTTTAAATGGATTATTGGTAATTTAATTAATAAATAATATGTGCTTCATTTTAAATGGATTATTGGTAATTTAACAATAAATAATATGTGCTCCATTTTAAATAGATTATTGGTAATTTAATAATACATAATATGTTTGACTTGATGAACAAATAACCCACCGCCTAGCTTCATGTCCATATATCCTACATTATCACTTGATGCTCCTGTAGAAAGGCACACATGGATCTTCTCAAATAAAAATCCTGAGAACACTTGCAATCATCATTCAAATATGAATCTATACTCATTATATAGGTTCTTACTACCCATGATTATTTTTCCTTGAGCCACATACATGGATCTTTTCAAATAAAATAATTGAAAACAGTGGCAATCAACATTTAAATATGAATATATACTCATTATATAGGTGCTTCCCTCCCATAATTATTTTCCCTTAAACCACCTACTTAAGCTTAGCTTTCAGCCTTACGAAGGGTCATGGCTGGGATAGGAATGCTTAGCCCTAAGCATTGGTCGTAGGGATTTCTCACACTATCCAAAATCCAAAAAAAAATAAAAAACATCCTTTTTTATGGTAAATCGAGTCTTGCTACTGGCTAAGCCCAAGGTCACAGCTAAGTGAGAAAGTCTTATAGTGTAAGGAAGGTAGGGATCATAAAACGTAGGATCTCAAGTTACCATTAACTTTTGCAGAAATCATTTATCTAAAAGAGAACCTTTGTTCACAGTTTACCATTCATTATGTTATCATATAACTACGTCTTCAATTGCCCATTGCTGAGTCCTTGAACATGTAAGAATGAAAAGCCTCATTCTCGAACTCTCATCCACATTAATTCTTTTCTACTAATCTGCACATTCAGTCTTTATCAAATGTGTATGCCTTGAAGTGATATTAACATCACATTGAAAAATTAGTCTATTTCAAAGCAAGGAAACATAAAATTCAACCAAACGGAAAAAACTTGAGAAGGTGACAAAAACATTTCTAACACATCCCAAAAATGTATGATTTCCCAGAAGGATGTTGGAATAAGATAATTGAAGAAATATCTCTCTATAATTTAATTGCTTTTAAATGGCAAATATATATAATATCATGCTAACATACTGAGTTTCATATATGCAACTGCTCATTACAACTCTAAACATTTTCCTCGGCCATCCTTTTTCTTGACCCCTCAAGAACAGAAAATTTGTAGCTGAAATTACACTGAAAATTCCCAGCTAGAAGCAGCAGCCTAAATTACAGTATCTTCAAATTTGACAGACTTCTTACACTTAACAATTTTTCTCGGCCGACTCCCTTGTGTAAGCTATTCTCATTCGCACTGCAGAATCTTGTTAGCCATCTTCCAATGCTAAAATGGTACTCAACAAAATGAAAACTGATCAATTATTTTACATCGTTGACTATTTTCCTTTTCATCTTTTTTAAATATTGTCATCTTACAATGCAAAAATGATGATTGCAAAATGAAAATAGATCAATCCACTTGCATTGCATCTGTTTTAGCTTCCATCTTTAACAAATCTTCCTGTGATAGCAATGTCTTCTTGTCACCACTGCCTGCCTTGTCATAGGGTTGAGCCATCTTACGCAAAAACTAGCATTGTTTACATCAGAGGGAACTCATGTTAGATTATTCTTGAAAATAGAAAAAATATACCTACAAATTGCAAAATCAAAACTTCATATAACCTAAAAATCCAAAGGTACAACAATCTATCACAAACTGTAGAAAGATCTCTGCTACAAAGAATGTCAGTATAACAAGAACACGAAAATTAATGTATTCTAGATATTAAAATTAATGTATTCTAGAGAGAAAAAGCTTCACTTTAGGTGCCATGCCACCACAAAATTAACACATAAAAAAAGATCGCATGGCTACTCCAGTCCATTGACTTAGCTAAACCAGTAAAACCTTCTACAAATATATTTTCTGTGAGCTATTCCTTTATGAGGTTCATAGAAGCAATGGATTAGTTTAACATCTGTTCTTGCATAGGTTTCCGCAAGGTATTATGAGATGTTCAAGGTGAAGAAAAATGAATATGCACACCAAAACAGCTACTGGTGAGACGAAGGCCACATGTTGCGTCCCTTGCTCTGACACCTTCATAAACAGCCCCCGGAGGAGCATATATGAGGAAAGAGATAATATGCCTCTCAGATGGAGAACCTTCAGAACAGAAGGAAACTTCCTCCTGAATGTGCGGAGTATGTTTGAATCAACCTGGTGCTTCAATGGCGGTGCAGGAGGAGAGTCATTGCCCCCCAGTGGTCAGCCGTCATTGGGACCCGAAGCATAAATATCATTTGCTATGGCAAATCGTACAAACAATTTAATAGGAATATTACAGAATTCTTTTATTCTGCTAGTGTCATCGATCTTCAGCAACATTTGCTTGACTTCTAGCCATCTTTTGTACAAAATCCCAGTGTTATTTTTTGTGCCCTCTCTTCATATGACAATTTATTACAATGATATCTTATTTCTTGGGCTGCCTGAATTCTGATTTCTTTTGCCCTTGATGTTTGCTGCAAAAGCTGATTCAGTCCCAAAACAATTTTACCAGCTGGGACAATGTGCATTCTTTATGAAGCATATTAGTTGTTCCCAACCACCACCCGCCCCCTCCAAACCTCAAATAACAAAAATTAAAAATTTTAAAAATAAAATAAACTTCAAAAAAATTATGTTCTGACAACAAATTTAAAAATTCAATGAAATTTTCATTAGAAGAGTCTAAACAATTCAACATTATTGCAATGATACGTTCATTGACTAGTACTTTACCAATGCAGTGCAACCAATTACTGAGTTCTTCCAGCCTCAACAAATAATGAACCACCTAAAGTCCAACCATTTTGGTAGACAATAAGAAAATTTTCAAATAAAAAGCTCTATTTTTCTCTGAAATCTGATGTTTCTCTTTCAAACTTCTCCAGAGTTCTGCAACTGAATTGTACATTCCTAACCTCAGGAATCAAATCATTGACGTTCCTTAGGAGCAACAAAGCCTACTTGTGCTTCTTATTAAAATCCTTAAAATAGCAGCAGGCCTTTGTCTCTCCCTTGTTTTAAATTTGTTCTATGGGATTGAAATGGGTCCCACCCATATTACATCAAGGCCATTCCATGGCTCAAGAAAATGGTGGATGTGATACCCTTGTTAGAAATTTGGCCATATTTCACAGGGGTGCATGCCCGAGGCAATGGTGGCTTACCCCACCATCTTTATCCAGAAAAATTCACAGAACATGACAATTTGGAGAACTGTGAGCAATTGGAAAGAGTTGCAAATGCTTCTTAGTATTCCAACTCCTACAAAAAGACAAATGACTGATGATGCCGTAGCTCTGAATCTAGCTTACTGATCCTGTCACTACCACGAATGCTGTCGAGCTCTGTGAAGAAGAAGCCATCAACCAATACTTCTCAGACTACAGCTTGTAACACAACAATGGTTTTGTACATCAGTGAACTCCACTAAGATCTAGTAGGGTTTAAATTTGATTAGGATGTATGCTAGAGGTTGTCTTCAACTTGGTAAGGAAAAGGTAAGCAAGGTGGCTTATGCTATTTCATTGTATATCACACATATGAATGTATCTCTATCTCGATCTCGATATTTTTTTTTTCTTTTGACTTTCCGTGAGAATCCAGATATTCAAACCTTTTTCAACACTCGGAAGATTTTGATGGACATTTTTAAGTGGTCCCACGGTTTAACATCCTTTTAAGTTGTCTAGTAAAGGAAGAGTGTAGGGTAATTGACACCAGCTAAATTTAGACACCGATGAAATCAAAAGAAATTATTCATTTCTTTGCCAGAGTTTCAAGGTGAGAAGTGAAGAAGCTTGACTAAGTCCATGGTAATTGAAACTTTTAAAGTTCCAAAGGCCAGTGGCAACAAGTTACTCAAAACTTAAAAATGTTACAAATCCTAGTGGCAAATAAGTAGTGATTACCTAGCTCAACATGTTGAGCAAGGTGCAGCGACAGTATTGTCATTGTTGTCAACACACTCAGATGGACAGGTTGATGCAGTGGACAGTTGTTCGGAGGTTGTTCGGAGTATGTACAGTGATGTTCAATGCTTATGAGGATGTTTTTGATGTTCGGGTGAAGTTGTTACAGGTTGTTCGTGCAAATTTGCAAAAGTTGAAAAAATCGTCAGGAAGTTGTCAAAAAATTGCAAAAGTCATCACGGGCGCAGTTGGACAGGATGGATCAGTTTGGAACATGCCAGCATGTCAGGAAATAGTCCAGAACAGCGTTGGAGGTGTCAGCACAGTGTTTGGATTGATCGGTGACGTTTCGGTATCTTAGCGGATGATTTGGCAAGTGGTTGTACAGGCCAAAAAAGGGCAGTTTTGTCAGAAGCACTGCGAGCAAACCGAGAAGAATTTGATAGCGAAATTTGAACTGGAGGTGGTCATTATCTTCAAGAACATGTGTTCCAAATTTCCACCAAAACGGAGAAACGAGGCGAATGTTACAAGCGTTGCAAGACTGTCACAAAAATGCTCTTTTTGGAAAAAGTGTGTCAGCAGCAGTTTTCGTGGAGGTGGTACAGGTGAACCGTAAGGAGTTATGTAGCGATATTCGGACTGGATGTAGTCAGCATTGCAGATATTCTACGTTTCAAATTTTAGAGAAAACAGAGTTACGAGGTGAGAGTTATGATTGTTGCAAAAATGGTACAGGTCACTTTTATGTCAATTTGTTCCACTTGTGCAAAATCCTTCAGTTGGCCGTTTCGACCTTGCAGAGTCGCCAGAGTTTCGGTTTCAGTGTTGTTACACCTTCAAGGCATCAAATAGAGCATATTTCATTTTTGGTTTGAGGTGTCACGTGGCTCCAAAGTAAGAGAACGAGTAAGGTGTCAATTCTTTGCATGTGACGTGTTTGATGAAATGCCTTCTCAAAATAAAAAAAGGAAGTTATATTGTTTTAAGAAGCTTCATTAAAGAAAATATTTTTAAAATTGAAAAGGGAAAAAGAATGCAAGTGTGTGCTTTTTAAGTGACAAGGGATTTTATTGAAAAGTGGGGACTTTATTTTGTGAAGAGAGAAGTGTGTGTGGAGAAAAATAAAGAGTGAAAATCCATGATTTTTGGAGAGTGGTGAAAAATGTCACTTCAGTATTTTGGGCATAACTTTCTCATATGATATCCATTTTGGCTAAAATTTTGAGAGGAGTTCACAGACAAAGTGTTGCACAATACCCAGAAAGCGTTTAGCAATTGGTAGAACGAGCTAAGAGAACAATCATTTTTTTGTGAGAAGAGAAGATTCAAATTATGAGTAATGCAGAGAGGGATGTTATATTGGGTGAAATAGAAAGTTTTAGATTTTGAGCTTACAGACCATAGAGGGTTCTAGTTTCAGTGAAGACATTCATATATGTCATTTTATTATCAATATCAAAATCAAGTGGGTGCTTGGTAGAGGGGTTGGTGCTCCTTTCTGTTGGTGCAGATAAATCAGGGGTTGGTGCTCCTTCCAGTGGGTGTTGGTAAATTGATTGTAAATTTGGTGCTTTGCAAAGGCTGGATTTGGATGGGAGTCCAAACAGTCATTTTTGAGGATGTAGCCAAATCGGTGAACCTCGGTACATCTTGTGTTGTGTGATGTTCTCTTGTTATACTTGCTTTATTTGGTTTTATGTTTTCATTATTTTGGCTTTGAGTGTTGAAGATTTAAGTTTTAAAGAGCTACACTGATTCACCCCCCTCTCAGTGTCATTGTGAGACTAACAATTGGTATCAGAGCGAGGTTCCTAAATAGGCTTAACCGGCTAGGGTGATCTTGGAAGTGACACAATGGCAGGTGGTGAAGGCTTCTCATCAAACAAAGCACCATTGTTTGATGGAACTAATTACGCATTTTGGAGACTCAGGATGCAGACATATCTTTGTGCTTTGGGATACGACATTTGGGATTCAGTAGATAGTGGATACACAATACCCACCACTTCTCCAACCGATGTTGTCGATAAGAAACTATTTGAGAATGACTCAAAAGCAAAGAATGCTATCATGTGTGGATTAGTGGACAGTGAACTGGTAAAGATTATGGGTTGTAAAATGGCAAAGGAAATATGGGACAAACTGAAGAGCATTCATGAAGGAGACGTTAAGATCAAGGAGGCCAAGTTACAAACACATCGAGCTCAGTTCGAAGTATTAAAGATGAATGACGATGAGAATATAGAGGCATATATGTTGAGAGTTAATGAAGTCATTAATGCGATTAGAGGACTCGACGAGGAAATCAAAGATTCTATCATCATGAAAAAGGTATTAAGATCCCTTCCCCAAAGATTTGATTCTAAAGTTTCAGCTATAGAAGAAGCTAAAGATCTAAATTCTTTTAGTATGGATGAGATGCATGGTTCTTTGATTGCATATGAGATGAGAATAGGAAAATCTAAACCCACAGACAGAGAAGCTGCTTTTAAAGCCCATAAAAATATGAAAGCAAAACAAGAATCCGAGGAAGAAGAGACATCAGATGAAATGGAAGCAAACTTTGTTCAAAAACTAAAAAGGGGAAAAGGAAAATACAGAGGAAAGTTACCATTTAAATGTTTCAACTATGGAGGCATTGGGCATTTTGCAGCTAAATGTCCACTTAATGAGAAGAACAGAAGTGATGAAGGATCGCACGAAGAAAGAAGTGACTGGAAGAAAAAAACAAATTTCAGAAAAGGCAACTTCAAGAAGAAAAGTTTCATCTCCAAGAATGTCAGTTCATCAGAAGATAGCTCCAGTGAGGATTATGAAAAGGAAACAGGTGAAGCTCTTTTCATGGCACTCAAAGAAGAAAAACCAGAAAAAGAACAGGAATGTGATGAAGAAGAAATTGATGCGAAGTGAATTTGGAAGAGGAACTAATTGCAGCTCTAGATGAATTGAAGATAGAAAGAAAAAAGAATAAGAAAATTTCAAGAAAGCTTGAGGATGCAAATGAAATCATAACAAATTTGAAAGTACAGATAGAAGAATCCAAGAAAATATTCGAAGATCTCGAAGTGCAAATAACCATGAAAATAGATTATTGCAGCAAGCTAGAAGAAGAGATTGTTGGTTTAAGAATGCAACTAGAAGAGATGAATCAGAAAATTAGTTGTTATCACAAACGTGAAGAAAGTTCTATGAAGTTGGATAAGATCATAAATAACCAAAAGACTACAGGCATCAAATTTGGTTTGGGTTTTGATGAAGGAGAATCGTCAAATGGATCAAAGGCCATAAATGAAGAATCCACAAAGAATGAAGAGAAGAAACAGGTTGATCAAGCAAAAATGAATCATGCAAAGGAAAGCAATAATGCAAGGCACGAAAGGAGAATTGACAATGATGGCTTCACCAATGTCACACATCAAAGAAGAAGAAGATTTATGGCTCCTACGACAACATGGCAAAGACCACCACCCAGGTTCAATCATCTCTTTTATGGTTACTATTTTAAATGCAATGGTTATGGACATAAGATCTCAGATTGCAAGTATAATGTAGGACCAAGGAATTTTACCAATAGAAATGCTTTTTCACCTTTGATGGATTATGCAGTAGAATGTTATAACTATCATAATTTTGGGCATATTGCAAGAAATTGTCGAAGTACATTTGCATCAAATCAATTTCAGGGAAGAAAATTTCAGCCAAATGGAATAAGACAAAATAGAAAATTTCTCGAAAAACATGCACAAGCTACTGAAAAAGAAAAGCCAAAACAAGAGCCCAAAATTGTAATCAAACATGAGTGGAAAGAAAAAGAGTGACCTAAGGAAGAAAAGGAATCCTTGATCGTACAGACGACATTTAAAGCACAGAATAAATCCGCACCATGGATACTTGATAGTGGATGCTCCAGTCATATGACAGGTGACAAACAAAAATTTGAGAAGTTGCAGCAATATGAAGGTGGTTCAATAAAGTTTGGAAACAATGATGGAGCTAAGATAGTTGGTAGAGGTTCAATTAAGATTAGTGATGGAAAAATTAGGTCAAAAGAAGTCTTGTTTGTGGTTGGTCTGAAGCATAACTTGTTGAGCGTAAGTCAGATTTGTGATAGAGGTCATGAAGTGATCTTTAAGAAGCAAGGTTGTGAAGTCAGAAAGGCAAACAATGGGAAGTTGATAGCAACTGGATCAAGGACATCTGGCAACCTGTACACTCTCTCAGAGACTTCAGAAGGAGCTTGCTTGATTGGACAGGAAGAAGAGAATTGGTTGTGGCACAAGAGGCTCGGTCATATCAGTTTTGACAATCTAGTAAAAATTAGCTCAAAGAAAGCAGTGAGAGATATTCCCACCATTGGCAAACCATCAAATAGCATTTGTGCTTCATGTCAAAAGGGGAAGCAAACTAGAGTCTCATTTAAAACAAAAGAGTACTACACAAGCAAACCTTTGGAACTAGTACATATTGATTTATGTGGACCCATGAGAACGCAAAGCATAAACGATGACAAATATTTCATGTTGTGTATAGATGACTATTCCAGGATGACATGGGTACTATTTTTGAAGCATAAATCAGAAGCTTTTGAGATGTTCAAGGTTTTCAAAAACCAAGTTGAGAATCAAATAGGAAAAAGGATTAAATTTTTAAGGTCAGACAGAGGAGGAGAGTTCATTTCAGAGGATTTCATAGAGTATTGTGAAAAATATGGCATTAGGAGACAATTTTCAGCAACCAGGACACCTCAGCAGAATGGTGTGGTAGAAAGAAAGAACAGGACAGTGCAGGAAATGGCATGGACTATGTTGATTGAGAGCAAAGTAGTAGACAAATTTTGGAAAGAGGCAGTCCATACTACGGTATACATCCAAAATAGGTGCATGTTGAGGATGCATGAAAGCAAAACTCCTTATGAGTTGTGGTTCGGTAAAAAGGCAACAACAAGATACTTTAAAGTTTTTGGCAGCAAGTGTTACATCAAAAGAACTGAAGAAAACCTTGGTAAGTTTGAAGATAGAGCGGATGAAGGTATTTTTCTTGGCTATTCATCAAAAAGCAAAGCTTACAAATGCTACAACAAGAGGCTAAGGAAAATTGTGGATAGTGTCGATGTTAAAGTTGATGAAGGAAGGGAACGAGTAATTAGCTATGAAGAGAACTACCCAATTTATGAAGAGGTCATTGAAGGAGATGAGGAAAAGGAAATGAAAAAGAAACCAAAAATTGACTCAGAGGATTCAAACAATGATTCAAAAGTGGAAGAAAACAAGAAATTCAAAACAGGCAGCTGGCAGAAAGATCATCCTAGAGAGCAAATAATTGGAGACCCCACAGTTGGTGTTCAGACAAGAAGAAGATTAGTAAGTAACTACTCTTTATTATCCAACATTGAGCCCAAAAATGTTGTTGATGCAAGCAAAGATGAAAGTTGGGTAAAGGCAATAAATGAAGAATTAGATCAGATCGAGAAAAACAAGACTTGGGAGTTAGTACCAAGACCCACAAATAAAAATGTAATCGGTACTAAATGGGTCTTTCGAAACAAATTGAATGAAGACGGACAGGTAGTCAGGAACAAAGCAAGATTGGTATGCAAAGGCTATGCACAAGTTGAAGGTATTGACTTTGAGGAAACCTTTGCACCTATGGCTAGACTAGAGGCAATTAGAATGTTTCTAGCTTTAGCGGTTTACAAGAATTTCAAAGTTTATCAAATGGATGTGAAATCAGCATTTTTGAATGGAAAACTTGAAGAAGAGGTTTATATTGAGCAGCCGAATGGTTTCCAGCTTGGTGATGATCCCAACTTGGTTTGCAAGTTGAAGAAAGTGTTATATGGCTTAAAACAGGCACCCTGAGCATGGTATGCAAGGCTAGACAATTATCTTACTCAGCAAGGGTTCAAGAAAGGTATGGTGGATAGTAATTTGTATGTCAAAATAGAAAATGGTCATCATATTGTTCTTGTTGTATACGTAGATGATATCATATTTGGCAACGACAAAGATGAGTTGTGTAAAGATTTAGCAAATAAGATGCAGAAAGAATTTGAAATGTCAATGATTGGTGAACTTTCGTATTTCCTCGGATTGCAAGTTAATCAAAAGGAGAAGGGCATATTTATTTCTCAAATTAAATATGTGAAAGAGATGCTGAAAAAGTTCACAATGGAGGATTGTAAGCCAGTTAGCACTCCCATGACGACAGGTTGCAAGTTGAGCAAGGATGAAAAATCTCCACATGTTGATCAAACTATGTATAGATCTATGATTGGGAGCTTACTGTACTTGACAGCTACCAGACCAGATATTTTGTAGGCAGTATGCATGGTAGCATGATTTCAGGCTAGTCCCAAGGAGACTCATGTGACAACAGTGAAGAGGATTCTTCGGTACCTCAAGGGTACTATGGAGTATGGGTTATGGTATCCGAAAGGTAAGGACTTCACCCTTATTGCGTATTCAGATGCAGATTGGGTAGGATGTGTAGATGACAGGAAGAGTACCAGTGGAGGTGCATTCTATCTTGGAGACAGGTTGGTCACGTGGCACAGTAAGAAACAGGAGTCAGTCTCCTTATCCACAGTAGAGGCAGAATACATTACAACGACAACGTGTTGTACGCAGGTGTTATGGATGAAACAAACTCTGAAGGATCTTGGCATTAATTTTAGTGAGCCGATTTTAGTTAAGTGTGATAACACCAGTGCCATTAACATCTCAAAGAATCCGGTTATGCATTCTCGCACAAAACATATTGCTATCCGATATCATTTTTTGAAGGAGAAAGTTGCGGAAGGTGAGGTTAAGTTGGATTTTGTTCCAACAACAGAGCAAGTAGCGGATATCTTCACCAAACCATTGCCCAAGGAAGTCTTTGAGTACCTTCACAAGAAATTGGGAGTGGTCACACTTCCCAAGAATTGACTAGCTATTGGGGCCACATTCTCAGGGGGAGCATTTGTGTATTTGTTTATCTTTTTGCTCATGTTTGTGATTTTTGCTAAGTGTAATAATTTTTGCTTGAGAATGTTGTGCATGGACTCAGGGGGAGTTTGCAGTAGCCCTTTGGTCTTGTTGTCAAAGGGGGAGAAGAGTTACAAGAAATTGTGCGTGTGTTGCCAACAATTCCAAAGGGGAGATTGTTGAGCAAGGTGCAGCGACAATATTGTCATTGTTGTCAACACACTCAGATGGACAGGTTGATGTAGTGGATAGTTGTTCAAAGGTTTTTCAGAGTATGTACAGTGATTTTCAATGCTTATGAGGATGTTTTTGATGTTCGGGTGAAGTTGTTACAAGTTGTTCGTGCAAATTTGCAAAAGTTGAAAAAATCGTCAAGAAGTTGTCAAAAAATTGCAAAAGTCATCACGGGCGTAGTTGGACAGGATGGATCAGTTTGGAACATGCCAGCATGTCAAGAAATAGTCCAGAATAACATTGGAGGTGTCAGCACAGTGTTTGGATTGATCGGTGACGTTTTCGGTATCTTGGCGGATGATTTGGCAAGTGGTTGTACAGGCCAAAAAGGGCAGTTTTGTCAGAAGCACTACGAGCAAACCGAGAAGAATTTGATAGAAAAATTTGAACTAGAGGTGGTCATTATCTTCAAGAACATGTGTTCCAAATTTCCACAAAAATGGAGAAACGAGGCGAATGTTACAAGCGTTGCAAGACTGTCACAAAAATGCTCTTTTTGGAAAAAGTGTGTCAACAGCAGTTTTCGTGGAGGTGGTACAGGTGAACCGTAAGGATTTATATAGCGATATTCAGACTGGATGTATTCAGAATTGCAGATATTCTACATTTCAAATTTTAGAGAAAACAGAGTTACGAGGTGAGAGTTATGATTGTTGCAAAAATGGTACAGGTCACTTTTATGTCAATTTGTTCCACTTGTGCAAAATCCTTTAGTTGGTCATTTCGACCTTGTAGAGTCGCCAGAGTTTCGGTTTCAGTGTTGTTACACCTTCAAGGCATCAAATAGAGCATATTTCATTTTTGGTTTGAGGTGTCACGTGGCTCCGAAGTAAGAGAACGAGTAAGGTGTCAATTCTTTGCATGTGACGTGTTTGATGAAATGCCTTCTCAAAATAAAAAAAGGAAGTTATATTGTTTTAAGAAGCTTCATTAAAGAAAATATTTTTAAAATTGAAAAGGGAAAAAGAATGCAAGTGTGTGCTTTTTAAGTGACAAGGGATTTTATTGAAAAGTGGGGACTTTATTTTGTGAAGAGAGAAGTGTGTGTGGAGAAAAATAAAGAGTGAAAATCCGTGATTTTTGGAGAGTGGTGAAAAATGTCACTTCAGTATTTTGGGCATAACTTTCTCATATGATATCCATTTTGGCTGAAATTTTGAGAGGAGTTCGCAGACAAAGTGCTGCACAATACCCAGAAAGCGTTTAGCAATTGGCAGAATGAGCTAAGAGAACAATCAATTTTTTTTGTGAGAAGAGAAGATTCAAATTATGAGTAATGCAGAGAGAGGGATGTTATACTGGGTGAAATAGAAAGTTTTAGATTTTGAGCTTACAGACCATAGAGGGTTCTAGTTTCAGTGAAGACATTCATATATGTCATTTTATTATCAATATCAAAATCAAGTGGGTGCTTGGTAGAGGGGTTGGTGCTCCTTTCTGTTGGTGCAGATAAATCAGGGGTTGGTGCTCCTTCCGGTGGGTGCTGGTAAATTGATTGTAAAGTTGGTGCTTTGCAAAGGCTGGATTTGGATGGGAGTCCAAACAGTCATTTTTGGGGATGTAGCCAAATCGGTGAACCTCGGTACATCTTGTGTTGTGTGATGTTCTCTTGTTATACTTGCTTTATTTGGTTTTATGTTTTCATTGTTTTGGCTTTGAGTGTTGAAGATTTAAGTTTTAAAGAGCTACACTGATTCACCCCCCCTCTCAGTGTCATTGTGAGACTAACACAACAAAGTTGGCAAAGAAAATTGTCAAGTCCCACTACGGACTTGAAAGCCAGTAGCAATTAACAGGACCCTGAAAGCTGCAATGATCAATGACAATTAAGAGGCTGTCTGCAACCTTGCCAAAGTCCGAGTTATCGAATTGGGACAATTAGCCAAGTCTTAATAACTACCCAAAAGAAGCGAGGGGCATTGCCAGCAAAGAGTTCCGAGCACAGAAAATCCCAAGGACATTCTTTTCTAAATTCTGAAAACCAAATCAGGTGGTAGCACGAGAGGCGAATGAACCAACTGCCATATGCAAACAAGGCACTTCCAAAAGCAAAAGAACTGTCATTGCATGCAAGGCATTTGCATTATAAAAAAATAAAAGAAAAAATAAAGAACATATACAATATGCCAAATTTTAACAATTTTCAGATACTAAAATATTTTTTTCCTCTTTTCTGTGGCAGATATATTCAAGCCAGAAACTACCCTTCAACAAATGATAAATATAGCCTGATAACAATCTCCAAACTTCAAATTGTTCTCTATCTGATAGAATATTAGCTTATCAACACCATATTCTATTAGCTTATCAGTACCATAGCACTTCTAAAGGTTTTAGTGTCTCCAAATCACCTTGATTACATTACTAGGCCTAAAAATGATTAGTGGAAAAAACACATTAGAATTTCTCAATTGCATTCATAACATTCCACAGTCGGCCAGACTATAAATGTTACTATTAATTTTGAAAAAATTGAACCTCCACCAAAGAGAAAATTGTAGCTTAAAGAAATGACAAAAATAGAATGATTAGTTAATTCGGTATTTGACTCTGCTCTTGCAATAATAAGAACGAAGGTTAAAGCTGCAAGCTTATTGCAGTGGTAAGGGCTTTGGCCTCTCTTTAAGAGGTCTAAGGTTCAAACCCCACTCAGTATGAGGGGACCAGGACCCCTCATAAAAAACCTGTGTAAACTCATTGAAAAAAATAAGAACCAAGGTTAACCCAAGAAGACACTCAAGACTTACCTCACGGGCTATGTGCACAGCCATGTCAGTGCTTAGATTAAGATGGGCATTGCCCAGATGTGCCAAAATCCATCCTGGAAGCTTTGAACGCTTATCATGACGACTATATCTGAAAATCATCAAAAGTATTGCTCATTTTCCTCCGAAAGAAGTATAATGACAATCCTTACAGAAAAAGAAAATAAGAAATTGCCAAAGTAACAAAAAACAAATACATATTAAGTCGCATATTTATCCAATAATGAATATAATCACCAATATGGTTCATAATATACAGCAGTATTGAATATCAAGGTATAGAGCCTAATCAATCTCCAATAAAATCCTGTTTGTACAATTGAGTTGGAACAAAAAAAAGTAAGAGAGACTAGCTAGACAGATTGTACATAACATTGAGATCTGACCAGGTTTTACCTTAGCTTTCACTGTCAAGCAGCCTTGACCCCATTTAACTTTCAATAATGTTCTATCTTGATATTTTTTTATTTTAAAAACTATTTTAACATTTTTGAGAACGATTTCAACTTGTTCTGTTGATGAGTGTTTCATCAAAAATCTACAACTTTCATCATGGTTGACTACCTACAGAAAAAGGCTGAACATATACAGCTTCAAATTTTCGGTTCAGACTAAGATATTGTATTTTTTAGCTCCACTAAAAGGAATGGGAATCCAATTTTCAAGTTAGACTTGTTCAATCAAATTAACTTATTAATATTAATCATTTAACCCTTGAAAAATGATAATGTGGAGTAAACTCATGGATTGTTGTAATAGAAGATTGACTGGACAAAATTCATGAATGCCTTTTATAGGCAGGCGATTGGAGTGAATCCTATTGATGTCCATGTGTTGTGTGACTGGATATATGATGTGCATGTTTGTTAAGCATTTGAACTGAAATCTATAGACCCATGATAGTTGATATGATACAATCTATGAATGCTTGAAAGTGACAATATGCAGTAAAACTCAAGGATTCCTGTAACAGAAGAATCAGTGGACAAAACCCACAAATGCATGTGATTGTATTTGATCTTATGAATGACCATGATAGTTGGGTGATTGTATATAACCCACGATACCCACAATTGTCAAGTGGTTGATTGGATACAATTCATGAGTGCTCATGATAGTGAGGGGGCTGAACTAAAAAACATTACAGTCAGATGACTGGAAATCTTCAGAAAGCTATGATCTCATTTGCAGGATTAAAAATGACTAAGCATGACCTCACATGGTGGAGGAATAATGTGGAACCTCTTAAAAGAATAAGAAGCCAATGGTAACAAAAATGGCAACACTACAAAAGTAAATAAGAACCAAATTTTCCTTTAGAATGAAATCCAGAAGCTTCTATTACTTCAGGTATGAGCTTAAAAGGAGAAAGTAAATGCACCTATTGATCCTAAAGACAAAACAATAGCATTACAAAGGCGATGATGACAACACTTGCCTTGCAAAGTACCAAGCACCATCAACCTATCCATGTGAATGGCTGCATAAAGATGTTGAATTGCAAATAACCAAGCACTGCAAGTTAAAACTTGCAATTTCCTCAAAATTTATCGATGAGATTTTATGTTATGTGCTGCACTCAACGGTTGTGAAATTGTTCATAGCTGCCCATATCTTTGGGAAAGTGATGCCCTCTTCATGATCAGAAAACTAGTAGTTGACTTAAGATAGAAAGCCATACATTATTTCAGCCAAAACAAGAAAAATAGCAATTGACTAAAGAAGGAAAACAACACAGTATTTCAGCTTATCAACCCAAGCTAAAGATCACTTGTTTCAGCCAACCACGCAAAGCGGTTGATTAATGCAAGTAATAAATATGTCCTATTTCTCTTGAAAGCAAAACAAAACAAGGAAGTTGAGGTAGAGTTTCCCAAGCAAGTGGTGTACCATCTACAACAAGGGGTAGCTAAAATCAGCAACAAAACTGGAAGAATGATTCTCCTGCACCATTGGGTCAACTTCTGTAGCTAAAATTGAAAGTGTATAAGAAGGATTTTCATCTAGAATACCAGGTGCAGCAATGGAAATATAAAGGTTAGGATTTTCAGGGTCCACAGAACTCTTTTCTTTGCCCTAATATACACGTCTCTCATGCAAGATACATGACAAAGATTAGAAGGCACAAAATTAGACCATTGCATTCTTTGAGCCTAACCTGTTTCATTCCACCAAGTCAGTTAACACATGTGCTTTAATTCCTCTTTGTTTCCAAAGAGCTTGCCACTTGCTCTAGATTGTCTGGCTTCATCAATCCCAATCTACCATCATTTTCAAAATATCATTTGTTTTTTTCCGTTTCTCATCTTAGAGCATTTTTTAAAGTAACCTGGTTTTTTTCAAAGTTGGTTATGTGTATCCCATGTAAGCCTTATCCAAGTCCCACAGAAACCCATTTAAAACCCCAAATTTGAACTTTTTTGAAGGTTCAAATGGCAAGAAAAGTTGGAAACATTGGAAAAGTCTCTTCGAAATGCCTGTAAACATGGGAAGTCAAGATGACAAGTTTCTGAGGGTCTATGCAGAGTTTTCAAAACAGGGAAACGAGGGAACCATAGGAGCTTCCTGCACCATAGTAGGAAAGATATGTTAAAATTCAGAACATTTCTACAAGGCAGCTTTTAATTATACCACATATAGTAATGAGCTGTGCAAGCTGTCAAGAAGTGAAAACACTATTTGTTGAAAAATGACACTATTTTGTACACAATCATCAGTCCTTACAGTATCTCCAAACACAAAGCAAACTTCAGTAAACAAGACTTCTTAAATGAACAGGGTTTTTCCAACAATACCATCGTTCCACAAAATGCAAAGTTGTCACTAACAATAAGGCAAGAAATGCCAGAGATTTGAGGTTTAGCTACTATGATGAAGCTCTAACCATTTAGGCATGAAATGCTTTGAAATCAAGATGACATGGTTGAAGAGTTTAAGGAAGTACATCAGCGCCTACTGGCTTCCACACTGGAGGACTCCATACAAAGTGGGCAAATTTCCATATGACAAGTTGGTAAGTTGTGTATTCCAGAAGCTCATTTAGACTCCTACTAATCAGAGAAGCTAATGCTTCTATATTTGCAGTTCATTTTGGTGTCACCAAAACTAGCAAACCAACAAAAACATGTTTGTTGCCAACAAATAATGATGATGTTGCAAAGCATTTAAACAGTCGTGTGTTCTGTGCAACTTGTGAGCCAAGCAACTGGAAAATGGCTTAGTACAATCAAAGCCAATTCACTGCTCAATGTCAGCAAGCCATGGGAAATTGTTTCTATGAATTTTCTTGGAGAGCTACCTACTACTAGACATGGTCATAATCAATGCTTGCGGAAGTGGACCATTTTTGTAAAATATGCATTCTCATACTATGCAAGAAAACCATTTGCAGGCATGAAGGAGATTAACAAATCTTCTCTCTTACTGGGTTCATATTGGCCTTCCTCAGTCTGCAGTATCCGATTGGGACAAATGTTTATTGAACAACCAACTTAATTCGATCAGCCTCTTTCCATCCTCGAAAGCAGGGGCAAAAAAGGTTGCCAATCAAACTTTGGTGCATATCTTTTGAGAGACTACAATAGGAGGAATCCAAGGACTTGTGGATGAAAGTTTCATTTGTATCCAACATGCTTATAACCATGCCACTCATACTTTCACTGATGTGTCACCATTTGAGGCATTTATGGCTATCTACCTCCATTTCCCTTTGATTTGTCCTTTGAATTCATAAGTGAAGATGAGCAATCAGCCAATAAGGAATTATGATGGACTTGGGATGAGAGCTTCATTTGTATCCAGCATGCATACAACCATGCCAATCATACTTTCACTGATGTATTACAATTCGAGGCATGTTACGGCTATCCACCTCCATCTTGTTTTGATTGACTTCATAAGTGCAGATGAGCAATCAGCCAACAATAAGTTCTTCAACAGGAACCGATTGATGCATCAAAAGGTCAAGCAAAGTTTCAAAAAGTCTCAAGCAAGATATATATGGCCACCATGACAACCACTGTAATGACCATGCTTTCCAAGCGAGTCCCATGGGTTGGTTATATATAGGCAAGAAGCGGCTCTAATGGAAGAAATTGAAGCCCATAATATAACAAGTCATTTCAGATCCTCGATGCATTTGGAATGTCCCTCCATATATGAAAATGTGTGTGATTGTGAATGTGGAGTACCTCAAGTTATTGGAACCATCTACGCTAGATAAGGGGGAGGATGAGCAAACTTGCCAAGCATAGAGGACATAGGACCCCAATCGAATCTAATTAGAGGAAAGACCAATTCAGCAAGGGGACCAAGAATACTGGCTAATCAGGCTTGAGGAACATGTAGGTAAAGTAAATAGGTACCGTAAAGAAAGTGAGACAACCATTCCCTTCGTGCTTGCTAGAACAAGATTTTGAGGGACCAAAAGCTTCCTATTCCATAGGTGCGATTCAATGAAAACATTGGCAGATCTTTTAAAAGCAAAACCAATGACCTGAGCCTGATTCAAGAGACACAAATAGGTTGCTGAAGCTTAGAAACTGGAAATCAAGATTAATTAAAGACTAAAGTTAGATTTGGTCAAGTGTTCCAGGAGATCAAACAGATTCTTCAGTTCAAAGGCACCAGGTTGTGCATATGTCACACTCCAACACCCTACAAGTTAGAGGCATAACTTAAAGCCATTTCAGGACCCTGGTGGCATAAAATCATTCCCCTTCACAATTAGCCTTTACCTTTGGAAAACCATAACCCTTTTTTCCATTAATGTAGATTAGTGCTTTTTAAAAGCAATACCAGCCTCTTTCCTCAATGCATGGAAAGAAGACCATAACATATAAGATTTTCTAAGATGTTTTTCCCCTAAATTTTCCTTGTGTTTAGATTGCGACACCCTTACCTACAACTTATCAAGGTCGACCTCAATCTCAATGTTCCTATGGCAAATATGGCATGCCATATTGCTAGTTAAGGATAGGTTACAGCTACTCAGGTGTTGTAGGTGAGTTGGAGAGGAGAGGGCAATCCTCCAAGGGAGGTCCCAGGTTCAAATCTCCACCCTACCAAAAAGCTGAATTGGGTATCTAAAATCCAATTGATAATGTTGGTGCGGGCAGGGTCGGGTGCGACCCCGGGTGACTTTGACGGTGTAGAACCCCCTGTTCGTGGTCTCTCAGACCAAGGCGGCTCCGCAAGGGGTTTTTTGCTTAAAAAAAAAAAAAGGATAGGTTACAGCTAGAAGATTACTTAAGGGGGGGCCATCAGCCAATCCAGCACTGGCCTGCTTAATTCTTCCAAGGCTTCTCAGCTGCTCATCTCTTAGATATAATTTGGCTTCAATATAATGCATTCTTTATACCTGAAGGGACCTTGTCAGGAGCTAAATGCCATCGAAGTTCAAAGAAGCACTGGTTATCAGTATCACTTGTCACATAGATAATGCTAGGGAGCATCACAACTTCAATCTTTAAGAGATGGTTCAACACAAAGAGTAGTAATGGAATTGTTACTTAAGCTGGATCCAAAAATATTCCTTTTATCAGTTTCCCATTTTTTTAACCAAATGCCAGTGTTTCTTAAAAACATGCACTTCCCTCTCAAAAGTGTCTGTAACGTATTGAAATTTATTTAACATATAAACTTACATTTATATAAACCAAATGCACCAACTACATAACTTCCTGCACTAGTTTAGTTACTTCCAATTTCAGGAACTAAGCTTATCCAATAACCCAAAATTGCAACAAGAATGCTTAAGTGAAAATCTAATACAGTGGACAAAGAAATTTAATACATATAAGCAACCCATGTACGACCACTCACCTTTTGTCAGCAAATATCATCATTCCATAATCAGCTTTTGATCGAATCACACGGCCAACACACTGCGCTGCTTGTCTCTGACCAGTCAAAGACATCCAGGAAAACTCAGTACAATGAACAATCAGAACATACAAAACTTCGCACTAAATGTAAGATACAGAAAAGCTCTATATAAATGAAAGACAGGCATAAGCAATCAGACTGTTATTTGCAATTTGAATAAAAATTTGCAATGATCTATCAGGAATAGAACTTGATATATGTCATACTGGTAAACATTACTGGAAAGGCAACCATAAAAAGATTAAAAAAAGAATAACAAAACATACCACAGCATCAAATGTGAGAAAATCTCCTTCATTAATCTGAAATGTCTCATGTAGGTATTGCAATCTAGCCTTTAGAATCCTGTGCAAAATTGATACTTCAGAATCAATGAATGCAACCTTTTTCTCTTGCATTTTTTTCTATTTTAAATATCAAATGCACAGATTTATGCAGAAATTCACAAAACCAGAAAGAAAAATATACGCAACCTGCTCAAAGTATACTGAAAAGGGACCCCAAACATAATCACAAGGCGTCCATAATGACGATCAAAATCAATTCCTTCTGCCACTTTTCCTCTGTTCAGACATTCCCATTGACCCATTAATAAAATTGGTATTTACTGGCATACAAACAAATCATGAACTCTGATCAGAATCTATATCCAAATAGACCTCATTTAAAAACCTAAATCTACTTTCTGAGTTATAAAACCAGTTTTCTTGTGCAAGTATGTATCACTATTTTGTAATCAAGATTTCAATGTATAGATTTGTTTTGCAACTACTAACATAAAGCATTTCATATGAATATTTGCAACAGGTGCCCATAACATGCCACTGATCTAGAAACTGAAATTGAAATCATATTAATATTCACAAATAACTTTTCTGAATGCAGCCTTCCTTTGTTAATAGGTTCTAACTCTTAACATGTTTGTCTTTAAGCCTGCAATTTCCTTAACAAAACTTTGACCAAGACATTGAAGATTAGATAAATTTTCGTCCTTTGGAAGTTCTTTCTTGGTATTTTTCAATTCTGAATCTAATTATATGTTTCATCCTGTTTGGCACTAAGCAATTGAATGTTATCCCATGCGAGCTGGGAGGGAATGCAGTAGCGGGTGCGAGCACAAGCCGGGAGTGAGTGCAGCCGGAAACGAGCACGAGCACGAGCACGAGCACGAGCACGAGCCGGGAGTGAGTGCAGTCGGAAGCGAGTAAGAGCACGAGCTCAGAGTGAGTGCAATGAAGCGAGTGCAAGCATGAGCCCAGAGTGAGTGCAGCCGGAAACGAGTGTTGCTAGAAGCGAGTGCGATCACGAGCCAGGAGTGAGTGCACTCGGAAGCGAGTGCGAGTGCAAGTGCGAGCGCGAGCCAGGAGTAAGTGTCGCCAAAAGCAAGTGTGAGAGTGGGTCGGGAGTGAGGAGGAAGTGTGAGCAAGAAGTAGAAAGTAAAGTGTGATCCAATGCGAGCTGGGAGGAAGTGCAATCTAAGAGGGAGTGCAAGCCAAGATTCAGTCATGGCGAAAGAGCAGCGGGTTCATCCGGAGTGCATCAATGCTTCAAACCCTTACCATGAATGCATGGAACATTGTTTCCTAAAAATTGCTAAAGTGAAGGAACGCCGGGAAAAAGAAGAGACAAGGGCTATTGTGAGCCAAGAGGGAGTGCAAGCCAAGAGCAAGCCCCATTAGCTAGTATGGAAGGAAAGTCATATTTGAAAGCCCTAATGGGAAGTCAGGATGCCCTAGTTGGAAGTATGGAGGCCCAAGTTGGAGATAAGTAGAAGAGCGAATACATGGCAAGTTCGATCCAGGTAGCAAATGTTACACCAGAAGTGAGTATCAAGGATGAGATGATTGAGCATGATATAATGGTTCTTAAAAGTAGAGGGTTAATATGTAAGTTCCATAGATCATGGCCAAGGTTTTTGGAGATTCAAAATTGGATCAAGTGGAAGTGGGGATTAAATTCAAATTACTCTGTGACTTTTCTTCCTAAAGGTTTTTTTCTCATCATCTTTTCTAGTTCAAAAATTAGGGATAAAATAATGGTTGGTGGCCCATGGTTTAGGGGAAGAGATGCACTTTATTTGAGACCATGGAATGAAAATTTTTCTGTTGAGACAAGAAACTATTAAGAAGCTTCCAGTTTGGGTTAGGCTTTTTGGACTTCCATATCAGCTTATAAATAAGGATGTTCTGAAGAATATTGGAAATACCCTAAGGGAATTCATCAAGGAAGGACTAACTACTAAGGAGCGAAAGCATGCTATATATACTCGAATATGTGTTGCTATGGATATTTCAAAACCTTTGCCACAATCCATTAAGATAAAATCTGAATCAAGAGAATGGGATCAACAAGTAGATTATGAAAATATCGCATTTCGTTGCCACAATTGTTATGAGATTGGACACATGGCAAGAGTTTGCAAAGTGAAAACTATGAAGAAAGAGACCAAAAATTCTAGCCATGAGATAAACTTCAAGACGAAGCAAGGAAATCATACAGTAATAGAAGCTAGATCAGATCAAGGATATTCCACTCCGAAAGAAGAGGCAAAGAAAGCCTATCTACAGTATCATTTGGCAAGTTCAGAAGGAATTAAAGGTGCAAAAGAAGATGTGGAGAGAAATCCTAAAACAAAGACAGCAAAAGAGGTCAAGTTTATTCCAGGTAAATCATCTTCATTTTCCTCAAGTAGTATAAAATCCTCTCCAAGTAATAAGAGTGATAGGGATGAAGATGTTATCCCTTGCACTTCAAGGTTTCAAGAGCAGCATAATAAAGAAATAAGGATGGAGGAAACCCATAACAATTTAGGTTTTTTAGAGCAGAATAAGAAGGTAATTGCTACAGAAGAGCATCCTTGCACTTTAGGGTTTCTAGGGCAACATAAAGAAGATTGTGCTTTTGAGGTTATTCCTTGCACTTCAGATCCTTCAGAACAAGGCAAACCTAAAGATGATAAGTCTTACTATGAGCATTGTGAGAAGATTGAAGAGATTGATGAAGATGAAAGTATTGTTGGGAATGAAAAAAAAGAGAGGAAGACCCAAGAAGCAAAAACAAAGAGAAAAAGAAACCCAAAGGGATATTGATATGGGAAAACAAAAGCAAATATCACAAGTGCTAACAAGAAGTGGGGCTAAACCCACAAATAAAATCAAAAAATAACAATGAAAATAATATCTTGGAATATTAGGGGAATGGATAAGAACCCTAAAAAAAGGTATTAAGAAATTGTGAGGTTGTTATAGACAAGATATTTATAGATATAGAAGTTGGGCAGCAAATATTTTAGCCATTAGCGGTGTTGAATTTCATCTTGGCAGAATTTAAATTTCAGAAGGCATCTGATATAAAAGGAGTTGATTGTGGAAACTTAGCAGTTTGAGGAAGATGGAGATTGATAGAAAGGCAAATGAAGAATATCTTTGATCGAAAGGCAAAGTTGGATATGCTTTAATTAACTTGTTAGAAATGTAATGAGAGCAATGTAATATTTTGTTTTTGTAATGGGAGTGGCCCCCAATAGAAGCCACACATAGCTTATTTTAAAAAAAAAAAAGTTGAATGTTATCCCTCCATTTGGATCTCTTCGCCCTTATTTATGAAGATTCTTTTGTGTTTATCATGATATGCATTAAAGCTTTCTTGTAGATCCTCAATTTGACGGTCCACATAGTATTTTTGATAAAAAAAAATCATTGTGCAGCTTTGATACATAGTAGCTTCTGGACATTTCTTCTATTCATGTCGTAGTTGGATTTTGTAGCCTCTTGAAGTTCTGATCAAAATGCCTCATTTCTGGAGAGAATTTATTAAAAAAAATAATGAAAAAGAAAAAGTCTTTGATGATGTCAACTTTTTGAGGTTGGCAAAAGTACTAGATAGCTACTGAATCAGCTTTTGCTGTAGCAGAGAAAATTCATAAGGAAATTTTCTATACAAATGGATAAAAATTGAGTTGATTTAAATCTTCTATTTTGGCATACAAAAATGATCACGATATTTATTGACAAAATTCAAGCACAAATTAACTCTTAATGTTTGATATGCATAACATGGTCAGCGATAATTTGCACCTCAAGACAAAAATGATAATGGAGGTCTGAAGAGACTGAGTAAAAATCGGAAATTATTTGAGAATATTACTTGTTCTCATCTGAAACACATCCTTACTCTGCTACCAATGCTATGCTCCAAGTAATATGATTGTAATCAGTTGGCACACCATTCCAAGCGAAGAGGAAGAGGCACATCTTCCGGAAAAGCTATGTTCCATGACCTTTTGGGGATGTTGAGATGTGTCTCTAAGATGGCCTTTGAAGGCTGGAACAGTTTCCAGTGGAACGTAGTAGTAGAAAAATAACACAAGCACACTCCACTTCCCAAAAAGACTTTAAAGTGCGAGTAGAACTAGCTTTTAATGAGAAGTCACCCAATTCAAACAAAAGGCCAATATGATTCCAATTGAATAAGCAATAAAAGGAAACCATTGATAATGACTACAGCACAGGGAAAGGAAAGCACATAAAACATTGTTGCATGCACTTGTTACAAGGGAATTTACCTCGCAACAGAAAAGAAGACAGCACCTCGCCCACAATCGCATGCCCTGCGGTAGTTATCCAATGCCAAAGTTGTTTCTACAACATCTTGTGTTTCAATAAAAACAAGCTTATGTTGCATAATGTCCTGCATCAAGTAACACATATTACAACTGAAATAAGTACCTCAGTTGCAAAACTGTTAATGATGGTGTTTCAAGTCCCAATTCAAAATACATCCCTCAAAAAGGGACAGTGCAATAAATTCTCCTTGAAGCTCAGCATATCTTCCTCTCTCTTGAAGAGCAACTATGTTTCAAATACAGTCTAATTCTTTACAATGAAAACCAAGCTAGCATGCATTCCATATCTCTGAAATGTCCAAATATAAACAAAAACACTAGACTCCACAAAAAGCTACAGAACAATAATCAACATATATACAGTTTTTGTTCCAATAGCACTACTTTTATCTGTTGCTATTACAATATCAACTATTGAGAAAAGACCCATCCATGTAGCTTATTACTTCTGCATGTCTCATAAAACAACAATCAGACTTAAAGCACCCAAGTTAGTTAAACAAGATAAAGAGAAATTGTTAACAACAGAAATTCTCCCTTATCTCTTCCTTAAGCAACCAGTCTTGATCTTTATTCCTGGAACATATCTGCAATGTACATATTCTCAAATAATGTTCTCCATTAATGCAATATAATTGACCAGCATTGCATCCACTCAATACTCTATCTGACAATAAACAACCTGATTCATGCGTGCTCACTGCTGCACTCATCAAAGCCACATTTACCTCTATTGGTTTCAGCGACGCTTTTCTCCTAACAAACAATTCATCAGGCTGGGCATTCTTCAATATATCATAATATTGCCTCCGTCATCTTTACGCCATACTGCTTGACTATCCAAAACTTGGCAATGGAAGACATCTGCATTGCTAATGATGAAAAAGATACAATATAATATATTCTAATTGATAGGTCCGAGGTGTAGACCAATTGGTTCATCCAAACCCCATAAGGGGGCGGAGGTCCAACGTTCAAATCTCGGGCCTCGCCGGACTGAACGCTTGTCCCTTTCCTGGTGCTTTCAGCGGCGTAAAAGGTTTAAAATGATTGCGGCATAGTGGTTATAGGGGTGGACTGTGTGAAGATCTGTGTGGCGGCTTCCGGGGCGGACAGCGCAGAATACTGTGGCGGCCATAAAAATCTGGACAGCCTGCCCGGATTCGTGGCGGCTTCTGATTCCACCATGTAAATTCAAAAAATCAAAAAAAAAATATATATATATATATATATATATATATATATATATATTCTAATTGATTGACATTAAATACCATACGATAATATTGAAGTATAAATAATATATCAGATAATTATGAGGAAACAAGGAAACAGTGATTCAAGGAAGAATTCTCCATATTTTGAGGATTGTTCATCATTATGTACCCAAAAACTTGGGCATTGCTAGAGGAGAGGACAAGGAACACAATGTGACACAAGAACAAGAAGTTTGATTAGAAACACTAATGTTGTTGACAAGCAAGCATGCAAACGGCAAAGATGTCACCAATGATGAAAGTCATGCTGAGATTGAAGGTGATCAGCATATTCTTGATGACAAAGGTCGTGTTGACAATAAGGTTGTTCATGATGAACATTATGCAAATGGATACTATTGCTAATGACAAAGGTTGTGCTCCTAATGAATGTTTTGAACACCATGCAGACGAAAAGGATGTTCCTAACAACAACAACGGACATATCGACAAATCACGTCCACGTAGGTAACCAACAAGAAATTCCGATACAGACATAAGTGTGGAAGGGAGCGTCTAAAGTGCATGGGACAAGAGGTTGACACAAAGAAAATCACATGTCTAGAAGCAAGTGGAGTTTTTGCAGTTGACTACTGACAATAGCTTATTTGCAAAAGAGATCACAAAGCATAAGCACGAACATGAGAGGCATCTGAGCACCAAGTACAAAAGAGCACTTGATAAAGAAGTTTGCCTACACACTAAGTTCAAATAAATATTCGACACAAAGAGATCATCAGCAGATAAAATAAGTCATTTGACAAGCAAAAAGCCAACAACTGATGAACTAGAGGCATAAAGTAACATAGGACCAATGCAACCAACAATGATTGAAATGGAAGGCAAGTAGAATTGTCCAAAGTTTCATAAATATGAAAAGGAAGACCTTGTATATCAACAATAGTTTATTTGGAAAGGAGATCGTGAAGCATGAGCACAAACATGAAAAGCATCTAAGCACTGAGTGCAAAAGAGCACTTCATAAAGAAATTTGCATGCAAACTAAGTTCGAATAAATATTCGACACAGAGAGATCATCTACAAATGAGATAAGCCATTCAATAGGCAACGAGCCGACAACTAACGAACTAGAGACACCAAGGAACATAGGACCAATGCAACCAACAATGATTGAAGGAGGCAAGTAGAATTGTCCTAAGTTTCATAAAGACAAAAAGGAAGACCCTGTCTATCAAATCGGAACCTATGTTATGATTTGGAAAATTGGGTAACAAATGAAGCGGTACGGATGCAATTATTTACTAGTGCACTCAAAAGTGTGACAATGGACTAGAAGCTAGAACCTATCACTGGTATATTTGATACATGGGACAGTCTCAAAAAGCTTTTGAGAATTAATTCCATCTTTTGCATGATGATACAAAAAACATTGAAAATTATACATCATGAAGCAAAAAAGGATGAAGATGTGAAGTCATATAGTTGCACACTTAAGGAATTGATCGACAAGATGGAAAAGCACCCTACCAACAATTTGCGAAATATAGTAATGGTTGTGGCATCATTGTTACTAGATAAAGAATCGTCACCACTAACAAGTGAAGGTGTTGTCATCAACAAGAGAAGTTGTCATCGTTAACAAGTGAGAAGGCATTGTCATTAACAAGTCAAGGTTTGTTCTTGTCAACAAAAGTGCATAGGTGGTTGTTATCAAGGGCTAGTTAAGCGACGATGGCATCTTTATCATCTAACCACCTTAATATGTTGTCAACCACTCGTGTGCCAACACCAATGTTCCACAAAATTCTAGAATAAGGGCAATGGGACAACATATTGGGATGGCATGATGCATTTCTGGGACGACCCCCAAATCCTAGAGGCATCCCCGTGGAACATAGGCCAACACTATAACCAAAGCATTGACCATTGTCAACCACCCGTGAGCTAATGCCATCGGTAGGACATTGAGCACCATCGACAATCCATGTGCCAATGTTGTTAATGTTAGGTATGAAGACAGTATGCAGCAAGCACGTCAGCTAGACGTCTAACCTGCTAGACGTCTGGGTCAGACGTCTAGGCAACAAGCCAGACGTCTGACCTGCTAGACGTCTAGGCCAGACGTTTGGACTGCCATACGTCTAGGCTGGCAGACGTCTGGGCTGCCAGACGTCTAGGCGGGCAATGTTTGGGCCTGACGTCTGGGCTACCAGATGTCTAGGTTGGCTGACGTCTGGGCCTGACGTCTGGGCAGCCAGACGTCTAGGCTGGTAGACGTCCAGCCTGACGTCAAGCCAAGCAGACGTCTAGTTAGACGTCTGCTTGGCTTAAGACTAACAGTCTTGGGAGCGGAAACGAACAGTCTTTTGGAGGCTTTCGTTGGAATAGGAAACGAACAATTTTGGAGTCTTCCTTCTGCTCTATAAAAGGGACTTGACCCCTTGCATATGTTATAGAGAGATGGTTGAAAACGTTGAAAGACGTGAATGTAATTTTTGCTGAAAATAATAAGAACGAGAAGTTGCCATTGCCCCGTGGTTTTTCCTGCACATTGCAGGTTTCCACGTAAATCTCTATGTCACTTGTGTTATTGTTTCCGTGTTCTATATTTTTGTTATTGTGCTTCCTCTTGCAGGTGATAAATCTTGGAGTTTTTCCTAAAAATCAACATAGCAATATGCATCATCAACCATCTATGTGTCAACATTGTCAAAAGAGCATTAAGCATCATCTGCTACTAATGTGCCAACACCATCAACAAAGAGTTGAACAAAACACGAGCATTCACCCTCGATAACCACCTCGTATTAAACATTGTCCATTCTATGTTGTGGTCAACCATATCAAACCATGATGGAGTGTCATCAATGTCAGTGTGTCGAACACCCTTTAGAGAGAAGGAGGAGGAGACATACTTTTAAATGACAACTACTCTGGTTGAGGGGAGTTACAAGGAAACTCGAGAAACTACTCCAACAAGTTGTAACATGTGATAGGGAGAGTCAAAGTATGTGTGCCAAGCAATAGATTGATCTTACTACCTGCAAAGGATAGAGTATCGTCAACATATGAGCAGCTAGAGTTTGATAAACCTGGCTAAGAGAGCAAGATGTGTTGAAAGCACATATGTCAATAAAGCATCCACTAGGTCTGTAGACGGGTGTGGCAAACAATAGCCTAGACTATTACAATTGTCTTCCAACCAAGGGTGGTTATGACACAAAAAGATAAAGACTTGGAAATGCAACATGCCTCCCTATAAATTAGACAACATACACAACCATTGTTTCAGCAACCACCACCATTGCAACAACGTACTACTCATGAGCAGCCTCACAACCACGGCAACCCATGAAGTTGCCCATATAGTTACCAACACCCAAAATCCATAGAAGACAAACTTGGGTAGTGCCAAAATGCACTCTACCCTTGGGAGAGGGAGTCCTATACAATCACAAATGGGATAGAGGACAAAAGGGAGAGATGCACAGAGGAAAAGGGAAGGCGAAGGCAAAGAAACATCAAATATTAAACCTAACGTGGTGACCTAGGACTCAGTTGCAAGTATTTGTGCAACGGGTGATGGGGACTCTCATCGTGCCAATAATGAGTTGATGCAATTGTTTAAGAGGACTTTCGTACATAACATTTTGCAGATACCGCCTTTCAATAAGTAGGCGATTACAATGAAATTCTGGAAATACCTAGTGGCAACACTGCATACATATAACCCCCTCTTTAAGTGTCGAAAGCACAAATGTCGATAAAGCATCCACTAGGTTGGTAGACAGGCATGCCTAGGGGTGCAAGAAGTATTGGAAGCACAGATGTCGATACAACATTCACTAGGTTGGTAGATAGGTGTGGCAAACAGTAGCCAAAACTATTACAATCGTCTTCCAGGTTTACTCGATACCAATTGCTTGAATACTTCCAAGCAATTAAAATTCAAAGCTTGGCATTCGAGGAGGTCACAATACAACCAAGCGTGGTCATGACACAAAAAGATAGAGACCTGGAAATGCAACATGCCCCCCTATAAATTAGACAACATACACAACCATCGTTTCTACAACCACCACCTTTGCAACAACATACTACTCATGAGCAACCTCACAACCAAGGCAACCCATGGCATTGCCCATATAGGTCACCAACACCAAGAAGGCCCAACACCCAAAATCCATAGAAGACAAACTTGGGTAGTGCCAAAATACACTCTGCCTTTGGGACAGGGAGTCCTATACAATTACAGATAGGATAGAGCAAAAAAGGGAGAGATGCATCACCATCCCTAATAGTTGTTTCCTAGAGGAAAAGGGAAGGCAAAGGCAAAGACACATCAAAGATTTAACCTAGTGTGGTGACCTAGAACCCGGTTGCAAGGACTTGTGCAACGGATGATGGGACTCTCATCGTGCCAATCATGAGTTGATGCAATTGTTCAAGAGGGATTTCATACATGACATTTTGCAGATACCGCTTTTCAATAAGTAGATGATTACAATTAAATTATGGGAATACCTAGTAGTGACATTGCATACATATAACCCCCATGCAAAGTGTAGCAAGCTTCAAGTTAGGTCGAGTATGTTATGTATCATTTTTTTATCAACAGGACTTTGTCAAAGCTTTTGGACCGCATGGCTTCAACTAGAGGCACAAGTTGGAGAAAAATTAAAGAAATTATTTGCACAGTTAATTCAAGGGTAAAATCTAAACTATTGCAAGGAGAGTGAAAGAGTGCCAAGTGCCTAAGATGTTGCATCTGTCAGGTAAAGCGTGCACTTTGAAGATTCCAACATGGCCCGTGCCTTACATGCAAGGCAATATGGATGGCATACTGCTCAACTCGGTCATACTTGTCAAAATGGATTCACACATTCTTGCAAGTCGAGAACAAAGCTTTTACAATGGTTTTCCACCTTATTGCATTGTTGCTTGATGTAGCCAAGAGCCAAAATGTGCAAGTACATAGGTACTAGGCAGCCACAAACAATTCTAGTTGATACATCAATCGTCTTCTGTTGGACTAAGGCAAGAACGAACATGCAATGTGAAGGAATGAAAAGTGGAAGACAATCACATTACAAGGCCAAGAAGCCGCATTAGAGGAGGAACAAAAGCATGGATTGTTACATGTAAATAGTATTTTTGTACATAAGTGTTGTGTAATTGTGTGTAGATGACAAAGTGTTTGTATTAATGCCATGTAATGTAATGGGTTATTCTTAATGTTTTGAGGTACATAGGTAGTTTAATGGTAGTAGGGTAGTAGTCAATTGCTAACCAATCCCATTGTACATGTAAGTATGCATCAATCTTGGTGAAGGTAGAGAGTTTTTCATCGATGTATGTTGTTGGCCGAAATATGATTTTGTAGAGTTGTTCGTCAAGGACCACAATGTAATGCAAATTGTTGTTGTGTGGGATATATGTTGCATGTGCAATGTATATATATGTATTTGTAAGTTATTCGCATTGTGTTATAAATGGTAATGGAGTTATATTGCAATGTGTTGTTTTCGATTTCGACATTCTTGTGTCGTTACTTGTTCAAAGTGGGGTGGAAATTGGTGACATGGAATTGTGATGAGCATGTCACTAGAGAAGGTACATAGCCACAACAATGGGATGATTACAATACAATCGATGAACAACATAATTTCCATCGAGAGGAGGGAACAATGGAGTTTGCAGATGAAAGCAATGCAAAATGCTTTATTGATGTCAACAAAGGGCCATGTGACAAGATGTGTGCACAGATGTGCATACTGATGAAGAAGTGTGCGAAGAGAACCTACGCGATAAGCAACACGACAACATGCATAATAAGCAACGTAACAACCTGTATAGTAAGCGACGCAACAATCCCTTTCATAACATACACAAAGAAGTTCGTGGAATTGTTACACAAGTGCAACGAACCTCTTCTTCTCATGCAAATATTTCACCTCGAAATTCTTAGTTTGAGCTGTACTAAGAGAAGAAATTCAATGTCAAAGATAATTCTAACTACGATTACAAAGATTATTGACAAAAGCATAACTAATATTGAATATCCAATAACAAAAGCATTAAATGAATGAAACATGGAAACTTAAAATAATAGCAAATGCAGATATTGGGGGCAAGAAATATTACTATCGCTAGCCTCCTCAAGAAGGCAACCTCCTTAACAAAATATTTCAAATCTCTCTAGTCTTGTGAGGGTTACATCCTTCCCTTTTTATAATATTTACAAACATATTTCTTAATATTCTATGACAATATTCTTGACTACATATTCTATGACAGTTATATACATGATTTCAAAGCAGTTACATACATGATTCTATGACACACCTTCCTACCTATTTCTAACTTAACACGTGGCCCACTTTACATACTCCATATGGTGCAATATCATATGCCAATATGAGTTACATTTATAGGGTACGGAACATGCCATTCCCTTTAGAGAAGCTTTGTCCTCAAAGCTGAAAGTTCGAAAAATGTTGCTAAAGCTCCTACAATGGCTCCCACGTGGCATCTTCTGGTTGTAGCCCCTACCACTACACAAGCACTTCAAGAATGTTACGAGAGCGAAGATGTTGAGTCCTTCGATCTAGGATGGTGGTTGGTTGAAGAAGAATGGATCATTCTATTAATAAATTTTGAGCCTCCTCAAATTCATTAACGGTTGCACCAACTGAAGATCTGGCAATATGTGGTGGACCAGTTTGTGCTAACTTTCTGCACCCAGGACGACGCCTACACCTAGGTAAGCAGAGCGGCACCTACACTCAGAGCAGCGCCTCAACTTAGAGCAGCGCCTACACCCAAGACGGTGCCTACTTCCAAGCTTCCCATGACGGAGACTTTTTTTTATAGTAAAAATACCACGCGGTTTTTTATTAAAAAAACTGTTTTAAGTCTCCTCATTTTATGAGCTGTCCAAAGTTCTCCTACAAATCTGGAAAGTGGGTGAGAAATTATGTAGCAGTCCTACAAGTCTGAAGAGTAGGCAGGAAAATATTTAAAAGTCCTGCAAATCTGGAAAGTGGGTGAGAAATTATGTAGCACTCCTGCAAATCTGGAGAGTAGGCGGGAAAATATTTTGAAGTCCTGCAAATTTGGAAAGTGGGTGAGAAATTATGTACCAGTCCTGTAAATATCGAGAGTAGGCGGGAAAATATTTAAAAGTCCTGCAAATTTGGAAAGTGGGTGAGAAATTATGTAGCAGTCCTACAAATCTGGAAAGTAGGCAGGAAAATATTTAAAAATCCTGCAAATCTGGAAAGTAAGTAGGGAAAATCTGCAGAGTCTTGCAGAAATAATTAATCCGGGTGGAAAATAGAAGACCGGGAAAAAGGCTCTTATCTATAAAAGAGATTTTCCAAGTCTTTTTGGGGGTTGATTCATTCTAGCACTTGTTGGCCTTTGTAACACTATGGAATTAATACAAAGAGTGTTTTAGTTGTATTCTATGTATCTTTAGTTTGGTTGAATTGCATGTGGTATTGGCCCTTGGTTCACACCAACCTTACCTCTTGCAGTTGATTCACGATCTGTTTTATGTTCCATATATGTTGTATTGTGTCTCTTATGAAGTTTTAGGTGGATCAATCAACCCCTTTTCTTTTGGTGCTATCGCCTCTCTTTTTCTTTTTATTTCCCTGTTTGTTTTCTTGTTTTCTTGTTTTTTTGTTGTTTTTATTTCCCTCTTCCCTTTTCCCCTACAGTTTTTATCTAGTTTGTTTTTGAGAGCCAACTCTCTTCGGAGGTCTTTTCCTCTCAGGCGAACATGAGAGGAAAATTCCCATGTTGACGCTATATGTGGGTGCAAGTATAAGCATACTTTTTTAGGATTCAACACAATCCTCATTTAATTCAGGAAGGACCATCTAGACCTAGGTATATATCCCCACCACCTTCTTTAGGCAAGACACATGAAAGATTGGGTGGATCTTGGATGTCGTCAACAGCACCAATTTGTAAGCAACTTCCCCCACCCATTGGAGTACCTTATAGGGTCCATAGAACTTAGGTGCTAGCTTGTGTCGACCTTTTTTTTTTAGGGACATTTGCTTGTAGGGTTGAAGACAGAGGAAAACCATGTCCCCTGTTGCAAACTCCCTCTCACTCTTGTGTTTATCCATCTGTTGTTTCATGCGATTTCGGACGACTATTAAATTTTGTTTCAAGACAACTAAGACCTCCAACTTGGTCGTATGTTTAGGGGTTGATTCTCTAGTACCAAGTTGATGCTATTGTCCTCTGGTCGACTAGGAGGTAGTTGTTTAAGCACATTAAAAACCTGTTGATTCTTGATTAGAATGGCCGACAAGTCTAAAGGCACCTTTTCATTCTGTATAGCAGAAAGCTACATCTGGCAAAATCTACCCACTATTGCCATATAACCCTTCTTAATCAATCGTCGCATTTGATGGGACGTAATGACCTTGGGTTTTCCCTCATTTATACTCTGGATGGTGTGTGTTCTATTTTTGACCATGAACTACATCCAAAGCTTCGATAAATCCCACAATACCGGCCCCAAAGTTCTCAACCAAGGGTAGCCCAACACAATGTCCACACCTTCCAATGGAACTGAATAGAGATTAGTTTGAAATTGGTAGTCGCCTATGGATAAGAGGGCATTTCAACACCACCCATTACAAGTCATGACATCCCCATTAGCAATTTTGACATTGATTTGATCATGACTATAGATGAAACAATCCGCTCTTTTGGCTACACTGGTCAATAAAGTTATTTGTTCTACCAAAGTCCAATAGTATTAAGACCTTATGCCCTTTGAGAAAACCTAGGACTATCATGCATTGGGGTGTCAATATTCTTGCCATAGCATTCAAAGAAAGTGTAGGAGTTTTTTCTACTGGTGTGTTGGGTGGGATTTCTTCCTCCACTAATTCCAATTGCTCTTCTACTGAGTCCACAAATTCATCCCTTGTGTCTATAGAAGAAGACAAAATACTGCCCATATCTAGAAGGAAGAGACTTTGTGTTTTACATTTGTGTCCCATGGCCCATTTTTCATCAAAATGATAACAAAGTCCCTTGGCTCGACGGTTGGCCATCTTCGCCAATGTTAGCCTCTAGAATGTTGGAGCCTTTGGAGCATTATTGTGTGTGGATGTAGAAGTTCAATTCCAAAATGTTGGGGGCCTAACAATTCTCCGTTGGGCATTCCATTTGCTTTCTACAAGTTTAGCTAGCCCCGTGGCAATCATGTAGGTGGTCGGCAGAAGCATTTGGACCTCAGATCTGATTTCTTCTTTAAGGCCACTAATGAAACAATTCTTGAAGAACACATCTGGAAGACCTTCAGTTCTGTTGGCTAGCTTCTCAAAAGCCATAATATATTTTGGTACAATACTTGTTTGTCGAAGCTTGGTGAATGCTCCAATAAAATCTTTGAACTTTGACAGGCCAAATCGACCAAGGAATTCACTCTTGAATTGTGTCCACCCAATGTTTGGGACTTGTTTCCACAACCATTGATAACAATGGAGTGCTTCAAGGTCAAAATGAAAGGCAACCACAAAAATTCGTTGATTGAGGGGTGTTTCATGCAGTTCATACCATTTCTCGGCTTTAATTAACCGACTTTGTGGATTGGTCCCATCAAACCTTGGAAATTTTGTTTTGGGAAGTCTAGGAGTCATGCCTTTGTTGTTCCTTGGCTTTAAAGGCCCCAGAGAAATTTGTCATGTCAAGAGCTTTCCCTCTTTAAGCTTTTGGGCTATTTTCAGCATACCCATCAAAATTTGGATTTTTACGCTTATGCACTTCAATGTCCTAACTCATTGTGTCCTACACATGTTTAAAGTCTGCTATCAGGCCAATGATAGAAGATAGTTGACATTGGAGTTTAGTTATGGCATCCAACTTGGCGAGTTATTCATCAATATTATGCATTTTGGCCTCCATTGCTTGAGTTTGGTCTCTGGTGGCATTTACTAAAAATTGAATTGCTATTTTAGCAATCACTATTTTAAGGGGTCCTGAAAAAGCGTGATTGTGCTATATACCAAAACAATCAGCTCGAAAAGACGATTGATATAGGCTATACCACAAAATGACAATTTTGGGATTCCCGAAAAAAAGTGTATGTATGCTATATACCAAAACGATCAGCTCGACGAGACAATCGCAATGGACTATAACCCAATATGACGTTTTTCGATAGCCCCGACCTTTTTTTTAAACTATCCCAAGAAAAATTGAGCTTTGTAGCCTCTTATACTCTATAACTAAGCTCTTTTTCCCTTTGTACTCTATGTTTTATGTCCTACTAACGATAAGGCCAGCAAATAGCCCAAACTTTCTTTTTAACTATCCTAAGCAAAACTAAGCTCTTTAGCCTTACGCACTTTGTGACTAAACTCTTTTTCCCTTTATACTCTATGTTTTATGTCCTGCTAACGATAAGGCCAGCGAAAGTATGAAACTACCAGTAAAATATTAAGAAAGGGAGGTCATCTAGGCTGAGGTGTGTGTACTTCCCATAGCCCGCTAATATACTACAGCAACAATCAATGCTATAAACCTCTCTTCTCGTTAATAGAAATCATTCACCAATATGCAGAAATATCAAACATGCATCCACAATAATTATCCACACAAAAAAATAAAGATAGATAATACCCTTGAGGTAGGGCAATACCAAGAATACTCCTTAAGGAATCACTCCACAAGATCTCTAGCTCCACAAACCAAGACTCCTACCAAAAACACTTCATATGACTTCCTTTACAATTGGGGTTACATCTTTCTTTATACAAGAATATGATGGTTCATCTTCCATGAGTTAGAAGACCACCCATGTGGTGAGTCACCTTCCATGAGTTACAAAGTGCATAATATTATTATATAGCACTATATTATATATTATTATAATTTTATGTATAACCCATGCCATAATACAATATTATATTATATCCCCACATGCATGTACTTAGGTACCTAACAATCAATAATGCTCGGACCAATATTTCAAGCCACTACCCAAGGAGGATTTATCTTGTACCCTTGGGCACTACCTGCTTCTTTGATCAATACGGGAGGGTAATTTTCCCGCGTGTTGTGCTCGATGCCCTATGGATAATTACATGACCGAAAATATTCCTATATCTCAAGGTTTCATTCAGAGTTCCTAAAAAGGGTCTCCTCATATACGCAAGGTACGTGGGAGCTCATATTCGTATACGGGTGTTGTCTGAGGCTTGGGTATTGGAATATGATCATCCCTCACTTCACTAGACGCTTTATGGGCAATCTAGCTTAGCCAAAAACGACAGCTTCTCCATGATATTTTAAAACAGCCAAAACATTGTTCTAACCTATAGACCTAAGCTTAAAGAAAAATAAAATTGCCCACAACAAAAGCTTATCACGCGTTGGAAAGGGCTTTGATACCACTTGCAATGAACCTCCTCATCTCATGCGAATACTTCACCTTGAAATTCTTAGTTTTGAGTTGTACTGAGATAAGAAATTCAATGCCAAAGATAATTCTAACTATTATTACAACAATTATTGACAAAAGCAACACTAATATATATATATATATATATATATATATATATATATATATATATATCCAATAGCAAAAGCATTAAATAAATGAAACATGGAAACTCAAAATAATAGCAAATACAAAAATTCGAGATAAGAAATATTACTATTGCTAGCTTCTTCGAGGGGGCAACCTCAGCAAAATATTCCAAATCTTCTCTAGTCCCATGAAGGTAACATCCTTCCCCTTTTATAATATTTACAAGCATATTTCTTGACATTCTATGATAATATTCCTAACTACATATTCTATGACAATTATATACATGATTCTAAAGTAGTTACATACATGATTCTATGACACACCTTCCTAACTATTTCTAACTTAACACATGGCCCACTTTACATACTCCATATGGTGCAATATCATATGCCAATATGATTTACATTTAAGGGTTACGTAACAACAAGTGAACACATGTGAATACATGCATGCCAATGAAGAAGTCCACACAAGTGAAGGTGTACGTGCAAACATATGCACTGACCAAGGAGTTTGTGCAAGTGAAAATGTGCACATCGACATTGTAGTGTGTTGCCAAAGGTGTGCTTGTTGACACAAACATATGCAATGACATCCATGGTAACATATGTGTTGTGCACCTCTCTTCTCATTTCATAAATCATTCAACAATTTGCATAAATATTCAACATGCATCCACAAATAAATTAATTGCACAATAAATTGCTTAATAAAATAGAGATGGGTTCTACCATTCTTCTTTGGAATATTTGGAATGAAAGGAACAGCCGAATTTTTAATCAAGATAGGAAGGATATTCACTATATTTAGCAAAAGACCATAGCCAACTTAGTTGAATCAGTCCATTAACTCCTTAATCACCCCCAAAACTCCCACCAAAGATGGGATCAAGTGATGCAAAGATTGAAGATTAAATCTTCTAAGGGCAACCAACTTAAAGGGAATGTGAGTATTAGTAAGATGGATAGGACAAGAAATTGGCAACCTCCTCCTAAGGATTTTGGAAAAGTCAATACCGATGGAGCCTCTAGAGGGAACCCTGAAAAAGCCGAGTGTGGGAGGAATTGGTAGACTTTCGGATGGCTCCCTGGTTTTTACTTTTGCTGAGAATTTGGGTATTCTTTCCAATAACCTTGCTGAGGGGTATGGTATCCTCGAGAGGCCTTCGAGGAGGCTACTAAGGTTGGATGGGAAAAGGTGTTAGTTGAGTCCGACTCTCAACTTATGATTAATCTCTTGAAGACTCCTTCCAAGAATCATAGGGTGGATTGGAGAATAAAAAGAATTATTGAGAAGATTCAATTAATCCAGATGGGATTTTTGAAAGTTGATTACAATCATGTGGTCAGAGATCAAAACAAGAGTGTTGATGCTTTAGCTAATTGGGCTTTGGACAAAGGTGATCTTACTTGTTATGGCCACCCTCCTAGATGGTGGGCTTCTCAAATTAGGTAAGTTCTTCTTTCTATCATTTCTTTGGATGGCTCCAGTTCTGAAGGTACCTAGTTTCTTCTTGATTTTTTTTTTTTTTTTGCTTCTCTTTGGTTCATTCAGTTTTTTTTAGTTCCCTAGCTCATTCTATTCTTTATTTTGTTTCCTCTGTTGATTCTTGCCTTAATAGTCTTCTGGTCTAGATAGGTCATTGTTATGTTCAATTTTTTTTTCTTTTTTGTTTTTTTTTTTTTTTTTTGTTTTTAAGGTGGGTGGGTTCTTTTGTTTTGTTTTGTTTTTGTGTTCTTTGTGTTGTTTTTTGTTGTTCTTGTGTTTATGTTTTTTGTTATTGTTCTTGTGTTTTTTTTCGTTCTTGTTCTTGGGTTTCTCTTTGTTTGTATTAGTTCGTGTTTTTATGTGTGAGTGTTTTCTATGTTTTTTGTTTTTGTTTATTGTCTGATGTTGGTTGTTTTTTATTTTATTTTTTATTTTTTTTAGGTTTTGGTTGTGTTTATTTTTCATGTTTTTTTTTGGGTTATGTCTTTGTAGCATTCTGTTGTTTTTGTCTTGTTTGTGTTTTGTTATATGGTTCTTGTGTTTTTCTATGTGGTTCGTGTTGTGGTTTCTTATATCTTATTGTGCGTGTTTGGTTGTGCTTTTGTTTTTTACACACTCAAGGAGCATGTTTTTTTATTTTATTTTATTATTTTTGTTGTTATTTACTTATTTTTAAATTGGTTTTGTGTGTTTGTTTGCTCCTTGAGTATGTCAAAGGTGGTAGGCCAGGTCCGAGTCCTGGGCGTTTTTGGCGGAATGGATACCCCTGCCCCTTGGGTCTTACTCGAAAGTGGCATCCCTTTTCGGATGTTTTCCACAAATAAAAAAACAAAAAAAAATAGAGATTGATTATACCCTTGAGGTAGGGGAACACCATACAATGCTCCTTTTGGAAGGAAGCCACTCCACAAGATCTCTGGCTCCACGAGCCAAGACTTCTCCAAGAATACATCATAGATACCTTTCACAATGGAGGTACATCTCTCTTTATACAAGAGTGTGATGGTTTACCTTCCATGAGTTACAAGATCACACATGTGGAGGTTCACCTTCCATGAGTTACAAAGTGCATAATGATATGACAATATTCCTTGCGGTTACATATGACAATATTCCCCCAACGGTTACAAATATGATTCTATGACATACCTATTTCTATTTTGACATGTGGCCTTCCTTACTCAATAATTAATTTATGGCTCATACCATTATACAATACAATATTAAATACCTATCTTGGTACCTAACAATATGTAACCACGTGTGCAATGGCATGTACAACCATATGCACAATGACATGCACACAAATGGACAAGTTCTTGTAGACAAACAAGTTCATGTAGGCGGAGACACAACCACAAATGGACAAGTTAGTGTAGGCTTGGATGCATGAGCAAACGAACGAGTTCGCACAAGTAGAGAAACATGAGCAAACGGACAAGTTCATGCAAGCGGACATGTGCAAGTAAACAAACAGAGTTTGTGCAAGCATGCACACAATTGAATAACTTTGCAAAGACCTGCACATAACCAATGGAGGTGTCTATGATGAAGGCATATTTGATGGTTGAGGTTGTGTCGACAAAGGTGTTCATGACGAAGGGGCTAATGAAGGCATATTTTATGGTTGAGGTTGTGCCGACAAAGGTGTTCATGACAAAGGGGCTAATGAAGGCATGTGCAACGACACGATGCATGAGGATGTGTGTGCAGGTGAAGACGTCCGCATTACTTGTAGGCAAAGATGTGCATGTAGACAAGGAAGTTTGTGATGATGAAGGTAGGAGTGACTAAGTAGACAAGTTTATTGAAAGAGAAACTAGGGTTGGCAAGAAATATTGGCAACGGTTGGAGCAAGTTCTGCATTAGATAGTGCACATGACAAGAATTTGGCATCAAAACAATTACAAGATGGTGTTTCCAATGGTGAGCAAAACAGGAATCCAACATCAAAGCAAATGGAAGATGGGATGTCCAACAATACACGTGATAGGAATCTAGGACTAGGGAAATTGCAAGTTGGTATGCTCAATGGTGAGCTGGATGGGAGTTTGACGTTTGAACAACTACAGGTTATCACGTTTCATGGTGTTAGGGATGGAATCTAGCACTACGACAATTGTAGTGTGGTGCACTCAATGAAGCGTATAATAAGGGTGAGACACAAAAACAACCATTGTCGATATTGAACCAACTAGTCATGACGACCAAATTTGGCATAATGCGCAAGTATCCCACATTTCATGGTGGTGAAACAAAGGACCAGGACAGGCATTGGAAAATCTGCCTCAAGATGTATTCAACACAAAGATTATGCAAATCCATATCCTGTATTCTTTCAAAAGATAACCTTGTTATATAGGTATTCAAGTAGATATAAGCATTTTATATCTAATCCACAGCCTTACAACACAATTTTTCACTAATACTGTACTAAAATCTGTATTAATATTTGTAATTTATGTAAGGACCTAGTTTAATTTTTAAAAGGAAAAAAGGGGAAATTTTTAATAAAGAAAAACGCTTACTATCAACTAATATCATATTGGTTATGAATCACAATTTAAGCAAGAAACTTTCCATATTGTGAAGAATCAAGATCTACACTTTGAAAAGCAAATTTTTGAAAGAAACTATTGGTGAGATCCTTGCATAGGAAGATGTATACCATAATTTGACAAAATGATTCAAAATATTTTGGGAAGAAAACACCCATTTGATAATAAGATGGTTATAATCACCTTCAGAATGCCCATTTCATTCCAACTGTTAATAATTCCATCCATGTATGAGTAACTGACAAAAAAACAAACAACACCATCAGGCACAGTAGAAACCATCTCTAATAGAAGACGTCCATAGTTCCTTGCAACACCAGGATCAGAGCGCATGTCAAATTTGGTGCTCAAGGGCAGGTGATCACTGAAATACAAAGAATAAGAATTTTTCAGAACAAAAACCAACTCATCCCTTTTGTCACCTTCAACATATCAAAACTAAGAATTAGAAACCGATATACATAAGTGACATTTCTCAAGACCTAAAGTATCTCTAAAGAGAAAAGCATCCCAACTTTGAGTAGCAAAATAATCAAATTGAACTTGACCTTTCAAAGAATAATTTCAATGATCAACGTTTCCCATACAAGCAGCGTTCACAGTAACTCATGCACCAATCTTCAAACAGGAATTGCCAACTCAAGTGGCACATGATACCACATCCAAAATAATAACTTAAATTAACAAGTTTATGCTTTTGCAAAAGAGCAAAAACGCAACTCATGACTGTTTTTAAGTTCTCAAGTTTCCAAGAGGCTAATCCTGTTCAATCAGATGGTTTTCTCATAGTCTTCAACACTGGAAGAATTTCATCAACTTCAGGATTGTTAATAACTTCCAAGCAACAATGCTTCTTTGTTACCATGCAGATCCCATTGAGTTTGGGAATGTCAACAATTTTCAAGAGACACAGCTTGTTTGTCTAAGATTCACTCATTAATGAATAATAATATGAACAGTGCGAACCAAAAGAAAAAGATAACGAAATTTTAAAAAAAAATACCATTAACATTGCGGAAAAAATAGGAGTGCATGCTCGATGAGCCCTTAGTTGCTCTAACTCTATAATGTATGGAAACCAATACACAAATTTATAACAATCTCAACACCATTGTGTACATTTAAAAATACCATTCTGTGTGAACACCACCCTGGGACAGATAACCTTTAAAGTATAAATGATCTAAATTTTAAAAACTAAAAAGCTAAATGATAAGAATATGCTAACAAGATTCAAACAGAAGGATTCAAGAAGTATCCTACTTCTTATACTACAGAGACACACATACAAACAAATAATTTTATTGATGTCCTCAGATGACCAATGTTGCCAATGGGACTCGTCAAAATGAGCTGTTGCATTGCACTATAGTAGCCAAAGTACTACGAGAATAGGCTAATCTAGAATAAAGAAAGTGGCATAAAATACACTAAAGTGGGACAACTGAATGCAATTAAATTGCAGCCTTAAAGATAGGACCCAAAATAGGTAAACCCTAACATGTTAAATGTAATGATGAAGAGAGGCTGCAAGCTTATTGTAGTGGTAAGGGCTTTGGCCTCTCTTTGAGAGGTCCAAGGTTCAAACCCCACTCAGTATGAGGGGACCAGGACCTCTTATAAAAACTTGTGTAAACTCATTGAAAAACTATCAAGTGGCATTAGCTCAACCGGTTAGATTCCTCAATATTTAAAAGAGGAGACCAAGGTTCAAATCTTGCCAAAGGATACATGGATAATATCCAAGCTTTGTTGTAATACCACTATGTGGTGATGATATAATACGGTGCAGCCCTTTTCAATCCCATATAACTAACTTGAAAAAAAAATGTAATGATGAAGAGAGAAGCAGCGGTCAAAGAGAGAGGATAATTTTATTAATGTCCACAGATGGCCAAAGTAGGCGAATGGGGCTCAATGCACTGTAGTAACCAAAAAGTACTACAAAAATAAATTAATCTCAAGTAAAGAATCTAGTGTAAACTACACGGAAGTAGAACAACTATATGGCATAAAATTATAGCCTCGAGGGTTACCTAAAATGGATAAATCCTAACATCCTAAACGTAATGAGGAAGAAAGAGTTAGAAGTCGAGGTACAACAGAGATAGAAAGGAGCTCCTATGGATCTCATAATGCTCCCAAGAGAATGGCCAGGACTAAGAAGACTTAGTTGGATAATCTCGGGAGGACATGGAATTCGACCCCTCAAGACTCTTGTAGCATCCATGGTTGTGGAACCAATAGAAGAGGACAAGAAACTTATGTTGCATCTGTTTAAACTCCTCAGTATGTGAGGGGTGGCCGAAGCCCAACACCGAAGAACTACAATCCTATCCTCTTGCAAGAAAGAAGAAATAAATGAAGCCCTAGTAGCCATTCTTGTATGCACACAAGGGTGCACAAATATATCATTAACATTTCGGAGAGTTGTAGCTTCAAATAAACACTTCCTACTCCCGACTGTAGAGAGGTAGATTAGTCGAGTAGTAATCTATCTCCCCTGTAACAAATAATGCATAAGAGTGATAGATTCCTTGAAGTATAGAGACGAGCATCTTTGGTCAAGATAGCTGAAAAAAGTGGCAAGTGATCCACCTAAGTCTCTATACAAGCAATAGTACCTCCCTCAAATCTCATAATAAACAGGACACCTAAAGATGAAATGTTCTTCAGTCTCCATCACCCGAATAAAGCAAAGACGACATGCCCTATCCTCTCAAGGAATATGATGGTATGTCTCCACCTGCAATTGATGTGAGCATATTCTACGTTGGCCAAGAGGAATCCTAAGGTTGTGTCCAATCATTGGATATTATTAGGACCAAGTCATAATTCTCAATCCTCATGAAATGGTTAGCATAGAAGGCCAACTTAGTGACTAAGAGGTTGAGATGTGATATGGAATCAAAGAAGCTTAACATTTGCATTAAGAACAAGGGCTTATATAGGCCCAAATTTACAACCAATTGCCCTAAGAATGAGCAACCAATCCCTTGGAAGGAGCAACCAATTCCCAAATTGGGAAGATAAGCTCTTATCCATAGGGCTTATTTCAAGGATTGACTAATCATCAATCCAACTAGCAACATCCTCTAGAAGATATTGCCAACTCTCCTAATCTAGAAGATTCCAACATGAGCTCATAAAACCCACATTTTACAATTTCCAACAAATTGCTTATTTGCTAAAAATAAGACTAAGTCCTAATTTCAAAAGACTAAGCCTAAACTAAGGTTTTATTAAACCTTAAACCTAACCTATCACTTGATGTCCTCATCAAGATAGAACAACCCAAGTGATCTGAATATATTGTTAATAAACATCATCTCTAACTACTTGATTAATTACATTCTTATCCGGAAGAAGGCAGGGAGGAGCATTTAAAGAGTATTTGAATGGAGGTAATCAATCTATGGAGATGCCAACTGACTAAAGAAGAGAAATAACTTTTGAGTACCATCCATGATAACAACCAAAAGTGCTCCTAGAGGTAATCCATTCTGAGGAGCAAAGCACCAAATATGGGTATCTCTCTCAACCTAAGGTGCAATCACCCATGGATCCAAGGTGATGAAGCTGAAAAATAATTTTGAAGATGCTCTCAAAGCAAAGAGGATGAGCACCAAACTCAGCCTAAACAATACATTGGCAAATTGTTCCTTTACATCCGATAAATCTCTAAAGAAAAATAGTCTTTAACCCTTTCAATGTGAGCCCAATGAACACACCATAGACTTGGATCCAAGATTTCAAATCCATAAAGGACTAGACTTGATGGTGCAATCAAAGAGTCACACCTTTGTAGGTATGTCTTGGAAGTGTTACTGGAAACATTGGGGTTCCAAAACAAAGAGAGATGTGTATCCCTTGCAAAGATGTGACTATGAAGTTGGCCGAAGATTAAGGGAAGGACCTCTAAACTAAACCCCCAAGTAGGTGTAAGTAGTGGTGATCTCAATCAACTTGCCCTTATAAAAGAATTGAAACTTAGATAGAGTACTCTTTGATGTGTTAAAGTTCACCACCTTACTCTTGCTAGAATTGACTACCAAATGTTTTAAGTCACAAAAGCAAGCAAGAGCATCCAATTGTCTTTACAAGCCCTCAAGAGTATGAACAAAAAGCACAAAATCATCTATAAAAAAACAAGATAGCTATCCATACATCATGTAGAAGGCAACTATCATCAAAATCTGTGTTTTGACAAATAAATTCTTCAAGCTCGTCAATGTAGATCCCAAAGAGTAAAGGAGAAAGAGGACACAGCCTTGTTTGACACCAATGGTGTTTTGGACATCCTCTGAAAAACCTAAAGCTATCCAAAAACGGCCAACTACTACCTCATATAGTCTCTTGATAGCAATGATAAAGAGCTTCAAGATGTCGATGTCATGTAGTCTTTGAAATAAAAGATGCTTGGGAACGGTGTTAAAGGCCTTTTTAAAGTCCAAAAAACAACAAAATACTTTAGAAGACCGTTCGCAAGCCTCCTCAATAATAGCCCTGAGAATGAAAACATGATCAATAGTATGATGATCCCTTCTAAAACCAGCCTTCCCTCTCATTCTAAGCTTCCCCTGATCCAGCACATATGAAAGTTTCATATTCAAAACTGTTGCATAAAGCTTAGCAAATGTGTGCCCAATCATGACAGTTTTGTATTTATTTGGATTTGAATAGCTCCCAGATTTGTGGATGGGATGAACAATATGTTATGACCAAGAGGCAGGGAACCCAAAACAAACAACCTCATTGAATGATTCTGCAATGGGATAGCCAAAAGCTTCAGCACATTACTTCAACAGCTCAGCCTGAAATCCCTCAAAATCACCAGCCTTGCTAGTGCTTAATTTATGTATAGCTCTTTTCATGGCCTCTAAAGAGAAAAGGAGGCATTATGTGGGGAAAGAGAGTTGAAAGGTTGTCTGCCCTAGGATATCATATAAGGAATTAGCATGGGAGACCCAAGACTTGTTATTGATGCACATGGGATGGGGCTTCCTAGGAAGAAGAGTGTGCCAAAGGTCTTTGGATATAAGGAATTAGCATAGCATCCAGGACTTTTTATCGATGCAAATGGGATGGGGCTTCCTAGGAAGAAGAGTGTGCTAAAATTCTTTGGGAGAGTGATGAAGAGTGGACCAAAAGGTTTTGGAAGAGTGGGAGAGAGAAGAGAATCATCATCATCACCAGCTATTACTAAAGGGCCAACATAGGATCTAATAATGATCCCAAGAAAATGGTCAGGACTAAAGGGGCTGGTTAAATAATCCTGGAAGGACACAGAGTTAGTAGCCAAACATATATATAGTTGTGGGCATCGGTAGCTTAAACGATAATTCCTTCATTCAGCTATATTAGATTCAAAAGTCACCAGGAAAATGTTGTTGTAAACAGAAAACATTTTTTTCCATTAGAATAAAGTTGATTTGAGCAACCTCCGGTAGCTTCCATTTTCACTACAGTTGTGAGCTGAAAAACATAAACAAAAAGGGCATCAATATGAAAGAACATCCAAATGGAATCAGATCAATCACAATGCAACATAAACAACGAGAACAATGTTAGTTAAATTCTTCACTAATGATTTCTTGCTTAAATTGGATCATCCTCATAAAATCAATTTTTTTTTCGAAAACGATCTCACCCCAAGCTGCAAAAGATGGATTCTATGTCCCATAAACAGCACAATTTTTGGCTAATGAAGACACCTTCTTATTCACAAGGACGATTTTCACTTGACCTAATGTTATATTAAAATTTCCCTATTTCGGTTTTGACCCTTTGACCAAGGTCAACATAAATTGATCACCACCAATCCATCTGAAACCAACTTAGGCACTCCACCAACTTATCTTTAATATATAAGCATTCCATAACAAAAGACATATACAACTCACAATGTCACATTAAGACATATGTTAAAATTGTCGAATGATGATCAAGAAAATGAAAGACAGCAAACATATAATTGGCAAGACCCATATACTTCAAGCTTCCATGGATTGGCAAGATTTGATTTTCCATAAGCTGGATTAAAAGGATCAAAACCCAGAGGGGTACGCAATTGAACTAAGAATATACAGGAAAGAGGAAACTTTACCTTGCTCACACAGGGAGGTCTCATATGCCAAAGACAAGTGTCGGATTAGCTATGACCTATTAATCACCTATACCTTTTTGAACCATATATAGACATCAAAGGATGCATAATCCAATAGACAAAGTCATTCACATATAATTAATAAGGAAATTACTTAACAAGCCCCTTCATCTTGAAATGCATTGCCTCAAAGCATAGGACTAGTTTCTGCAGGATGCTTCCTCCTCAAGTAAGTTCTTCTGCTTTATTAGATAGTCCATGATCTATATGTAACATAAATTATTTGTGAGAATTTCTGTTATTCCTTCCAGTTCTAACACAAACTGTCCATCGTCATCAAAAATTGGTAATTCTATTTGAAAAAGAACATATGCAGCAAATGTCTTCTTAAGACAAGATACATGAAAAACACTACATACATGTCGCAATCATGATAAATCCGATGCATAAGCAACTAGCCTCATCCCCTTGAAAAATTAAAATGGTTAATCAAACCTTGGTAAAAAATTCACATGGTTGCCCCATCGTTTCAATTAAGTCTGCTTGCATAATGCCAATGCACGAAAAACCAAAGCTCCTCTTTGAAATTCGTTGTATATGTTGATCTACTTGTTTCTTTGTATGATCTCAAACAAATTCCAAGCTTTCCTCAAGGATGTCCATTGTCTTATACAATTCCTCTAAATAATTTCATGTTGACATTAACCTAATATCAGTGCCAAGAAACTTTGAATGTTGACAATTCACAGCTATAGAAGGCACGAGGAAGAGTCCTCTTTGAAAACATGTGTAAATGCTATTATTACAACAGATATGCAACCATTTAATCCATTGGTTCTGCTCATTAAAGGCATAACACAGCACATATCTCTAAACATTTTTTTCACAATATTTGTTTACGAGTCCATTTTAGGAAGATACAATGTACCCCTGGTCAAAGATATTGCAACTTGCAATTTCCTAGGAATAGTTTTGCAAAAAAGGTTTCTGCATCAGCAATAGGGCAACCATACTTCCAATTGGCAGAAAAACAAGCCCATTGTTGGTTATCCTTAGTCAAATAGCAGGGTCACCAACATTCTATCCAATTTCACCACAAGACGACAATGCTAACAAATAGCTTATGTGGCAATTTCTCGAAGCTCATCTAAATATAGATATATCAATAAGACAGCTTATCACTTCCCACAGTACTTAACATTAAACATGGGCTTGGTATATATTATTGGAACTTTCTTACACTATTTTCAGTTGGTGTATAATGTACCTATTGTTGTCAGGATTCCTGAACGACATGGATAGATTTATTAGTGATGCAAAAGCATTGACCAGCAAAGATTCTAACCTAGAATCTCCCATGAGCATGTTGTACATTCTATCATTGAGATAGTAACCCTCCACAAGTTCAGGCTGCAATGAAGTGTCAATGGCACTTCCAACATCTCTACACACAGTCGCGTGACATAACCTTAGTGCCCCACCCACCTACCTCTGATAGCACATTGGAAAGCATGAAACACCCAAGATTCAAGGATGTTAGGTACTCTTAGGATACAAGATGACACAACTAAGCCCTCTAATTTCCAAAAATAGAAAAATTTGGATTTTGTCTTCATCTTATGCTTCTTAGCCCTGCCCAAAATTCCTCCCATTTAGGTTGTCATGTGGACCAATGGAAATGCAAGTACATTCTGTACACTTGAGAGTTCTCTACTCGACTTCATTCATCCAACCCCTCTCAAACCCCATCTCAAAAAAAGATAAAAATATTTGTTTGATCCCTTCTTCCCTAGTCTAAGTCTCAACTACCCCCAAACTTGTTTGAGTCATTCAACCCTCTTTGAGCCCTGTCCATATTTTGTTCATTTAAAGCTCCTCAAGCTCCCACTTGTTGAAGCCGAGAATTGAAGGTGAAAGAGTTTCAAACTCTACTGAACCTTTACCAAACCTTTCTTTGGAACTCCCAATCCTTGTCTCAACTTTGGTCATCTTAAATTTGCCAACTAAGACAATGCTTATCATGGATGCCATCATCTTCATGGGTCAAAGCTTTGAGTTCAAGTATTGAAAAAAAACACTAGGGCTTTCGTCATGTATCATGGTGGTTAGGCCAAAATTGATTCTAATAATGCCTAACCCCTGATGATTTTTACATGAAATTCATGTATCATGGGGCTTAGGCCAAAATTCATTGGAATTCATGATTTCCTTGAGAATTCATGAATGAAATGTTTGAAGTTTGAATTTCTTCTAAGATTCTTTTTAAAAAATTCCTATGCAATCATATGTAAAATTCTGTCTTTCCCAATGAATAGGAAAAAAATGTCTTTCATTACTCCATACAATTAGAACTTTTATGGCAAAACTCACTACCAACAACATTACAACAACTACAATGGTGGGATTTGGTCCTCTCCAGGCAACTTCATGATTGTAGGCAGATAAGTTGGTCCACATGAACAACATCAGGAATGAATTCCATGATTGTTTGCATAAACAACAATAAGCTTCTGCATGGAAGTTTGTAGTCTGTAGGAGTTGTACACAGTTTTTAGTGAGTAATGTCTTTACGTTTTGATAAACATATTGTTTTAATAAAATATTATGTCAAGTACCATGGAATACTTTTAACGTTTCATGCATAAAGTAAAAGTAGTTTTTAACATCCATGAGGCCATAGGCCATATGGTACGATCCTCATCGTGGACTTTGTGTACACGATATATGGTTATCCAACCATACTCTAGTTACAGAAGTATGGTGTACAACCCTACCCCCACAAGATTCAAACCCTGGACTTCCTATGTAGAGTTTCAAAATCTTCACCATTAGGCCCACTCAGGTTGTAAAAAACAAAGTAGTGTAGATTTTACTGTCCATGGTTCATGTTTATCCACCAATATTGAAGTATGGTGTACAACCTTGGACCTCCTATTTGAGGTTCCAAAACAATAGTTGAATAGCATGTAAGTTGCCAGCCACCTATACTTTCCCATAGAACCTATGTATTACCTATCTATCTTGGTTGAAGCATGTAGTAGTTATTTGTTAAATTATGATAGAGGCACACACATTATCTTTTTGGTACACTCAACCAGACATCAAAGTATTGCAAATGAGTGAAATGTGAACATTACATGTGTTGCGTAATTGCATCTATCTCTGAGTTCTTCCCATTGTGTATCTTTATTTATGATTATACCATGGACTTGTATCATTAAGAGTTGCATGCTATAGATATTTGCATGATTGGAATACTCCCAAACACTATAATAATCTTATTTCATTTTATGAACCCGTTCTCACTCAGACAAATGAGAGATCAAAATAGGCACTCCCTCTAGTCACACGTTAATCTTGGCTTTCAATTTTCAAAATAAGAATAATAGATCTAGAAGAGCTCAAGGGTTCAACAATGTGGCTCGACTTATCAAGAACCATCTCTGACATACAATATCATCAATAGCTTCTAACATACACTTGAGGTACATGTTGCTTCACGTCAAAGGGGCCCACTACCATCCTCGCATATCATCCTAGCCATTTGCTATTTCATCTAGCCTCATCATCGTTTGAGATTCACATGGATAGTCACCCACACCACAATATCTATTCAAAGAACTCACCTTATGGCTCCTTTGGTGATCTCATCGTCTTGGTTGAGTTTAAAGATCAAGTTAGGATCAAAGACATGCCTTTCCATGATCTTCTAAAGGATGAGCCTTGCCTATGTAAGCTATATTGTGGGGAGTTTAAAGAATTTCAACAAATGGAGCAATTAATCATGCCCCAAGGAAGGCATATTCTATACTTTGGTAAACCACATGGCTTCATTCACTTCCTTCCTGCATAACAAAAGCACAAACGTACTGGATTCAATCTTAGTCAACCAATCTTTAACCACACATTGTCAGCTCTCTTTCTCCTACCATGGCTGCTCCACCAATCACCACACCACATTTCATTTTGATTCTTGCTAAATCATTAACAATGTAAATCACCTTTCCCGTCCATGCATACTTACTATTCTCTCTTTACTATCACAAAAAAGTTTGATTTCATCTCATATTCCTTTGGCGGAAATCCCTAGACTCCTTTCCCCACAAATTTCATCTTTGCATCTCCTCATCCTTGCAATTTCTATCCTTTGAATTGACGGTATGATAAAACTGCCAAGCTAAGCATCAAAGACTTCGTCTTGTTCTTACCCATAATCCTTCCTCTATATCCACTACACAAGAAGAGTATCAATGTCACCTTTATTGGAAGAAGGGCATGTTTCTTGCATGTAGAGAACATGAGTTCCCTGATGCCCTCCACCACTAAAAATATTTTCGCATACTTTTCCCAAAGAATTTTTCCCTTTCCAAAATTGATCCTCAAGCTTGGCTCTCATATGTTAGCTTCATATGAATTTTACTTCCCTCCTCTATCATTTTTTTTCCTTGAGAGGCATTGGAAGATCTATCTAAGAGCAATGCATAGCAAGTTAGCTAATTGTAAGGAGCTCTAGGCTAACTTTTTCAAATTTGGTGTGGATTTGTTTTCTTTGACAATAGCATACTTATTTAAAAGATTGTTTTTATGGGAATTCCCTCCATGTGGTCACTGCATATATCATAATTACCTTTAGGCGTAGGTCTCTTCAAAAAATATCAGGATTTATCATGCTAATTATTTACTTTCAATCAATCTGAGACATTAGGGTTGTTGAGCACTATCTAGACATAGCTGCTTCACACACTGATGTAAACAGGTCATTGATGCTTGTTCTTCTTTAAGGATTGTGAGGAACTGTCACAACACCCTCACACTCAACATAAGCAGTGTGGCTTTATTTTGCCTTGACATTGAGGACATTCTAGATCTTTTGACCCATTTCCCAAGGCTTGAGGGACAGAAGCACATTATTGACTTCCTCCCATCTATGGGAGTACCTGGCTCCACCCATATATCACCAAGCCCAACTCCCTCAGCCCTGGGCATCACTTCATGATTATTATTTTGTCATGCATGTGCTATTTTTACATAATGGATGATGAGAGCATCAACTCTTCAGGCTATGATGAAGCTTCACATATGAGAGCACAATGTTCTGCCTTCCATCACATATTCACTTCAGTTCTTTGCTTGTCGTGGGAACTATTCTCTCTAGCTAATAGCATTGGTGTTCAACTGCTTTAGACTTGCCCCTTTCTTTTCCAGTTTTCTTTGCCCTACCTTAGTTGGTATCTTTTGTTGCTTTTCCTTTTTTTTGTCAACCTTCGCATCCTTTCTAGTATTACACTTTTGTATTTTTAGGCCCTAATGACCTACTATGAACATCTATGAAAAGTAATATAATTTTATTGTATTTCAGCAATATACCATAGAGATGATGTCATCCATAAAACTTGCATCTGAATTTTATAATTAGGAGGTATAGTCCAAAATCCACAATGATTATCTTCGCTTTGAAGACAGGTGGAAAAATGAATCATAAAAAATTATTAACACTAGTGCAACCAAATTAGAGGTTCTTGCACGACTTGGTGAGAAATCAACATTTGTTTGATGTCTTGAAAACAGGTAAGCCAATAAAACATGCTACCTGCGAGCTTTATGGCATAATATCAGTTTGGGAACAAAGGGTATTTGGCTTGAAACAAATGATACATCTCAGATACAAACATTTGAAGGGATGATTATTGTCGAAACCCAAATGGATAAATTTTATATCAGCTAAATTGAGTTACACTAAATATAACAAAACAATGACTAATGGATGTAATCTATGAAAAAAGGAGGTACAAGAATTTTTATACAAACCTGCCACGTGTAAGCACCATTGGACATAAGCAGTCTCTTGTCAAAGACATTGTAAAGGCTCGAGAAATAACTGGGTTGAAATTGAGAAGCCGTGGATACAGTTCTATAGGACTGAGAGTCCCTGATGTTATTATCACGGATTGAAAGCGCTGAAACACTGGCTTTATGGCAAGGGAAGCATCAAGGCAACTAAGCTGCAATACCACAGGGATGTTAAAGATGATATTTCAAATATACTGATTTTATATCACATGAGTACTGAAGTATCACAAAAGAAGAAAAATGTCTATACAACATACTATGTGCAAGAAAGCATACCTGTAAAATAGGATCTGAAACGTCTGGCATCCGCTCGTCATAAGGCTCAATAATGATAGAAAACCCACGACTATATGTCCCTACCAGAGTTGCAAAGTCACATACAGTCTGAATTGGCAGATACTCATCTGTGTCAGTTATTTCCAGAGTCACCAACAGGGAATGTAAACGATCATAGCAAAATTTCAACATTTTTTGGTCTATGCCAGCCTGTGTAGTAATATTTGCAACAAACTGTGGCGTCCCTTCTGTTTCCACGTCTTCAGTTCTCAGCCGGATCTTTAAGTATTGCACCAACCTTTTCAAAACTGATAAAAAGTGTTCAGCTCGTCTGATATTTCCTGGCACAGCTTCCCTTACAATATCATCCGGTAGAACAGGATTTGAGATCCATGTGTCTGAGACTGGAAAGCAAATAGAAAAAGCAACTAAGAGGGAGATAATATGACCAATAATTTCCTAGATATATACATTTTCCTACTTGTTACAAACATAAATCTACTGTTCATAGCCAAGAGAAAGAGTTGTCCTAGCCATCTAGAGGATTCATGTATCATTGCTTTTGCCACCCTTACAGGTTTAGGAAAATATGACATGGAAAAAGGGGATATGCAGTCGTGCACATGCACACGCATTCATGGATGACATCCATCATAACAAAATATAACATGGTTGTCTAGCATACTTGGAACCTCCAAACCTTAGAAAGCAGCAACAAATCAGAATGTGCCACTTATCACATCACAAACCGGAAAACCTGCCACAATGTTGCCACCTGTCTGGTCTTCAAATCAGAATGCACCAAATGGTGGGGATATGATTGGCTCGTCTTCCTATACATAGAAAACAATTCGATTAAAACTGCCAAATAGGATCCATGTCGACATCCATTATCATCAAGGAACACAAATCAAGGAAGCTAAAGGGGGAGAAATTCAAAACTGCGCCTCCCACGTGGCATGCACACAAGGCTAACCAAGCTAGTGAGGCACCCATGCCTTCCATCACAATACAAAATTTCCCACCACATGATAACCAGTACCATCTTCATAGCTACAAACAAAAAAATGTTGTTGACCGAGATACAAAGGAAATCAAACTACCATCCCCGTGCTTCAAAGGACCAACAAACCAGACTTATCCCCTGCCTCTCCCTCCTTAGATAAGGTTAAATCTTTTCCTCCAAAAACAAAAACAAAAGTCATGCCCCATGAGCAATGTATAGATGGAATGTAGGGAGTCAAACCCAAGACCTACAACAAGCAAAGAACTAGGCAACGTCACCTTAGCCTAGGTGCCACAATCCTGGGTGGGGAGAGCCATGGAAGAAGCACCTTGGAGTCTTCTCAACCATTCTTCTTTCCCAAATGTAATGTTGTCCTCCTCCAATGCAAGAGGACCAAAGTCAAACCCATGCCCTATGCTAACTAGAGTCCCCATAAGATGCACGCCTAACATGAAACCAAAACAAGGAGGTGTGGGTGGTTTGGCCTTGGCCAAACCAAGTGCACCCACATACTCATCTTAATATACGGTGTCCGTGCAAAAAAAGAGGGAACGCATAATTGAAGAAGGGAGGAAAAACAAATTTTGAAACTTACCCTCCTGGTAATGCATTCCAAGGGTTAATGGCCATGAAACTAATGAACCCTTCTTCGAATTTCTTTTGTCAAGAATGACTCATGATATATTGAAAGGTAGTTCGCGATATTGATTCGAAGAAGAAAAGGAGGCTCTGCGAAAATTCCTTGCATGAACAAGTGAAGATACTCCATACCTACTCTAATACCATGTTCGAATTCACAATACTTTGTTGGACCAAACAAAATTAAAACATCTACTCAAATCATATTAAACAAGAGAATTAGAGAGCAAAAGAAAGACAACAAAAAAGATGAAGAATGCCCTTAGGCACCCACACAAATGGTCCAAACAAGATCACCAATACAATGGTTCAACTGGATGAGGGGTATAATACCAAATCTTCAATAAATAATTACAAGTTGCCTAACCTTTGCCAACATCATATTAGGCATAGAAGGTCAGTAAATATTTAACCATGATAAGGTTCAGCCATGAGCCCCTGAGCTAATTTCATAAATAAATATTAAATTTATCATACCATGATTTCCCGTAAGTCAAACTACACATGTTCAACAAATGGCTCTTGCTTTCTTTCTCAATGGTCAATCAATGCTAATAACAATAAATATTCTAAGCAAATTATGATTGTCATTTGCCAAAGGGAAAGCATGAACTTTTTCCCTCTTATAGAAAACCGACTCATAAGGCCATAACATTGGAAGCCTTAATAGTGTTGAATCTGATAAAAAGCTCTAACTAAATAGCATCAAAGATAATAAACTAAATAAATGAATGTGAAAATATACTAACATATCAAGCCATAGTTATTTCAAAGGTCATAAGATTAAAGGCATAAAAAAAACCATCCTGTAAATAGAGAGCTTTTGGTATCGAACTAATTTCCAACAACGTAATATCCAAAAGAACATGTGCATTGTAGGGAGGGTCGTAATGTGAAGATTGGATGGAGAATGCATGGTACCCTCAAAGGCATGCACATTAAAGGGACTTGTGGAAGGGCTAATGCATCTAACTGTGTCTTTGTCCTCTTAAGGCACCATTCCAAGCATCCTGACACACTTCTTGACAAGCTTGAGGACAGAAGTTTTAATTCAAACTTTAGTGGTGGTGTTTGGTGGCTTTGTGGCAATCAGCAACAAGATGGCAGTTGGCAGTGTGCATTAGATATGTACTGTCTAGGCTCATGTCACAAGAGACCAACTGTCATTTACAAGACCAAGGCCCTTGGACTGAGCAAAAAACATTCCATTCCTCTTCATTGTCTTGTAGTCACCACCATTCTAGGAGAGAATGTCTACGCGGTCCAATGTTGTGGCTGGAGAGAGTTTTGTTTGGCAGTGGAAATGCTGCTTGGTAATCTGCATAGAGAAAGCTCCTTTCGGCAGGACTTTAACTTCATAGTTGGTTGGTGGACTAGGAAGGGACACACAAAAAATTTCGTGGAATTTGTAGAGATAAGTAAAGGGCAAGTTAGATTTGACAATGATGGTCCTGAAGATTTGCGCTTGTCCACATTAATGGCTTCAGAAATCACAAGCAACGTACAGCTGTGAAGAAGCATGACAAACAGGAACTACAGCAAAGCTGCACCCTTTTTGTGGTAGCCAAGCTTGAAAGCTAGCCAACTCACTTAAAATTTTATAAATATCAAGTTGGGGGATCAATAGAAGTCAGTATGGATAGCTGATTCTATAGGAGTTCAGAGGAAGGAATCAAGGATGCTGTCTTACCCAAAATTACCACTTGCAGCATATTAGGACAGCCTACTCACCAAAAACAATCAAGTTGGGGGATCAATGGAAGTCAGTATGGGTGGCTGATCATATAGAAGTTCAGAGTAACGACGCTGCATTTTCTAAAGTCTGGCAGATGCAGCACATGAAAACAGATTCCTTGAAGACAGTGTGGAAAAAGAGAACAGATTATGCACCAGACATGGTTGTGCTAGAAGGTTCATCAAGCTCTGGAATTGACAAAATGGATAAGTCCAGAAGCGAAAGCAGCAAGAAATGATCATGGAGATATCATGAACATGGACCTTTCTGCCAATTTGTGCCTTGTGTTACTTCCCTGCACCTTTTTAGGACAACAGCCGGAGAACAGACTGAGGCACTGGTCTAGCGATGAATAAGGACCTCTGGCAGTAAACATCAAGTAGAGGGGGTAGAGAGGATATTGCAAGAGGCAAAAAACCACAAAGGAGAATTCAATGAGCACTGCTAATGGCAGTTCCCAGTGGCAACATTTTTTCCAATGGTGAAGGACCATCAAACAGTCAAGGATGAGCCTGATGCAGTACATGAGAGGACTGTCAAATGAAGGAGCTGAGGTACAGGTTTTTAAGAATGGAATAATCTCTGGAGGATGTTGAAGCTGAGCTTCATGATATAAGGTTAAGCCTGCACAAAAAGTTTGTCAAAGCGGTTTCATCCACTGTTGCACCTGCGGTTTCATCTGCTATTATGCAAGCAGCACAATGGGGGGATGGATGGCCAGATGAATCCATGATGTAACGGATAACCTGTGGTCTTGTGACAATGAGTGGTAGTGCCTGGACTGTGGATATTGATATTTGGTCTTTATGTCCCCCTTTGTTTCTCTGTTTTCTGTGTTTTGTTCAGCTGTCCCTCTTACTTGATTTCTTTAGCATTGAAGCCTCTTAAAGATTGTTTTAAATTAGCTTCCTATGACGGATTGGTTGCCTAGAATGGGCCAATTTGTAATTGTGATTAGTTGAAGATGGAAGGCAATTCTGAAAGACAGCCTTTGGCAAAGTACAGTAGACTACAGTAGGTCTGTTTTGAATCTGATATTAGCCTTGAAAAGGCATAGAAGTATTTGTATTTGCCATTGGCTTCTGAGTCTTGCAAGAGGGTGGATAACCTCACAAACAGGCAAGGATGAGCCTGATGCAGTACATGAGAGGACTGTCAAATGAAGAAGCTGAGGTACAGGCTTTTAAGAATGGAATAATATCTGGAGAATGTTTAAGCTTAACTGCAGGATATAAGATTAAGCCTGCACGAAAAGTTTGTCAAAGCGGTTTCATCCACTGTTGCACCTGTGGTTTCATCTGCTGTTATGCAAGCTATGCAACACAATAAGGGGATGGCCAGGTGGATCCATGATGTGACAGATAACCTGTGGTCTTCTGACCATGAGTGATAGTGCCTGGGCTGCGGATGTTGATATTTGGTCTTTATGTTCCCCTTTGTTTCTCAGTTTTATGTGTTCTGTTCGGCTGTTCCTCTTACTTGCTTTCTTTAGCATTGAAGCCTCTTAAAGGTTGTTTTAAATTAGCTTCCTATGACGGATTAGTCGCCTAGAATGGGCCAATTTGTAATAGTGATTAGTTGAAGATGGAAAGCAAGTCTGAAAGACAGCCTTTGGCAAAGTACAGTAGACTACAGTAGGTCTGTTTTGAATCTGATATTAGCCTTGAAAAGGCATAGGTAGTGTTTGTATTTGCCATTGGCTTCTGAGTCTTGCAAGAGGGTGGATAACCTCACAAACAGGCAAGGATGAGCCTGATGCAGTACATGAGAGGACTGTCAAATGAAGAAGCTGAGGTACAGGCTTTTAAGAATGGAATAATATCTGGAGGATGTTCAAGCTTAACTGCAGGATATAAGATTAAGCCTGCACGAAAAGTTTGTCAAAGCAGTTTCATCCACTGTTGCACCTGTGGTTTCATCTGCTGTTATGCAAGCTATGCAACACAATAAGGGGATGGCCAGGTGGATCCATAATGTGACAGATAACCTGTGGTCTTCTGACAATGAGTGAGTGTGCCTGGACTGTGGATGTTGATATTTGGTCTATATGTTCCCCTTTGTTTCTCTGTTTTATGTGTTTTGTTCGGCTGTTCCTCTTATTTGCTCTCTTTAGCATTGAAGCCTCTTAAAGGTTGCTTTAAATTAGCTTCCTATGACGGATTGGTCACCTGTTGGAAATTACCATTAGTAAAAGGTTAAAAATTTGATTTTAACTGGGGTAAAGGTAACTTACCTTTTACCTTACCTGGACGGCAGTGGACGGCAGCATTTGGGCGGCAAGAGAATTCCTTCCATCCTTCTTTTCCCCCAATTTCTCCTTTCTCCCTTTCTTTCTCGAATAGGTTATTTACCGCCTATTTAATCTATGTAACCTAAGTTTGAAGGTTAATGCAATAATTCCTTTTTCCGTAATCACTCACCTTTCACATTTGGTATCAGAGCGGCGCGATTCCCGAGGCGGTGGGGCCCGCAGTTCGAGGCGGCGGCACGGATCCCGAGGCAGCCCGCAGGAGCCGAGGCGGCACGGATCCCGAGGCGGCCCGCAGGAGCAGTCCGGCATGCTTTTCGAGGCGCTGGAGGAGCTGGACGAGGCGGCCCGCAGGAGCAACAGATCCGCACGATTCCCGAGGCGCTGTTGACGTGGCGATCTGCTGCACGCGACCCGAGGCACGAGACGTGGGGCGCGACGCGTGGCGACATGTGACTGGCGCGCGGCCCGAGGTGTGGTGACGTGGCGCTGGTGCGCGGCCCGAGGAGGGTGACGTGGCGATCCCCGAGGTGTGGTGACGTGGCGCTGGTGCGCGGCCCGAGGAGGGTGACGTGGCGATCCGCAAAGTGTGCGTTGACGTGGCGCTGGTGCGCGGCCCGAGTGGTGACGTGGCAAAAGGAACCTGCGTGTTCGTGATCGCCGCGAGCGGTCAAAGTACAGTAGGTGTTTAGTTATTTTTAAATAACTAAAACATCGCCCTACGGGCGATGTGGGACAATTAGTCCCAACAATTTTTAAGCTTCGCGCCGAAGCGCGAAGCCAACACTAGCTTCGCGCTCGACGCGGAAGCCAAGGGGCGGGGAGCACGCATTGCTCCCGGATCAGCCCGGTAGCGCAGCGGCTACCCTCAGCCCTGACACCCGCGAGGTCGCAGGATCGACTCTCGGCGGGGTCGATAGATAGTTAAATTTTTTTTAATTAATTTAAAAAAAAAAAAAACTAATGAATAGTTTAAAAATATATATATAATATTTTTTTTGTGTGTGTAATTTCCTAAGAGGAAATTTCTGTTCATTAGTTTTTCAAAAAAAAAAAATTTCAAAGTTAAATGAAATTTCCTAAGAGGAAATAATTGTAAAGTTTTTTTTATAAAAAACTTAGAAAGTTAATTTTTTTTATTACTATTTCCTAAGAGGAAATCTTTGTAAAAGAAAATTTCTGGGAAATTTTCTTAAATGATAAGATCGGAAGGTTGTTATCATGCCCTCTGCAAGTTGTTACTGAGAACAACTCCTGAAAACTTTGATAGGCACGTGAAAACACTAGGACTTAATACAGTTTTTTCACAGTTGCAAAACGCGGTTATTGCACACCAGAGAAATCCTGATCAAGGATACGAAGCAGATTCAGAAGATAACTCCTTTGGCAGCAAGTTTGAACAATCTGACACAGTTGCAATTGCTCCACAAGGATCAGAATATACTCATTATAGTAATTCGGTTGAAATCCTACAACCTCCTTCTCCTGAAATAATATTGATCAGTGACGATGATGAACAAGTCGCTGACAATTTTGTAATGGCTGAACAAGTTTGAGTTGTTTATGATTTTAAATCAAGCAGGGCTTGATAGTTTGTAAAGTCTTTTTTGCAATAAGACTATAAAAGAGAGGTTTCTTGTTTTAGTAGATAAATGGGATCACATAATAATCTACCAATTCCCGAATTCAAGAGGGGATAATTATGAGTCTTGGTCCATCAAGATGAGGACATTACTCATCGGAAAAGGACTATGGGATATTATTGAAGACGGTTACATTGCTCCAACAGATTGGACTACCTTAAGTGCAAATGATAAAAAGATCTACAAAGATGCACAGAAAAATAATTCATTTGCCTTATACCATCTTCAATCAGCATTAGATCCAAGTATCTTTCCGAGAATTGCATCTTTCTTAACTGCAACAGATGCATGGAATGCCTTGAAAGAAGGATTCCAAGGAAGTGATAAAGTAAAGCAAGTCAGGCTTCAGACTTTGAAAAGAGATTTTGAAAATCTCAGAATGAAGGAAAATGAAAGAGTTGGAGACTACTGTGTTCGAGTTAAAGCAGTAGTTGATATGATGCAAACTTTAGGTGAAGACACAAAAAATGAAACAATTGTGAAGAAAGTGTTGAGAACACTTCTTCCTAAGTGGAATCACATTGCAATCATAATTGAAGAATCCAAAGATCTTTCTACTCTTACATTTGATAGTTTGATTGGATCATTAACATCACATGAAGAGCGACTTCAAGGTGCACCTTCAACAAGCTATGGAGGTGATGACAAAGCCTTCACTTCGAATGAAAGTGCAAGACGAGGACAAGGAAGAGGCCGAGGCGAGAGGTCAACAACAAAGAGGCAAGGGCCAAAGCAACTCCTACGAGAGGAGGTAATCAAAACAGAGGTGGAAATCAAAACAGAGGAGCCAATCAGAACCAAAGCGGCAATGCAGGCCGTGGAAATCAAGGACGAGGAAGTAACAAGACTAAAACAACTTGTTTCAATTGTGGGAAACAAGGCCACTTCGCTCGGGACTGCTGGTCAAAGTCTACAAAAGATCAAAGCAGTCAATATGGCTCATTCTACGGAGAAGAAGAAGGTCCACCAAACCTTTTTCTCTCTTATGGACAGCCAGATCAAAATCTAAATGATACATGGATTTTGGATACTGGTTGCTCCAACCACATGAGTGGCAAAGAAAATCTCTTTGCTACATTAGATTCAAATTACAAATCTCATGTTAAGTTAGGGGATAATAAATCCTTGCAAGTTGAAGGCATAGGAGCTATGGAAGTTCCAACAAAAGAAGGCCTTAAAAATGTGAATGACATATACTATACTCCACAACTACAACACAATTTGTTAAGTGTTGGCCAAATGATGGAGAAGCATTACAAATTAGTTTTTGATGAAAGAAAATGTACAATCTTTGATAAAAACAATTGTAACCGGGTCATCACAGAAGTACCTATGACAAAGAATAGGTTGTTCCCTCTAAAATTTGGTGAGCCAGGGGGAGCTCAACTTGCAAACATTGCTATTACAAATCCAAGTGAATTGTGGCACTTGAGATATGGTCACCTCAATTCCGCTAGCTTGAAAATGTTAACATCACAAGCTATGGTGACAGGACTACCAAAAATTCCAGAACATAAAAAGGTATGCGAAGCATGTGCTTTGGGAAAGCACTCCGAACGAAGTTTCCAAGAGGCCGAGCGTGGAGAGCAAGCTATCCTCTTCAGCTAGTACATTCGGACATCTGTGGTCCAATGCAAACAAAGAGCCTTGGAAACAATTCTTATTTTCTAACATTCATAGATGATTATTCTAGAATGTGTTGGCTTTATTTTCTGAAACACAAAGATGAAGCATTTGATTGCTTCATAGACTTCAGAAATAATGTAGAAAAGCAAAGTGACTACTATGTCAAATGTCTTCGCACTGATAAAGGAGGAGAGTACTCCTCAAATGAATTTCTTCATTATTGTAAGCAAAATGGGATAAAAAGGCAGTTCACCATTGCCTACACCCCACAACAGAACGGTGTGGTCGAGAGAAAGAACCGCACCCTTGTTGAAATGGCACGAACAATGCTTCGAGCAAAACATCTCACAAACGGCTATTGGGCGGATGCAGTGAGAACAAGTGCATATATTCTAAATAGAAGTCCGACTTCTAGTTTAGATGGTATCACTCCTTATGAAGGATGGTACGGTAAGAAACCAAATGTCAAACATTTCAGAGTATTTGGTTCTTTAGCATATGCACACATTCCTGAGGAGAATAGAAAGAAGCTTGATCCAAAGAGTCAAGCATGTGTTTTTGTAGGGTATTGTGATTCAACCAAAGGGTATAGATTGTACAATCCCACGACACATAAAATCATTATCTCCAGGGATGTAATTTTTGATGAAGGGGGAGAATGGGGTCATAAAAAATTTGTTGATTTTGACTCTAATTCGGACAGTTCTACATTAGTACCTCCCACATTGGTACAACCCAAGAAAAGCGATGTAAAAAGTCCTCCTCCACAAATTCCACATCAAGAAACTTCATCAAGTACATCAAGTGGTACACCAAGTCCAAGAAGGAATTTGTTGGCACCCCCAAATTCTCCAAAACGATTTCAAAGATCTGTAAGCGCTCCAAGCCCGATGGATATTGATTCAGTTTCTCAAAGGAAAGAGACAAATAGAGGAAAGCGCATACTGCAGAGTCATCCATCTACTCAAATGTTGGATAGGAATTTCCAACAAAGATACACTAGGAGTCAAGCTAGTGAGATGGATGACATTTTGTCAAGACTTGAAAATCTTCAAATGTCAGGGGATGATGAGTCTCATGAACCAAGGGGTGATGTAGTCAATTATGCTTTGTTGGCTGCTGCACGGCTAGAACCTTCTAGCTATGAAAAAGCATGCACTGAAAATATATGGCAAGATGCCATGGAAGAGGAAATATCCTCAATTAAAAAGAATGATACTTGGGAGCTTGTGAAGCTTCCCAAGGGAAAAAAATGTGTTGGATGTAAATGGGTCTATAAGACCAAATTCAATGCTGATGGGAGCATTGAAAGGCACAAGGCGAGATTAGTAGCTAAAGGTTTTACTCAGAAATATGGAATAGATTATGAGGAAACCTTTGCTCCAGTTGCTCGACAAGAAACAATTAGAACTGCTCTTTCCTTGGCAGCCCATAAAGGATGGAAAATTCAACACATGGATGTGAAAAGTGCATTTTTAAATGGATACCCGATAGAAGAGGTGTATGTTCAACAACCTCAAGGTTTCCAAGAACCAGGAAAAGAGAACCTTGTTTATAAATTGAAAAAAGCACTTTATGGCCTCAAGCAAGCACCAAGAGCATGGTACTCACGAATTGACTGCTATTTCAGCAAATATGGTTTCACAAAAAGCAAGAGTGAACCAACATTATACTACCTGAAAAATGGAGTAGATATCCTCATAGTTTGTTTATATGTGGATGATCTAATATTCATGGGTAGTAATGATAAAATGAATATGGAGTTCAAAAACTCCATGATGAATCAATTTGAGATGAAGGATCTCGGATTAATGAGATACTTTCTAGGAATGGAAGTACATCAATCAAAGAATGGGATCTTCATATGTCAACAAAAATATGCTCATGACATGATCAAGAAATTTGCTATGCAGCAGTGCAAATCAGCTGCAACACCAACTGGACATGGAATCCAGCTAAGCAAAGAAGATGGAGCACCAAAAGTTGACTTGACCAATTACAGAAGCATGGTTGGGAGTTTAATGTTTCTCACCAACACTAGGCCAGATATACAGTATGTTGTTTCTCTTGTATCACGATATATGGCATGCCCATCCGAGCTGCATCTTCAAGCAACCAAACGAATTTTACGATATGTAAAAGGTACATTGGATTTTGGAATCCATTACCACAAGTCTAACTCTGTGAAGTTATTTGGTTATAGTGACAGCGATTGGGGCAGTAATATAGATGACAGAAAATCTACATCAGGGAACTGTTTTAGTCTAGGTTCAGGACTAATAACTTGGAGTTCCAAGAAGCAATCTGTTGTAGCATTATCATCTACAGAAGCTGAGTACATAGCCATTACTCATGCCAGTACTCAGATCCTCTGGTTGAGGAAAATCCTTGAAGAGATTGGCGAAAAACAAATTGGTCCAACCAAACTGAATTGTGATAATATTAGTGCCATACAGTTGGCATATAATCCGATCCACCACAAAAGGTCAAAACATTTTGATATGAAGTATCACTTCATAAGAGATATGGTGGAACAGCAGACAGTTGAGCTTCAATATTGTAGCACTTTGGATAATCTAGCAGACATCTTCACCAAAGGCATGGCTAAAGCTCAATTTATAAAGCTGAGAGACTATATAGTTAGTCCTCTCAACTTTAAGGGGGAGAATGTTGGAAATTACCATTAGTAAAAGGTTAAAAATTTGATTTTAACTGGGGTAAAGGTAACTTACCTTTTACCTTACCTGGACGGCAGTGGACGGCAGCATTTGGGCGGCAAGAGAATTCCTTCCATCCTTCTTTTCCCCCAATTTCTCCTTTCTCCCTTTCTTTCTCGAATAGGTTATTTACCGCCTATTTAATCTATGTAACCTAAGTTTGAAGGTTAATGCAATAATTCCTTTTTCCGTAATCACTCACCTTTCACATCACCTAGAATGGGCCAATTTGTAATTGTGATTAGTTGAAAATGGAAAGCAAGTCTGAAAGACAGCCTTTGGCAAAGTACAGTAGACTACTGTAGGTCTGTCTTGAATCTGATATTAGCCTTGCAAAGGCATAGGAAGTATTTGTTTTTGCCATTGGCTTCTGAGTCTTGCAAGAGGGTGGATGACCTCACAAAAGTTAAATTAAAAAACAAAAGAAAAAATTAAAAAACAATCCTAAAAGAAGTTTGAAACTGCAGATGTTTAGCATTCATATGATCTGCAAAATCTGCAATTTACCAATAAAGCTGTGTATGCCTGGTATGTAAAATCAAAAATTAACAATCAGGATGGCATATGAACTACCTTAACTTTTAGATTTTCTATTATGCTAATGTACCGGCATTAAGTAGCTTTCTAAATCTCAAGAAGCATGCTAGCATTCAATCTTTTTTACATTTGAAACATGTTTTATATATCTTTTGAAAACATCAAACAGACTTTTGAAAATGATTTAACAATAAAAACTAATCATTGACCTGTCAACTCGGAAACTTGCACCTGCAACATCAAAGAGGAGTCTCTTTGATTGTTAATGGGAGCTGTCATGCAACATCCTAAAGTGAATATCCTACTTACATAAAAATTTGAGATATCAAATGAGTTCTAGGTAAAATTCCAAGGTTCCACGAGCTTGGGGGACGGGGGGACGGGTTTCCGGGGACGGCGGGGGATGGCAGGCCGATTTTAGGGGACGGGCGGGGGGGGGATGGCTGGTATAATACTATAAAAATTGAACTTTTTTAGAAATTTAGAATAATCTACACATTCAGAATTCTACACCCAACAAAAATGGTATTTCATATTAGTAATCAATTATGTAAGCGCAGCCATTCATATTCATATTAGTTACTAACACATAAGTGGTATTAGGATATTCATATTAGTTACTAAGTGCAGCCATTTAATTGTTTCAAGTTCAACAACTATAACTTGAAGGTTCAGCCAAGGATATCAAGTGCAAACAATGTTCAAACAGTCATCATTTTAAGTAATAACAGTCGTCACTTTTTCAGCCACCAATGTTCAAACAAAGACTGTCTCACCCCTCCCATTGTTTGAGGGACTAGTCGCAAAGCTGGTGATGTATAATGCTGAATTAATCTCTGCTAGTTCTTGATGTGCCTACAATAAGCATTAGGCAGCGTACCAAGCTGAATTAATCTCTTATAATTATTGATTTGCCCAGAATCCACTTTAAACAATAACAGTGGGTAATATGCTGTTTTTTAGCATATGAATACTTCTGAGGAACGTCTTAAAAGATTTTCATACTAAAAAGCAACTGATCGTCTGATACAAATAGTTCAATCTACTACATAAAGTCAGATGGTGAAATTGAAAATAACAACTTACCATATAATTGGCCCCAAAAAGTGATTTAATGGAAACATCCACAATTAGGGTAAAGTTGCATGTAATGCAACTTGGTGATGTTATTGTTGAGGCTTTTCCAAGGATGTGATAGGTCCATTTTTTTTTCTAAAGGGATATTTCCAGGTTTTTAATTAATTTGTTTCATGGTTCCTTACATGTTTAATTATTTCTTCCTTCCATTTCCTTTCCTTACCTTTTTCCTTGCTTTTCCATAGGTATAAACCTAAAATTCCAACTGGAATTGTACCCAAACCATTCCTGTTTGTGGAAATCCCTGTTTCTTGTTTGCAAGTTCTTGTTTCCAATACTGCTAATAAAGACTGTCCAAGTTTATATAGTTTCTTTTAGGTTTAGGGTTTTTTTTTTTTTTTTTTGGGGGGGGGGGGGGGGAAGAGAGACTTAAAATGGGTCCCACCCCTTACCTTTTTTTTTATTAATTTTTTTTTAATTTTCTGTTTGGGTGAGGACACCCAGCTGTGGGGGACGGCTGGGCCCCATTGGGGATGCTCAGACCGTCCCCGGGGACGGCTGATGAGAGACTTAAAATGGGTCCCACCCCTTACCTTTTTTTTGTTTTTCTGTTTGGGTGAGGACACCCAGCTGTGGGGGACGGTTGGGCCCCATTGGGGATGCTCAGACCGTCCCCGGGGACGGCTGGGCACCACTAAAAGGTGCTCAGCCGTCCCCGGGGACGGTCTGAGCATCCCCAATGGGGCCCAGCCGTCCCGGGGACGGGAGGCCATAGGCCTCAGCCGTCCCGGGGACGTTTCCCAGCCGTCCCGGGGACGTTTCCCAGCCGTCCCCCAAAAAGGGGGACGGGGGGAAACGTCCCCCTTGCCGTCCCCCCGTGCTGGGGGACGCAGGAAACGGGGGGACGCGTCCCCCAGGGGGGGGGACGCGTCCCCGTGGAACACTGTAAAATTCCAATGCATCAGAGAAAACACCTATCCATCAGCATTTCTGAATTCTGAAATTTTATGTTGCATATATGAAAACAAAACCGCACTTTTACATCTCAGAACATCATTACAAATATCAAGATTATATTTGGATCGAGGATTGTCGTATCTCACAAGACTATGTAACTAAAACAGGTAAAGGAAATGCTGTACATACTTGGCAAATCATTGCGTTGTGCTAGTCCTTCCACAAGCCTATTATATTCTGCCCTCAGTCTATTTGCATCCGAGGCCTTGAACCTTCCTAATCAAGTACACTGAGTAAGATGAGAAGTCTGAAAGAAGCAAAGCCCAAGATAAGCCTTATTCACACATGAGATGGCAGATAATAAAATGTCATCATTTGCATACCATTTTAAAGATATATTTACCTCACCTAGAACATGCAAAACTATGCACATTACCTTCCTGAAACTCCAAAGTCAGATATTTCAAAATAAAAATATAAAAAGATTCCCTAATCCTTCGGCTATTTGAAGATAACCTTTCTACCTCCCTGTTGAAAATATTGAAGACTTTTCTAAGATGGTTGCATTACAAACATTGCAAATAATAGCATTCCGAGGCACTTTTGAAGACATAACTAGCCATTAGTTATCCAGATAGCAATCAAATACACATTGTACTAAACAACAGGGAGAACAAATAAGAAAGAGTGGATGTTATACGATTATGTACATCTACCTTTTTACATTTAAGAGAAATTAATGTGTAGTAGAAGCAAGCTTTAAGAGGAGATTCATGTGTCATATGGCAAAGTGATGGTCCTTGCTAGAAATTAACCTGGCATGCTTAATTTTTGTTGCCATGTCTAATTATTATAGCAGAGTATGACTTGTCCCTCACTTCTGTTGGTAGACAAGATGGCATGGAGCAAGTTTCATCTGATTAACTAAATTAGCATCCTCTAATATTCCTTTGAAGTATTTACTTGTTTAAGTCAGATATACTAAACAAGTGTCGAACTGTCACACAAAAGGTCATGTCAATAAAATCATAAAATGAAAAAGGCAACATCGTAGACATGATAACAGCTGTAATTACACCAAAAAAAACTAACTTAATGATCTAACAAATATGCTTAAATTGCTTTGGTGTTGGTATGGATTTGGTATCATGTGGAAATTTGCCCCCAAAATGTTAGTGAACAATGCAAAGAAAAACTCTCGAAGATGAATTCCACTTAGATCCCTCTATTGTTAGTTTAGAATTACAGCAAAGATATCACTAAAGGTCAAGGGCTTATGGAGGATCACTATCAAAGAATTGCTCAAAGTATGTGATAAAAAGCATGTGAACAATGATCTTTAGTTGATTGAGATTGATGTACATAAGCCTTTGTAGTCTCTACAGTTCTCCTTAAATTATTAAAACTTAAATTCAAAATTATTTTAATTTTTAGGGAATATATAGTTTTGATTTTTATGTTTTAGAATTTAGAAGTTTTGAAGATGCTAGAAAATTGCCATCAAAATATCTAGTTACTCCTTTGTCTAGTTAAAAAAAAGAAGCTTTCAGAATGAAATCTAGTCTAGCTAATCAAAAAAGTAAGTTCTTCACCATGGTTGGAAGACTACAGCTCATAAAAGCTACATTACAATCTATGCCTATATATATGATGTCACTGTCCAGATTATCAGCATGTGTACCCTCCAAATTTAACATAATTCAGATACAATTTCTTTGGAAAGGACGTGCGAGGTCTAGGTTTCTTCTTTGTTAATGGGATGGGGTTCAGATAGAAAATAACCTTGAAGAGGCAGGCTAGCAAAATTGTAGATTTATAAGTTTGGCATTAGAGGCAAAACTCTGTTAGAACAAAAATAAAGGAAAGAGTTGGGCAAAATTGTTAATTCAAAAATATATAGGCTGCAGAATGCAATAAAAATGTTAACAAACAAACCCTGCCTACGGGATTGAAAACATGGAACTTCATATAAATTTAGTTGCAATTAATCAAGAAACATATTAGGTGGTCAGTTACTGAGGGAAATTCTATGTATGTTTAGTCTGATTCTTGTTTGAAAATTTTGGAATGCCAAATCTTTTGATAACAATTTTAAAGGAAAAAAGTTGAAACAAAGCTCAAAAGTTTACAAGAGATGGTAGAAATAAATGGAATGGATCAGGATTCTTATGTCAAAAAAAAACAATTACTTTCTGATTATCGTAATGCATTTAAAAACGAATCATATTGGTTCCAAAAATATAGGAAGAAATGGCTCAACGAAGAGGCTAGAAATACAAAAAAAAATCGTTCTACAACAAAAAAAAAAAATTCTTTCTGTCACATCATAAATATTTTAACTCCACATAGAAAAAACATTTAGGAAGAAGAAGATATAAAGAAGGAAGCAATTAATTATTTCAAAAATATTTTGTCAAATAATGGGCAAGATAAGCTTTTACAAAATATTCTATCAATTATCACACAGAGACAAAATGAAAGCTTGATGAAGAATATATCTATGGAGGAGCTACATGAAGCAGTTTTCTCTTTCCATCCTAACAAGGCACCTAGCCCTGATGGATTTCCTGCAATTTTCTTTCAAATTTTTTGGGATTTATTGGAGAATGATATGTTGGTTGCGGTTGAAGAGGCTCGGAAAAGGAAGGCTACAATAAGTGAGGTCAATGACACTTTTATTACATTGGTTCCCAAGAAAGGAGAGACAAAATATTTTGATAATTTTCATCCAATAAGCCTTTCTAATATGATTTATACAATCATTTCAAAAATTATGGTAAACAGATTGAAAGGCATTCTAGATTGTGTTATCTCAGAGGAACAAGGTGGTTTTGTTGGTGGTAAACAATTTCTTGATGGTGTAATCATTGCACAAAAAGCCATACATTCTCTTTATTCCATGAAAATACCAGGTATGCTTATGAAATTAGATATGAACAAAGCATATGAGAGGGTTTCCCGAAAATTTCTACATGATATTCTCAAAAAGTTTGGTTTTGATTACAGTTGGTGTGAATGGATTAAATGTTGTTAGAGTACTGCAAAATATCCTATTTTGATCAATGGTTCTTCTGCTGGTTACTTTAAGTCATCTAGTGGACTACACCTAGGTGATCCACTATCTCCTTATCTATTCATTACTCTTGCGGAGGCATTAGGAAAAGCTTTCTCAAAGGCAAAAGTGGAATGAAAAATCAAAGGTATCAGTTTGCAAAAAATGATCCCTTCAAATCTCATCTCCAATTTGTTGATAATACTTTTCTTTTGGGCCATCCCTCAATCAATGAGGCAATGGAGTTCAAATCAATATTATCATGCTATCAGAAGGCTACTAGACAGATGGTTAATACTAAACAGCCCAAGAGTTTTTTCATGAACACTGCCCTAGATTTACAGTGAATTATTGTGGATACTTTAGGGTTTAAAAATGAAAACTGCACATCAACCTACTTGGGTATCCTTTGCCTCATAAAGGAAATAAAAAGGAGCTTTGGGTCTCGTGTTTGGATAGAATGAAAGCTTGTTTGGCAGGCTGAAAAGGTAAGTTCTTAACCATGGCGGGAAGGCTAAAAAACTCATTAAGACTACGATGCAATCCATCCCTATTTATATAATGTCACTTTCAAGATCGTCAATAGGTACAGCATCAAAAATTAATAAAATTCAAAGAAACTTTCTTTGGAAAGGATGCGACGAAAAATATAGGTTCTCTTTGTAAGTGGGATAGAGTTTGCAAAGGAAATAATATTGGAGGAGTAGGCTTGCAGAATTGCAGACTTATGAGTTTGGCCTTAGGGGAAAAACTTGGGTAGAGATTATTCAGAGATCAAGGAAAAAATTGGGCAAAAATATATAGGTTCTCTTGATGCAATAAAATTATTTAGGAAAAGAAACCTAACCAAAGGATCGTCAACATAGAACTTCATATCAGAGAGTTTGCAATTGATCAAATAACATTTTAAATGGTCAATCAATGAGGGGAATTATACAAATTTTTGGTCTGATGCTTTGGTTGAATCCTAGACCACTTATCTTTGACTTAAAATGGCAACCATTGGCTCAAGCATGCCAAGCTTGTAAAGGTCCAAAGGTCAACGATTATATTAATATGAACAACAAGTCCAGATCATGGATTTCTATTAGTAACCTAGTTGAAGGAGAGGAACTCAAACAAATTGCAAATGAACTTCAAAAGATGCTTCAAGAGTTTTAATCTTTGATTTTTACACAAAAGAATGAGTTGGTTTGGAATCTATCAAAAGATGGTGGATACTCAATCAAATTGAAGGAGAGGAACTCAAACAAATTGCAAATGAACTTCAAAAGATGCTTCAAGAGTTTTATTTGTTGATTTTTACACAAAAGGATGAGTTGGTTGGAATCTATCAAAAGATGGTGGATACTCAATCAAGTTGAGATATGAGGATTTAGAGCAATCGAAATTTCCTACTCCCAAATATTTTTCTTGGAAGAATATTTGGTCACTAGAGGCTCTCCATTACGCCTCAACATTCCTTTGGCTAGCAGTTCAAAGTAAGATTCTTACAGCAAAAAGTCTACATAGAAAAGGATAGCATGGACCTTTCAAATGTACCATGTGTGAAAAAGGAATTAAAAACATCAAACCCTTTACTTCTTCATTGTCCCTTTGCTCGCAACATTTGAGGTTACTTTTTTTTAAATATGAAAATATATTGGGTAGCTCCATCAGCATTGAAAGAGTTGATGAAATATTGGATTAATTATTTCAAAGCTAAAAACATTATGTATTCTATGGAGAATCGATCCTACCACTATGTTGGAATTTATGGATTGAAAGAAATAATAGAATTATTAAAATATATCGAAATCATGCCCAAATTTGGAATCGTATTATTGCCTCTCTCGCAGAATGTTTAGAGACACGATGCTTATCATGGGGAGTCTCAAATGCGGAAAAAGTGTGGTAACAACTTGGTTAAGGGTTTCAAGATACATGGAAGATCTACGATAATGAAATTAAAACAAAGGATCTACTTCAATCTAGGGTAAAATGAAATTGTCTAGAAATTGGGTTTATCAAAATTAATTTTGATGGTGCTTCTAAAAGAAATCCGGATGGAGGTGGTGCTTTTTTCAAAATAATGAAGGCAAAATTCTCCTCACTTACTCAGAATCATATTGAACTTCAACTAACAACTATGCAGAGGCTAGGGCATTTCTTACAGGGATTAAAATTGCAATTGAAAATTGATGGAAATATATTTCAATTGAGGGGGATTCACAACTTTTCAATGATGCTATCAACAAAATGGATGTGGGGATTGGATAAATAATATTAATGTTGATGTTCATCATTTATTATTGGAGATCATCTCTTGAAAATGTGACCATATCTATAGAGAAGGAAGGCAAGCAGCAAATAGTTTAGCCAATCGCAATGTTGATCTTCATCTTAGTGAAATCCAAATTTTAGAAGGCAACTGGCCAAGTGAGATTTTATATCTTAATGAAACTAATGTCAAGAAGTTGATTGTGGAAACGTAGCACTTTAAGGAAGATGATGAATATATTAGATAGAAAAAGAAAGAAAAATATTTGTAATAGAAAGGCATGCTCGATATGGTTTAATTGACCTAACAACAAATGTAATATTTTGATTTTTTGTTAGGAGTGGCCCCCAATAGAAGCCACATAACAAAATAAAAATGGAAGACCAAATCAAATAGCATGGGCTAAACATCGAGTGGCATTAGCTCAACCAATTAGATCCCTCAACATTTCAAGAGGAGACCAACGTTCAAATCTTGCCAAGCGATACATGGATAATATGCAAGCTTTGTTGTAATACCACTATGTGGTGATGATGTAATATGGGTGGGGCCCATTTCAATCCCACATAACCAATTAAAAAAGAAATAAATAGCATGGGCTAAACCAGATAAATTCCTCAAAATTCAAGGAGAAGACCCAAGTTTGAATCTTGACAAGAGATACATGCATAAATTGCCAAGCTGTTGTAAGACCACTATGCGGGCATGCTGTAATATGGGCGAGGCCCATTTCAATCCCATGTAACCAATTTGAAAAAAATGGAAGACCTAAACATAAAGAATTAAAAAACATTTATAAACATTATATAATACCAATCAAGGAACATGTACCTAGTCTCTCACACACTAGCATTGCACCTAAAGTAGTATCCGTGTTCTTTTGCAATGAAACCTATGCTCACGTTCTTGTGCAACGAACCCTAAGCTAAGCTCATCCCTAACGTCAATGCAGAAGCACAAAAAAATAACACAGGAAACGAAGATTTGATTACTCGTGCAGTCAAGCAAAAGGGGACTCAATTACTCATGCAGCCTGGCATGTGCTTTTCAATTTTCAATTTCAATGGCAACTTCTATAACTCCATTGTATGCAGCAATGTTGGCATCCACATTACCATTTCTAGATATCCTAGGGTCTTTTACACTTTTTTCTAAATTTCACAGCATCTGTATCAAATATGGTTCCAGACAACCTAAATACCATGTCCATCTGTATCCAATACGCCCTGGTTACAACGTATTTGGATACGTCCAGATACGGTATCCAGGCTGTATTGTATCCGGAACTGTTTTAAATACACAGATTTACAAATGCAAGAGCCAAGGATGTCCTATCTGGTAACCCTGGTTATGATACAACGATAATGTGGTTCTTGAAATATGACGACAACGCAGTTATGATGGTCAATTCCAACTTCATACATAACATTTTAAAAGAAAAGACACAGAAATATAACATTTATGCAAAGCAGTCGTAATGGTTTAAAGCCAAAGCTCAAAATCATATTGGACATTTCCTTTTACAAAAAAATAACTTTGGATCTGATGCACCCAATCCAGATGGTAAAAATAATTTGGTCCAATTTGGATTCCGTCCAAATTCAACAGAACTCTGTTAGTATGGTGAAAACATTCCTTTATATACAGTTATATTGACACTGTTAATGACATAAAAAGCATGACCAAAAGCAATCCTCGACAGTAAAGTGTAAAAAAAGCATACAAGAATCACCCCAATGAGATACTACCAGCATAAATGGCACAAATAAGTTTAAGGAAACCTAAGTGTGTAAGCAATAAAAAAGATAGAGATGCCAGAACATGCCCTCATCTCATTATCTTATGCAGCCATCACAAGCACAAAGAAAGAGCAACAACCACAGCCAAGAACAGACTTTCAAAAATTTCCCGAGGACTTATCAATATGTTAATATTATTTGGGATATGCAAAATATATCTTTCAAATGTATAGGCTATTTCATACATCAGCTCTCAATAAGATAAACAAAGAATTGGTGTCTTGCACACAATTATGTTTGTCAATAGTTATAAAAGTTATGGACTTAAGAATTTAAATTTATCAATATGTTAATCTTCTTTGGGAATACACAACTTACATCATTCCAATGTATACGACACTACATACATCAGAGACAAATTTAGCTTAGAAAAAACTCAGTGTGAACAATACAAATGGTAGAGATGCCACAGTGCCCACATCTCATTATCTCATAAAGCCATCATAAGCACAAACAATAAACAAAAATCACATCCAAGGACAGACTCAGCAACAAATTCTCTAGGATTTATCAATATGTTACTCTTGGTCATACATGAGCTCTCACTAAGATGAATGAAGACGTGGTGTCTCACACACAATTATGTATAAATGGTTGCAGAAGAGATGGACTCAGGGATCACAAGCCACCTTGAAATTGACATCCAACTATAAACCCTAAAAATTTGTTATTTAGTACCTAACTAATGACCCTTGATTTAGAGTTACATAAATACATTGTCTATTTTATAGAAGAGGAATTCCAAAAAAGAACAGTCTACATTAGAATTCACATAGACACATGAAAAAATTGTGTCTTGCACACGATTCTATTTATCAATCATTATAAAAGCTATGGGCCAAAGGCTCACAAACCACTAATGTGTTTGTACTATAATCCCATACAAGTTTACACAACTGTTATTTAACACTTTACTTACCAATTTCAATTAAATGCACCATTAATCCATTATTTGTGTAAATACAAGCTTAAGCAATAGTATTCAACCTTATGCGCTGGCAATCCACGTGTTTCTTTTACTGGAGTTTCATATAAATCAATAAGGATGCAGATAAATATCATTGGGAAACCTGCTCAACATGTTTAAAGCAACAAGCCCATTGGTAGGCATGCCACTCAAAACTACCCATGCCCACTCTAAGTGCAACAGACAAGCCATGGGACGACATTTGAATTTGGGCAGTCAGTAATACAGCTACCTTATAATTTAAAGTACCCAACACTATTGCTGTCTCATGTATGCCTAATTGCATACTCCAGGCCAAATGCTTCCGTCAAAACAACAAAAATATTCTCCTAAGCCATAGTCAATAGTAACTCTAAGTTTCACTTTAAAGCAACCAATTTTTTTTTTTTTTTTTTTCTTCACAGGATGAGACAATCTTCATTTTCAAATGCAAGTATTTTTGCAGCAATTTGACTGAATAGACCATTGACAAAAATTATTCACTCAAACTTTCTCTTTTAAAACATGCACAAACTTTCCTTGGATAAAGAAAACCATTATTCCTGCAAGCACAACCCAATCACAAGCCCTCTAATAATGCTTTGTACACCTATACTGAAATTAGCTACCACATTGCATATGTAGGGTCAATTTCTAGGAAACAGGCAATTATTATTCCATTATGTTTTGCGATTTTTGATCTGGTTCTCCATGGTTCCTTTTGTGTAGATAGAGCAATAGACAGGAAGAGATTGGGAAAGTGGAAACTTGAGAATACTGCCCTTGCATAGGCTCTAGTCACCCAATTACAGTTTGCTGCCATGTAGGACGCAAGCATAGGATAACAAATATTCAATGGTTACGGTCAAAATTTGGTTACATATTTATTATATGGTTATGTGTAGTTAATAATTAACTATTAAACGGAGTATTAAATATATGTGGCCATATAATGAACAACCATAGAAGGCAGTTTTAGAAAGATAAATTATATTTTGGCTCATTGTTTTTGAGCAGCTGGTTTGTAAACCCCGGTTTTTGGCATGTGACTCTTTTATAAAACATTAAAATAAGAACAGATGTACTTGTGTAAAAGAGGGGAGAGTGCTGAAGATGGAATGGTATCAAGAATATTATACTGACTTTTATTTCAGTAATGTCATGATATGTGCTGGTGACTTTTTACACCTGTTTATTTGTGTTATGTATCCTATTTCAAGTATTATCCCTGCATTACTTTGTACCAAAGCAAGTTTTGGGCTGTTGTGAACAGTCCTCAAGAGGTGAATTCTGCATGCATTTAGGAAGGAGAAAACAGAATGTTAAGCAAAATGATGCAACAGCCCAGAAAATACAAGCAATGAAAAGCCAAGTCAAGGCCTTACAACATGCATTAGCCAGTTTGCAAGTCAAGAAGGAAGCCTAACAGATTAAGGTGGTGCTACAGCAAGATCAGCTTCTGGAGGCACTCAATCAGGTTTTCACCTGGATGTTCTTGAGAAACATTAAAATTGGGATAAAAAGTCACAAATGTGATGGAATTCTAAAGCCTGAGATTTCACATCATTGGATTTTGGTTATCGTAAAGCTTTTCGACAAATTTCAAGATTCAGAGAAAGCACAGTTTGGTAATGCTAAGTTCGAAGGGAAGACAGAAGCACAGTAACAGAGCTTTACCACTAAGTTGATAATCCAAGGAAACCAGCTTCCTTCAGGTGGGAATATTTTGTGAAGACGTCTACGGCAACAGATTAGGCTTGGAACAGCCTGAGAGATGAATGTCAATATATTTCCCAAACTAGTTGTTAGGGTTATTTTGGTTGCAGTTGTAGGCATGGTTATGGGTAAAGACATGGAGGAAAAGGACCGATCATTTGATACCATTGTGGTAGTGATGATAAGCACAAATCTTGGCAATGCACAGTGAATGAGAGAAGTTATAAGTAACAGGGAGTGAGAAACAAAACCTTGCACCTTGAAGGAAAGAATACCATCTAGGAATAAGAAGTGGTTCCACCAAAGGAGGGAGATAATTATTTTTGTTCCAAAGAATGTTTTGTGCTTAAGGAAAAGAAGAGGATTCTTGGCTACAGAAGAGCATATTTCATTTTAAGTGCAAAATAAATGGAAAGGTATGTCTTTGGTGATTGATTTGAGAAATGGATAAGCTCTTATGTAATATCTTGTTGAATTTGAAAAAGAAATTACATCATAATCCTTACAAACTAGGTTGGGCGTAAGATAGACATCACATGCATGTATCCCAATGGTGCTTGGTAAGTTAAAATGGGATTTTATGTACATCAAGTCTGATATGATGTGTTTCCTATGTCAGACATGCTATATACTTTGGGAAAGACCTTGCCAATATGATTGGGGTACTCTGAATGATGAGAAGCAAATACCGATATTTTTATAAAGGATAGTAAGCAACATAATTTACTCCTTATGAAAGAAGGAAAAAATTAGTCTTGCTTTCAGTTCATACTTTTGGAAAGGTGATCAAAGAAACAAAGCAGTGTCACATTTTGTTTGCAAAGCAGGTAGACAGGGAGAAATCATGTTCAAAAATGCAAGAGCTTCCAAACAAATTCCAGAATTTGTTGGATGAATATAAGGATTCTTGCCCAAAGGAACTTCCAACAGGTTTATCTCCTCAAAGAGCATCATATCAAGAAGAGAAAAACTGTTCCAGGTTGTGGTCGTGGACTTCCATAAAGATCAGTTTTGAAAAGGTCATTACAACAAACTGAAAACAAAAAGAAAAATCCTTGATGATTTTTGAAAGAATTTAGTGTCCTTAATGATTTTCAAGAGAATTTGGATATTCCACCAATCTTTGACAATGTTGACTTTATGAATATCAAGAAGTGGAAGAATCTGTACCAGACAGTACAACTTCCAAGTGTGGCTGCAGGATGCCAAGGAAGTCTTTTGAAATAGTGGAAGAAATTTTGAAAACAAAGATGACTGGACTATCATTTTTAAATGAATCCAAAGAATGGTTCTTAGTCAAAAGGAAAAATTGACCATGATCTGATGCTATAACTGAATCAAAACTAAAGACACTTGCTCCTGATTCTATCAAGAAATTCAGACCACAAAATTTGTATTGCATCAAAGATCTTCCAGGAACCAGGGGAGGCTTTTCATCCAGGAAGGTCTTGTATTGCTAATGTTTGTGGTCAATTTGGTAGTTAGATAAATATTTTTTAATCTTGTCGAGGAATTTTACAATTAATTATACACGAAGCAGTAAATATATGATTAGCTACATAAAAGTAAGAGTAGGAATTGGTTTTAGAAAAGTAAATAGCAGTTTTGGCTCATCATTTTTACTAGCTGGTTAATTCAATTTAATTTTTTAAGAGGTCAAACTGATCGAATTCGGTCTAAGCCACTATTTTTATTTTTATATTTTCTATAAAAAAATTAAATTTTCCACAAAATATACAATTTCATTATTTTTTATATATTTTAATTATTAAGATCATTCCAGTACGGACCTTTTCTTTGAAATACCAAACCTCCTAACCTTTTCCCTTCTGTATAGACATACTATAATTTTTGTCATGGAATTTCTTTATAAACGAGGACCAGAAGTGCTTGTGTGAAAAGCAGCCACGACGTGCAGTGAGGATGAAATAATGTCCTCTAACTTAATTTTATTTTGAACTCTGTGATTTTGTAGACCAATTTATTTGTATTTTGTATTGTCTGAATGGGTCTACAGGTAAAGAATTAGATACTAGAGAGAAGGTCCAAATTTCAAATGCAAAGAGGGTAAGGTATGTACTATGTACATTCCATTGGTCGATAGCACAGCCCTCCTACCACACGTAGTGGATCCAAGCAAGTACGAGATAGTCTCCAAAGAGGGTAAAGTATGTACATCCTATTGGCCAATAGCACAACCCTCTTCCCATATAAGGTAGTGAGCTTTTTATCTTAATATTATATGCCCAATGCTTTAATTTTTTTAACTTAATTTTGTCCCTGCATTAGCATGCAAGACGGAGATTATACAACGTCATACAAATGCTCACAATTTAGTCTGTTTCTTTCTACATTGTATATAACCCATTCCTTTTGCTACCAAATGTCTCCTGTAGCATATTTCCATACTGAAATTCAGCTCCCCCTTCATACCCTCTCTATCGGTCAGCATTGGCATGACAGCATACAGTGTCTGAATATCAACTCACAAATTCCATCAAAACCAAGCGTAACAGCAGAACAGTACCATTTCGACCTACTCCATAAGTTATTTGTTTGCAGAGAAGATGAAAAGTACGGCAAAGAAAACAGAATAACCCTACCTGTCGACAATTTCCGACATCCTGGTCACATTCCTCCAAGCCGTATTCAGGGTCTGCTCCCTAATATTCACACTGAGCGCCTCAATGCAAACATTGTCGATATTATGCGCCTCATCGAAGATAACAATACATTCCTTCTGCATCTCCCTGGAAATAATCCCGGACACCTTCGGATCCAACAAATACTGATAATTATAAACCACAATGTTCGCAAACTGAATCATGTGCCTAGCCAAAAAGTAAGGGCACCAACCCTTGGACTTCCCGAAAACCCTAAGGTCATGAAGCGTATAAACCCCGGGAGGCAAAAGCGCCTCTGCCCCCTGTTTATCGTAATTCTCAAAGAATGGGCACGTTTCAATGTTAGGGTTTTCCACTGCCATGGCCCTCACCCAGGATGCCGTGAGTTTACGGCACCCGGCGTCGACGCTCTCCCGTGAACTCGCGCTCTGAACATCCTCGTTGATGCAGAGATTTTTTCGGGAACTTAACCCCAGGGCGAGGATTTTTGCGGCGCTGCCGAGTTCTTTCTGCTGGTAATTGTTGAGGAGTCGGAGCTCGGCTAAGACTTTCTCCATTTCGTGGACGGTGCGGGTGCAGTAGATGAGTTTTCCGACGGAAAGGTCGGAGAGCTGGTAACTGGTGATGAGGGAGAGAAGGGTTATGGTTTTTCCCGTGCCCGTGGGCATCTCCAGGAGGCAGTGCCCCTTGGCGTCCAGGGCGCGCTTCAGCTCCACCATGTATTCATACTGTTCCGGGTATATGTGCTCGTAGGGGAAGTACACTGTGAGGCCGTCGATTTTGAACTTCATGTTGCCAGCCGGGTATTCGAACTCGGCACGTTTGAAAAATTAAGAAATGTGGCGGGGCGATGGTTGAGATCGAATTGTGCAGAGCACAACAGCATTGTGCTCGGTGGGGTTTTTCAGGGGATTTAGGAAGAAAACTTCCGACGGATTTTAAAACTTTCTATTTTTTTTTCGTTTTTGGACTTCTACGCTATTGAGTCCTCCTGGAAAGGCCGTACGAGTTCAATCCGTTTGTTTTTCAAATTGAAGAATTAGACATTAAATTGATTGAAAAAAAAATGTTAAAAATATTTTGAGAAAATTAAGTATTTTTTTAATAATTTATTTGGGTTAATAATAAAGTTTTTGAGTGGAATAGGTTTAGTGGAGCAGTTTTCTGATTTTAAACTCTCTTCTGGTCAATCATTAAAAAAAATATGTGGTGGTAACTAACTCTTTTATAAATTTAAAAAAAAAAATTAAATTATGAAAATAATCATACTTCAAATAATATCTTCCATTTAAATATATGTGGTAGTAACCAACTCTCTTGTAAATTTAAAAAAATACTTAAATTATGAAAAGAATCATACTTCAAATAACATCTTCCATTTAAATAGTCTCATTTACCTGTCGATTTATGGGTAAAATCTACTTTATGTTTATCTTTTTATATTATAATTTTTGAATTTCAAAAATACTAATTAAAAATAGCTTTGTTGGATATATGTATATATTATAAACTTGTGTAAACTCATTGGAAAATAAATAATAAATATTTTGAGAAAATTAAGAATTATTTTGAATTGTTTTTTTTTTTTAAGGGTAAAAATATATTGATAATAAGGTTTGTTATTTTTGGCAAGCTTTAAACTTTGAACAAAACTCGGATTAACATTTCCAAAAATAACAAAAAATTGAGTATTATTTACAGAGCATTAACTTTGAATCTGTTCTAATTTTGCTTTACACTGATTCTAAGAAACTTAGCAGGCTTGATAGTCCTACGAACACTACCCGTGCTATCTCAAAAAGGGCCAAAGAGTGCTACAAGAGATAGCAAAAACCCAACAAATAATTGTTCATCCTCCATTGATCCACAGGACTTAGTGAACAATGGACCTATCCTCAACCTTAGTTAAGTCTTTGTTGGCCAATTTAAGAACCATTTGGTTTACCTCTTGTCATTTAGTAGTGTCCCTATCCTAATTAGAATTCAGCATGTATCCAACCAGACTTTCACTGTCATGTTTAGCCAAAAAGTCAGTCATTGCATTATTTTGTTTGTCAACATAGATAGGGATGGTATCCTCAAACTGCTACCAAATGGACTTAATTTGGCTCACAATGTTTCTTATCCTCCAAGCCTTTGGTCTAAAATTTCTAATAGCATCCAAAAGCCCCACCATAATTTGTGAATCAGACTCAACTATGATCATTCTAACCCCATTCTCTCAAGCATTAAGAGAACCTTATATGATAACCAAACCTTCAACTCCATTGTTAGTAGCCCTTCCAATATCCTCTAGCTTCCAATGGAGGATCTTCCCCTTGAAATCTCTTCAGAGAAAACCAATGTCTGTAGCCCCTAGGTTATCCTTAGTTGCACCATCAAAATTAATCTTTTCCCAACCTGAGGGTGGGGGTTGTCATGGTCCCAACTTATGTGGCTTGGGAGTCCCCTCATTCACCTGAGTTTTCTTATCCCTACAGCGAGTTCTGGCAGTTTCCAAAATCTTGGTAACAATTTTATGTCAAACCAACTCCATTGGACTGAACTCCTCTCTAAAAATTATGGAATTTCTTTCCAACCAAATGTGCCACTAGATGAAGCTCGAGCCCAGGGACCAGCCTAGTTGAATGGAGGTATTCTTGAATTTTTTGCGTTTCCAAATCTCCCAGATATTAGAAAGAGTCACCTAAAAATTTAGGTGAACCTTAAAGAGGTGTAACCACCTTTTCCACAACTCTCTTGCAAATGCACACTGGAAAAGCAAATGATCAAGTGTCTCCTCCTAGGAGTTACACATTATGCATTTGGAAGGGCCATAAAAAACTCTCTTCAAGTTATTTTAAATTGTGAAGAGTAGGGTTATACACCATATTTTTATAAATGCATACCTCAAATAACATCTTCCATATAAATAATCTCATTTAACCTATGGATTCATGGGTTAAAATCTACTACATTTATATTTTTATATTATGATTTTTAATTTCAAAAATACTAACTAAAAATAGTTTTATTGGGGTAGAGGTAGTAGACTGATCAGTTTTCACTGAGTGTTTGTTAGCTTAAGGTCAACTGTTAGCTTAAGGTCAACGGTTCCAATTTTGAGCCCCTCCAAGGTCCCCCTCACTTGGAGTAAAAGTTTACTGAGGTGGGGGTGAGGTTTATAGTGGTAGTTGTATGGATTTAAACCGTATCACAGGATAATATGATAGAGACCATTGTCGATTCCCCTGTGTAGCAAAAAAATAGCTTCATTAGATATTTATTTATTTTGTTAAAAAGCTTTTATATTATTTATAAGCAAATACATCGTCTATCTTGCCATGCAAATATGGTTTTCAGCCAAAATTTAAAATATATATATATATATATATATATATATATATATATATATATATATATATATATATATATATATATATATATATAGTCTTAAGTGCATCTTGCTAATATAAGAACAAAGAAATCTATGACTTTCTTCTAAGTCATAACATATAGGAACCATAGTTATCAACATCAATATGTAGTATACAATATAGATCTTCCCTAGTTTTTTGCATCTACCATCATGGAGGATCTTCATAACAAGTCGATTCTCATGGTCTAAAACACATATTATCATAGCATCTACAATCTTATTTTGTTCTCGAGGAGCATGAAGAAACTTTACTATTTTGAATCTAGATTGAAGTGCATGTATCTTGTCAATCACCCTCTATAACCTCTAATCCTGAGAGGAGGTTCTGGTGGACGCCTTCAGTTGATTAATGGTTACTTGTGAATCTGATTCTACTTGTACTGCAAACCAACCAACCTTAGCAACTTCCTAAAGGCCATAAAGGATAACACATGTTTTTGCTAGATTATTAGAGAGGATGCCAAGATTCTCTACAAAAAGAAAGCATGAGTATCATCTAAGAATATTTGTATGCCTCCTATACTTGCCCTTCTTGGATTATCTCTTGATGCGCCATCAATGTTGATCTTCCCCATACCTCTAGAAGGGGCTTCCTATGGTCTATCCCTTTGAATAGTAGGTTGAGGACCTTGTGGATGCCTACTTTTCCTTTCATCCATAGGAAGTTGAAGCTTGGTAAGTGAACTATGCCATTGTTGAGATGTTGTGAAGGGGGGCTTAAATGTATGCAAAGTAGTTTCCCTGATATTAGCTACAATTTTTTCCAAATATATTGAACATTATGGTGAATTGCTTTAACGATTATTTTAGTCCTTTATTTCCACATATTCTAGAGCATTAAATATATATTGACCAAGGTCATTTGTTTCATTGAACTGTCCAACCCATTCACTTTGGACCAAGTCCTCCATGCCTACTAAAGGGAGGTGAATTGCCAAAATATTATATCTAAAAAGGTTGTCAATTGTTTCTACAATTGAATGGGAAGGGGCAGAAGAAATAATGGTGGTCTCAGATCTCGTTCTTTGAACAACATAACTCACATTTGAACAGACCAAAAAAACCTTGTTTCGTTGATTGGTCTCCTATATGAACCCTATTGTGGAGGAGTTAGATAAAAAGTCTCACTTTAGGCCAATTCAAAAGTTGTCAAATATGGTTGAAGACATCACTAAGGGGATTTTCTCTATGATAAATGAGGGATGAATATCCTGGAGCTACAGTATACATGTCATTAGAATGTGAGCCGCATCCCAACCTGTCTATCTTTTGCCCAAGAAAGCAATCGTCATCTAAGAATCTAATCAATAGCCTCCTTGACATCCTCCATTGCTAGGATTGGCCAATACCTTACTAGAACCTATACTCTATCCTCCAAATTGTGTTTCCTAAAGTTTTTATAATAATTTTTTATCTTTATCCAACCTTGACTACGGAGTTGTTTCATAGTGTCTTGCCATTATAGAAATTGTTGAGATAATGGAGGCAAACCATCTCAAGCATCTATCCAAAAATTTACATGATAGTCATTCCCACTATTCAGAACAATTGTAGTTTGATAACTATCTCCCCTATACTTGGTACCTCAAGAACTAGAGATCCTCAACGAGGAAGTTGATATCTAGTAAAAACTTTTGGAGCTCAATTTTCTACATGCTTGGGTCTTAGGATTTGTGGTCATAACTAATTAGGGAAAGTAATTAACCACCAATATGATTTTGTTGCCAAGGTAAAGTTATTTTTAACCACCGACCAAAGGTCCAAGCCTCCCTCTTTTTTTTGTAAAATAAAGTTGATTCCACTTCACTAGGGCCATTTATGCTATACTTTTGTCCCACTCCATAAGAACTTTTGATTAATCTTGTCTAACTTTCTCATAACATCCATAGGAATACACAAAACTAAAGAGACATAGATGGAAATAGATTGTAAAACAAATTTAACCAAAATGAACATACCTGTAATGGAAAACCACCAATTCATCCAGTTGTCCAGCCTATTATGTGTCTTCTCTATCAACCACCCCTATTCTAGTTTTTTTTTGCGTGGCCATCTTTAAGGGAACTCCTAGATAAGAGATTGGAAGAGAATATCACCTAAAATTAAAAATATTTAGAATTATGGTCTCCACTTTAGCAGTACAATGAAATAATATGATCTTATGTTTTTCTTCATTAATAAGTTGTCCTATGGCTATTGAAAAGACGTTTAATTTTTTTTTAATTTGGATCTTCTAGTGTAGTAGCATGACCCATCAAGGTCAAGTCATCTACAAACTATAAATGAGAGATAAGGGGTTGTCGATGCACATCTAATTCCTTGAATGGATCCGTTATTTCTTAGAGATAAGACGACCTCGACACTCTACCAAAATGATAAATAAATAGGGGAAAAAGGATACCCTTGGTGTAGTCCCTTGGAAGAAGTAAACAAAGGAAATGGACTACCATTTATCATCACAACATAAGATATCAAGGAAATAGTACCTCTAATCCAATCCACCCAATATTGGGAGAAGCCAAACTTCCTTAAGACCTATAAAAGAAAATATCGGTCTACCCTGTCATAAGCCTTGAAGAGGTCCAAACGGATAAAAATATAGGGAGATCTTTGTGCCTACATGGAGTGAAGGGGCTTCGAAGCAAGCACTATTTTGTATGCAATTTGTCTCCTTCCCACAAATCCTCCTAACTTTGCAAAATTATCATAGGAGGAAGGGTTTCAACCTTTGAGCTCTCAACGTTGAATTTTGAGAAGAACATTACATAAATATATTAGTCTAAAGGAAAAAATTTGGTCTGCCTCTTAGGACTTAGGTATGAGCACAACGTAGGTTTTATTTATTTCTTTCAAAATTGATTTTACCACCCACACTTCTTTTACCACTATAAGAAGACCATCCTTAAGCAAGTCCCAAAATTCTTGGAAGAATTTTATGAGGATACCATCCGAACCAGGAGTTTTTCCTTTTTTCATCTTGAAAATTGCTTTCTTTACTTTTGTCATAGAAACCGATGTTGTTAGTACCTCATTATCCTCTTCCTTAATGAGGGAAGAGATTCCTTATAGAATTTTTTCTTGAGCCTTATAGTCTAGAGGGACTACAAAGAAACGTTCCTCAAAGTAATCAATGGTAATTTTATTCATCTTATCCGAAGAATAAACTGGAGTACCATTGTTAGTATTTCAAGGAGGATGCAAAGTTTGAAACTCTTACATCCAAAAGAGATATATGGAAGAAAGTAGAGTTCATATCCCCTTTCTTTAGTTGCTAGATCTTAGATTTTTGTTTTCATAAGAGCTCCTCCCTCCTTTCCCATTATTCTAACTCAAAAGAGACTTGGATTTCTTATTTGCTAAGCTCCTCTATAAGTCCCGAGGAATGAATTTGAGCATTCACTTGCTCTAGCTTGGAAACTAAACTCACTTTTCTAACCGTCACATGCCTAGACTCATGCTAGTTCCATTCCTTGATTATGGTTTTGATGAATTATAATCTCTTAGCAAAGCAATACATTTGAGTGTCATATATTGGATTTCCTTCTCTCCACCACTGAACAACTTATGGTTTAGAGGAAGTATCTCTAAAACACATTAGTTGTAATTTAAAGGGTGAGTAATTTCTAGCATTTTGTTAGAGATATAGCAAAACAGGTTAGCAGTCTGATCCAAAAATATTAAGGATAAGAGATTTCAAAATTATTTCTAGAGAGAGAAGGTCATCCAAAATGACAAACTTGTCCAAACACTCTAAGATGCATGTGGGTCCCTATTGTTTGTTCATCCATGTCATTAATCCATTGTTGGGCTTGACATAAATCAAGTGGAGATGCCTCAAGTGCTCTTGTATTAAATTAGTCACAATGTCCAATGTTCTCATCCCTCCCATATTTTCATCTAAGAAAATAATGGTATTAAAATCCCCTCCTAGGACCATCTTATCATTGGGAAACTAGATCCTAAGATGTCAAATATAATCCCACTACCTTAGTTTGTCCTCTATGGCAGTGATTGCATATATGTTAATACATAGTAGTTGTTGGTCATTTTGCCTCCATTGCCCCTGAAGTCCCAAAATGCCCTAGCTTCCCACAATCATCTACACCACAAATTCCTTTGGATCCCATAAACAAAAGAGCCCACCTAATGCTCCTTGGGATCTGAGAGATTCTACCAAACCTGTGGGCCACTATTAGCTTTTTAAGTCTTAATACCATGGAAATTAACAGAATATCACAAGTCCCAATATAAAATAGCCACAATATTAAAGGTCAAAATAATAATGTAATGAGTATAATAATATATGAGCAATCTAATATGTATATCAAGGCCAATATAATACTAAAAATAACATTCACTTATATAATCAAATATGAATGTAAATGGCCTAAGTCATTCATGAACTATGCATGAAGAAAACTTATAATATTAATTGCTCAAAATCTATATACAAGCTTTATTCATTTTCTTTCTCTTACAACTCTATAATCTGATATCCAGATTCCACCTTCTTATGGAGTATTGTCTCCATAATATAGCTGTAGTAATGTGACTCTTCACATGTCCATATGACAAGTCATGTGACCTTTGACTTATCATCTTGCCACTTACATACTAGACTCTTCAAGTTCTTCTTACATGGACACTTGACTCTAAGACACTTGCACACATCTACATGACTCTTACACTTCTACATGCACTCATAATCTAAGACACTTGTGCACATCCTTGCATACATGACACTTGAGCAAATTCTTTCAATTTATACTTGCATTCTATCTTACATTACACTTGTGCATTTATTGCACATTGCACTCTTACATGACACTTGTGTATTTCCTACACATTACACTCTTACATGACACTTGTGCATTTCCTACACATTAATACTTACATGAAAGGGGAAATATAAATCACACATCTAAACTAAAGACTCAACCCTAATCTATTACATATTTATAATTGTACCATGAAGGTACCATAGGGATACATTAGAATATACCAAATAATGTAATATACCTCAAAACCCCCCTTGTATTACATTATTTGGTTATTTAAGACTTTAGTCTTCAATCTTGGTCTTCATCTTTATCTTCAATCTTTAAGTGACCTTGGAATGTTCACGAACCTCTGCTTAAGATTCGTCTTCACCTTCTTTGATATAGGCTCCAAGTTCTCCATCATCTTCATTCTTTAGGTCTTAAATCTTTGTATCTTCTCTAAGTAGTTCATGAACTATTATGAAGAACACAAGCTTATACTGAGAGGGGGGTGAACAGTATAAGACCACTTTTTACTTTTTCTTTCCCAATCAATATTATGCAATATACCAATAGCAATATCAATAGCAGTAATCAAAGCAATGCACAAATCACCACACACAATAGAGACACCAATTTAACGTGGTTCACCCAATGTGGGCTACTCCACGGAGAAAATATTTCACTAAAATTTTCTCAACAAATCTCTTGGGAAACCTTTCCCTATTACAATGTTTATGGACCTCTGTCCAAAGGAGACACCAATCCCCTAATCAAGTTCATGGATCTCTATCCACAGGAGACACCAATCTCCTCAACTGGTTCGTGGATCTCTATCCATAGGAGAACTCCTTTCTCCTCTGCTCTAGCTAGTGATCTTCTAGAAGAACTGTTGCCTCCACTACACTGGCTAATGGATCTCTATCCACTGAAGACTCTTGTCCTCACTCAGAAGACCTATCCTCACTACCCTAGCTAATGGACCTCTATCCACTAGAGACTATCATCCTCTATACTTTGTCACCTCCAAAGCTTACTCTCAGCTCTATCTCAAATCTGCACTAAACATAGTCCTTCGATCTAGCACAAATCTGCTCAATCTCTATCCTCAAATATACACTAGACACAGTCCTTCGATCTAGCACAAATCTATCCTCAAATCTGCACTAAACACAGTCCTTTGGTCTAGCACAAATCTATCCTCAATATCTATCCTCAAGCCTTAACACAAAGCTTGACTCAATCACAAATCAACTCTACTAGATCTGCTCCAAACCTTAACTCAAGGTTTGAAAAAATCAATCAATCAACTATGCTCACAAGTCTTCTCAAAGACTTGTCTCAAATCTACATTGTAAGCTTCCACAAAATCTCACACTAATATATCCACAAGTCCTCTCTAGAACTTGTCCAATCTACTCCCTCCTCCACTTCAACACCACACCAACTCCAATCTCTCAACAAGTCCTCACTAGAACTTGTCCAATCTCTCAACCCTCATCACCAAGACTTTAACTCATAAACATATAGAGAATTGTTAGAGACTCAATATGCTTCACACTCACCACAATGCTCAATCTCTAATTTTACCACATATAATTGTTAGAGACAATATCTCACACATAAACATATAGAGAATTGTTAGAGACTCAATATGTTTACAACTTACAAACACTCAATCACTTTCAATCTCTTTCTCAAATCAATTTAGAATATAGAACAATTTATTTCACAGAATTAGAACTATCACTTCAACACTTCCACTTGACTAGGCTCAATCAACTCCACTCAATCAATCACTCAATAAAACACTCCTTGCTTACAAACCCTAGTCCAAGCATATGAACACTCACTCAATTATTTCCAACAATGCTTATCAAACAATCTCACATAACAATGATACTCATGATCTTTCACAAACTCTAGTTCAAGATAGTTCTCAACTTCACATAACAATGATACTCATGATCTTGCACAAACCCTAATCATGCATATGAAGGTTTATTCAATATTTTCAACAATGCTTATCAAACAAGGTTTTTATCATCAAATTTCACTCAGAAAAACCTTTAACAAGCAAACTCAACAATGCTTATCAAACAATCCTTTTCACTCCAACTTAGCATTCATAACATCCAACAATCACTCTCAAGGATAATGTGCCCTTACCTCTTGTTTGAAGATGATTTGTCTTTACACACCTGTCTCAATCACAACCTTTCCTTTTGCCAATACTAGGGTTAGATAGCAAATATTTGTTCTCAATAAATTCTTTCAAGAATAATTCACCAAGTCAAAATATCACAACTTAATCAACCTTATTTCTCCTTCCAATACAATTATTAACTTTGTATTCAACAAATATTTCTAACTCCTAAGGCACACCTTATTACTCCTCTCAATAAGCTCATAACACTCAAAAATCAAACCTTAACATAAAACAATGCCAAACCTTTTATCTCCCTCACAAAAACCTTATAGCATGCAAATTCAAATTTAAAACCTTTAAAAAAATTATCTCCACAAATTTTGGGTCTCCGCAAATTTTGGAACTAGTGCATACCTTAGACAATGCAAAAGGTGCCTCGATGGGTTTCGAACTCGGAACCTCTCCCAACTAGGCGCCTTAGCAAGGCGTGCACCCACCACGTGGGCTACGAGCCACAACACAAAGGAAATGGCTTGCGCCTTTCCTTTGTATTCCTTCTAGCGCACAGTCTTTACCAAAACACTTCCTTCACTTCACAAAACGCAAACCCATGGGATTCGATCCCTGCACCTCATGCTTGCCAATGACTTGGTGCCTCCCTTGCTGCCAGTTGCACTATAGAGCACTTTGGGATATGAAACAAAAACCTCCTCTGCTTGTCTTCTACCTTGCACACCCTTTGAAAAACACATGATCGCCTCTTTTACCATGCGCACGAAAATCACACTTAACACATTGATCATGGATGATTAATGCCTTGGGTCTCTTCCCTCCTTTATATGCATAATGTGATGTCTTCGATGACGTTAGCATGATTAATTCAAAAATTCAAATTATAAACTTTATAACCCTATCTTTAGGGTTAGTTTAATTAATTTATAAATTAAATTATAATTAATTTACAATTAACTTAATAACTTTAAAAGTTAATTAAATTAATTTATAAATTAAATTATAATAAAACTATTATAATTAATTAAATATTTGGGTCTTGCACTTTTAATATTATAATAAATTATTATAATATTATTTGTCTTGGGCCTTCCTTTTGCCCTTTAAACCTCATCTGACCACCTGGGAGAAAACTTCCTTTTGCACTTGATTACGAAACCTAAAACTGATGTTGCTCACTGAAAAAAATGCTCATTGGTGCTGACTTCTTGACATCAATGACAACAAAACCTGCTCATATTTCCAACAATCTCCCCCTTTGTCATTGATGGCAACCCAATTATCTTTTACCATTTCCTTAACCTTTTTCTGTTCTGCTCCCCTGGGAAACTGCTCCCCTGACTCAATGCTCTCCTCCTAAATCAAATCTCTCCCCCTTACTCAAATCTCTCCCCCTTTGACATCAATGGCAAAGGGTCACCTTTGGGGCTCGGGGCTAAGAATGAAACTCTTAGCTTAGCCCCTCCCCCACCTCCTCTTGAGGTGGTTAATTCTGGGGTGGGAGTATTTCTACTCCCAACATGCACTGATCTTTACCTTTGTCCACTTTCCTTCTCATCCGATCCTTCTGATTCCTCTGACTATTCCTGTTCTTGCTTGTCTCTAGAATTTTTGCTCTACACCACTTTGTTGTATGTCCATCATTATTGCACTTATAACACTTAATGTTATTATTCCTTGGAGGTGCAAATATCTTGGGATTTCTCCTGGTGAAGCCATATCTATTCCTATCATGAACCCTGCAATTCATTGCCTTGTGACCAAACTGATTACAAGAGTAGCAATACCCTTGAAAAAGTTACCTGTTTCTAAATTTTCCATATTCCTGTCTTTCATGTGTCCTGCATTGTGAAGCCTTGTGCCCAAACCTATGACATGAGAAGCATCATCCATTGAAACTACCTTGCCTTGACCTCATTGGTCTCTTAGTCTCTTTTACCCTATGTTGGTTCTTGTTCCATATGTTCCTCTTTTGTGCATTGTTCCTTTCCTTGTTGAACTTTATATTGTCCAACTCATCCTCAGAAGTCTCACTCTCTCTTACACTTTCTTCTTCTTCAGAACTTGAGGTTGACTCCTCTCCTTGTTTCTTTTGTACCTGTTCAAAACCAAGACCTGTCTTGTTTGTTGACCGTATTTGTACCTTGATCATCTTATCTATGATCTTTGAGCTCTTTCCAAACCTGTGTAACTTGTCCTTAGAATCTTTTACTTCTTCCCTTAGTAGAGCCACTTCATGTTCTAACCTTTCACATTCTAAGACCTTTGCTTCTAACTTATCTTTGAACTTCCTTGTCTTAGCCATTGACTTATTTAGATCCTCTATAAGCTTTCCTTTCTCTTCATCACATTCTTGAAACTGAAGCTTAAGTTGGGAGTTTTGCTTTCTTACCTTCTTTAATGCATCAAGGGCATGAATAAGTTCTCCCTCAAGATCAACTTCTCCTTTCTCTGATTCTTCCTCTATTTGTTTTCCTTTGAAAACATCTTCATTATTTTCTGACTTGTCTTCTATAGGATCACCTCCTTCTTCTTCTAATGCCATTAGAAGATTCTCTTCTGGTCCTTCAAGTGTATCTTCATATTCATCATCACTGAAACTGAAACCACTCTTTGTACAACTATCTTCAAGATGACCAAAGTTACCACATCTAAAACACTTGAGGATTATTGGTGACCTTTTCCTAACCATTTCCTTTTCTTTTGCCAGAAATAGAACTTCATATTTATCATTATCTGAGGAACTATTATCACTATCACTTGAGTACTTACTTGCCTTGTCTGCATAGAAACTCTTCTTATGTCTTTGAAAGAACTTCTTTCCTTGCTTGCCTTGACCATCCTTGCTTTTCTTTTGGTACCTGTATTTTTTTGATTCCCTATTCTTATGATCCTATTTTTCTTCATCATTGCTATTTCTAGCTTCTTGACAATCAGTTGCATAGTGACCATACTTTCCACAATTGAAACATCTAACAGATTTTGCATCTTTAAATTTTCTTGGATCCTTGTTCCTTCTGCCATAATTTGCTTCTTCATCACTGGATGACTCATTGCTTGAATCTGACTTCTTACCCTTTGTCTTCTTAGTAGCTTTGAAGGCTGCTTCTTTTCGGAGATTAGGTTCCTCTTTTGTTCTCATCTCAAAAGTTGTAAGAATGCCAAGTAATTCATCCCTTGTCAAAATATCACCATCTTTTGATTCCTCTATAGCTGAAATATTTTCACTAAACCTTTTTGGGAGAGATCTTAAGATCTTATCACAAACATCAGATTCTTGAACCTCAAGTCCAAGTCCTTGCATGGAGTTAACAACCTCATCTACACGAAGTAGATAAGCACTAATGTTTTCCTCATCCTTCATTTTTAGATCTTCAAATTGTCCCTTGAGATTTTGCAACTTTACCTTTTTGACCTTTTTATCTCCTTCATATATGCCTTGCAACTTATCCCAAATTTCTTTTGCTGACTTGTAGTGCATAACCTTAACAAAATCTGTTCTATGCAAACCTCTCAAAATTGCATTCATTGCTCTTGAATTGTAATGATGTAGAAGCTTACCATATTTATCTGTAGGTGGAGTAGTTGGTGGTGTGTATCCATTTTCAACTGCTTCCCATATTTCATTTCCAAGTGCCATCAGGTGAATCTTCATTCTCATACTCCAAAATACATAATCACTCCCATCAAACACTAGTGCTGAATTATCTGAGGATCCACTCTTAGAATCCATTTGTGTTCTTGTAAGCTTTTCCTTCAAGCTGTTAAACTCTTTCGAAGGAACCCGCTCTGATACCAATTGAAGAACACAAGCTTATACTGAGAGGGGGGTGAACAATATAAGACCACTTTTTACTTTTTCTTTCCCAATCAATATTATGCAATATATCAATAGCAATATCAATAGTAGTAATCAAAGCAATGCATAAATCACCACACACAATAGAGACACCAATTTAACGTGGTTCACCCAATGTGGGCTACTCCACGGAGAAAATATTTCACTAAAATTTTCTCAACAAATCTCTTGGGAAACCTTTCCCTATTACAATGTTTATGGACCTCTATCCAAAGGAGACACCAATCCCCTAATCAAGTTCATGGATCTCTATCCACAGGAGACACCAATCTCCTCAGCTGGTTCATGGATCTCTATCCATAGGAGAACTCCTTTCTCCTCTACTCTAGATGGTGATCTTCTAGAAGAACTACTACCTCCACTACATTGGCTAATGGATCTCTATCCACTGAAGACTCATATCCTCACTCAGAAGACCTATCCTCACTACCCTGGCTAATGGACCTCTATCCACTAGAGACTATCATCCTCTATACTCTATCACCTCCAAAGCTTACTCTCAGCTCTATCTCAAATCTGCACTAAACATAGTCCTTCAGTCTAGCACAAATCTACTCAATATCTATCCTCAAATCTGCACTAAACATAGTCCTTCAATCTAGCACAAATATGCTCAATATCTATCCTCAAATATGCACTAAACATAGTCCTTTGGTCTAGCACAAATCTATCCTCAATATCTATCCTCAAGCCTTAACACAAAGCTTGACTCAATCACAAATCAACTCTGCTAGATCTGCTCCAAACCTTAACTCAAGGTTTGAACAAATCAATCAATCAACTCTGCTCACAAGTCTTCTCAAAGACTTGTCTCAAATATGCATTGTAAGCTTCCACAAAAGCTCACACTAATCTATCCACAAGTCCTCTCTAGAACTTGTCCAATCTGCTCAACAAGTCTTCACCAAGACTTACCTCAAATATACTCAACAAGTCCTCACTAGAACTTCCAATATACTCAACAAGTCTTCACCAAGACTTACCTCAAATCTACTCAACAAGTCCTCACTAGAACTTGTCCAATCTCTCAACAAGTCTTCACTAAGACTTGTCTCAAATCATATAGAGCTTCACAAAAGCTTACTCAATAAACTTAACACAAAATGCTCAATCACTTTCAATCTCTTTTTTACCACAAAAACATATAGAGAATTGTTAGAGACTCAATATGCTTCACACTCACAAACACTCAATCACTTTCAATCTCTTTCTCAAATCAATTTAGAATATAGAACAATTTGTTTCATAGAATTAGAACTATCACTTCAACACTTCCACTTGACTAGGCTCAATCAACTCCACTCAATCAATCACTCAATAAAACACTCCTTGCTTACAAACCCTAGTCCAAGCATATGAACACTCACTCAATTATTTCCAACAATGCTTATCAAACAATCTCACATAACAATGATACTCATGATCTTTCACAAACTCTAGTTCAAGATAGTTCTCAACTTCACATAACAATGATACTCATGTTCTTTCACAAACCCTAGTTCAAGCATATGAAGGTTTATTCAATATTTTCAACAATGCTTATCAAACAAGGTTTTTATCATCAACTCTCACTCAAAAAAACCTTTAACAATCAAACTCAACAATGCTTACCAAACAATCCTTTTCACTCCAACTTAGCATTCATAACATCCAACAATCACTCTCAAGGATAATATGCCCTTACCTCTTGTTTGAAGAAGATTTGACCTCAAACACCTGTCTCAATCACAACCACTCCTTTTGCCAATACTAGGGTTAGATAGCAAATATTTGTTCTCAATAAATTCTCACAAGAATATTTCACCAAGTCAAATATCACAACTTAATCAACCTTATTTCTCCTTCCAATACAATTATTAACTTTGTATTCAACAAATATTTCTAACTCCTAAGGCACACCTTATTACTCCTCTCAATAAGCTCATAACACTCAAAAATCAAACCCTAACATAAAACAATGCCAAACCTTTTATCTCCCTCACAAAAACCTTATAGCATGCAAATTCCAATTTAAAACCTTAAAAAATTTATCTCCGCAAATTTTGGGTCTCCATAAATTTTGAAACTAGTGCATACCTTAGACAACGCAAAAGGTGCCTCGACGGGTTTCGAACTCGAAACCTCTCCCAACCAGGCACCTTAGCAAGGCGTGCACCCACCACGTGGGCTATGAGCCACAACACAAAGGAAATGGCTTGCACCTTTCCTTTGTATTCCTCCTAGCACGTAGTCTTTACCAAAACACTTCCTTCACTTCACAAAACGCAAACCCACGGGATTCGATCCCTGCACCTCACGCTTGCCAACGACTTGGTGCCTCCCTTGCTGCTAGTTGTGCTACAGAGCGCTTTGGGATATGAAACAAAAACCTCCTCTACTTGTCTTCTACCTTGCACACCCTTCAAAAAACACACGATCACCTCTTTTACCATGCGCACAAAAATCACACTTAACACATCGATCACGGATGATTAATGCCTTGGGTCTCTTCCCTCCTTTATATGCATAATGTGATGTCTTCGATGACGTCGGCGTGATTAATTCAAAAATTCGAATTATAAACTTTATAACCCTATCTTTAGGGTTAGCTTAATTAATTTATAAATTAACTTATAATTAATTTACAATTAACTTAATAACTTTAAAAGTTAATTAAATTAATTTATAAATTAAATTATAATAAAACTATTATAATTAATTAACTCTTTGGGTCTTGCACTTTTAATATTATAATAAATTATTATAATATTATTTGTCTTGGGCCTTCCTTTTGCCCTTTAAACCTCATCTGACCACCTGGGAGAAAACTTCCTTTTGCACTTGATTACGGAACCTGAAACTGATGCTGCTCATTGAAACTGATGCTCGTTGGTGCTGACTTCTTGACATCAATGACAACAAAACCTGCTCATATTTCCAACATGTTCGAGCTTTTTTTTTTTTTTTTGGTAATTATAATAATAAATTAATTGTGGGTTTTTATAAAGGATCCCAAAACCTTATGTACAAAATCAGCCTTGCTAAAAGATATTTCATGCCGGATGGCTGGGTAAATAGAGCAGTTCGTAAAAAAGACAGGGAAATACAAAATGCCCGAGGGCCCCAGAAGATGGGGACAGTCCTGGAAATCTTGATCTTGAAATACATTAAAACATAATAGTAGCCGAAGACAATATATCAACAAACTTTGGGAGAAGACCTATGATACAAATTCTTCATCATGAGAGAATATCTTCCTTAGCCAAACTGTCCACCTCGGTTGGGAAATGAGAACGCCAAACAACCGGGCACGTGGTCATCAGTCCTTTGTTGGCCAAGTGATCCGCCACCCGGTTACCTTCTCTGTAGATGTGCCCCGCCTCCCACCTGGCGCGTCGAGAGAGGAGAATCCTAGCCTCGAGGATGATATTCAGGACCCGCCACGATGGGTCTTTGGAGCCACAAAGGTAGTTGATAATGTTTAGAGAATCACCTTCAATAATTAAAGGCCTAGGATCATTCGATATGACCTGCAACCCTTTCAACACACCACTAGCTTCGACAAAATAATTGGTCTGAGGGCCCAGATTTTCATAGTAGGCCAAGATCAGCTTCCCATTATGGTCCCTGACAAGCCCCCCAAAACCAGCGGGCCCCGGGTTGCCTTTAGCAGCCCCGTCAAAATTAAGTTTGATCCACCCCAAAGGAGGTTTGGTCCAAGTGACCTCCCTGCGGCCATTCACTAAGTCAACTCTGGAAGAGGAGCCAAGGTCCAGTCTTTTGAAAATAATTGCCTCCCAAGGATTGTGAGGGCGGGAGCTGGGAATAGTTTTTGAATTCTCGACAAAGAAGGATAAGGCCCTCTGGGCAAAAGAGGGAGCCATTCTAGGGATCTTGCCGAAGACTCTAGCATTACGCTCCAGCCAAATTTGCCAAATGGAATGGTGAAAGGCAGCCTCACAAAGGAATCGGAGCTTAGAATTCTTAAAGGGATTGGGTCATTGGAGGAAGGCGTCTTTAAGGGAGCGAGGGGAGCACCAGAGTACTTGGAAGGAAGACAACACACAACTTAGGACCGAATGGGAAAAGGGGCAATGCAAAAATAAGTGATCGGATGTTTCCACGATCAGCTAAGCAAAGATAGCACCTATTGGGAATTGCAAGGCCTCTCTTGTGGAGATTGTCTATGGTAAGGGCTTTGTTATAAAAGGCAATCCAAGCAAAGTAATTTATCTTAGGAATAATCCCTTTCCTCCAAATTGCTTTCCACCGGGGTCCACAGTAGCCTCACATGACAGAAGATCATAAGCGGACTTAACAGAAAACCGCCCATCCTGCGTGTTGCTCCAAATAATTTTGTCGTCTCTTATGACCGAAGGAATTAACATCGATTGGAGGACACTATACAAGAAACTCACCTCATTATCAAACCCACCCATCGTCAGAAGTTTCCACTGAGGGTGAAGGGAACTTCGATCAATGCAATTCGAAACCTTGAGATGACTGTTTGGATCAATCTGGATCCTCAAGCCAGCCAAGTTCTGATTTACAGCGAGAGCTTCATCTATAGCCCACCTGTCTCTCCAAAAAAGGATTGTGGATCCATCCCCAAAGATCCAACAAGCACCCCTGTTAATCACCGAACGACCTTGAAGCATCGTCTTCCAGAAAGTCGAGGCTTCATGAGGAGACTCAGCTTCCAGGAGAGAATTTTCCCCAAGATACTTTCTTTTAACTATATTGACCCATTTTGTCGGTGCATTAATAAAAATTCTCCAAGCATGTTTGGCAATTAAGGCAGTGTTCATGAGCCTAGATCTTCTCAATCCCATGCCCCCTTGGTCCTTTCGAAGGCAAACCTTATCCCACGCCACCAGAGGAATTCTGGATTTTTCTTCGCTGTCGGACCAGAGAAAATTCCTTTGAATCTTCTTGATTTTGGAATGGATAAACACAAGAAGCATGAAAACAAACATGAAATAGGTGGGAATTCCTTGAAGACAGGCTTTGGTGAGGTTTGCCTTCCCAGCTTGAGATAGCAAATTGCCTTTCCAAGTGCTGAGTTTCTTATGAAACCGTTCCAAAATTGAATTCCAGATATTCCCACCGCCTCGCCCATTGCAAACTAGCGACAACCCCAAATAAGTTGCAGGCAGGGAATCAATAGTGCATTTGAGGATTCTGGCAATGCGAATTTGCCTACGCAGAGGAGTATTAACAAAATAAATTTTGCTCTTCAAATAATTAACTTTTTGGCCAGAAGCCTTCTCATACCGGGACATAATGCGCTTGATAGATTTGGCTTGAGTGACAGACACTCCAATGGATATGAGCGTGTCATCCACAAACTGTTGGTGAGTGACAAGATCAACTCTGGAAGTAGGCAGAATACCAGAAATCTTGCTTCGGTGGAGGGCTTCATTCAAATACCAGCTAAGGATCTCTGCCAAAAGAATGAATAAAATAGGAGACAGTGGATCACCTTGTCTGAGGCCATGAGCACTCTGGAAGAATCCAGCGGGGGACCCGTTGATCAGCACAGAAAAGGATGGAGTGGAAATGCAACTGTTCACAAGGTCAATCCAGTGATGATAGAAGCCCAACTTGCAAAGGACAGCACAGAGGAACCTCTTGTCCACTCTGTCAAAAGCTTTATTCATGTCTAGTTTAAGGAAAAGCACAACATTCTTGGAACATTGGGCAGTATGGAGGGTTTTGTGAATAGTAATGACACCGTCAAGGATGTTTCTACCCTTAACGGTGCTCCCCTGAGCTGAACCTACCAAAGAGGGGAGGAGGGATCTCAGAAAATTGGGAATGGTCTTGGTAAGAATCTTGTAGAAAACATTGCAGAGGCTTATGGGACGATAGTCAGAAAAACTTTTGTAGGTGGGCGACTTAGGAATGAGAGCTAGGAAGGTAGAGTTGAGCTTCGGATGGATGGATCTTGAAGCTTGGATTTCTAAGATAGCCTCATAGACATCAGGCCCCACAACATCCCACATAACTTGAAAGAATCGGGGGGGGAACCCATCAGGCCCGGGGGCCTTATCTAGTTGCATGGAAAAAAGAGCATCCTTAATCTTAGAATGGGAAAAAGGTTCCAAGAGTTTAATACTTGCCTCATGGGGGACTTTGGTAGGGAAATTAGCAAGCAAGGATTTTTGAACTTGGAGGATGCTATCAGGAGGAGCACCCAACAAATCCTGGAAGAAATCGACTACTTTGCTTCGAATTTCCTCAATCTCCCTGGTAGTGCGCCCATCCTTACACAACACCTGTCTGATCTTGTTGGCCCCCCTGTGTCTCATGGTAGACGCATGGAAAAACTTTGAATTTGAATCACCGCTCTTTAGCCAAAGATCCCTGGACTTCTGACGTCAAAACATTTCCTTATTGGCAAGAATGGAATGATAGTCCACCAGGAGGCTCCGTTCCTCCTCTCTGAGGCCTTCAGAATACCTTCGACATCCATATTTTCCTTTAAACTCTTCAAGCGCTCAGAGATGGACCTTTTAGACTCAAAAATGTTGCCAAAAACCTCCTTATTCCATGCCTTTAAGTTCTTTTTAATCATCTTAAGTTTTAGGGCCAGTATTTTGGACGCTGAACCAACCACCATCACCTGCCACCATTTCGAAACCAACTATTTGAAATCCTTGTGGGAAATCCACATGGACTCAAATCTAAAAGGGATCTTAAACCTAGGCCCACCAGTGGCCTCTAACAGAATGGGATTATGGTCCGACCCGATTCTTGGCAAAGCTGAGAGAGTTACAGCGTCGAGGAAGGGAATAACTTCGTGGGAAATGAGGAACCGGTCGAGCTTGACCTGGATGAGATTGCTTCCAATCCTCCTATTGCTCCAGGTGAAGGACGCCCCCTTAAGTTTGATGTCTAGCAGATTATTGGACGAAACAAAATCTCTAAAATCCTCCATGCTACGGCTGGCCAGCTCAGCGCCTCCCATATTTTCAGAGGGATGAAGAGGGCAATTGAAATCCCCTCCCATAACCCACGGGAAGTCACTAAAACTTTCCCTCATCAGAGAGATGGTTTTCCACAATTCAGCTCGCTCCGAAGCAGAGTTCGAGGCATAAACATTGGTCAAAATCCATGAAAAATTATCAACCTTGGAGTGAAACAGGACATTGATAGTCCTACTAGAAGCCGATAGAAGACTACCTTCGACCTTGTCAGAGTCCCACAGCACCATGAGACCGCCTGTAGAACCTATTGCAGGGTTGGAAAGGAATTTGGCCTTGGCCCAAATGGCCCTAGCAACCTTGACAGAGGCAGAGGCATCAGACTTAGTCTCCTGCAAAATGAGGATGGATGGGTTAGACTTCTTTCGGAGATCGGCCACCACCCTACGTTTGGCCGCTCCGTTAAGACCTCTCACATTCCATGAGAGGATTTTCATCTAGACATTTTAAAGACTTTCTTGCCTCCCTTTCCTTGTTGGATGGGAAGTTTTAGGACAGGCGAATCACCCACCAGGGAGTCAGAATCTTCTTGAAAAAGCAACCGTTGGGATCCATTTGCAATGTCTGCTACCATTTCCTTATCCCTTCTTTATTTGTTAGGAGGTCACCCCTATTTTCTTTCACAACCGAAATCCACCCTTTGCTTTTGGCTTCTAGTGTTTCGCAGACTAATGTTGCCATGTTGTTCGTCACTTTTGCCCAACAGATACTCTTCCAGCAGGGACTTGGGAGGTTTCTGGTTTTGACAAATAGGGGAATCAGCCTGAGCAGACATACGGGAAGAAGACTGATCCTTTTCCACTTGAGGGTCTAGTTGGGAACTTGCATTGCACAGAACGACATCCGACTCGGGGAGAACCCTAGAAGGATCTGGAGACTCAGGCACTATCGCTACAGGGTGTTTCGATTGTTTTCCTTCTTGCTCCGAGGGGTTGCCAAAAGCCCCACCCTTCATCCTCGACTTTTGAAGAGGATAATTTGACTGAAGATGCCCCTGGGAACTGCACTGGGGGCAAAAGGTCGGTCTATTTTCGTAGTTAATGACTTGCTTATGAAGAATGGAGCCTCCAGACCGAAGAGTGATCGAGGATGGAAGGTTCGCCTCCAAATCTGTCGGGACATAGAAGCAAGCTTGGACAAATCTGGTTTGGGCCCGAGTGGGAGGGTCAATGGTGACCAACTCACCAATGGAATGGGCGATACCCCTGATAACATTTTCATGCCAACAGAAAAGGGGAAGGTTCAACAACCTAACCCATATTGGTGCAATATTAATACTCTGGGTTTCGGGGTTAAAATCCATCCCCCACTTCCTGAGAAAGAGACTCCTACATCCCAGAAACCAAAGGCCCCCAGCCAAAATTTTATAGTAATCCTCCGCATTATTCAGCCTAATTGTGAAAAAACCCCGGGATAGGGCAGCCAACTCCATATGACCCGAGGTCCGCCATTTTCCTACCGCCCACCTGTGGATGGTCTCCATATCGGGACGCCCTCCAATAAACTTCTCGATTAGGGTAAATTTTTCAAATTTGACAAAACTTGATAGGATTTCCTCCGGGATGTCCAGTTCATCCTCGAACAAAAAGAGTTCCTTAGTGAAAATACCATTTGGGGTTTCAAAAGTCGCTGCCTCTGCATACGATTTATGTTGGCAGTCTCTCCGTTTGTTAGGCGGATCCTTCCCGCGTCTGCCTCCATCTTCGGGTAACTCTGTCGAGCCTCCATTCTCTGACTGCTCTCCCTGCGCCTTGCTACGGCCCTCCAACTTGTCGGTGCCCAGGTCACAGTGCTGGCGCTCCCGCTCCCGTGCCCTCCCGTCGCTACCTTCCCGCTCATCGCTACCGCCTCGGCCAAAAACCAGATACATACTTTGTTCGAGCTTCTTCTTTAACCTCTGATATATATGATTCATTTTTTATTACTCTGTAAGATAAATTTGGACCATATTTGATCCATTTTTCTTTTCCTTGTTTTCTAAACATTTTATCATAAAATGTTTTACCTTCAATTTTGTTTTGTATTTCAAAAATAGAACACTTTGTTCTATTGTTAGAAGTTGCTTCAGAAATAAGTTTTTGAAAAATATTTTCTAATCTGAATAATAACATCCTTTCAAATCTTCCACAATATTTTTCTTTGTACCAACAAAATGTTGGAGAATGAAATTTTCTTCCACAAAATTTGCATGGATAAATATTCCAAGCAATTAGCTTTTTCATGACCAATTCTATTACAAGAACTACACTTCAATTGAATGTAATGTCCTTTCTTTGATTTATGCTTCCTTGTTTTTTTTTTAATTTACATGGTGGAATCAGCAGCCACCACGAATTCGAGCAGGTTGTCCAGCTTTTATGGCTACCATAGTATTCTATGTTGTTCGCCCTAGAAGCCGCCACACAGTTCTTTGCATAGTCCGCCCCTATAACCACCATGCCACAATAATTTTAAACCTTTTACGCCACTGAAAGCACTAGGAAAGGGACAAGCGTTTAGTCCAATGAGGCCCGAGATTTGAACCTTAGGCCTCTGCCTTCCTTAAAGGGTTTGGTCGAATCAATTGGTATACACCTCGGACCTATTTGTGCTTCCTTGTTAGTCCTTGTAGTTCTTCTATTTTCTTAAGAAAACCTTCTATTTTCATAAGAAAACAACATAATCATATATGCTCAACTAAGGTCATTCTTCTTTTATTTTCCTTATAAATGATTTACATGTTTTTGCAATCTATGGCATTTTGAGTAGTTATAAATTTTGTGATAGAATTTATTTTTGATAAACTATCAACAAGATCTAACTTTGTGTTCTCAAGTGTATTGCTAAGTGATTTTGTCATCTTCTTATTTTTATTAGGATCATCTATCAAGTTTTGAAAATAAAACTTTAGCTTGTTCATTATCTCTTCGTTATCTTCATTAAATGCATTTATAATAAAAATTCTTCCATGATAATGCAATTATTTTTTTCCTTTGAAGAAGTAAACCTTATAACTCCCAAGTTAAGAAATAACTCAAATATGAAATTTGCAAATTCTAAATTTTTTAATCCTTTGATGTTGAAAACCTTTTAAGTCCCTAATTAAATTTGCAAAATTTCAAATTTTAAAAAACTCCAAACATTTAAAAAACCCTTAGTTTTTAAAGTTTTAAAAATTTTCTAAAGACTTAAAAAACTTTCAAATGACTTTAAATCTTCAAAATCAAAAACCTTAACCTTAGCTCCATATAACTCCTTCACTTTCAAATTTTCAATTATTTCAAATTTTAAAATCACTCAATAAGAAAAAAATTTAAATAACCTTTATTACTCCATACCTTATAATATAATCTTTAAAAACTTTAATACTTTAAATTTTGAATACTTTTCAAAATATATTCACTCCCTCAAAAAATAAGTGTTGAATGTAACGTTCATACGTTACCTATTACTAAGTCGACAAAAATATAGTTGATTATTACCGTTTTCAATATTGTGTCCTTACTGGAGTGAAATGTTTGACATTAGACCTTCCCTCACCTTATTGCACTCCTTATATGAAACATTGTTTGGTTGTGCTCTGCTTCAAAATGGAACCTCTTGCATGGACATATCCTGGTTTGACTTCAGAATGCTTATTCTCCCTTCAAAGGTTTATGTGTCTTATTGTTTATCTACAAGTGGCCCTGGTCTAGTTTGCTCTTCCTCAAGTAATTCGAACGATGTTCGAATCTCTCTTTCTCAAGTGATTCACTCGATTTTGGGATTTATTTTCCTCATGTGATTCACTTAGTGTTTGGATTGCTCTTCCTCAAGCAATTTGCTTGGGTTTACCTTTGTCTCAAGCAACTAGTCTACCTTGGTTTACCTCTTTCTCAGGCGACTGGTCTGCCCTGGTTTGTCTCTTTCTCAAGCAATTGATCTACCCTAGTTCACCTCTTTCTTAGGCAATTGGTATGTCATAGTGCACCTCTTTATTAGGTGATTGTGGTTGGTTCACCCTAGTTTAGGTGAATTGTTACTGGTTCACTTTAGCTCATCCCTTAAGCAACTTGTTCTCTGCTTACATTTTATTCTTATTTCACGTTCTAGAGATTCAACTCTCTAGTAACTTATATTATCTTTTTTTTTTTTATTCAAGCATGGTATCCTTTATTTAGCATCTTACACATGCTTTCTCGTGTGCTTTCTCTGATTTCGAGTGCTTTCTCTAGCTCTATCTAGTTCCATGTGCTTTCTCTAGTTTCGAGTGCTTTCTTTGGTTCCATGTGCTTTCTTTAGCACTATATGCTTTCTCTAGATTTATGTACTCTCTCTATATTTGTATGCTTTCTCTAATTGTGTGCTTTTTTTAGTTCCATATAAATGATTCTACAAATACCTTATGCATACTTTCATGTAGGTAGTTTGCAAATATTCTCTTATGTAGGCTTCTTGAGCCTCTTCTATGGTTCAGACCTCTTGGGCCTCTTTTACAATGCAAGCCTCTTGGGCCTTATCTTCAATACATGCCTATTGGGCCTTTTCTACGATGCATACCTCTTGGGAATCTTTTATTCAATGCAGGCCTCTTAGGTCTTTTCTTCAATATAGACCTCTTGGGCCTTTTCTACTATGCATATCTCTTAGGCCTCTTTTCTTAAATGAAGACCTCTTAGGCCTTTTCTTCCAATGTAAACTTCTTGATATTTGATCTATAAAGTCTTTGTATTTCGTCTTATAATTCCTTTGTTCCTTTATTTTTGTATTTTGTTGATTGTTGCTTCAAATATCTGTACTTAAGAAGCTTTGAATGCTTTTCTATCCTTGTAGCAATGTTGCTCTATATTTTTGAAAAACTTGAATGTTCTTTATCTTTATTGTAATGTTGCTTCTCTATCAATCTAAAATCTTCAATGTCTTCGGTCACACCTAAGAACCCAATATGCTTATCCTCTTTGTTAGAGAACCCAATATCAATGTGAGGGTAACTCTAAATGTACTCGAATGATTGAATTTCTTTTGATTTGGTTCTTCCTCAATATTTAATATCCAAATTTTCTTTTGAGTTGGCCTCCTCTATCAAATGTCCAAATTTTGTCCTAAGTTGACCCTTTCGGTCAATCTAGTTGAGTCCTAGTCTTCACCAATTTTCCTTAAACCAAGTAGAAGGACCCTAACATCCAAATCAGGGTGACTATTCCTTGTCCCCTCAATCTCTACTCAATCAGACCTTTAAAAAATAGAGTCCAAGTCTACACTACCTTCAAAGTGGATAAAATCTAGATTAACTTTATAAAAAGTGGACAAAGTTAAAGGTTTATAATGGTGGCTAAAAATTAACTCTATCAAAATGGACAAAGTCAGGTGGTAGCTCTGATACCACTATTTGATTTTTAAGCCTTACTGCCACAAGAATTAACAAAATATCGTGGGTCCCAATATAAAATAACCACAATATTAAAGGTCAAAATAATAATGTAATGAGCAAAATAATATATGAGCAATCTAATATGTATATCAAGGCCAATATAATACTAAAAATAACATTCACTTATATAATAAAATATGAATGTAAATGGCCTAAGTCATTCATGAACTATGCATGAAGAAAACTTATAATATTAATTGCTCAAAATCTATATACAAGCTTTATTTATTTTCTTCCTCTTACAAATCTATAATCTGATATCCGGATTCCACCTTCTCATGGAGTATTGTCTCCATAATATAGTCATAGTAATGTGACTCTTCACATACTTGACTATTGCTCTCCATATGACAAGTCCCATGACCTTTGGCTTATCATCTTGCCACTTGCATACTAGACTCTTCAAGTTCTTCTTACATGGACACTTGACTCTAAGACACTTGCACACATCTACATGACTCTTACACTTCTACATGCACTCCTAATCTAAGATACTTGTGCACATCCTTACATACATGACATTAATGCACATTATTTCAATCTATACTTGCATTCTAACTTACATGACACTTGCACATTCCCTAAACATTGACACTAACATGAAAGGCAAAATATAATCACACATCTAAACTAAAGACTCAACCCTAATCTATTACATATTTACAATTATACCATGAAGGTACCACAGGGGTACATTAGCATGTACCAAATAATATAATATACATCAACCACAATTTCTTAGCCATTATCTCTATCTCCTCTACTGATGACTTTGTCTCCTGAAGAAAGACTAGGTTTATCTTATTTTTTTATATCAACCTTATAATTTCATTCTGTTTAAAGGGGTTGCCTTTTTCCCCATCATGTTCCATGAAAATATTATCATGAGTATGGGTGGATTAAAAATATGGTGATAGGATTCACCTTACCATCATAAAAAAGAGTTTCCTCTTCTTTTGCTAAGTGGTGTTGATTGGTCTTACATCCCACTTTCTGATTGGCATCAGTCTTCATTTTTTTGAGTTTTTCTTGTTGTATACTAAACAAAGCTTGAGTAGGTCATCCTTCATGATCCTTTTTTTATACCTCCAAGACCTTATTAAGGGGGGTTGAGGTATATCCTCCTACTTCATGTTGAATGGTACAATTCTCTTATTTTTTAGGTCCTCGCTTTTATTCCTTTGTTATTTTTTGGTTAAGGTGTGTAACCATTTGCATGTTGATTTGGTTATCATATATTTTTGACATTGTTTGTACCCCTAGGTTGGACTAGCTAGTTGCTTGAATAATTGGCTCCACCATTGATTCTACCTCCATTTGATGATCTACTCCCACACTTGGGTCTTCATTAGTCAAAAGAGCAAATTTATTGTTTGGTGTTGTATTGCTTTCATCATCTGCTTATTTATTTGGATGTGCTTTCTTTTTAGATTCTTAAAAGTCTACAACATTTTCTTTTACCTGTATTTAATTTGAGAACTTATGTGAACAATATGTCACCAAGTGCCCATACTCATGGTATATTCGACATTTGAATGAGATGTTTTCATAATCAATGTTTTGCTTCCAAACTTTATTCTCTATTTGTAATGTGATTTTTTCTAGAAGAGTTTTATTGAGGTCCATTAGTAGACATATTTTGGCATATATCATTTGGTTAAAACTATAAGTATTGTTAACCACCATTATAAATGTTCCAAGATTGTTGCCAATAGTTGCAAAAGAGATGCGGTTCTAGTATTCAGTTCGTAATTCACATAACCTAACTCATACAGGGCCGAAACTCATTTACTCCTTCACTTAAAACTTTGTATGTCAGGGTTTCATGAACAAACCTACTATTCAAAAAAACCATGGCCCTCCCTGGAAAACATAATCTCGATCCTCTACACAGACAAAGAGTACTAGGAAATAACCATTGGGATAGAGTGTAATATGAAATCCTCCCTTAGTTTTCTAGTTCCTAGATGCCCAATCTTTAAAAACTGATAGTTGGGGTCTAAAACCCATGAATCTACAAACCAAACATTTCCTCTCCATGTCCTATATGTCTATTTGAAGATCTACCTTATTTTTTTGAACTATTGGGAAGCCATATTTCGCTTTCATGCATCGATTGGAATTCTTCATAGGGTCTATGTGTGGCATTCCCAAAGGCCTACAAGGAAACTTGGCTACAACGTTACCCAAGTTTCCTCCACCTCCTAAAATTACTACATCTTAGAAAGATATATTAGTGGGAAGAGATCCCCCTACCACCACCACCATGATAGAGTTGCAAGTGTGTTTGAAACCCTAATTTGTTCCAAAAACCAAAAAAACACAAAAAAATTACCTACACTTTTCGAAGAAAGCCCAGTCTATACTTTTTTGTTGGTCTCTTCACTCAAATATAATATGATTTGTACCAATCCTTTATTGGATATCATTTTATTTTTTATGTTTTATGTTTTTTAAATGAGGGGTTACTTTACATAGAAATTATATATGGTCGAATATCTTTCAAATTTCATTTTATTTTACTTTACGTTTATCATTTTATATTATGATATTTTATTTTAAAAACACTAACTAAAAATAGCTTTATTGGATATCATTTTATTTTTAATTTTTGTGTTTTTTAAAAATCGAAGGGTTATGTTACATATAAATTATATATGATCAGATACCTTTCAAATTTAATTTTATTTGAAGAAAAATTCTTTAGGGTAGTAATATATATATATTTTGGTTGGATAATAAGGGGTTGTACTCGGGCCCCCCACCCTTGACAAATTACATCTCTCTTCTTTAGAGCTTGAGAGTTTACAAACAAATACACTTCTCATCTCAATTGAGATACTATATCTAGAAACCTACATCATTGAAGAACACAAGATTATACTGAAAGGGGGGTGAACAATATAAGACCACTTTTTACTTTTATTTCCAATCAATATTATCCAATATATCAATGGAAATATCAACAACAGTAATCGAAGCAATGCATAAATCATCACACACAATAGAGACACCAATTTAACGTGGTTCACCCAATGTGGGCTACTCCACGAAAAAAAATTTTCACTAAAATTTTCTCAATAAATCTCTTGCGAATCCTTCCCTATTACAATATTCATGGACATCTGTCCAAAGGAGACACCAATCCCTTAATCAAGTTTGTGGATCTCTATCCACAAGATAAATCTTTCCCCTTTGTTGGTTCATGAATCTTTATCCACAGGAGAACTCCTCCTTTGCTCTAGCTGGTGATATTATAGGAGACTAATGCCTCCACTACACTGGCTTTTAGATCTCTCTCCATAGAAGACCTCTATCCTCACTACCCTAGCTAATGGATCTATATCCACTAGAGACTATTGTCCTTTGCTCTATCACCTCCAAATCTTGCTCTCAACTCTACTCAATATCTGTCTCAAATTTGCACTAAACACTGTTCTTCGGTCTAGCACAAATTTGCTCACAAGTCTATCTCTAGTCTGGCATAAATCTACCCTCAAATATGCACCAAACTTTGTCCTCAAGCTTTAACACAAAGCTTGATATAATCACAAATCAACTCTACTAGATTTGCCCCAAGCCTTAACTCAAATCTTGAACAAATCAATCAATAAAATCTACTCTCAAGTCTTCTCAAAGAATTACCTCAAATTTATCCACAAGTCTTCTCAAGAACTTGCTCAATCTGTTCTCAAGTCTTCATCAAGACTTACCTCAAATCTGATTTCAAGTCTTCACCAAGACTTACCTCAAATCTGATCTCAAGTCTTCACCAAGACTTACCTCAAATATGCTCAACAAGTCCTCTCCAGAACTTGTCTAATCTGCTCAACAAGTCCTCTCTAGAACTTGTCCAATCTGCTCAATAAGTCTTCACCAAGACTTGTCTCAAATCCGCTTGTAAGCTTCTACAAAAGCTCACACAAATATGTCCTTAAGCTTTCACAAAATCTTACTCAATTATGTCCTTAAGTCCCCTCTAGGACTTACTCAATTCTGCTCACAAGCTTTCACAAAAGCTTGCTTAACTCTGTCCTTAAGTCCCCTCTAGGACTTACTCAAAACAATCCACTAGCTTTCACAAAAGCTTATTCAAATCAATTGCAAAACTTGCATACATAACTCAAATTAATCCTTTCAAAAAACCTCTTCAATCACACAAACAAGTTTCACTTAGAATCTTGTTTAACCATAGAAACATATAGAGAATGGTAAGAGACTCAATATGTTTCACACTCACAAATCACTTTATCACTTTCAAACTCACTTTCAAATCAATTCAGAAATAAAGAATAATTTGTTTCACAAATCTTGAACTATCACTCCAATGCTCTCAATCAATAATGCTCAATCAACTTCACTCAACCATTCACTCAATGAAACACAACTTGCTTACAAATCTTAACCAAGTGTTTCACTTTACTTCCAACAAATCACACTATAAATCTTGACTCAAGATAATTCCAATGTCACATAACAATGATACTCATGTTCTTTCACAAACCCTAGCTCAAGATAGTTCTCAATTTCACATAATAATGATACTTATGATCTTTCAACATCCACAAATCATGCTCATGAAAACTTACTCAAACATTTCCAACAATGCTTATTAAACAATTCTTTTCACTCCAACTTTACATTTCACAATATCCAATCAAACAATATTTCACTCACAACAAGGATGTGCCCATGTCTTTTATTTTGATGGAGATATGTCTTCAAAACCTGTCTTAATCACAATCAAATTCTCTTTGTCAATTTCAAGGTTAGAAAATAATAACCCATATCAAAATCTCCACATAATTATTCTCTCCAATAATTAATTCACCATACAAAAATATTAGCTCTTAAGTACACCTTATAATATCCAAACTTCACAAAAAATAATATTCAATTCATAAACAATCAAAACTCCTTTGATAACACTTTATAAACCCAATTTTCACACTTATCAAAAATAAAAATTAATTCCTTTGTTTTAACACTTTTAACTCCAATATTCACACAATAATATTCAACACAATTAATTTCCTTTCAAACACCTTATATCTCCAATATTTATTTTTAATGCTAATTAAAAAATATATATTAAACACCCTTATGACTCCCTATCTTTCACCTTAGCAAAAATTAATCAAAGCACCTTCACAACTATCACGTGGCCCCCTAGCGCTATTCACACCTTGAAAAAATAAATCAAGTGCTTACCTTATACGATGGCCCACGTTAAAATTAGCGCCCTCAAATACTGCGCTTGACTTGAACCCATGACCAGTCGTCGTCGCGGTGCCTAAGCCCTAAGGCTTGGTTGTCGTTGGGTCACACGCCCAAGACAAAACCAAAGGTGCACGATGCACCTTTTGCACCTTGCTCTTGGTGCATTTCAAAATTAAAAAACCTTGCTGCGCTCAAAACAAAGGGGACACAAATCGAACCCTTGACCTGCCTTGCACAAATGCCTTAACCAACTATCGATCGCCGCTTGCGCTACCAAGCATTTGGTGAGTTATTTGATGCTCCACCTGGTCTTATCACAAGGTCTGCCCTTTTAATCTTAACACATGTAAATCCTCTTTTTTTCTCTTAATTCAATGCACGAATTTCTTTTACTCTCTTGGGCATTCGAATTGCATGGATAATTTGAAATAAAAAATATTGCCCCCTTTTATACCTTTTGCTATGCACTCCAACTCCAACACGTCGATGCTTCCAATTCAAATTTTTAGTTCAAATTTTAAACTTAGACTTATGGCGCCTTTAATATTTATTTAAATTAAAATTATAACTTATGGTTAGAATATTTAGTTTAAATAAATTAAATAATAACCTTTTAATAATCTGCCAAATGGGTCTTTTAAGGATTTATTTCTTAATGATTCCTTGGACCTCGTTTTTCTTTACCTCAACCTTTTGCCCAGAATATTATAATATTAAATATTATAATATTATTATTTCCTTTTAAACCTGCTTCTTCTTTCTTGGGATTTTTTTTAAACCTTCTTCTTCTTCCTTGGGTCTTCAATCTTTTAGACCGCTTTAGGCATATGATATTAAAATGAATATTATATCCTATTTCTTTTAACCTATTCCTTGCATTTGGGAAAAAACCACCTGATGACATTAATGACAACAAAACTTGCTCATATTTCCAACAATCTCCCCCTTTGTCACACGCTTGTGATTATCTAGAATGTAGGAAAACTCATGAACGATGCAGATCATATCAGTAAGGTTTTGATTTTGTTAGCAAGGCATCTAGATTTAATTTTCTGTATTTTTTGCAAGCTTCCATTCGAGGGTTTTTATATGCATTGGTTTTTAATCACATACACAGGTGCTACTAACCCTTGTTTGACTTCCATGTGTGTAGGAAACAAGTACTTGGAGATCTATTGAAACTAGAGTGGTCCCATTGTTGGATATCAAAAGCCCACTCACCCTTGGAGTTGTAGTAGAGGAGCAAAGAACACCCAGTAGTTTGCTGAAGAATCGAAAGACCACCTTTTAGAAGCATTATATTTAGGAAGAGAAAAAATTGTAATATCTTCCCCAAGTCATTGGGGTAAAATCATTGTAAATTTGGGATATTTAGGCTCTCTTGTATCAATAATACAAAGAAAAATTATTTATTATATTTTTTTTATAATTATAATATATATTTTGGTTAGTGTGAGAAACCCCTACAATTGACGTTTAAGACTGAGCTTCACATTCCCATCATGATCTCATGATACTTTTTTCTGACTCTTCTCTTTAAAAACATGAGCTCTTTACTCTTTAAGAAAACTCAAATCGCTCTTTAAAAACAAATCTCAGACTCCCGGTTGGGAAGAAAGGGAAAAACTTCACTTTTTTAAATGATTATTAAGGAGCCTATTTTCGCCCCTTTTTAAACCCAAGAGCGTATTAACCTTTCAAAAAATAGAGAGACTTTCCTCTTTTAGAATAGTGGGGTGTCCAGAGAGTTAAACTTATCAATAAAGGATTAACACACAACCACACACCGTGGTTTGAACCTTAGACCTTTCGAAAAACTCAAGAGCGTATTAACCTTTCAAAAAATAGAGACTCTCTCCTTTAAAATAGTGGGGGCATCCTGAGAGCTAAACTTATCGATAACGGATTAACACACAATAACACACCGTGGTTTGAACCTTGGACCTCTCGAAAAACCCAAGAACGTATTAACCTTTCAAAAATAGAGAGACTCTCTCCTTTAAAAAAATGGGGCGTCCTGAGAGCTAAACTTATCAATAAAGGATTAACACACAACCACACACACCGTAGTTTGAACCTTGAACCTCTTGAAAAAGAGCCAAACTTTGAATTGTTGTGTTGTCCTCACAACCTTTTTTATAATTAATATTATTCTTTACAATGTTGCACCGACTTCTCTTGAGGTGTTTTTCTTTTTTCTTTTTCAATCGGTTACACGAGTTTTTATGAGGGATTCCAGTGCCCTCATACCAAGTGGGGTTTGAACTTGGGTTTCTTGAATGAAACCTAAGAACTTTATCACTATGGTAAGCTTGCAATTATAGGTGTTTTTTCTCTTTACTATAAAGGTAATGCATATTTTTCAATGAGTTTATACAAATTTTTATGAGGGCTTATGGTCCCCTCATATTGAGTGGGGTTTGAACCTTAGATCTCTTAAAGAAAGACTAATACCCTTACCACTACGGTAAAGAAAGACTAAGACCCTTACTACTATGGTAAACTTAGTTATGTTTTATAGTTTTAATTTTTTTTTTAAGAATAGTTTTCAAAATTTAATTTTATCAAGTATTATTTTATGATTTTAAAACTTCAATGATTTATTTTTTTTTATTTGGTTAGTGTGAGAAACCCCTACAATCAATGCATAGGGCTGAGCAGTCTCCTTCCAACCATGACCCCTCGTAAAGCCGAGAGCTATGCTTATCAATAGGGAATTTAATACACAACCACCACACACCCACCCCCTCACACACTCACCCACATCGTGGTTTGAACCTTGGACCTCCCCGAAGAAGAACCAAAGCCCAAACCGTTGCACGTCCTCTTGAGACTTTAATGATTTAACATTTAACATTACTTTTGCTTTCAAAAGGTTAATTGATTCTTAATAAATTTATTATAAAATAAGTTGTTTGTGAAGAGCTTGAATTCGATTACGACCACAAACAAGTGTAGAGGATAAACTTAATGAATTCGCTTATGGTTTAAAATTAAGGACTTTGTTAAAAATCACAATTAAAAATAATCAATCATTTTTATCATTTATTTAGGAATGGTTGTGATAATTACACATCCATATGAAATTATTTATTTTAAAAGAAATATAGGTAAATAGTAAGAGTGGTCACTTAATGGTTTAGATTGGCCAAAATGTTTTTTAAAGAGCACAAGCAACTTTTGTAAAAACATCCTTTAACTTATTGAAATGTTATTATTCCAATGCAAAAAATTAGACATTATAACAATAAATTACAAATAGATTTTACATACATTATATCAAACTTATTAATAATGTGTTATATTATATAGTTTAAGTGTTGGAATGTGATATTAAGTTTCACTTGAGGTCACAAATGAATTTTGTGTTATATTTATTTTTTTAATACATAGGGAAATCGGTTACATCCAAAATTCTTTTTTACTATAAGCAGGGTTTAAATCTTGGGGTTGCCCCCTATAATCTCAATTCCACCTTGTTGTTTTTTAACTTGTTTGAGGGGAACCACCGATCGGTCGCTTGAGATTGGTACCACCACCATCAAGCTGGCGTGCACTCAAAATATTAAAGTCAGACTACTACCTTTACAAATAAGCATGTCCCTAGGGTTTGAACCTAGGTCTCTTCTTGGTAAGCGCCAGGACTTACCAATCCACCAAACAGGCATGCTCTGAGGGTTTGAACCTTTTTGTTATATTTGTCGTACAACCCTATAACCATTGTACACCTTGTATAGGTGGGTTATTGTAATTACTTAATAACAAATTCTAAGGTTGATTTTTTAACCTTGACCTAAGGTAACATGTAATTTAGGTATTTATACACATTTAAAACCTACCATTTCTTAATTAGTTGGAGTGCTTACTCTTCTTTTAGTGAGAATATTTTGATGTCTATGAATAAACCCTTCATATTCCATTGTGTTTGACTATGAGATGTTCTTTCATTGTAGGTGATACATTATTTTTGTTCATTTCTGGAAAGTATTGTTAAATCCAATATGGTATCAAAGTGAGTGTAAATCACCATTACACGTTTTCAAATTTTCAAAAAACTCTCTTCTATGATAGTTCGAGACGTAGTATGGTTTCTTGAATATAGTTTGTTGAAATTTTATGTGTTGTCGATAATTTTTAAAGGTTGTGTACCAAAACCTTAGGTGAGCTTGGATTGTGAGGATCTCACTATGTCGTAGCATATTTTGCTTTAGCAAAAATATTCACTAACAAGTTCCTTCTTTTATCTCTTGACATTCAATTCGATTCATTTTTTTTTGAGCAAATGAATATCCTAGTCATTGCATTAAAATTTTCAAGGATGTTTGAAAATCTAATTTGTCTTCTACATTTTTTTTCTCTACTCTAGATTTTTTGATAAATATGTAGCATAAATGAGAGGACAATCAACATGATTATTAAAGGTGAGAAAAAATGGTTGAAAACCTTTTTACTACCACTAGATGCAAGAGAAGTCATGGGCGGACTTTTGTGCATAGCAAATACCTCCAAGTTGCTTGACAAACTTGTAAAAATGGATAAACAAATTTATGTTATGTTGGTGAGAGAGGATGGCTTAATTGGTTGCATTTCAAAAATATTTCTATAGAGCAAATCATGGAAGACATAGATAAACTTTATCATTTCTAAATTCTTTGTGAAATTTTAAGGGAGTTCTAGTTTGACACCTTTCATCATTTTACCTCCAGGTATTTAATTTTTTGAATAAAAAATTATTGTATTTTTTATTCAAAAAATTTAAAATTTGAATTTTGTAATAGAAATATTCATGTGAATAGTCCTTTTTTGTTGAACTATATAGTGGTTAAACTTATCTTGAGGCCACAACAAAATATTTATACTTGTATTTGTTATATTTGCCCCTTGGGCCCATATAAACCCTGAAAATTATGCTTTTGTATTTTTTTGTAATTCCTAAGGGTTAATATAACAAATTTGACCTAAAGGCTTCATGCGTTTCAGTATAAATACCCCTTCATACCAACCTTTATGGCTAACCATCAGAGTGTAATTTCATTTTCTTTTATCAAAAATTATTTTCTATCCATGGACACTAATCATATTTTGTGTTCTACTTTTTTGTTGTATGTATTCCTTTTGGTAAAAGCAATACTAGGTAATACTTGATTCCATTTACTTTTGGAAATTGCTGTAAAATCCAATATAGTATCTGAGCGGGTGTGAATCTTTATTATTTGATTGTTTTCATTGGTAAGAGTTTTTTCTTCTAGTTTCTCTTGAAGATATTTTTTTGTTGGAGATAGCGAAGAAGAATTTTTTAAGGTTGACAACATAATATGAAGAAGAGTTTATGATAAAAACCCTAGGCGGATTTGGATCTCAAGGATCTCAATGGAAACAATAAATTTTCTCTAGGAAAAGTATTCATTGATAATTTCCTCTTTCCTGTCATTGGCAGTCAATTTTATTTTGTTTCAAAATTTCTTGACTAGATGAATGCCCTAGTTTCAGGATTAGGGTTTTTGAGGTTTCTTGAAAACCTCATTTATCTTTTATAAAATTTTCAAAAAAATCTATTTCCTTTTCTCTTCTAACTTTTCTTGTCCAATAGTAGTACAAACAAGAGGGTAGACTACTTAATTTCCATAAAAAAGAAAAGAAGATGTTTTTTCAAATAGACCTTTGGTGCTAGAGAAGTCATGGGCAGTCTTCCATGCTTAGAAAAGACCTCTGAGTCACTTAACAAAGTTACAAAAATCATCTAATTTATTTGTTGTTGCATAGGCATAAGAGGATATCCTATTTAGTTGTATTTGGTAAAATGGTTATATAGGGCAAACCATAATAGTTACGAACAAACCATCAATATTTGTAGATTCTTTACAGAATTTTAAGAGGGTCCTAGTTTGACACTGGTATAAATTTTTGTTTGAAAATTTGTTATTTCTCTCCTTTTTCTAAACTTTTAAAACACAAAAAGGAATATTCTAAGGAATATTCCTTGAAGTGGTAGTTTGCTATGAAATTTGGATGCACACATGTGCTTACATTAGCATGATGTAGGCTTACATAGGGTGCAAAAGGTAGGCATTTGGTAATAATGGTTTGTTTAAGTTTGTTTGCTATCCTTTACCTCTTAATATTGACACTTGGAGGGTTGGTTAGCAAAGTCCCTTTAAGTCATTGGACCATGGTAGGTCTCAAGTTCAAATCCCTCCCATGTACTTTTATTTTACTTGGTAATGACATCAATAATCAAGCAATACAAAACAATGATGATGTGGCAATATAAGATGATGTAGCACCCTATGATGGCACCCCCTTTATAGAGTTATAATGATGTGGTAGGGTTGTACGAATGCCATGTGGTAGTCTACACAAGTAACTTGGTAATAAGTACACAAATCCTAAGGCAACATGTGGTAGTTTATATAGTTGACGTGGTGCTTTATACAAATGATTAACAATCAAAGCACAAATATTGAGGCAACACATGGTAGTTCATATAGGTGGCATGGCCTGACATGTGGTAGCTTATGGAGATGCTAACTTAGTTGATGATATGGCATGCATTTGATGGGGGACGAGAAAATCACACTCGCTCAAATCCAAATTTTCTTCATTAATCTGGAATCTCTTTTACAGAAACAACCCTTAGGCTGTACAATAACTAGCGCACAGGCTTAGTTTTCTCACACTCTACGTGCAATCTTCGGTCCACCACCCTTTCTCTTACAATATTTGAGTTTTTTTATCGAGGTCTCGACCCTCTAGGCCATTAATGACCCTTCTGAAAGAATACATCATAAAAACCTGCAAAGTCGGCTTCCTTCGTCGAGTTTTCAATTTTCCTTCCATAATTGGCAACTGCCCCGATCCGCCATGAAAGCATGCATTAAAGAACCATCTGACATTTTTGACCTCTGGATGCAGCATTCAAGAGGCCGTCGTGTTCAACAAACTTACCGGATATGAAAACATGCATTAATGAGACCCTTGACCGCCTTAGAAACATCACCTTGGAATGCACGCCTTTTCGAACCATGAACCAGCCATTTGTCACGATATCGCGACATGTCACAATATCGCAACATTTTGACTTCCTTGTGCTCCTTCTCCCTTTCGGTCGCGATATCGCGACATTTTCTCTTCATCTCTACCTTCCTCGCCTTCGGGTCGCGATATCGCGACATTTTCCTCCACCTCTGCCTTTCTTATCTTCAAGTCACGATATTGCGACATGTCACGATATCATGACCTTTGCCTTTGAATGCCCTTGCTTTTTTGCTCTAGTCGTAATTTCGTGACATGTCGTGAAATCACGACATTCCAAACTGTCTTCTCTCGGCTGCACTTTCATCGCGATTTCGAAATCGCGACATTCCCAACTTTCTCTTCGGCTGCACTTTTGTCATGATTTCATGACGGTCACGATTTTGTGACATGTCGCAAAATCATGACATTCTCAATGGCTCCTCCTCCTGGCTGCTCCTGGTCACGATTTCGCGACATGTCACGAAATCGCGACATTCTCAACCGCTCCTCCTCCTGGCTGCTCCTGGTCACGATTTCATGACGGTCACAATTTTGCGACATGTCACAAAATTGTGACATTCTCAACCACTCCTCCTCCTGGCTGCTTCTGGTCATGATTTCACAACGATTGCAATTTCATGACATGTCGTGAAATCACGACATTCTCAACGGCTCCATCTCTCGCTTGCTTTTGGTTGCGATTTTGTGACATGTCACGAAATCATGACATTTTCATCGTGCTTCTACTCTTTCTTGCTTCTGGTCGTGATGTCACGAAATCACAACATTTTCACCCCGCACCTTCTCTCTCTTGGCTGAGTCACGAAAATGCGACATGTCGCGATATCGTGACTCTTTTTCTGTCGCGATATCGCAACACCAAGACAAACACTTAGAAATTTTTTTGTTGATGCAAGATTGCTCTGCTACCACCGGATGCTCCTGCATCAGACACTCGGGGTTGATGGAGAAGTGACCTTCACTTCTGTGCTGTTCGAACATCGTTTTCTACATCTCCAAACGTGCACCTGCCTCTATAGCCCGCTTAAACCCCGTATCCTGGAAAAAACATTTTTTGCCTTCTACCAGACAAATTCTGGCACTGCTGCACACCTTCTCGTCCACTGCCTGTAATGGCTTTAACTTGTGGCACACTCCATCTTTCGTCAAGGAGTATGTGTTTGCACGATCATCATGCACTGCACTCCGATCAAACTGCCATGGCCTTCTGTTGGTCCGACTTTCATGCACACCCCGGGAAAGGATGAGGCAAGGAAGGTCCGAAGACACCCACGGGACGGATCCCACTCATCTTTAGGATCTAGCTGGTTATCCAAGGTGCGAGTTACAGAGTTGGGTCGAATGGCTATTCACTCTTTTCCACTTCGGAATAGATTTCAATATGGATCGCTCTGTTACCTTACAGGGGTTCCCGAACTTGTTCGATAGTTGCAAAAGTTGTTGACAATCAGATTCAACTTGAATTCTTGATCTAGCTCTCATGGGTCAGCAGATTTAAATAAAAGACAAACAAAGAAAATAAAAATGGATCATTCACCGAAAACAAAGAGAGGGTAGGGTAGGGCAGAAAGAGAAGTTTATCAGACATCAAACTGTAAAACCCCAACTATCAATTTCATCTATACTATCAGCTTCACAACAAAACAAATCCAAGAAGAAAGTGTCCAGTCAGTCTAAGATCACTTTCAACTAAGAGCACAAGGCAGAGTGGAACAGGTCTAGCAGAAAATTATAAACTGAAGGGAAGCTGGTTAAAACTGGTATCTTTCACCGGCAGCCTAGCTCACATAGTGAAGACAGAGCAATTAGAACAAACTTAACCTCAAATCTGTAATTTCCCCTAGTAGACAATAGAACAACTGAAGCCTAACAACATATTTAAACTTGATAATGGCAGATTTACAACATATATCTAACAAACTTTAAATGGAACGGAAAACAAAAGAAGATGCACTTATCACACTCTACAAAATATTAGGCTCCTGGCCATGCTATCACAGAAAAGCTAAAGCACATCAGCTCCAAGTCCAGAAACAAAGGATTTCACAAAATTTACAAGAAATTGCTTATAAGCCTTTTATTTCTAAGTCTCCGCCTCCCGCAATTACATTGAGAAGAAGTATTTATAGACTCAGGACAGGCCCTGATCTTTTCAAAAATATCTTCTTCTCATAACTGCAAATATTATCACATCTAAACCCTAGGACCCGGGTTTTACAATAAAATCCATTTAAAATCAAAGTCTAGATAGAACTTAACCCTTCGGCAAATCAGGGGAGTCAGCTGCCATAAATGGAGAAGATAAAATCTAAAGCCACTTGCATTCATCCGCAGTTGCAAATAAATGCCTCCATTAATTTTTCTGGTGAGCCGGATGAGTCACCACTTCTCCATCAATTTGATCTCCGCAAAGCCATCCCGAGTTGAAATTATCTCCATGCTATTAATTCTGCAATAAATCTCCATTGAATGCTTTTATCGGCTTCTTTTCCTCTAGCATGGCGGTGTTCGATCAAATCTGCACTTTAAATTTGACTTTATAGCCTTTCTCGGTTGTCCCGCAAGTGCCAGATGGAATCCTGCATGAAAGACAAAAAGATGCATTAGCACTTTAATAAAATTATCAAATTAAAGCATTTAAACATTAAAACAGATTAAAATCAGCTAAAAAGCTTGCATGTCGGCCTTGCTCTGCCTGTTACGTGCTTTGACACGTGTCGCTACCCCAGGATGCCTTCTGTTTCAGCTGAAATGCACTTTCGGGCCCTCTGAAGACTTTCTCTCTCCTACCGCGATTCTGCGACATGTCGCGAAATCGCGACGTCTCCAGCGCTGCGCTGCTTCCTCCCCTGTCGGTCGTGAAAACGCGACATGTCGCGATTTCGTGCCTCTTGCCGGCGGCCGTACATCTTCCTTGCTTCCTGTCGCGATTTCGTGACATGTCGCAAAATCGCGCCTCTCGCTGGCCGCCGTACATCTTCCTTGCTTCGTGCAGCGCGTCGCTACCATTTTCACCCCTCGACTTGGAAACATGCAGCGCATCGCTGCAAGCTTCAGCCGACGATTTTGAGACATGCAGCGCATCGCTGCAACTTTTTATCCCTGATTTCGAAACATGCAGCGCATCGCTGCAATTTTCTCCCTTCGACCTTCGAACGTGCAACGCGTCGCTGCAAGCTCCGGCCTGCGATTTTGAAACATGCAGCGCATCGTTGCAACTTTTTATTTCGACTTGGAAACATGCAGCGCATCGTTGCACCCTTTAGCCCGCGATTTTGAGACGTGCAGCGCATCGCTGCAATTTTCGGACTTAGCCACTTTTTCATTTATCCTCAGCGAAAATGGGACATGTCGCGATTTCGTGACATGTCGCGAAATCGCGCTGGTCCGGCAGCTCATCTTCTCTCTCCTCCGACAGACAGCGATTTTGTGACACTTTCCAAAAATGGAAACATCGCGATATCGCGACACTTCCAAAAATGGAAAGTGTCGCGATTTCGCTACACATCTGGGACTCAGCCGATTTTATCCTTTCAAGCCCATTTTCCCTCTCCTACCGTGAAAATGTGACATGTCGCGATTTCGAGACATGTCACGAAATTGCGCTTCTCCGTACAGCTTGCTTCTCCCTGTCGCGATTTCGCGACATTTTTCTCCTCGGATTTCTCTCTCCTCATCCTGCAGCGATTTCGCGACACTTTCCAAAAATGGAAACGTCGCGATATCGCGACACTTCCAAAAATGGAAAGTGTCACGATTTCGCTACGTTTTCTGCTGTCATACTTATCTCTCCAGATTTGTCGCGATTTCGCGACATGTCACGAAATCGCGCCTGTTTTCTTACTTGGCGGATTTTCATGCATTTTCTCTCTCCTACCGTGAAAATGCGACATGTCGTGATTTCGCGTTGATCCGTACAGCTTGCTTCTCTCTCCTCCAGCCGGTAGCGATTTCGCGACGGTTTCCATAAATGGAAACATCGCGATATCGCGACACTTCCAAAAATGGAAAGTGTCACGATTTCGCTACACTTAAATGACTTGGCGGGTTTTCTATTTTCCTGTCGCGATTTCGCGACATTTCCATAAATGGAAGTGTCACGATTTCGCGACATTGCCTAAAAAGGAAAGTTTGATTTTTCATGAATTTATGCAACTGTTTTCAGCATTTTTCTCGGTACCGGTGCAGGATTTGGCTTAAGCATGAATGATTTCTAGCATGTAGAAAGTTAAGCTTGAAATAACAATGCTAGAAAGACTTGAAAAAAGGCACAACTTAAAAAAGGAAACAAACAAAACCTGGGATTAACACTGGAAAGGATCAAGAGGGTCCCTGCTGCAAAATGGTATTTCAGGGCTTTCAAGAGGATTGGAATGCATTTTTCAGTGGGGGTGTGTTGCTTCTCAACAAATGGCGATATCTGCGGGTAAAATAGTAGCACTATTTTAGAACCCAAGACTCTGGTTTCAAAACAAAAAGACCATGCATCATGCCTTGCCACAGACATTCTTCACAATAAATTGACTACTAACGCAGCTATTAAAATTTCCCAAGGACATACTAGGCTGAATTACTTCAAAGAAGATTTCTGATGTGCAATTTCAAAAGGTATAAAACTTTCTTCAAGGATGACTGAATTGAATGATGAACTTTGGACTGATCAGCTTTTCTAGATTGTAAAAGGGGAAACCGAGTAGAGCTCTGTTTACTAGTTTAGCCTTTTACAGCCTAGACAGAGTTACCCTTTAGATTTACACGACCCAATTTACAACTGCAGGGCATAATCTAATATTGGCTGCCTCTTCATTATGTAATTCTTTTTTCTCTTTTTCTTTCTTTTTTATCTCTTTTTTTTTTTTATCTCTCTTCTTTTTGAAATATATCACTATCTGGAAGACCTTAGAGAAATTACAATTTTCTTCTAACACTTGATCAATCTGGAACTGTTTCAGTCTAGGCATTGATAGCCTCTGTGGATACCCAAATAATTGCATGAACCATAGTCCCCTCTCATAACCAGCTTTTCTTGGATTCCCCGGGAGTTCCTCCAACTAAACAGCATAGCAACTTCTCTATAATTAAAACAACTGTGGCAAGTAAGACACAAGATCCAATCATCTCTCTACCTTTGTCCTGAATAACAAAATAGCTCTACTGTTCAGTGCAAGCAGACTATCTCAATTGGAATAATGATGACCATGAACACTGGATTGAGGCTGGATTGATCAGCTTAGAATAAACAATTTTCAGCAGGCTGACTTTTCATTGATGCTCAGGCAAAGGTTAAAAGACAAAATTTTAGAAGGCAAAGGACTTTGTACAGGCTTCCAAGGACAGGCACAGGCTTTAAAGCAAAACAAAATAAAAATGCACAGACTGCAAATAAAACTACACAAGCAACAAAATAAAACTAAAACAAAAGACTGTACAGACAACAAAGAAAAGGAAAAGCAGGGAAGAAAATAAAAACTGTACAGGCAATAAAAGAAATAAACTAAAAGAACTGAAGCAAATAAAAATTGCTGAACTGCAGCAAAGCTAAATTGCAACAGCACTGAAATAAACTAAAGCAACTGAAATAAACTAAACTGCAACTAAAAACTGCACAGCTGTACAGACAAAGGAATAAAACAAACTGCAAGGCTATTTACAAAGGATGCAAAGCACAGCTGTACAGGCAGCAAAATTAAGCTAAAACAAATAAACTAAGAACTGAAGCAAATAAATTAAAACTGCTACAAAAGACTGCATAGACAAAATAAAAGCAAGCTAAAACAAAAGACACTATACAGACAGCAAGGATTAACTAAAAACACAGCAACCAAAAACTGACAAAGGGAAACTGCAACAGCACTGAAATAAACTAAAGCAACTGTACAGACAACAAAGAAAAAGAACTGCAACAAAGAACTAAAGCAAATAAATTAAAACTGCAACTGTACAAACATTGAAAGGAAAAGAAACTGCACTGACAAAAGGAATAAATAAACTGAACAGACAGCAAAGAGAAAGAACTGAAAAAAAACAACTAAAGCAAATGCACAGAAATCTAGCACCAAACTAAAGCAAAATAAACTTGCAGAGCTATTCACAATATGTACACATATTACAACTTCCCTTCATACTCAAAAAATGCAGCAGTTGGGAAAGCAGAGAAATGGTGCCTTAAATTTTTTTTGACCATGTGCAAGTAATTTAGAAAAAATTACCTTTCAGGTCCTGTTGATGAAATGCACTCCAGACTATGCTTCAAAAATTTGCTATCTGGGAAAGACTTGGGTTTACTGTCTTCCCTGTCCCATTTGAAAAACAAATCTGCACCTCCTTCAAATTAAACAAATCATATAATAACAAATCATATGATAACATGTTTATGCTTCTAATTGAAGGGTTTGCAGAGTTCTTTCAAAAGGACTGAATGTAAAAAACCCCAGGATCAAATACCTTAAAATCTTGACAGACCCAGACCACCACATCTTCAAAATTATGTGACAACTGAAAGAAATCATGTTTTATCCGTATGCCCTGGTTCTTAACAACTTGAACATTTTGTGGTTGCTGCACTGCTTCAATATCCAGGACTTCAATTTTTATCCCTTTAGAAGAATGCTTACGATTTTCCTTTTCACCTGAGCCTTGCTTAGATTTAACCTCATCAATGTGTAATATCCAACTGTCACTGTTGTGATGGTTTAGAGTTGTAACTGTTCCCACCTTTTCAGTTGCCAAATTATAAACTCCAATATCTGCATCAACACAGTTTATAGCCTTTTCTTTGACATTATGTTCAGAAGTTGCAGGCTTATGTTGAGACAGTTCATCAATTCCAAGTTGGCTGACCACATTCATATTTATTATCTTTTCCTCCTTTTCTTGAAATTCAATAGGTGGTCCAGAGTAAGCCTCAATCAAGTTAACCTTCTGTTCAAGAATCTAGGGCATTTCATAGAGGGTGATGTCAGCTTTAAGTTCCCTCATATCCTCAATGATGCTATCCTCCTCAGTTACTTCTGCATAGTGATATTGAATCTCACTTTCATCATCTTCTGATGAGGAAGGATCATTGTTAAGTTTTGGACTCTCACATTTCAAGTCATAACTGTCCATTTTGAACCGTTGTAAATCTTGCATTTCATCGACAGGAGTCTGTACAAGACTTTCTGTCTCTTCAGGAAAAGTGAAAGAATCTGAAACCCTGGTTGTACTGTTTTTGGGTGAACTAGAAATATCAATATTTCTTTGATCTCTAGGAAAATTTAACTCACCAGGAAAAACTTCAGATTTGGGTGGTGCCAGATCACAACTGTTCGGCTTCAAGCACTTCCACTTTGAACTTGTCAGAACTTTTCTCTATATTTTGCACATGCTGAGTGGATGTGACAGTTAACGGAGTCTCCTTGGGTAGATCATGACATGTTGGCACTAACTCATGATGTGGAATGGGGTCTGGAATAGGCATGTTCTGGTAACATAGGATATCAAAGGACTGCTCAGAATTTGAGGCCCTAACTGTCTCTCAAGAATTAAGGCTTCTTTATAAGCCCCCGCCAGGGTTGTGATATTAATGTCTCTCTTGAGGAAAATAGAGGTCACCGAATCCAATGCATTCTTATAGATTTCTAAGGCCAGATTTGCATTTGGGATGTAATGGCCAATCATTCTACCGTAAGCTCTTTGGAACCTCATATTGAAAGACCTGACAGTTTCTCCCGACTCTTTCTTGATGTTGGAAAATTGTTGGTATAACACACTGGGGTCTATCACTTCCCCAAACTGTGATATAAAAGCTTTCTCTAGATCATCCCAGCTAGTAATGGAATTGCTGGTGAGGTTTAAAAACCAGTCATAAGCTCCCTCCTGGAGAGTGAATGGGAACAACCTGCAGGCAACATCTTCATGTTGTATATTTAACAATTTTAAAGCATTTTTAAAAGCTAGCAGATGTTCTTCTGCAGTTCTTGCCCCATCATGTTTATATCTGGGGAGATACCTTTCCGGGCTTCTGGGCAGGTCATGGGCTATACCCGGGATATTCAAAGCTGTCGAGCCCAACCAATTTGCCATTAGTTACCACCTGGCTGACAGTGATGTTCTGAGTTGTGATTGGATAACTGCCAGTGGAGATAAAACTATTCTTAACTTGAGGTCTTCTCTGGCAATTTTAAAAACTGCACTGACAACTTTCAAAAACTGCACTGACAATTTATGAAACTGAGCCACTTTTAAATGTTAAAATGCCAGACTCTGGATAAAATACAGTACATACAACTTTACAGTTCTTAACAGACTACTGATCTTGAACTGAGTTCAACAGGCCCTCCTTCTAGTGCCAATTAGGTGTTGGCTGAGGAGGAGGGAAAAGGATTCAAAAGATAAAATACCAGACTCTGTCAAGTACCACATACAGTCGGATTTCTCAACTCAAGTGCACTAAGAACATATGTTCTCGCCCTCCTTCTAGCGCCAATTAGGTGTTGGTCCGGCTTTCATGCACACCCCGGGAAAGGATGAGGCAAGGAAGGTCCGGAGACACCCACGGGACGGATCCCACTCATCTTTAGGATCTAGCTAGTTATCCAAGGTGCGAGTTACAAAGTTGGGTCGAATGGCTATTCACTCTTTTCCACTTCTGGAATAGATTTCAATATGGACTGCTCTGTTACCTTACAGGGGGTTCCTGAACTTGTTCAGTAGTTGCAAAAGTTGTTGACAATCGGATTTAACTTGAATTCTTGATCTAGCTCTCATGGGTCAGTAGATTTAAATAAAAGACAAACAAAGAAAATAAAAATGGATCATTCACCGAAAACAAAGAGAGGGTAGGGTAGGGCAGAAAGAGAAGTTTATCAGACATCAAACTGTAAAACCCCAACTATCAATTTCATCTATACTATCAGCTTCACAACAAAACAAATCCAAGAAGAAAGTGTCCAGTCAGTCTAAGATCACTTTCAACTAAGAGCACAAGGCAGAGTGGAACAGGTCTAGCAAAAAATTATAAACTGAAGGGAAGTCAGTAAAAATTGGTATCTTTCACCGGCAGCCTAGCTCACACAGTGAAGACAGGGCAATTAGAACAAACTTACACCTGAAATCAGTAATTTCCCCTAGTAGACAATAGAACAACTGAAGCCTAACAGCATATTTAAACTTGATAATGGCAGATTTACAGCATATATCTAACAAACTTTAAATGAAACGGAAAACAAAAGAAGATGCACTTATCACACTCTACAAAAGATTAGGCTCCTGGCCATGCTATCACAGAAAAGCTAAAGCACATCAGCTCCAAGTCCAGAAACAAAGGATTTCACAAAATTTGCAAGAAATTGCTTATAAGCCTTTATTTCTAAGTCTCCGCCTCTCGCAATTACATTGAGAAGAAGTATTTATAGACTCAGGACATACCCTGATCTTTTCAGAAATATCTTCTTCTCATAACTGCAAATATTATCACATCTAAACCCTAGGACTCGGGTTTTACAATAAAATCCATTTAAAATCAAAGTCCAGATAGAACTTAACCCTTCAGAAAATCAGGGGAGTCAGTGCCATAAATGGAGAAGATAAAATCTAAAGCCACTTGCATTCATCCGCAGCTACAAATAAATGCCTCCATTAATTTTGTTGGTGAGCCGGATGAGTCACCACTTCTCCATCAATTTGATCTCCGCAAAGCCATCCCGAGTTGAAATTATCTCCATGCTATTAATTCTGCAATAAATCTCCATTGAATGCTTTTACCGGCTTCTTTTCCTCTAGCATGGCGGTGTTCGATCAAATCTGCACTTTAACTTTGACTTTATGGCCTTTCCCGGTTGTCCCGCAAGTGCCAGATGGAATCCTGCATGAAAGACAAAAAGATGCATTAGCACTTTAATAAAATTATCAAATTAAAGCATTTAAACATTAAAAATAGATTAAAATCAGCTAAAAAGCTTGCATGTCGGCCTTGCTCTGTCTGTTACGCGCTTTGACATGTGTCGCTACCCCAGGATGCCTTCTATTTCAGCTGAAATGCACTTTCGGGCCCTCTGAAGACTTTCTCTCTCCTACCGCGATTCTGCGACATGTCGCGATTTCGCGACATGTCGCGAAATCGCGACGTCTCTAGCGCTGCGCTGCTTCCTCCCCTGTCGGTCGCGAAAACGTGACATGTCGCAAAATCGCGCCTCTTGCCGACGGCCGTACATCTTCCTTGCTTTCTGTCGCGATTTCGTGACATGTCGCAAAATCGCGCCTCTCACTGGCCGCCATACATCTTCCTTGCTTCGTGCAGCGCATTGCTACCATTTTCACCCCTCGACTTGGAAACATGCAGCGCATCGCTGCAAGCTTCAGCCGGCGATTTTGAGACATGCAGCGCATCGCCGCAACTTTTTATCCCTGATTTCGAAACATGCAGCGCATCGCTGCAATTTTCTCCCTTCAGCTTCGAAACGTGCAGCGCGTCGCTGCAAGCTCCGGCCTACGATTTTGAGACATGCAGCGCATCGCCGCAAATTTTTCTTTCGACTTGGAAACATACAGCACATCGCTGCACCCTTTAGCCCGCGATTTTGAGACGTGCAGCGCATCGCTGCAATTTTCGGACTTAGCCACTTTTTCATTTATCCTCAGCGAAAATGCAACATGTCGCGAAATCGCGCTGGTCCGGCAGCTCATCTTCTCTCTCCTTCGGTAGACAGCGATTTTGTGACACTTTTCAAAAATGGAAACGTCGTGATATCGCGACACTTCCAAAAATGGAAAGTGTCACGATTTCGCTACACATCTGGGACTCAGCCGATTTTATCCTTTCAAGCCCATTTTCTCTCTCCTGCCACGAAAATGCGACATGTCACGAAATCGTGCTTCTCCGTACAGCTTGCTTCTCTCCCAGGCTTTCTCTCTCCTCAGCGATTTCGTGACACTTTCCAAAAATGGAAACATCGCGATATCGCGACACTTCCAAAAATGGAAAGTGTCGCGATTTCGCTACGTTTTCTGCTGTCGTACTTCTCTCTCCAGATTTGTCGCGATTTCGCGACATGTCGCGAAATCGCGCCTGTTTTCTTACTTGGCGGATTTTCATGCATTTTCTCTCTCCTATCGCGAAAATGCGACATGTCACGATTTCGCGCTGATCCGTACAACTTGCTTCTCTCTCCTCCAGCCGGTAGCGATTTCGCGACGATTTCCATAAATGGAAACGTCGCTATATCGCGACACTTCCAAAAATGGAAAGTGTCACGATTTCGCTACACAAAAATGACTTGGCGGGTTTTCTATTTTCCTGTCGCGATTTCGCGACATTTCCATAAATGGAAGTGTCGCGATTTCGCGACATTGCCTAAAAAGGAAAGTTTGATTTTTCATGAATTTATGCAATCTGTTTTCAGCATTTTTCTCGGTACTGGTGCAGGATTTGGCTTAAGCATGAATGATTTCTAACATGTAGAAAGTTAAGCTTGAAATAACAATGCTAGAAAGACTTGAAAAAAGGCACAACTTAAAAAGGAAACAAGCAAAACTGGATTAAGACCGGAAAGGATCAAGAGGGTCCCTGCTGCAAAATGGTATTTCAGGGCTTTCAAGAGGATTGGAATGCATTTTTCAGTGGGGGTGTGTTGCTTCTCAACGCCTTCCTAATAGCAAATGGCAAGCATCCGTAGGAAAAACATCACACAGGACTTCATCCTGGTATCTCCCAACTTTGAACGTGACTAAGCACTATTCATGGACCCATGCTCTGTGGTCCTTCCGCAACCATGCAATCCGGTATGGATGCGGGTGTCTCCTCCTCTCCAGCTGCAACTTAGTGACCATTTCCTCGGAGACTAAGTTATCAGTGCTGCCATTGTCTATAATCATGTTACAGACTTTACCTGTGCTTTTGCACCTTGTGCGGAACAGGCTTCTCCTCTGCTCTAGTTTGTCTTCCTCCATCAGCATGGCTCTCCTTGCGACCATGACTTCTCCTCTCTCTACCTCCTTAGAATGTTCTGATTCAGCTCTTTCATCTACTACAGCAGCTCTGGCAGGACCCTCAGGTCTCTTATCCATCCTTTCTCGGTGTTGTGGACACTCAAATGCTCGATGTCCTTCTTCGCCATAGTGGAAACAGGTTCCACGAAATCCTCCTCTTCCATACCCATGTCCAGATCTACCTCTTCCTCTTGGGTAGCCATTGTTCTGAACATGGGGTCTGTAATCATTATCTTCCTTCTGGGCCTGACTGCTGCTAGCTTCTTCTTTCTTCTCCTCTTTTCCTTCATCTTTTCTTCCACCAGTCCTTCCTCCATGACCTCTTCCTCTTTGCTTGCTCTCAAACCTTCTGTTTAGTTTCTCTTCAACCTTCAGAGCAAACTGGTAAGCATCCTCAATGGTGCTCACCCGAACTAGGCTCAACTCCTCTTAGATACTGGGTCTCAACCCATTGATATAACGAGCCACCTTCTCCTTGTTTGCCTCTAAATGTCCAATTTTGATAGAGATATTATAAAACTCCTCTGTGTATTCTTGGACAGTTTTGCTCGTCTGCCTCAAACTCTACATTTTCCTTAGCAGATCCAACTCATAATCTATAGGAATAAACTGTCTTTTCAACTTTTCTACCATTCTATCCCATCTTGTTATTCTTTCCTTCCCTCTTCTGTTCCTTTCTAGCTGCACTCCCTTCCACCAGATGCTAGCATGACCCTTCAACTTGGTCTTAGCAAATCTAACCCGATTAGGGTCTTCAACCTCCTTATATTCAAAATACTCCTCTAGATCATTTATCCAGTCAATCACCTCTTCTAGATCTAGGTTTCTAGAATATGTAGAAACCTCAATTTTTGGTTTCTTTCCAATATGGGAGATGGCTCTGTACAACCTGGCCTGTGCAGGATCTATAGCCTCTTCTTCCTCAAACTGATTTTCTTCTTCTTCAACTTTGTCTTCACTTCCTTCTTCTCTCCTGGGCTCACACCCTCTGCGTAGTTCCTCTTGCAGGGCCTGAACTTTCCTCTGTAAAGCTCTAAAATCTTCTGCTGGCACCATATTTCTTACTCCACCATGATTTCTTCGTGGAGGCATTCTTCTTTCTTCTCTTACAAACCCTTCCATAGATCTTGGTGTAACTGCCTCTCGTTCGACGATCTGTTACATGCTCAGGAAATCCCACTCTGATACCACTGATGGGGGACGAGAAAATTGCACTCGCTCAGATCCAAATTTTCTTCATTAATCTAGAATCTCTTTTACAGAAACAGCCCTTAGGCTTTACAATAACTAGCGCACAGGCTTAGTTTTCTCACACTCTACGTGCAATCTTCGGTCCACCACCCTTTCTCTTACAATCTCTGAGTTTTTTTATCGAGGTCTCGACCCTCTAGGCCATTAATGACCCTTCTAAAGGAATACATCATAAAAACCTGCAAAGTCAGCTTCCTTCGTCGAGTTTTCAATTTTCCTTCCATAATTAGCAACTACCTCGATCTACCATGGAAGCATGCTTTAAAGAACCATCTAACATTTTTGACCTCTGAACGTAGCATTCGAGAGGCCGTCGTGTTCAGCAAACTTACTGGATATGAAAACATGCATTAATGATACCCTTGACCGCCTTGGAAACATCACCTTGGAATGCATGCCTTTTTGAACCACGAACCAGTCGTTTGTCACGATATTGTGACATGTCACGATATCGTGACATTTTGACTTCCTTGCGCTCCTTCTCCCTTTCGGTCGTGATATCGCGACATGTCACGATATCACGACGTTTTCTCTTCATCTCTGCCTTCCTCGCCTTTGGGTCGCGATATCGCGACATGTTACGATGTCACGACATTTTCCTCCACCTCTGCCTTTCTTATCTTTAAGTCGCAATATCGTGACATGTCACGATATCACGACCTTTGCCTTCGGATGCCCCCGCTTTTTTGCTCTGGTCGCAATTTCACGATAGTCGTGATTTCACGACATTCCAAACTGTCTTCTCTCAACTGCACTTTCGTCATGATTTTGCAACATGTCGCGAAATCACGACATTCCCAACTGCTTTCTCTTCAACTGCACTTTTGTCGCGATTTCGCGACATGTCACGAAATCGCGACATTCTCAACGGCTCCTCCTCCTGGCTGCTCCTGGTCGCAATTTCGCGACATGTCATGAAATCGCGACATTCTCAACCGCTCCTCCTCTTGGCTGCTCCTGGTCACGATTTTGTGACATGTCGTGAAATCGTGACATTCTCAACGGCTCCACCTCTCGCCTGCTTCGGTCGTGATTTCGTGACATGTCACGAAATTGCGACATTTTCATCGTGCTTTTGCTCTTTCTTGCTTCTGGTCGCAATTTCGCGACATGTCGCGAAATCGTGACATTTTTGCCCCGCACCTTCTCTCTCCTGGTTGAGTCGCGAAAACGCGACATGTCGCGATATCGCGACTCTTTTTCTGTCGCGATATCGCGACACCAAGGCAAACACTTAGAAATTTTTTTGTTGATGCAAGATTGCTCTGCTGCCATCGGATGCTCCTACATCAGCATCCCAAGGTGATACATGGTAGGTGATGTAGGGGTTGACATATATGTTAACATCGCATGCTTTGATTAGACTAATATGATAAGTTGTACATTGGTTGACATCATAGGTCATACACTACTTAGTGCGTATATATAGGTTTAATTGGTCACATTCTACTAGTTCATAAAATTTGATAAACAACTCATAAAGTTAGCAACATACTTGATGATGCATGAATTTTAAAGTCAATCAGAAAGCAACAAGTGGCAGGACATGGTTCACAATTCAGGTAACAAATCAGATCATGACAAGTATCATCACATTATTTGTTAATAAATTGTACAATCAACACACATTTGACATTCTCTCAACCACTTATGTAGTGATACATGGTAGCCTTTCATTTGTTATACATGTTAATTTTTTAATTGGAGGTATTTTTTGTGATTTTAGGACAAAAAAATTGAGGGCCATAACTTTTGTATATGGAAGCATTTTGAGCCTTTTTGAAATCATATAATTTTTTGAGCTCTTTAGATTGATGATGTTTTTTATCATAACTACACATAAATTTTATACTTTAATAGAATAGTTATGGATCATCATGTGCCCTTGTTGAGTGGTCCTAACTATACTACTTGGAAGATCAAGATTGAATGAGGAGCCAATATATGAATGAGGAGCCAAGTTATACTAATTATAAATAAGTGAAACAAATCCATAGGGACAAGAAGGATGAGATTCATAATAACATTTCCCTTCATGTAGACAATGTATGTCACACTTATATTAACAACATCACAGATCCTAAAATGTTGAGAAAATTTAGGGGTTGTGTGATTAAATTGATTCTACATAAATAAATAGACTAGAGGATGAGTTGGCAACTTTATCCAATGAATTATTTGATATTGTTGATGAGTATATTAGTTAGTTTACAAAATTGCAAGAGGACTGTTCAAGGAGAGAAGAGGACAAGAACCATTGGAAAAGGAAAGGAACACTGAACTACTCAACATTATTTTCAATAATGTGTCTAAAATATATGATATAGTTGTTGTCTTTGAGATACTTCATGTGCACTTTCTAGATTCTTGTACAACACCCATTGACAAAGTATTTAAGTACTTATTGCACTGTCAAGCTGGGAAAAATAAATGTAAGGGAAAATTTATTTTTAATCAATCTCACCCAAAAGAACTTGTTGCTAAATTTTAGAATGACAAAAATTCCAAACCAAAATGGGAAGATAGTATGTTGGTAGGGTACCAGACACTAACAAAGAACATGACTCAAGAGTTGGTCCCTTTTCTAAAAGGAAAGAATATTGTTGGCTGCAAATGAGTCTATAGGACGAAATACACATTGGATGGTCAAGAAAAGAAGTACAAGGTATGCCTTTTTGTGAAGGGATTCTCTAAATAGGAGGGAGTGGACTATTATGATACTTTTGCACTAATGGATAGGATGGACTTAGTCAGGATGCCTTTATCTATTGTTCCCTCCTATGGATGAAAGGCACATTAGATAGATGTGAAGAGTTCCTTTCTACATGGGGAGCTTCAGGATGAGATCTACATGAAGTAGCAACTTAGTTTCGAGCTTGAGAGACTCATTCCATTGGTTTGTCATATGACTAGGTCCTTGTATGGACTTAAGTAGGCTCCTCATGTATGGTATGAGAATCCATTTATTTTTTTTAGTTATGGGTTCCAATGATATGAAGTTGAATATGATGTTTACATCAAATATTAGGATGGGGAAACTTTTGTGATTGAGTTGTATATTATGATATTTTCATCATTGGTAGCTCCTCTACTCTGATACAAAATATAAAGTCACAACTTTGTTCCACCTTTGAGATAATAAATTTATGGCTTTTACATTATTTTATGGGGATTTAGATAGATAAAAAATACTCTAGCATCACCATTTATCATCCTAAGTATTCTTTGGATCTTCTTCAACATTTTAGGATAAAGGAGTGTAAGCCTGCTCATATTCCTTTCACCTTAGGCCTAAAATTTTGGGTTGATTGCACTACACCTTTAGTTGATGCCATGCTTTATTGGTCTCTTATGGGAGGACTTCTCTATCTTACTCACTCTAGACTGGATGTAGCCTTTGCTGTCATCTATTTTTTGAAATACAAGCAAGCACCTTGAGAGAGTTCTTAGATAGGAGCTAAGAAGATTCTTAGATACATCAAAGGGACCTATTAGATGGGTGTTCACTACTTCATTGGTTCCCCTCTAATATTGATAGGTTTTTTAGATGTTTATTGGATAGGTCACATGGATGAGTAGTGGTCTACCAAAGGCTTTGTGTTCTATTTGAGATTTGACCTAATTTCATGGTGTATTAGATGTTAATACACTATTTCTTAGTCCTCCATGGAGGTTTAATATTGTGCTAACAATGAGGTAATTAAGATTCTTAGGTGGATGTTCATGGTTTTGGAGGAGATTGTCATTCCTCAAATTTTTCTTATCACCCTTCAATGTGACAATCAAAGTACTATCCAACTTGTATGTAGTCTAGTGTTTCATCATAGACAAAGCACATTGAGATATGGATGCACTTTGTGAGATGGCTTCATGCTTGTGGGATGTTAGATCTAGTGTTTATGCCTTCATTAGAGCAGGTATAAAATATCTTGACCAAGGTCATTTCTAAGATCACTTTTATGCACATGTGGGATCTTCTTGGAGTTGAAGAGTATCCCTTAAGAGGGGATGCAAAGTAAAAGTCCCTCAATGTCCTTCATTCAACTTAAGAGGGACATTGAAATATGTGGCGGTGAAGATTCTCTTGAGGCCACGACCAACTATTTGTACTTGTATTTGTTATATTTTCCCTTTGGGCCTTTATAAACCTTGAAAATTTTCCTTTTATAATTTTTGTAATATTTTATTTATAAGGGTTGGTCTTACAACCTTAACCTAAAGGCTTCGTTTATTTGGGTATAAATACCCCTTCATACAAACCTTTTTGACTATTGATTGGAGTGTAATTTTATTTTCTTTTAGTGAATATTAGGCATCCACAAACATCCCATCATATTTTTGAATTCTATGTTTTTGCTATTTGTGTATTCCTATTCATTAAAGCAATACTGGGTAACGTTTGATTCCATTCATTTTTGCTATAAAATCCAACATTTTTAGGGCGGGGAATCATGAATGACGCATGATGATTGAGGGAATTTTACTTGAGCATGGTTCATTTATGGAATGTTCCAACCTCATGTTAAATTTAACAATACTTTCTACAAACATTCCAAAATATGCATTCATCACAATCATATGCAAAATAATGAAAGAATAAAATAAAGTGAGTATAAAAATAAATTAGATAGAGTGATAATCAAAACAAGAATGAGGAGTGTGTGTTAAAAACCACCCCATGATATCACATACTTCAAAATTGATACAATGGATCAATCATTGGGGGTATTTATAATGATACCTAATCCCCAATTAAATGCTAACCTCAAGCCAACATAACCCGATTTGAAGGTTCAGTTACAATATATTAAATGTATTAAATATTTAATTAAGTTTAATCATATAGGTGGTTTAACCAATATTGCTAAGGGTGAATCCATCAAAACTTATTGTAAACTTACATATAGTATGCCTATGAACTTACACAAGGACCCGTATAGACTTATATTAAACATGCCCATAGGCCTACATCAAGAGTGCCTATAAGCACTTCATCATTGTCACCCTTGGGTAATAAGGTCAAATTACTAATAGTTAAACACCCCTCACAATCCGAGTTTAGAGGCCAAGAAGAAAAGACATTAGACATGGTAATATTTACCCCCGTTCCTCATAAAAATGCTCGAATGGAATAATGAATGTTCAACATGAACTTTGCTATATTTTTTACCTAAGGTACATGAACTGGATCAACCCTCCCTTATACATAAATTCATGAATCCACATTTTTGATCCAATATGTTGATCTTCTCATGAGTAGATCTTCAACATGCAATATGGTGATACAATCTATCCTAAAATCTTAAAAGAAAATAGTTGAATAATCAAGAGGTAGGTTTTTGAATAACTAACCCCCATAGTTAGAAAGAGACCCATAGGAATAAGGCATACCTTGTGCCAATCATCCAAAAATTACTCCTTTTATAGTAAAAAATTATCTACAACACTATAAGAAGTCCTTGAATTGATGTCACCAATGTAGAGATCTTGAAAAACTATGCAATCTTAAAAAAATGGGTCAAAATGTTTGTGTATATAAAAGTTACGTTCTATAGAATATTGGGTATATTATTAGGGTAAAATATAAAAACTAAATATTCAAACATGAGTTACACAAAAAATAATCCCCTACCATGTATCACATTATGTCATCAATTGGAGGTAAAACAATATTTTGGATGAGGTTTGAATTGGGGACCTTAAGCCTACAAATAACCTTACCAAATGCCACACCATAAAGCTTGTTGGAAGACAATGTACCATGTATTGGACATGGTAAAGGGACACACTATGATAAAGAGATGCCAAAAATATACTGCCAAACTCATTTGGACCTAAAATCTGCTTAATGTTATCAAACTTACCAACTACCACACCAATGGCCCTATTAGAGTTAATGTTAGAATAAAATATAGAAAACATAGATTGTGTGCTAAAGAAGACAAAACAAATTCACCAAGCAAATTTAAACCCAAGGCAACTTGGGTGAAGAGAATTATACCACCTTATAATTGTCTCCCAAATCTCCTATGCCAATGGGAATGAGAATAACATCCTTTTTTTAAAAGATATTCATCTTACCTCAAAATAATGAGGAACTCAACCTGTAACCTTTGGCTCATAAGAAACCAAAAGAACATTGTGATAGCCATTGGAGTAATTCACTTGTTTGAGATAATTTTGTCAAAGTATTTGTAAAGAACATTGTCTTATCTTAATATTAAAGAATAGATGCACAAAAAAATACATTTAACACCCATAAAAATTATGTGATGTGAAATCAATAATATATAATTTCAAATTAGATGGATTATGTCTTGCTTGATATTATGTAAAGTGCATTGCTTACTTTAAGGAAAATATTGCAAAGTTTGTTTATCCTTGGGGTGGTTAGAATTTCCTTTTGTAAACCATAAAGCCCAATCTTGGGAGGAGTTGCGTGAATGCAATATGAAGAACACAAGCTTATACTGAGAGGGGGGGTGAACAGTATAGCGCCCACTTTTTACTTTCTTTCCAAACCAATATCAATTAGTGTCCTTAATTGCAATAACCAAATATAGCAATGTGCATTAATGACATAGATAACAATAGTAAGCAAGTGCACAAATCACCACACACAATTGAGACACAAGATTTAACGTGGTTCCCCCAATGTGGGGTAGTCCACAAGATAATCTCCTTATAATATTTCACAAAGAAATAGGGATCCTTATCCCAATACAAATGATTACTTTGATCTGCTCAAAGCTAGGCTATCCTGATCTGCTCAGGTGGGCTCCACTGATCTGCTCAGCTAGGCTATCCACTGATCTACTCATCTAGGCTATCCACTGATATGCTCAACTAGGCTATCCACTGATCTGCTCAGCTAGGCAATCCACTGATCTGCTCAGCTAGGCTATCCACTGATCTGCTCAGCTAGGCAATCCACTGATCTACTCAGCTAGGCAATCCTGATCTGCTCAGGTGGGCTCTTCACTGATCTGCTCAGCTAGGCAACTGGTGTTGGTATGTTTTTCTATTTCTGTTCTATCTCTTTCACTGCTCACAAATCTGCCTCAATGCCTTCTCACAAGGCTCAAACAATCCTGCTCAAATGCTATCCCAAATCTGTACTCAAGGCCTTCACAAAAAGGCTCAAACAATCCTGCTCAAATGCTGTCCCAAATCTATCCACAAATCTATCCCAAAAGCCTTCTCAAAGGCTCACTCAATCATGCACAAAAGCTGCCTCAAATCTGTCCAAAAATTCTGTCCCAAAAGCCTTCTCAAAGGCTCAATCAATCATGCTCAAGTAGCACTCAAATCTCATCCACAAATCAATGAAGGCAAGGCTCAATGATGAACTCAACAATGAATGGCAATGTACTCTTCAATGGATGACAACAATGATCCACAATGATCTCAACAATGTATGACAAATACTCTCTCAAATGGATGATAACAATGCTCAACAATGAACTCAACCATGTATGACAAATACTCTCTCAAATGGATGATAACAATGCTCAACAATGAACTCAACCATGTATGACAAATACTCTCTCAAATGGATGATAACAATGCTCAACAATGAACTCTCAAATATATGGCAAATGAGCTCTCTAATGAAAACCTCTCCAAGCAATAACAATGAGGACTTTAACCAACCAAGGACAATCTCCACAAGTGATAGCAATAGGTTCTCAATAATATCTTCCTCATGCAATGTCAATAAGCTCTCAAGAAACAAGCACAACTCCCTCAAGCAAAGAGCTCTCAAATAGCCAACAATGATCTCCTCAAATGAAAGACAAATGTATCCACAAGTGACTAGCAAATGATCTCCTCAATGGTCTCAAATAGTGGCAATGTACTCAACAAGTAACCAACAATAATCTCCTCAAGCAATGGCAAAAACCTCCTCAATAATGGCAATACTCTCAATGAACTCCACTAAAGCAATAATGAACTCAAGCATCAATTTTATCCACAAAATTGATTTTCTAATCCATCCACTTCTTCTTAATAGCCAAGGCACATAATCAAGCAATTTGTCTTCAACTTCAAACCCTAACTCATGTGCATGTCTTCTAACTCAAGGTGGCAATTAACTAGGTCTCAAGTTCCTAGTTTAATTTCATAATTAAATCATGCACTAGAACATATAACAAGTTCAACACTTTCCAACCTTATGACTCCCTAATTTTTATTAATACATACAACAAACACCTATGCTTTTATTTTTAATTCCACACCTTATAACTCCACATACAACAATCACAAATATTTAACTTCAAACCTTATAACTCCCTAAGCACATACAACAATCATTTATTTTTACTAAATACCTTATAACTCCCTAGTTATAATAGAAATGATTTTCAATGCACCAAAACTTTGGCAATATCAAATATTACCATGCGCTAGAGATAAATACCTTTTTATGAAATTCGTAGCCCTTGCAACCTTCGAAATCAATAATGCCTTTGCCAAAATTAATGTGCCTTCACCATCTTCGAAATCGTTAATGCCTTGCCAAAAACAATGCGCCTTCACACCTTTGCGGGAGTCAAACTTTGTTCCTCTCACTTAGCACTGTGAAGCGCTTACCACGTGGGTGTCAGCCCACGTTGGGATTTAATCCCAAACACCCAACTTTGCCTGCGCTCAAATCTGAAAACTCAAATTGCCTTCCTTAGCAAAACACTTTGCCCCTGGTGGGATTCGAACAACGAACCTGCCTTGTGCAAATTTCGTGCGCTACCAACTGCGCTATAGGCTCCTGCGTGACATCACTTTCCCGTGTTGTCTCCTTGACCTTGCTCTCAAACAAAATTTATTTTTCTTTATTTCTTCGTTGCTCCCCTTTCGACGATTCTCACTCATGCACAATTATTCCCGATCTCTTATAAACAAAGGTTTTACCTTTTATTTATATGCACCTCCATGCCTTCGAATGACGTCGACGGATTTTATTAATCTCCCCAACCATTGCACGTCGATGAATAATAAAATTCAACTTTAGACCTTAGAATTATTAAATAAGAATTTAATAATTCACCTCTTAACTTTGAATTGGGATATCTCCTTCATTATTTTGAATTTTGCCATGAAACTTTTTGCACCTAGGTTTTATTTGAAAAACCTTTTCATCCATCATTATTTGGAGAAGTCTTAGCATAGTGGTTTTAATGAAAAACCCTTTCCAATGGTTTTAATAAAAACCCTTTCCATTGGTTTAAATAAAAACCTTTACCATTGGTTTTAATAAAAACCCTTGCCATTGGTTTTAATAAAAACCTTTACCATTGGTTTTAATAAAAACCATTAATATAATATTTAAAAATTAAATATTATATGCCTCTTGTGCCACAAAACCCCGTATACATCCATGCTCTCCAAAATATCATAAATGATTATTTATGAAGTGCTTTTGCCACCAAAACTCAATGTGATCCATGTGACATCAATGACAACACAAAATAACTCAAATTGCCAACACAATAACCAAGTAGATATGAGTCTTAGAAGGAGTTGTGAGAATGAAATAGCTAGGAACTCATGAACTTGGAAGGAGTTGTATGAATACAATAGTCAAGGTTCTTGTGAATTGTTGCACCTTGAATGAGTAGGATCATGTGTATCCCAACTAGGAGTTGTGGAACCATTCATAAGATAGCAGTGGTGATCCCTTGAACGTGTAGGATCGGGTGATCATGTTAGTTTCCAGTGAAGTGGTAATGATCTTAGTTAGCCCATAGAGGTGTGGTAACTAAGCACTAAGGCTCTACACTTGATTAACCTACCTAGATGGACTTAGAGTTAGGTTAGGGAATAGGCATCCCCCTTTAAGTGTTATGGGCCTTAAAGGATAATCCCTATGTTGTGGTCACATTGTCCTATGTCGATGAGGGTATGGGAAAGGTGGGGGGACCACTTTTTGGCATCCTTCTAAATGTGTAGGTTTAGTAAGGTGAACCCTAAAAGTACATTGGCCACTCCTATCCACTGAGTGTCATCTACAATGACTTGGAACTCAAATGTGATGAAGCCTTGTATTCTGAGATAAATAAAAGAAGGGATTATCCCTTATGAACATTTGCTAGTAATCATTCCTTTAAAATAATTGGACTAGTAGGTTTGGGTTGCTACAGTTGGTATCAAAGCTCTAGGTCATAGAGCTAGAAGCTTCAATGGAGTGTACCTAGGTTGAGCCTTGAATTGATGTGCTACTTTGGGTTTGGCACCTTACAGAAAGGCAAGAGTGACCCTAATAATTATCAAATGAGTGATAATAATTTATGTTAGTTCATGAGGAGAATGAAGCTAACATATTTAAGTATAATTGAGGAAGAATCGTAATTTACTCAACTCTTTTTTGATGAATAGGGATGGCACCTGTTCAAAAAGGAAGTTCGTTAATAAAAGCCAAAATGACTGCACAATTGGATAACATAGTGTAAAAGACTAGATGACTTATAGACCCTAATAAGAAAACTGGGAGAGTATAAGCTCCTAGTTAAAGGCCTGAGTCGGTAGTAAACCTTGATAGGAATGCCAAGGAAATAATTGGGTTTGAGGAGAGAGCATATCTCTCCTCCATAGTGAAGTTGCTTCAAGAGTGATTGGAGCAATAACAAAAATTGATAGAAACCTTGATCAATAAAGAAGCCAATACTAGAAATATAGAGGGTAGGTAGGAAGAGAACCCTATCAGAAGAGGCCAAAAGGGTAGAAGCCAGATAGAGGTTGAGCTAGCTAGAGATCTTAAGAATATTAAAGTAACCAAATTTAATGGGAAAGAAGGAGGAGATGGATCGAGTCATGGTTGAAAGAGTTAGAAACATTCTTTTCCATAGAAAGTTATTCCCTTGAGATACATTTAGTACAGGAAAAAAGTCAAAGCCATAAAACTTATGTGGGATGAATTCGTTGGGGATTTAAAGGAAAGGTTTCTTTCAAAATAGTTTTATGTAGATAAGTTTGAGGAATTATCTACACTTCAACAAGGATCACTATCAATAGAGGTGTATTTTTAGAGATATGTGAAACTTTTGAAGTATGTACCAAAGTATGAGAACAATGAGTGCCTAAAGGTGCATAAGTTCATTCTAGGGATAGACCCTAAAATAAGGATAGTGATTAATCTTCTCAAACCTAAAACTCTGCAAGAGGCTTATGACTTGGCTAGACAAGAAGAAACTAATCTCCAAACCAAGAAGTCTTTCTTCAACTATCAGGGTTGATAGAGTTAGAAAGGCAAGAGCTAAAGAAAAGAAAGAGTGTAGGATTTATGAAATGGGATAAGAATCAAAATAAGAGAAACAAAGGCAACCCAAAGTTCAATAATAGGAACAATGGGAACCCAAGGCAAAACAAGAAGAAATTTCAGAAGAAGGATAATTCCAATCCTCATCCCCCAAAGTAGAATGAATCAACACAAAAAGAAGAAATAGGGGAGAAGAGGCAGGAGAGATCCCAAGAACCCAGGACTGGTTGCTACATATGTGGGGGTCCTCATTATGCCAAAAAGCATGTTCCCAAATATTAGAGTCAAGTCATAGAGCAGAGGAGCCATCACATAGAATATATGCTACTACTAGAAATCATAGTCTAGATGGACAAGCTACACTGATGTTGCTAAATGGTAAGTTGTTTGATAAAGATGTAAAAGTTTTAATAGATAGTGGAGCTACAAATAGTTTTATTTCCACTAGTATTATCGAGGATATGCTAAAAAGACCTAGGTTTTTGGCACAAGGGTGGAAAGTCGAGTATGGTTCTGGGAAAACCTACTTAGTGGATCAATGTTTACCTACAATAGAGATAACTCTACCCAATGGGTCCACTATATGGCACTTGTATGTGGCACCCCTCCATGCTTTTGATATTATCCTAGGAATGGATTGGTTGAAGGCTCATGGAGCCTTAATCAAATTTCAAGATAGGTGGATGGATTACACTAACAAGGATAAGAGAAGAGTGAGAGTGCAAAGTAGGAAAGGTTCTTTTCAACCTCACTTGCTTTCAACTATGAAGCTAAAGAGAGTCATCAAAATAGGTGGTATGCTATATATAGTCAAGATCAATGGAAAGACTAGAGAAAAGGGAGATGAAGAAGTATTCAAGAAACATCTAATTTATCATGAATTTTGGGATGTATTCCTTGAAGATATTCCAATATTGCCACCTCAATAAGAATTTGATTTCTCTATTGAGTTAATGCTAGGGGTTGAACCCATTTCAAGGACACCTTACATAATGACCCCAATCGAGTTGCAGGAACTAAAGGTACAACTCTAAGATTTGTTGGAAAAGGGTTTGATCAAACCAAGTGTGTCACCTTGGGGTGCTCTAGTGTTATTTGTGAAAAAGAAGGATGGTTCCTTGAGATTATGTATAGATTATAGAATGCTGAATAAGGTAACCATTAAGAATAAGTATCCTCTACCAAGGATAGATGACCTCTTCGATCAGCTAAGGGATGCTACCATATTTTCAAAAATAGATTTAAGATTGAGGTATCATCAGTTAAGGTATTTGGGAAGAGGATACCCATAAGATAACCTTTAAGACCAGATATGGGCACTATGAGTTCATAGTGTTGCCATTTGGGCTAATAAATGCACCAACAAATTTTATGAATATGATGAACAGTGTGTTCAGAAAATATCTAGACCAGTTTGTCTTGGTATTCTTGGATGATATTATGATCTATTCTCATACTAAAGAGGAACATGACCACCATCTTTGGTTAGTGTTGGAAGTTCTGAGGAAGAACCAACTATATGGAAAGTTGTCCAAGTGTGAGTTTTATACCTCACAGGTGCAGTATTTGGGGTACATCATCTCGGTAGAGGGAATTGCTGTGGACCCAAAGAAAATTGAGGCTATATTAAGTTGGCCTCCACCAATAAATGTGATAGAAGTTAGGAGTTTCATGGGACTCACTGGCTATTATAGGCATTTTGTGAGAGATTACTCTAAGGTTGCCTATTCAATCACCAATATTCAAAAAAAGGGGAAAGAGTTCAAATGGATGGATAAGTGTGAGGCCGCATTTGAGGCTCTAAAAAATAAGTTAACAATGACATCGATTCTCAAGATACCAGATCCTCTTGGGAATTTTACCATGTGTACAGATGCTTCCCTAGAAGGTTTGGGTGGGGTATTATCATAGGAAGAGGCTACAATAGCCTATGAGTCTAGAAAACTCAAGAAGCATGAGGTAAACTATGCTACACATGATCTAGAATTGGCAACAATGGTGCATGCCCTAAAGGTCTAGAGATATTATTTGTTGGGTAGACCATTTGAGCTAAGGACATACCATCAAAGTTTGAGGTATATATTTACCCAACCTATGTTGAATGCAAGACAAAGAAGATGGGTAGAGTTCTTAGCTAGAATACAACTTTGGTATTGAGTATATCAAAGGGAAGAAGAATAAGGTTGTAGATGCCTTGAGTAGGAGAAGGCACATAGTTGCATTGACCTGGATCCATATAGATTTGATGGATAGGGTCAAGGAAATGCAACTACAAGACCTGTATTGCATAGAAATATGGGATAAAACCAAGGGAAATCCTAAAGAGAATAAGGATTTCAACATAAAATATGGACTTTTATGCTTTAAAGATAGGGTAGTTATACCCAAAACTGGTGATCTAAGGAGATTTATTATGCAAGAGGCACATAATTCTCCCTATTATGCTCATCCGAGAGGGTAAAAAATGAGGGAAAACATGAAAAATATCTTCTATTGGGTCAAAATGAAGCAAGATATCACTAGTTTCATTGCAAGATGTTTAGAATACCAGAAGGTGAAGGTAAAACATCAACACCCAGCAGGGAAATTGTACCCACATGATGTACCTATGTAGAAATGGTAGGTAATATCTATGGATTTTATTGTGGGTTTACCTAAGACTAGGTACCAACATGATGTAATCTTGGTAGTGGTTGACAAGTTGACCAAGGTTGCACACTTCATACCGAGGAACATCAAGGATGATGCACTGATGGTGGAAAACAAGTTTACCAAAGAAATCTTTAGGCTACATGGGTTTCCTAAGGTGATCATATCATATAAGGATTCTAGGTTCACATCAAAATTTTGGTAGGCTCTACACCATGTAGTAGGCACTAAGTTGAATATTAGTTTTGCATATCATCCTAAAATAGATGGTCAAACCGAGAGGGTAAACCAAGTTTTAGAAGATATGCTACGCATGTATTGCATGGACCAAAAGTCTAAGTGGGAGGAATTTTTGCATCTTGTTGAATTTGCATATAATAATGGGTACCATGCATCATTGGGAATGGCCCCATTTGAAGCCTTGTATGGTAGAAGATGTAGAACACCTCTATCATGGGATAATCCAGAGGATTGGGTGATGATCGAACCGAACACTATTTAAGAGATGGAGGAATAGCTCAAAGCAATATGGCTTAGGCTCAAGGAAGTGACCAATCACCAAAAGAGCTATGCTGATATGAAAAGATCACCAAGAGAATTCTCTATGGGGGATAGAGTTTTCTTGAGAGTAAGACCCATGAAAAGTGCCATCAAGTCAACCAAGTTGGATCCTCTCTATGTTGGGCCCTTTGATATCATTGATAAGATTAGCCCAATAGCCTATAGGCTCGCTTTGCCGCCCAACCTATCAAATATCCATGATACTTTCCACATATCCTTGCTTAGGAAATATGTTGTTGATCCTACTCATGTGTGGAATATTTCTAAATTATAAATGGAAGATCCCTCAACCATTGAGGTGAGACCAGTTAATATTCTAGGGTTTTATTCCAATATGTTGAGGAAATGAACCCTAGATCAATGTAAGGTCCAATGGGACCAATATTCTAAGAATTGTGCTACATGGAAAAATGTTGAAGAAATGAGGTAGCAATTTCCATATTTATTTGAATGAAACAATTGTTTACTCACTTGTAGGAAAACATAGAGGACTATGTTTAGTCCAAGGGGGAGTATGTAACAACCCTCCTTGGAATAACTCTTTATTGACAATGAACTATGTATTGGTGTGAATGTTTAATTGCATAGCTTCATTTTATGATGTCTATATGATGGGATGATTGCATTCTTTTGAGCTTGGAATATGGTATTGCTAACATATTTGTGGGTGTAGGACTAGGTGCTCTCTCTTGCTGGTGGGATCATATGGGTGAACCACCTACAATGAGAGATATTTTGGGAAATGATGGTGATGACTTGCTCATCAACAGCTCAAGGTAACAAATCACCCTTCATGTAGATGCATTTGCATTTTTCTTGTTTCTATATTCACACCATTGGGCCAAGAAGTTGCATGTGCAATGAGTCTCCTTAATAGGTTGGCGATAGCATTAGACTATCTTAAAGGAGACCGCCTACTTAAGGATAAAATAATGGTGTGAAATATGGTTGGTGTGAATCTATGTTTGTTTTGGTATGCATAGAGATTGTTGGATAAAATTTATTAAGTATTAATTAGTAACATTAATACTTTAGAATTATATTGTCAAATCCCTATGTATTGATAAGTTCCTCGAGGCTAATGCCTCCCTGTTCCCTTCATTTATTAATGTTCTATTCCCAACTTTCCAGTTCCCTGATTACACCCTTCAATCGACCCCTTTCATTCACAAAAGTGGTGACCTTGTTAAATTCTATTTTTTAGTTGTGAATTTGGCCATCCGCTATAGTCACTTGCTTAGTATTTATTTGATCATATTTGTCTCTACACTTTTCAAAGATTGGAATGATGGCCATTGCTCTTTTATCTTTTTTTTTTTTTCTAGAAGTGGCTTTATTTTCTTGCTCCTATTCATTGCTTCTCCAAGATCCTTAATGGCTGATTGTGTTGATGTTAGCTTTTAATTCTACAATGGTCTTTTATTTGTATTTCATTATGAATAAGGAATTGTCAAACTACTTGCTTGTTTGCGATGTTGGTTTCTAGAGCTTGTCAATTTTAGCTTGCATCTTGGCATTTTCTACTTGTAACTTACTCTTCTCTGTTTGCAACTGGTTGCTTCTAGTTGATTTGACCTTCAATTTTGACATTTTATTTTCTATTGCAAGTGTCATCTATGCTTCTACATAGAGTCTAGATTTCATTAGGCTAATTGTATCCTCTATGATCTCTACATCCCCTATTTTTAGGTTGACTTGAAATCCTTCTATACCCTATCCAAATATGCTGATTATTGTTGTTGATGTAGGGCCTAAGCTCTTTGCCTTATCTTCATGTTGAGTTTTAGTCACCCTTCCTTCTATTATGGCTTGAATGTGTTCTTTTGAAGGAGTGAACTGAATAGCTTCCCTGCCCTAATAAGGGTAAAACATTTAGGAGTATTAGGATCAATATTTATCCTAGCCTTTTATGTGTTGGTGAACCAAGAGAAATTTAGATTTTGACCTGATGTTATCTGAGATGGTTAGCCAATCCTCTAGCTTCTTGTATTCTCTTCAAAATTATTAAAAATATTTTGATCTCTCTATTATTTACTCTCATAGTGATATGTATTACCTTGGATAAACATGTAGCCAATTGTTGCTTGTCTTGTGATAACATCAGTGCTTTGGCAAAGTCTTCAATAATAGGCTGATTTGAGGAGGATGAAACAACAACAATTTCCTTTTCTTTCCCAATATCTACAATACTGTGGGTGCCTTGAGCAACATGGGAATACTCTATTTTTATTGCAAAATGACTAACCACTTTTGTTAATATTTCTATTTGCTTTGGATCCTGATTAACACTTTCTAAGATGAGATCTTGATAGTCCTCTAAAGGTATGATAGAGATTAGTGGGAAAATTGTCTCAACTGTGGTAGCCCTCAATAATTTTAGTTCTGTAGGGTAATTTCTCACCATTTAAATATGAGTATGTGGCCTCTTCAAAGTCTTATCCTACCATATGGGATCTAGAGACTGGCCTTTTCTTAATGCTAGTTGAATGGATTCCTCAAAAATATCTCCTCGATGAGTCATGGGCTTCCTTTTTAGAGAATGCTTTTTATAGTATTCATGGGGGTCATATGGTCACTATATGAGTTGAGAAAATCCATAGGAGTCCATTTTCTATAAGGATATTAACAAACTAGGGTATCCTCTATACACATAGTGCCCCATTTATAATGGGATAGTGACCCATGGGATTCTAGCCTATTTTATTATCACCCTCACTTTGGCTTCATCTACAATTCATCTTATAATTTCTAAAGAAGCTATTGACACGAGACATAAACTAGGCAATGCCTTGGGAGGGACCTTAGTCCCATATATTATGATGTAAGTGAGATCTTTGGTAAAGAAGTAATCTCCTACATTATTATCATGTAAAAATCTAGCTATCCCTAGGCTCATTCTATAAGGAACCCTGTTACAAAGTGAGTGATATATTGATGGGATAAATTTACCAAAGAATTGGGTATGTCTTGATGCCCCATATTGTATCTAGGGAAGTTTATCTTGAACCAATTCTTCATATACTCCTCCCAATTCAATGATTTCCTTTTGTCTAGGTGTCCCACCATCAAGTGTACGAGAAAGGAATAGTGTGAAAAATAGTGCATTATATCCCTATGATCGGTTATGGCCTTCTATAACTCTCTAAATTCTTTATCTATAGTATCACTGATTAAGTTTTACCACTTATATATTGTAATCTACCTTATCTTATTGCATTGCCCTATCAAAAACATGACCTCCTTTTTGACCCAGTTTAAATCCTTAACCCCCATAAATATATTGATTATATCTGCACAGTCCTTGGCCCAATTACATGGTGATAATTTATGAATTTGAAATTGAGTTGACATTGGTTCATTATTATCAAATAACTTTGTATAAAAGAGGTCCCAATCATATTTTGAGCTTGTGAAGTTATTGCCTTTTTATCAAAGACCATTGTTGCTTTCTCTAGTGCAAAGACTGCTAATATTTTCTAGTATTATTTTAAAAAGAACTTGTTTTTTTCTACTCCTTGTTGCTCTGATTGTTGAGTCATACAACATTGCCAGTCATGACAAGAGATCGAAAGAGTAGTATACCCTGGGGTAAATTAATATGGAAAGGTTTCCCATCCACTTGCTACAGTACGGACTTGGACTATGTCAATCTCTATATGCCCTTTGAAACAAGTCTCTCAACAAAATTGGGTGGCATTGCCAATCTTCTGAGGTTGATTCAAAACTAAACACAACTATGTTTTTAGTTCCTCACTCCTACTCAACATTGCTTTTCCTTGGAAACTTTTGATACAATGAATCTTATTCTAATTTTTGTACCTTACTCTTAATGGTGGGAGTGATGCTATAGGAAGCCATTGTCTACTGTAAACTCTAAAAATTTATAAATTCTTACAACAATTTTTATCAGCTCTCTGTATTTACTATGACTATTAATGGCAGTTATAATGAAGCTCCAGTGTACTTTAAATCATCCTTTGGCATGTAATGCATTAAATTGATACCAACCGCCTTTTCTATTTTTTCCATACATAGGTTGACACATCACCTCCCATAATGGTTTGACTTATCATGGATTTATCTTTTTGTTATTGAATTTTATCAATTGACCATTCAATTAGGCACTTGTCCAAGTATGGGTTGTAGGTTCCACCTTGTCATCATAAGGTACATGCCTAACATAATCTAAAAAGATACTTGTACTTTAGCCTATGTGCCTATAACTCTTTTGTTTGGTTCTAGTCTGAGTCACTAGAGTTCTCATTAAAACATGTGCTATCATTTTACTTTGTTTCCTCAATTAGGGACCCCACCAAATTTTCTCATTAATTGTGAACCAATGAAAGACAACATTTTATGCACAACCTATTTTTTTCGGTTGAACTGTTCTAGGATGTTGATTTGATTTTGGTTAATTCATCTTGTGCCGCTGATCTAGTTTTGGCCAAAATATTTTGGGTCGTAGATTTGACTTTGATCAATTCATCATGGGCCACAAATATTTGTTCAAATGAATAATTCAGGCCACACATCTCAATTCGATCAAATAATCTTAGCCACATATCTCCATTTGACCAAAATATTATTAGCCGCACATCTTTATTTTATAGAAGGGGAGTGGGTTGGAATGAATAGTATTCAAGGTTAGGTTTTGATTTAATATGTCTCAACCTTAGAAAAAATCAAGTGATCTACATGAAAAAATAGGAAGGGGGAGAACATGGTTAGACCCTTGTGAAGTCTTTTGACTAAAAGACTTTGATCCTACCCTAAAGGTTCTAGTCATGAACATTTAAATTGGATGAAAATGGGTTAGGTTTTCATCTAGTAAGCTTAGACCTTAGGAGAATCAAATGACCCAAATATAATAGAGGGGGTAGGATGCAGATGGACCCTTGTGGAATTATTTGATCGAAAAATTTGACTTTATTGCAAGAAAAAATATTTAGGCTTATGATAACTATGATAATCTTTATTTTTGGATTTAGGTGAAGAACAACTTTGAAAAGAATAAGGTATTAACAAAAAATTAAAAGAGGGAAACAAAATTTTATGTAAACGAAACCCTTAAGACTTCGGAAAATATTATGTACCTTTTCCTAATAATAATATTTGTTTAGGTACCCTCTTTTTTGATTGGATCATTCTAAACCATTAATCGTATTTCAGACGAATCACCCTAGGTTATTCATCTCATATTGATTGAATCGCTCCACGCCATCCATTTTTTTGGTTAAAGGATTCTCAGCCACACATCCTTCTTTGATCATTTTTTTTGGACCATTGACTTGATTTTGGCTAATTCATTCCTAGCCACACATCTATTTTTGATCGATTCATTCTTGGGCATCCATCTTCCTTTGGTCGAACATTCTTGGTCATCCACCTTCTTTCGATCGAACATTCTCAACTGTCCATATTGTGTGGGAAAAACCTATGGTGGCAAGAATAAATTTGTTCCATGGTATTATGCTTAGGTTTTTAAGAATGAAATAAGATGGGGAAGGGGGGACATAAACGATGGGGTACTTAGGAAATTAATGTAGAATTCAGGGCATATACTTTAGGAATATTTTTGGCTTTGTGAATGATCAAATTTGAAGACTTAGGGGTATATGCTTGAACTTTACGTTTAATAATTTTATGATTGCATGGAAAATTTGAAAGGGGGAAGATGATACATGAACAACCTAAGGTTTAAGACTTAGGAATATTAATTCAAAGAACTTAGGCTTAGGGATGAATATAATTATTTATGGAGCCTTAGAATTAGGCACTCATGAAGGGGAAAATGTGGATAAAGGACTTTAGGAAATAAAATGGGAGCCTTAGACCTAGAGGAATATAATAGAAAGTGATGGCTAAAGAAACCTTAGGGACCATGGGGGAAAAATGGATGGATGATGATATCTAGGGATCTTTTGGCAATGACCTTAGGGACTAAAGTTTTTTCATTTGGAGGACTAAGACTCATGACCTTTGCAAAATAATAATTTGAGGACCTTATTGAGAACAAACATGCTTTGGACTATAACAAAACTTAAAAGGACTACCAGACACAATATTTTGAATTATGCCACTTTTCTTCACTCAAAAGTTTATAAATAACTTTTCTCTAATTTTGACAAAAACACATAGACCTAGGACTTTACCCGACCCTTCAAAATTTTGAAATTAGGGGTCACTCTTAAGTTGGATTTTGAGGATTCAACAAGTCCTTAACCTGTTATCACTTATTCAAAATGTCGACCATTTGCTTAGGAATGCCTAGCTTGTAAATATCCATAGGTCAAAGATAATATTAGTGTAAGTAATAACTACAAATCATAGATTTTTACTATAGACTACTTAAAGGAGAGGAACCAAAGAAATAGTAGATTAACTTTCAAAATATGCTTCAAGGATTTTATTTACCTATTTTTACATGAAATGGTAAGTTGTTTTGGAATGTATCAAGATATGGTATATACTCTATCAAGTTGAGGAATGAGAAGTTAGAGAAATCAAAATTTCCTACTAAAGATTTCCCTTAGAAGAATAATTGGTCACTAAAGGCTCTTTGTAAGGCCCTAATACTATTTTGGTTACCATTACAAAGTACATTATTATAGGAGAAATTCTAAAAAGAAGAGAAAATCATGGACCTTTTAGGTGTGCCTTTAGTATGAAGGATCTAAAAAAATAGACCATTTACTTATTCATTGTCTTTTTGATTATACTATTTGAAGGTGCTTTTTAAAAAGTATAACAATATATTAGGTAGCTCTATATTTTTTCTAGTTAGTTATATGGTATTGAAATGGGCCCACCCATATTACATCATGACCACACAATGGTATTACAATGGTTTGGTAATAATGCATGTGATGCTTGGCAATATTTGAATCTAGGTCTCCTCCTTGAAATTTGAGAAATATAATTGATTGAACTAATTTTATTTGATAAATGTTAAGGTTCACCCAAAATATTTAAACCTTGGTTTAGGGTATGAAACTCCTCACTCCAAATGAATTGCTCTAAACCCCATAGGCATATTAGGTAGCTCTATCGACATTGAAAGAGTTGATGAAAATTTAGATTAATTATTTCAAAGCCAAAGCATTAGAAATTATGTGGAATACTAGTCCTATCATTATTTTTTGGAATTTATGGCTTGAAATGAATAACAATTTAAAAAAAATCTCAAAATCATGCCTAAGTTTTGAATCGTGTTATTCTCTCTCTTGTAGAATGTTTTAGTTTGTGACTATTATTGACAAGTTTGGAATCATATTAAGATTGTTGTAGATATTAATTTGTGACTATTGCATGAACCAAAACATGACTATTACAAGGACTAAGAGGTGATTACTAAACAAAATAGAAAGATATTCTTGCTAGGAGTATCCACTTTGAGTTAAAGGAGTATTATTATATTTGCTCTAGGTTGAAGAAGTTTTGTTAAGTTCATATCTGATATAGATATATAGATGGGATAAATGATAAAAGCAAATTGTTGCATAGGTATATATTTTAGCTATCTTATGATATTTTTTGTATAGGTAGGATTGTGATAATAATTGATTGCTCCATTGAAATAGTTGGACAAAAATATATAAGGAATTATGCTTGAATATAAAAATAAATCATAGTATGGATAAGAATACATATTGTCATTACATGTGATTTATTTAAATTGTGTGGCATGTAGATTATTGTTCACTTTAAATGCGTGAATAAAATACATGAAATATAGACGGAATTTATCCTAGATGGATAGAGGGAAATGGTTTTGTGAGCAAATTAGTACACCATGAATGAAGGGTTAATATGTTGGATTGTAGGCTATACAATCATGGTTAGATCTATTAGATATGTGTATTAGTTGCATCCCTATAGTACAAGTTGGTCACTACACTAAATCTAGTTTTGGTAAGAGTATATACTCATTAATATTCATGGAAAGCATACACAAATGCATTGTATATTATTTATATCTCTAGCTAGGTTTTCTCTATGTGTCTTCCCCTTCATGAAGGGTTGAAAATTCACTCTATGAATTTGAGATGGTGACGTTTGATCAAATGTCACTCGGTTGGGTAGTAAAGTGCTCAGATGTTATCTCCTCTCCTCCAAGTATTGGCTCATGAAGAAGAAGGTGAAATGTACTAAGATGAACCTTATAATTGATTAATATGTTAATATTGTTTGTAGTTGATGGTAAAACACAAATGCATATAACTCATGCCTATTTTGTGACAATAAATTTTGATGCTGAAATAAAGATGTTATTTCATTGATAATGTCTAGATCATTCGTTTTTCAATTATATTGAATAATATTCAATTATTAATTATGGCCTATAAGGTTATAGTTGGGACCATTGCTTCATGATAGGATATTTAAATGAAGTGTTATGAATACATATACTATTGCACAATAGTTAAAAGTATTGAAAAAATATATGATGTTATTTTAACCAATTATGAATTCCATGAAGATTGTTTTCCTAGTATGTATTGATGGTGTATCATATGATGATTAAAAGTACATAATTATCTAAGTAGTTGAGGAAGGTTGTTTTTATAATTGGTATTTGTATTGATATGATTAATATCAAGGATAACACATTTTTACAAGGTTGAACCTATCATAAAAGAATTATTCCTTCTAGTAATAATTATCAAAATTTTTAATGATTGTAGTAGATGGAAATGACCATTGAGAATAGTTGAACAAGTGAAATCTAAAATAATTATAAAATCAAGACCGATTACTACAAATAATTTCTCCTTCAAAGGAAATGAACTAGATTATTTATCATGGTAATAAATTGGTCAAACATAAGTAGAATGCAAATCCTACCTTATAAATGAAAGTTGTCAATTATTACATTAATACAACATGTCAAGTATGTTGAAAACCAGTCCAAACAACAGTGAACATAATATGACTAGAAATAATTCTCTAGGGGTCATAATGATCATAGAGAATGAGTATGAATTATTAGATTAGAAAAGAGAGTAGATCTCTTGGATTGATAAGATATTTGATTTGTTAAACACTATAAAGTGTAGTATGACAAGGTCTAAAGTAAACTATTCAATTTGAGGTAATCAACTCATAAGTGAAACAAATGGGATGGTTGAAGTACAATTGAAGAACTGAAATATTAATTTTTTTCCAATTGGTTATGTGGGATTGAAAAGGGTCCCACCCGTATTACATCATCGCCACTTAGTGGTATTACAACAAAGCTTGGATATTAGCCATGTATCGCTTGGCAAGATTTGAACCTTGGTCTCCTCTTTAAATGTTGAAGAATCTAACTGGTTGAGCTAATGCCACTTGATAATAACAATAATAATTTACTATGAAACTATAAAATAAATATTGTAAAACTAGAAGAGGGTTATTATTACATATGGTATCATATCTAGTGTGAAAAATTAGCACCTAATGGATTCATCCATGTAGCTAGAAAAAATGCTAAGATTAACCCATTCATTGGAACCCAAAGGAAGACCAACAAGACATATTAGTTGTTGAAATTGATTCAAGAAATGTGTCATATGCTAATCTATTAGAGAATAAGTATCTAGATGGACCAAAGAAGAAAGCAAATTCTTATTTTGAGAATGTTGGATCCTCCAAGGACCAGAGTGGGAGGAAGGATAAATGAGTTTTTACACAAGTAGAGAGGGCCACAATGAAAATCAAGTGCTCTAAAGATCCTAGTTTGAGACAAAGTTATTTGAGGGCCTCCAAAATATCACTCCTCCAAAGTATGATAGAAATACCACCACAGATGGAGTAGATGCATGACTCATTAAGATGAGCAATTATTTTAAATTATGAGATTTTGTAGAGGAAACAAAGACAGTATGGACAACTTACTAGTTAAATGATGAAGTAGAGTCTTTGTGAAAAAAACATAAAATCTAATAAGGATTGAAGTTCAAAAGTATTACTTTGATTCAATTTACAACTTTATTAAAATAGAGGTAGTTATCCTAGTTATATTTTGATTAAAAATGATAGAATTCTAAAATTTTAGTCAAGGAATTTAACAATAACCAAATCTTGGGAAACCACCATCAAAATTATCAATTATGTTCTATAGTATAAATAAGGATGTATAGGATTCAAAATTTTATCATGTGTTTAAAAACCCAAATAAGGGATGATGTGGATTTACATAGCCCATTCACTATAGAAGAAATCTATGAGAAGGCCATCAAGCAAGAACAAACGATTTAGTCTCTATGCTTATTGCAAGGAACTAAAATAAAAGCAAAAATAAATTTAACAACAACCTACCTTATCCTTTAAGAAGAAGCCTTTAAAAGAAAAAAATATTTAATGGTAATAAGGGGAAGGTGGAGAAGAAGAACTTTGAAATAAAAATTCCCTTCAACAACAATGCTAGTTTAATAGATATCAAGAATACAAGAATGGTATAGATGAAAGTAAAAGGGGTCCATAGATAGATGTTATAACTATGGTGGATAACATTATACAAATTAGTATCTATAGAAGATCAATGGGTTAGGTGTAAAATCACCAATCCAAACACCATAGTAGCCTTATCGAATTCACTCAGTCATGGAAAATTAGTAGCATGATATCAAATATGGGCATTCAAATACTAGGTATGCTTTATTACACATGTTTCTATTTTAATTGATATAGGATCAATTGAAAGTTTTATTTCACCTAATAGCTTAACAAAAAATTATAGAAAAAATTACATTTTTATCAATATAATGGAATATCCAATATGGGAACTGAGTAGAAAAGAGAGTGGAGTAAGGCCTATTTATGCATAAATTAAAACTTCCTTACTTCACTACAAAGGTAAATATATGTGGTTCTCTTAGAATCCTATGCTATTATCTTTGGTAGATAGGACCAAGTCCAATAGTCATAATAAAATAGTAGAGTGCTCACATGATTAGGGCTATAATTCCATCATTTAAGGTGAAAGAAAACATGTAGTTTGAGGTAGATCTCAATAATGTAACTTAAAAAGGCTAAAAGGAAGGGATGTATTTTGAATGTAGTTCATATATTCAAAATGGACAATGGAATATGTCATATCTATGAGTATTATCCCTTTTAAAATGAATATCAAGATGTTTACTTAAGGATCTTCTAGGATTACCACACTATAGGAATTTTGACTTTTCTATTGATATCTTGTTTGAAACTAAAATGTAGTCCAAGGCATCATACAAAATGACTACACTTGAGATTTTTAAATTAAAGGCTTAGTTGCTTGATATGTTATCAAAATTTTTAATCTAATCTAGTGTATCATTGTAGATTATTCCATTCATCTTTGCGAAGAAAAATGATGGAATCTTATGGCTTTGTATTGATTATAGAATTCTCAACAAATCCACAAAGAATAATGGATATCCTCTCCCCTAGATCAATGATTTGTTTGACCAAATGAGGGAAGCAACTATATTTTCAAAAATAGATCTTCTTAGGGTATCATTAATTAAAGATAAAAGAAGATATTCCTAAGACTACTTTTAGAACTCGGTACAAACACTATAAGTTCACATTGGTATCTTTTGGTGTTACAAATGCACCCAAAGCTTTCATGAACTTGATGGACAATATGTTCCAATTTTTTTGGATAAGTTTATAATCACCTTTCTATATGACAACTTGATCTACTCCTAAGATGAAAGGAAGTATTATGAGTACAACAAAATGGTGATGAACAAGTTAAGGAAACACTAAATTTAAGGAAAACTATCTAAATGTGCCTTTTTACAAAAAGAAGACACACTATTTTGACCACATAATAACTATTGATGGAATAATAGTGGACCTAGAGAAAATCAAAACTATTATGGAATGGGTAACTTTAATAACTATGCATGAGCCATGTAGTTTTATGAGGTTAAAATAATACTTCAAATAATTTATAGAAAGGCTTTTTAAAATAGACAACCCCATCACTTCTCTTTAAAAATAAGGAAAAAAGTTTTAATGGGTAGAAAGGTGTGAAAATATTTCCAACCCCTCAAGTAAAAGTTGACAAATCCAATATATAAGGTGCCTGACTCCAATGGAGAATTTATAGCAACCAAAGATGCCTTAGGTTATGGGTTAGGTAGAGTACTCATGCAAGAGGTATATATTTTTCCAACCTAATTTGAATATGAGAAAACAATGGAGAATGTAATTCCTTGGTGAATATGATTACAATATCACCTACGTTAAGACAAAAAGAAATAGAGTGACAAATGTTTTTTGCCAAAAAGAACAAATTTCAATCCTTACTACTATAAAAAACACTATTCAAGATCAACTAATAATTTAATCAAAGGATGATTTAGACTATAAGTTGGTGAAGAATTCTTTATGGGATACTATCAAGATCATAAGTTTGATAGGTATTAGTTTGAGATTGATGGGTTACTCATATTTAAATGTCATATGTATGTACCTCGAAGGGAGAACAAAGAGATACAATGCTAAAAGTGTCACACTATGCTCCATACCTAGGGCACCTCATAATAATAAATATGGTGGATGACTTGAAAAAGTTATATTTTTGGCTAGGACTAAAGAATGACATAGCAAAATTTATGGTCATATGTCATGAGTTTCAACAAGTTAAGTTTAAATATATACATCTAGCAAGGATGCTTTACCCTCATGATATTCCTAAGTAGAAATGCTAGACTATTAGTATGGGATTTGTATAAAGACTACCTTTGTTCAAGAATTGATACAATGTCATATTGGTTGTTGTTGAAAAAATGATAAAGGCAATGCATTTTATATTAGGTAACCTCATGGATGATGCTCCCATAATGGTAAAAAAATTGTTCAAGAGATATTTAGATTATATGGAGTGCCATAGGTAATAATCTTGGATAGAGATACCAAAATCACCTATATATTTTTATAAACTTTAACTGTAGCATTGGGCACTATGGTTAACATCAACTCTTTATATCATCTAAATAACACATGGGTACATAGAATGAGTGAATCAAGTTTTGGAGAATTTACTCCAAATTTGCTACATGGATCAATAATATTTATGGGAATAATATCTTCCTTTGGTAGAATTTGTTTATAACAATTTCTACCACTCTATCATAGGAATGACCCCATTTGAAGTATTATATGGTAGGATATGCAAAACACCTCTTAGTTGGGATAAATTAGAAGACAATTTAGTTGTGGTACTAGACATGTTAAAATAAGTGAAGGAACATGTTGAATAGATCAAACAAAGATTTAAAGAGGCAATTTATAAACTAAAAAGTTACATTAATAAAAATAAAATTCCAAGGTAGTTCATGATAGGACACAAGGTTTTTGTCAAAGTTAAACCTACAAAAATCTCCATTAAATTTGATAAATTAGCTACATTGGCCCCCAAGTTTGTAGGACCATTTGAGATATTAAAAGTGGTATATCTAGTGGCATGCCAATTTTATCTACCTCTTGCCCTTTACTAAACCCATGATGTTTTTATGTATCTTTATTGAAACCATATCATGCTTATGTTTCACACATTTTAGATAGAAATCACCATAGTTTTAGGACCAAAGCATACTTTTGGTTGGGCCAGTCATAGTACTCGAACAACACTCTTTGTAATTAAGGAATAGATAAATATCATAATATAAGATGATCACTTTTTTTAGGATAGTGCCACTTGATAGAATATCAATGACTTTACAAAAAAAATTATCCCCATTTATTTTCTTAAGTATATTGTAGGTTTTTTAAGATATATATATGTATACAGACTAATTCTATGTCACATTTAGATCGTTAGATGGAAGCAGTAGAAATTTTGATATCAATTACATTTCTATTTTCAAATTTTATATGGATGATTTTTTCTAATATATTTTTCTACGAAGTCATCGAGGTGATGACTCTTTTTAGTGGGGAAGTATGTCACATCCCACAATTTTCAAAATTTATGGAATTATTAGTCTATAAATTGCCATAATTAATAATTAGAGATTAGTTAGTTTTTAAGTGCCAATTATTATGGATAGTATATATGAATTGGCTAACATAAATTTTTTTATGCAAGTGTTGAAAGGTCACACTTCAAATGATAAAAGAGGAAAGATATAATTAAGGAGAAAGCAAGAAATTTGGGAGAATCAATCAACCAAGAGATACCTCACATATCACTCATATTTGCATGAAAAATTAAATTTAATTGAAATTCCTATGTGTCACTTGTGTTTTTGAATGATGTGTACAAAATGAAAATAACGCAATAAAAAATTGCATTTACATAACTTTTTAAAAGTGATATTATTGAATACATTAAATAGAAATATTTTTAAAGAAAATAGTTTTTCCTTTTGAATTAATAAAGCCTTCTCTACCTGAGAAAAAAATTATGGTTAGGACTTGAAGAGATAATAACCTTACAAGCAAAAATGTGCATTGCCATTACAAGATTTTAAGGCATATTTTGGTTTGCATTTATGTTGGTGTATATTACAATATTTGGTACCTTGCTAAATATTTTGTTAATATTGTAGTGTCTAGATGTCTTGTAAATATTTGGCATTTAGTAATCATTAGATGTTTGTCATTATTAGAAGGCTAATAAAATATTTCTCCTATAAGAAATATGAAGAGTCATATCTCCCATGAGTTTGAGGAGATGAAGAGATAGTTGAAGATGAAATACCAAGAGATTCTTTGTAAAGACTATTAATAAGGATAACATATGAGTTTGTAATTTAATGTTAGTTTGTAGTACTTTATCTTGTACTGTAAAGACATTATAATCATGTTATCCATATTGAATACATTAAATGAATTATTTTAAATCATGGGTTGAATATTTGAGTGTATTGCATTATGATATATTATAATCTATCTTTAAGCATTATATCCGAAGTTTCTTATTAAGTTTGGCCCATTTTCTAATAATGGTATCAAAGACACATTGATGCTATGGTAAGAAGGGCCATGTTGAGAATGTCTCAATAAGATTGCTATATTAAGAGCTATACTAAGAAGTGCCATAGTGAGAGTGCCACGGTGAGTAGGTTATATAAAAGTCTCCACTATAAGTGGAATGCTATATGTAAGTTTCCAAGTGGTTGATAAACGACCTTGGAAGAAGCTACATTTGTGAGCAATAGACATCCATTGATAGAAATACTTAGAAAGATTCATATTAATTATCGTAAGCACCTAGGGAAGGAGGAGAAGCCATTGATTAATATTGGAATAATTTATAGAAAGGAGGAGTTTAGCTAGAATCAAAGGATAATCCAATGATAGATGTTGTTCCTAGGAGAAATTTATAGAAAAGGAGAAGATTTTGGTGATTAATGACATCACCAAAAAATTGACGAAGGCCATGATAAGGGAGAAGACCCTAAGAAGTAAAAGGAACTTGAAAAAACTAAGTTGGAAGAGATAAACATTGGAGAAACTTGACAAGAAGTGCAAACCAAGAATAGGGAGAAGAAAGGTGAGACAAAACATTTAAATATGTAGAGAGAAAACAAATAGAATGAAGTATGTGTCCACTGTGTCCAAAAGAGGACATTAATAATGCTAATATTGATAAAAATTTAATAACATTAGGTGAAGATATTTCAACATATTTTTTAAAATAATAACATCTTTGAATATTGGAGGGAAACACAAAGATAAAAACATTCGAGGTAAATACATTCGTAAGAGCATACAGTGCAATTTTGTTTAGATGTAAAAAGCATTATATTAAAGAACAAAATACATTTTTACAAACAAAAAAGGTGGATAAACACACCATGTGGCTAACGCCATCAACCAAAAAAACATCCCCATAAATAGAGCGAAACCAAAGAAAACAAATTACAACCTTACAAAATGAAACCAACCCTAAAAGGGTGAATACACAACATAATTAGGCATAGCAAAATAAACTAGAAACCCTAAACTATAGAACTATAACTCTAGGCACCAGGTAGACTTATGTCTTCCCAACACAAAATTATTGGAACTTTTGGGCTAGATAGGTGTCTTCCCAATGCAAAATTATTAGAACTTTTGGGCAAGATGGTGAAACCATTTTTTCATATTCTTTCCCTTGTTGAGGACTACAAGAACAAAACAAAAGGGGAGGGAACTTTAGATTTTGCTTCCTCTAGAGGAACTATCAATTCCATCGATGATGGCTCTACATCCAATGACATATCCTCACCATCGTTAAGATACTCCAACACACTGTAGTTGTTGCCCAACTGAACATTGGTCATATGAAGTCATTTCTCTAGAGCAACACATTCTTCTATAGATCCCCTTATCGGGCTATAGGAGCACCTAGTATTAGCTGGGGGAATGTACTAGAGGAATCTGAAGCAAGCACTACTGCAACCCTTTGTTGAGACTATGGAGCCTCATTGTTGGTAGTTTTAGCTGCAGGATCAACTTTTTTCTTTTCATATCCTTTTTTACCGATTGTGAGACATGTGTCGACTTGGACTATGTACCTTTAGAAGTAGCCAAATGTGCATTTTTATGCCCTTCCACAGTCATCCAACCATCCTCCTGAGGTTGAGGAGTGGGTGCACTCAGTGTGGTGGGGCTTTGCTTGTCCCTGTTATGCGACATCAAGGGACAATCTTTGATCTTGTGTGCTGAGGATTAGAACCAAAAACAAGTGTTTGTTGGAATATGACACTATTTCATGTTAACAAAACATTAACCAGGATCATAATATTATGCATTGAAACATAAGAACATCACATTAAGATCACACACATAAATATTGACACAAAGTATATCACAAAAGAGAGATCTTCATCTATTATTCTTCCATATTCAAGGTATGATCAAGATATGATACAACCATGGAGAGTTATCTCCAATATAATACAATACATGACTTTTCAGTCCTCAAACTGTTGCTCTCCCCTACAAATCCGGGAAATGCAACCTTTCACATTCTTGTCATTAAGACAAGCTCTCAACATACCACATGTTAATGTGACTCTTCATTCTCCTCTCTCTTTTGACACATTTCACTTTCACAAAGTGACACATACATTAGGACAAAAGGACCAAATAATGTAATACTCACAACACCCCCCTTTAGTACATTATTTGGTAAAAACCTTTTACAAATTTTGATGACTACACATTCCCCCTTCATCAAAATTGTCTTCATTCTCTATGTGCCACTATCTCTATATCTTAGCAACTTTTGATCACACTTGGTTTCCTTTTGAAGAAACCATACAACATTCCTTTTAGCTTATCCCAAGCATTCATATCAATCCATCCACAATTCATTTTTAATCTACATTATTTCCTTTCTTTTTGTAGACAAAACATGTGTGAATGGTTATGTCCTCCACAAAATTTACAAGAATAGAGATTCCAACATTTCTCTATCCTATGACCATATTTACCACAATGCTCACATCTATTTTCTATCACCAATTTGCTATCACTATTACCTGTTACAAATTTTGTGCTTGAATCATTTTGATTCACCTGTCCTGTGTACCCAAGACCTTCACATTTTGGTCTTATTATTGGTACAAATGGTTCTTTCATGCCTTGTTCATGCTTTCCCAAACCTTTTTGTTTATAGCCCATTTTTTGTAGCAATTTGGAACCAATTCCCTTAGTGTGCTTCTCAAAATGGCCAAAACCATCATCACATTGCTCAATACAAATTTGAGCATCACTATTCCTATCATCATTTGAGTCTATGTCCTCATCAATTACAATGGCATAGGCTCTCTCTGAACAATCACGAACCATGTGCAAGTCACTTTCATTTGGAAAGGGATCACAACATGCATCTTTTTCCTGCTCACAAAGATCATTAGTATCACAACATTCATCCACCATTATGGGCTTCAAATCATTAGTATCACAAACAACATCCTTCATCAATGGCTTGTTTCCTTGTGCTTTGATTTTGGAAACATTAAGAGTAATTATCCCCTTGTATATCATCTTCAACAAACAAGTAGGTATAGTGATAAATTTTTCATGGCATTCATTTGCATCATTAATGACTCCTTGTATGCATTGTTGTAGTAACAAAAATTCTCCTTTTTGGACTTCTTCAAGAATGGGATTTAATTCTTTTATCACTTTATTTGAAACAAATTTTTCTTCTTCCTTAGCTTCTTGACAAAAATTTTTCAACAAACTTTGTTTCTTATTTTTTGGCATTTTTTTCTTGTTCTTTTCCCCCTTTGATTTAATTTTTCCTTTGAGGTAGAAAACCTTTTACCTCCCAAAATTAAATCAATTCAAGAAAAAAACTTAATTTTAATTTTTATCAACCTTTGAAGTGGAAAACCTTTTATCTCCATTTTTTTTTTCAAATTTAAAAAGAAAATTTATTACCTCCTTTAAAGATCACACGATCAAAGTCTTATGACCACCTCGTTTTGTAATGGTCGTGCAAGATGTCCTAACTCTTGAGTGCTTTCTGGAATGTAATGATTGGGAAGGAAAATCATCTATTACTTATGGTTGTTTGACGTCTTTACAGTTTTGACAGACCCCTTTGCGCTCTTAGAAACAATTTTGTGCATATTCAATCTTGATTGTTACTCAAGGATCAGTGTAACAGGCAGGTTAAATCTTCTTGGCACGATCTTGGACACAAGTTCCTCGAGGCATGTAATCTTTGGTAATGACAAACATGTATCACTATTCACATTTTTTGAGTGTGCAATGATCAAAGGTAATTTTTACGCAGCACCCAGGGATTAGGGTTTTAGACAGACTATCTCCATAAAGAAACGGATGAGCACTTGTTCTCATGTCTCGTCTAGAACCATGAAATGTTGAAGCTCCATGGGCCTCGCAGGTAGAGAATATGTGTGGCCATATTCCTATATTCTAGTGCTTTGATGAGAACACACTCTTTTGGTGCACGATTCGAGGTCTACACCCTTCCAATGCACATAGCATCGAGGGTTTGTAATTCCAAGATGTCCGCTCGATGGCTGGTGAAATAGGCGATGATAATACAGGTTTGCAAATAAGGCATAGTGCAATCTGGAGATGGTGGTGGAAAGAAGAGAAAATGCAAAACCTATTGATTTTTTTTGATGTGCTTGTCTCTTCTCCCACCTGATCTCGAGGGTGAGGAGCTTGATAGCCCTGAGTCATCTCAGGACTCTCCCAAATCTTGGAGCCCTAAACAGACCAGAAGCTTTAAAAAATCCCTAATTGATGTCGGAGGTGATAAAAAGAAGGGCAGACCTTCTATTGTGGAACAAAGAAATAGAGATATAGCGGAAGACATTGCCAATGGCACCCAATGAACTCTCTTTCAAGAACTGGGAATTTCCAACAGAGAAGAAACAAAAAGATCCAAACCTCCTATGCAACAAGGCAAAGGAGGCCAAAAACCCTCCAAGAGTTCCAAATGAGAATCCTCTCCTGGAATGCGAGAGGGCTAAATGGAGCAGCAAAACAAAGACTTGCTGCTTCGATGCGAAAGGAGTCAAATCCTACAATTTTTCTAATCCAAGAAACCAAATTAGGCACACAACACTCACCTAAAGTTGCCAAAACTATTTGGAGGAAGTGTGATTTTTCCTTTACTCCGGCCTCGGGTACTTCTGGTGGTCTCCTCTGCCTCTGGGATCCAACCAAGGTGGAAGGTAGTGTGATTTCAGGTGAAGGACGTATCTCCAACATTTTTTTCATGATCCTATCACGAAGCACTCCTGGGTATTGATGAATGTCTATGCCCCGAACAATCCTTAGGATAGGTTGACCTTGTGGAACACTCTCACCCAGATGCGTGAGGCTTTCAATAATGTCCCCTGGATCCTTGTCGAGGATTTTAATGCACCTTTATATCCCTCGGAGAAGAGAGGAGGGAAAGAAATCACTTCCAGGACCACGGGGGACTTCAACCATTTTGTGGATGCCAACGAGCTAATGGACGTCCAGCTAAGGGGGTCTCAGTATACATGGAGTAACAGAAGGATAGGGGGTGACCTCATTCAGGTGAGGCTAGACCATTTTCTTCTTTCTCAGGATGCGCTTTCTCTGTTTGGAGATGCCAGCTTACAGGCCTTGCCAAAGATTGGGTCTGACCACAACCCCCTAATTTTTGAAATGACCAACATACCCCTATTCAAAACTCCATTTCATTTTGAGGCAATGTGGACCCAACACCCGGACCTCAAAGCTCGCATTGCTGAATGGTGGGGGGAGAGTTTCCCAAGAACTATCACCAACCAAGTCACCCAGAAGTTGCGGTCTATAAAAGCCAAATTGAAGGTTTGGAATAAAGAAATATTTGGAAACATCTTTGAAAACAAATAGAACATCAGGGACAGGCTCCAAGGAATCAAAAATTAGTTTCAGCAGGGTCAGGGGGATGCCAGTTTGAGAGCTGAAGAAAGGCTTCTGCTTTTGGATTACCATAATATATTGAAGCAGGAAGAGATGTTTTGGCATCAGAAATCGAGATATTTATGGCTAAAATAAGGTGATTCCAATTCAAAGTTCTTCCACATCTCAATGCTCAAGCACAGGGGGAAAACAGGATCAAAGGTCTAATAAAAAATGATGGTTCTTTCACTTCCAACATCCACGAAATT